>CM070589.1:31726996-32976996 GCA_036346355.1 Rhipidocladum racemiflorum | reverse complement strand
CCCACGTTGGAGACCATTTTCCATATCTGCTATCTTTTCAGCCGACAGGTAGAATCATTTTCCAAACCAGATAGGCTTCATTAAACGATTTAGACATGTAGGCCCCCGGATCGGATATCCGGAGTCCTCTGTGTATTTCTGTACTAGTCCCAGATCAGTAGCTAGTACACACAGTCAAAAGTGATGAATCCACAACCATATCACGAATACATACAACTAAATAAGAATAATACCAAATAAAAGTAAAGACCTTATGGTCAAGGTTTACCATTACGGCCTGAACAGGCTGAACAACTTGAACAATTGCAGCGGAAGACGAAAACACCAAGGCGACCCATCCAAATGCCCACAGGCAATCGAGTGGGGAGCGCGTCCTAGTCATTGGAATTCCTTGACAGCTTCTTTCACTTCTGAGAGATAATTAGAAGGTAGCACGTGAGTACATAAAGTACTCAGCAAGTCTGGGAAATTATGCACAATGTAGGCTATCCAAAGATGGCTTAATATGGTTCTTTTGCATAAAGCCAGGTTTCATCAAACCATACTTGTTAATAATTTTCACAAAGCATATTTGAGCAATTCTTTTTAATAATTGAATTATGTAATATTGTAGTGAAGGTTCTAACCACCACTCACTAATATACAGGCTCTATCCGCCACATCTCAACAAAATCAGGTTCCTTCCACCTACCTGGCTTTAGCCGCCAGAAGCACACCCGAGAGTTCTAACCGCTCCCGAACCCCAAAACAAATCATTTTTCAGGTTTTAAAACCAAAATCAAAGTCTACCAGTATGAAAGCATTCAGCAAGCTTTGCCTTTGACCGTAGGCACGGCTATTCGAATAGTTTTAACTCTGCAGAGGTGTACAACTTTACCCACAAGACATGATATTCCCTTGATGCCAAGCTATTAGCACACTTCCTTAGGTGTGCCGGCAGGGATATTGTCGGGACCCGAATTTCAAAATCCGGACCCTCTGTGTATTCAGCACTAGTCTAGGAACGCGCTAGTGCATACAGTCTTAACATCGGTAAATATCACAAATCATACCACTCGATACTAATAAAGTACTTTAATTAAATAATCAAACTGGTTGCTCGACCTTATGGTCAAGTTACAAATATACGCCACGCAGGGCGAAACTTAATAAGAGAGAAATAATAGCAACGGAAAATAAGATAACATCGTGGCGCCATCCAAAGGTACCACAGTGCAACTGATCGGGCTCGCTCCTAAGTAGACGGTTCCTCTTGGAGCTCCTCCTCCAAAGCTGGTGTAGTCTCCTCTTCAACTGGTGTTGTATTGTGGCAAGGGTGAGTACTTGGTACTCAGCAAGTCATGCACAGAATGCAAACTAATATACTACATGCATGGCTTAATACAAAGGAATAGCTCAGGGTATGTTTGCAGTAAAACAGCATTTGACAAGTAGCATAAGTAGATTCGAAAGCAATAGAAGCAAGTACAAGATCAATAACTTTTCCAGGAGTTTTAATCAACATCTTTCCCATTCCTAATCCACAATTCCATCGACATCATTATTTAACCAAGCCCAACCTTTCAAGTCCAAGTTATTTTTATGAAAGTCTAACCCTTGACTGTAATTCCCGAGCGATGTCCAATACCGCGGACACGGCTATTCGAATAGATTTTACACTCTGCAGAGGTTATGCACTTTACCCACAAGATACAGTCAAACACCACAAAGGCGAGTTCCCGTAACCAAGTCTTTCGGAAACTTCTAACAATACAAGTGAGCCTCCCCGGTTATTGCACACTAACCCTTCCCTTAGCGAAGGCGAAGTTTAGGCCAATCAACCGTTAGATGGGTACCTGGCCGCAGCCCCGGTACGCTCCCCCATACAACTTACACAAAGGGTGTAGTTGACCTCCTGAGGTCCCACAGGTACGTTATTAGCAACTTAATCAACTAGGTCCGTCCCATTACAGACATGTGGTTGCAAGATTGACTCAGTTCAAAGGCTTGCATGGTTAAGTCCTTAGGGTGACCAGGGCAAGACTACCCGAAGAACCAAACCAACATTCCCAATGCCACAACTGGCCCACCTGATCATTCTTGCCACATGCCCCGGTCAAAAGCTATTTATCAAACCCCAGTTAATTACCATGCACCACGTGCCATCAACATCACATGATACCTTTCCAAAACAAGTTCAATATGTCATTAAGTCAATATTAACGTTTGATTATCCAAAATCATGTCATGAGCACGTAGTAGGTCTAAGCCATATACTACAACGATCTACAAACCCATGTTGGCAATTTAGTAGTGTCCATCTAGTAATCCACAACTAGGGTGACAAGGGGTCATGGCACATATTTAATTAATCAAGGTGTCATACAACAAATTGGCATTTATCTAATTCCCCGGGATTAAATAAAGTATTTTCTAATTAAGCTAGCATGCAATAAATTGAATCAAAATAGGTTTCAGAATGGGATCAATATGGTCAAAGCACAACTTGCCTTCAAAAAGTACTTGTTCCAGGTCTTGAGTTGGATCCTGAGTCAATACTTCTCCTTCGAATCGTTCCGGCACTTCAACGTCTACTCGTAACGCGTGCAAATAGCAACAAATGAATAAAACAGTAGACAAAAGTATCCAAACATCCAAATAAAGTTCACAAATAGAGAGAACATAATTTTATGAATTTTTAGAAACTGGAATCGTCAAAATCGGAGTTTAAATGCAAAAGTTATAGCATTTTGAAGTTTAAATAATCAATTAAATAATATTACAGAGGAAAACTTTAGTCGAAAAATTAAATAAAATTCATAATTAGGTAGATCTCAATTTTATACAAATTTAGAAATTTGAATCACTCAAATCGGAGTTGAAATCTGAAATCATTAATTCGAAATAATAAATCATTTTCTTTTTCGGAAATTAATTATTGCGTCAGTGAAGACACGTGGCAGCCTCTGATTGGTCTGCGGCGTCGGTAGTTCATGGGCGTGGTCCATGGTTTGGCCCCTCGGTCTGGTGGACTCGGTCCACGGCTCCACGTGTCGGCCGACAGTGGCCCCCTCGAGTGACGTCATTCTTGGCGTCGGTGAGCTCGACCACGGTCTTGACGGGTGGGACCCAGTGGCGTCATCGCCGATGTCACTACATCTACCGGGTGGCGGCGGCGTGCGGGCCCATCATGACGTCAGCGTGACGTCATGGTGTGGTTTGGCTGGGCCGCTGACATGCGGGCCCCGCGTGTCGGAGACACGCGCTCACGCACTAGCACGGTGCGGTGGCACACGTGGCTCGATCCGAGCCGTTCGATTTGGATCGGACGGCTCCAAACGCATCTAATCTAGCCTACGACTCCTACGTGGCTCAATCTCAGCCCTAGGATCAAGATCTAACGGCTGCCAATGAATCCGGAGTTGAAACAGTAACGGGCTACGTGGCCTCACCTCGTGCGTCGGATGAAGATCGAACGGTTGATAGAGCTCGCGAGGTCCGGCGATGGCGCAGCGAGGCTAGGGTACCGGGGATGAAGACGACGACTCCCCGCGCGGCGTTTTCGAGGGGCTCCGGCGAGGTGAGTGGTCCTAACCGATGCGCCTGGTCCTGGGGGTCTCGGATCTGGGCTTAGACGCGGCGGAGCGCGGCTGGTTTGCGGCGGAAAACGAAGAACATACGGCGGCTGTTCTTAACTACGGCGAAGAATTGCGACGGCGCTAGGGTTTCCCTGCAGGCGTGGGCTAGGGCAACGGGCGCGGCGTCAAACGACGGTCCTCGGGAGGGGGTCCTTGGCTTTTATAGCGCGGAATCCAAGTCCGACGCGGCGGCGGAGAGCAACGGCCGCGGCGAGGTTTCCGGATCGGGGACGATGACCCCGGACCGTCCACGTGGCACGATCAGCGGCCACGATGGCTTGGCGCGAACGGGTCCGACCCGGGTCCGGTCGGATCGGGCTCGCGTGACGTGGCGCCGTCACGGCTGTTGGATCTCGATCCAACGGTCACGTGGCTAGGGTTCGGCCGAGTGGGTTCGGTCGAGTCACGTGGCTCGGTTCAGACTCGAGTCCGACTCGGGTTCGACTCGGTCGGATGAACAGTACTTGACCCGACTCGATTTTTCCAGCGATTTAATATTTAAAATAATTTCCAGTAATTCATTTAATTCAAGAAAAATAGCAAAATACTAAGAAAAATTCCAGAAAAATTCTGGAAAATATTTTAGGGCATTTGGGACTCAAATAAAATATTTCCAACAAAACCTTATTTGAAAATTTAATTTCTTTAATTATTTCAATATGGAATAAATTCAAATTAAATCCAAATAAATCCAAATAAATTCCAAAAAATTCCAAAAATTCACAAATGTGCAAAATAATATTTACTTTCATGAAAAGCAAAAATTGGGGTGTTAGAAACCTCCCCCCTTAACAGAATCTCATCCCCGAGATTTAAGGCTAACTAAGGAATAGGTTCGGAAACTCTTTCCTCAAATCCTCTTCGCGTTCCCAAGTCACTTCGCTTTCTTCATGGTTGCTCCACTGAACTCTACAGAAACGGGTTGACTTGTTCCTCGTCTCTCGATCCATTGTGTCTAGAATCTTCACGGGGTGCTCCTTGTAAGTCAAATCTTCTTGCAACTCAATTGACTCTAGCGGTGTCTGTTCTTCAGGTACTCGGAGACACTTCTTCAACTGGGACACGTGGAACACGTCATGCACTCCTGCTAATGACTGCGGTAACTCCAGCTGGTAAGCAACTTCGCCTCTGCGGCTCAAAATCTTAAATGGTCCCACATAATGGGGTGCAAGTTTCCCTTTGGCATGGAACCTCTTAACTCCCCTGAGAGGCGTAACTCTGAGGTATACAAAGTCTTCTGGTTCAAAACTCAAATCCCGGTGACGATTGTCAGCATAACTCTTCTGTCGTGATTAGGCTATCTTCAACCTTTCCCTAATCATGGCAATCTGCTCTTCAGCTTCTTGAAGAATATCAGGCCCGAAGACACGGCGCTCGCCGGTCTCATTCCAGTTTAATGGCGTCCGGCAGGGTCGACCATACAGTGCCTCAAAAGGTGACATCTGTAAACTAGCCTGGTAACTATTGTTGTAACTGAACTCCACATACGGCAGACTCTTATCCCAAGAGGTAGCATAAGCCAATGCACACGCTCTTAACATATCTTCCAGAATCTGATTGACTCTTTCAGTCTGACCATCCGTCTGTGGATGATAAGCTGTACTGAAGTTCAAACGGGTTCCCATGGCTTCATGTAGCTTATTCCAGAACCTCGAGGTAAACTGAGTACCTCTATCCGATACGATCTTCTTTGGCACTCCGTGCAAACAGACGATCCTGATCATGTACAACTCTGCTAATTTATCTCCCGAGTAGGTTGTCTTCACAGGAATAAAGTGGGCCACCTTAGTCAAGCGGTCTATTATGACCCATATGGAGTCATATCGTCCTTGAGTTTTCGGCAAACCGGTAATGAAATCCATTCCGATTTCTTCCCATTTCCACTCAGGTATCTTCAACGGCTGTAACAATCCTGCTGGCCTCTGATGCATTGCTTTGACTCTCTGGCATATGTCGCACAGCGTAACATGCTCGGCAACTTCACGCTTCATGTTCGGCCACCATAATCTTTCTTTCAAATCCTGATACATCTTGGCACTTCCAGGATGGATGGAATACTTTGAGTCATGAGCTTCTTCTAAAATCAACTGCTTCAGCTCCTTCTTGTTTGGTACACAAATACGATCCTTCATCCACAACGTGCCTTGCTCATCCAACTTGAAGTCCTCTGCCTTGCCTTCCTCCATGTTGGACTTAATCCTGCGGATCTTGTCATCATCCTTCTGTCCTTCTCGGATCTGATCCTCCAGGGTAGGCTTTACTTCCAATGCAGCCAAGAATCCGCTAGGTACCACCTCAACCTTCATTCTCTGAAATTCCTGGCATAGCTCATCCTGATTCGTGGCTATCAACATATTCACAGTATGGCTTTTCCGACTCAGAGCATCGGCAACTATGTTTGCCTTTCCTGGATGGTAATGGATTCCAACATTGTAGTCCTTGATCAACTCTAACCATCTCCTCTGCCTCATGTTCAGGTCTGATTGGGTGAAGATATACTTAAGACTCTTATGGTCCGTGTATACTTCACATCTGTTTCCAATTAAATAGTGACGCCACAACTTCAGAGCATGCACTACGGCAGCTAGCTCTAAGTCATGCGTTGGATAATTCTCCTCATGCGGCCTCAACTGTCTTGATGCATAAGCGACGACCTTTCCATTCTGCATCAGCACACATCCAAATCCTTGGCGCGATGCGTCACAATAAATATCAAAGCTTTGATTGACGTCCGGTAGGACTAACACCGGTGCTGATGTCAATCGCCTCTTCAATTCTTGAAAACCTTTCTCGCACTCTGGCGTCCATGCAAACTTCTTTTCCTTTTTCAGCAATTGCGTAAGAGGTTTCGCAATTGTCGAAAAGCCTTCAATGAAACGGCGGTAGTAACCTGCCATTCCAAGGAAACTTCTGATCTGGGTCACGGTCTTTGGCTGCTCCCAATGTAACACAGCTTCTACCTTGCTTGGATCAACGGCGACTCCTTCTGCGGTCATTACATGTCCGAGGAATTCCACCTTGTCCTTCCAAAAATCACACTTACTGAACTTGGCGAAGAGTTGCTGTTCCCTCAGCTTTTCCAAAACTCACCTCAAGTGCTCTGCATGTTCATCCTCTGTCTTGGAGTAGATTAGGATATCATCTATGAACACAACAACAAACTTGTCCAAATATTCCATGAACACCTTATTCATCATATTCATGAAATATGCTGGCGCATTCGTCAGACCAAAGGACACAACTGTAAACTCGTAATGTCCATATCTTGACGAGAATGCGGTCTTCGGAATATCTTCTGATCGGATCTTCAACTGATGGTATCCCGATCTCAGATCAATCTTGGAGAAAACTCCGGCTCCTCTCAGCTGGTCAAACAAATCATCAATCCTGGGTAGCGGATACTTATTCTTAACGGTGACTTCATTAAGTGCACGGTAGTCAATGCACATCCTGAAACTCCCATCCTTCTTCTTGACCAACAAAACTGGCGCTCCCCACGGCGACGAACTCGGTCTGATAAATCCTTTCTCCATTAACTCTTCAAGCTGCTTCTTCATTTCTACCAATTCTTCGGTTGACATCCGATAAGGTCTCTTTGCTATCGGCGCTGTTCCAGGTACAAGCTCTATCACAAACTCTATGTCCCTGTCTGGCGGCATACCAGGTAGATCTTCAGGAAAGACATCTGGGTACTCATTCACCACTGAGACATCCTCTATGCTGATTGCCTTGGTACTGTTAACCATCAACTGTCCATCTCTAACGGCAGTAGCTTGAAATTCCACTTTCTTTCCACACGGGCTCTCAACTGAGATAGTCCTTCGTCCACAATCCAATACGGCGTTGTGCTTGGATAACCAATCCATTCCCAAAATAACATCTAAGGTCTGGGTCTCCAAAATAATAAGGTTCGCTAGGAACTCTATCCCATCTATTAGTATTCTCACCCCAGAACATCCTACTTTCGTTCGGAGTTCGGAACCAGGGGTTTGAACTACAAGCATGCATTTAAGTCTTGCAATCTCCAAATCATTTTTAGCAGCAAAGCCTTGTGAAACAAAGGAATGCGAAGCTCCAGAATCAAACAAAACTGTTGCAGGTACTGAGTTGATAAGTAACTTACACAGTACGACATCCGTGGCATTCTGAAGTGCATCTGCGGTGACATAGTTGACTCGGCCTCTCACCACGGTCTGGGGTGCTGCTCCTGGTGCTGGTGTCCTAGCTGGTGTGGATCCCAGATTGAAGCGGACTGGGGTCACTCCTGCTGTCTTCTTTGGACAACTGTTGGCAAAGTGCCCTGGCTCGTTGCAATTGTAGCAGCGTCTCACTGTCCCTTGTTGACTGCCTGAAGCGGCGTTTCTGGCTGGTGCTGGGGTCTGATAGTTCTGATTGACGGGTCTTGGTGCTAGTGACGGTGTCCTTGTAGCATTCTGTGGCTGAAATCTGAAAAACTGATTTGGCGCAACCCTCAAGCGTTGTTGCGCTCCCTGACGCGATCCCTGATGCTGCATCCTGCGCTTCCTGTTCTCATCCAGTTCCTTGCGCTTGTCCTTAAGAATAAGCGCCTTATTCACCAATTCCTGGAAATATGGAAAGGTGTGGGTGATCAATCCCACCTGCAGTCCTGAGTTAAGTCCCTTCATGAAACGAGACTGTCTGGCTTTATCTGTCACTACATCCTCAGGTGCGTAGCGAGCAAGCTGTGTGAACTTGTTCAGGTATTCGGCCACTGGCTGATTACCTTGCTTCAGTGCTCTGAACTCCTCCTTCTTGAGATCCATGATTCCTTCAGGCACGTGATACTAACGGAATGCAGCTGTGAACTCTTCCGAAGTGATGTCCTGAGGGTTCTCTTGTGTGGCACAGAAGTTCTCCCACCATTCAGCGGCTGTTCCTTCCAACTGATGAGAAGCGTAGAGTACCTTCTCATTTTCTATGCATTGAGCAATGTGTAGCTTCCTCTCAATTGACCTTAACCAGTCATCGGCCTCCAACGGGTTAGCATTCCCGGACAAAGTGGGTGGATGAGTCCTCATAAACTCTGACAGTCTTGTATTCTGGCGTTGTCCCTGATTGACTTGATTAGCGGTGGCCTGAGCAGTGACGTGCTGCATCTGTTGCATCATGGCATGCATCAACTGAGTCTGGGCAGCAAGAACAGCTTCGAAATTCTGCATATCAACTGGCTGTGCTAGTGCTCCATCATTGGGGTTTTCTGCTAGGCGAGAACCACTTCCATTGCCTCCAAGGTTTCCACGAGTGTTCACCATCTGTGGTTTGCTCTAGGTTTTAGAGATGAGAGGGAAACAAGAATAGACAAGTAATATGGAACTTATGCGGGGCGAAAGGTGTAACTTAAAGTCCAACTTTATTATTTTAATCAATAGTAACTTGGTATGGTTGCTTACAATGCCTAGGGGCCTTGCAACACATACTGCACACTCAGCAAGCAATGAAAATCCAAATCGAACTAACACTGGAGTCTAACGCCTAAAGGGTGACTCTTTATTCTATGACGCGACTCGGCGAAGGAGTCTCACTATAGAACCTACGCTCACTCATCGAGAAAACCTCCACGGCCTGGGTACGGACGCTGCGGCATAGGCGCGAAACGATCGCCATGTCCAGCAATTGTGTCATCTGTGGTAGTCGAAGAAGCAGTGTCCTCCTCAAGCTCCGGCTCCTCCGAAGTCCGCTCATGCGGCTCGGTCTTCGCTCCGGCTCTGGTGCGTACAACGCCGTCTCTAACTCTCCAATCCTTTGCAGAAGGTGAGACACATACTCTTGGGCTTCTCGCCATCTGTTCTTCTCTGCCGTGATTTCCTTGCGGGCCTTCTGTAGCTCCTTGCTTGTATCATCGAGTACATCCTCCTGGGCGACAACAAGTCGTGCCAACTGTGTAACCATGGCATTCTCATCCTGAATCGCCTTCGGGTCAAGAAGGTTATTGCTGCGCGGATGATATCGGAACACCGTGCTCTCCAATTCTCTGGCGTAGATACGGGTAATGTGCCGCATTGCTCGTCGCGACACCTCCTGGATACCCATCTGCATTGTAGACCTCCTGGCAGTGCAATGTATCGGGCGATTGCCTAGGCCCTTCTTCCTAGCAGGTACCACAATCTTCACGTCACAAGCCTTGACCAATCCTGCTTGTCTGATCACGTGCACTTGGTATTGTGGCTTCTCAAAATCTCCGAGAGTCTGTAGCATACGCCAAAGTTCCGCGGCGTGACCAACCTCCAGATCGACGTAGTTGAACTCTCCCTCCATCTGTCACAAGAGTGCTCACGTAAGAACTCGAAATTTTTAAATCGTGACAAGGTAAGGAAAAATTCAGTAAGAGACAAGAAAAGAGAGAAGGGAATAAGTCGAGATGTCATTTCTTATCTTGACGAACTTTTAACCTTTAGAAAATAGGTTTTGTCCTCTCTATGACCATTCTAGCTAGGGTTGAGCCTACGGTCAATATGGCTCTGATACCACCTCTGTCGGGACCCGAATTTGCAAATCCGGACCCTCTGTGTATTCAGCACTAGTCCAGGAACGCGCTAGTGCACACAGTCTTAACATCGGTAAATATCACAAATTATACCACTCGATACTAATAAAGTACTTTAATTAAATAATCAAACTGGTTGCTCGACCTTATGGTCAAGTTACAAATATACGCCACGCAGGGCGAAACTTAATAAGAGAGAAATAATAGCAGCGGAAAATAAGATAACATCGTGGCACCATCCAGTATACCACAGTAACCGATCGGGCTCGCTCCCTAAGTAGACGGTTCCTCTTGGAGCTCCTCCTCCAAAGCTGGTGTAGTCTCCTCTTCAACTGGTGTTGTATTGTGGCAAGGGAGAGTACTTGGTACTCAGCAAGTCATTCACAGAATACAAACTAATATACTACATGCATGGCTTAATACAAAGGAATAGCTCAGGGTATGTTTGCAGTAAAACAGCATTTGACAAGTAGCATAAGTAGATTCGAAAGCAATAGAAGCAAGTACAAGATCAATAACTTTTCCAGGAGTTTTAATCAACATCTTTCCCATTCCTAATCCACAATTCCATCGACATCATTATTTAACCAAGCCCAACCTTTCAAGTCCAAGTTATTTTTATGAAAGTCTAACCCTTGACTGTAATTCCCGAGCGATGTCCAATACCGCGGACACGGCTATTCGAATAGATTTTACACTCTGCAGAGGTTATGCACTTTACCCACAAGATACAGTCAAACACCACAAAGGTGAGTTCCCGTAACAAAGTCTTTCGGAAACTTCTAACAATACAAGTGAGCCTCCCCGGTTATTGCACACTAACCCTTCCCTTAGCGAAGGCGAAGTTTAGGCCAATCAACCGTTAGATTGGTACCTGGCCGTAGCCCCGGTACGCTCCCCCGTACAACTTACACAAAGGGTGTAGTTGACCTCCTGAGGTCCCATAGGTACGTTATTAGCAACTTAATCAACTAGGTCCGTCCCATTACAGACATGTGGTTGCAAGATTGACTCAGTTCAAAGGCTTGCAAGGTTAAGTCCTTAGGGTGACCAGGGCAAGACTACCCGAAGAACCAAACCAACATTCCCAATGCCACAACTGGCCCACCTGATCATTCTTGCCACATGCCCCGGTCAAAAGCTATTTATCAAACCCCAGTTAATTACCATGCACCACGTGCCATCAACATCACATGATACCTTTCCAAAACAGGTTCAATATGTCATTAAGTCAATATTAACGTTTGATTGTCCAAAATCATGTCATGAGCACGTAGCAGGTCTAAGCCATATACTACAACGATCTACAAACCCATGTTGGCAATTTAGTAGTGTCCAACTAGTAATCCACAACTAGGGTGACAAGGGGTCATGGCACATATTTAATTAATCAAGGTGTCATACAATAAATTGGCATTTATCTAATTCCCCGGGATTAAATAAAGTATTTTCTAATTAAGCTAGCATGCAATAAATTGAATCAAAATAGGTTTCAGAATGGGATCAATATGGTCAAAGCACAACTTGCCTTCAAAAAGTACTTGTTCCTGGTCTTGAGTTGGATCCTGAGTCAATACTTCTCCTTCGAATCCTTCCGGCACTTCAACGTCTACTCGTAACGCGTGCAAATAGCAACAAATAAATAAAACAATAGACAAAAGTATCCAAACATCCAAATAAAGTTCACAAACAGAGAGAACATAATTTTATGAATTTTTAGAAACTGAAATCGTCAAAATCGGAGTTTAAATGCAAAAGTTATAGCATTTTGAAGTTTAAATAATCAATTAAATAATATTGCAGAAGAAAACTTTAGTCGAAAAATTAAATAAAATTCATAATTAGGTAGATCTCAATTTTATACAAATTTAGAAATTTGAATCACTCAAATCGGAGTTGAAACGCAAAAGTTATAAGCGTTTGAAGTTTGAAACAAAATCTGAAATCATTAATTCGAAATAATAAATCATTTTCTTTTTCGGAAATTAATTATTATACAATAAGACACGTGGCAGCCTCGATTGGTCTCACGACGTCGGCGGTTCATGGACGTGGTCCATGGTTTGGCTCAGTCTCACCGTGGACTCGGTCCACGGCTCCCACGTGTCGCCGGCAGTGGCCCTCGGGTGACGTCATTGCCGGCGTCGGCGAGCTCACCACTGTGCCGACGGGTGGGACCACGGTGACGTCATCGCCGACGCCACTACACTACCGGGTGGCCGATGTGCGGGCCCATCATGACGTCAGCGTGACGTCATGGTGCGGTTTAGCTGCGTCACTGACATGCGGGCCCCGCGTGTCAGCGACACGCGCCGGCACGGTGCAGTGGCACACGTGGCTCGATCCGAGCCGTTCGATTTGGATCGGACGGCTCCAAACGCATCTAATCTGGCCTACGGCTCCTACGTGGCTCAATCTCAGCCCTAGGATCAAGATCTAACGGCTGCCAATGAATCCGGAGTTGAAACAGTAACGGGCTACGTGGCCTCACCTCGTGCGTCGGATGAAGATCAAACGGTTGATAGAGCTCGCGAGGTCCGGCGATGGCGCGGCGAGGCTAGGGTACCGGAGATGAAGACGACGACTCCCCGCGCGGCGTTTCCGAGGGGCTCCGGCGAGGTGAGTGGTCCTAACCGATGCGCCTGGTCCTGGGGGTCTCGGATCTGGGCTTAGACGCGGCGGAGCGCGGCTGGTTTGCGGTGGAGAACGAAGAACACACGGCGGCTGTTCTTAACTACGGCGAGGAATTGCAGCGGCACTAGGGTTTCCCTGCAGGCGTGGGCTAGGGCAACGGGCGCGGCGTCAAACGAAGGTCCTCGGGAGGGGGTCAACGGCTTTTATAGCGCGGAATCCGAGTCCGACGCGGCGGCGGAGAGCAACGGCCGCGGCGAGGTTTCCGGATCGGGGACGATGACCCCGGACCATCCACGTGGCGCGATCAGCGGCCACGATGGCTTGGCGCGAACGGGTCCGACCCGGGTCCGGTCGGATCGGGCTCGCGTGACGTGGCGCCGTCACGGCCGTTGGATCTCGATCCAACGGTCCACGTAACTAGGGTTGGTAAGTGGGTTCGGTCGAGTCACGTGGCTCGGGTCGAACTCGAGTCCGACTCGGGTTCGACTCGGTCGGATGAACAGTACTTGACCCGACTCGATTTTTCTAGCGATTTAATATTTAAAATAATTTCCAGTAATTCATTTAATTCAAGAAAAATAGAAAAATACTCAGAAAAATTCCAGAAAAATTCTGGAAAATATTTTAGGGCATTTGGGACTCAAATAAAATATTTCCAACAAAACCTTATTTGAAAATTTAATTTCTTTAATTATTTCAATATGGAATAAATTCAAATTAAATCCAAATAAATCCAAATAAATTCCAAAAAAATCCAAAAATTCCAAAATGTGCAAAATAATATTTACTTTCATGAAAAGCAAAAATTGGGGTGTTACAGATATCATGACAAGGCCTTTACAATGTATACGCCTAACCTGACCCACCCGCTGAGGTTTCACCGCTGTTAGGGTTATATCCACACAGTACAGAAGCCCCCTCTTGCGCCGTGTGAGAAAAACAACAACAACAATGCCTCTATCCGGCGCTCACATTACACCGTTTGGTGAGTCTAAGTTAGGTTTCTACAAATTATTCAGCCAGGTCGTGCCCACTTTGACATGTGGTTGTACGGTTATGCTTAGAATGGAGACAGTCATAAGCTTCGGTCCTTAATTGACTTGGGGCGGTACTTGCACCATGAAAACTAGTGCTATATCCGCACCCGCCAAACAAACCATTCCGCCCAAGTCCAAACCATTTTTCATTTTATTTTTATTTTGCAAACCAACGGCAATACTCCTTGCCTATAACTTTCAACACAAGGTTTCAGGAGATAATTGAAATTCCCACCCATAGGTGAATACTGACCGTTTGCGAGTCTAAGCATTTCTACCGAACTATTCTGTTCCACCAATAGTTTATTTTATAAAAGACAAACCCCCGGGTTTGGTTACAATCCTTATAATCAATTTTGTAATTCTCCAATAATCCTTAAATTGCCATAATGGTACAATCATATGAATAATCCAAGTCAATACAGTATCCAACAAGTGGTAAGTACATCATGGTACTATCATAACTCCAAAATTATATTAACCCACAATCATGGTGGGATATGTAATCTTTCCCTTGAACTCTAACTTGTACTATTGATTTATCCATCATTCATACAGCAATCGATTTTATCATCCACTAAGAATATTTCATAACTCACCCACTTAAACCACCGGGAATACTTCACAATATCATCTCTAGTCATCTAGGATACAATCCACCGATAATACTTCATAGGGGCATGTATTTAATCCTTCACATTATCACCTCTAAATCATCTACTTTAATCCACCAAGAATACACACTATCATCCTTTACTAAACCACCAAATATTACTTCATAAAA
Source organism: Rhipidocladum racemiflorum (assembly GCA_036346355.1). Taxonomy (NCBI): domain Eukaryota; kingdom Viridiplantae; phylum Streptophyta; class Magnoliopsida; order Poales; family Poaceae; genus Rhipidocladum; species Rhipidocladum racemiflorum. Next base: position 32,962,419 of record CM070589.1, on the reverse strand, counting down.
CTTAGGATTGTACCAATTCATCGTCAATAGTAGTTCCCTTCCCACCGATACTAAGTCAAATAAATAAATCACACATATTCCACATTATTCACAATTCTCCATAAATGATTATCACATATCTATATTTTCATAATCATCTATTTCTTAATCAGTCCGTTAATAATAATCCCCAATAGATGCTAATAATCCAACTAACTCTGATTCTCATTTTGCTATTATTTTATCAAACCAAGAAATCCAAGTCAACATGTCATCTACTGGCAATGATCCATCTAATCCATCATGCATATTTCACAATACCATACATCCTTCAAAATTTCCCCCAATCCATTATAATATGAGCTACTATCACAATCCAATGTCACAATATTCGATGATCATCATTCATAGATCCATTTCATATTACCATCCCTCATATCATCACTAATATTTATCTATTTCCCGTTTACATTTCATACTAGTGGTTCCATCCAAAAGGTCTTCCAAGTAGTCATTCCCCGAGTCAAAGATTATTTTCCCAAAAACATTTATATTGGTGGATTACTATACTAGGGCGACAAAGGATCATGTATATATTTAAGGAGGTATGAACAATAGGTATTAACTAATGGCCTAACGTCAACATCATCCTTTTATATAAATAGCAATGCAATTTGTAAAATAGTGTAAAACATTTATAAACCATGGGATCAACATGCGTCAAGGAGACTTGCCTCGGTCACAGCGAGAAGGTTGAATACTTGAAGTCCGGCGGCGGGATCGGCGGTCGCGTCGGGGTCCCCGGCTACGCGCAAATAAAAGAAAATAAATAAAATTCAAAAATTATAAAAGTTATACTGGCAGGTAGATCTTGATTTTAGATGAATTTATAAATTTGAATGGGATCAAACGGAGTTCGGACGGAGAAGTTATGAGCTTCCGAAGTTTGAATTTCGAAAAATTGGAAAAATCGGGAATATTCTCGGAATATTCCAATGTTGACTGGTCTGACTTTTGACTTTGACTAGTCTCTTGCAGGTGGGGCCAAGGTGTCATACACATGAGTCATTTTCAAGCTTGAGCCATCTCCATGGCCAAAGGAAGGAAGCTTGGAGGGCTAGAGGGGTCACAAGGGGACCGGCACGGCGGCGGGCGGCCAGACGCTGCGGCAAGGGCGCGAGGGCGTGGGCGACGGCAAGGTGGCGGTGGCGGCGACGGCGGCGACCGGCGGCTGGCCGGCGGCCATGCCCAAGCACGCACGCATCACAGGGCCAAAACAACAGAAGTCCAAAAAAACACAGAGGACCCAAAAGTGCTACAAACTTTGATTTTTAACTCATTTTCGCACGGATTTGGACCAAACAAAAGCATGGATCATCTAGATTACAACCTTAGGGAGCTAGAGGAGGAAGGAATTGGATTGATTCTCACCGGAGGCAATGAATTTCGCGAAGAACGGAGCTTCGGCCGAATGAACAAAACTGAGAAATTCGTCCAATCCTTGATGCAACCTACAATTGATTATTGAGTGAGCTTCTAGACTACCTCACGGTCACAAAGAACCAAGGAACAAGAAGAATGGCTCACCGGAGAGGGATCTACAAGCAAGAACGCGAAGAACACCGAAAAAAATGCACCCGGTGTCGGTTTTCTTGAGATAGTGGATGAACGAAGGGGAGATGCCAAAGGAGGCTCACACCACCGGGACGGGGGATCTTATACGAAGAGAATGGAGGTGGTGGTGCGCCGTTTGGAGTAGAAACGGCCGAGTTAATGGCGATTAAGTGCATTCCGGTTTCTCACTAATGCGGCCGTTTCCGGCGAGGTTGGCGACGATTGATGGTGGGGAATGTCAATAGATCGACGTTGCGGATCCAACGGAACCGACCGTTCGTGTTTTGGAGTTGATTTGAGGGAGTTATGGGTGTTGGAAGGCAACCCTAGCCATTAGAGACCTCCATGAAGCTCTCTGTTCTTTCCTTGGCTGGAGGTAGAAGACAATGTACTATTCATTGCCACGTGGCAGCACGCGGTTGGCTCTCCTTTACGCGAATAAACCACCTTAGAGAAAAATTAGGAAAAATGGCCTAAAAATTCCGGAAAAATTCCTAAAGCCATTTTAGAATATTTGGGAACCAATCTAATTGGTTTCGCAGAATTTGGACAATTTTTGCGGAATTAAATATTCGGGCGCGGATCGCAGGCATTAAACAAAAGCCGCGTGAGATAAAATAGGAACGGAAGTCCAAAAATCCGGGGAATGATTCCTAAAATCATTTTGGAATATTTGGAACACAATTGAAGTGATTTGAGGATTTTTAAATCATTTTTGGACTCGGGTGAAATTTCAGATACCGACAGGAATCTGGAAATTCGATTTTTCGACCAGGAGGGAATTAAATCCCGATTTTGGAGGGGAAAGGATGCCAGGTTAATATAAACACCAAAGAAACTCCAAGTTTTGAATTTAATTTATTTAAATTAGATTTTTCTCCAGAAGGTGAAAACTGGGGTGTTACAAGACAACCCTTTTATTGTAAGCTCTCACGACTGTAGCTTTATTTTTCTTGATTCGTTCGATCATTTGCAATCTTAATTCAGCCAAGTCGTCCAAATGATCGGTTATCAAATCTCTATAATCTTGAGCTGATAATTCATTTTGCCTAGCGACCCTCAATGAACTTATACCGATTTCTATCGGCAATATTGCTTCCTGTCCATGCACAAGCTGATAAGGCAACAACTTAGTGGCTCCATGGCAAACAATCTGATACGACCATAATGCATCAGCTAATGTTACATGCCAGTCCCTAGGTTTGTCATCAATTTTCCTCTTTATCAGCTTAACTAAATTCTTATTTATGGATTCAGCTTGACCATTTGCTTGTGCATAATAAGGTGACACATTTAATAATTTAATCCAAAAACCCTTAGCAAAGTCTTGGAATGCATCGAACATGAACATAGTACCTTGATCGGTCGAAGTTGTCAAAGGGATTCCAAACCAATAAATAATGTGTTCCTGTACAAATGCTATTGCCTCAACACTGATAACTTTTTTCAAGGGAATAGCCTCAAACCATTTAGAAAGATAATTGGTGTAGCTAGTATAAACTTGTACCCTTTAGATGATGCAGGATATATTTGACCGATTATATCTATACCCCATCCTCTAAACGGCCAGGGCTTTATGATCGGGTGGAAGATCATAGCTGGCGCTAGTTGCACAATTTCAAACTTTTGATAATCTTGACATCCCTCGTAATATTTGAAGCAATCTTCCAACATTGTTAGCCAAAAATACCCAATACACCTTAATAGGCACTTCATCTTATAAGCCGACTGATGTGTTCCACAAATCCCCTCATGGACCTCTCCCATTGCCGATTTTGCCTCTTCAGCTCCGAGGCATCTTAGCAACAAACCCTCAAGAGTCTGATAATAGAGTGTACTATCGAGCATGGCATATTTTAGGGCCTATCTTTTGATCTTTTTGTCGGTCGGCTTGGAGGGATCCGATAAATAAGCCGATATCTTTGATCGCCAATCAGCTACATCTGCAGAAAGTACCATTTTTCAATCAGATCATAATCAATCAATCAGTCAAAAACCTTATATGTACCCTAATGCTTTTTGCGCCAACGAATTAGCCCTAGCATTTTGCTCTTGAGGGATATGGCCGATTGAGAAAGAATTAAATGAATCGACAATTTCTTGACAAACCTAGCTATAAAGATAAACCTAGCTACATAACTTGAATCATCTCCCAAGTCAAAACTATAAACAAAAAGATCCTTAGCCTTTATCCTTCCTTCAGAATGTCATGTTTCCTTTTCACCATTCATTCATCATGCAACAACAATACCGAATGGTCATTCACCAAAAGACTTCTTCCTCGGTATCACCATATTTAAACACAAATAACATCTATGATTGCGCTAAATCATATAAACTATGACGGTAGCACAGTTAACAGTAAAACACCACGTCGCAACACAACCCAACATCAATTGAAAGCTAAACTTGCAAAACAACGCATTTCAACCAAAATCAACATTTTCGAAGAGAACATCACAATCTCAAGTCAAGCATCTGCACCTACAACCACCACAATTTATCTCAAAGAGAATGGGAAGCTCACTCCAAAAAGAACATTTTACCAACAAAATCACTGATGAAACATCCCTGAAATCCACCTTTTGAAGCACACACAAACACTAGACATATTTTCCAAAGAACTCCAACTCTAGCCAAATAGAGTTACACATCAAGGGCTTAACTCAAAAGTTTCCAACACAACCCATTATGACCATCTGCTTCCTTTTAAGCATTTATTCCAAAGGTAATTCAGTGTGAACGCGAAGGAGCGCGATCCACTCAAAGACTGTTGGGTGTAAAACCATACTCATAGCATAAACTAAACAAATTAGACAAAACCAAAGATTGGCACCAATCACTACAAGTTTAGGGAAACTCTGAAATACAACATAAGGAATACCTTGCCTGAAAGCGTTCAACCAAACTAGCAAACAACCAAACCAGTCCAAAAAGGTTTTAAACACCAGCTTAGCATAAATACAACCATCTCTAGTGTTCCACTACGCTTTCCATTAAAGACTTCAAAATTCACTACTTACTCATTGAGAAGGTCCAACCGGATTTAACAAAATTTACATAACAAATTCTTTCTCTAGTTACCATTTCCAACACTTTTAATTAAAGTTTATGATGCTTATCAAAAAGACACCCAACCAAGACTACATCGACATGATCCCCACGAATCATCATATCATAATACATCTTATTCTAAATTTGAAACATAGTACTTCAACAAATCTTTCAGCATGATCAACCTATAAATTTCATACCACCTATATGTCAACGTCTCGACAATCGAAACTTATTCAGTTAAAACGACTTCAACATGTAAATATTATCTCCCCAGGGTAGAATTCGTAAGTGAGACTCTAAATTATACATTCATTAAGGATAAAATCATTCATCATGTTAATTATCCAAAGTTCACTCCATCACAACATGTTACAAATTCCTATATTTTAACCATGGTTTTCAACAAGTAATCTAAACAATTACCACCACTACTAGGTTATCAATAACAACAAACGGGCATAATCATCAAACGACAACATTACTGTTAGCTACCCTATACATGGGTTATAACAAAATTGCCACTACACCACATACTCCAACTAGTTAAAATAAATTTAATAAGTTAGACCATCACGATGCTTTTACAACATCATCAAACAACAAAACCTATATTATTCCAATTGACGTCAATACTAGCATTTCAGGAACACAGCTACGTACTTCCAATTATGCTAATAGTTTGCAACATCATAAATAACAACTCTAATCAACTTCCAAGTTAAGGTCACAAACCAACACGGTTAAATTTCTGTACTAACATATTAAATTAGAACATCTTTAAACAATCAACCCAGTTTCTTTAACAACATCAGTAGGCTACATCATCTCAATATTCTAACTACGCATCAAGATTTAGTGCTTTAGACATTGATAATGGTCATGTGCATTTAAGATAAAACAATAGATTCCAAGCATGTACGTTAACACCTTTAATCATTATCGCTACAGAGTAATCTACAACGCTAGAAGTTTATTTAATCTCAAGCTAAAGATAACAATTACATTTAATTGATTCAACTCACCAATTAACTTAGAAGTACGTCATTTCCATAAACCACATTGTTACATGCTACCTAACATACTAAACAACAATTCTCACTTTTGACAAATAATTTCAGTCAAAAAACTACTTACTTTGTTTGCAGCATTTTCTTTTTAAAACTCAACCCACATTCACAAAGAAATTTGACTCTCAATGTTGCAATAGGACATGACTCACACTTGATCATGCAAAAGATCTCCAAAACACATTTCAATCTTAAAGACTCCTACAGGAGGGAACCAAGCGATCAACTAAACCTTTATGGACAAAGGCACAAAACATAAATCGACACATCTTAAATTTTTTTGCACACAACTTCTATATCTTCTTTTAAACTCGAGGTGAGGCACACAAGAACCAAAACTATGATTTTCTTTGCAAAGCAACCAACCAAAACCGGTGTCAAAGCAAAAAGGCGACCAAAAGGCGCAACACTAAGCTCTTCTTCTTCGTCTTCAACCAAGGTAGACAAAACCACACACCGCATACGGAACAATCCGCGAAAATCCAATACCAAACACTTTTCTTTTGGTTTCAATCAACTAAAACCAAGAAAACCAACCAAGACCGACCGTCAGAACTATGAAGAACATCCGAAGGAATCCACCACCAATCTCTTCTATTTGACTCCAGTCAACAACCCGATCTACGACAGAAAGGGTAAGCACTCTTCTCCTACAGGGGTTAATAATTCTTCGGTGATGGCGTGGCGTTAACCAGCCACACCGTCAAACCACACCCTTACTATGAACAAAAAGAGGTGACCGAAACCCTTCGGCACCACAACCCCACTTTATCACAAATATAGCAACTCAATCAAATCTATCATAAATATAGCATTATACATCATCAGAAGTAGCATTCAACGTCAAAGCTTAGATACAATATTTAAGCGGATAGCCACGACACCCATACCCTTCCTACTGTGCATCAGAGTGTGTCAAGTTTTAAATTAGTTAACCAAACTATTTTAGATTTTAAAGTTATTGCCCTAAGGCCAAATTTTAACGAGTAGACCTATGCCATGTTTCTACTTTTCCAAGTCAACATTTTTGTTTACTCTAGAGTAATTTGCTACATTCACATTCCACGGACCTAAAGCCCGCACTGGTACCAACTGTAATACCTCGGCATCTAGCATGCCTGAATGCTACCAAACATAGGCTAAACAACATCTAGATACCATAAATTAAGATAAATTACAGCAAAGGAGTAAATGCTAAAACCAAAAATTTCGGCAGCATCTCCTTTGTTTTTCCATGGTACGGAGCATCAACAATAATATCACAAGATATATCACGATGGGAAGCATCTAAACAACGATAACCGGTGACATAGCAGCAATTTAAGTCTAGCATATCAAATTTAGCCATACTATGATCTAATGGATGTAACCAAGCACACAAGTAAGGCATATTCCAAGTTCTCAACGCATTAACTTATAATCACAACTACGAATGGCAAAAGTGTGTAAGTCTTAATGAGTGAAACTTTGTGAAGATGTGCCACTAAGCCCCTTTCCCGCATGCCAATTTCATGGTACCTAAAAACAACATAAAACACAAGCGTGAGTTCATCACTCAGCAAGTATATTGCAATGGGTCATACAGAACAATTCAATATTATCATCACTACATAACAACTTAACATCATGATTAAGTCATACTTCATATGCAACATCATATTCATATCTCAACCTCATTGAAATCATTTCATCATCATCATAATGTATGCAATGCAATGCAATGCACATCTCTCCTCGACGCAAATACTGGTATTGCCGAGTGCACACCCGTCGGCGTGCACCCATGTCCCCCTTCCATCCCGTAGATGGAGGGTGCCTACTCCTCGCTTCCACTCACCGCGTGGGTGGAATCACGAGGTAGGTCTTACATCTATGGCGCTCCGGATTAGTCATAACTTTCTCACCGACCTTACCGGAATAGTTATGACGTTCTCACCGACCGAGCCATGTTTCATGCCATGTATGCAACATATGCCATAATCATTAACCATAAACCATTACATAGCATCTTAAAATACCCTTTTTATCATATCATGGCAAACACTAAGCATGGCAAGATAGCATAACATGGAAACAATTGCATCAAGTCAAGACAAGCAAATAAACCACATGCTATCCATCCCAATACACTTGCCTTAACCTCGGGCGACGGATTGGCGGGATGAGGAGGGCACTCCTGGGATCACACCACCTGCACATAGATGCCACACAATCACAACGTGCCCACAAAATAGTACGCCATCGCCCATTTACACCGATTTCGCAAACTACTCCCGAAAACGAAAAATAGAGAATCTGTCCCCCCGGGACAGCAGACTTCAATCTAGCATAACTTTAGTTCTAGGACTCCAAATCGATTAAACGAGTACATCATCACGAAGATTAGGAAATTTCCTAGCTTTCTCTAAGTATTTGGAAAAGCTGATTCGGCCTCTAACATTGTCTAATCTACAAAACACTATGTTCTGTCCCAGTTACGTCACAGATTTGAACACGCTCGGTAAATTGAGCATAACTTTCAAACGGCTTGGCGGAATTGGACGTTCTTTATGTCCACTGAATGGTATTGAAGTTACCTACAACTTTCTCAACAGCTGGCCGACCAAATTCCAAATCTAAGGTCGCAAAAACTCAAACCCTAGGTCGACTGAACAATCTGCCCGAAGCAGAGAATGTGGCAAACTCTAGTTTTCATCTAATCTACCCAATCACAGCACCACCACTTGATATAAAAGTATCAAAACAACCTCTAGAACAGTACCTAGACCAACCCCAAGGATCACCCAAATCATACCTCTTCCCGAAGAACGCTGAACGCCGAAATCCTTCCTCTCGAGCTCCCCGATCGTCCTCCTCATGCCGGAACCGTCGGATCTCCTCTTCGCGGGGCTTCCCGATGGAGGGGATAGCGAGGTTGCGCAGTGGGGAGCTCCCCTAGGGTAGCAAGGGAGGTGGAGAGGGGAGGTGGAGGTGGAGGCGCAAGATGGGGGAGTAGGGGAGTGTGGCGGCTAGGGTTAGGGAGGGGAGTGGTTTGGGGCGCAGGGAGGGTTAGGGTGGGTAGAAATTGCAGGAATTTCCCCCCATGGGCCCAAAAACTCCCCACTGAAGGCCCATGACTCAACCCCCTAGGCCCAACTCCTCCCGAAGAGGGCCAAACCCTCCCGGAAAGACCTAAAACTTCTGGAATCACAAAAACATGTAAAAAATTCATATCGTAATGTCACACTTCCAATGTCAAAGAGGTGCGTAGTTTCCGTGGGTTAGCTGGCTACTATCGGTGTTTTGTGCATGATTTCTCTATCATTGCTAAGCCGCTTTCACAGTTGACCCAGAAAGGGATGAAATTTCAGTGGTCTGCAGAGTGTGAGCACAGTTTCTGCACTTTGAAGGAGAAGTTGGTGACTGCTCCTATTGTTACCCTTCCCGAGCCTGGGAGGCGTTTCACAGTCTTTTCTGATGCTTCTCGTTTGGGACTTGGTTGCGTGCTAATGCAAGATGGCAAGGTGATTGCTTATGCATCGAGGCAGTTGAAAAAGCATGAGCAGAACTATCCTACTCATGATCTTTAGCTAGCTGCTGTGGTGTTTGCATTGAAGATATGGAGGCATTATCTGTATGGTGAGTCTTGTGATATCTTCACTGATCACAAGAGCCTCAAGTACATCTTTACTCAAAAAGATTTGAATTTGTTGCAGAGGAGGTGGCTGGAATTGATAAAGGATTATGACCTCACTATCCAGTACCATCCGGGCAAGGCAAACGTGGTGGCTGATGCTCTCAGTCGCAAGACAATGCCCCCTATCATTGATTGTCTTGTTGCTAATTTTGAGCGATTGGGAGTCTCCTATTGCTTTGCGGGGACCGTGCAAGCTGAAACTAAATTGATTCTTGAGTCAGCGATCCCCGAGCGTGTGCGGGAAACACAACAGTATGATCATTTTCTCCAGCAGGTGAGGAAACGCCTTGAGGATGGCAAAACTGGGGACTTTTCCATAGACGATGTGGGAGCTCTGAGGTTTCAGGGTAGCCTGTGTGTACCTCAGAAATCCCAAGTCAAAGATGACATCTTGAGAGAGGCTCATCGCACTGCATTACCTGTTCATCCTGGGGAGACCAAGATGTACAGGGATCTGAAAAAGAACTTCTGGTGGAAAAGGATGAGAGTTGATATCACCAAGTATGTGGCGTCTTGTGGGATTTGTCAGAAGATAAAGGCTGAACACAAGCGTCCCGCTGGCTTGTTGCAGCCATTGGAGATTCCTGTGTGGCCTTGGGATGACATTTCCATGGATTTCATGGTTGGCCTACCTCGTACTCCACGAGGGAAGGATGCTGTTTGGGTTGTGGTGGATCGTCTTAGCAAGTCCGCGCACTTCATTCCTATCCGCACTACCAATTCAGCGAGTGAGTTGGCTCCCATCTATGTGCGGGAGATTGTGAGACTGCATGGTGTACCCAAGACGATTGTCTCTGACCGGGATGCGAAATTTGTCTCAAAATTTTGGGAGAGCTTGCAGAGTGCTTTGGGTACACAACTTCACCTTAGTACCGCTTTTCACCCTCAAACCGATGTGCAGTCTGAGCGTACCATTCAGACTTTGGAGGACATGCTCAGGGCATGTGTGATGGCATGGAAAGGTAGCTGGGAAGATCATTTGCCTTTGGCAGAACTCGCTTACAATAACAGCTATTATTCCAACACCCGGGCTGCTCCTTATGAGGTGTTGTATGGCCGGAAGTGCAGATCGCCGCTTTGTTGGGATGCAGTGGGAGAGAGAGCGGTCCTTGGACCGGATTGGGTGCGGCAGAGGTACGGCAGAACCTTCTCGCAGCACAGAGTAGACAGAAAAGCTATGCTGATGTGAGGAGGCGAGATTTGGAGTTTGAGGTGGGTTATAGGGTGCTCTTGCGAGTATCTCTCACCAAGGGTGTGGTGTGTTTTGGCACAAGAGGGAAGCTCAGTCCGAGGTATGTTGGGCCATTTCCTATCTCAGTTCGAGTTGGAAAATTGGCCTATCGTTTGGAGTTACCGGAGTTAATGCAGGGAGTGCATAATGTGTTCCATGTTTCGACGCTGAGAAAGTACTTGCATGATCCGGAGTTGGTGGTTCCATTGGAACCATTAGTGCTTGATCAGGACCTTACTTTTGAGTCCCGTCCTGTGAAAATTCTAGAGAATTCAGAGCAGGTGTTGAAGAACAGGACTCTCAAGTTTGTCAAAGTCCTGTGGTCGCATCAGACTGAGAGGGAAGCGACTTGGGAGTTGAAGTCTCGCATGCACGAGAAGTACCCCGAGCTTTTCACCTCAGGTATGAGATGTGAAACCTAGCTATCTTTTGTTTTGCTGGGTTGCGCAGTGGTGTGTCTTGGATTCGAGGTCGAATCCTGTTGAAGGGGGGGGGGGAGAGTGTGACACTACGGAAGGTCAAAACATTATTAAAATGTGAAAAAATGGAGGTTAAAACTTTACGTTATGCCGTTTAATCGCGTTTCCGGGCCGATTTCGGGAGTTTGGGCCTTTCCGGGAAAGTTTGGGCCTAAGGGGGATGAGTCGTGGGCTTTAGTGGAAGGGATATGGGCCCATGAGGGAGGAGAGACCAAGTTTTGGGGGATTGGTGCGCCCCCTCCCTGCCCTAGCCGCCCCCCCCTATGCACCTCTCCACCTTGGTGCGCCTCCCCCTCTCCCAATCTAGCCGCCGCCCCCCCATAGCCGTGCGCCTCCCCTCCATCTTCCCCATTGCGCCACCACCCTCCCCTCCACTCTCCACCCCCTTGCTTCCCTATAGGAGATCCCCACCTTGCCATTCCGTTGATCTCTCCATCGGGAAGCCCCGCGACGAGGAGATCCGGCGGTTCCGGCGCGAGGAAGACGATTGGGGAACCCGGGAGGAAGGATTTTGGCGTTCGTTGCTCGTCGGGCTGAGGTATAGTATGGGTGTTCCTTGGAGATGGTATAGGTGCTGTTCTATAGGTCGATATGATGCTTTTAGATCAAGTGGTGGTGCTGGGATTGGGTAGATTGGATGAAAACTAGATGTTTCTTAATTCCCTGTTTCGGGCAGTTTGTGCACTCGACCTAGGGTTTGATTTTTCGCGATTTTAGAGTCAGAATTTGGTCGGCCGCCTGTTGAGAAAGTTGTAGGTAACTTAAATACCTTTAATTGGACATAAAGAACGTCCAATTCCGCCAAGCCGTTTGAAATTTATTATCAATTTACCGAACGGATTCAAATCTGTGACGTAATTGGGACAGAACGTAATGTTTTGTAGATTAAACAATTTTAGAGGCCAAATCAGATTTTTCCAATAATTAGAAAAAGTTAGGAAAATTCCTAAGCTTTGCAAGAATGTACTCGTTTAATCGATTCGGAGTCCTAGAACTAAAGTTATGCTAGATTGAAGCCTGCTATCCTGACGGGACAGATTCTCTGTTTTTTGGTTTTGGGAGTAGTTTATGAAGTCGGGGTAGACGAGCTTTTGTGTACTGTTTTGGGGGCATGTTTTGAGTGTGTGGTATGTTTGTGTAGGTGGTGTAACCCCGGGAGTGCCCTCAACCTCTCGCCAATCCGTCGCCCGAGGTTAAGGCAAGTGTATTGGAATGGGTATCGTTTTGAATGTTGCTAGACTTGATTAGATGCAAATTTCTTTATGATATGATGCTAAGATTGATGTTTGCCTATGACAAGATGAACATGATTTCATATTGATCATGTTTGCGTTGTATTAAATGTTTATGCCAATCTTTACATGTTTGTCATCTGTGCATTCATAATGGAAGAGGCGTCTCATGCTGATGTGGGCCTCTGTGTTCACACGTAGTGAACACGAAAGACCTACCTCGTAGTCCCATCCACGAGTGTGCATGGGAGTGAGTCAGTAAGAGTAGGCACCCTCCATCTACGGAATGGAAGGGGAAGGGGGTGCACGCCGACGGGTGTGCACTCAGCAATACCGGTATGTGCTTCGAGGATATATGAGTGTTTGCATTGCATACATGTTGATGATGAAATGAGTACAATGATGTTGAGACATGAGTATGATGTTGTATATGAAATTATGACTTGTTCATGGTGTTGAGCATGGTATGTAGTGATGATAACATTGAATTGTTCTTTATGGTCCATTGCATTATACTTGCTGAGTGATGAACTCACGCTTGTGTTTTATGTTGTTTTAGGTACCATGACACCGGCATGTGGGAAGGGGCATTAGCTACACATCTTCACGTAGCTCCACACCTTTAGGCAGATTTATCAACTTGAGTCATGATCACAATAAGTGCCATGAAACTTGGTGTATGGATTAAGTTGTGTGCTTGTATTCCTTATTTGCTTCGCTATAGTTTATGGAGTGGTTGGATTTGGTATTATTGACTTATGTTGATGGTATATCCATTTATATTGCTGCTTTAGATGTCTTATGTTATGATATGACTTGCCTTGTTATTGCTATTGCTTCAATTCATGTTAAAACAAAGGAGATGTTGCCGAAATTTCCGGTTTTAGCATTTGTGCCTTTGCTGTAATTTATCTTAAATTATGATATTTAGATGTTGTTTGGTCTTTGTGTGGTGACATTCAGGCATAATAGATACCGGGGTGTTACAAGAGCAAGGGCAAAGAAGAAAATATCAATGAAAATGCTCGCAACAGTCACAAGAAGTTTCATCACAAAAAGAGGTTCTCTAAGAAACATTGGAGAAAAGGGAAGAAGGAGGCACATATTGGTGAATGGGTCACCGACGAAGAGAGTTCAAGTGATGAGTCCTCCTCCTCCGATGATGATAATGATGATGAAAACTCAATATCCAAAAGATTGGCCGGACTGGCTTTGGACAAGTCCACTCCACCATCACCATCCTTGCCACTCTGCCTTATGGTAAGAAGTGATGAGGAGAAGGTAAATGACTCTCCTTCTTTTGATGAGCTTGTTGAGATCATTAAAGAGCTTAATGATGCCTTATGCACTAAATCTTATAAATCTGTTGCTAGTCTAAAGGATGACATTGACTTGCTTGATTCTAAGCTTAAAAATCTAGAATCTAGTTATAATGCTTTGCAGGACAAGTTTTACACTTTGGAAACTAGTCATAATGAGTTGACTGTTGTTCATGATAAACTTACTCATGATTATGATGCCTTAGTCATCAATCTTTATTTCATTACGAATGCTCATGATTCCTAAAATACAACTCATGCTTTACTTGTTAAGAATCATGATGATTTGCTTGATAGACACTGTGAGATTGAAATTAATGAGGAAATGATTCAAAGCAAATCAAAGAATGTTTCTTCGTGTGATGTTTCTATTACTTGTGATTTGCTTAGTGATAAAATTTCTTCCTCTAGCTGTTCTAGCACTTGTAATAAGAATTGTCAAAACGCCTTATGTGCTAGAAAGCTTATGATAGAAAATCATGATTTAAAAAGACCAAGGTAGCCAAGTTTGATAAAGGACTAGAAAAGTGCATTCTTGGTAGTGTCATTATTGATAAAATTCTTGGAGAGCAGAAAGTCACTTTGGGCAAGAAAGGTATTGGATATAAAACAAACAATATGCCTAAGAATGATGGACTGCTAAGACCCAAGATCAATTTTCAAGAAAGGCACTCAGTGTTGTTACTGTCACAGATTTGATCATGTTTCAAATAAATGTGTGAAATCATGTGCTAAAAAATTGGCTTAGAATTGAATTTGCAAAATGTGTTTTGACAATTTGACAAGAAACAGTAAGTTTCGCTTTGGCGCCGGACCAAACTTAAAGAAAACAGTAAGTTTTCCATCTACGACGGACCAAATTTTTTGGTCCTACGTGAACATGTTTTTGAAAACCTCATTCTCCCATGTACAACAGACCAACTTTTTTGGTCCTTTGTAAACATGCTTTTGACAACCTCATTCTCCCATGTACAACAGACCAACTTTTTTGGTCCTTTGTAAACATGTTTTTTTGGTAACCTCGTTTTCCCATGTACGACAGACCAACTTTTTGGTCTGTCGTAAATGTGCTTTTTGAAGGTTGTTGTGCCAAACCAAGTTATTGAAAAACAGTAAGTTTTACATGTACGTCGAACCAATTTGTTTGGTCCGTCGTGAACGTGTTTTCGCCGGAATGATTTCTTCTTGAAACTGAGACTTTCACTTGTACACCGGACCGATTTTGTTGTCCGTCGTGAATGGTTTTTTGAGTGACTTTTTCATGTGTACGCCGGACCATACACTACTACAGATCCGTACATCACAATCGGTTCTTTTTGGTCATCACAGTCGGTTTTGGTGGCGATACAAAGTTCAACGACAGTGATAAGGTAGATATATCACAGTCGGTTTTTAACCGACACTAATAATACATTATCACTGTCGGTTCTTTTCGCTTAGAACCGATTGAGATAAGTATAATATCACAATCGGTTCTTTTTTAGAACCGATACAAATGATTACATTATCACAATCGGTTTTTTGTTGAAACCGATGGGGATAAGTATAATATCACAATCGGTTCGTTTTTAGAACCGATTCAAATTATTACATTATCACAATCAGTTTTTTATTGAAACCGATGGGGATAAGAATATTATCAAAATCGGTTCTTTATGCAAACCGATTGCGATACTAAAAATATCCCAATCGGTTCCAAAGAAGAACCGATTGTGATATCAGATTTATCCCAATCGGTTCCAACCAAGAACCGATTGTGATGATGTTATCGCCCATCGTCCTAAAATGGCCTCGCATTGACAACATGACACATTCATCACAATCCACAATATCACGTAACATATACATCACAATCTACACACATTACATTGAAATTAATATTGTTTACAATCTGTAATGCATCACATTCACATTCGGATAAATTTTGTTTACACTTTATGGACTAGTATTTGCTTGAATGGTCTCTATATCTACCATCATCCGTTATAACTTCGGCCCAGTACCACCGCATAAATGGTCTCGTAATTTCTTGAGATCGGCGTTGGTTAGGCTCTTCCGGATGATATCAAGGTCCTGCAAAATAGATAGTAGTGCACTAATATATTTAAGTCTTAAATTGGAACAAAAACATGCTGATAGTATTATGCTTGTAAACAAATATCACATAGACAGTAGTGCAAATAATCTGCTCTATACCTTAGGGAAAAGATGTGAGCGACCAACCAAAATCAGCATGTGATGCATCACGTAAAAGCCACACAGATCATCGCACCCTTGTTGATGACACTGTGAACAAAGAAACTTAAATTAGGAGACGAATTAAAAATAGGTGTAAGAAAAAAATCCTATGATAGACACTTGTACCTTGAAGCGCTTCCACTCGAGTTTGGTGCCTTGTTTATCATTGTGTCGGCCACGTTCAGCAACGTAAGACATGAAAGCCCTATACATTGGAGAGATGCCATGCATTGAGGTTAAAAATACCTAACGTAGTTCAATATGTAAAGTGTTAGGTTAGAGGAATGTACTTACTTCTGCAAAACAGGCTCGATCGCATAGTCCATCGGTCTATTTTCGAGTGAGTTCAACGTGTAGACCTTGTTTTGACTCGGAACAACCACAAGTAGAACCCAATGGTTGCTTATTAAACGGTACACAATGCAAGAGAATAAGTTAATACAAGGTTGAAGTGTGTACATGTAATTGAATTGTATAGTAGTACATACTCCTGGTGGTATGGGAAGAGAATGAAGTCCTTTTTTGCCTCCTCATGCAATGCCTGCTTGATGTATCCTGCAAGGAACTCCGATTGATACTTAGCCATGGTCGCAGACACCATCTCGGGGTCGACAAACCCGACAGGGTGTCGACCCGTCACGGCTCGCTGCCTCATGATCCTGCGATTCATGTCAATTGTTAAAAAATATAATACAAAATCAATAAATAGTCATCTGATTGAGTATGGTGCGAGACTCACAGCGTCCAGGATCGTATGGTAGAAATATCGACAGCTTTCAAGCTGTACATAAAGTACAGATCCTCAAAACTGACTGGAAAGGTCCCATCCTCGTTGCGGTGGAATTGGCCCGCTCGATACTTCACTATGAAATCGTGGCGAGGCTCGGCCTCATGTGACCTATCGATGTACCATCCATGTAGGTGACGAGTGAACAAGCCCAAAGAATTCAATTCTTGGCTTGGGAGAAAGGGCTTTCCATGTATGTACCGCTTGTGATCATCAGGGTGCTCTGTGCCCTCTGACAACTTTGCCTTCTTCACGGAGGGACTCTCTGAACTCTGCTTTGTATCTTTCATCATCGTGGTAGAAGTCCTTTTGCGCCCCACCTGCGCACCAGCATTTGCAGCTGCAGGCGTAGGTGCAGGAGGTGCAGCTGCAGGCGTAGGTGCAGGTTGTGTAGCGAGGCAGGAGCATGTGCAGCGAGAGCAGGAGCAGCAGAGTACCAGCAGATAGCGATGAATGAGGATCAGCAGTAGTAGGAGGAGCGATTCGCGATGAGGAGGAGCAGCGAGTAGTAGGAGGAGCAGAGTACCAGCGAGTGCGATGTGAGGAGCGGCGGTAGTAGGAGGAGCAGCGAATGTGAGCAAGACCGATGCGCATACGGCATTACTAGCGAGCTTGAGTAGTAGCAGCAATAGCGATGAGCGTGATAGCGATGAGCAGCAGTTGTACCAGCAGTAGCAGAAGTGGTAGCAGTAGTACCAGCAGTACCGGCAGCAGGAGGAGGTGCTTGCACTACGACACCCGTCGCGGGCCACTTGATGAACGACATCCGTGCTTGCCCGAGAGTGGTGATATCTTCGTTCGGGGGGAACTCCAGGGCATGAGACATGTAAACATCGTGGACATAGTCCACCTGCACCCTCATGTAGCCCATCCCCAAAGGTATACCATGCACCGTGTCATCCTCCTTGCTTGGAAATGCAACCCCGCGCGCAGCCTCAATCTGTATTCCGTCGTCGATCAGGACTAGCCGGCACTTGGCAGGACCCTGCAAGAAGTGATCAGCATCTTCATCATAATCTGTGTTAAGCTTACTCATGTACCTTTTGGTCTGAAACAGTTATTACCTTGAGGTGTGGAATGCACACTTCCTTATTGGAAGCGCAGCTGCTAGGGCGTAGCATAGGCGATGGTTGAGGAATCTGATTCTGGGAGAACATCGCCATCATCTCAGCCATCATCTCAGCCTTTAACTCCTCCTTCAACTCCTCCTTCATCTGCAAACGGATCCGCGCCTCACGTGCTTCCCATGATCTTGCTCGCATTTGGGCGCGCTCTCCTCTACAAAGAAGGACCTCTTCAGATACCCGCACTGCGGCAAGCACCGCCCTTATGATCGGGCTTCCCGATTGCCGAACACAGATGTCCCTTGACCCTTGGCTTTCAAATGCTCCTTGCTCGTTCTGCAGGCTTACCTCCTCCTGCAGGTCGCAAATATAAATTATTACTAAAATACAATGGGAATATAATATGCAATGTACTATGTTAGATATCTTACGATGGTCGTGACGATCTGCGGTCGCGAGGTTTGGAATGATAATCGGCCGTCGAGGTTTTCTTCGCCCTCGCTAATACCCGATCGCGTGCCGCTCCTCGCATATGTGGGAGTAAGGCATCGTTGTCCCGAAGGTTGCACACTCGAGGCTAGTCGCACCCACTCTGCCTTCTTCCCCTACGTACTACCGGAACCGAGGTGGTGCGGCGTGTGTGTTACGCCTGTATAGCGATATTCTTCTCTCTCAGCTCCTCCGCCTCAGGCGTACTCCTCATCCTTGCGAACTCCTCCCAAACCTCGGGTGTAACAAATGGATACCTTTGGAAGGGAGTACGGTCTTTCAACACGAACTTGGCATGCATGGTCACCCTGAAATGCCTCAAAGCCACACCCATTCTCTTCAAGGCGTACCGTCTCGCATTGATTTCATCTTCCTCTGGTATAATCCATTTTCCCTTAACTTCGTCCCACAGTCGGTTCTTCTGCTCGTCGCTTACTTCCTTCCTCCAGTCCTTAATTGTGATCGGCACTCGCTCCCTCACCAATTGGCCGATAAAAGAGGAGTAGCGCCTTAAACGGGCCAGACCCGTGCAAACCCCTGGCATTGAAGTGGAGCACTTGCGGCGTTCTCCTGTGGCTCCTTTATTCGGTCCTTTGGCCTTTCTAACCTTCCTCGATGGGGTAGCAGGACCTTCTTCTCTCTGGCGTTGAGCCGGTGCTCTCTCTTTGCGACATTTCAAGTAAGTACGTATATTGTCAAACCTAAACTTCATGAGAGGAAGCAATTCAAATTTCACATAATAGAAAGCAATTCACATGTCTATCTCAGAGACCGACTAAGTACGTGCGTACCAACGATGACTCCTAATCTCTAATTAGGTTAGGTCCTAATCCCATTCGAGGATATGTGGTTCGAGCAAGTTCCTAAGCTGTTGTACAACTCTAGAGGAATTTGAAGATCTTCTCGCTGTTCTCCAAATACACGTCTCGACAACAGGTCAAGAGGGTGTGTATTCGAAGAACACCAGGAGATGTTGTGAAACTTTCTCTAGAGTTTGTAGAACATCTTAGGAACTTGCCCGAGCCACATATCCTCGAACTAATCAAAAACGTGGACAATTAGATCGCTTATTTATAAATATGCCATTTTAGCATACTTATAAACAAGCACCCTCGAACGGGAGACGATAGGTTACGCAACTAAACTCGATAATAAAGTGCGATAATATAGCATGTGTTACAAGTTTCAAATTGCAATGATGGATTGCTCTCGATTGCTATAGAAGGGTTGCTAAATTAATTAGCCGTCCAACTTCTAGATGGCCAATATATCACCGGCTATTACATCTAAAAATTTAAGGATTACACAACCCTAGAACAAAGATCGCTTTACGTAAAACAACAAGTACAGCATAATATCAGAATGAATATAGCACTAATCTAACCCTACCACAATGCATTAAGAGCAAGTGCCACCAAATTGTCAGCTAAGAGCATAAAGGAATAAGCACAGCACTGCTCTGACCCTAGAACAATGCATTAAGAGCAAGTGGCACCAAATTGTCAGCTAAGAGCAGTGTTGTTCTAGGTCTAGCAAGTTCCTTTAATGATCAGATTAATCAAGCCTCATTCAAAAGCAATCATCATCGAGCTATTTACAACCAATTACAGCCCACAGTCCGAAATGCATCTTACTGTGGGCCGAACCGAGTCGGCAATGGGTGAGGAGCCGATGGGGTACGCGCCGATGGGGGGGACGAGCCGGAGGGGAGGTGCCGGGGGGGGAGGACCCAGAGGGGGAGGCGCCGGGGGGGAGGACCCAGGGGGGGAGGCGCCGGGGGGGGGAGGCGCCCACGGGGTACCCGCCAATGGGGAGGAGCCGGGGGAGGCGCCACGGGTAGGCGCCGGTCGGGAGGTGGTCGAGCTAGGGTGTGGGAGGAGGCGGAGGGGAGGCGCGGGGAGGCGGCGGCGGGGGAGGCACCGGTGCGGGAGATGGTGGAGCTAGGGTTGTGGAATGAATTGAAAGCGAAATCAGTGCGCCGAAATGAAGCTGAGTGTCTTGTGGCTAAATGAAAATGCTCTGGGTTTTATCACGGTCGTTTCTATAGAAAAACCCATAGCAAATATACTAATTATATGTGTCGGTTATATAGAAAAACCCATAGCAAAATTTGGAGTATCTGTGTAGGTTGTTTAAAATAACCGATCGCAATTATACTATCTGTGCCGGTTTCCTAAAGAACCGATTGTGATAACTATGATCCAATTTCTAATTTTTTTTAAAACAGAATCTTCATTCAAAAGAGTCGAAAAGTCAAATCTTTTTCAAATTTGCTATACTATAAGATCCATTTGACATATATATTCTACAAAATGCCACATTATACAGGGAATTCTTACAACATAATTTATTTAAAATACAACCCTTCTTGATGATCTACACGCATGTAATGTGTTCCATGTGTGCCGTCGTCACCGCTAAGACATGCCCCATCTGCAAACGGAGGTGTTTCATCAAATTGGTTGTACTCTTCTTCATCTACGACATTTTCAACTCCAACAATCCTCCTCTTCCCATGAAGTACGACGTGCAACCTCGGATTGGCCGGATCACGCAAGTAGAAAACTTGAGTTGCTTGCTTTGCAAGGACGAACGGTTCATCTCTGTAGGCCAATCTATTCAGATCAACAAGTGTAAAACCTGTCTTATCGACCTTAACTCCGTGAGGAAGTCTCACCCACTTATATCGGAACAATGGAACTTGGTATATTCTGTAGTTGAGCTCCCATATTTCTTCGATCATCCCGTAGTAACAGTTCATTGCAGTTGACGATCCTCTAATTGGATCATCGGACAAAGCATCTATGCTCACACCACTGTTTTGCACTGTACTCTTTGCATCTTGACTTTCAGTATAAAATGTGTAGCCATTAATATCGTAACCTTGCCATGTCTGTATATTAAATCTTGGTCCATCAGCCAACCATTTGACATCCTCGGTACTAACGGAGACCTTCACCTTTTCTTTGAACCATGTGAGGAATCGATCGTTGTGTTCTCGTGTGATGGAAAGCTCATCCATAAGTGGATTCTCTTCCCGTAATATCAACTTGTGCTGTTGGATGTATGGATGAACTTCTGTATTTGTGTTGCAAGACTGTGAAATGCGCTTTACAATACATATCAAATTGTGGGCTCATTAGATTTGACCCAATGGTTCCTTTGCCACCAAGTCTGCCCTCATGACGAGATATAGGAACACCAATCGGTTGTCTTTTACCTAGGTAGTCCACGCAGAACTCAATAACCTCTTCAGTCCACCTTCAATAATACTACCCTCAGGCTTCGACCTATTCCCCACGTATGACTTAAATATACCCATGTACCTCTCGAACGGATACATGTAACGCAGGAATGCGGGTCCACAAATCTTAATCTCTCTAATAAGGTGAACAACGAGGTGGACTCATGACGTCGAAGAACGACGGGGAAATGCATCTCAAGGTGACAAAGAGTCTGCACCACCTCACTTTGTAAGTTGTCCAAAGATATCGGGATCAATAACCTTGCATGAAATCGCATTGAAGAAATAGCATAGCTTCGTGATTGCCAACCTGGCGTCATCTGGTAGGATATTTCTGATTGCAACAGGAGCATTTGGGTCATAAAGACATGACAGTCGTGGGACTTCATACCGATCAACTTCAAATCATCCATAGACACAAGCTTCTTAATGTTTGCGGAGTAGCCCGATGGAACTTTAATATCGTGGAGACACTTGCGAGGTCTTCTTTCTCTTTCTTGGATAAGGTGTAGCATGCAGCGGAGGATGTACGGCCCTTTTCCATCCTCCTCCATCACCGCAAGCTTGGGCCCTGATCCCCATGTAGGTCATATCGCGGTGAGCATTCACACCATCCTTGGTCTTCCCTGTATGTTCAGCAGGATGCCTACCAAATTATCACAAACATTTTTCTCAACGTGCATGACATCAATACATTGACGGACATCTAACTCCTTCCAATATGGTAAGTCCCAAAATATCGACCTCTTTTTCCAAATGGTCCTAGGACGAACAGATTTACGCTCTTACCATACCGAACATCGATATCCTCTCTGGCGTGAATATACTTGCCTTCCAGGTCATAGGCTGCGGGGCTGCACGAACTTCCCTCTTTCCATCAAATTTGTCATCCATCTTACGATATCGATGACTTCGGTAGAAACCTACGGTGACCCATGTACACCGTTTTCCTCGGTCGGCAGCCACAAGCTATCAGTGTCCTCTTCACAAATTGGACAAGCTTTGGCTCCCTTCGTGCTATAGCCCGCCAAATTACCAAAGGCTGGAAAATCATTTATGGTGCAAAATATCATAGCCCGTATGGTGAAGTTCTCTCTTTTGTATGCATCCTACACCTCAACCCCCACATTCCACAATTTTACCAAATCCTCAATTAGTGGTGATAGGTACACATCAATATCATTACCCAGCTGTTTGGGTCCTGAGATTAGCAACGACATCATGATATACTTCCGCTTCATGCATAACCAAGGAGGCAAATTGTAGATACACAACAAAACTGGCCAAGTACTGTGTCGACTGCTCATATTACCAAACGGATTCATACCATCCGTACTCAATCCAAATCTTATGTTCCTCATCTCGGCACCAAACTCCTCATGTTCCCAATTAATGTTTCTCCATTGAGCCGAATCAGCGGGATGTCTCAACTTGCCATCTTCCTTTCGAGATTCATAATGCCAACGCAACAATTTTGCCTCTTTAGGATTTGCAAATAACCGCTCTAAACGGGAATGATGGGCAAATACCACAACACCTTGGTGGTGCCCCTTTTTCACATCTTCACCGTGGTCAATTCGGTTCTTACGCTTCTTGTCATTACGCTTCTCATTTTGTTTGTATCGGGTACACCACAAACATGACAAATCTGCGATTCCTTATGGACGTTGCGGTATAGTATGCAATCATTTGGACATGCATGTATCCTTTCTATTTCCATTCCCATGGGACATAATAGCTTCTTTGCTTCATAAATACTTGTTGGCAACTCGTTTCCCTCTGGAAGCATATCCGAAAGAAGTATTAAAAGTGCATTGAAACTTGTATCTGTCCAACGGTGTTTTGCCTTCAGTTCAAACAATGCAAGGACCGAACCCAACTTGGTGTATTCCCCTTTGCAACCTGAAAACAATGGTTTGGCATCGTCATCCATCAAGCTTTTAAATTTTTCGAACTCTCTTTCCGTGTAATTTCCCTCCACATCCCGCAACATTTGATCTAAATTATCCTCATCAAACATATCACGCTCCAACTCCTGATCGGCTTCCGGATATCTTCGTTGCATATCACAGGGTACTACCTGTCTCCCCATGATGGATCCAACACGTGTAATTCCTCACGAAGCCACGTCGAATCAAATGGCCTTCAATTTGAGATGAGTTGTTAAATCTCCGAGATTGGTGCAATCAATACAAGGACAATATATGAACTTTACACCCCTCATAACCATATCTTCTTCTCGCAATTCTTATGAACTCCTTAACTAGCCTCTGAAATTCAGCACTCACACGGCTTTTTTGATACATCCATTATTCACGGTCCATCTACAAGTAAACCTCAAACAATAAATTAATACTGCCCTAGTCAATGAATGATCTTAAAGAAACGTATATCCAGAGACCGACTAAGTAATGCACGCATTCAACGATGACTCCTAATCTCTAAGTAGGTTAGGTCCTAATCCCATTCGAGGATATGTGGTTCGAGCAAGTTCCTAATTAAGATGTTATACAAACTTTAGAGAAAATTTGTGATCATCTCACTGTTCTCCAAATACACGTATCGACAACATGTCAAGAGGATGTGTATTCGGAGAACACTGCCGTGAGATGCTGCCGAAACTTTCACTACAGCTTGTACAACAAATTAGGAACTTGCCCGAGCCACATATCCTCGAACTAATCAAAAACGTGGACAATTGAGATCGCTTATTTATAAATATGCCATTTTAGCATACTTATAAACAAGCACCCTCGAACGGGAGACGATAGGTTCTGTGACCTAATTAACTATTATATATAATTGATCATATTAATAATATTAAAACAATTAATTTAAGTCCTACTGCAATATTGAAGAGATTTCTAAGAATTAATGCTGGTCACCTTTCGAGGAAAACCACAAACGAGGGGAAATCTAGCTCCTGATCAAGCTAGCACGGGTTTCAATTAACGGAGACCTTCAACGCACCGATCTCCTCCACCATACACTATGCTAATGAGACCAAATCAAAATCGAATAATGTACGTTAATACAACATTGAAGGGATTCGAAGGAATCGGGCCCACCTGTTGAATAAATTCACAGGTAAGATAGGCTGGAAAATAGAGAAATCGCCTAGCGAACTAACTCGACGAGAGTTAATAAGTTCATTCCCGAGTCCAGACGGTACATATATAAAACCTAGCGAGCCTCATCACAATCGGTTCTATAGAAGAACCGTTTGTGATTAATTAGTTATCACCGTCGCTTATATGTAAAACCGACTGTGATAATTTGATTCTCAACACTGTCGGTTTCTTTATAGAACCGACACAGATAATATATCAGTGTCGATTCTCAAAAGGAACCGACTGTAAAGCAAGTCAACATCACAGTCGGTTCTTGATAAGAACCGACACGGATATCCATTCGCCCCCTCGTCTTCCCCGCCATTTTGACGTTCAAACAATACTTAACTCCTTTCGTTCTCTGCATCCTGGTCACATCGGTCCATATAGCTCCTTTTGTTCTCTGCATCTTCGACCGGCAATGGCAGCGCCACCACCATCTCCGGCAAGTTCTGACGACTCCGTGGAGTCGCCTCTCTTCCATCCTCCTCCACCGTCCTCACCGCCGCTGGTAGCGCCGCCTCAGCCTCCGGCGCCTCACTCCGGCGTGGCGCCAGTGCCCCACCTGTCTCCCGTCGTCCCTCCCGGCGCCTCACCCCATCCGGGCGCCTCCAAAGGCAGCAGGAATAAGCGCCCCAGAGATGACAACGACGCATTTACTTACGACGCACGAGGAGGACGACGATTTACTACGACGCAGGGGGACGAGGAGGACGCATTTACGACGAGGAGGAGGACGACGAGGGGACGGCGGCGGCGGCGGCGGCGAGGAGGAGGAGGAGGAGGAGAAGGAGGAGGAGGAGGAGGAGAAGGTGGAGGAGTACTACGCGCCGATCACCATAGGGACCGGCGCGTCGTCTAGATCGGGTTCATCATCGGAGGATGAACCATCGCTAGTCCGCGTAGTCTCCAGCGACTCTGGCGACTCGGGTGACTCGGGTCACTCGGATGACTCGGTTGACTCGGGTTACTCGGGCTAGAGCCGCGAGTAGTAAATTTAATATATTAGGTGTAATGCAGTCCCCCTTTATATGTTTACTAATTATAAACAATGGATGTGGTGATATATTGTAATGAAATACAGCTTGTTTAATATATTAGGGTTGTTGGCCTAGTGCAGATGAAGTCTATTCGGCTGCCTTTACACTCTATTTTGAATCTCTTTTATATTTTTGTGCATTGTATCTTTCTAATGTTCTGTTGTTCCAAGTCAAAATGTTTCATGTCCTATTGATAAAAAAAACAAGTATAATGTGTGGAATGGTATATATATTATTATTATCTGCTGCATGCATGCTACTATATTGTTATATATAATTTGCATCACTACATGTGTCTATATAAATTGTCTGAGAGTTGAACCGCGAGTTGGAATTCTAACAGATTGGTACTGTTCATCGTCCGAAAATACAAGTTCTGCACAAATATTAAAGCATGAATGAAGGGTACAAGAGGTCTGTGTTGGGATTCTAGCAGAGCGGCCTGTGTTGGAGTTTGTTTTTTTCTTCTTCCCTGAAGGGGAAATGTGTGAGTGGAGGATCTCACAAAAACTATGTTTCTAATGAACTGTTCTTGGTTGCACCTGATGGTGTTGCCAAAAAATCATCTGTCGGTTGGAAAGAAGCGATTGTGATAACCCATGTGCTCATCACAATCGGTTTCTTCCCAAAACCGATTATGATAATACCTTCTCATTACAATCGGTTCTGGAAAAGAACTGATTGTGATAACCCCTGTGCTCAGGACAATCGGTTTCTTCCCAAAACCGATTGTGATAATACCTACTCATTACAATTGGTTCTAGATAAAAACCGATTGTGATAAAAAAATTATTATCACAATCGGTTCTTATCTAGAACCGATTGGGCTTATTATCGTATCACAATCGGTTCTCTCTCAGAACCGATTGTGATAACCTGTTACCAAGATTTCCAAATGGAATATGCTTATCACAATCGGTTCTGAAGTCAAAAGTTTAGAACCGACACAGATGAAGCGATAGTAATGTGTCATTCTGTAGTAGTGATATTTTTTGGTCCGTCGTGAATGCGTTTTTGCTCGATTAGGGTTTTGAACAAACTTGGAATTGAGTTTTTGGTTTGACGTTGAGATTATGAAATTGGTGAGAATTTCATGATGCTTGTTTTGAAGTGGACTTTATGCAATGCTCATGTGAGTAGTTGCATGGATTGACATTGAGTCAAGTCGTGGACTTGTGCTCGGATTCGTTTTGTGGTTTGTTCATGTGCAGGTATTGCTCGAGGGCGAACGTGGTCGATGACTGGACCGGAACTAGGTTTATGTAGGAACCAAGGTTCGGGACTAGGTTCAGGAGGAACTGAGGTCTTGGTGGTCAAGGATGTCATGCGGGACGTTCGGGCTAAGAGAATGGTGCACATGAAGAATGGTTAGTCACGTGAGAATGGCAGGAGGTCATTCGCGTGCAAAGTGTTAGTCACGTAAGTGTGGCAGGTGGCCATGCGCGTGCAAAGTGTTAGTCACGTGAGTATGGTAGGGTTGCCATACGCGTGCAAGTGTTGTACTTGGCCAGGTTGGGCCAAGTAGAGTTGTGTTGGATACATATTCTTTCTAGTTTAGGAATTGTATTCAGGACTCCTTGTGGGTTGGTCCTTTAAATAGGAGGGGTTGTCTCCTGTTGAAGGGCATCCATCGATCGATCGAATCAAGCAGAGCTGAGCGCATTGAGAGCTTGAGCTCAGTTTTTAGGGTTTGTACTCTTTTGATGGGAGTACTTTAGACAAAGAAATAAAGATCAATTCTTCCAGATCCTTGCGTGCTTACAAGATGCTTAGCGTTGCTCTGATGTCTCTGTTTTGGTTCTTATTTGCATGCTTGTTCTGGTTCTAGATTGGTTTTTGTTCTTTGAGTTTATCTTGATTTAATCCATCAAAACCTTTCTAGAGAATTGATTTAGGGTTTCTCTAAGTTTAGTTGATTAAACTTTTGTCGTTCTTGTTTAATCTTGAAGTTTTGGTTAGATTAATTCTCGTCATCTTCTGTCACAGCAAGCTTACGAGGTTCATAACTTTTGATCCATAAGTCCGATCGAGCTGATTCTTTTTGGGTTCGATGCGTGTTAGAATCTAGTTTCTTGTGTCCAAATTTCAGATTGAGCCGATGGTTGGATCTCCGGGAATTCGCGTTTTACCGAACCTCTATCATTCTGTTTTTATCGAAAACGAGGCAATTATTTGGTTCTGTTTTGGGGTGAACTTTTAATAGATCAAGAATTTGGTTTTAGCTTCCGCACAATCATTCACCCCCCCTCTGATTTCTATATTCGTATACTTCGATCCTACAAAATGCACTTTCGCTAGTACCTCCAACACGAAGCTAAAAAGAAGCTGCATGGTCAATGCTCATTATATGTTGTTTAAAGATTTCAGAGGTAAGATGAATGTAAAGTATATTGGCCCCTCTAATGTTGATAGAAATCTTAAGGCTGTTTGGGTGCCTAAGTCTTTACTTACAAATCCTTTTGGCCCCAAAATTGTTGAAATTAACATTAATGGACCCAAAAGCATTTGGGTATCTAAAATCAAGAAATAAATCTGTTTGATTAGGTGAACTACAAGTGTGGTGGTTGACATTGGGTGATTGACAGTGGATGCACTCATCACATGACCGGCTCTTCAAGAATGTTCACCTTAGTAGAAAAAGAAGGTAATCCATGTCACAAAATCACCTTTGGAGATAACAGCAAGAGAAAGGTAAAGGGTAATGGTAAGATTGCTATATCCAATGATTACTTTATTGATAATGTGCTACTTGTCGATTCCCTAAATTTTAATCTTCTGTCTATAGCTCAGTTGTGTGATCTCGGATTCCATTGCACTTTCTCTCTTGATGGAGTAATTGTTGTCGACAAAAATGAAAAACTTATTTTCAAAGGTTTCAGATTTCAAAATCTTTATCTTGTTGATTTCAATTCTAATTCATGCATCTCGACTTGTCTATTAGCAAAAGCCTATCTTGGTTGGCTTTGGCATAGATGTCTTGGGCATGTAGGGATGTCTAATCTTAAAAAACTTTTCAAAAATGAGCTAGTGGTGGGTTTGAAAGATGCCAAATTAGAAAAGGATAGACTGTGCAGTGCTTGTCAAGCCAGCAAGCAAGTTGCAAACTCTCATCCTACCAAAAATATCATGTCCACCACTAGGCCACTAGAGCTGCTGCATATGAATTGTTTGGCCCAACCTCATATGCTAGTCTAGGCGACAACTCATACTGTTTAGTCATTGTGGATGACTTCTCTCGCTTCACTTGGGTGTTCTTTTTACCAAATAAAGGTGAAGTTGGAAAAACCTTTAAAAGTTTTGCAAAAAGGGTCCAAAATGAATTTGATTGCCCCATCAAGAAAATTAGAAGTGACAATGGAACTGAGTTTGTTAATATTAACATCATTGACTTTTGTGATGAGTTATGTATAAAGCATGAGCTGTCAGCCACATACACTCCTCAACAAAATGGTGTAGTTGAAAGAAAAAACAGAACACTCATTGAAATGGTAAGAAACATGTTGGATGAGTATGGGACTCCTGATGCTTTTTGGGCTGAAGCCATCAACACTGCGTGTCATGCCATCAACCGGCTCTATCTTCATCGACTACTCAAAAAGACATCATATGAGCTGCTGGTGGGAAAAAAACCAAATGTCACCTATTTTTGTGTATTCGGATGCAAAGTCTACATCTACAAGAAGAGAATACACTTAGGCAAATTTCAAAGGAGATGTGACATTGGTATTATGCTAGGTTATTCTTCTAAATCTAAAGAATATAGAGTCTTTAATAACTCTACTGGTTTAGTTGAAGAAACCTATGATGTAAAGTTCGATGAATCTAATGGCTCACAAGATGAGCATGAGAATCTAGCTGATGCAGGTGAAGATGCCTTAATAAAAGCAATGAAGAAGATGGAGGTTGGTGAAGTCAAGCCTAAAGAAGACAAAGATAAGACACCAACAACTTCCATTATACCACACGATGGATCACAACAAGAAGAGGTTGAAAAGAATCAAGAAGGACTGAATTTAATAAAGAGCCATCATACCATTGCAAAAGATCATCCCATGGACCAAATTATTGGTGAATTTAGTAAGGGTGTTCAAACTCGCTCTAGACAAGCTTCATTTTGTGAACATTACTCTTTTGTTTCTTGTATTGAGCCTAGGACTATAGAAGAAGCTCTAAATGATGCTGATTGGATTATGGCCGTGGAAGAGGAGCTCAACATCTTTAAAAGAAATAAAGTGTGGAACCTGGTGGAACGTCCTAAAGACCACAATGGCACTGGGACAAAGTGGGTATTTAGAAACAAGCAAGATGAAAATGGAGTCATTACTCGTAACAAGGCAAGGCTTGTGGCTAAAGGGTTCACTCAAATAGAAGGGTTAGATTATGGAGAGACCTATGCCTCTGTTGCTCGACTTGAAGCCATACGGTTCCTTCTAGCCTTTGCTTGTCATTTTAATATAACTCTATTTCAAATGGATGTGAAAAATGCGTTTCTAAATGGAATCATTAAAGAAACTGTTTATGTTGAACAATCTCCTGGTTTTGAAGACATAAAACATTCAAATTATGTGTATAAGTTATCTAAGGCACTCTACAGACTGAAACAAGCCCCCAGGGCATGGTACGAGTGTCTTAGAAACTCTCTTTTAGAAAAGAACTTCAAAATTGGGAAGGTTGATCCAACTTTATTCCTAAAAGACTTCAATGGTACATTAATGATTTGCCAAATTTATGTTGATGATATTATTTTTGGATGCACTGACATCACTCTTTGCAAGGAATTCAGTGATCAAATGGCAAAAGAATTTGAGATGTCAATGATAGGGGAGCTCACATTCTTTCTTGGATTTCAAATCAAGCAATTAAAGGAGGGGACCTTTATCTCTCAAGAAAAGTACACCAAGGATCTCCTCAAGTGCTACAAATTAGAAGAATGCAAGCCACTCAAGACACCTATGGCAACAAACACACATCTTGATCAAGACGTGGGAGGTAAGTCTGTTGACCAAAAACTCTTTAGGTCCATGATAGGATCTCTACTTTATTTAACAGCATCCAGGCCAGATATCATGTTTAGTGTCTGTATGTGTGCTAGATTTCAGGCTGCACCTAAAGAAGTGCATCTTAGTGCCGTTAAAAGGATTTTTAGATATTTAAAGCACACTCTATGCATTGGCTTGTGGTACCCTAAAGTTGCTCCTTTTGAACTTCTTAGCTATTCGGACTCCGATTATGCCGGTTGCAAAATAGATCAAAAAAGCACCTCTGGGGGTTGTCATTTGCTTGGAAGGTCTTTAGTATCTTGGTGTTCAAAAAATCAAAACTCTGTAGCACTTTCCACTGCCGAGGCTGAATATGTGGCTGCCGGCAGTTGTTGTGCTCAAATATTATTCATTAAACAAACATTCCTTGATTATGGCATTAAGTTTGAAAACGTACCTCTCCTGTGTGATAATGACAGTGCTATGAAAATAGCAAACAATCCGATCCAACATTCACAAACTAAGCATATTGAGATCTGACATCACTTTATCAGAGATCATATTGCTAAAGGTGACATTATGCTTAGTCATGTTAGAACTGAGGACCAATTGGCTGATATTTTCACCAAACCACTTGATGAGGCCAGGTTTTCAAAACTGAGAAATGAGTTAAACATTCTTGCTTTCTCTAATATTGCCTAAGTCTGTGCCATCTTATTTTCTAGTTTGTGCTTGGTATCTGTTGTTGTTTGTTTCTTGGAAGGACTATCACATTAAGGGGGAGTCAAGAATGCCTTTAATGAATTTCTTGTTACCCATTTGTGATCAAATAAATCAAAGTGCTTTAGTGGGTTAACCTAATTTTTAAATATAAGAAATCTATTAAAAAAATTGAAAATGCTAAAATTACTACTGGAAGTCTTCGCTTTCTGTCTCCCAATCTCATCTCTTCTAAAACTTAGAAGTTAGACTCTTGTTAAAAGGTTTTATATTCGAAAACTTAAAATTATTTAACCACTCAGCACATGAGTTCTCGTTAATTAGCCTGAATCTGCTCATATTCATGCTTACTTAAAAGAAAAGGACTCATACAATTCAAAAAGATGCCTCTATCTTCCTGGTCTTTCTTTTGGATTGATCTTAAATCTAAGATTATTCTAAGATCCATCTTATAATTTCATTTCTCTCTTGAAGAGGATCTTTGAAATTCTCTAAGAGTCTAGCTACTTCTTACTTTGTTAAATAAAAATTTCTTATGCACGATGGACCTAGTTCCTCTGCAAACTTTTAGAAACCGAGAGTTTCCCATCTACGGCGGACCACTCTTGCATTCAAGCAAATTTACGATTGACTGAAGCAAATTAGTCCGGCGTGAATGATGCTCTGTGCAAACCTGGTCTGACGCAAATGGAAAAACTTACTGTTTCCAAAAAGGGGGTCCGACGTGTACTTGCAATTTTTCAGTTCCTCTTTTCTTATCATATTCAAAAAGATTATTGCTAAAGTTTGAAAAATGCTTATCTAAATTTGAAAAATTATTCAAAATCTCTTCTAATATTAGGGCTTATCTCTGCTGATCAAACCTTATTCCTAAAACCCATTTTCCTCTTGGATCCTACTTCATGGGTTTTACCAATCAGAATTTAGTAAAGAAGTTACCCACCAACCACCTTCTTAAAGGCACCTTTTCCCCAAGTATTCTCACCAGTCTCCGTTGCAGTTACTGTTTCGGCAGTTTTTCTTTCAAAAATCCCCAAAATTCCTCAGCATCACCAAAGAAACCCCAAAACCTCCATCTCTCTTGCTTTTCACTCAAGCAGCTTTCTCCTTTTCACCGAAGCAAACCCTTAAACTAGGTGGTGTCAACGGTGCTCAAGCTTGCTCAGAGAAGTTGCCCTAGGATCTGGTAAGTCTTTTTTTAAAACTCATTTCTTCTTTTGTGCTTTATCCAAAACCCTAGACTTAGAAATCTTGTCTTAAGGTCTTTCTTATTTTCTCTCTAGATCTAGTCAGTTCTTGCGTCTGTGCTTGGTCTGGAGGTTAGGTAGAGCTTGTTGTGTTCGACAAAATGCTTAGATCAAAGAATCCTGACAAAGAGGTCTTTTGGATAAATTAGTAGACAAGGTTAAAGGAAAGAAATAGAAATCTACTAGCTCAGGGCAGTCAGTTCACTCTCAAGGACCAGTACATTTAGAAGACACTCACACCCCTGGCAGAGTTACGAAAGTAACAACCTCAAAGCCTTCAAGAAAAGATAAACAACCAGTGCTGACAGACTATGTTTCTGCCTCTGAATCAGATGATGATGAATATGAGCCAAGTGCTTACTCTAGTTCTGAGGAAGAAAATTTAATTCTTGAAATTGATATGATAATTGGTACCGAGTTAGCAACACTTGGAGGGAAAAAGCTGAGATCAATTAGGCTTGTGAATGAAAGAAATTGGTTTTCTTTTGATAGTCCTCACTTAGATGAGAAGTTCATTACAAATTTGCAGAAGAACATCTATTTGGGATATAAGAACAGAAATAATAAAAAAGGAAAACCTTTATCAGCTTTAAGCAAGCATTAGTTTGTAGATTGGAATCAAATATGCGATGTTACTGGGTCATATCACATTCTTGACTGTGTCAGATCTACACCTGGATTAGCAGAAATGATGTTAGGTAAAAGTGCATCATGGAATGAAGATAGAATCTTAGAATTCTATGCCTCTCTACTAGTTAACAAGAAAAGGCACCATTTGCTGTTTACAATAAATGGAAAAATTAGGAAAGTGAGATCACCTCATTTTGAAGCAGCAATAGGAGTTTTTAGTCCTCAGGTCAATAGGACTAGGATTCATGATAAAATGTTCCCTGGGAACAGATGGAGGAAAATAGGAGACATGCCAGACCTAAGCCTATCAGCTCATATATATAGAAACATCAATGAAGAAGGCTTCAATGCAAATAGAGTAAGCAACTTGTCTGACGAGGAGCCGCCCAGACCGTCCCCGGGTTATTAGAAGGCTCGGCCGGCTCCGTCGGATTTGGAGGCTAAAAACGGACCGCCGAGGGCGCTCGTAGTGTTAGCACCCAAGCCCAACTGAGACGACAGTGAGACTCTTCGAATAACTCGACAACAATCCCGGTATTCCCCCGGTATGCAACCCAAAGCACGCCCAGGATCCCCACATACCGGTTTACAACCTTCTATCACATCAATTTGCGTAAAGGGGCAACGAACTCGATGACCCCCACAACCAGACATGCGCGGAAGCGAAACTAACCAAACGACCAAACAACCCCGGCACAAAGACAAAACCCCACGACCACTACCCACAACCACAGCAACAAGGCACGAAGGCCGGCAAAGACAGGAGTAGAACAACAATTAAAAGTAGGCAAGGACATACCACCGAAGTCAACTACAAGAAACCAAGTACTCCAGGCAAATAAGACATTGTTTAAACCAACTATACAACAAAAGAGTTCACATCTATTAGACTAAACCCAAAAGTAAAACATCTCCGGAAGTGTTTTGCCTCTGAACACTCCCGGGCGTGCATGACGACAGCAGCCTCTACTCGGCGCCCCGCCCGGTCACCGAGAGGCAGTACGGATAGAACTCAGATCTGTCCGGATCCTCACCTGAAAATCCACAAAGCAAAAGCATGAGTACGGAAGGTACTCGCAAGACTTACCCGTGGTCCATATATGACCGACTCAAAAGGAGTATGCATTTGGAAGTAGCAAGGAGATCAGCTTAAGGTAAAAAGTGCGGAAAGCTTAACTTTGTTGTTTAATTAGTATCGCTACTCAATTCACAATTTAAAGCAGTTGTAACGGCACCTACTTCTAGAGTGGAGTTCAACATTCAAATTAACAAAGCAAATGATCCCATAACAATTTTGAGCTCAAGCCCAAAGGCAAACATCAGTTCAAGTTGTTACTACGTTGAAGTGTGCTAAGATCAAGCGTGCTCATATCCGAGAGCGCAGCAATTCGAATCGCTTAATTAACCCTGCAGGGAAACATTAATCGCACGACACGTGCAACTAAGAACCTCGTGTCAACCCTCCTCCCATCCATACACACTCGTTGGGCCATCTTCATGCGGTCCGAGCACCTAGCGCCCCCTCGAGCGGCCCAAGCCCGGCTTGGCCCTCGAGAGTCAGCCTAAGCCTCGCCCTCAACCACGCCCAACCGCATGAGGGCATGCCCCATCGAGTAGCATGCGATGAAAGAAGAGCTTTACCGTCCCATTCCGGCATGCAATCAACAAGGTGGTGCTCGATCCAAGGGCAAACAACGGATCGGTCCTCAATCGACACGAGCGAGACTACCACACTTGAGTCACTACACCCAAGTGAACTAACCTCTCACCCGGTCTCATTTCAATTCCCTTTTCTCCCACACAACCGTAACCATTGCAACATAACAGAGGCGAAGTAATTGACCTCAAGTGATGGAACCATCCACCACTTGGCCCAAACCCGACATCTAAGCAAACTAAGCATGGACACAATATAATTACCCATAGGCTAGCTCCAAGGAAGGTGCTCAATGAATAACAGGGATGGTACATGCAACAAGTAGGATCTAGCCCTACTCCCACAATTAAACTCCTAATGCATACTTAAACATCCAATAAGCAGTTCATTCACAAAAATAGAATTACAACTAGGCTTGAATATGCTTAGGTGCTTGCCTTGTGCTTCTGCCTGCGGATCGACGACAAGTTGTTCGTCGGCAATCCCCTCAACCACGGTCACGTCGGTCACCGCGGTCTCGTTCTCTACACGAACATAATGCATGAATGAGATGCATGCAATGCGAATGAATTGAAAAACAATTGCAAACCCCACCGAACAAACCAGGCAAACCCGGACAGTCCGGATATTTAATCCGGATAGTCCGGATAACTCGGACAGTCTGGACCATTTGTCCGGACACTCCGGACCTGGTGCAACTAGCCAAACTAACACGATGGATCGAAGTGCCGCCAAGCTCTACGACTCCGTGAGAACCCGATCTATAACTTTCCTACACACGGCTGAGCCGGAGAAGCTCCGAGCTAGCCCAAACACGAGGAAATGACGCTTACTTCTAAAGGCTCCAACCAAAACTTAATCCGATGCCAAGAATGGCATCATCTACCCCCAATCTACAACCCTAACACCCAACATTGCCTAAACCACCCAAAAAGACCAATCACCCACCAAAACCCTAACACTCCCAAGTTAACCCCAACCCCCAATCTACACACCAAAGCCCCAAATCCAACCCCATGGACGCCCTAGAGCCCAAGAGCCCAAGAAGAGGTCATACCTTCAAGGAGGATGAAGGAGATGAAGGGGAAGCCGGGTAGAGGGAAGGGGACGTCGGCTTGGGGAGGAGCTTGAGGACACCGGGGTGGAGGAGTCGCCGGGGAGGAGCCACGGGAGGTCGCCGGCCGGTGGGGACTCACCGGAGAGGAGCTCGAGGTGGAGGAGAGCACACACAAGGAGTGGAGAGCAAATGGGGAGGAGAAGAAATGAGTTAGAGGCCAAGGGAAGGAGTCCTTATACTAAACCCCCCGACAAGTCCGGACACTCCGGATGTTTAACCCGGAGACTCCGGGTTGGGGTCTTCGGTAGGATTAACCCGGACACTCCGGACAATTAGTCCGGATACTCCGGGTTGGGGTGTTCGGGCGAGCTAATCCGGATACTCTGGACATTCCGGGTTATGTCCGGACATTCTGGATGTTTAATCCGGATACTCCGGATGTCCCAGAATTTTTGAAGTCAGGCCCTTGACAAACCCTCCCCCTTAAGGGAATCTCGCCCTGAGATTCGGAACAACGCATAGGCAGAACAGAACGAGGATGGACAGTACGGTCGTGCACTAATCGATATGCCTTGAATTACGAAAAACTACACACTGGTACTCACATGGTATCGAAGAACTCGGGGTACTCGGTCTTCAAACGATCTTCGGGCTCCCAAGTGGCTTCGTCTTCAGTGTGATTGCTCCACTGAACTTTGTAGAACTTGAGAGTCTTCCGACGGGTCTTGCGTTCAGCTTCATCCAAAACCCGAATAGGATGCTCTTGGTAGGATAGATCAGGTTCAGGCTGAACTCCGAGTTCATCCACCTCCAGTGACTCAAAAGGAGTACGGAGGCACTTCTTCAACTAGGATATGTGGAAGACGTCCTGGACCATTGCTAGAGAGGGAGGAAGCTCCAGCTGATATGCCACTTGACCACGCCTCGCAAGGATCTGGAAAGGTCCTACATAGCGAGGTGCCAGCTTTCCCTTAACTCCGAAGCGACGGGTGCCCCGGAGAGGAGACACCTTCAGGTAGACATAATCACCAATTTCGAAGGAGAGGGGTCTCCTACGGCGATCAGCATAGCTCTTTTGTCGTGATTGTGCTGTCCTTAAATTCTCTTGAATGGTCTTCACCTTTTCTTCTGCAGCTTTAACCATATCAGGCCCAAAGAATGGTCGTTCTCCACTCTCGGACCAATTTAAGGGCGTCCGACAGCTACGACCATAGAGTGCTTCGAAAGGAGACATCTTGATGCTGGTTTTGTAGCTGTTGTTGTAAGCAAACTCTGCAAATGGAAGACACTCATCCCATTTCTTCCCATAGGACAAGACACAAGCCCGCAACATATCCTCGAGGACTTGATTGACCCTCTCGGTTTGACCATCAGTTGCGGATGATATGCCGAGCTGTGGAGTAGTTTGGTGCCCAATGCCGCATGCAAACTTCTCTAGAATTGGGAGACAAACTGAGAGCCTCTATCTGAAACTATTCGCTTCGGCACCCCATGAAGGCACATAATCCGGGACATGTATAGCTCCGCATATTTGATGGCTCGGTAGGTGGTGCGAATGGCTAGAAAGTGTGCGAACATCATCAACCGGTCGACTATAACCCAGATCGAGTCATGACTCGAGGAAGTCGTTGGCAGCCCGGTGATGAAATCCATGCTGATGTCCTCCCACTTCCAACTTGGAATGGGCAATGGCTGAAGAGTGCCAGCTGGCTTAAGGTGTTCAGCCTTCACCCTTTTGCAGACATCGCACTCAGCCACATAGCGAGCAATATCACGCTTCATGCGAGTCCACCAAAATCTCAGCTTCAAGTCTTGGTACATTTTGTTGCTGCCCGGATGGATTGTGAACAAGGAGTTGTGGGCTTCATCAAGAACCTCTCTTCGCAATTCATGGTTCTCGGGGACGACCAAGCGCTCACCGAGCCATAAGGTTCCACGGTCATCAAGATGGAAGTTAGTGGCTGGGCCGGAATTCAGTTCGCTGCAAGTCCGGGCAACATCACTGTCCCCCTTTTGAGCTTCTCTAATCTGGTCCAGCAGCGTGGAATTCAACTCCAGATTAGCTATGAACCCTTCTTCAACCATTTCTAAGCCGAGTTTCTGAAATTCGACATAGAGGGTGGTGCTTTGGGGTTGAAGGGTGATGCAATTGTATCGAGTCTTGCGACTCAACGCATCCGCCACCACATTAGCCTTTCCCGGATGGTAATGGACTTCCAAATTGTAGTCCTTGATCAACTCAAGCCACCTTCTTTGCCTCATATTCAAATCTGCCTGAGTGAAGATGTACTTGAGGCTTTTGTGATCGGTGTAGATATTGCACTTGTTCCCAAGGAGATAGTGGCACCAAATTTTTAAGGCATGGACCACCGCCGCAAGCTCCAAGTCATGGGTTGGGTAGTGCTCTTCATGATGCTTCAATTGTCGAGACGCATAGGCGACGACCTGGCTTTCTTGCATAAGCACACAGCCAAGGCCGATACCTGATGCATCGTAATAGACATCGAATGGCTTGTGGATATCAGGTTGGGTAAGGACAGGAGTTGTAGTCAGGCGCTGCTTTAGAGTCTGGAATGCTCTCTCATAGCCCACTGACCATTTGAACTCAGCGCCTTTCTTCAGCAATTCAGTCATGGGTTTTGAAATCTTCGAGAAGTCTTGAATGAATCAGCGATAATAGCCAACAAGCCCAAGAAAACTACGGATCTCTGTGACTGTCTTGGGTTGCTCCCATTTGAGGACATCCTGTACTTTGCCCGGGTCGACAGCGACACCTTGCTCAGAGAGGACGTGTCCCAAGAAAGATACCTCCTTCAGCCAAAATTCGCACTTGCTGAACTTGGCATAAAGGCGATGTTCTCGAAGTCTCCTGAGAACAATACGAAGATGTTTTGCATGCTCTTCCTCACTTTTCGAGTAGACGAGGATGTCATCAATGAAGATGACCACGAAAGAATCGAGCTCCTCCATGAAGATGGAGTTTATGAGGTACATGAAGTACGCCGGTGCATTGGTCAGACCAAATGACATGACGGTGTACTCATACAAGCCATATCGGGTGGAGAAAGCTGTCTTTGGGACATCCTCGGCTCGAATCTTGATCTGATGGTACCCAAGCCTCAAGTCAATCTTGGAGAACACCCGTGCACCAGCAAGCTGATCAAACAGGATGTCGATGCGAGGCAAGGGGTACTGGTTTTTGATAGTGACTGCATTCAGCGGTCGGTAATCCACACATAGACTAAGGGAGCCGTCCTTCTTGGTCACAAAGAGAGCCGAGCAGCCCCAAGGTGAGGAGCTCGGGCGAATGAATCCCTTGTCCATCAGTTCCTTCAGCTGAGTCTTCAGTTCGGCCAATTCATTAGGTGGCATCCTATACGGCCGCTTGGACATGGGAGCAGTCCCGGGCTGGAGCTCCACTACGAACTCGATGTCCCGATCGGGCGGCATTCCTGGCAGTTCCACTGGGAACACATCCGGGTACTCCAAAACCATGGGAATAAATTCTAATTCCTCAACTTCAGTGCCATTCAAGGAGTAAAGAGCGGTCTGGCCATCATCCAGGAGTAGAGTCAGCAAATCGCCCTTTGGTCCCTTGAGCGAGATGGAACGATGAGAACAATCGAGGATAGCCTGCTGCCGTGTGAGCCAGTTAATGCCCAAAATGACATCTATTCCATGAAGGTCGAGGAGCAGCAGGTTGACAAGGAAAGAAACCCCTTGGATTTGCAAAGTTGCCTCTTGGACTACTCGATTAACAACAACCTTCGAACCCGGCGCTTCAATAAGAAACGAGGTGGTGCTACAACCCACCCTCAACCGATGATGCATAGCAAAGTCCTTGCAGATGAAAGAATGAGAAGCCCCCGAGTCAAATAACACCTTAGCAGCATGTCCCTCAACGCATAACGTACTCGTCAGCACGGTGGCGCTCTCGGGAATCGCCTCAGCATCAACGTAGTTGACGCGGCCACGGCTCGGCGCAGGGAGTGGAGGTGGTGCAGTGGCGCCTTGAGGTCTTGGGGTGTTGGGAGTGTTGCCCCTCCTTGGGAAGGGACAGTCGCGGATGAAGTGCCCCGCACGCCCACAGTTGTAACATGGACCCGGTCCAGAGCTCGTCACCACTCGTACTTCCGGCTGTGGCTGTGGAGGTCGAGGAGCGGCGACAGGAGGCCTTGCCATTATAGTCGGCAGGGAAGGCATAGGGACAGGGGCCCTCGGTGGTGGAAAAGTAGTCCAGACCCGCTGCGAACTACCACCCGCTGAGTACTGCACTGACCTCTTCCTCTTCTTCTCATCTTGATGGCTCCTCATCTTATGCTCCACGGTGATCGCCCGACTCACCAAGGCATTGAAGTCGGGGAAATCACACACTGAGAGCTTATCCTGCATCATTGCCGTCAGTCCATTCATGAAGCGATCTTGCATCTTCTGATCGGTGTCGACTTCCTTCGGCGCATATTGAGCCAGGTAATTGAACTCCCGCGAGTAGTCCATCATTGAATTGCTCAACTGCTTGAGGGCAAGAAACTGCTGCTTCTTGATATCCATGAGTCCTTTCGGGATGTGGTATGCCCGAAAAGCCTCACGGAACTCCGCCCACGTCACCTGATGACCGGCTTGCTGCATGACCACGAAGTTGGCCCACCACGCTCCAGCAGGACCTTGAAGCTGCTGCGCTGCGAAGGGAGCCTTCTGCAGGTCCTCGCAGTGGATACTGTAGGACCGAGTAGGCAACTAGAGGGGGGTGAATAGATGCCAAATAAAATTCAACTATTTCTTTCGAAAAATTAAAGACCCCTAAATAGCGGAAGAATATCTAATATCGTAGAGATCAAAACCCTAGACTAATTAGCAAAATAAGAACAAGAACTAGTTCTAAAAAAGAGCAAAATTTCTAATCAAGAATCGAAAGGAATATTGCATAAACTTCTCTTTATTCCAAAGCCATCTTCCACAGGATGACACCAAAAATCTTCTAATCTCAAAAGATTAGAAAAACTCTAAACCAACTAGATAGAGCACACAAGCTCTTCTTTGTTGTAGGCACCTTTTGCTTCTTGCCCTATTTCATTGGATTGATTGCTTGAATTTCTAAGCCCTTACAACCTCTATTTAAAGGACTCCACAGCCACCGATTCCATCTTGTATTCGGATCAAACAAGCCGTCTCCATGCCAAACCGCAACCACGCCGGCCGACTCGGACACCTTTCGGACAGCAACTCACGGCAGCCAGCCTCCACTCGGACACGGAATCGGACAGCAATCTGCCGAGCCGAAACCCTCTCGAACTCCTCTCAGGGCACTCACGCACACATGCATTTAATGCATTCACACATGCATGCAGACACACACACAACACCACGCGCACGCACATGCAACACGGTGTTGCACTCACGCACGCGTGCACACACTCTTGCATGCACACACACACACACACACTTGTATGCATGCACACACTCTTGCATGCACACACGTACACACGTATACGGTCCACCTGCCGCTACGT
This sequence comes from Rhipidocladum racemiflorum, assembly GCA_036346355.1. NCBI lineage: Eukaryota > Viridiplantae > Streptophyta > Magnoliopsida > Poales > Poaceae > Rhipidocladum > Rhipidocladum racemiflorum. The sequence goes on along the minus strand of CM070589.1, from coordinate 32,920,993 downwards.
AGCAACGATCTCAACCTCACGTGCAGCCCTCTAGTCCAAACATCTCGCATGACATCCTCGACCTTCACGACCTCGGTTTCTCCTGAACCTAGTCTCGGTCCCGTCATCGACCATGTTCGACCTCAAGCAACACCTGCACATGAACAAAAACACAAAACAATTCCGAGCACAAGTCCACGACTTGACTCACATCAATCCATGCAAATACTCACACGAGTATTGCATAAAGTCCACTTCAAAAAAAGTAACATGAAATTCTCACCAATTTTATTATCTCAAAATCAAATTAAACACAATTCCAATTTTGCTCAAAAACATGTGTATGACGGACCAAATAATTTGGTCTGTCATACATGGGAAAAACGAAGTCACCAAAAAGCATGTGTATGACAGACCAAACTTTTTGGTTCGTCATACATGGGAAAAAAACGAAGTCACCAAAAACCATGTGTATGACAGACCAAACTTTTTGGTCCGTCATACATGGGAAAAACGAAGTCGCCGAAAACCAAGTGTATGACAGACCAAAACATTTGGTCCGTCATACATGGGAAAAACGAAGTCGCCGAAAACCAAGTGTATGACAGACCAAAACATTTGGTTCGTCATACATGGGAAAAACGAAGTCGCCGAAAACCAAGTGTATGATAGACCAAAACATTTGGTCCGTCATACATGGAGAACTCACTGTTTTCTTGGAAAAATGTCAAACACAAGCACAAGCACATTTTGCAAATTCAATTCTAAACCAATTTTTTCAGCACATGATTTCACAATCTCCCCCTTGATGAAAACATTGGCAACACTACTTAGAATTGAACATTTGACATTCACTTTACAAAAGATTTAGAAATCCAAGGGATCAAAGACCAAAGTAAGTGTGTTGGAAACAACTCCCCCTTTTTCTTCTCCCTCTTTTTCAATAACAACTCCCCCTTTTTCTTTTCCCTCTTTTTCAATAATCTTTTCAACAATTCCCAATTTTCTCCCCCTTGGACAATGTAGACATCAAGAACTCAAAACTCCCCCTTAATGAATGCAGTATCTCAAGCTTTGAAGTATATTCAAGGTATATAATCAAAGTAAGGCATTTGGAGAATTTTTACGAGAGTTTTCACATTTTTTTTATCAATTTATCCAATGAGAAAGCAAATTGTGAGAATATGGAGGCTCTAACTCATAGAAAAGTAGTTGCATAAGCAAATTAGAGCAAACAAGTAAAATGTCATAAACTGATTTTGCCAAAGCTAAAAAGAAATCTATCATGAGCAAAGAGAGACTTTCAAATTCACTAATGTTTGTCTCAAGCCTTTTCAAAAATTTGAATTTCCTTTTTCTCTTTTAGCAAGTTTGACAATTTTGCTTTGTGATCAACAGGGATGACAAGTAACTGCACACTAGCCCATACTTGTGTATGAGTAGGTAGTTCTTTCTTGTATCTTTCTCAGTTTAAATTGGCAAGTGGCTTCACATTGTTCTGAACTTTTGTTTAGACAAGTAGCCTTTTCTTGCATCTTTTGCATTTAAATCCCTGGCAAGGAAGCTACACATTGTACTAAACTTGTGTTTAGCCAAGTAGCTTTTGCTTGCATCTTTTTCAACTTGCTTTTATCATTTAAAACACTGATTTTGCTTGAGACTCATAATGATTATTTGAAGTCCAACAAAAAGCTCACACATAGTTTCTAATCAGCTCTAGCCTTTCAACAGATGACAAGAAACTTTTAAGTCTATTTCACAAATGCAATACTATAATGAACAAGAGCCAAAATATTCTTGAAAAGCATCTCAAATTGAATTATTTTAGTCTTTTAGTCTTTTAGTGAAAAGTGAAACGATGTAGCATTAATTTGACTATATACACAAGAATAGTCAACAAAGCTTTGTACTACATGATGCAATGAAAACAGGGGAGTTTTCTTTAAGTGTAACATCAAAATAGCTCCTTGTAGTAACCAAAGTCAAGTAACACAAATGAAAGAGTTAAAATCAAGACTCCCCCTCAAATCAACCCATGGGGATGAATGATCCCAAGTTCGCCGCGTAAGAAAGCAAAGCGAGAAGAATCAAGTGGTTTAGTGAAAATATCAGCAATTTGAGCATCCGAATCAACAAATTTCAGCTCAATAGCTCCTTTTTCAACATGATCTCTAAGAAAATGATATCGAACATCAATGTGTTTAGTCCTTGAATGTTGAACAGGATTTTTAGCGATGTGAATTGCACTAGTATTATCACAAAGAAGTGGAACACTATTAAAGTTAATGCCGTAATCTTTAAGAGTTGAAGTGATCCAAAGAATTTGTGAACAACAACTAGCAGTACAACGTATTCGGCTTCAAATGGATTGAGCAATCGAGGACTGTTTCTTAGAAGACCAAGAAACAAGTGAAGTGCCAAGAAAATGACATGTGCCAGAAGTACTCTTTCTATCTAATCTACACCCCGCAAAATCAGCATCAGAATATCCTAGGAGTGTAAGCGAAGAAGAACAAGAATACCAAATGCCAAATTCAGAAGTGGAGCGAAGATACCTAAAAATTCTTTTAATTGCTTGTCGATGTGATTCTCGAGGAGAGGCTTGAAATCGAGCGCACAAACATACTGCAAAATGTATGTCAGGCCTCGAAGCGATCAAATCTGAAGTGATCCAATCATGCTTCTGTATTCCTTTTGGTCCATCTCGACACCATTTTCGTCAGGATCCAGAATTGTTGTTGTGCTCATTGGAGTAGATACTGACTTTCCTTCTCCCATATCGAATTTCTTTAGTAGCTCCTTTGTATATTTGGATTGGTACAGGAAGATCCCGTCTTTCGTCGCTTGCTTGATTTGAAATCCAAGAAAGTATGTCAACTCTCCCATCATACTCATCTCGAATTCCCTGGACATTAGCTCAGAAAAATGCAACACAAGAGAGTGGGAGGATCCTCCAAAGATAATATCATCCACATAAATTTGCACCACAAGAAATTGATCATTTGAATTTTGAGTAAATAGAGTCTTATCAACTTTTCCCATCTCAAAATTATGTTGAAGCAAGAAGCCTTTTAATCTATCATACCAAGCACGAGGGGCTTGTTTTAATCCATAAAGGGCTTTTGACAAACGATATACATGATTAGGAAATTTTTCATTTTCAAAGCCAGGAGGTTGTTTCACAAAAACTTCTTCTTCTATAAAACCGTTTAGAAAAGCACTTTTCACATCCATTTGAAATAACTTAAAACCTTTTGATGCTGCAAAAGCCAAGAGAATGCGAATAGCTTCTAAACGAGCAACAGGAGCAAATGTTTCATCAAAATTAATTCCTTCAAGTTGAGAATATCCTTTGAAGGATCATTGTTTTTGATCCATGTGTTTTTGATGATGAGTATTTGAATATTCGAAAAGATTTGAATTTGGTTTGAAGATTTAAAAAGAGTAGAAATCAGTTTGGTTATCCGAAAAAGATTTGAATTGGCGAACTTGTTTTTCCCATGTATGACAGACCAAACTCTTTGGTCTGTCATAGACATGTTTTAAGTGAACTCATTGAGCCAAACTCTTTATTTCCAAGAAACCAGTAAGTTCCACATCTACACCGGACAAGTTTTCTTTACATGCATCGTGAATGTGTTTGCTTTAGGGTCTCGTTCGGATCATGTTGTTTTTGAAACCGAGCGTGGCACATTTGCGCCGGACAAGTTTTTTTGTCCGTCGTGAACATGAATTTGAAAGCATTTTTGAACCGAGACTTTTGCATGTACGACGGACCGATTTTTGTTGTCCGTCGTAAACATGTTTTCGCCGGAATGTTTTCTTTTGGAACTGAGAGTTTCCCTTGTACAACGGACAGACTTTGTTGGTCCGTCGTGAATTGTTTTCTAGGGTTTCACTTGGCATTTGCGCCGGACTGGTTTTGTTGTCCGTCGTAAATGGGATTTGCTCAATTAGGGTTTTGAGCGATTTTGAGATTGAAATTTGAATTTGATTTTGAGATTATGGAATTTGTGATAATTTCATGATACTTGTTTTGAAGTGGACTTTATGCAATACTCGAGTGATTATTTGCATGGATTGATGTGAGTCAGGTCGTGGACTTGTACTCGGAATTGTTTTGTGTTTTTGATTCATGTGCAGGTGTTGCTTGAGGTCGAACATGGTCGATGACGGGACCGAGACTAGGTTCAGGGAGGAACTGAGGTCGTGAAGGTCAAGGATGTCATGCGAGATGTTTGGACTAGAGAACAAAGGCACGTGTGGTTGAGATCGTTGCAGCTTCGCGGCAATGAGCTGTATGGGTGCATGCTGCATATGTGTATGCAGGTCTACTGAGTCGGTCAAGGACACAGCAGCCAGCCGACCGAGAGATGTCCTGAGCAAGCTGTCCGAGTCGTGTGTGCGTGAGTTTGCATGTGTGGCTAGCGTGTGCGAGAAGGACATCCGAGAGAGAGCCAGGAATTTTGACGTGTCCGAGTCGATCGGCGTGAGATAAGATTGGCATGGAGACTGCTTGCCCAATCCAAATACAAAAGAAATAGGTGGATGTCTTGTTCTTTAAATAGAGGGTTCTAGGGGCTTAGAACTCATCCAACGAAAGAGAACTAGAACAAAAGGCGCCTACAACAAAGAGCTTTTGTGCTCATTTTAGTTTGTGTAGGGTTTTCTAATCTTGTGAGATTAGAGATTTCGTTTAGGGTTTTCTAATCATTGAAGATTAGAAGGTTTTTGGTGTCATCCTGTTGAAGATGGCTTTGGAATAAAAGGATAAGTTTATGCAATATTCTCTTATTTTTTTTTGCTCTGATCTTGATTAGAAGGTTTGTTCGATTTTTGATAGAATTTTTTTTTAAACTTGTCTCGCTAATTAATCCAGGGTTTTTGATCTCCACGATTTTAGATTTTCTCCCTCTATTTAGGGATCGTTTATTTTTTAAAATTAGTTGAATTTTATTCGGCATCTATTCACCCCCCCCTCTAGTTGCCTACTCGGTCCTACAAGTGGTATCAGAGCCAGGCTCTACTAATCCATCTTAACAGGTGATTAGTAAACGGTAAGTTATGGCAACAGAGAAATACTCGAACAAACCGCCAATCTTCGATGGCACAGACTTCCCCCACTGGCGGATCCGAATGACTGCATATCTTCAAGCTCAAGGTAACGCGATTTGGCGCAAGGTAAAAATTCCGTACGAGCTTCCTTCTAATGATGATATTGATAAAATCGAGTTTGAAAAAGATGTTGAAAACAATAATAGAGCTAGAAACATATTGCTTCAAGGACTTGCTAGAAAAGAATTCGATAGAGTCTGTCATTTACTCACTGCTCATGAAATTTGGAAATCTCTTCAAGATTATCATGAGGGCACAGACTCTGTAAAAGAAGCTAGGCAAGATCAATTTAAAAAGGAATACACTAGATTTGAAATGAACTCACGGAGAATCTCTAGATGATTGTTTTGCTCGCTTTAATGTAATTTTAAACAATCTTAGAGCTGTTGATGTAAAGTACACTGACTCTGAAAATGCTAGACATTTCCTATCATCTCTTGATCTTAAAATCTGGCAAATGAAAGTGACTGCTTTTAGGGAGGCTCACAAGATGAGTGAAATGACATTGGATAAATTATATTCTAGTCTCAAGACTTTTGAGATAGACATTGTTTCAAGAACATCCAATGATAACTCTCTGGTTCTTAATGCTAATTCTTCATATGATAATGCTACTAGTTCATCATCATCATACTCCATTCTTTGCTGTGAGTGCTCTTAGTGATGAACAACTAGATCAAATACCAGAAGATACACTTGCTCTTCTTTCCAAGCGTGTCAATGCAGCTTACATGAGATCAAGGGAGAGAAGAGGAGCCTCTATCCACTGCTACAACTGCGGCAAGGCTGGGCATATTCGTGCCAACTGCTTCAGGAACAAGGATAGAGAGGAGAAGGACCAAAACAACTCCTCCAAATCCTTCCGGCCAAGAGAGAGCAAGGACAAAAATAAGCAAAGAACGAAGAAGATGCTCAACAAAGTCTTCACTGCAATTGGTCGCTTAGATTTGAGCGACATTGATGACTCATCTGAAGATGAGAAAGAAGAGAAGCAAACAAAGCTGAATGAGAAAGACTTCACTGGACTGTGTTTCATGGCAAAAGGGAACACTAGTGACAACTACAGCACTTCCAAATGATCGTGATGAGGTAATGCCTTCATATAATGAGCTTTGTGAAGTTTTAGTCATATTGAGAAAATCTTTAAGAAAATCTTCACTCAAAAATAAAAACTTAGAGAATGGTTTGTCCATCTTGAAAGCGAAAACGAAAAACTTAGAAATTCTATTTCTAACAATGATGCATGTGATGATTGTGAGGGGTTTTCATTAGAATTGCAATCACTTAGAGCTGCTCATTCTTGCAAGATAAAAGAGCTAAATTTGCTAAAAAGTGAAGTTGATAAGTTCAAGCAAACTTTAGCTTTTGGTTCAATAATGCATTTTTATGTGTTGCAAGAATTGTTTGTCACTAGAGAGAATTTAAGAAAAATACGAGCAATTTGTCTTGCTGGACACATTATCTTTACTCACTCTACTGTCACCTCAAAAGAATGCAAAAAATGTGAAATTCTGAAAATTGATATTGCACTTGAAAAGAACAATGTAGAGAGAGCCATTATAGCCAAAGATAGAGCCGTTCAAGCTAAAGAAAAGGCTAAAAAATGTCAAGTTGATCCATGTCAAAATTGCCTGTTGTTCTTAGAGAAAATGAATATTTGAAATCAACTTTGGAAAAATTTCTTTGGAGGAAAGAAAAACTTGAATCTGATTCTTGATAAATCAAAAGTAAGTGTTAAAAATAGTGGGATAGGCTTTGATCACTTTGAACACTTGAAAAACAACCCTCCTGTAATTGTGAAAACACTTGGTACTGGTAAAATTGAAATCCTCCCTCCTAAACCAAGTGAAACAAAATTCAAATCTGCTGGATCTGCTGATTTCTCTGGAAAAACTCAACCCACTCAAAGTAAAGGAGCAAGTACTTCAAAAGCTGTACAAATGCACTTTTTGTCACAAAGATGGTCATCTAGAAAACTTCACTACAGAAAGCTAAAATCGAGAAGGGAAAGAGAATTAAAAATTCTAAGATGACTGGAGAAATTAATAATTTTGAAAAGCCCAAGTCATACCGTCATAAACCATCTAATAGGGCTTTTACAACCTATGACAATAGAAGAGCAGGTTTAGGTTACAAAAAGAAAACACCTTCCACTTCTTTTTGTGTGCATAGACATGGTCATGGAAGCGATATTGTGGACAGGCTCTGTGAAAGCAAACAAAAATTCATTACTCTCACAAGTATTTATGCGATCACACCTTTCGTCGAGTGATTCAATCTTTGGATACCTAAAGCATGCTTCTTTAACCCCAAGATCAATCCTCGGCATCTTCTGTTCATAATATGTAGGTGGAACGAGAAGGAAAGGAGAACATCTGGGTTGTTGATTCAGGATGCTGCCAACACATGACGGGCAACTCAAGTTGGTTCTCCTCCCTAACAAAAGCATCTGGGAACGAAACGGTCACTTTCGGAGATGCTACTACTGGACGCGTCACTGCAAAAGGTACAGTGAAGGTAAATGAACACTTTACTTTGAAGAATGTCTCTCTGGTGTCTAAACTGAAATTCAACCTTCACAAGATCACAATTGTTGGATGAAAACTTTGAAGTGAGCTTTAAACCTAATGCATGTAGAGTACTCGATGCTTCTGGAAACTTGATTCTTGAGATATCTAGACTTGGAAAAATTTTCATAGCAAATTTTAGCAATGCTTCAAGTTCACATTGTTTTGTTGCTTCGGAATCTAGAAATCTCAATTTTTGGCATCGTCGGTTAGGCCACATGGGATTTGATCTGTTATCTAGATTGAGTGGTCTAGACTTAATTCGTGGCTTGCCGAAGTTAAAATCTTGCAAAAATATTGTTTGTGCTTCTTGTCGACATGGTAAGATGGTTGGAGCTCCTCATGCTCCTGTCTCTACTGTAATGACCACTGGCCCCGGTCAACTTCTTCACATGGATACGGTAGGACCATCTCGAGTACAATCGGCCGGAGGTAAATGGTACTTTCTAGTAATAGTTGATGATTATTCGAGATACTCTTGGGTGCATTTTCTGTCTTCAAAAGATGAGATTTTTGGACTCTTTCATGTCTTCATTAAGAGATTGATGAATGAATTGCCTAACACATTGAAAGCCATAAGAACAGATAATGGTACAGAATTCAAAAATGCCTTGTTTAAATCTTTTTGTGAAACTAATGGGATTGAACATCAATTTTCTTCGCCATATTCTCCCTCACAGAATGGTGTTGTAGAAAGGAAAAATAGAACTTTGATTCAAATGGCTAGAACTATGCTAGATGAATATAACACTTCAAGAAAATTTTGGGCTGAGGCAATTTCTTCTGCTTGCTATATATCAAATAGGGTCTATCTCAGAGCTTTACTTGGTAAAACATCTTATGAACTGAGATTTGATCGTAAACCATCTGTTTCTCACTTACGAGTGTTTGGTTGCAAATGCTTTATTCTTAAACATGGAAATCTTGATAAATTCGAAGCTCGTAGTACAGATGGTATTTTCCTTGGCTATTCGTTGCACTCTCATGGATATCGTGTACTTGATTTATCGACTAACAAATTGTTGGAGACATGCGATGTTACTTTTGATGAGGCTAGCCCTGGAGCTAGACCCGACATTTCAGGTTCACGAGAAGATTTAGAGCCAATCTTTTTGGATAAAAGATTCGAAGAAAATGATGAAGATAATGATGATGATGAGCTCATACCTACAGAACGGGAAGTTGTTCCTGAACAAATTGATGTGACTACTACTTCAGATTCTCCTACACCTCTCACGACGACTGAAACAACTGGACCTCCCCTTACTGTTTTGAAGAACCATCCTCCTGAACAAATTATTGGGAGTCTTCATGAAAGGGTGACACGTTCTAATTCATCTCAAACTCTTTTATGCATGCATTCTGCTTTTGTTGCAAATTTTGAACCTAAGAACATTACTCATGCTTTAACTGATAGTTCTTGGGTAGATGCGATGCATGAAGAGTTAGAAAACTTTGAAAGGAATAAAGTTTGGTCTTTAGTGGAACCTCCTAAAAATCAAAACATTATTTGAACAAAATGGGTTTTTAAGAACAAGTTAAATGAAGATGGAATAATTGTTAGAAACAAAGCTAGACTTGTAGCTCAAGGGTATTCTCAACTTGAAGGAATTGATTTTGATGAAACATTTGCTCCTGTTGCTCGTTTAGAAGCTATTCGCATCCTCTTGGCTTTTGCAGCTTCAAAAGGTTTTAAGTTATTTCAAATGGATGTGAAAAGTGCTTTTCTAAACGGTTTTATAGAAGAAGAAGTTTTTGTGAAACAACCCCCTGGTTTTGAAAATGAAAAATTTCCTAATCATGTGTATCGCTTATCAAAAGCTCTTTATGGATTAAAACAAGCTCCTCGTGCATGGTATGATAGATTAAAAGGCTTCTTGCTTCAACATAATTTTGAGATGGGAAAAGTTGATAAAACTCTGTTTACTCAAAATTCAAATGATCAATTCCTTGTGGTGCAAATTTATGTGGATGATATTATCTTTGGAGGATCCTCCCACTCTCTTGTGTTGCAATTTTCCGAGCTGATGTCCAGGGAATTCGAGATGAGTATGATGGGAGAGTTGACATACTTCCTTGGATTTCAAATCAAACAAGCAAAAGAAGGGATCTTCTTGCACCAATCCAAGTATACAAAGGAGCTACTAAAGAAATTCGACATGGGAGAAGGAAAGTCAGTATCTACTCCAATGAGCACAACAACAATTTTGGACCCTGATGAGAATGGTGTTGAAATGGACCAAAAGGAATACAGAAGCATGATTGGATCACTTCTGTACTTGACTGCTTCAAGGCCTGACATACACTTTGCAGTTTGTTTGTGCGCTCGATTTCAAGCCTCTCCTCGAGAATCACATCGACAAGCAATTAAAAGAATTTTCAGGTATCTTCGCTCCACTTCTGAATTTGGCATTTGGTATTCTTGTTCTTCTTCGTTTACACTCCTAGGATATTCTGATGCTGATTTTGCGGGGTGTAGATTAGATAGAAAGAGTACTTCTGGCACATGTCATTTTCTTGGCACATCACTTGTTTCTTGGTCTTCTAAGAAACAGTCCTCGATTGCTCAATCTACTGCTGAAGTGAATACGTTGCATCTGCTAGTTGTTGTTCACAAATTCTTTGGATCACTTCAACTCTTAAAGATTACGGCATTAACTTTAATAGTGTTCCACTTCTTTGTGATAATACTAGTGCAATTCACATCGCTAAAAATCCTGTTCAACATTCAAGGACTAAACACATTGATGTTCGATATCATTTTCTTAGAGATCATGTTGAAAAAGGAGCTATTGAACTGAAATTTGTTGATTCGGATGCTCAAATTGCTGATATTTTCACTAAGCCGCTTGATTCTTCTCGCTTTGCTTTCTTACGCGGTGAACTTGGGATCATTCATCCCCATGGGTTGATTTGAGGGGGAGTCTTGATTTTAACTCTTTCATTTGATTTTGTCGTTACACTTAAAGAAAACTCCCCTGTTTTCATTGCATCATGTAGTACAAAGCTTTGTTGACTATTCTTGTGTATATAGTCAAATTAATGCTACATTGCTTCATTTCTCACTAAAAGACTAAAAGCCTAAAATAATTCAATTTGAGATGCTTTTTGAGAATATTTTGGCTCTTGTTCATTATGGTATTGCATTTGTGAAATAGGCTTAAAAGTTTCTTGTCATCTGTTGAAAGGCTAGAGCTGATTAGAAACTATGTGTGAGCTTTTTGTTGGACTTCAAATGATCATTATGAGTCTCAAGCAAAATCAGTGTTTTAAATGACAAAAGCAAGTTGAAAAAGATGCAAGCAAAAGCTACTTGGCTAAACACAAGTTTAGTACAATGTGCAGCTTCCTTGCCAGGGATTTAAATTCAAAAGATGCAAGAAAAGGCTACTTGTCTAAACAAAAGTTCAGAACAATGAGAAGCCACTTGCCAATTTAAATCGAGAAAGATACAAGAAAGAACTACCTACTCATACACAAGTATGGGCTAGTGTGCAGTTACTTGTCATCCCTGTTGTTCACAAAGCAAAATTGTCAAACTTGCTAAAAGAGAAAAAGGAAACTCAAATTTTTGAAAAGCCTTGAGACAAACATTAGTGAATTTGAAAGTCTCTCTTTGCTCATGATAGATTTCCTTTTAGCATTAGCAAAATCAGTTTATGACATCTTACTTGTTTGCTCTAATTTGCTTATGCAACAACTATTCTATGTGTTAGAGCCTCCATATTCTCTCAATTTGCTTTCTCATTGGATAAATTGACACAAAATGTGAAAACTCTCGTAAAAACTCTCCAAATGCTTTACTTTGATTATATACCTTGAATATACTTCAAAGCTTGAGATACTGCATTTATTAAGGGGGAGTTTTGAGATCTTGATGACTATTTTGTCAAAAAGGGGGAGAGCAAGACAAGAAGAAGAAAAATAAAAAGATCTACTTGGTCTTTACTTGGTCTTGGAATCTTTTTCTATACCTCTGTCAAATCTTATATTGTGTTTTGTCAAATTACTCATCAAGGGGGAGATTGAAGGATCATTGTTTTTGATCCATGTGTTTTTGATGATGAGTATTTGAATATTCGAAAAGATTTGAATTTGGTTTGAAGATTTAAAAAGAGTAGAAATCAGTTTGGTTATCCGAAAAAGATTTGAATTGGCGAACTTGTTTTTCCCATGTATGACAGACCAAACTCTTTGGTCTGTCATAGACATGTTTTAAGTGAACTCATTGAGCCAAACTCTTTATTTCCAAGAAACCAGTAAGTTCCACATCTACACCGGACAAGTTTTCTTTCTGTCTGTCGTGAATGTGTTTGCTTTAGGGTCTCGTTCGGATCATGTTGTTTTTGAAACCGAGCGTGGCACATTTGCGCCGGACAAGTTTTTTTGTCCGTCGTGAACATGAATTTGAAAGCATTTTTGAACCGAGACTTTTGCATGTACGACGGACCGATTTTTGTTGTCCGTCGTAAACATGTTTTCGCCGGAATGTTTTCTTTTGGAACTGAGAGTTTCCCTTGTACAACGGACAGACTTTGTTGGTCCGTCGTGAATTGTTTTCTAGGGTTTCACTTGGCATTTGCGCCGGACTGGTTTTGTTGTCCGTCGTAAATGGGATTTGCTCAATTAGGGTTTTGAGCGATTTTGAGATTGAAATTTGAATTTGATTTTGAGATTATGGAATTTGTGATAATTTCATGATACTTGTTTTGAAGTGGACTTTATGCAATACTCGAGTGAGTATTTGCATGGATTGATGTGAGTCAGGTCGTGGACTTGTACTCGGAATTGTTTTGTGTTTTTGATTCATGTGCAGGTGTTGCTTGAGGTCGAACATGGTCGATGACGGGACCGAGACTAGGTTCGAGGAGGAACCGAGGTCGTGAAGGTCAAGGATGTCATGCGAGATGTTTGGACTAGAGAACAAAGGCACGTGTGGTTGAGATCGTTGCAGCTTCGCGGCAGTCGAGCTGTATGGGTGCATGCTGCATATGTGTATGCAGGTCTACGGGAGTCGGTCAAGGACACGACAGAGCCAGCCGACCGAGAGATGTCCGGAGCAAGCTGTCCGAGTCGTGTGTGCGTGAGTTTGCATGTGTGGCTAGCGTGTGCGAGAAGGACATCCGAGAGAGAGCCAGGAATTTTGACGTGTCCGAGTCAGTCGGCGTGAGATAAGATTGGCATGGAGACTGCTTGCCCAATCCAAATACAAAAAGAAATAGGTGGATGTCTTGTTCTTTAAATAGAGGGTTCTAGGGGCTTAGAACTCATCCAACGAAAGAGAACTAGAACAAAAGGCGCCTACAACAAAGAGCTTTTGTGCTCATTTTAGTTTGTGTAGGGTTTTCTAATCTTGTGAGATTAGAGATTTCGTTTAGGGTTTTCTAATCATTGAAGATTAGAAGGTTTTTGGTGTCATCCTGTTGAAGATGGCTTTGGAATAAAAGGATAAGTTTATGCAATATTCTCTTATATTTTTTTGCTCTGATCTTGATTAGAAGGTTTGTTCGATTTTTGATAGAATTTTTTTTTAAACTTGTCTCACTAATTAATCCAGGGTTTTTGATCTCCACGATTTTAGATTTTCTCCCTCTATTTAGGGATCGTTTATTTTTTAAAATTAGTTGAATTTTATTCGGCATCTATTCACCCCCCCCCTCTAGTTGCCTACTCGGTCCTACATCCTTGAGCAACAAGTCTAGCTTTATTTCTAACAATTATTCCATCTTCATTTAACTTGTTCTTAAAAACCCATTTTGTTCCAATAATGTTTTGATTTTTAGGAGGTTCCACTAAAGACCAAACTTTATTCCGTTCAAAGTTTTCTAACTCTTCATGCATCGCATCTACCCAAGAACTATCAGTTAAAGCATGAGTAATGTTCTTAGGTTCAAAATTTGCAACAAAAGCAGAATGTATGCATAAAAGAGTTTGAGATGAATTAGAACGTGTCACCCTTTCATGAAGACTTCCAATAATTTGTTCAGGAGGATGGTTCTTCGAAACAGCAAGGGGAGGTCCAGTTATTTCAGTCGTCGTGGGAGGTGTAGGAGAATCTGAAGTAGTAGTCACATCAATTTGTTCAGGAACATCTTCCCGTTCTGTAGGTATGAGCTCATCATCATCATTATCTTCATCATTTTCTTCGAATCTTTTATCCAAAAAGATTGGCTCTAAATCTTCTCGTGAACCTGAAATGTCGGGTCTAGCTCCAGGGCTAGCCTCATCAAAAGTAACATCGCATGTCTCCAACAATTTGTTAGTTGATAAATCAAGTACACGATATCCACGAGAGTGCAACGAATAGCCAAGGAAAATACCATCTGTACTACGAGCTTCGAATTTTATCAAGATTTCCATGTTTAAGAATAAAGCATTTGCAACCAAACACTCGTAAGTGAGAAACAGATGGTTAATGATCAAATCTCAGTTCATAAGATGTTTTACCAAGTAAAGCTCTGAGGTAGACCCTATTTGATATATAGCAAGCAGAAGAAATTGCCTCAGCCCAAAAATTTCTTGAAGTGTTGTATTCATCTAGCATAGTTCTAGCCATTTGAATCAAAGTTCTATTTTTCCTTTCTACAACACCATTCTGTGAGGGAGAATATGGCGAAGAAAATTGATGATCAATTCCATTAGTTTCACAAAAAGATTTGAACAAAGCATTTTTGAATTCCGTACCATTATCAGTTCTTATGGCTTTCAATGTGTTAGGCAATTCATTTATCAATCTCTTAATGAAGACATGAAAAAGTCCAAAAATCTCATCTTTTGAAGACAGAAAATGCACCCAAGAGTATCTCGAATAATCATCAACTATCACTAGAAAGTACCACTTACCTCCGGCCGATTGTACTCGAGATGGTCCCTCAGTATCCATGTGAAGAAGTTGGCCAGGGCCAGTGGTCATTACAGAGAGACAGGAGCATGAGGGCTCCAACCATCTTACCATGTCGACAGGAAGCACAAAAAATGTAATTGCAAGATTTTAATATTGGCAAGCAACGAATTAAGTCTAGACAACTAAATCTAGATAACAGATCAAAGAACAAGTGACATAAACGACGATGCCAAAAATTGAGATTTCTAGATTACAAGCAACAAAACAATGTGAACTTGAAGCATTGCTAAAATTTGCTATGAAAATTTTTCCAAGTCTAGATATTTCAAGAGTCAAGTTTCCAGAAGCATCGAGTACTCTACATGCATTTGGTTTAAAGCTCACTTCAAAGTTTTCATCCAACAATTGTGATCTTGTGAAGGTTGAATTTCAGTTTAGACACCAGAGAGACATTCTTCAAAGTAAAGTGTTCATTTACCTTCACTGTACCTTTTGCAAGAATATCGTCCAAAGAGTAGCATCTCCAAAAGTGATCGTTTCGTTCCCAGATGCTTTTGTTAGGGAGGAGAACCAACTTGAGTTGCCCGTCATGTGTTGGCAGCATCCTGAATCAACAACCCAGATGTTCTCCTTCCCTTCTCGTACCACCTACATGTTATGGATGAGAAGATGCCGAGGATTCGGCCAAGTTAGAAAAGCATGCTTTAGGTATCCAAAGATCGAATCACTCGACGAGCAGGTGATCGCATAAAAACTTGTGAGAGCGAGAGTAATGAATTATGAAAAGTTTTGTTTGCTTTCACAGAGCCTGTCACAATACTTCTTCCATGATCATGTCTATGCACACACAAAGAAGTGGAAGGTGTTTTCTTTTTGTAACCTAAACCTGCTCTTCTATTGTCATAGGTTGTAAAAGCCCCATTAGATGGTTTATGATGGTATGACTTGGGCTTTTCAAAAGTTTTAATTTTTCCAGTCATCTTAGAATTTTTAATTCTCTTTCCCTTCTCGATTTTAGCTTTCCTGTAGCAGAAGTTTTCTAGATGACCATCTTTGTGACAAAAAGTGCATTTGTACCTGAGTTTTGAAGTACTTGCTCCTTTACTTTGAGTGGGTTGAGTTTTTCCAGAGAAATCAAAAGATCCAGCAGATTTGAATTTTGTTTCACTTGGTTTAGGAGGGAGGATTTCAATTTTACCAGTACCAAGTGTTTTCACAATTACAGGAGGGTTGTTTTTCAAGTGTTCAACGTGATCAAAGCCTATCCCACTGTTTTTAACACTCACTTTTGACTTATCAAGAATCAGATTCAAGTTTTTCTTTCCTCCAGCAAATTTTTCCAAAGTTGATTTCAAATACTCATTTTCTCTAAGTACAACAGGGCAATTTTGACATGGATCAACTTGACATTTTTTAGCCTTTTCTTTAGCTTGAATGGCTCTATCTTTGGCTATAATGGCTCTCTCTACATTGTTCTTTTCAGGTGCAATATCTATTTTCAGAATTTCACATTTTTTGCATTCTTTTGAGGTGACAGTAGAGTGAGTAAAGATAATGTGTCCAGCAAGACAAATTGCACGTATTTTTCTTAAATTCTCTCTAGTGACAAACAACTCTTGCAACACATAAAAATGCATTATTGAACCAAAAGCTAAAGTTTGCTTGAACTTATCAACTTCACTTTTTAGCAAATTTATCTCTTTTATCTTGCAAGAATGAGCAGCTCTAAGTGATTGCAATTCTAATGAGAACCCCTCATAATCATCACATGCATCATTGTTAGAAATAGAATTTCTAAGTTTTTCATTTTCAGTTTTCAGCATGGACAAACCATTCTCTAAGTTTTTATTTTTGAGTGAAGATTTTCTTAAAGATTTTCTCAATATGACTAAAACTTCACAAAGCTCATTATATGAAGGCATTACCTCATCACGATCATTTGGAAGTGCTGTCATTGTCACTAGTGTTCCCTTTTGCCATGAAGCACAGTCCAGTGAAGTCTTTCTCATTCAGCTTTGTTTGCTTCTCTTCTTTCTCATCTTCAGATGAGTTGTCATTGTCGCTCAAATCTAAGCTACCAATTGCAGCGAAGACTTTGTTGAGCATCTTCTTCGTCCTTTGCTTATTTTTGTCCTTGCTCTCTTTTGGCCGGAAGGATTTGGAGGAGATGCTTTGATCCTTCTCGTCTCTATTTTTGTTCTTGAAGCAGTTAGCACGGATGTGCCCTGCCTTGCCGCAGTTGTAGCAGTGAATGGAGGCTCCTCTTCTCTCCCTTGATCTCATGTAAGCTGCACTGACACGCTTGGAAAGAAGAGCAAGTGTATCTTCTGGTATTTGATCTAGTTGTTCATCACTAAGAGCACTCAAAGCAGTAATGGAATATGATGATGAAGAATTAGTAGCATTATCATATGAAGAATTAGCATTAAGAGCCATAGAGTTATCATTGGATGTTCTTGAAACAATGTCTATCTCAAAAGTCTTGAGACTAGAATATAATTTATCCAATGTCATTTCACTCATCTTGTGAGCCTCCCTAAAAGCAGTCACTTTCATTTGCCAGATTTTAAGATCAAGAGATGATAGGAAATGTCTAGCATTTTCAGAGTCAATGTACTTTACATCTACAGCTCTAAGATTGTTTAAAATTCTATTAAAGCGAGCAAAACAATCATCTAGAGATTCTCCAGAGTTCATTTCAAATCTAGTGTATTCCTTTTTAAATTGATCTTGCCTAGCTTCTTTTACAGAGTCTGTGCCCTCATGATAATCTTGAAGAGATTTCCAAATTTCATGAGCAGTGAGTAAATGACAGACTCTATCGAATTCTTTTCTAGCAAGTCCTTGAAGCAATATGTTTCTAGCTCTATTATTGTTTTCAACATCTTTTTCAAACTCGATTTTATCAATATCATTATTAGAAGGAAGCTCGTACGGAATTTTTACCTTGCGCCAAATCGCGTTACCTTGAGCTTTAAGATATGCAGTCATCCGGATCCGCCAGTGGGGAAAGTCTGTGCCATCGAAGATTGGCGGCTTGTTCGAGTATTTTTCTGTTGCCATAACTTACCGTTTACTAATCACCTGTTAAGATGGATTAGTAGAACCTGGCTCTGATACCACTTGTAGGACCGAGTAGGCAACTAGAGGGGGGGTGAATAGATGCCAAATAAAATTCAACTATTTCTTTCGGAAAATTAAAGACCCCTAAATAGCGGAAGAATATCTAATATCGTAGAGATCAAAACCCTAGACTAATTAGCAAAATAAGAACAAGAACTAGTTCTAAAAAAGAGCAAAACTTCTAATCAAGAATCGAAAGGAATATTGCATAAACTTCTCTTTATTCCAAAGCCATCTTCCACAGGATGACACCAAAAATCTTCTAATCTCAAAAGATTAGAAAAACTCTAAACCAACTAGATAGAGCACACAAGTTCTTCTTTATTGTAGGCACCTTTTGCTTCTTGCCCTATTTCATTGGATTGATTGCTTGAATTTCTAAGCCCTTACAACCTCTATTTAAAGGACTCCACAGCCACCGATTCCATCTTGTATTCGGATCAAACAAGCCGTCTCCATGCCAAACCGCAACCACGCAGGCCGACTCGGACACCTTTCGGACAGCAACTCACGGCAGCCAGCCTCCACTCGGACACAGAATCGGACAGCAATCTGCCGAGCCGAAACCCTCTCGAACTCCTCTCAGGGCACTCACGCACACATGCATTTAATGCATTCACACATGCATGCAGACACACACACAACACCACGCGCACGCACATGCAACACGGTGTTGCACTCACGCACGCATGCACACACTCTTGCATGCACACACACACACACACACACACTTGTATGCATGCACACACTCTTGCATGCACACACGCAAACACGTATACGGTCCACCTGCCGCTACATAGCAACGATCTCAACCTCACGTGCACTGTCCTCTAGTCCAAACATCTCGCATGACATCCTCGACCTTCACGACCTCAGTTTCTCCCTGAACCTAGTCTCGGTCCCGTCATCGACCATGTTCGACCTCAAGCAACACCTGCACATGAACAAAAACACAAAACAATTCCGAGCACAAGTCCACGACTTGACTCACATCAATCCATGCAAATACTCACACGAGTATTGCATAAAGTCCACTTCAAAACAAGTAACATGAAATTCTCACCAATTTTATTATCTCAAAATCAAATTAAACACAATTCCAATTTTGCTCAAAAACATGTGTATGACGGACCAAATAATTTGGTCTGTCATACATGGGAAAAACGAAGTCACCAAAAAGCATGTGTATGACAGACCAAACTTTTTGGTTCGTCATACATGGGAAAAAAACGAAATCGCCAAAAACCATGTGTATGACAGACCAAACTTTTTGGTCCGTCATACATGGGAAAAACGAAGTCGCCGAAAACCAAGTGTATGACAGACCAAAACATTTGGTCCGTCATACATGGGAAAAACGAAGTCGCCGAAAACCAAGTGTATGACAGACCAAAACATTTGGTCCGTCATACATGGAGAACTCACTATTTTCTTGGAAAAATGTCAAACACAAGCACAAGCACATTTTGCAAATTCAATTCTAAACCAATTTTTTCAGCACATGATTTCACAGATACGAGCAAACTTCTACTCTATTTTGCACAGCCAATCATCAGCCTCCAACGGATCGCTGGCCCGAGAGAAGGTCGGCGGCTGGGTGTGCAAGAAATCTAGGTAGCCATTGGGTCGGCCTCGCCCTTCACCGCGGCCACCGGGAGCGGCTTGATTCTGGACAAGCATCTCCAAAATCGGGTTGGTGGTCTGCTAGTTCTGCTCCGACCGCATCAAGACATCCAGCAAGTTGGGAGGAGGAGGCGGATTGTCATGGCCAGGCTGTGATCGCCCAGCGCCATCGTCACCTCCCATACCACCACGGGTCCTCATTCTGTCGTCAATCAAGTTAGACGACAAGGGTTAGACTCCACACGGACGGGATAGGTCTTAACTCGACAAACCCGCAAACTAAACCCAAGTTAGACTGTAGCACTCCGCACTGGAGTCCAACAAGTCTAACACACCCAAAACACAGTTCATGATGCAAATGGCATGGCACATGCATGACATGACATGACACGAAATGCATGATTCCAACGTATTCCCACACTCACCACATATATACATAGGGCGGGATATACGCACTAACTTCTACCTAATGCATGATGACAATCTTAATCAGTTCCCTAGTGGTCGCCAAGTTTCGGGTTCGTCTTTTATGCACCTTGCTCTGATACCAGCTTGACGAGGAGCCGCCCAGACCATCCCCGGGTTATTAGAAGGCTCAGCCGACCCCATCAGATTTGGAGGCTAACAACGGACCGCCGAGGGCGCTCGTAGTGTTAGCACCCAAGCCCAACTGAGACGACAGTGAGACTCTTCGAATAACTCGACAACAATCCCGGTATTCCCCCGGTATGCGACCCAAAGCACGCCCAGGATCCCCACATACCGGTTTACAACCTTCTATCACATCAATTTGCATAAAGGGGCAACGAACTCGAAGACCCCCACAACCAGACACGCGCGAAAGCGAAACTAAACAAACGACCAAACAACCCCGGCACAAAGACAAAACCCCACGACCACAACCCACAACCACAGCAACAAGGCACGAAGGCCGGCAAAGACAGGAGTAGAACAATAATTAAAAGTAGGCAAGGACATACCACCTATGTCAACTACAAGAAACCAAGTACTCGAGGCAAATAAGACATTGTTTAAACCAACTATACAACAAAAGAGTTCACATCTATTAGACTAAACCCAAAAGTAAAACATCTCCGGAAGTGTTCTGCCTCTGAACACTACCGGGCGTGCACGACGATAGTAGCCTCTACTCGGCGCCCCGCCGGTCACCGAGAGGCAGTACGAACAGAACTCACATCCGTCCGGATCCTCACCTGAAAATACACAAAGCAAAAGCATGAGTACGGAAGGTACTCGCAAGACTTACCCGTGGTCCATATATGACCGACTCAAAAGGAGTATGCATTTGGAAGTAGCAAGGAGATCAGCTTAAGGTAAAAAGTGCGGAAAGCTTAACTTTGTTGTTTAATTAGTATCGCTACTCAATTCACAATTTAAAGCAGTTGTAACGGCACCTACTTCTAGAGTGGAGTTCAACATTCACATTAACAAAGCAAATGACCCCATAACAATTTCGAGCTCAAGCCCAAAGGCGAACTTCAGTTCAAGTTGTTACTACGTTGAAGTGTGCTAAGATCAAGCATGCTCATATCCGAGAGCGCGACAATTCGAATCGCTTAATTAACCCTGCAGGGAAACATTAATCGCACGACACGTGCCACTAAGAACCTCGCGTCTACCCTCCTCCCATCCAAACACTCGTTGGGCCATCTTCATGGGTTGCCATACGCGTGCAAGAGTTGTACTCGGCCAGGTTGGGCCAAGTAGAGTTGTGTTGGATACAGATTCCTTCTAGGGAATAGGAATCGTATTCAAAACTCCTTGTGGGTTGGTCCTTTAAATAGGAGGGGTGTCTCCTGTTAAAGGGCATCAATCGAACCAAGTAGCAGAACAGGCGCAAGGGAGCTTGAGCTTGGTTTTAGGGTTTGTACTCTTTTGATGAGAGTACTTTAGACAAAAGAAATAAAGATCAATTCTTCCAAGATTCTTGCGTGCTACAGTAACCGTGTTGCTACAGTGTTTTCTGTTTTGGTTTTTGGTTGCATGCTTGTTCTGGTTCTAGATTGGTTTTTGTTCTTTGAGGTTCATCTTGATTTGATCCATCAAAACCTTTCTAGAGAATTGATTTAGGGTTTCTCTAAGTTTAGTTGATTAAACTTTTGTCGTTCTTGTTTAATCTTAAAGTTTTGGTTAGATTAATTCTCGTCATCTTCTGTCACAGCAAGCTTGCGAGGTTCATAACTTTTGATCCGTAAGTCCGATCGAGCTGATTCTTTTCGGGTTTGATTCGTATTGGAATCTAGTTTCTCGTGTCCAAATTTCAGATCAATCTAACGGTTGGATCTCCGGGAATTCTTGTTTTACCGAACCTCTGTCATTCTATTTTGGTCGAATACGAGGCAATTATTTGGTTCTGTTTTGGGGTGAACTTTTAGTAGATCAAGAATTTGGTTTTAGCTTCCGCACAATCATTCACCCCCCTCTGATTGATATATTCGTATACTTCGATCCTACAGAGTTAGAGGCCAAGGGAAGGAGTCCTTATACTAAACCCCCTAACAAGTCCGGACACTCCAGATGTTTAACCCGGAGACTCCGGGTTGGGGTCTTCGGTAGGATTAACCCGGACACTCCGGACAATTAGTCCGGATACTCCGGTTTGGGGTGTTCGGGTGAGCTAATCCGGATACTCTGGACAATTAATCCGGACATTCCGGGTTATGTTCGGACATTCTGGATGTTTAATACGGATACTCTGGATGTCCTAGAATTTTTGAAGTCAAGGCCTTGACATTGTCTGTTGACGCTAAGATACTTTTGTTGTTGCTTAGACACACCATATTTCCAAAGTCTGGATATAAGGAAGGTGTAACCCCAATCCTGGCTTGGTTGCTCCATTTGATTCTCTCCAAGCAACCCATTGATCTAGTGGACTATATCTTTGGAGAAATGGAAGAAGCAATTTACAGAAAAATGGGAAGTCCACTACCCTTTGCACAATAGATTTCACAAATGCTTCTGGCTCAAGGGATAATTTCTCAGCAAGAAATGAGCAGATCATTCAATTGTCGGCCAAAACATTACAAATTGCACAAGTTGCCCACTGAAGAAGTTGCTAAAAGACCAAGAGTTCCATCTTCATCTCAAGCACCAGATAATGAGCCAAGTGTTCATGAAGATGATGGTTCTGATAGTGATAATGATGGAGGAGATGGACATGCTCCAAGCTATCATGATTGGAGCCATCACAGTCACCATAGCCCCGGTCATCTCAGTCCAAGTCAACATGCTCCTAGCTATTACAACCATCAGCTTGGACTTCAGTCTCTAATGTCAAATATGCCAGCTGCCTCACTTCAGCCTGAAAATCATGAAGAGACAGAAATTTTAGGTGGCAGTCCTCAGAGGTCTTTGCAACCTTCTATTGGAGGAGATGCAGCAACACAGATTTACTTGAGCTCACAATCTCATCATGAAGAAGAACCTATGCACAGCTATGGTGGACTCTTTAGTCCTGGTCA
Source organism: Rhipidocladum racemiflorum (assembly GCA_036346355.1). Classification (NCBI taxonomy): domain Eukaryota; kingdom Viridiplantae; phylum Streptophyta; class Magnoliopsida; order Poales; family Poaceae; genus Rhipidocladum; species Rhipidocladum racemiflorum. The sequence continues at coordinate 32,898,260 of CM070589.1, read as the reverse complement.
TCTGTCTCAAGTTCCAAGCCATCATAGCTTACCTCAAGCAGAACATTCGGCCATGAACTTTTTCTCTCAACATGATGAAACAAGTTGAAGAAGGATATCAAGAAATTGACAGACTCAGGGAACTTGCTGCTGCCACAAGATTTTTAGAGGAATAGCATTTTCGACCTACAACTCATGATCATGAAGCAGGAGGTTCAGCCATTCCACGAGATCATTCAGTTTCACATCATTCCCCTCCTCCTGAAGAAGTGTTTGAACAGCATCAAGCTTGGAATGATAAACCTAAGTGGTTCAATTTATTCGAGAAGCAATATAATATTGAATTAAAGGATGCTCAAGAGAAGTTTGCTAAAGAACAGAGGCTCGCAGCTTTAAGACATACTGAGCATATGGCTGCTCTTCAGCAATACCATGATCAAGTTCAGCAAACTCAAGAAATATTGAACAAAATGTATCAAGAACAAGGCAGAATAAGGGGTGAAATCTATAAACGATTTGGGATGCTCAGAAGCAATCAATGGGATATGAGGAAATGGATCAATCAACTTGGTACAGACCAAACTCTACTCAAAGACAGACTATATGATATCAATAAAAAGCTGAATTCTCAAGAAACCAAGTTTGATAACTTTGCTGAGTCTTCCCATCTCAAGCTGAACACTCATGGTGGCATGCTAAACTGGATAGGGCAATCCTTTGATGATTACCAAGATCATTTTGATGACACTCGAAAAAATCTTGTCTCAAATCAAGAGCAACTTGGTGAACTTATTCTTGATCAGACAAATCCAGTTTTTGATTCTCTTCATCAGCTTCAAGAAGATATTCAGAACTAGACAGTTGGTTCTCAGCCTGGAGACCCTAATTATCCCAGTTGGCATGACCGAGCTATGGCTTCTCCAAAGCACTTAGTTGATAAAGACAAATATCCAGTTTCTCCAGGACACTCAGAATAGTCCACACACTGGCAGCACTTGTCACCGCCAAGACAGAGCACCAGCTCCAGAGCCACTCACCTCTTCAAGAGGACCTTTTCACAGCGTAAGAAGTGATCTTTTTGGCAATTGATGCCAAAGGGGGAGAAAATAGGATCTTAGAAGTATAATAGAGAAGTATAAGTATAAGTCGTATAAGTCCTTGTGTTCCTTGTTTATTGGTTCTTAAAGTCGTTTGATAGCCTTTGGATTTCTGAATATGCTAAGTTATGCTCTGAATATTTGCAATGAAATGTTAAGTTATGCTCTGGATTATTCAGTTATGATGTATTTGTCTATATCTCCTCATGATAGTGGTAAGTTAAGTGTTTAAATATTCTCATTTGTTCTTTTATCCTAAGCACTTTTTCAGGGGGAGCTTATTCTATTACTATTTTTTTAAAATTTTATGCTTGTTCTGTCAGACTAACATTTCCTTGCAGAAGTAGATAATTTTTTCTTATTTCAATCAAGGGTGTTGTCATCAATCACCAAAAAGGGGGCGATTGAAAGCATTTAGGCCCCTAAATTTTACTTATCTAGTAATTCTTGGTTTTGGTATTGATGATCAACTCTTATACCCTTGATGGAGTGAAGTTTCTTCTACTGAAGGAAGGATAAAGGCTAAGGATTCCTTGTTTCTAGTTTTGACTTCAGAGTTGATTCAAGTCAAGTAGCTTTATTCTCTTCAGTTTAGCCATATTATTAAGAGGGATTATGCATAAGTAAGGTACCTTGGTTCATAGGCACATTTTTAAGATCTTCTGGAATAAAGATTATTCCTTTTCCCTCAAAAGTAAAAGATTGTCAGTCTTTTATTATGTTCAGCAAAGACACATTCACGCCGGACTAATTCGTTTTCAGTCCGGCGCTAAAAACTTTTTATCTGAACTCAAACCGAGCGTGCACCGTTCACGCCGGACGAAGTTTTTCGGTCCGGCGCAGATGAACAATTTCTATAGATCCAAACCGAGCGTGCGCCGTTTACGCCGGACTAAGTTTGTAAAGTCCACGATGGACTCAAGTTTTTCGGTCCGGCGCAAACGTGCGTTTCCATGTTTCACGACGGACCAGTTTTTGCTCAAAACTTATTTACGATGGACCAACTCAACTTGGTCCAACGCAAATGTTGTTTTTACCAAAATCAGTTCGGCGTGCATTTAGGCCTTTGTAAACCTTTTCAAATCTTGTCAGAAGCAATCATTTTGATATGTCTTTTCATTCTGACTTTGCCAAACGGCTATTTTTTGCCGTTAACGACTATATTCATTTGTAGCCTATATAAGCCATTCCAAAGCTTTCAAGAATTGTAACTCCAACATCTCTTTGACATCCTATCATTCTAAAGCTGAAAAGCCATCAAAGAGATCAAGCTCAAAATCTTTCATTCAAAAATCCAATACAATCAAAGCTTCAAGTTCAAGTCTAGTTTCAGAGTGTCTAGTGAACCAAGGGACATAGCTTGTGGTTAGTCTATTACTCTTGGAACTAGCTATTCCTAGATGACTTGAAGGAGTTCATAGTGTGACATGTCCAATTGTGATTGTGGAAGGCCACTATCTTTGTGAGAGGTTGGAACTCACCTCGCCGGAGTGGTAAAAGAGTTACACTAGTGAAAAACCAGAACTACTGCAGTTAGTGACTGGTGAAGCCATACTTCATTGGAAGTGCTCTAACAGAGATGTAGGAGAGTTTCTCTCTGAACCTTAGTGAAAATTGCTCTTGTCCCTGTTATTTCTGCTAGGTGTGCTCTCTTGTATTTCGTCTCTTGGCTCTCAACAAATTTGTGTTTGCCTTGTTGCTCTCTTAATTATGAAAGGCTTGTTCTGGTAGTTCGGTAATTATCTGTACTTTGTTTGTTTTTGTCATAAGTTTTAAAAGTTGCCTATTCACCCCCCTCTAGGCCAACCTGATCCTTACAGTGTGCGAACTAGCTGACCACCCGTGTGCTACAGGTTTCCCTATGAGACTTTATGGGGTACTCATGTTGCCCGATCAGTATGCAGAGCATATTAAGGTTAGTTATTCCTTATTTGTTTACCCTACTAATCTTTTTAGCATTATCCATAAGTTCACTTATTCGTATGCTTGTCTTGTATGTTAGTCATTCACCGAGGATAAAGAGTTGCTGAACAAAGATATCCCACATTTTGTAGTGATGCATATGCTCTTCGGCAGGTGTGTGATGCCTAGTTGTCGCAGAAGACATAGAAGAGGGTCTAACTGGAGGGGTAGAAGTCCACCCAGTACTGTTGCAGCAGAAAGTTCAAGAGGACGTTCAACTACCATCGAAGGATGGCTTGCTCCTAACTTTAGAAATGATGACGACGATTATTTCATGTCACCTAGACCTCGATGTTCAAGAACTATCGCAATAGGCCGTTTAAGCACTACTACAATAGGCCGTTCAAGCAATAATGCAAGAGGACGTTCAACCAGCACTAAAGGAGGGCTAGCTCCTAACCATACAAATGACGATGATGATTACGATTTCATGCCATCTAGGCCTCAAACCTTGCATCCTCGGAGTCCTCCGAATCCGAACAATGATATTACATTAAGCCCTATCAGGTTACCGAACGTAGTACTCCGTCAGGAACCAATGGATAACTATTATAATTTTTGTACTAGCAACCTATTCTGAAAACCATGGCCATAGAATCTATGATTTTGTGACTTAGTCCTTCACTAGAGGCATGCACCTATGTTGTATCCCAGTTTTATGAATTCCTTTTGTATCTAAGGTGTTGTTCACATGCCATGCTTTTGTAGTTGTTGTACTATTACACTTTGTAATATCAATGTCAGGTTTTATTAAAACTTTGATTTGTCATCAAATTTATCGCACACCGAAAAAGAACGAGGAGCAACGAAATTTAAAGTTTTTGTCTAACAAAATTAACTGACAAATAATTTTGTAAAAAACAAACAGCAGTGATTTGTAATAACAAACAACAGTGATTTAAAAAAATAGTAGTGATTTTTGAAAAAATAAAAATAAAACAAAATGATAAATGATTGCAGCAAGGATCTGTAAATCAAGTGTTGTCCAATTGGTAAGACATCCAATCGGTAAGATACAGTTATCGTCTGTGTGTTGTCAAATCAATCTATAAAACATGTGCTAGTGTGTTGTCAAATCGGTCTAAAAAACTGATATGAAAGTAGGGAATAGCTGTCCTACTGATTGGACAACACTCACGAGCAGCTTTCTCAGAGTAAAGTGACAACACATTAACTACTCCTTTACGCCACCGAAAATAAAAAAGCTATTCTAGCATACTCTTAGAACCTTTCTAAATTTTTTTAAAAAATTTCTAACATGATTTAATAGCTTAATTAAATCAGTAAAATTGCTTGAAATGCATTAGTAGTATTGTCAAAGTTTTTAAAAATTGCACAAGTTCAACCACGATCTGAAATTTTTATTGTAACTTAGTTATACTCTCATAACCCTTCTCAAAAAGTTCTTCCCCTCTTCCTCCTCTCCTTCCTCTTTTCTTTGGTCGATCTGTGCTCGGCTTGCTTGGTGGAAATGATGGCCTGCAGTGCCACGCGAGGCTTAAAGCCTCTCTATCATCATTTCAATTGAGTTTTGCCATCTGTCACCATTTGAAACGGTGACAGAGAGGCAACCGTTAGGGTTTTCCTCTCTGTCGCCAATTCAATTGGCTACAGAGAGGTCTTGTGTTTTGTATTCACGATAGACCTCTATGTCGCCATTAGAATTGGCGACAAATGAGTATTTTTGTTATTTTTTTAATCATTATATTATTTCGTAATTTTTTTAAAAAAATATCATTTAAAAAATTTTGAACAATGCTCGTAGGCCTTTCACAATGGAGAAATTCGTTACACGGTTCCTGATAGTGCCACATCATATTTAGATGTTTGAGTTTATGAATGAAAGAACATCTCTCAATGCACAGTTTCATTTTACAATTTCATAGGCATGACATAACATTTAATTGTTGGATGGTGTTGTGATCAAATGTGCCATATAAATTGTGTAGCCACTTCTAATTATATCTAGCACACTACAATATAGTCACACGGGATCTAGAAAAGGTGTGGAGATGAAACAAATCGCTCTCAGTGGGGTTTCATCCCAGTTTCAAAGCACTTGGTAACATTGTATATCAGGTTTCATCCCCATAAAACTCAACTCTCTTCTCTCCTCATAAATTTGTTACCATATCACTATTTTTACCTATATGGCATCTTATTTAATGAGAGTGAAACTCCCATTGTATGGCCGTATAGTGGGGCTACGATGTCTTAAAGTGATTAGTTCAACTGTTTGATGTGTGATGCGGAACTTGCAGGGTATCTTGAATTAATTACAGTTCAACTGCCTGAAGTGTAAGAGCAAGTACAATAAGAATACGTCAGCTTTGATCTATGTGGAGGAGTGAGAAAAGAGGAGAGAGAAAATAGTTGACTCTTATTTAGAACAAGTACAATAAGGCCACGTCAGCTGGCTCTTAGCCTGTACATGTCAGCATTAGTCTATATGGAAGAGTGAGAAACGATGAGAGAGAAGATAGCTGGCTCTTATTTAGTAGCCAGCTTTGCACGGATGCATAGGTAAATCATTTATGTACAAGAGAGAAGAGATAGTTATTGCACAACGTCTAAAGATAACTTTTAGAGATAGTTATTGTATAAGCTGGCTTTTAGCTTACTATTAGCCTGCAGTGAGCTTTACTATTGTACTTGCTCTTAGTAGCCAGCTTTGCACGGATGCATAGGTAAACCATTTATATACAAGAGAGAATAGATAGTTATTGCACAATATCTACAGACAACTTTTAGAGACAGTTATTGTACAAGCTGGCTTTTAGCTTACGATTAGCCTGCAGTGGGCTTTACTATTGTACTTGCTCTAATACTCAACTAGCAGATGACTACTAAAGGTGATGGCCCATATGATGGCTATCGTCGTTAAAGCTGATTTATAGCGACGGCTAATTATCATCAACCAGAAGACGATCTGTTCGAGAACTTGGCAGCTGGCTGAATGAACACCAAGGGACATGCAGGGTTATTAATTTGGTTGGAGAAAAAATTCGCAACCCACCATAGTGACAAAAATTCCTGAATTCTAGACCAAATTTCCCTGAAAATTTCTCAAATTTGAATTTTGGTAAAAGTTTAGAATTTTTTAGAAAAGGTTATTGTAACACCCTACAAATCTAAACTGTCGTACAAGAAAATTTCGACAGCATCTCCCCTAAAAATTAGGACAAAACGGAAGCGACAGCAAGATTCATAATAAACATTACAAACGGGAATAACATAAAAGCATCAATACTAGAGATAACAAGTCTAAATCAACCAGAAAACAAAACATAAACGTAAAACAGCTCCAAAGAGGACATCAACAGGTCTATGATTAATAAAATTTCAGCAAGCTAATGAATTATTAAATGCACTAGTCCATGTGATTCGTGATGACCCCGGAGGGTTGAATGTGCTACTAAGCCCACCCTTCAAGCTTACGACTCGCGAGAACTACCTGAAAACAACAAAATAACAAGGGGTGAGATTGGGTAATCTCAGCAAGCGGAACAACTTCTAACAAATAACACAGCCACAGTAAAACTAGCATACCAAATTCCTCATATACAATACCACATCAAAGAGTCCACATTCCTCATATACAATACCACAACAAAGAGTCCACATTCCTCATATCCAATACCACATTACGGAGTCCACACAACCTCAGTAAAATGCATATGATTGTGCACATGCTTATGCCATGATCCTCCTCACCGTGCCCTTTCTCAGGAACACACGGTGTTGTATCGATTGATCGCGCCGCTGGCGTCGACAAACTTCCAATGCATGATTGTGCAGTTAATGCTTCATGCATGAATTCATTCATAATTTTCCACATTGAGTCCACATATTTGCATGCCATCATATAACATGGATAGAAAACAAATAACATTGAGATGAACTATTTAGACAATTCAACCAATAGGCAACATCATTCTTCTCTTTACTCATGGTTCAAAGCCAAAGCACATCATCACATTGCTAATCTAATTATTGCAATCTTCCCAGCAAATGATCAAACCATGTATGATTACTGTCATCGGGAAATATAACGAAGGCAATGCAAACAACGATGTATAGCTCAACCATAACACTACTTCCACTTGCCTTTACCGACGTAGACGACGGATCTAGTTGTGTCCAGAAGGGGCACCACCTGTACAAGCATATTTTCAGTATGCAATAACACCACAATTGATCACACAACTCAAACACGCAATTCCTACAACCCGTTCCCCTTTTCCAACACCGAAACCCCGATCTGTTCGGATCGAACAGCAGCAACCCCCATTCTCTTTTTCGTATTTTTTTTTCCACAGAACATAAAAATATGAAAAAATTACAGGAGCTAGATATTGACGAGATCTACAACTTTCCAGAAGATCATAAATTCTAATTCCTCTGTTAAATATGCCTAAACAGTCGTCCAACACAGTGGATGAAATCTGTTCCCAGATTCTGTTCGTCGGTTTGCAACAGCGATAACTCTCAGAAAACTTCCCCAAAAATTCTGAAAAAATTACAGAAGCTAGGTCTCGACGTTATATACAACTTTCTAGTTATAGGTTTTGGAGGGAAAAATCATCTATGCCACGTAAAACGCGAAACAATCCGCGCTGCACAATCTCCCTTTCCAAAAACAGCACCACGTGAACATCTACCCTTCTCCCCCATCAAGATCCATCCAAACCACTCACCACCAGATCTAATACACTCCTAATCCCTAGGTAGAACAGGGGTAAAAGATTGGGAATTTTACCTTGAGTTCTCCCTTGAGATCCCACGAAGAACACGCGACGATCCCCGAAACGGAAATCTGATCGAACTCCTCGCCTCCACGGATCCCCTTCTCGCTCTCTCTCCTTCGCGTTTTCGTGGAGGATCATGAGCAACCATGCACGGTAGGAAGAACAGGGTGTGGCTGCTGCTATGGGGAATGGGGGAGGCGCCCTAGGGTTGGGGGGTGGCCGGCCACATGGTGGGGGGGGCGCACCCAAGTGGGCCGGCCCACTAGGGGGGGTGGGGAGGTGGAGGTGGGAAAAGAATTCCCGGCCCAGGCCCAAGTTTTCCTCGGCCCACTGTTTCTAGCCCGAATACTCCAAATTTAATATTAATACGCCGCATAAACTTCAATTATTTAATTCCCCAACAATTTCCCTCATTCCTCCCGAAACAAAACCAGGAAAAAGGAACCCTAGAATCGCTCTGACGCTCTAAGGCATCACATTCTCCCCTCCTTAAAAGGATTCGTCCCCGAATCTACTCCTCTTTGCTACGGAACCTTAAAAAAAAAAGGCAAACTGGTAATCAACACTTTACCTTCAGCATCCTCAAAGAGTGTAGGATACCTTCCGCATCTGGTCCTCAAGTTGCATCCCGCTCAGACTAATTGGTCCACAAATCTTTCATTGGACACTAACACGAACTATTCCCCTATTAAATAAAGGACACCTATTAGGTGAATCTGGTATCGATCTGGAATCTCAACTCCCACTTCTCTCTTCAACCCGATCGCGAAACTCCGCATTCCAATCTCAACTCCTCTACCACAGTTCGTCGCATTCTGGACGACGCGAACCATGTGAGACACAACGCTCTAGGTGAGTCTCTAAATCAACCCAAACACAAACTCCTATCTCCTACAAGTGATTGATCTTTTACAAAAAGAACCAATATCCACCCTTACCAACGACAGAGATAGCCTATTTTACAACCAGGGTCCGTAAATCCGCAGAAACAATAACAACCGAACACAATCACTACGGTTGACACAAACTCGCTCGAACCAGCGACAAAAGTTCCAAAAAAATTAATGTAATTACTTGCAACTTCCAAGTTGTCCACTACTAAATTAAGCAACCCCACCGAGGAACACAACAATGAAAACAATTCTCCAAAAGGTTTGAATTGAGTCATACACAACATTCCTTTACTCTTCACTTTTAAACTACTTACGATCAGCGACCACACTAGTTTTCCCTTGTAAGAAGGTTTCGCCTTCACATTCTTCCACCCAAGGACCAGAGCAAGGAGTACAATCCTTGAATATACTCAACCATAACATAAACATTCATTTTCTTACCCCCAATCTTGAACGTAAAAGAAAACTTAATTCTCACTAACACCACGGACGACAATCACCGCCTTTAAACCAAAAGGCTGAAAATCACATACACGGGAACTCAACTTGGAAGAGGAACTCCATAGAACCAAAAACACCAAAAAAATTTCTTCGGGGAGGAGCTCTATTCAAAAGAGAAACACCGCGAAAGTCTTCTGCAAATGCATTTCACTTTTACCAAAACAAATCATCTCACTTTTATCCAAGGCCAAGCCATTCAGAAAAAAAAAACCGATCAAGGAATTAAATGCTTCCACACAACCACCATCTCTTTTTCCTTAAAAAGGAACCAAACTCACTTCCAAACAGAAAAATTGTTTCAACCACGAATATCATTCATGTCACAACCAGAAGAATCGTCTCTTAAACAAAAGCGTCAAACACCTCACACCACAACACAACTCTAGCCCAAAATAGAAATACAAATATTTCCAGATCATGAAGTTCCAAATCTTACATTGGATTAGCTACTTCTTTTAATCAACAATGCAACCGATAACTCGACCTTGAAAACTACGGACACAGTCAAAGCATACATCCTTGAGCATAAATGTCGCATTCATAACTTAAGCTAGTTTTCTTATAAAAGACGAATGAATGACGATATTTAATAGAATAACATTCCAAAATCTCCATAAATTACTTCAAGGTTAATCATTCTTTTGTCCTTGTTTTAAGCCTCAAATTAATCCACATTTGTCGAATCATTCTAAGTTTAGGAAACTCAAACACAGACATAGAATACTTTGACCGAAAGTATTCAACCCAAATATCAAGCAGACAAACCAATCCATATGAATTTTTAATCATAAGTTCAAGCATAACTCCCGCCATCTATAGTATTCCACTACCCTTACCATTTAGATTTCAATATTCCCTATTTACTCATTGAGAAGGCCCATCAGATTGAACAACAACTACACAACAAATTCTTACTCTTATTACCTTTTCCACAATTATAAATAAAGTTCACAAAGGCTTATCAAACACATCCAACCAACACTACCTCATCAAGATCCCCACTGAGCAAATTCTAACCTATATCATCATATTCTAAATTTGAAAGGCGGTGCTTCAACAAGTCTTTCAAAGCATGATGAACCTATAAATTCCATACCACATACGCGTCAACATCTCGACAATGGAAATTTATTCACCTAAAAGATGACTCAACAAGTAAATATTATCTCAACAAGGCACCAATCGTAAATAGAAGTTTAAAACATACATTTATTAAGGACAAAATCAAGCGTCATGCTAACTATCCCTGGTTCACTCCATCACAACATGTTACAATTTCCACCATTTTAACAAAGATTTTCAATAATTAATCTAATCAGTTACCACCACTACTAAGTCATCAATATCAATAATTGGCATAATTGTAAAACAACAACATTGCTTTTAGTTACCCTATCCATAGGCTATGACAAACTGTCACTACACAACATACTCCAACTATGTAAAATAGATTGAATAATTTAAGCCATCCAAAGCTCGTAAAACAACAACGTTACATTAAATTTAAATTTTTTTTAAAGTGAACTGAAAAGGTTAAATCATCACAAAGCTCTTACGGCAATGGCAAAAACTTATGTCTTCCCAATTGATATCGATACTAGCATTATTGGAACACAACTGCATACTTCCGAATCTACTAATAGTTTGCAACGTCATAAATATCAACTCTAATCAATTTCCAAATTAAAGTCACTAGCCAACACGATTAAATTAGAACATCTTTAATCAACCAGCATGGTTTCTTTAACAATATCGGTAGTCCACCATTACAATTAAATTGTTCTACCGACCTTATATTAAAATGTCTCTAAATAACCCACCAATTTTCGATTACCTTCACAGTAGTTTACATCATCTTAATGTTCTAACTACGCATCAAGATTTAAAGCTTTAAACATTGTCCATGGTCAAGGGCACATTAAAATAATGCAATAAATCCTAAGCATGCACATTAACACATTCAATCATTATCGCTATAGAGCAATCTACAATACTAGAAGTTTATTTAATCTCAAGCTAAAGATAACAATTACATCTTAATTGATTCAACTCACAAATTAACTTAGAAGTACATCATTCAATAAACCACATTGTTACATACTACGTAACACAGACATAAAATTTCTAAACACCGTCATGGGTCACCTACCCTTGACAAACAGGAGGCAATCCCAAACATTAGAAAAAACAAACACAGTTCTAGATCAAGAACAAACACCGATAAAAAATTTCTTCTTTTCAGGCAAGGAAGAAAAGCAAAATCCAAACATAAATGCAAGAGAGTTCGACCCTCAAATGTTCAATCCTAGTAGCCAAAACTCTTCAAGAAATCCAAAACCTACACTTTCCACAAAGGAAGACGGATGCATAAGGGAAGACCAAATGTCCAACCAAATTTTTCTGATAAAGATTCAAACTTAGCTCCATCCATTTTGAACTCGCAACAGAGAAACTCCAACCCCTTCTTAAAAAAGAAACAGGAAACAACAACCACAGTAAATTTCCTCCCAACGACAGTCCATAACAATAAATCAAAGCCAAAGCAAAATTGTGACCAAAAGACGCAAAACGTAGAACTCTTCTTCTGTGTCTTCACTCAAAGGAGACAAAACCACAAACCGCCAAAAGGACAATCAACGAGTGCTCAAAACTAAGCATTTTCCTCGGTTTAGAACCAACCACATACCCAGAAAACCAACCAAAACCGACCGTCAGCACGGTAAAGAACATCCGAAGGAATCCATCACCAACCTCTTCTATTTGACTCCGGTCACTACCCGATCTACGCATGCACACGGATAAGTACTCTTTCCCTACAAGGGTTAATAATTCTTCGGTGATGGCGTTAACCGGCCACACCGTCAAACCACACCCTTACTATGAACAAAAAGAGGTGACCGAAAACCTTTCGGCACCACAACCCCACTTCATCATAAATAAAGCAACTCAATCAAATCCATCATAAATATAGCATTATACATTACCAAACGTAGCATTCAACAACAAAGCTTAAATTCAACCTTTAAGCATGAGGCAACGATACCCATACCCTTTCCTACTGTGCATCCATGTGTGTCAAATTTTAAATTAGTTATTCCACTAACACAAATTTTAATGTAGCTATCCTATGGCAAAAATTTTTTTTTAAGTATAACCAAAGCCATGTTTCTAAGTTATCCCAAATCACATTTTAGTTGAACCTATGGTATTTCACTAAGTTCATACACCACGGACCTGAAGCCTGCTTCGATACCAATCAGAACACCCTACAAATCTAAACTGTCGTACAAGAAAATTTCGACAAGATCTCCCCTAAAAATTAGGACAAAACGGAAGCGACAAAGAAGATTCATAATAAACATTACAAACGGAATAACATAAAAGCATCAATACTAGAGATAACAAGTCTAAATCAACCGTAAAACAAAACATAAACGTAAAACAGCTCCAAAGAGGACATCAACAGGTCTATGATTAATACAATTTCAGCAAGCTAATGAATTATTAAATGCACTAGTCCATGTGATTCGTGATGACCCGGAGGGTTGAATGTGCTACTAAGCCCACCCTTCAAGCTTACGACTCATGAGAACTACCCGAAAACAACAAAATAACAAGGGGTGAGATTGGGTAATCTCATAAGCGGAACAACTTCTAACAAATAACACAGCCACAAAGAAACTAGCATACCAAATTCCTCATATACAATACCACATCAAAGAGTCCACATTCCTCATATACAATACCACAACAAAGAGTCCACATTCCTCATATCCAATACCACATTACGGAGTCCACACAACCTCAGTAAAATGCATATGATTGTGCACATGCTTATGCCATGATCCTCCTCACCGTGCCCTTTCTCGTGAACACACGGTGTTGTACGGCATTTGATCGCGCCAAGGCGTCGACAAACTTCCAATGCATGATTGTGGAGTTAATGCTTCATGCATGAATTCATTCATAATTTTCCACATTGAGTCCACATATTTGCATGCCATCATATAACATGGATAGAAAACAAATAACATTGAGATGAACTATTTAGACAATTCAACCAATAGGCAACATCATTCTTCTCTTTACTCATGGTTCAAAGCCAAAGCACATCATCACATTGCTAATCTAATTATTGCAATCTTCCCAGCAAATGATCAAACCATGTATGATTACTGTCATCGAAATATAACGAAGGCAATGCAAACAACGATGTATAGCTCAACCATAACACTACTTCCACTTGCCTTTACCGACGTAGACGACGGATCTAGTTGTGTCCAGAAGGGGCACCACCTGTACAAGCATATTTTCAGTATGCAATAACACCACAATTGATCACACAACTCAAACACGCAATTCCTACAACCCGTTCCCCTTTTCTAACACCGAAACCCCGATCTGTTCGGATCGAACAGCAGCAACCCCCATTCTCTTTTTCGTATTTTTTTTTCCACAGAACATAAAAATATGAAAAAATTACAGGAGCTAGATATTGACGAGATCTACAACTTTCCAGAAGATCATAAATTCTAATTCCTCTGTTAAATATGCCTAAACAGTCGTCCAACACAGTGGATGAAATCTGTTCCCAGATTCTGTTCGTCGGTTTGCAACAGCGATAACTCTCAGAAAACTTCCCCAAAAATTCTGAAAAAATTACAGAAGCTAGGTCTCGATGTTATATACAACTTTCTAGTTATAGGTTTTGGAAGGAAAAATCATCTATGCCACGTAAAACGCGAAACAATCCGCGCTGCACAATCTCCCTTTCCAAAAACAGCACCACGTGAACATCTACCCTTCTCCCCCATCAAGATCCATCCAAACCACTCACCACCAGATCTAATACACTCCTAATCCCTAGGTAGAACAGGGGTAAAAGATTGGGAATTTTACCTTGAGTTCTCCCTTGAGATCCCACGAAGAACACGCGACGATCCCCGAAACGGAAATCTGATCGAACTCCTCGCCTCCACGGATCCCCTTCTCGCTCTCTCCTTCGCGTTTTCGTGGTGGATCTTGAGCCACCATGCAAGGGAGGAAGAACAGGGGTGGCGGCTGCTAGGGGAATGGGGAGGCGCCTAGGGTTGGGGGTGGCCGCCACATGGTGGGGCGCACCCCAGTGGGCCGGCCCACTAGGGGGGGTGGGGAGGTGGAGGTGGGAAAAGAATTCCCGGCCCAGGCCCAAGTTTTCCTCGGCCCACTGTTTCTAGCCCGAATACTCCAAATTTAATATTAATACGCCGCATAAACTTCAATTATTTAATTCCCCAAAAATTTCCCTCATTCCTCCCGAAACAAAACTAGGAAAAAGGAACCCTAGAATCGCTCTGACGCTCTAAGGCATCACATTTATGTAAAAGGAATAGATGGACTAGTTACTGAATAAGATGAAAAAGAGATGAATATATATATATATATATTGCACTAGCATTTGAGTTTAAACTCAACATTTGAATTTGAAGCCCAAATTTTGGTTGATATGAATTTGAAGCCCAAACAGTGACAGGTGCATTAAATGCGGCATGTCAAGTGTATTCAATGTACTGCACTATTGTAAGCCCCATGAGCCCCAGCCTGCCCGGGTATAAAAGGCAGCTGGGGTGCATGAGAGAGAGGGTTCGAGACTTGTTTTAGTTCTTCAACCTCTGAAGAACCTTTCTGTCTGTAAGGGTTGTCTTAGTTTCTCCCAAGTACACCAGCAAGAACACCCACGCAGGACTAGGGCTATTACTCTCAGGAGGGCCCGAACCTGGATAAACCTCAGTGTCCCCTTGCAAGCTTTGCGATTCATCCCTTTCTTCCATCCCTCTCTCGAGCAATCTCCACGAAAGCCCCCCCGTTCGAACTTCATGCACCCCATGTCGGGACCCCGAATTTGCAAATCCGGACCCTCTGTGTATTCAGCACTAGTCCAGGAACGCGCTAGTGCACACAGTCTTAACATCGGTATATATCACAATCATACCAAACGATACTATCAAAGTACTTTATTTAAATAATCAAAGGGTTACTCGACCTTATGGCCAAGTTACAAATATATGCCTTGCAAGGCAGAACTTATTAAAAGAGAAATAATAGCAGCGGAAAATCAAATAAACTTCGTGGCGCCATCCAGTATACCACAGCAACTGATCGGGCTCGCATCCCTAAGTAGACGGGTCCTCTTGGAGTTCCTCCTCCGAATCGGCGTAGTCTCCTCTTCAACTGTATTGTGTTGAGGCAAGGGTGAGTACTTGGTACTCGACAAGTCATGCACGTAATGCAAGCTAATATACTATATGCATGGCTTGGTACAAAGGAATAGCTTAAGGTATATTTATGTAAACAAGATTTGACAAGTAATATAGGTAGATTCAAAGCAAGTAAAAACAAGTAAAGCATAAATAACTTTTCAAAAAGTTTAAATAACATTTTTCCCCATCCTAAACCATATTTCCATCATCTTCTTTGTTAAACCAACCCAACTTCTCAAATCCAAGTTATTTTCGTAAAATCTAACCCTTGACTGTAATTCCGAGCATTGTCCAAGATCGTGGACTCGGCTATTCAAATAGATTCTACACTCTGCAGAGGTTATGCACTTTACCCACAAGATACAATCCACTCACCACGTCGGTAGTGAATCGCCATACAAGAGTATGCGAATGAGCGATCATAACAAAGCCTTTCTAAGCCTCAAACAACACAGGTGGTCCTCTCCTGTTCGTGCTCTACACCATCCCTTCCCTTAGCCAAGGCGAAGTATGGGACCAACACACCGTTAGATGGGTACCTGGCCACACCACGATACGCTCCCCGCATAATCACACAAAAGGTGTAATCGACACCCTGAGGCTCCACAAGTGAGTCCTTAGCGACTTAGTCAACTAGGGCCGTCCCATTCCAGCCATGTGGTTGCAAGTATGACCCAGTTCAAAGGCTTGCAAGGTTAAGTCCTTAGAGTGACCAGGGCAAGACTACCCAAAACCAAATCAACATCCCCAATGCCACAACTGGCCCACTGATTACTCTTGCCACATGCCCCGATCAATCATTTATCAAACCCCGCTTGATTACCATGCACCACGTCTTGTCAACATCACATGATACTTTTCCAAAACAGGTTCAATATATCATTAAGTCAATATTAGCATTTGATTATCCAAAATCATGTCATGAGCACGTAGCGGTCTAAGCGATACTACAACGATCTAAACCCATGTTGGCAATTTAATAATGTCCAACTAATAAACCACAACTAGGGTGACAAAGGGTCATGGCACATACTTAAGTAATCAAGGTGTCATATATCAAATTGGTATTTATCTAACCCCCAGGTTTAAACAAAGTATCTTTCTAATTGAACTAGCATGCAATAGTTTAAATCAAAATAGATTTCGAAATAGGATCAATATGGTCAAAGCACAACTTGCCTTCAAAAAGCACTTGCTCTTGGTCTTGAGTTGGATCCTGAGTCAATACTTCTCCTTCGAATCCCTCCGGCACTTCAACGTCTACTCGTAAAGCGTGCAAATAGCAATACACAAATAAACACTATGCAAAAAGATCCCAAAACTCCAAATAAAATCCATAAACAGAGAGAACATAATTTTCTGGATTTTTAGAAACTGGAATCGTCAAATTTGGAGTTAAAACGCAAAAGTTATGATTATTTAAAGTTTAAATAATCAATTAAATAATTTTACAGAGAAAAACTTTAGTCCAAAAATTAAATAAAATTTATATTTAGGTAGATCTTAATTTTATACAAATTTAGAAATTTGAATCGCTCAAATCGGAGTTGAAACGCAAAAGTTATAAGCGTTTGAAGTTTGAATCTAAATTTGAAATCATTATTCGAATTAATAAATCATTTTCTTTTTCGAAATTAATTATTATACAAGATAGACACGTGGCAGCTCCTGATTGGCCTGCTGGCGTCGGTAGGTCCATGGGCTTGGTCCACGCTCGGCTCGGGTCCACGGTGGACTCGGTCCACGGCTCACGTGGCCCGACATGTGGGCCCGCTCGGGTAGACGTCATCGGCGGCGTGAGGCTCACTTCGACCAGCGCGGCAGTGGGACCGTGGACGTCATGGGTGACGTCGGCGCTTGGGTTAGCCAGCGACATGCGGGCCCTCGACACGCGGGCCGGCGTGTCGGCGTCTACGCCAGCGTGGGCCAGCGGCGACGCGTCGGTCCAACTTCCCGACACGCGTGGCGCCAATCTCGCCCGTTGGTTTGAAAATCAACGGTGCGGATTAGATCCGTGGTTAACACGTTGAAACTACTCGATGCTCGTGGGCCGCTCGATCTAGATCGGACGGTCCGGATCTAATCCTATAATCGCATCAAGCTAAAGACGTGGCGATTGTGAACCGCTGGATCTTGATCCAACGGCCCGAATCTAATCGGGTTTCTAGGGTTTGGGAAACACGTGAACTCACCGTTGCCGTCCGATCTGGATCCAATGGTGCACGAAGCTCAGGGACGGCGATGGCACGCGGCGGCGCTGGCTTGACCGGAGACGGGGACGACGACCTTGCCGTCGGCGTTTCTGGCGCGCTCCGGCGAAGTGAGGGGTACTCCCGAACGCGTCTCGTCTTGGGGAATCCGGATCTGGGCTTGATGACGGCGGAGGACGACGGACGGCAGCAATATCGGCGTTTAATCGCGGCGAATGCATTTCCAACTCCGGCGAGCAATAACGGCGAGACGGTGGGGATCCTAGCGGCGCGAGCTAGGGGTTCGGAACCGGCGTGGGATGGCGATCCTCGGGGTATGCCCCGGGCATTAAATAGCCTCGGCGTCCGTGCAGAAAACGGAGACCTAGCTCTCCACGGCGGCGGACACGGCGGCGGAGTCCAGCTCGGACTCGGGCGGAGACGATGAAATCGTGGCCGTCCACGTGGCACAACCAACGGCCACGATCGCGCGGCGCGACCGGGTCCGGTCCGGACACGGCTCGGGTCTGGGTCGGACGGATCTCAGCCGTTGGATCTTGATTAGGGTTAGGAGTGGGTTCGGTCGAGTCAACTGGCTTGGGTCGGACTCGAGTCCGACTCGGTCGGATGAACAGTACTTGACCCGAGTTGGATTTTCCAGCGAATTAATATTTAAAATAATTCCCAGTAATTCATTTAATTCATTAAAAATAGCAAATGACTCAGAAAAATTCCAGAAAAATTCTGGAAAATATTTTGGATCATTTTGGACTCAAATAAAATATTTCCAACAAAAATTTATTTGCAAATTTAAATTCTTTAATTATTTCAAAATGGAATAAATTCAAATAAATTCCAAATAAATCCAAATAAATTCCAGAAAATTCCAAAAATTCACCAAAGTGCCAAATCACACATGAATTTAAGAAAAGCAAAATTTTGGGGTGTTACAAACCTCCCCCTTAATAGAATCTCGTCCCGAGATTCGGGGCTTACTAAAGGAATAGGTTTGGAAATTCTTTCTTCAAATCCTCTTCGCGCTCCCAAGTCGCTTCACTTTCTTCATGGTTGCTCCTTTGAACTCTGAGAATCGGGTTGACTTGTTTCTAGTTTCTCGATCCATTGTGTCTAGAATCATCACAGGTGCTCCTTATAAGTCAAATCTTCTTGCAACTCAATTGACTCTAGCGGTGTCTGCTCCTCGTGAACTCGGAGACACTTCTTTAAGCTGGGACACATGGAATACGTCATGCACTCCTCGCCAACGATCGTGGCAACTCCGGTGGTAGGCAACTTCACCTCTGCGACTCAAAATCTTAAATGGTCCAACATAACGGGGTGCGAGTTTCCCTTTGGCATGGAACCTCTTAACTCCCCTGAGAGGCGTAACTCTGAGGTATACAAAGTCTTCTGGTTCAAAACTCAAATCTCGGCGACGATTGTCGAGATAACTCTTCACGAGATTGGGCTATCTTCAACCTTTCCCTAATTATGGCGACCGCTTCTTGACCTCTTGAAGAATATCCGGCCCAAAGACACGGCGCTCGCCGGTCTCATTCCAATTCAATGGTGTCCGACAGGGTCGACCATACAGTGCCTCAAAAGGTGACATCTGTAAACTAGCCTGATAACTATTGTTGTAACTAAACTCGGCATACGGCAAACTTTTATCCCAAGAGGTAGCATAAGCCAATGCACAAGCTCTTAACATATCCTCCAGAATCTGGTTGACTCTTTCGGTCTGCCCATCCGTCTGCGTGGATGATAAGTCAGATCAAGTTCAAACGGGTCCCCATGGCTTCATGCAACTTATTCCAGAACCTTGAGGTAAATTGGGTACCTCTGTCCGATACAATCCTCCTTGGCACTCCGTGCAAACAAACAATCCTGATCATGTACAACTCTGCTAACTTATCTCCCGAGTAAGTGGTCTTCACGGGGATAAAATGGGCTACTTTAGTCAAGCGATCCACTATAACCCATATGGAGTCATAACCTCCTTGAGTCTTTGGCAAACCGGTAATGAAATCCATTCCGATTTCCTCCCACTTCCACTCAGGTATTTTTAGCGGCTGTAGCAATCCTGCTGGTTTCTGATGCATTGCCTTGACTCTCTGGCATACGTCGCACAATGCAACATGGTCGGCAACTTCACGTTTCATACTCGGCCACCAGAATCTCTCCTTCAGATCCTGATACATCTTGGCGCTTCCAGGATGAATCGAGTACTTAGAGTCATGGGCTTCTTCCAAAATCAGTTGCTTTAACTCCTTTTTGTTAGGCACACAAATGCGATCCTTCATCCACAACGTGCCCTGTTCATCCAATTTGAAGTCCTCTGCCCTGCCTTCCTCCTTGATGGACTTAATCCTGCGGATCTTGTCATCATCCTTCTGTCCTTCTCGGATCTGATCCTCTAAGGTAGGCTTTACTTCTAATGTGGCCAAGAATCCGCTAGGTACAACCTCAATCTTCATTTTCTGAAAATCCTCACATAGCTCATCCTGACTTGTGGCTAGCAACGCACTCACGGTATGGCTTTTCCGACTCAGAGCATCGGCTACCACGTTGGCCTTCCCGGGATGGTAATGGATTCCAACATTATAGTCCTTGATCAACTCTAGCCATCTCCTTTGCCTCATATTCAGATCCGACTGGGTGAATATGTACTTAAGGCTCTTATGATCCGTATACACCTCACATCTGTTTCCAATCAGATAGTGACGCCATATCTTCAAAGCATGCACTACGGCTAACTCTAGGTCATGTGTCGGATAATTTTCCTCATGCGGCCTCAATCGCCTTGATGCATAAGCGGCGACCTTTCCATTCTGCATCGGACACATCCAAGTCCTTGGCGCGATGCGTCACAATAAATATCGAAGCTTTGAGCAACATCCGGTAGAACTAACACCGGTCTTGATGTCAATCGCTTCTTCAGCTCCTGAAATCCTTCCTCACATTCTCAAGCGTCCATGCAAACTTCTTTTCCTTCTTCAGCAATTGCGTAAGAGGTTTCGCAATTGTCGAAAAGCCTTCGATGAAAGCAGCGGTAATATCCTGCCATTCCAAGGAAACTCAGAATCTGGTCACGATCTTGGTGCTCCCAATGTAACACGGCTTCTACTTTGCTTGGATCTACTGGCGACTCCTTCTGCGGTCATTACATGTCCAAGAAACTCCACCTTGTCCTTCCAAAAATCACACTTGCTGAACTTGGCGAAAAGTTGCCGTTCCCTCATTTTCCAAAACTCGCCTTAAGTGTTCGGCATGTTCATCCTCTGTCTTGGAGTAGACTAGGATATCGTCTATGAACACGACGACAAACTTGTCCAAATATTACATGAACACCTTATTCATCATATTCATGAAATAAGATGGCGCATTAAATCGACCCAAAGGACATAATCAGAACTCGTAATGTCCATATCTTGACGAGAATGCGATCTTGAATATCTTACGATCGGATCTTCAACTGATGGTATCCCGATCTCAGATCAATCTTGGAGAAAACTCCGGCTCCTCTTAACTGATCAAACAAATCATCAATCCTGGGTAGCGGATATTTATTCTTCACGGTGACTTCATTGAGTGCACGGTAGTCAATGCACATCCTGAAACTCCCGTCCTTCTTCTTGACAAACAAAACTGGTGCTCCCCACGGCGACGAACTTGGTCTGATAAATCCTTTATCCATTAACTCTTCCAAATTGTTTCTTCATCTCTACCAACTCCTCGGTAGACATCCGATAGGGTCTCTTTGCTATCGGTCTTTGTGCAGTACAAGTTCTATCACAAACTCTATGTCCCTGTCTGGCGGCATACCAGGTAGATCTTCGGGGAAAACATCGGGGTACTCACTCACTACCGGAACATCCTCTATGCTGATTGCCTTGGTACTGTTAACCATCAACTGTCCATCTCTAACTGCAGTGGCTTGAAATTCCACTTTCTTCCCACACGGGCTCTCAACTGAGATAGTTCTTCGTCCACAATCCAATACAGCCTTGTGTTTGGATAACCAATCCATTCCCAATATAACATCTAAGGTCTGGGTCTCCAAAATTATAAGGTTTGCTAGGAACTCTATTCCATCTATTAGTATTCTCACCCCGGAACATCCTACTTCCGTTCGGAGTTCGGAACCAGGGGTTTGAACTAACAGCATGCACTTAAGTCTTGCCATTCTCAAGTCATTTCTAGTAGCAAAGCCTTGCGAAACAAACGAATGCGAAGCTCCAGAGTCAAACAAAACTGCTGCAGTCTTGAGTTAACAAGTAACTTACCCGATCACGACGTCAGTAGCATTTTGCGGTGCATCTGCGGTGACATGGTTGACTCGGCCTCTCACCACGATGCAGGGTGTGGCTCCTGGTGCGGGCGTCCTAGCTGGGTGGTTCCTAGATTGAAGCGAATCGGGTCGCTCCTGCTGTCTTCTTTGGACAATCGTTGGCAAAGTGTCCTGGCTCGTTGCGGTTGTAGCAGCGTCTCACCGTGTTCCTTCTTTGGCTGCCTGGGTAGCGTTTCTAGCGGGGCTGGGTCCGTAGTTTTGATTGGCAGGTCTTGGTGCTGGGGATGGTGTCCTTGTTGCATTCTCGTGGTTGGAATCAAGAATTGATTTGGTGCAACTCTCTCGGTATTGCGTTCACTCGACGTGATCCTTGCTGTTGCATCCTGCGCTTCCTGTTCTCATCCAGTTCCTTGCGCTTGTCCTCAAGAATAAGCGCCTTATTCACCAACTCTTGGAAATCTGGAAAGGTGTGGGTGATCAATCCTACTTGCAATCCTGAGTTAAGTCCCTTCATGAAACGAGACTGTCTGGATTTATCTGTCGCTACATCCTCAGGTGCGTAGCGTGCTAGCTGTGTGAACTTGTTCAGGTAGTCGGCCACTGGCTGATTACCTTGCTTCAGTGCTCTGAACTCCTCCTTCTTAAGGTCCATAATTCCTTCAGGCACGTGATACTGTCGGAATGCAGCTGTGAACTCCTCCCAAGTGATATCTTGAGGGTTCTCCTGCGTGTACGTAAGTTCTCCCACCATTCGGTAATTTGTTCCTTCCAACTGATGAGAAGCGTAAAGTACCTTCTCATTCCCTATGCATTGAGCTATGTGTAGCTTCCTCTCAATTGATCTTAACCAATCGTCGGCCTCCAACGGATTGGCATTCCCAGAGAAAGTGGGTGGGTGAGTCCTCATGAACTCTGACAGCCTTGTATTCTGGCGTGGTCCCTGATTAACTTGATTAGCAGTGGCCTGAGCAGTGACGTGCTGCATTTGTTGCATCATAGCATGCATCAACTGAGTCTGGGCAGCAAGAAATGCTCCAAAATTCTGCACATCCGGTGGTGGTGCCGGTGCTCCATCATTGGGGTTTTACATGGCGAGATCCACTCCCATTGCTTCCAAAGTTCCCACGGGTGTTCACCATCTGCTGATTGCTCTAGGTTTAGAGATGAGAGGGAAACAAGAATAGACAAGTAATATGGAACTTATGCGGGGCGAAAGGGGTAACTTTAAGGTCCATCTTTATTATTAATAACTTGGTATGGTCGCCTTACAATGCCTAAGGGCCTTGCAACACATCTTGCACACTCGACAAACAAAGCAAATCCAAATCGAACTAACTCTGGAGTCTAACGCCTAAAGGGTGACTCTTTATTTTATGACGCGACTCGGCGAAGGAGTCTCACTATAGAACCTAAGCTCACTCATCGAGAAAACCTCCACGGCTGGTGCAGGTGCTGCGGCATAGGCGCCGAACGATCGCCATGTCCAAATGACTATGTCATCTGTGGTAGTCGAAGAAGCGGTGTCCTCATCGAGATCCGACTCCTCTGGATCTGGCTCGTGTAGCTCAATCGCTCTGGTGCAGTCCGCACAAAGTCATCTCCAACTCGTCAATCCTTCGTAGAAGGTGTGCCACATACTCTTGAGCTTCCCGCCATCTGTTCTTCTCTGCCGTGATCTCCTTGCGGGCCTTCGTAGCTCCTTGCTTGTATTATCTAGTACATCTTCCTGGCGACGATTTAATCGTGCTAATCAGGTAGCCGTGGCATTCTCATCCTGAATCGTCTTCGGGTCAAGAAGGTTATCGCTGCGCGGATGATAACGGAACACCGTGCTTTCCAACTCTCTGGCGTGGATACTGGTAATGTGCCGCATTGCTCGTCGTGAAACTTCTTGGATACCCATCTGCATTGTAGATCTTCTAGCGGTCGCGGTGTATCGAGCGATTGCAGGCCCCTCTTCCTGACAGGTACCTCAATCCTCACGTCACAAGCCTTGATCAATCCTGCTTGTCTGATCACTTCCACTTGGTATTGGGGCTTCTCAAAATCTCCGAGAGTTTGTAGCATGTGCCAAAGTTCCGCGGCGTGACCAACTCCTAGATCAACGTAGTTGAACTCTTCCTCCATCTGTCACAAGAGTGCTTTACGTAAGAACTCGGAATTTTTGAATTGTGACAAGGTAAGGAAAAATTTTAGCAAGAGACAAGAAAAGAGAGAAGGGGATAAGTCGAGATGTCATTTCTTATCTTGACAAACTTTTAGCTTTAGAAAATAGGTTTTATCCTCACTACGACCATTCTAGCTTAGGGTTGAGCCTACAGTCAAGTATGGCTCGATACCACCTCTGTCGGGACCCGAATTTGCAAATCCGACCCTCTGTGTATTCAGCACTAGTCCAGAACGCGCTTAGTGCACACAGTCTTAACATCGGTATATATCACAATCATACCAAACGATACTATCAAAGTACTTTATTTAAATAATCAAAGGGTTACTCGACCTTATGGCCAAGTTACAAATATATGCCTTGCAAGGCGTAACTTATTAAAAGAGAAATAATAGCAGCGGAAAATCAAATAAACTTAGTGGCGCCATCCAAGATACCACAGGCAATCGATCGGCTCGCATCCCCTAAGTAGACGGGTCCTCTTGGAGTTCCTCCTCCGAATCGCGTAGTCTCCTCTTCAACTGTATTGTGTTGAGGCAAGGGTGAGTACTTGGTACTCGACAAGTCATGCATGAGAATGCAAGCTAATATACTATATGCATGGCTTGGTACAAAGGAATAGCTTAAGGTATATTTATGTAAACAGATTTGACAAGTAATATAGGTAGATTCAAAGCAGTAAAAACAAGTAAAGCATAAATAACTTTTCAAAAGTTTAAATAACATTTTTCCCCATCCTAAACCATATTTCCATCATCTTCTTTGTTAAACCAACCCAACTTCTCAAATCCAAGTTATTTTCGTAAAATCTAACCCTTGATTTGTAATTCAGAGCATTGTCCAAGATCGTGGACTCGGCTATTCAAATAGATTCTACACTCTGCAGAGGTTATGCACTTTACCCACAAGATACAATCCACTCACCACGTCGGTAGTGAATCGCCATACAAGAGTATGCGAATGAGCGATCATAACAAAGCCTTTCGGAAGCCTCAAACAACACAGTGGTCCTCTCCTGGTTCGTGCTCTACACCATCCCTTCCCTTAGCCAAGGCGAAGTATGGGACCAACACACCGTTAGATGGGTACCTGGCCACGACCACGATACGCTCCCCGTACAATCACACAAACGGTGTAACTGACACCCTGAGGCTCCACAAGTGAGTCCTTAGCGACTTAGTCAACTAGGGCCGTCCCATTCCAGCCATGTGGTTGCAAGTATGACCCAGTTCAAAGGCTTGCAAGGTTAAGTCCTTAGAGTGACCAGGGCAAGACTACCCGAAAAACCAAATCAACATCCCCAATGCCACAACTGGCCCACCTGATTACTCTTGCCACATGCCCCAGTCGAAATCTGTTTATCAAACCCCAGTTGATTACCATGCACCACGTGCCGTCAACATCACATGATACTTTTCCAAAACAGGTTCAATATATCATTAAGTCAATATTAGCATTTGATTATCCAAAATCATGTCATGAGCACGAAAGGTGTCTAAGCAAAGATACTACAACGATCTAAACCCATGTTGGCAATTTAATAATGTCCAACTAATAAACCACAACTAGGGTGACAAAGGGTCATGGCACATACTTAAGTAATCAAGGTGTCATATATCAAATTGGTATTTATCTAACCCCCAGGTTTAAACAAAGTATCTTTCTAATTGAACTAGCATGCAATAGTTTAAATCAAAATAGATTTCGAAATAGGATCAATATGGTCAAAGCACAACTTGCCTTCAAAAAGCACTTGCTCTTGGTCTTGAGTTGGATCCTGAGTCAATACTTCTCCTTCGAATCCCTCCGGCACTTCAACGTCTACTCGTAAAGCGTGCAAATAGCAATACACAAATAAACACTATGCAAAAAGATCCCAAAACTCCAAATAAAATCCATAAACAGAGAGAACATAATTTTCTGGATTTTTAGAAACTGGAATCACAAATTTGGAGTTAAAAGCATAAAAGTTATGATTATTTAAAGTTTAAATAATCAATTAAATAATTTTACAGAGAAAAACTTTAGTCCAAAAATTAAATAAAATTTATATTTAGGTAGATCTTAATTTTATACAAATTTAGAAATTTGAATCGCTCAAATCGGAGTTGAAGCATAAAAGTTATAAGCGTTTGAAGTTTGAATCTAAATTTGAAATCATTATTCGAATTAATAAATCATTTTCTTTTCGGAAATTAATTATTGCGTCGGCATAGACACGTGGCAGCTCTGATTGGCCTGCTGGCGTCGGTCGGTCCATGGGCTTGGTCCACGCTCGGCTCGGGTCCACGGTGGACTCGGTCCACGGCCACGTGGATCGACATGTGGGCCCACTCGGGTGACGTCATCGGCGACGTCGGCGAGGCTCACCACGCTGGCCGACAGTGGGACCCAACGTGACGTCATGGGTGACGTCGGCGCTATTGGGTTAGCCAGCGACATGCGGGCCCTCGACACGCGGGCCCGCGTGTCGGCGTCCTGCCACGCCGCTGCGTGGACGGCGCTGACCGCGTCGGTCCAACTTCCCGACACGTGGCGCAATCTCGTCCGTTGGTTTGAAAATCAACGGTGCGGATTAGATCCAGGGTTAACACGTTGAAACTACTCGATGCTCGTGGGCCGTTCGATCTAGATCGGACGGTCGTATCTAATCCTATAATCGCCTTTGCTACAAAGACGTGGCGATTGTGAACCGTTGGATCTTGATCCAACGGTCCAGATCTAATCGGGTTTCTAGGGTTTGGGAAACACGTGAACTCACCGTTGCCGTCCGATCTGGATCCAATGGTGCACGAAGCTCAGGGACGGCGATGGCACGCGGCGGCCAGCTTGACCGAGACGGGGCAGCGACCTTGCCGTCGGCGTTTCGGGCGCTCCGGCGAAGTGAGGGTACTCCGAACGCGTCTCGCCTTGGGGAATCCGGATCTGGGCTTGATGACGGCGGAGGGCGACGGACGGCAGCAATATCGGCGTTGTCGCGGCGAACAGACTTCCAACTCCGGCGAGCAATAACGGCGAGGCGGTGGGGATCCTAGCGGCGCGAGCTAGGGGTTCGGAACCGCGTGGGATGGCGATCCTCGGTATGCCGGGCATTAAATAGCCTCGGCGTCCGTGCGGCAAAACGGAGACCTAGCTCTCCGCACGGCGGACACGCGGCGGAGTCCAGCTCGGACTCGGCGGAGACGATGAAATCGTGGCCGTCCATTGGCACAACCAACGGCCACGATCGCGGCGCGGCGGGTCGGTCCGGACGGCTCAGATGCAGGTCGGACGGATCTCGGCCGTTGGATCTTGATCTTGATTAGGGTTAGGAGTGGGTTCGGTCGAGTCAATCGCTTGGGTCGGACTCGAGTCCGACTTCGGTCGGATGAAACGATTTTGACCCGAGTTGGATTTTCCAATAATTAATATTTAAAATAATTCCCAGTAATTCATTTAATTCATTAAAAATAGCACATGACTCAGAAAAATTCCAGAAAAATTCTGGAAAATATTTTGGATCATTTTGGACTCAAATAAAATATTTCCAACAAAAATTTATTTGCAAATTTAAATTCTTTAATTATTTCAAAATGGAATAAATTCAAATAAATTCCAAATAAATCCAAATAAATTCGAGAAAATTCCAAAAATTCACCAAAGTGACAAATCTCTAATGAATTTAATAAAAGCAAAATTTTGGGGTGTTACAAACCTCCCCTTAATAGAATCTCGTCCCAGAGATTCGTGGCTTACTAAAGGAATAGGTTTGGAAATTCTTTCTTCAAATCCTCTTCGCGCTCCCAAGTCGCTTCACTTTCTTCATGGTTGCTCCACCGAACTCTCTGAGAATCGGGTTGACTTGTTTCTAGTTTCTCGATCCATTGTGTCTAGAATCATCACAGGGTGCTCCTTATAAGTCAAATCTTCTTGCAACTCAATTGACTCTAGCGGTGTCTGCTCCTCAGAACTCGGAGACACTTCTTTAAGCTGGGACACATGGAATACGTCATGCACTCCTGCCAACGATCGTGGCAACTCGGTGGTAGGCAACTTCACCTCTGCGACTCAAAATCTTAAATGGTCCAACATAGCAGGTGCGAGTTTCCCTTTGGCATGGAACCTCTTAACTCCCTGAGGCGTAACTCTGAGGTATACAAAGTCTTACGGTTCAAAACTCAAATCTCGGCGACGATTGTCGGCATAACTCTTCTCGAGATTGGGCTATCTTCAACCTTTCCCTAATTATGGCGATCTGCTCTTGACCTCTTGAAGAATATCCGCCCAAAGACACGGCGCTCGCCGGTCTCATTCCAATTCAATGGTGTCCGACAGGGTCGACCATACATTGCCTCAAAAGGTGACATCTGTAAACTAGCCTGATAACTATTGTTGTAACTAAACTCGGCATACGGCAAACTTTTATCCCAAGAGGTAGCATAAGCCAATGCACAAGCTCTTAACATATCCTCCAGAATCTGGTTGACTCTTTCGGTCTGCCCATCCGTCTGTGGATGATAAGCTGTACTGAAGTTCAAACGGGTCCCCATGGCTTCATGCAACTTATTCCAGAACCTTGAGGTAATTGGGTACCTCTGTCCGATACAATCCTCCTTGGCACTCCGTGCAAACAAACAATCCTGATCATGTACAACTCTGCTAATTTATCTCCCGAGTAAGTGGTCTTCACGGGGATAAAATGGGCTACTTTAGTCAAGCGATCCACTATAACCCATATGGAGTCATAACCTCCTTGAGTCTTTGGCAAACCGGTAATGAAATCCATTCCGATTTCCTCCCACTTCCACTCAGGTATTTTTAGCGGCTGTAGCAATCCTGCTGGTTTCTGATGCATTGCCTTGACTCTCTGGCATACGTCGCACAATGCAACATGGTCGGCAACTTCACGTTTCATACTCGGCCACCAGAATCTCTCCTTCAGATCCTGATACATCTTGGCGCTTCCAGGATGAATCGAGTACTTAGAGTCATGGGCTTCTTCCAAAATCAGTTGCTTTAACTCCTTTTTGTTAGGCACACAAATGCGATCCTTCATCCACAACGTGCCCTGTTCGTCCAATTTGAAGTCCTCTGCCCTGCCTTCCTCCTTGATGGACTTAATCCTGCGGATCTTGTCATCATCATACATCCTTCTCGGATCTGATCCTCTAAGGTAGGCTTTACTTCTAATGTGGCCAAGAATCCGCTAGGTACAACCTCAATCTTCATTTTCTGAAAATCCTCACATAGCTCATCCCGACTTGTGGCTAGCAACGCACTCACGGTATGGCTTTTCCGACTCGAGCATCGGCTACCACGTTGGCCTTCCCGGATGGTAATGGATTCCAACATTATAGTCCTTGATCAACTCTAGCCATCTCCTTTGCCTCATATTCAGATCCGATCGGGTGAATATGTACTTAAGGCTCTTATGATCCGTATACACCTCACATCTGCTTCCAATCAGATAGTGACGCCATATCTTCAAAGCATGCACTACGGCGGCTAACTCTAGGTCATGTGTCGGATAATTTTCCTCATGCGGCCTCAATCGCCTTGATGCATGTTTAATTTACCTTTCCATTCTCGTGACAAGACACATCCAAGTCCTTGGCGCGATGCGTCACAATAAATATCGAAGCTTTGAGCAACATCCGGTAGAACTAACACGGTCTTGATGTCAATCGCTTCTTCAGCTCTGAAATCCTTCCTCACATTCTCAAGCGTCCATGCAAACTTCTTTTCCTTCTTCAGAATTGCGTAAGAGGTTTCGCAATTGTCGAAAAGCCTTCGATGAAACGGCGGTAATATCCTCGCCATTCCAAGGAAACTCGAATGGGTCACAGTCTTGGTGCTCCCAATGTAACACAGCTTCTACTTTGCTTGGATCTACGGCGACTCCTTCTGCGGTCATTACATGTCCAAGAAACTCCACCTTGTCCTTCCAAAAATCACACTTGCTGAACTTGGCGAAAAGTTGCTGTTCCTCGCCTTTTCCAAAACTCGCCTTAAGTGTTCGGCATGTTCATCCTCTGCCTTGGAGTAGACTAGGATATCGTCTATGAACACGACGACAAACTTGTCCAAATATTCCATGAACACCTTATTCATCATATTCATGAAATAAGCCGCGATTCGTCAGCCCAAAGGACATAATCAGAACTCGTAATGTCCATATCTTGACGAGAATGCGATCTTGAATATCTTCTGATCGGATCTTCAATCGATGGTATCCCGATCTCGAGATCAATCTTGGAGAAAACTCCGGCTCCTCTTAATCGATCAAACAAATCATCAATCCTGGGTAGCGGATATTTATTCTTCACGGTGACTTCATTGAGTGCACGGTAGTCAATGCACATCCCGAAACTCCCGTCCTTCTTCTTGACAAACAAAACTGGTGCTCCCCACGGCGACTAACTTGGTCTCGATAAATCCTTTATCCATTAACTCTTCCATTTGTTTCTTCATCTCTACCAACTCCTCGGTAGACATCCGATAGGGTCTCTTTGCTATCGGTGCCGCATCTACAAGTTCTATCACAAACTCTATGTCCCCTGTCTCGCGGCATACCGTAGATCTTCGGGAAAACATCGGGTACTCACTCACTACCGAACATCCTCTATGCTGATTGCCTTGGTACTGTTAACCATCAACTGTCCATCTCTAACTGCAAAGTGGCTTGAAATTCCACTTTCTTCCCACACGGGCTCTCAATCGAGATAGTTCTTCGCCCACAATCCAATACAGCCTTGTGTTTGGATAACCAATCCATTCCCAATATAACATCTAAGGTGCAGGTCTCCAAAATTATAAGGTTTGATAGGAACTCTATTCCATCTATTAGTATTCTCACCCGAACATCCTACTTCCGTTCGGAGTTCGGAACTGTGGGTTTGAACTAACAAAGATGCACTTAAGTCTTGCCATTCTCAAGTCATTTCTAGTAGCAAAGCCTTGCATAAACAAACGAATGCGAAGCTCCAGAGTCAAACAAAATCACAGTGTATCGAAGTTAACAAGTAACTTACCCAAGACGACGCCTCAGAGCATTTTGCAAAGGCATCTGCGGTGACATGGTTGACTCGGCCTCTCACCACGGCCTGGGTGTGGCTCTCGTGTCGGGCGCCCTAGCTGGGGTGGTTCCTAGATTGAAGCGAATCGGGTCGCTCTGCTGTCTTCTTTGGACAAGCTGTTGGCAAAGTGTCCTGGCTCGTTGCGCTTGTAGCGGCGTCTCACTGTTCCTTCTTTGCCTGCCTGGGGTAGCGTTTCTAGCGGGGTGGGTCTGCAGTAGTTTTGATTGGCAGGTCTTGGTGCTGGGGATGGTGTCCTTGTTGCATTACGTGGTTGGAATCAAGAATTGATTTGGTGCAACTCTCAGCGCCGCTATGCGTTCCTCGACGTGATCCTTCTTTGTTGCATCCTGCGCTTCCTGTTCTCATCCAGTTCCTTGCGCTTGTCCTCAAGAATAAGCGCCTTATTCACCAACTCTTGGACATCTGGAAAGGTGTGGGTGATCAATCCTACTTGCGATCCTGAGTTAAGTCCCTTCATGAAACGAGACTGCCTGGATTTATCTGTCGCTACATCCTCGAAGCGTAGCGTGCTAGCTGTGTGAACTTGTTCAGTAGTCGGCCACCGGCCGATTACCTTGCTTGATGCTCTGAACTCCTCCTTCTTAAGGTCCATAATTCCTTCAGGCACGTGATACCGTCGAATGCACCGTGAACTCCTCCCAAGTGATATCTTGAGGGTTCTCTGCGTGGCACGTAGTTCTCCCACCATTCTGGCCGTTCCTTCCAACCGATGAGAAGCGTAAAGTACCTTCTCATTCCCTATGCATTGAGCTATGTGTAGCTTCCTCTCAATTGATCTTAACCAATCGTCGGCCTCCAACGGATTGGCATTCCCAGAGAAAGTGGGTGGGTGAGTCCTCATGAACTCTGACAGCCTTGTATTCTGGCGTGGTCCCCGATTAACTTGATTAGCGGTGGCCTGAGCAAAGGACGTGCTGCATTTGTTGCATCATAGCATGCATCAACTGGGTCTGAGCAGCAAGAAATGCTCCAAAATTCTGCACATCCAAAGTGGTGGTGCCGGTGCTCCATCATTGGGGTTTTACATTGGGCGAGATCCACTCCCATTGCTTCCAAAGTTCCCACGGGTGTTCACCATCTGCTGATTGCTCTAGGTTTAGAGATGAGAGGGAAACAAGAATAGACAAGTAATATGGAACTTATGCGGGCGAAAGGGGTAACTTTAAGGTCCATCTTTATTATTAATAACTTGGTATGGCTGCTTACAATGCCTAAGGGCCTTGCAACACATACTGCACACTCGACAAACAAAGCAAATCCAAATCGAACTAACTCGAGTCTAACGCCTAAAGGGTGACTCTTTATTTTATGACGCGACTCGGCGAAGGAGTCTCACTATAGAACCTAAGCTCACTCATCGAGAAAACCTCCACGGCCTGGTACGGTGCCGCGGCATAGGCGCCGAAACGATCGCCATGTCCAAATGACTATGTCATCTGTGGTAGTCGAAGAAGCGGTGTCCTCATCGAGATCCGACTCCTCTGGATCTGGCTCGTGTAGCTCAATCTTGGCTCTGGGTGCAGTCCGTACAAAGTCATCTCCAACTCGTCAATCCTTCGTAGAAGGTGTGCCACATACTCTTGAGCTTCCCGCCATCTGTTCTTCTCTGTCGTGATCTCCTTGCGGGCCTTCGTAGCTCCTTGCTTGTATTATCTAGTACATCTTCCTGGCGACGATTTAATCGTGCCAAGCTGTGTAACTGCGTGGCATTCTCATCCTGAATCGCCTTCGGTCAAGAAGGTTATCGCTGCGCTGATGATAACGGAACACCGTGCTTTCCAACTCTCTGGCGTGGATATCGTAATGTGCCGCATTGCTCGTCGTGAAACTTCTTGGATACCCATCTGCATTGTAGATCTTCTAGCAAAGGCGTTGTATCGAGCGATTGCACTGGCCCCTCTTCCCGACAGTACCTCAATCCTCACGTCACAAGCCTTGATCAATCCTGCTTGTCTGATCACTTCCACTTGGTATTGGGGCTTCTCAAAATCTCCGAGAGTTTGTAGCATGTGCCAAAGTTCCGCGGCGTGACCAACTCCTAGATCAACGTAGTTGAACTCTTCCTCCATCTGTCACAAGAGTGCTTTACGTAAGAACTCGGAATTTTTGAATTGTGACAAGGTAAGGAAAAATTTTAGCAAGAGACAAGAAAAGAGAGAAGGGGATAAGTCGAGATGTCATTTCTTATCTTGACAAACTTTTAGCTTTAGAAAATAGGTTTTATCCTCACTACGACCATTCTAGCTTAGGGTTGAGCCTACAGTCAAGTATGGCTCTGATACCACCTCTGTCGGGACCCCGAATTTGCAAATCCGGACCCTCTGTGTATTCAGCACTAGTCCAGAACGCAGCTAGTGCACACAGTCTTAACATCGGTATATATCACTATCATTCCAAACTATACTATCTTAGTACTTTATCTATATAATCAAATGGTTAATAGACCTTATGGCCAAGTTACATATATTGGCCTTGCATGGCATAACTTATTAAAAGAGAAATCATATCAGCGGAATATCAAATAAACTTAGTGGCGCCATCCAAGATACCACAGCAATCGACCGGGCTCGCATCCCTAAGTAGACGGGTCCTCTTGGAGTTCCTCCTCCGAATCAAGCGTAGTCTCCTCTTCAAGCTGGTATTGTGTTGAGGCAAGGGTGAGTACTTGGTACTCGACAAGTCATGCATGTAATGCAAGCTAATATACTATATGCATGGCTTGGTACAAAGGAATAGCTTAAGGTATATTTATGTAAAACATTTGACAAGTAATATAGGTAGATTCGAAGCAAGAAAAACAAGTAAAGCATAAATAACTTTTCAAAAGTTTAAATAACATTTTTCCCCATCCTAAACCATATTTCCATCATCTTCTTTGTTAAACCAACCCAACTTCTCAAATCCAAGTTATTTTCGTAAAATCTAACCCTTGATCGTAATTCCCGAGCATTGTCCAAGACTGTGGACTCGGCTATTCAAATAGATTCTACACTCTGCAGAGGTTATGCACTTTACCCACAAGATACAATCCACTCACCACGTCAGCCGTGAATCGCCATACAAGAGTATGCGAATGAGCGATCATAACAAAGCCTTTCGGAAGCCTCAAACAACACAGGTGGTCCTCTCCGGTTCGTGCTCTACACCATCCCTTCCCTTAGCCAAGGCGAAGTATGGGACCAACACACCGTTAGATGGGTACCTGGCCACAGCCACGATACGCTCCCCCGTACAATCACACAAAAGGTGTAACTGACACCCTGAGGCTCCACAAGTGAGTCCTTAGCGACTTAGTCAACTAGGGCCGTCCCATTCCAGCCATGTGGTTGCAAGTATGACCCAGTTCAAAGGCTTGCAAGGTTAAGTCCTTAGAGTGACCAGGGCAAGACTACCCGAAAAACCAAATCAACATCCCCAATGCCACAATCGCCCACCTGATTACTCTTGCCACATGCCCCGATCGAAATCTGCTTATCAAACCCCGCTTGATTACCATGCACCACGTGCCGATCAACATCACATGATACTTTTCCAAAACAGGTTCAATATATCATTAAGTCAATATTAGCATTTGATTATCCAAAATCATGTCATGAGCACGTAGCGAGTCTAAGCAGTATACTACAACGATCTAAACCCATGTTGGCAATTTAATAATGTCCAACTAATAAACCACAACTAGGGTGACAAAGGGTCATGGCACATACTTAAGTAATCAAGGTGTCATATATCAAATTGGTATTTATCTAACCCCTGTGTTTAAACAAAGTATCTTTCTAATTGAACTAGCATGCAATAGTTTAAATCAAAATAGATTTCGAAATAGGATCAATATGGTCAAAGCACAACTTGCCTTCAAAAAGCACTTGCTCTTGGTCTTGAGTTGGATCCTGAGTCAATACTTCTCCTTCGAATCCCTCCGGCACTTCAACGTCTACTCGTAAAGCGTGCAAATAGCAATACACAAATAAACACTATGCAAAAGATCCCAAAACTCCAAATAAAATCCATAAACAGAGAGAACATAATTTTCTGGATTTTTAGAAACTGGAATCACAAATTTGGAGTTAAAACGCATAAAAGTTATGATTATTTAAAGTTTAAATAATCAATTAAATAATTTTACAGAGAAAAACTTTAGTCCAAAAATTAAATAAAATTTATATTTAGGTAGATCTTAATTTTATACAAATTTAGAAATTTGAATCGCTCAAATCGGAGTTGAAACGCAAAAGTTATAAGCGTTTGAAGTTTGAATCTAAATTTGAAATCATTATTCGAATTAATAAATCATTTTCTTTTCGAAATTAATTATTGCGTCGGCATAGACACGTGGCAGCTCCTGATTGGCCTCGACGTCACCGGTCCATGGGCTTGGTCCACGCTCGGCTCGGGTCCACGGTGGACTCGGTCCACGGCTCACGTGGATCGACATGTGGGCCCACTCGGGTGACGCCATCGCCGACGTCGGGCTCACCACGGCGCCGACAGTGGGACCCATCGTGACGTCATGGGTGACGCCGCTGGGTTAGCCAGCGACATGCGGGCCCTTCGACACGCTGGCCCCGCGTGTCGGCGTCTACACGCAGCGCTGCGGATCGCGCCGACCGCGTCGGTCCAACTTCCCGACACGTGGCGCAATCTCGTCCGTTGGTTTGAAAATCAACGGTGCGGATTAGATCCGTGGTTAACACGTTGAAACTACTCGATGCTCGTGGCCGCTCGATCTAGATCGGACGGTCCAGATCTAATCCTATAATCGCATCAAGCATAAAGACGTGGCGATTGTGAACCGTTGGATCTTGATCCAACGGTCCAGATCTAATCGGGTTTCTAGGGTTTGGGAAACACGTGAACTCACCGTTGCCGTCCGATCTGGATCCAATGGTGCACGAAGCTCAGGGACGGCGATGGCACGCGGCGGCGCTGGCTTGACCGGAGACGGGGACGACGACCTTGCCGTCGGCGTTTCTGGCGCGCCCGGCTGGCGAGGGGTACTCCCGAACGCGTCTCGTCTTGGGGAATCCGGATCTGGGCTTGATGACGGCGGAGGACGACGGACGGCAGCAATATCGGCGTTTAATCGCGGCGGAACAGACTTCCAACTCCGGCGAGCAATAACGGCGAGACGGTGGGGATCCTAGCGGCGCGAGCTAGGGGTTCGGAACCGGCGTGGGATGGCGATCCTCGGGGTATGCCCCGGGCATTAAATAGCCTCGGCGTCCGTGCAGAAAACGGAGACCTAGCTCTCCACGGCGGCGGACACGGCGGCGGAGTCCAGCTCGGACTCGGGCGGAGAGCGATGAAATCGTGGCCGTCCACGTGGCACAACCAACGGCCCGCGATCGCTGGCGCGACGGTCCGGTCCGGACACGGCTTCGGAGTGCAGGTGACGGATCTCAGCCGTTGGATCGTGATCCAACGGTTGGGAGTGAGTAGGGTTCGGAGTGGGTTCGGTCGAGTCACCTGGCTTGGGTCGGGCTCGAGTCCGCCTCGGTCGGATGTACGGGAGTTGCCCCGAGTTGGATTTTCCAGCGAATTAATATTTAAAATAATTCCCGATAATTCATTTAATTCATTAAAAATAGCAAATGACTCGAGAAAAATTCGAGAAAAATTCTGGAAAATATTTTGGATCATTTTGGACTCAAATAAAATATTTCCAACAAAAATTTATTTGCAAATTTAAATTCTTTAATTATTTCAAAATGGAATAAATTCAAATAAATTCCAAATAAATCCAAATAAATTCCAGAAAATTCCAAAAATTCACCAAAGTGCCAAATCACACATGAATTTAAGAAAAGCAAAATTTTGGGGTGTTACACCCCACTTCGGAAGGGGTCTGTTAGCTCATACGCTGATAGTGGCGCGCCAGGTAGGGGGCTTAGTGGCTGGATTGCCCTTTCTTCTTCCACCTTCTTGCGAAGCTTGCAAGAAGCCTTGACGGTCATCAGCGTGGTGGCTTCACGCTCCAAGCACAACAACTTACCCAAGGAGAGCAGCGCCCGCAGCCGGTCCCGGCACTCACCCAAGGTGTCGGACCTCCCGGGTCCCTCCGTCCAGGTAGGGACACGTGGAGCTTCCGCGCAAGGAGGACAACCCGTCCGACAGCGTCTGTTGATGGGAGACGACTCCCCGGCGCGGAATCTTCATGCGGCCCGGCTGCTCCTCGATCACCCACCGGTTGCGCTAGGGGGCGAAACCCCGGCCGCTCCATGGCTACGGGACATCGCCCGCCTAGTGGGTGCCACCCAGCAGCAGGTAGAGGCGGCAAATCAGCTGGGGCTTCCGGCATCGGGCGGTATGACATGCGCACGGTCGATGCGCAAGCTTCCAGCCGCTCTGTCAGAGTTTTTCCTGGTCACGGGGGCCGGGACAAAGGGAAGGGTGCACAGGTTGTAGCCCCCTCGGGTGAGGGGGGACATGCACATGCCCCCACTCCTTCTCGTGGTTCTCCCAAGCCGGCGGGGAGCCACGAGGATCTGAGGGCCCACCTAGACGAAAGGAGGGTCCAACGCGATGGTGACTTGCGCAATGTCCTTAGGGGGCATCGTGCGCACGACCAACGTCGCGTTGGCCACCCGATGTTTAGCGATCGGGGGGAGACCTCGCTCCCTGACTCCAGGGACAGCGTAGACTCGCACTCCTCGACCCCGTCTCGGGGCCGAGGGGCGGGCGAGTGTCAGCGTATAAGCTAACAGACCCCTTCCCGGATGGGGTGTGAGAAGTCCGAATGAGGGGCTTTCGTGGATGTTGCTCGAGACACTGCGGAAAGAGAACGAACGAAGCTCACAAGAAGAAGACACCCGTGTTTATCTAGGTTCGGGCCCTCCTCACGAGTAAAAGCCCTAGTCCTGCTTGGGTCGCTCTTTATTATGTTCTTGGGGGAAATCACTTGAACAATCTCTCCAGCACTGGCCGGTCTCTAGAGATGAATTAGTAGAGAAGAGGAAGAAGAACCAACCGAACCCCCTCTCCCATGCACCCCAGCTACCTTTTATACTCCGGCTGGCTGGGGCGCACGGGACTTACAATAGTACAACACGCTGAGTACACTGCCACGTCGCATTTAATGCGCCTATCACTATCCTTGCAGCACACTTAATGCCCTGGCACAACCGTCCTCTCCCCCGCCTCGGGCCCTGCGCCTACCAGCGTCGCCCGCCCTGCCAGGGTGGGAAGTTGCACCATGATGTCACTCGTCATTATGGCGCGCGTTGGGAACACACGCCGCCATACTGTGGCCATCATTACCCCCATTTAATGCGCACGACACGCATTAAATGTCTTTGACCTCCTGCGCGGCTACACAGGCCGCTAAGTGGCCTTGGGAACTGAGCGCCAGCGGCGTGGCTTGGGCGCCACGTGTCCGCTGAGCGATCACACAGCTGACCGCCAGCGGCGTGGCCTGGTCGCCACTTGCCCGCCGGCGATCACGCAGCTGACCGCCAGCGGCGTGGCCTGGTCGCCACCCGCCGCCAATGATCACACATACCGACCGCCAACGTGGCCTGGTCGCCACTCGCCGACGATCACACGACCGCCCGGTGGCGTGGCCTGGTCGTTACCTGCCGCCGGCGATCACATACCGACCGCCACGCGTGGCCTGGTCGCCACTCGCCCACGGCGATCACCTACCGACCGCCTGGCGTGGCCTGGCCGCCACCTGTCCACTGGGCGGCACCCTTTCCAACTGCTCGTGGTGTGGTCTGGACGCCACGTGTCCGCTAGCGACTCTTACTAAAGTGTAGTGGGCACCCTGGTGTAGAATACACCGACAGTAGCCCCCGGACCCACCCTGGAGCGCTCTTTTTGCCTTTTTTGAAGAGCAGAAAAGCAGCTCGGTCTCCTGGTTGGGTCCACCAAAAAATGCCCACGTAACGCTGCGGCTTTTAAATGTCGCTGCTGTTTCCGGGCATCGAGGTGGAAAGCGCCGCCGCCCCCGCCTCGTCTGATTCTTTTGGGTTTCCTGTCAGCGAACCATCGCGCCCCCTCGGGTACCCCGCCATTCGAACCGCCACGCCTCCTCGGGTCCCCCGCTGAGGCGCTCCTTCATACGCATATATACAGGTGGCCCTGGGGGGAGGCAGTTCGTTCTTTCATTAGCCCTTGCTTCTTGCGTATTGCTCCTTCGCCTTTGCCTCTTGCGAACTGCTCCTTCACCTTGGCTTCTTGCAAAACCACCCCTTTGCTTTCATGGCGCCGCCAGCACCTCTGTTTCCTCCATCGACCGTCGAGGAGGTCGACGCCGAGTGGTTTTCCCTGTACGTCGCCGGCGGCTCCGTTCGCACTCGTGCCGGGACTGCTGCGCCCGGCTGCCGTCCGGGAGAAGTGATCTTCTTCGAATGGGGGATGCTGGCGGGCCTCCTTCCACCGATTTCTGACTTCTACCTCGTTGTCCTCAACTTCTAGTCCATCCACAACATTCATTTTCCTCCCAACTCCATCGTTCTCCTTGCTGTCTTCGCCCACTTCTGCGAGATGTTCGTGGGAGTGGCCCCCAATCTTCCACTCTTCTGCTTCTTCTATTCCCTGCATGCGGCCAAGGACCTTTCCACCACGGCAGGCTCCTGCCACCTTCGCCTTCAGGACGGCGCGGCTTCCCGCTACATTCCGCTAGACCTCCGCTCCGACTGGAGGTCTTGGCGCAATGAGTGGCTCTATACCGAAGACGACAGCAGCATAGATGTCTTGGAATTGCCAACTGGGCCAGCGGTCAGCATCCTTACCTGGGGAGCTCATGTCGACGAGACGCGTGAGCTCCAGGTGATGCTGGCCCGCGTGGACCAGCTGCGAACAGCGGGCCTGACGGGGGCTATGGTTCTCCAAGACTACGTCTCCCAGAGGATTAGTCCCCTGCGCCGCCGTGCCCGCCTCGCCTGGCAATACACAGGCCCCGATGACATGACCCGGACATCTCCCGGAGGTAAGTCACTTGTTTTGTTTTTTTGTTTTTTTGTTTTTTTTGTAACTGGCACTGAACTAATGGCAACTTCAGCCCTCTTTCTTTTTTCTCTCAGCTGCAGGGGATTTGTCCCTTTCAAAGATTGACGCGTGGATCGGGCAGCTGGGCGTCTTTGGCCCCATCCCGCCTTTTCCAACAGGCGCGCTCCTGCTCTGCCAAGTGGAGCCTAGGGAGCGCGTGGCAATCACCCGCGCTATGCCCACCATGGACGCCACAGGGCTGGTGAACACGCCCCGCCAAGTGGCATTGACGATCCGGGGCCCCCCTCCAGCTGGCGATCCGAGGAGGGACAAGCGCCCGGCTGACGATGACGCCTTCGGCGCTAGCCCTAGAATGCCCCGCATCGTGCCAGGGGGCGCAGCGACCACGACCAGAGCGGGGAGCTCTACGGCGGCCGCCGCTTCCACTTCGGCCGATGCTGCTCCGACAATAACTCCACCAGCTTCGGTTCTGGCTCCGCCGCTGCCGCCGGCGCAGGCCGATCCGCCCCTGCTACCGCCGCTGGTGCAGGGTGATCCGCCTCCGCTGCTGGTGCCGGCGCAGGGTGATCCACCCCGCCGCCGGCACCGGTTCTTCCTCCGTCGCCGCCAGCGCAGGGTGATCCGCCCCCACCGCCGGCACCGGTCCTTCCTCTGCCGCCGCCGGCGCAGGGTGCTCTGCTGATACTGGCGCCGCGCGGGGGAATAACACTCGCTCCAGCCGTGCCCCATTTCAGGAGGCCTTCTGCCGGGTATACACACAGACACGTAGCAAACTGTCAAGTTCTTTCAATTTGAGAGACTTACCTCTTTTTCATCTTCAGTATGCCTACTTCGAGGGTCGCCATCGATCGACCAGACACCGCTGGCAGGCTGTAGCTGCTGGCCAGCGCGTGATTGAACACCAAGGCGGCCCCGGCGACCACCCGATGGCCGCCACCGGGGCAGCTGTCTTACCGCCCGGTGGCGGGATGGGCTTGCCGGCCACCCTGGAGGTCCCCAGCGCCCCAATCCCCTCGGCGGACACAGACGCGGACGCTCTGCTGGCCACCCTCGGCGAGCTGCACTCCCACGTGAGCGGCCGCCTCGCGACGAGCAGGGAGAGGTTGAGGGAGGCCATTGCGCAGAACACTCGCCTTCGCGCAGAGGTGCAGGTCTGGCGTGGCCGAGCGGAGATGTCGGAGCGAGGCCTGCAGTGGGAGAGGGAGCAAGGGGCCCTCCGCATCGCGACGAGGAGAAGGGCGAACGGCTTCGCGCGGAAGTCGAGGCCACCTCCATGCTGCGCCCTGCTTTTGACCAGATGGTGGCCAGCTTGGCGCCATTGGGGTTGGAGCAGCCGGGCCCGGTCGAGCAGACGGCCCGGCACTACACCTTCTGCATAGGCCGGATCGCTGACTTCCTCACCTTCCTACCCAGCGCTTTAGCCACCCGGTCCAGCCAAGAAGGGCGAGCGATCGCGGTATTACAAATGTCGTACATGCTACTTTCTTCGCGCCCGGCCGATGCTAACCGACCCTGGTGGCCATCCAAGGAGTGGAAGCAGACTGGGCCCGCGCCGAGGCGCAGGTCAGCAACGCCGCCGAGCGGGTCGCCGATCAGCTCGAGATGGTCAACCCGGTGCTTGAAGCAATGGCCGAGGATGTGGCACTCGAGCTGGACATCGCCCCGGTGTAGGACAAAGAGGCCGTAGAAGCCACGGCAGATGAAGATTGAGGACCTTTATTTTGTTGTTGTTTTGTCGTTCC
This sequence comes from Rhipidocladum racemiflorum, assembly GCA_036346355.1. Taxonomy (NCBI): domain Eukaryota; kingdom Viridiplantae; phylum Streptophyta; class Magnoliopsida; order Poales; family Poaceae; genus Rhipidocladum; species Rhipidocladum racemiflorum. The sequence continues at coordinate 32,856,427 of CM070589.1, read as the reverse complement.
TTGTAGCAGACCTCTGCAAGTTAGGGTCTTATCTATAAATGCATATATTTCCCTTCGTGCGTCTTAAGTTTGGGTGCCTATTCGTGCCTCCACTATGCGGCGCGCGTTAAGTGTTAGTTGGAGTGCAGGGCCCGGATCCCTCGTACCGGAAAGTCGCTATCTCAGGACCTTAGGGCCCCGTGAAATTAATTATTCTCGCGGTCTCTTGGGGCCAAACACTTGGTGAGGTGTGGCAGGGTAGTAGGCTTTCGGTAGTGGTGTTTGAGTCGCCGGTTCTCACAGGGACACCCTGAGCGTCATGACCGTGTTGAAAACCACGCCAAACCAGCCATCCGATCACCCATCCCTGTACGCCACGCTCACCCAATGGGCCAACTTTTACCATCGAGAACTCAGAGAGCCTTAATGCACTGAGGGCGATTACGCTGACACGGCCCATCGGGGCGCAAACTAGAGAAAGAGGACAAAGATGACAACTGCTTTGAATAGAAACTAGGCATTGGATCAAACAGAGACTTCCTCCGACCAGCTTTGGAGAGGAGGGCTCAACTCGGCTGGTCGAGGCGCGTAGCTCTGTACTTACAGCCTTGTCAGGGATAGAACTTGTGCAGAAGCTCTATGTTTTGTGAGTTTGCCAACTCCTCCCCGTCCTCAGTGGCCAACCTGACCGCCCCGGGGCGAGAGACTGAGACCACCTTAAAGGGGCCCTCCCACTGGGGAGACAGTTTGTGCAACCCGGCATGCGTCTGGACTTTGCGCAAGACCAGGTCGCCAACTGCCAGTGTTCTCTCGCTGACCCGGGCGGTGTGGTACCGCCTGAGGCTCTGCTGGTACCGAGCAGCGCGCAAGGCCACGCGATCCCGCACTTCTTCTAGGAGGTTGACGTCCTCTCGACGCAGATCTTCCTGGGCTTCCTCAGTGAACACCGCGACGCGTGGTGACCCCAAGGCCAGCTCCGAGGGCAAGACCGCCTCCGCGCCGTAGACCAAGAAAAAGGTAGTTTCCCCGGTGGCCCGGCTGGGGTTGGTACGAAGTGACCACAACACTGCCGGGAGCTCTTCAGTCCACCGGGCTCCGCGCTTGTGGAGTCGATCAAACGCCCTGGTCTTGAGGCCCTTCAACACCAGCGCATTGGCCCGCTCAATTTGACCATTACTCCTTGGGTGGGCTACCGAGGCAAAACAGATCTTGGTGCCCATTTCTTCATAGAAACCCAAGAAGGCAGCACTGGTGAACTGCGTGCCATTGTCGGTAATGATGCAATTGGCGACCACGAAGGGGGCAAAGATTCCTTGCATGAATTTGATCGCAGCGGCGGCTGTAATAGCCCTTACAGCTTCGGCTTCCCCCCATTTGGTAAATTTGTCGACGGCGACGAACAGGTGGGTGTAGCCCCCTGTGGCCCGCGGGAACAGGCCCAGAATATCCAGCCCCCAGACCGCGAAGGGCCATTAGAGCGGGATGGTCTGCAGAGCTTGGGCTGGTCGGTGAATCTGCTTGGCGTGGAACTGGCACGCCTCACACTTCCTCACCAGCACGCAAGCATCCTGGAGGGCGGTTGGCTAATAGAACCCTTGGCGAAAAGCCTTCCCAACCATCGTTCGACTTGTCATATGGCTCCCGCACACGCCTCCGTGGATATCAGAGAGTAGACTGCTCCCCTCTTCCCGAGTGATGCACTTCAGAAGAACCCCGTTTCTACCCCGGCGGTAAAGGTCCCCGCCCACTAGGGTATAGCACTTGGCCTTTCGTGCTATCTTCTCTGCTGATGCATCATTGTCGTGGCACACTTGATCCCGCAGGTAGGCCAGGATCGGATCCATCCATGTGCCTTCCCGGTCAAGTGTGGCGACCACAAGGTGATCGCCCGGGTACTCCACCTGGCCTGGCGTTTCCGCCGGTACTGCTTTCCCTTACGGAATGAGGGCTGAAGCAGCGTCACCATCGTCCCCGCCAGAAACAGGGGCTGCGATGGACGGTCGCGGAAGCCTTTCTTCAAAGACTCCGACCGGAACCGGAGATCTTGTCGAGGCGAGCTGCACGAGCTCGTCCGCCAAGTAGTAGTCGCGCCGGGGGATATGGGTATACCCCAGCCCGTCGCAATGTTGCTCCATCCTCCTAACCTCCGCCAAGTACTCCGCCATGATGGGATCAGAGCAGGAGAACTCCTTTCTCACTTGATTGACGATCAACAGCGAGTCGCCCTTGACTTGTAGACACCGAACACCGATAGCTGTGGTGGCGCGAAGCCCCGCCAGCAATCCTTCGTACTCGGCAATATTGTTGGTGGCCTTGAAGTCCAGGACGACCACATACTTGAGGAGGTCCCCGGTTGGGGAAACCAGGAGGATCCAAGCCCCCGCGCGTTCAAGCCTGAAGGAACCGTCAAAGTAGAGTGTCCAAGGGGAGGGCACGGGGGTTTCTTCGGCTTCAAGCTCGGCAGCAGTCCACTCGACAACGAACTCCGCCAGCCTTTGACTCTTGATCGCCATGCGGGGGGCAAACTTGAGACCGAACTCTCCCAGCTCCACAGACCACTTGGCAATGCGGCCTTCAGCTTCGCGGTTGTGAAGGATCTCGCGCAGGGGATAGGCGAACACCACCGTGATCTCTCTTCCTTGGAAATAATGCCGCAACTTCCGGGACGCCACCAGCACGGCGTATACCACCTTCTGAGCCTACGGGTATCTTGTTTCTGCGTTATGTAGCTCCTTGCTGATGTAGTAAACTGGTCGCTGGACCCCTTCACGCTCCGCCACCAATGCCGTGCTCACAACTGCCTGACTGGCCGCCACGTACAACAGTAGCGGCTCGCCCGGCTCGGGGGCGACCAGCACCGGAGGGGAGGAGAGGTATTGCTTCAATTCTTCAAGTGCTTGCTGTGCTTCAGTAGTCCACTCAAAGGAGTTGGTCTTCTTCAGCAGCTTGAAGAAGGGGAGGCTCTTTTCCCCCAGCCGGGCTATAAACCGACCGAGAGAAGCCAGGCGACCAGCTAAGCACTGAACTTGCTTGAGTCTTGTGGGTGGTTGCATGCGCTCGATGGCCGCGATTTTTTCCTGGTTGACCTCGATTCCACGGTTGGAGAAGAGGAACCCAAGCAGCTTTCCAGACGACACACCAAATACACACTTCTCAGGATTCAACTTCAAACAATACTGCCGGAGGTGGGAGAAAGTTTCTTCTAAATCTTCGACAAGCCCAGCAGTCTTTTTGGTCTTCACTACCTAATCATCAACATATACTTCGAGATTTCTCCCAATTTACGATCGGAATACAGTGTGCATAGCGCGCTGGTAGGTTGAGCCAGCGTTCTTCAACCCAAAAGGCATTCGTATATAGCAGTACACGCCTAGAGGGGTCACAAAAGCAGTCTTCTCTTCGTCTTCCCGCGCCATGCTGATCTGGTGGTAGCCGGAGTAGGCGTCTAGGAAGCACAAGACCTCGCACCCTTCTGTGGAGTAGACAACGATGTCTATCTGCGGCAGGGGGTACGGGTCCTTGGGGCAGGCTTTGTTGAGGTCGGTGAAGTCGATGCACATCCGTCATGTCCCCTTCGACTTTTTGACAAGTACCGGGTTGGCCAGCCACTCGGGGTAGGCGGCCTCCCGTATAATCCTCGCCTGCAGCAGTTTCTCTACCTCATCACGAATGGCATCCTGCCGCTCTGGTGCCTGCCTCCGGACCTTCTGCCGGACTGGGTGCACTCCAGGGAGCGTTGCCAATCGGTGCTCGATCACCTCCCTAGGGACCCCGGTCATCTCAGATGGTTCCCAGGCGAACACATCCAGGTTAGACCGAAGGAAGGTGACGAGCGCGTCTTTCTATTTGGTGCTGAGGTTGGCACCGATCTTCACGACCTTCCCAGAGCCATCCTCACCCACGGAGACCACCTTCACCTCACCCGAGGGACCAGGTGAGGCACGGGCCCTGACCGGAGGGAGCTCTGGGCAGTCATCTTCATCTCGAGCCGAACAAGTGGTGCCGGCTAGGTCCTGCACCTGCTTGCTGAGGCGTAGGGCTTCCAGCCGATCCACCTTCACGGTAATCGGGCCTCCAGGCCCAGGGATCTTCATCATCATGTAGGCGTAATGCGTGGCCGCCATGAATTTGACCAGAGCTGGCCGGCCAAGCAACGCATTGTAGGGAAGGTCAAGGTCTGCAATCTTAAAGTTGATTTTCTCTGTTCGGAAGTTCTCCACACTTCCGAACGTGACATGCAACCGAACCTGCCCCAGGGGTGTCAAGCCCACTCCAGGGGCAACTCCGTAGAAGAGAGGGACCGGACGCAACTCCTCATAAGAAATTTGGAGTGCCTTGAACGCCCCTACAGACATGAGGTTGATGGAGCTCCCTCCATTAACCAGCACCCGTTCGAGTCTCGCATTCCGGACCGTGGGGGAAACCACGATCGGGAGATGGCCCGGGCCTGCGGTGCTCTCCGGGTGGTCGGCCTGACTAAAGGTGATCGGCTCCTCCAACCATTTCAGTAGCCTGCTCGCCCTGGGCGTTGGTACGGTGGCGCACACTTCTCTCACCTCTCGTTTGTATTGTGAGTTTGAAGAGTAGGTGGCGGAGCCACCATGGATGAACGCCACCGTATGCTCCGCTTGCTGGAAGGCCAGCGGAGCAGGGTCTTCGTCCGTGTCGTCGCGATCGTCTTCGCGGCGCTTCTTAAGCCGCTGCTTCACCAGCTTGGACACGACCTGGCAATCCGCCAAGTCATGTCCATTGGTCCTGTGGATGGGGCAGTAAGGTCTGCCTCCGTCGTCTTCTCGGCGGGGGGACCGGCGATCCCCGCGATCACTTCGCGGGCCTCGGCGATCGCCCCTCTTGTCCAGGCGGTCGTGCTTCTGGGGCTTGTCCTCCGGTTCGGCGACTAGAACCTCTCTGGCACCGATTTCCTTGCGCTTCTTCTTCTTCTTGTGCTCGAAAGCCTTCGAGGCTCCCGCCTCATTGTGGCCGGACAGCCCCGCCGTGCGCTCTCGGGCCTCCGCTGCCCTGGCGCACTTATGTGCCAGGGAGAATAGTTCGGAGGTGGTCGAAATGGTGCGGGTAGCCATCTTCTCCCGCATCTTCTGATCTCGGACCCCCCCTCCGAAAGGCGATAATCACCGATTGCTCGGAGATCCGGGGGATCTTGTTTCGGCAGTGGCTGAACCGCCGAATGAACTCCCTCAGGGACTCCCCCTTCGTCTATTCCAGGGCATAAATGTCGTCCTCCACACCCGGCTAAGTGTAGGAGCCCTGAAAGTTGGCGACGAAGATGTCGCATAATTCCTCCCACGAGTGCATGGAGCCTCGAGGGAGGTTCAGCAGCCAAGAGCGGACGGAGCCCATCAGCGATGTCGGGAGGTAGTTGGCCATGATCTTCTCAGATCCTCCCGCGGCGCGCACCACCGTGGTATAGATTTGCAGGAACTCCTCCGGGTTGGTGGTGCTGTCGTATTTCTCGATGGACATGGGGCGAAACCTCTCCGGCCACGCCGCTTGGCGTAGGTGGAGGGAGAACGCCTGGCATCCCACGTTGTAGGGGGAGCAGCACCGCCCACCCGCCCCTTGGCACTGAGATGGAGTCGAGGGGTATGAGTCTACGCTCTCCCTGGAGCCAGGGAGCGAGGTCTCCCCTCGTCCGCTTGACATCGGCTGGCCCACACGGTGCTGCTCGAGTGCACGACGCCCCCTAAGGACGTCGCGCAAGTCAGCACCGTGCTGGGACCTTCTTTCGTCCAAGCGGGCCCTCAGATCCCCACGGCTCCCCGCTGGCTCGGGGGAACCATGGGAAGAAGTGGGAGCACGTGCACGTCCCCCTGTACCCAAGGGGGCTGCAACCTGTGCACCCTTTCCTTTTCCCGGCCCTCGCGACCGGGAAAAGTTGTGGCCGTGCGGCTAGAGGCTTGCGCGTCGGTCGCGCGCATGCCCTGCCGCCCGACGCCAGAAGCCCCTGGCTGATTCGCCACCTCCACCTGCTGTTGGGCGGCGTCCACTAGGCGGGCGATGTCCCGCAGCCATGGGGCAGCCGGGGTTTCGCCTCCTAGTGCAACCGGGGGGTGATCTAGGAGCAGCCGGGCCGCATGGAGATTCCGCGCCGGGGTGTCGTCTCCCATCTGGAGACGCCGCCGGACAGGCTGGCCTCCTTGCGCAGAAGCACCACGCGTCTCTCCCCAGACGGAGGGACCCAGGGGGTCCGACGCCCTGGGCGAGTGCCGGGACTGGCCGCGAGCGCTGCTCTCCTCATGTAGACCGTCGTGCTTGGAGCGAGAGGCCGCCATGCTGATGATCGTCGAAGCTTCTTGCAAGCTTCGCAAGAAGATGGAAGAAGGATGAACAATCCAACCATTGAGCCCCCTACATGGCGCGCCACTGTCAGCGTATAAGCTAATAGACCCCTACCCGGATGGGGTGTGAGAAGTCCGAATGAGGGGCTTTCGTGGAGATTGCTTGAGACAATGTGGAAAGAGAACAAATGAAGCTCACAAGAAGAAGACACCCGTGTTTATCCAGGTTCGGGCCCTCCTCACGAGTAAAAGCCCTAGTCCTGCTTGGGTCGCTCTTGATTATGTTCTTGGGGGAAATCACTTGAACAATCTCTCCAGCACTGGCCGGTCTCCTGAGATGAATTAGTAGAGAAGAGGAAGAAGAACCAACCGAACCCCCTCTCCCATGCACCCCAGCTACCTTTTATACTCGGGCTGGCTGGGGCACACGGGACTTACAATAGTACAGCACGCTGAGTACACTGCCACATCGCATTTAATGCGCCTGTCACTATCCTTGCAACACACTATCCTGTCGCATGGCCTGGTCGCCACCTGCCCGCCTGCAATCACACAGCTGATCGCCAGCGACGTGGCCTGGTCACCACCTGCCGGCCGGCGATCACCCAGCTGACCGCCAGTGGCGTGGCCTGGCCGCCACCTGTCCACTGGGCGGCACCCTTTCCAACTGCTAGTGGCGTGGCCTGGACGCCACGTGTCCGCTAGCGACTCTTACTAAAGTGTAGTGGGCACCCTGGTGTAGAATACACCGACAGCGAGCGACGCTGCTCCCCCTACAACGTTGGATGCCAAGCGTTTTCCCTCCACATACGCCAAGCTGCGTGGCCGGAGAGGTTCCGCCCCGCGTCCATCGAGAAGTACGACGGCACCACCAATCCGGAGGAGTTCCTGTAGATCTACACCACGGTGGTGCGTGCCGCGGGAGGGTCTGAAAAGATCATGGCCAACTACCTCCCGACATCGCTGACGGGCTCTACCCGCTCCTAGCTGCTGAACCTCCCGCAAGGCTCCGTGCACTCGTGGGAGGAACTGTGCGACCTTTTCGTCGCCAACTTTCAGGGCTCCTACACTCAGCTCGGTGTGGAGGACGACCTCCACGCCCTGGAACAGACAAAGGGGTAGTCCTCGAGGGAGTTTATCTGGCGGTTCAGCCACTGCCGTAACACGATCCCCCGTATTTCCGAGCAATCGGTGATCATCGCTTTCCGAAGGGGGGTTCGGGATCAGAAGATGCGGGAGAAGATGGCTACCCGCACCATATCGACCACCTCCGAGCTGTTCTCCCTGGCGCATAAGTGCGCCAGAGCGGCGGAGGCTCGGGAGCATGCGGCGGGGCCGTCCGGTCACGGCGAGGCGGGAACCTCGAAGGCTTCCGCTCACAAGAAGAAGAAGAAGCGCAAGGAGGTCGGTGCCAGAGAGGTCCTAGTCGTCGAGCCGGAGGCCAAGCCCCAGAAGCGCGATCGCCAGGATAGGAGGGGTGTTCGCCGAGACCCGCGTGGCGATCGCGGGGATCGCCGTTCGCCCCGCTGAGAAAACGACGGGGGCAGACCTTACTGCCCCATCCACAGGACCAGCGGACATGATCTGGCGGATTGCCAGGTCGTGCCTAAGCAGGTGGAGCAGCGGTTTAAGGAACACCGCAAAGACGACCGCGACGACGCGGGAGAAGACCCCGCTCCGCTGGCCTTTCAGCAAGCGGAGCACACGGTGGCATTCATTCATGGTGGCTCCGCCACCTACTCTTCGAACTCGCAGTACAAGCGAGAGTTGAGGGAAGTGTGCGTCACCGTACCAAACCCCAGGGCGAGCAGGCCACTGAAATGGTCGGAGGAGCTGATCACTTTCAGTCGAGCCGACCACCCGAGAGCACCTCAGGTCCGGGCCATCTTCCGATCTTGGTTTCCCCCACGGTCCGAAATGCGAGATTCGGGCAAGTGCTTGTTGATGGAGGAAGCTCCATCAACCTTATGTCTGTCGGGGCGTTTAAGGCACTCCAAATTCCCTATGAGGAGTTGCGCCCGGCCCCTCTCTTCTACGGAGTTGCCCCTGGGGTCGGTTAACGCCCCTGGGACAAGTCCGGCTACCCGTCACCTTCGGAAGTGTGGAGAACTTCCAGACAAAGAAAATCAACTTTGAAATCGCCGACTTCGACCTTCCCTATAATGCTTTGCTTGGTCATCCAGCTCTGGTCAAGTTCATGGCGACCACGCACTATGCCTACATGATGGTGACGATCCCTGGGCCTGGGGGCCCGATTACTGTGAAGGTGGACTGGCTGGAGGCCCTGCGCCTCAGCAAGCAGGTGCAGGACCTTGCCGGCACCACCTGCTCGGCCCGAGGCGAGGACGACTGCCCAGAGCTCCCCCCGGTCAAGGCCCGTGCCTCACCTGGTCCCTCAGGTGAGGTGAAGGTGGTCCCCGTGGGCGAGGACAGTTCTAGAAAGGTTGTGAAGATTGGTGCAAACCTCAGCACCAAATAGGAAGACGCGCTCGTCACCTTCCTCCAGTCTAACCTAGATGTGTTCGCCTGGGAACCATCTGAAATGACCGGGGTCCCTAGGGAGGTGATTGAGCACCGATTGGCAACACTACTTGGAGTGCACCCAGTCCAGCAGAAAGTCCAGAGGCAGGCACCAGAGTGGCAGGATGCCATTCAGGATGAGGTAGAGAAATTGCTATGGGCAAGGATTGTACGGGAGGCCGCCTACCCCGAGTGGCTGGCCAACCCTGTGCTCGTCAAGAACTCGAACGGGAAGTGGCGGATGTGCATCGACTTCACCGACCTCAACAAAGCTTGCTCCAAGGACCGGTATCCTCTGTCGCGAATAGACATTGTCGTTGACTCCATTGCAGGGTGCGAGGTCTTGTGCTTCCTAGACGCCTACTCCGGCTACCACCAGATCAGCATGGCACGGGAAGATGAGGAAAAGACTGCTTTTGTGACCCCTCTAGGCGTGTACTGTTATGTCCGAATACCATTCGGGCTGAAGAACGCTGGTTCAACCTACCAGCGAGCTATGCACACTGTATTTCGGTCACAGATTGGAAGAAATCTTGAAGTGTATGTTGATGATTTGGTAGTGAAGGCCAAAAAGTGTAACACCCTACAAATCTAAACTGTCGTACAAGAAAATTTCGACAGCATCTCTCCTAAAATTAGGACAAAACGGAAGCGACAACAAGATTCATAATAACCATTATAAACAGGAATAACATAAAAGCATCAATACTAGAGATAACAAGTCTAAATCAACCAGAAAACAAACATAAACGTAAAACAGCTCCAAAGAGGACATCAACAGGTCTATGATTAATAAAATTTCAGCAAGCTAATGAATTATTAAATGCACTAGTCCATGTGATTCGTGATGACCCCGGAGGGTTGATTGTGCTACTAAGCCCACCCTTCAAGCTTACGACTCGCGAGAACTACCTGAAAACAACAAAATAACAAGGGGTGAGATTGGGTAATCTCAGCAAGCGGAACAACTTCTAACGAATAACACAGCCACAGTAAAACTAGCATACCAAATTCCTCATGTCCAATACCGCATTATAGAGTCCACACAACCTCAGTAAAATGCATATGATTATGCACATGCTTATGCCATGATCCTCCTCACCGTGCCCTTTCTCAGGAACACACGGTGTTGTACGGCAGATCGCGCCTGCAAGGCGTCGACAAACTTCCAATGCATGATTATGCAGTTAATGCTTCATGCATAAATACATTCATAACTTCCCACTCTGAATTCACATGCTTGCATACCATCAAATAACATGGATAGAATGCGAACATCATTGAGATAGAATATCTCCACAATTCATCTTGCAAACAACATCTTTCTTCATTCTTACTCATGATTCAAAAGCCAAACAACCACATCACAATGCAGGATAGGATATTGTAATCTCATAAACAAGTAGTTAAACCATGTAGGTGTGCTGCAATTAAGGTTTATATTGAAGACGAAACAAATAGCGAGTTATAGTTTAGCAAGACCACTACTTCCACTTGCCTTTACCAACGTGGATGACGAACCTAGTTGCGTCCAGAAGGGGCACCACCTGTACAAGTATTATTTCAGTACATAGCGACATCACAAATGATCACACAACTCGAACACACGCTTCCTAATCCCCGTTCCATTCTTAAGCGCCAAAAAACCCCAATCTGTCCGGGTCAAACATCATCACCCTCTCTTCACAATTTCGTATCTTTTTTTATACAGATCATAAAAATACAAAAAAATTATAGTAGCTAGATATTGATGAGATCTACAACTTTCATGAAGATCACAAATTTCAATTCCACTGTTAAATATGCCTAAACAAACGTCCAACACAGTGGACAAAATCTGTTTCCAGATTCTGTCCATCATCTTGCAACAGCGATAACTCTCAGACCCACGGCCCAAAAATTCTGAAAAAATTACAGAAGCTAGATCTCGACGTTATCTACAACTTTCTAGTTATAGGTTTTTGCAGGAAAAATCGTCTATGCCACGTAAAACGCGAAACAATCCGCGCTGCACAATCTCCCCTTCCAAAAACAGCACCACGTGAACATCTACCCTTCTCCCCCATCAAGATCCATCTAAATCACTCACCACCAGATCTAATACACTCCTAATCCCTAGGTAGAACAGGGGTAAAAGATTGGGAATTTTACCTTGAGTTCTCCCTTGAGAACCCATGAAAAACGCGCGACGATTCCCGAAACGGAAATCTGCTCGTCCTCCACGCCTCCACGGATCCTCTTCTCGCTTGCTCCTTCGCGTTTCGCGGTGGATCTTGAGCCACCACGCAAGGGGAGGAAGAGGAGGGGTGGTGTGGCTGCTAGGGGAGGAAGGGGGGCGCCCTAGGGCTTTTGGGGGGGGTGACACCCCTTTTATATGGTGGGCCGGCCCACTAGGGGAAAAGAGAGAGAGGTGGAGAGGGGATTCGCAGCCCAGGCCCAGGTTTTCCTCGGCCCACTATTTCTAGCCCGACAACTCCAAATTTAATAGTAATACGCTGGATAAACTTCAATTATTTCATCCCCCGACAAATCCTTCATTCCTCTCCCGAAACAAAACTAGGAAAAGGAACCCTAGAATCGCTCTGACGCTCTAAGGCATCACATTCTCCCCTCCTTAAAAGGATTCGTCCCTGAATCTACTCCTCTTTGCTACGGAACCTAAAAAAAAGGAAGGCAAAATGGTAATCAACACTTTACCTTCAGCATCCTCAAAGAGTGTAGGATACTTCTTCCGCATCTGGTCCTCAAGTTCCCAAGTTGCATCTCGCTCATACTAATTGGTCCACAAATCTTTCATTGGACACTAACACGAACTATTCCCCTATTAAATAAAGGACACCTATTAGGTGAATCTGGTATCGATCTGGAATCTCAACTCCCACTTCTCTCTTCAACCCGATCGCGAAACTCCGCATTCCAATCTCAACTCCTCTACCACGGGTTCGTGCATTACGGGCGGCCTTGAACCATGTGAGACACAACGCTCTAGGTAAGTCTCTACATCAACCCAAACACAAACTCCTATCTCCTACAAGTGATTGATCTTTTACAAAAAAACCAATATCCACCCTTACCAACGACAGAGATAGCCTACTTTACAACCAGGGTCCGTAAATCCGCAGAAACAATAACAACCGAACACAATCACTACGGTTGACACAAACTCGCTCGAAACCAGCGACAAAAGTTCCAAAAAAATTAATGTAATTACCTGCAACTTCCAAGTTGTCCACTACTAAATAAAGCAACCCCACCGAGGAACACATCAATGAAAACAATTCTCCAAATAGGTTTGAATTGAGTCATACACAACCTTCCTTTACTCTTCACTTTTAAACTACTTACGATCAGCGACCCACACTAGTTTTCCCTTGTAAGAAGGTTTCGCTTTCACATTCTTCCACCCAAGGACCAGGGCAAGGAGTACAATCCTTGAATAAACTCAACCATAACATAAACATTCATTTTCTTACCCCCAAGCTTGAACGTAAAAGAAATCTTAATTCTCACTAACCCACCGATCGCCAATCACCACCTTTAAACCAAAGGGCTGAAATTCACATACACGGGAACTCAACTTGGAAGAGGAACTCCATAGAACCAAAACCACCAAAAAAATTTTCTTCGGGGAGAAGCTCTATTCAAAAGAGAAACACCGCGAAAGTCTTCTGCAAATGCATTTCACTTTTACCAAAACAAATCATCTCACTTTTATCCAAGGCCGAGCCATTCAGAAAAAAGAAACCGATCAAGGAATTAAATGCTTCCACACAACCACCATCTCTTTTTCCTTAAAAGGAACCAAACTCACTTCCCAATGAAAAAATTGTTTCAACCACGAATATCATTCATGTCACAACCAGAAGAATCGTCTCTTAAACAAAAGCGTCAAACACCTCACACCACAACACAACTCTAGCCCAAAATAGAAATACAAATATTTCCGAGATCATGAAGTTCCAAATCTTACATTGGATTAGCTACTTCTTTTGATGAACAATGCAACCGATAACTCGACCTTGAAAACTACGGACACAGTCAAAGCATACATCCTTGAGCATAAATGTCGCATTCATAACTTAAGCTAGTTTTCTTATCAAAGATGAATGAATGACGATATTTAATAGAATAACATTCCAAAATCTCCACAAATTACTTCAAGGTTAATCATTCTTTTATCCTTGTTTTAAGCCTCGAAATTAACCCACATTTGGCGTAATCATTCTAAGTTTAGGAAACTCTAAACACGACACAAAAAATACTTTGACCGAAAGTATTCAACCCAAATATCAAACAAACAAACCAATCCATATGAATTTTTAAACATAAGTTCAGCATAACTCCCGCCATCTATAGCATTCCACTACCCTTACCATTTAGATTTCAATATTCCCTATTTACTCATTGAGAAGGCCCATCGAGGATTTAACAACAACTACACAACAAATTCTTACTCTTATTACCTTTTCCACAATTATAAATAAAGTTCACAGTGCTTATCAAAAACACATCCAACCAACACTACCTCATCAAGATCCCCACGGAGCAGCCTAACCTATATCATCATATTCTAAATTTGAAAGGCAGTGCTTCAACAAGTCTTTCAGCATGATGAACCTATAAATTCCATACCACATACGCGTCAACATCTCGACAATGGAAATTTATTCACCTAAAAGATGACTCAACAAGTAAATATTATCTCAACAAGGCACCAATCATAAATAGAAGTTTAAAACATACATTTATTAAGGACAAAATCACGCGTCATGCTAACTATCCCTGGTTCACTCCATCACAACATGTTACAATTTCCACCATTTTAACAAAGGTTTTCAACAATTAATCTAATCAGTTACCACCACTACTAAGTCATCAATATCAATAATTGGCATAATTGTAAAACAACAACATTGCTTTTAGTTACCCTATCCATAGGCTATGACAAAGCTGTCACTACACAACATACTCCAACTATGTAAAATAGATTGAATAATTTAAGCCATCCAAAGCTCTTATAACAACAACGCTAAATTAAATTTAAATTTTTTTAATTTTTTTAGCTACCCTATACACGGGTTATAGCAAAATTGCCACTCCAAGACATACTCCAAATTTTTTTTTAAAAGTGAACTGAATAGGTGAAATCATCACAAAGCTCTTACGGCAATGGCAAAAACTTATGTCTTCCCAATTGATATCGATACTAGCATTATTGGAACGCATATTGCATACTTCGAATCTACTAATAGTTTGCAACGTCATAAATATCAACTCTAATCAATTTCCAAGTTAAAGTCACTAGCCAACACGATTAAATTAGAACAACTTTAAACAACCAAAGATGGTTTCTTTAACAATATCGGTAGTCCCCCATTTCAATTAAATTGTTCGACCGACCTTATAGTAAAATGTCTCTAAAGAACCCACTAATTTGCTATTACCTTCACAGTAGTTTACATCATCGTAATGTTCTAACTACGCATCAAGATTTAAAGCTTTAAACATTGTCCATGGTCAAGGACACATTAAAATAATGCAATAAATCCTAAGCATGCACATTAACACATTCAATCATTATCGCTATAGAGCAATCTACAATACTAGAAGTTTATTTAATCTCAAGCTAAAGATAACAATTACATTTTAATTGATTCAACTCACAAATTAACTTAGAAGTACATCATTCCATAAACCACATTGTTACATACTACGTAACACAGACATAAAATTTCTAAACATCGTCATGGGTCACCTACCCTTGACAAACAGGAGGCAATCCAAAACATTAAAAACAAACACAGTTCTAGATCAAGAACAAACAGAAAAAAATTCTTCTTTTCGTGCAAGGAAGAAAAGCAAAATCCAAACATAAATGCAAGAGAGCTCGACCCTCAAATGTCCAATCATAGTAGCCAAAACTCTTCAAGAAATCCAAAACCTACACTTTCCACAAAGGAAGACGGATGCAAAAGGGAAGACCAAATGTCCAACTAAAATTTTGCGATAAAGATTCAAACTTAGCTCCATCCAGCTTGATCTGCAACAGAGAAACTCCAACCCCTTCTTTTTTAAAAAAATCGGAAACAACAACCACGTAAATTTCCTCCCAACGACAGTCCATCACAATAAATCAGTGCCAAAGCAAAATTGTGACCAAAAGACGCAGCATAACGTAGAACTCTTCTTTTGTGTCTTCACTCAAAGGAGACAAAACCACAAACCGCCAAAAGGACAAATCAGCGAGTGCTCAAAACTAAGCATTTTCCTCGGTTTGAACCAACCACATACCCGAAAACCAACCAAAACCGATCACAAGACGGTAAAGAACATCCAAGGAATCCATCACCAACCTCTTCTATTTGACTCCAGTCACTACCCGATCTACGACAGACACGGATAAGTACTCTTTCCCTACAGGGTATAATAGTTCTTCGGTGGTGACTCTACCCGCCACACCGTCAAACCACAGCCTCACTACAAACAAAAGGTGACCGAAACCCTTCGGCACCACAACCACACTTTATCACAAATGAAGCAACTCAATCAAATCTATCATAAATATAGCATTATACATCATCAAAAGTAGCATTCAACAACAAAGCTTAAATTCAACCTTTAAGCATAAGGCAACGATACCCATACCCTTTCCTCAGTGCATCCATGTGTGTCAAATTTTAAATTAGTGATTCCACTTACACAAGTTTTAATGTTGCTATCCTATGACAAAATTTTAGTTAAAACCTAGGCCATGTTTCTAAGTTATTCCACATCACATTTTAGTTGTATCCTATAGTATGACACTAAAAATAGACATTCCAAGGACCTACAGACTTGCTCTGATACCAACTGTAACACACTACAAATCTAAACTGTCGTACAAGAAAATTTCGACATCATCTCTCCTAAAATTAGGACAAAACGGAAGCGACAACAAGATTCATAATAACCATTATAAACAGGAATAACATAAAAGCATCAATACTAGAGATAACAAGTCTAAATCAACCAGAAAACAAACATAAACGTAAAACAGCTCCAAAGAGGACATCAACAGGTCTATGATTAATAAAAATTTCAGCAAGCTAATGAATTATTAAATGCACTAGTCCATGTGATTCGTGATGACCCCAGAGGGTTGATTGTGCTACTAAGCCCACCCTTCAAGCTTACGACTCGCGAGAACTACCTGAAAACAACAAAATAACAAGGGGTGAGATTGGGTAATCTCAGCAAGCGGAACAACTTCTAACGAATAACACAGCCACAGTAAAACTAGCATACCAAATTCCTCATGTACAATACCACATTATAGAGTCCACACAACCTCAGTAAAATGCATATGATTATGCACATGCTTATGCCATGATCCTCCTCACCGTGCCCTTTCTCAGGAACACACGGTGTTGTACCCAGATCGCGCCGCGCTGGCGTCGACAAACTTCAATGCATGATTATGCAGTTAATGCTTCATGCATAAATACATTCATAACTTTCCACTCTGAATTCACATGCTTGCATACCATCAAATAACATGGATAGAATGCGAACATCATTGAGATAGAATATCTCCACAATTCATCTTGCAAACAACATCTTTCTTCATTCTTACTCATGATTCAAAAGCCAAACAACCACATCACAATGCAGGATAGGATATTGTAATCTCATAAACAAGTAGTTAAACCATGTAGGTGTGCTGCAATTAAGGTTTATATTGAAGACGAAACAAATAGCGAGTTATAGTTTAGCAAGACCGCTACTTCCACTTGCCTTTACCAACGTGGATGACGAACCTAGTTGCGTCCAGAAGGGGCACCACCTGTACAAGTATTATTTCAGTACATAGCGACATCACAAATGATCACACAACTCGAACACACGCTTCCTAATCCCCGTTCCCTTCTTAAGCGCCAAAAAACCCCAATCTGTCCGGGTCAAACAGCATCACCCTCTCTTCACAATTTCGTATCTTTTTTTATACAGATCATAAAAATACAAAAAAATTATAGTAGCTAGATATTGACGAGATCTACAACTTTCATGAAGATCACAAATTTCAATTCCACTGTTAAATATGCCTAAACAAACGTCCAACACAGTGGACAAAATCTGTTTCCAGATTCTGTCCGTCATCTTGCAACAGCGATAACTCTCAGACCCACGGCCCAAAAATTCTGAAAAAATTACAGAAGCTAGATCTCGACGTTATCTACAACTTTCTAGTTATATGTTTTGCAGGAAAAATCGTCTATGCCACGTAAAACGCGAAACAATCCGCGTTGCACAATCTCCCCTTCCAAAAATAGCACCACGTGAACATCTACCCTTCTCCCCCATCAAGATCCATCTAAATCACTCACCACCAGATCTAATACACTCCTAATCCCTAGGTAGAACAGGGGTAAAAGATTGGGAATTTTACCTTGAGTTCTCCCTTGAGAACCCACGAAAAACGCGCGACGATTCCCGACGCGGAAGGCTGCTCGGCCTCCACGCCTCCACGGTTCCTCTTGTCGCGTGCTCGTGGGCGTTTCGCGGTGGGTCTTGAGCCACCACGCAAGGAGGAAGAGGAGGGGTGGTGTGGCTGCTAGGAGGAAGGGGCGCCCTAGGGCTTTTGGGGGTGACACCCTTTTATATGGTGGGCCGGCCCACTAGGGGAAAAGAGAGAGAGGTGGGGAGGGGATTCGCAGCCCAGGCCCAGGTTTTCCTCGGCCCACTATTTCTAGCCCGACAACTCCAAATTTAATAGTAATACGCCGGATAAACTTCAATTATTTCATCCCCCGACAAATCCTTCATTCCTCTCCCGAAACAAAACCAGGAAAAGGAACCCTAGAATCGCTCTGATGCTCTAAGGCATCACAAAAAGACTGCTGGGCTTGTTGAAGATCTAGAGGAGACTTTCTCCCACCTTCGGTAGTATTGCTTGAAGCTGAATCTTGAGAAGTGTGTGTTCGGTGTGTCATCTGGAAAGCTGTTTGGGTTCCTCATTTCCAGTCGTGGAATCAAGGTCAACCCAGAAAAGATCGCGGCCATCGAGCGCATGCAACCACCCACAAGGCTCAAGCAAGTGCAGTGCTTAGCTAGTCGCCTGGCCTCTCTCGGCCGGTTCATAGCCCGGCTGGGGGAAAGGAGCCTCCCCATCTTCAAGCTATTGAAGAAAACTAACTTTTTCGAATGGACTACAGAAGCACAACAGGCACTCAAAATTTTGAAGAAGTACCTCTCCTCCCCTCCGGTGCTGGTCGCCCCCAAGCCGGGCGAGGCGCTACTGTTATATGTCGCGCCCAGCCCCGCGGTGGTGAGTGCGACATTGGTGGCAGAGCGTGAAGGCGTCCAACGGCCGGTTTACTACGTCAGCAAGGTGTTACACGATGCAGAAACAAGGTACCCGCAGGCTCAGAAGATGGTGTATGCCGTGCTAGTGGCTTCTAGGAAGTTGTGGCATTATTTCCAAGGAAGGGAGATCACGGTGGTGTCTGCCTATCCCTTCCGCGAGATTCTTCACAATCGCGAAGCGGAGGGCCGCATTGCTAAGTTGTCCGTGGAGCTGGGCGAGTTCTGCCTCAAGTTCACCCCCCGCACTGCAGTCAAGAGTCAAAGGTTGGCAGACTTCGTTGTCGAATGGACTCCTGCCGAGTCTGAAAATGAAGAAACCCCCGCGCCCTCCCCCTGGACACTCTACTTCGACGGCTCCTTCAGGCTCAAAGGCGTGGGGGTTGGGGTCCTCCTGGTTTCCCCAACCGGGGACCTCCTCAAGTATGTGGTCATCCTGGACTTCAAGGCCACCAACAATGTTGCTGAGTACGAAGGCTTGCTGGCGGGACTTCGCACCGCCGTAGCCATCGGTGTTCGGCGTCTGCAAGTCAAGGGCGACTCCCTGTTGGTCGTTAACCAAGCGAGAAAGGAGTTCTCCTGCTCTGATCCTGTCATGGCGGAGTACTTGGCAGAGGTCAGAAAGATGGAGCGACACTTCGACGGGCTGGGGTATACTCATATCCCCCAGCGCGATAACTACTTGGCGGACGGACTCGCACAGCTCGCCTCGACAAGATCCCCTGTTCCGGTCGGAGTCTTTGAAGAAAGGCTACCGCGACCGTCCATCGCAGCCCCCATTTCTGGTGGGGACGATGGTGATGCTGCTCCAGCCCTCGTTCCGGAAGGTAAAGTAATATCGGCGGAAATGTTTGGCCAGACGGAGTACCCGGACGATCACCTAGTGGTCGCCACACTTGACCGGGAAGGCACATGGATGGATCCGATCCTGGCCTACCTGCGGGATCAAGTGTGCCCCGACGATGATGCGTCAGCTGAGAAGATAGCACGAAAGTTCAAGTGCTATACCCTGGTGGGCGGGGACCTGTACCGCCGGGGTAAAAACGGAATTCTTCTGAAGTGCATCACTCGGGAAGAGGGGAGCAATCTGCTCTCTAATATCCATGGAGGCGTGTGCGGGAGCCATATGTCGAGTCAAACGATGGTCGGGAAAGCTTTCCGCCAAGGGTTCTATTGGCCAACCGCCCTCCAGGATGCTTGCGAGCAGGTGAGGAAGTGTGAGGCGTACCAGTTCCACATCAAGCAAATCCACCGACCAGCCCAGGCTCTGCAAACTATCCCGCTCTCATGGCCCTTCGTGGTCTGGGGGCTGGATATCCTAGGCCCGTTCCTGCGGGCCACAGGGGGCTACACCCATCTGTTTGTCGCCGTCGACAAGTTTACCAAATGGGTGGAAGCCGAAGCAGTAAGAGCGATTACCGTCGCCCTGCGATCAAGTTCATGCAAGGAATCTTCGCCCGCTTCGGAGCGCCAACCGCATCATCACCGACAATGGCACGCAGTTCACCAGCGCTGCCTTCTTGGGTTTCTGTGAAGAAATGGGCACCAAGGTTTGTTTTGCCTCGGTGGCCCACCCGAGGAGTAATGGCCAAGTTGAGCAGGCCAATGCGCTGGTGCTGAAGGGCCTCAAGACCAGGGCATTTGACCGGCTCCACAAGCGATGAGCCTGGTGGACTGAAGAACTCCCGGTAGTGTTGTAGTAGCTCCGTACCACTCCCAGTCGGGCCACCAGAGAGACTCCCTTCTTCCTGATCTACGGCGCGGAAGCTGTCTTGCCCTCGGAACTGGCCTTGGGGTCACCACGCGTCGCGGTGTTCACAGAGGAAGCCTAGGAAGATCTATGTCGAGAGGATGCCAATCTCCTGGAAGAAGTACGAGATTGCACAGCCTTGCGCGCTGCCCGGTACCAGCAAAGTCTCAGGCGGTACTACGCCGCCCGGGTCAGCGAGAGAGCACTGGCAGTGGCGACCTGGTCTTGCGCAGAGTTCAGGCGCATGCTGGGTTGCACAAACTGTCTCCCCAGTGGGAGGGCCCCTTCAAGGTGGTCTCAGTTTCTCGCCCCGGGGCGATCAGGTTGGCCACTAAAGACGGGGAGGATTTGGCGCAAGTTCTATCCCTAAATTGGCTATAAGTACAGAGCTCTCTGCCCCGACCAGCTGTGTCGAGTTTTTCTCTCCTGGGCTGGTCGGGGGAAGCTTCTGTTTTAATCAAGCATTTGTTTTCGTTCAAAGCAGTTGTGGCCTTTGTTCTCTTTTTTTTGGTTTGCGCCCCAATGGGCCGTGCCTGCGTAATCGCCCTCAGTACCTTACGCCTATCTGAATCCTCGACGGTGAAAGTGGAACCACTAAGTGAGCATGGCGAGCAGAGATGGGCGATCGGGTGGCTAGTTTGGCACGGTTTCCAACACGGTCATGACACTCAAGGTGTCCCCGTGGGAACTGGCGACGCAAACACCACTACCGAGAGCCTACCACCCTACCACACCTCACCAAGTGTTCAGTCCGAAGGGACCGCGAGAGTAATTAATTTCACAAGGTCCTAAGGTCCTGAGATAGCGACATCCCGACGTGAGGGTTCCGGGCCCTGCACTCAAACTAACCCTTAAAGTGTGCGGTTGCTTTTTTGTTCACCCAGAAACCGCATAGTGGAGGCGCGGACAAGCATCCAAACATAAGACGTGTGAAGGAAAGGGTATGCATTTATAAACAAGAGTCTGACTTGCAAGAGTCTTTTTACATAGGACGGTAAAACAAAAAAGCGGGCAAAGCCAAGTCTAGTGCTCGTCCGCCGTGGCCTTTGCGGCCGCGTGGTCCTATACCGGGTCGGCGTCCAGCACAAGCGCCACATCCTCGGTCACTGTCTCCAGCGCCGGGTTGACCATCTCGAGCTGATCGGCGACCTGCTCGGCGGCGTTGCTGACCTGTGCCTCTGTGCGGGCCCAGTCCCCTTCCAATCCCTGGATGGCGGCCAGGGGGTCAAAGTTGACGTCCCGACTGGCGCAGCAGGAGAGCACGTACGTCGCCGTGGCCGCCGCGACTGCCCGCCCTTCTTGACTGGACCGGGTGGCTAAGGCGCCCGGCAGGAGGGTGAGGAAGTCGGTGATCCGGCTCATGCAGAAGGCATAGTGCTGGGCCGTCTGCTCAATGGGGGCCGGCTGCTCCAGCCCCCGTGGTGCCAAGCTGGCCACCATCCGGTCGAAGGCGGGGCGCAGCATGGAAGTGGTCTCGGTTTGCGCGGAGCCAGTCACTCTTCTCTTCGTCGCGCTCCCGGGTGATCGCCTCGACGTGCAGGGCTCCCTGGTCCCTCTCCTGCTGCAGGTCCAGCTCTGACCGCTCCGCCCGGTTGCGCTAGTCCTATGCCTCCTTGCGGAGGCGGTTGATCTCCACGGCGGTCTCCCTCAGCCTCTCCTTGCTCGTCATGAGGCGGGCGCTCACGCTGGAGTGCAGTTCGCCGAGGGCCGCCAGTAGAGCGTCCGCGTCCGCCGAGGGGACTGAAGCGTTGGGGGCCTTCGGAGTGGGCGGCAGGCCCACCCCGCCTTCGGGCGGTAAGACGGCCGCCCCTGCGGCGGCCACCTGGTGGTCACCTGGGTCGCCTCGGTGCTCGACCGCCCTTGGCCCAGCCTAGCGGCTGCAGCGCCACTGTCGCCTCGGTTAGGCGCTTGAAGTGGTCCCCCTAAAGAAGGTAAAGAGGAGGTAAGCCTCTCAGGTTAAAAGAACTTTAACAATCTGCTGTGTGTTGGTTTAAGTACCGGCAGAGGCCTCTGAAGCGGCGCGGCCCGGTCTGTCGATCCCCTTCGCGCGCCCGATCTTGGCGATGCCTGGCTGCGCATTTCTTGCGCCGGAAGAGGCTGGGTAGCAAATCCGAAGTTGGCGGGTCGACCTGCGCCAGCGGCGGCGGAAGGATCGGTGCCGGCGGAGCCATGGCCGGAGCGACGTCGACGTCAACCACCTCGGCGGTAGAGGCTGAAGTCGCAGCCGCGGCCGCTATGGAGCTCCCCGCCCCGGTCGAGCCTAGGGGTGCGGCTGAGGTCGCCGCGCCCCCCGACGGGCCGACAGCCCTCTTAGGGCTGGCGCTAGGGGCGTCATCGTCAGCAGGGCGCTTGCCCCTTCCCTGGTCGCCAGCCGGAGGAGGGTCCCGGATCATCAACGCCCCTTGGCGGGGCGTGTTCACCAGTCCCATGGCATCCATGTTGGGCATGGCGCGGGTGATCGCCACGCGCTCCTGGGGCTCCACTTGGCAAAGTGGGAGCGCGCCCGCTGGAAAAGGCGGGACGGAGCTAGAGATGCCTAGCAGCCCCATCCAAGAGTCAATCTTTGCGGGGGATAAGTCCCCTGCGGCTGAAAAGAAAAGAAAAAAGAAGAAGAGTGAGACCGTCGTTAGCTCAGCGGCAGTCGCAAAAGTCACCAAAAAGAAAGGAAAGCAAGTGGCCTACCTCCAGGAGTTGTCCGGGTCATGTAGGGATGGCAATGGGTACCCGAAACCCGATACCCGATTGGTATTTACTCTATTAGGGTGCAAATTTGGTCCAATAATCATACTCGTGGGTACCTTAATGGGAGAAAACCTTCACCCATCGGGTATGACGGGTACGGGTACGGGGTACTTGCACCTGTACCAATTTACCCATTTACCCTACCCAACCCAACTAGCTAGTAGCCAAGCGGCCAAGCCCAGGCTACCCAGGCCCAACCATCCCTACACTGAACCGAAGAAAGTTCTTTTGGGGTTCTTTTGGTGTCATTTCGAGGTTTCTTAGTGTCATTTTTTGTTGAACAATCGGAGGGTTTTTGCTGAATTGGTTAGATTTGTGCAGGGGACGATTGGGCAGATGAGCGAGTACATCAAGAAGCTGAGAGGGTGCATCCGATGGTACATGGAGCTGGAGGACGGCTACTTGGCCGAGCAGGAGAAGCTCCGGGGGTCGATGGATGCAGAGAATACTCGTCATGCCGAGTTGGGTAATGGATTCTAACGCTCTTTGCTCCTTTTGTGCCAGTTTGATCTTGCCGAGAGGGGGGGAAGCCATTTTTGAGCATGCATGTCTGCTATTTGGACATCAACTCAGCATCTAGGTAGCGGGTATGGGTGACCCGGTGGGTGAAAGGGACCCGAACGGGGATGGGTATGGGGAAGAAGTTCTACCCGTGGTCGGGTACGGGTGAATTAACGGGTGATTTTTCATCTGGCGGGGACGGGTATGGGGGGCCAATACCCAGTGGGTATTCACCCATTGCCATCCCTAGGGTCATGTCATCGGAGCCCATGTACTACTAGGCAAGGCAGGCACGGCGGCGCTGGGGACTGATCCTCCGAGATATGTAGTCTCGGAGAACCATGCCTCCCGTCAGGCCCACTGTCTGCAGCTGGTCCACGCGGGCCAGCATCGTCCGAAGCTAGGGCGTCTCGTCGACGTGCGCTCCCCAGGTGGGGTTGCTGGTCGCTGGCCCGGTTGGCAGCTCCAGGACTTCTACGCCGCTGTCATCCGCGACGTAGAGCCACTCATTGCGCCAAGTCTTCCAGCTGGAATGGGAGTCTAGCGGAATGTAGCGCGAAGCCGCGCTGTCCCGGAGGTGGAGGTGGCAGCAACCCGACGGGGTGGAGGAGTCCTTGGCCACGTGCAAGGCGTAAAAGAAGCAGAAGAGAGAAAGGTTGGGGGCCACTCCCACGAACATTTCACAGAAGTGGGCAAAAACAGCAAGGAGGATGACGGAGTTAGGAGGAAGGTGAATGTTGTGGATGGAGTAGAGTTGAGGACGGCGAGGTAGAAGTTAGAGATTGGTGGGATGAGACCCGCCAGCATCGCCCAACCGAAGAAGATCACTTCTCCCGCGCGGCAGCTGGGCGCGGCGGTCCCGGCATGGGTGCGGGTGGTGCCACCAGAGATGGACCGGGAAAACCTCGCGGCATCGACATCCTCGACGGTCGATGGAGGGAGCAGAGGTGCTGGAGGTGCCATGTGAGCGAAGAAGAGAAGGTGCAAGAGGGAGGCGGTGCGTAGCAAAAAAGCAGTTCGCAAGAAGCAAATGAGGAATGCTTCGGCGGGAGACACGAAGGGGCGCAGCGGTTCGATGGCGGGAAACCCAAAAAAAATCGGTAAAGGAGCGGACGTGTTCCCAAGGCTCGCGCAGGTTACGAGGCGGGGGCGGCAGCACGTTCCGCCTCGATGCCCGAAAATGACGGCGGCAGTTAAAGCCGCAGCGTTATGTGGGCATTTATGATGGACCCTCCCGGGAGACTAAGCCGCTTTATCCAAAACGGTATAAGGGCGCTCCAGGGTGGGTCTGGGGGCTACTGTCGGTGTATTCTACACCAGGGTGCCCACTACACTTTAGTGAGAGCCGCCAGGGGACAGGTGGCGTCCAGGCCACGCCGCTGGCAGTTAGTATGGTGGCCACCCAGTGGACAGGTGGCGACCAGGCCACGCCGCTGGCGGTCAGCAGGGTGATCGCCAGCGAACACGTGGCGTTCGGACCACGCCGCTGGCGGTCAGTATGGTGGCTGCCCAGCGGACAGGTGGTGACCAGGCCATGCCGCTGGCGGTCAGCAGGCTGATTGCCAGCGGATACGTGGCGTCCAGACCACGCCGCTGGCGGTCAGTATGGTGGCTGCCAGCGATGGGCGAGTGGCGACCAGCCGTGCAGCGGAAGGTCGGTAGGTGACCGCCCGGAGACACGTGGCGTTCAGGCCACGCCGCTGGCGGTCAGTAAGGTGGTTGCCTAGCGAATGCACGGCGCCCAGTCCACACCACTGGCGCTCGGCTCCCGAGGCCACCTAGTAACCTGCGCCGCCACACAGAAGGTTAAAGACATTTAATGCGTATTGTGCGCATTAAATGGGGGTAATGAAGGCCACAGTATGGCGGCGCGTGTTCCCAACGCGCGCCATTATTACAAATGGCGTCATGGTGCAATTCCCCACCCCGGCAGAGCGGGCGGAGCCGGCGGGCGCGGGGCCCGAAGCGGGGGAGAGGATGGCTGTGCCAGGGCATTAAGTGTGCTGCAAAAACAGTGATAGGTGCCTTAAATGCGGCATGTCAAGTGTATTCAATGTACTGCACTATTGTAAGCCCCATGAGCCCCAGCCTGCCCGGGTATAAAAGGCAGCTAGGGTTCATGGGAGAGAGGGTTCGAGACTTTCGGTTTTAGTTCTTCAACCTCTGAAGAACCTTTCTGTCTGTAAGGGTTGTCTTAGTTTCTCCCAAGAACACCAGCAAGAACACCCGCGCAGGACTAGGGCTATTACTCTCAGGAGGGCCCGAACCTGGATAAACCTTAGTGTCCCCTTGCAAGCTTTGCGATTCATCCCTTTCTTCCATCCCTCTCTCGAGCAATCTCCACGAAAGCCCCCCATTCGAACTTCATGCACCCCACTTCGAAAGGGGTCTGTTAGCTCATACGCTGACACCAACTTTGCATGGATACATAGGTAAATCATTTTTGCACAACATCTGGAAACAACTTTTGAAAATAGTTATTGTACGAGTTGGTTTTTAGGTTACTATTAGCCTACGGTGGATTTTACTATTGTACTTGCTCTAAAAGCAAGTACAATAAGGCTATGTGAGCGAGCTCTTAGCTTGTACATATCAGCTTTGGTCTATGTGAAAGAGTGAGAAAAGAGGAAAGAGAAGATATCTAGCTCTTATTTACTATTTAGTAGCCAACTTTGCACGGATGCATATGTAACTTTACTTATTATAATTGTTCTAATAGAAGATAGCAAGTACAATCATTTATGTACAAGAAAGAAAAGATAGTTATTGCACAACATGTAGAGACAACTTTTGGAGACAGTTATGGTACAAATTGACTTTTAGCTTACTATTAGCCTATAGTGAACTTTACTTATTATACTTGTTCTAAGGCCATTCACAATGGAGAGTTTCATTACACGGTTTTTAATAGTGCCACATCATATTTAGATGTCTGAGTTGAGGAATGAAACAACCTCTCTCAATGCACAGTTTCATTTTGCAATTTCATAGTCACGACATAACATTTAATTGTTGGATGGTGTTGTGATCAAATGTGCAATATAAATTGTGTAGCCACTTGCAATTATATCTAGCACACTACAATATGGCCACACGAGATCCAGAAAAGGTGTAGAAATGAAACAAATCACTCTCAGTGGGGTTTCATCACAGTTTCAAAGTACTTGGTAAGCGTGTACACCATGTTTCATCCCCATGAAACCCAACTCTCTTCTCTCCTAATAAATTTGTTGCCATGTCACCATTTTTGCCTATGTGGCATCTAATTTAATGACAATGAAACTCCCATTGTGAATGGCCTAAATAGGTCATTCTCTGGCAGATGGAATAGACTGCATCATTTATGGTGTTCGAGCCACACACCGTTTAGTGCTCTGTGTCCGAGTTGTGGCTACTGCAAACACCACATCGATTCATGCGCTACACAGATGGCTAGGCGGATATAAGGGCATCTGCAATGGTGCCACTTCAGCTTACTATAAGGGTGCCAACTCAGCATTTTGCTTAGGTGGATGAGAGGAAAAGAAGAGAGAGATATAGACTGACTACTAACTTATAGTCAGGCTATAGCTGATTCTAAGGCATTTATCACCTCTTACATATGGTCTTATATTTAATTTTGTAGACAATGCTATAGCTAGTTCATTGGAGAGGTTGTCTATTAGCTATCTATAGATGACATGTACATTTTTTATAGCTAGTAGTTGACTACACCATTGCAGATGCTCTAATGGGAGCACCATGACCACTTTGATTACCTCGACCGAAGCTCTAACCGTAGCCGCTGAGTTTTGCAAAAATCTGAGTTTTCTGAGGGTACCACTGTGGCAGTTTCCGCTGAATTTCTTCACCATCGATGAGTTATTAGTTCCTTTTGTCTACACCATTAGCTTCCTTGCATGTGTTCTACTTTGTGCGTCCACCATATTCTTTGGAGCGTGACCGTCGGGGTTCGACTTTTGGAACGAAATTAATCGCTTGCATGCGAAAAAGAAAACTATTTTGAATTTCGTTCAAATTCAAAAAATTTAAAATATTTATCCAAAATTTCTCTATAATTAGTATTAATAACCTTATGACATCTGATGTGAATATTATTTAAAAAAACAAAGTTTGAAGATGTTTTTGAACCATTCAATTTATTTAGTAGCAATATTTGTTGAAGTATATTTAGTATAAATATTTGTTGAAGTATATTTAGTAGTCATATTCATTGAAGTATATTTAGTACCAATATTTCTTTGTAAAAACCAGTAGCATGAGGCAAGAAGGGCACTATCCATAAAATCATAACCTGTATTCAGAAAGTACATCTGAGTTTTTCTTAAAATCACATGTAAACTACTAAGAGGTCATTAGACTAAATCAAAATCTCCGGTTTAACTTGTCAACAATCAATATAGAATTATATGAGACCTCTAGTGATAAACCGTCTATCATTTTTTCTATTATTTTGAGAGAGAGCCATTTCATAACTAAATATTCAACACGAATGCAAGTATTAAACAATCAACTATATTGCATAAAAAATAAATGGAAACACATTGTTACAGGATCTGCTACAACCTACAAAAATCATAGCTAATCAAATAAGTACAACATTTGAATCAGAATTTTAGACTACACCTCCACAACACACTGCATGATTCAATATTTATTCAATTATATTTAGTAGCAATATTTGTTGAAGTAATTCTTAAAATATTATTTTTGGCCTTTAATGGCTTTTTCCATATTTTATAATATTTTTTTATAAGTTTCCCTATTTTTTCTACATTTCCCCCCATTTTTTCAACTACCATCGGTTTTTCGAGCTTCTCAAGCGGATTTTGAGTCTTTTCGAGCGCTTTTTGAACCCAGCGGTTTTTCGAGCTTTTCGAGTGAATTTTGAGACTTTTTGAGCAAATTTCGAGCCTTTTTGAGAAAATTTCACTCGGTGGTTTCGAGACTTTTGACTAGATTTCAAATTCATCTGACTTTTGAACCAAACGGTTTCGAGAGAATTTCGAGCGAAATTTCACGAATTTCGATACCGTTGGGACGTCGAAATTTGAATTCAAAACGAAAAGTGAAACCTGGTGACCGTAGCTTGCCATGTTGTGAGTGTCATCGTCGTTGCCGCTTTCTTACTCATTGTCATCGTCGTTGGCCGCGATAACTATGTAAGAACGATCGCCACACCATCGACCCTAAGGCCCCACACCTCGCCGCCAATGTGGCAACCATGTGGTGCCATGTCAACTGCGATGAAGTCTTAGATCTAGATAGGCTTAGTCCACTGTGAACCTAGTCTCTAACATGTGGAGCCCACAAACCAGTGAGTCAATCCACGAACAAAGTCCACCGTGGATCCCTTGGACCACACATATGTGTTCGTGGACTTGTTCCATAGACCAATGGCGCACATGTCAGCCTCTACTAATTTGCCTGGGCCTACTTGTCAATCTCTCAAAGGGGAATCTTCTAGGAATATTCTTCTCTCCCTCTTTTTCCATGATTTATTTGTCTGATGGATATTTTGAGACTCTGTTCTTATTCATACAAAATCTGATTGAGTCCATTCAAGTTTCTAAATTCAAGCTATACACTTTGGTATATTTTATTTGATTTTTGGAGTTTGTTTTGTCTGTATTTTTTATTTATTTTGGTTTTCATCGTTTGTTTCACTTAGATGCTGAAGTGCTAGGAGCATTCAAAGGTGAAGAGTTGATTAAAATGCAATGTCCAAACCAAGATCAGGATTTGTTCCAAGGTAAGTTGTGCTTTGATAATGTTGAACCCACTTTTACAAATTCTATTTTGTTTTAATCAATTGCATGTTATTTCAAGTTAAACCTATTTTCAAATAATTTAGGAATTAGCTATTCAACCCATTTGGATTATACCTACCTTATCATTTGGTATGCCATATTTGTTTGTTACCCTATGACGGATGTTTGTTAGTTGGTTGCAAATATAATGCCAATGTGGGTTGGTTAGATCGTGAGCAGTTTGCTTAAGGAATAATTAATGATTTGCCCTCACTTGTGCCATTGATCATTTTCTTTGTGATGTCTCACTAAAATGCTGGCCATGGGTCAAAATGTTAGTGAGACATATGGGGCAAATGATTA
Organism: Rhipidocladum racemiflorum; assembly: GCA_036346355.1. NCBI lineage: Eukaryota > Viridiplantae > Streptophyta > Magnoliopsida > Poales > Poaceae > Rhipidocladum > Rhipidocladum racemiflorum. The sequence goes on along the minus strand of CM070589.1, from coordinate 32,827,187 downwards.
ATTGCACCAACTAAAATAGGGCAGATGATCAATTCTTCTTTTACTTAGCCATGTCACGAATAATTGATATCTTTTGCAAGTGAAAATTCAAAATTGACTAATGGTCTATGGATTATCTTTTGAAAAAGAGTTCTTCATAAGTTGTCACATAATGATGTTGATGGTGCTTAGCCATGCCGCTAATAATTGATATCTTTTGCAAGTGAAAATTCGAAATTGACTAATGGTCTATGGATTATCTTTTGAAAAAGAGTTCTTCCTAAGTTGTCACATAATGATGTTGATGGTTTGCATTGCACGATAATCAACTAGGGTGGTAAATGATTTTGAGTGAGACAAGTGGCAAGAGGTTGTGTGTCATAATGGTAGGTCTATGTGACATTGGATTGGAGATTTTGTGTGAATTGATTGTTATGGTTACTGAGATTTATTTGGAAGTATTGCCTCGGTCAGTTAAAGACTTAACCTTGTAATACATTGAATTGGGCTAAATCAGATAACCACATGTCTATTACAGGGAAGATCTAGCTCAATAAGTTATCGAGTGTTGACGTATGATATCTCAGGTACAAACAAAGCTATGTGCATGGTTGGAGAAGGTGTGTAGGCTTATCGAGAGTGTCCATGTTCATATAGAGTTTTGGAAAGATTTTTTGTGATCTTCTTGTTGCACGCCTAAGGAAGTGTGTCAATTGCACGATAGTATGAGATTGATCATACCTTGTGGGTAAATGTATAACCTCTGCAGAGTATATAATCTATTCGAATAGTCGTGTCCTGGTTATGTTCAATGCTCGGAAATTTCACAAAAGGGTTTGATTTTATTACAAATTAAACTTGGGGAAGAGAGACTGTGTGATAATGGAAGTATTGAAATTTGTTTTAGGTTGTGTGCCAGTTTATCTTGAGGAATAACTGAGAACTTTATTATTATTGTTGTTGTTGTTGTTGTTTGTTTGTTTTACCCATTGTTTAATCTATTTAATTGTATTCAATTGAAAATGCTGCTTTACTGTAAAATAGCCATATCAGCCATTCTTTAGACACACCTTGCATGTAGTTATAATAGACTTGCATTCTATGCACAACTTGTCGAGTACTTCATGTACTCACCCTTGTCACAATAAATCTATTAGTTGGACATGAGTCTACACCTGCTTTGGAGGAGGAGTTTCACAAGGAAGCGAGTTGCTATGAGTCGAATCTTGTCAAATACCTATGGCATGTTGACGGGTTATCTAACAAAGCTTTATGTCCTGCTGCTATTCTTTTAAAGTTAAAACCCTATAATGTAAAGTCGACCATAAAGTTATTGAATTATATATCTTTTATCTAATAAATATAGTTTTTTTATTATGTTTCCACTATGTATAATTTTGATATTACATTTATGTTTTCAATGTATGCATTAGAGCAAGTACAATAACAAAGCCCACTACTTAATTCATCTCCCATCTATGTCATCTAGAGTAAGCAACAAAACCAGCTTGTACAATAGCTATATCTAAAAGTTGTTTCTAGATGATGTGTAATAACTATCTCTTCTCTCTTGTACATAACTATTCTACCTTATTTCCCATGCGACGACGGCTACTGCATGAAAGCCGGCTCTCTTCTCTCTCCTGTTTTCTCACTCTTCCGTATAGAATAAAACGGATGTATACATACTTGTAGTAATCTGAGATGGCCTTATTGTATTTGCTCTTAATGTAATTCTAAATTAGTACAGTATAGACAAAGGGTCTGGATGAGAAATGATCTTAATAATTTCTTGCAGATGGGATATTAATCCTCTGTCTATATCGTCCCAACCAGATAATATCGCCATTGACGTCTTGAGGTGCCTTCTACATGTTTTCCGGGTGTTGATTGCTTTTTATTCTCTATGTTTGTCATGCGCTTGTTAAAAATAAGAAAGAAATTGTACCTTTCTCTGATCGATGTTTATCTTTTTAGGGGAACTCTGATGTTTAGTTGAGAATAATCACCGGAGCATATAAATGTGCCGTTCAGGCACCAACTAAATTTCTAGGTTGGGACACCAACCAACGCCATAAGTTGGTGCCAGTACTGACGGTGGCCATCGACAACAAACGATGACCAGGTATTAAGACGCTGCGGGAAGGATCGCACTAGGTATTGACATTATGAATTTACGATCTTGAGAAGGCTTGCTAACTGTTCCTAGGGTGAAAATAGGTCGGATATCTCCCGCACGATTTGGGATCGGATTCGGGACTGGGTTTGACTATCTGGTCGGATATGGGACAAGATATATGTTCGACTATATCTTGTTGGTAAATTATAAGCTATGGTTGGAGGAAGTGACAGATCAAACTACATGGACTTTGTTGGTGATTTTACGTACAAATACTTAGTATTTTGCATTCAAATAGATAGCAAATATAGATAAATGTTTGCATAATTTTTTCATATTTTTTCCCAATTTTTCTAGCTTCCGGAGACCATTTCACGGGGGTTTGAAAAGGGCCAAAATTTCAATGATTTCGTCTGAAATATTAGTTTTGCCACCCTAAAAATACCATATTCGAAATTTGTTTTTTGAATTTCGTCTGAATTTTGACCGTCCCAGACATGTGGTTTGAAAACGAAATTTGAAACCCTGATCATGCATAGAAGTTCTTGCAGTTCTTTACTCTCTTCTATCAAAATTTAAGTTGTTTTGGTATTTCACATATTTTAGTACAAGATTTTGATCATGGTTTTTATATAAAAATATATATACAATGTACATCAGAATCAGTTTTTTTTGTCATTACAATCGGTTTCGGTGGTGATAGAAAGTCCAATAACAGTGATGAGGAGGCACTATCACAGTCGGTTTTCACCCGATAGTAAATAAATACTCATCACAATCGGTTATGATCTCATAATTGACTGTGACGGTACCCCCATGACAATCGGTTCTATCTCAAAACCTATTGTGATGATGAGTTCATCATAATCGGTTCTTACCTGGAACCGATTGTGATAACCACGCTCATCACAATCGGTTCTATCGTGATGAGAGCATGCTTGGAAATTCTATCCCGTTTAAGCTTCTTTTATAATACACTTTACAGTCAATCTAGCTCAAAACCAATTGTGGTAATAGCTTCTGAACTAGTGAAAATTCTATTGTGGACCTACGAGGCGGTCAGAATGGTACCCAAATCCATTTGTGATCCCGAGTTTCCAGACACATCGCACTTCCGCTCAGGTCGAGGCTGCCACTTGAAACAGTGCAGTAGCAATAAATGCGGTAATGTTGACTTCCTCAATCGAATTCAGTCTTTTTTTGTTGGTCCCATAGATATAAGAAATTTTACTTCCGTAAATTCAATGGGATGAGGAGGTTCTAAGCAAGATCATGGAATGCATCAACCGCAAGGTTGAATCTGTAGATGCTAGGGAAGTTCAAAAAACTGGAAATCGTCTGGCTCAATCTTGTAATATTATTACTGCACTCAAAATGAGTTCTAAAGAAAGGGAACCATTCATTGTAGCCGATATAGAGACATTATTAGTAGACAAAGATACATTAGATCAAGTGCACATTCTCGCTTCTGAACCACTAAAAATTCTATGCTGTAAAACATCTCAATTAGTTAAGAAACATGTATTAGTCAAAAGCACTTGATGTAAAATATCAATCAAGGTCAAAATTATTGAACTACTTATTGTCAAATTATTGTCAAGGCGTATAACAAAATTCTAAAGGTAATCTTAGAAGACAATTGCAACACCCTGAAATTGTGATTAGGAATAATTAGGCTTAATTAAGCTAATTGAGTGTCTAATTGTTCTATGATTTGATTTCTAAATCTTAATTTGGAGTTATTTGTCTTCGGAATGTTTCATCGCATCATTTAATTGTTTTTCCCGTTCGAAGCCTTGGGTTTCGATTTTGGTCGAAACTCTAAATCAGTTAAGTTAGACCTGCAAACCGTAGCTTCAAAACCTTTCTTAGTGCTCTACGAACCCATCCCAAGTATCCTCGAGTTAAAACCCTCAATTTCCAAGCGATGCCGCTTAAGCCAAGGATTTTCAGCCATTGGATTCGATTTCGGGTGACATCTCAAATCGTGTAGAATAGAACCCCAAACTTAAGTTTCTAAACCTTCATTAGGATCCCCCGAACTATTTCCAACAGTCCCCAAAGCAATCGGTCAAGCGCCATTGCGAAAGCCGGAAAAATCCTAAACTTTTAGCCCCTGGGCGGCAGTACCGCAGTTGTAACAATGGTACTACCGGCCGGGCGGCAGTACCGACTACCCTGGGCGGTACTGCCGGCCGAGCGACGGAAGCCGGGGGACAGAGCCCCTGTTTTGCACGACATCGGCTACTCCCTCCTTTCCTCGGTCCCCGTGCGCCCCCAGGTCATCAAGAAGCCAGGGAAGGACCTCACTCACTCCTCCTCCCCATTTGCTCATCCTCCTTCCCCCTCTAGCTCTCTCCCCTTCCTCTTCTCCTCCCGTGCGCGAGCTCCTCCCTCTCCCTCTGTTCCCGGTCGGCCTGAGCTCAAGGAGGTGAAAAGGAAGCAAGAGCAAAGCATGGTGAAGCTTCCTCAAGGCCCTAGCAAGCTCCACAAGTGGTGGATTTGAGATTTGAGCACAAACCTTAAGGTTTGATGCAAACCCTAGCTTCTTCCCCTCTTTTCCTTTTCTTTCCCTTTGTTTTAGCCCTAGGAAACCTAGATCGGGTAGTAAATCGGTGTGTTGTTGGGTTGCTAGATCTAGATTAGGGTTAGAAGAATTCTTTTGCGCGATTGATTTGTTCTGTAAACCCTGATCTTCTCATCGTTGGATTTATTTGCTCCAGTAAGTCATTTCCCGAACTTTTCAGAGATTTCCTTCCAAACCCTAGCTTCGGAAAAGTTAAGAAAATGACCCACAAATATATCCAACACTGGTAAAGTTCGATTCTCGCGGAAGAATCGAGTTTGAACTCGATGCGGGTCTAGAATCGAATTTGGGATTAATTAGGGTTTTCGAGTTCTGGGAATTCGATCATCGTGCAATGTGTTCATAGATGAGCTTTTGGTCGGTTGGGACACGTATGGTGCTATTGGATTCAATACGCAAGTTGCGAATCCGTCGATCTGTCATTCGCCTCGATTCGCAAAAAGGTTCATTTTGGGCATTCGGAACATTTTCGCGTTATGAAGTCCCAAAATCCTCGGAACCAACGTGTATGGGTCCCTATTACCGTAGAGGTTCCATTTCTGTGATGAAAACCGAATTTGGACCCCTTTTGAGTTGAAATCCATTTTCGTGTCGTTTTCGGGGTTCGTAAAGTCAAAAAGCGAGAAATTGAGCAAACGAGCTCGAAACTTGACGAAACCTATGTGAATGGGTCCCTAGTGTCCCTAGGAACCTATTCATGCCTTCATGTCGAAGTTCCAAACTCATTTGCGCAAAATCCCCCTTTTTGCAAAAAGTTTCTCCTAGAAATCCGGCACTACTGTCTTTGAGTCCGGTAGTACTGCCCGAGCGGTAGTACCGACAATACAACACCGGTAGTAAAAATCCAGAGAGCTCCCTTTTTAGTCTCTGGCAGCCGGCACTACCGGTTGATGAGGCCGGTACTGCCGCCCGAGCGGCAGTACCGAGAGTTAGACGTCAGCGGTTAATTTCCGGAGAGCAGCCCATTTCAATCCCCGAAGAGTGGCAGTACCGAGTTACTGGAGCGGAGCGGTACTGCCGGCCTAGGGCGGTACTACCGCTATTTAGCCATCGGTACTGCCGGATTTAGGGAAAAGTTAGATTTCCTTCGCCCGTTGAGTTCTCATTTTCTAAGATTTGGATTAGGTCTTTCCTTTTTCCTATTTGATCCGATGTTGTAGGTTTTTGCTTTTCGTTAGTCATTGACATGAGGGAACCTTGGTTAACTTTCTCGGTGGTTAGTTTCTCAGAGTGAGCCATATTTGGCCTCTAGAGCCGCAGCGCTGCCGGTGTTTGGGGCCGGTATTACCACCCTGGTAATACTGTGTGCCACACTCCGATAGCTATTTTCCAGAGCGTGCTAATTGTGGCCTTTGGAACCCTGACACTACCGGGGGTTTGGGGCCGGTACTGTTGCGTGATCGATGGTACTGTGAGCAACACTCCGGTAGTTGTTTTCCAAGGCACCTCATATTGTTTCTCGGCCGTCGACATTATCGTCCCGAGAGTACGGTACTGCTGGAAGTCGGCGATACTACCATAAGGTTGGTACTGCTGATTGGATGATACTACTAAAAATTGTGTGTCGATATTGCCAGCGTGAGCTGAGAAGTTTAAATCCTTTATCAAGTTATTTTGATCTTAGTTTGTCAGATTTGATTCGCTTTTGAATTTGGTTCTTAATCACCTGGTTTGATTCGTCATTGATGGTTCTTGTTGCTTTTCGTTAGGCGTTGACTATTCGGTAGATGACGATTCTGACCACGTTCCGGGTCGGACCTTGTTAAAGAGCAAACAGGCAAGCACCTCCTTTGACCATCTTGATCCTATAATAGCAAATTCTATTTTGAATTGCCAAAACTATTATGCATGCGTGTATGTTGAATAAAGATGCCGGTTGTGGGTATTGGTAGTTAAACCTAGAATTGGTGGATTTCCTTATCTTAATTGATCTGTGAACCTTGTTGGACCTTAGGCTAATTATAGGCATAAAAGTAAATGTCACTCGGGTAATAATGAGTAATATTCGCATATGCTTAGTTATGCTGTAGAATGTACTTTATAATGTTACGACTCAATCAATTACAATTCTTCTTGGAAATGGTCGGTTTGGTTGGATTTGGTCCATGGTTCGGAGTTGGGTATTGGTTTGGAAAATGGTCATGTTGGTGTCTTTGGAAAAATGGAAAAGGAGTATTTAGACACGGGCGAGATATTTGGTGCTTGGTGGTTTGGAATTTGGTTTGGTTGGTTTGGTTGGTTTGGTTTGGTTGGATTGGAATGGTTATTGGATTGGATCTCAAGCCAGGAGGCTTGTTTCGGAACGGTTTTGGTTTCGGTTGGTTCCTTGCTATGGGGAGGTTGCGGTTAGTGTGTGCTCCGAGGGGCCACTAGTGCCAATCCTCTATGGCCATAGCAAGTGGTATGGAAGATCTCGCCTGAGTCACCCTAAGGACTGAACTTGATGCTATTATTGGTTCAAACAGTGCAACCACATGTGCCAGTATGGGATGGCCTCGATTTAGTAAATTGGAAAGGATTTGGGTCTTGCATCATTAGGAGGCGGGAGAGTATGGACACACCTGTCATGTTGGTGTGTTCTAGGGACTCCCTCGTCGAGGCATCGAGGGGGAGTTTGCCCAGTACAACAGCAATGCCTTCTATGGGGAGGTTATGGGCTAGTGGGGGCCCGTAGGGACCACTAGTGGCCATCCTCTGGGACCGTAGTAAGGGGTGCACATTACCGAGCTGGTGCAAGGTTTAAATCCTAACATATGGAAAGGTCTCGTCACAGTCTAGCAAAACGGGTACGTTGAGTATCGCGTGGTATGGTTTACATGATTGCTAGAACGTGTCATGTGGGTAAAGTGTGCAATCTCTGCAAAGATAAATAAACTAATCGATTAGCCGTGCTCACAATCATGAGCAGCTTGGGAAGTACTATCAAGTATAGAATTTCTAGTGTTGGTTCTGGTCTGGTCTTGGTTCGGTTCTGGTAATGGTTCTATGGAACTTGGATGGGTGTTGAATTGGTTAATGGGTTTGGTTGGAACTTGGCTTTGGAAAATGGATTTGGCTTGGTAGGTTAGTTTGGCTACTAGTTCATGTGAATGGAATGGTTGGAAAACTTGGTTTTGAATAAATATTTATGTTTATTATTCTCATTAAACCAATCTCTTTACAATTGCTTTACAAATTGTGAATGTTTTGAATCTATTATGTTATTGCAAATAAATCTTGCTTTGTGCTCAAAACAGGCTTAGTGTAGAAACTTGTATTCTTTGTTATATCTTGCATCTATATTACTGTTTCCATACACTAAAGTCTTGCGAGTACATATGTGTACTCACCGTTTGCTCTATATTAACAACATGCATAGAAGACGGCGTCGAAGGCAATGAAGGTGCGTCGGTCGACGAGTTCCTCGAGGTGGATGTTGAGTTTGAGCGGTTATCTGGGACTTTCGCCCCCAGTCGGTTGCCTCTGGTTATGGGAAGGCATGCCACTGCCACTGTTGCAGTTTGGTTTTTCTTGTCCTGCTGTTCAGCCAGTTGGCTATGTTTCATTCTTGTAAATTAATTAGTTGTAATCAAACCAGTATTAATGCAACCATTATTCTGCGCTTGATTCTTGATGCAACTTATTGTGAAATATGTGGGTGCTAGGCTACGGATCCAGGGAACTAGCACTAGACACATATCTCGGGGAAGCTCGGGTTGGAATCAATCGATTGGCATATGACCACGAGCAGAGTGTGTCGTGCCGATTGATTGGCCTCAATCCGGGTATGGTTTGTAATTAGTGATCGGATTACTGACGGGTTGCGTCAATACCAGTCCGGCACAACAGTAAATAACCAGATCACATGATGGTAACATCACTCAGTGAATGACCTACAAGTTTAGCTTCTTGAGCTGTCAATGTTTTGTTCTGTGCATAAACATGAACCTAAAACAAAACAATTGCTCTGAACACAAATACTATTTTATAACATTAATTCATCGATACTAGGTCATGTTTATGCATATGTATTGGTACTACCTTGAAGCAGATAAATAAACTTTCATAATAATTGTATGTGTAACCCTCTAAACCTTTAGAATAGTTAGCCATAGCAATCATGGGAGCATTCACATAGCAACCCTATGAACACATGATAGAAAGGTGAATACAAATTGCTTTATAATACATCAAAAACTAAAATAACATTGGGGAACACAATATATGAGTTCATCTATGAGCTCCCAATCACCATGCAATCTATGAGCTCCCAATCACCGTGCAAAGCGAAACACTAGCAAAATAAATATTTTAACACATAGTTTGCTTAAATACTTTATAGTTTCCTTTTACAAGATGAGAGGCTAAAAAGTAAATTCCTATCAAAGAAATATTTTTATCCACACAAACCATTATATTTATGAGTCTTATTTCACTTCTTACTTTATAATTCCTTATTTGTACCACACAAAGATAGTCACTGAGTGGCTAATCTTATTTTTGATCACGTGAAGGCTAAAGCTAGATCATTCAATAAAATACAAATGGAAAAGGAAATTCACCAGTTTTCACAGTCTATAAGCCTAACCATTTTAGTTTGAGCTAAGCATGTCCAACAATAGCTAACCAATCCTACATCTCAGGGGGTAAGATAGACATGCATGTGTTGCCCTGCAATCAGGCACCTCACCATTCCCAATCACAACCAATGCAAAATGAGCATGAAAAGCTTTCCCTGGATAACGAAATTTTGTATATGGTAGACCCTAGTACATAATATTTTTTAAAAAAAACAAGGTAGAACATACATAATAATCTAAAACAAAAGCAAGACTTCCTCCCATGTGGACTACAAGTGACATAATTAAGCATAATCTGATTTACAGATGCAATGGCAAATACTTGGGAGAAAATATTGCAAATCCTTACTAGGAGCTAGGTGTCCAACAATTTATCTAGGAAGAGAAGCAGTCTATGTGCAAGATGAACCCATCTAGGAGGTGATGTATCTAGATGGGGTGATTACAACTGTAAGTAAAATGGAAAGAATGACAACTTATAAGCTTGTCAAAATATTACGGTTGCAATCAACAAGCAACAAAACTCTCATATATATAGGTCAGGAAATCATATGAATTGAAAACTTTACTGCAACAAGATACTTACAAAGCCAAGGAATACATATGCCAGTAGAAACATGAAACCTATCAGTGTAATCTGGAAAAGAAGAAGAAGCAATGCTTTATCACGCCTTTAACAAAACAACATAGCTTATAATAACAGCATATGCAGAACTCTCACCATGTTTGATCTGTAGATGATTCCAACATGGAAACAAAACAAAGATGTTAGTATTCAATGCATAGATGTAAACTAAGAAAACAACTTAATTTACTGCATCAGCTTGAAGGAAAAATGTAAATATGAAATTACTTTCATAAACATAACAAAGATATGCGTTGTCGGAGTGCTAACTAACTACTAATCCAGAACTAGACTATAAAATATATGCAAAGCAAGCTTTTGAGTGCCAGATGAATGACCCCACTAAGCAGAAGTTTATACTTTTCCGCTGTCTACAGACCCTACAAGATGATTCCCCATGCTATACTAAAGCCAGGGTTGGGATTTCTCATTAAAGTAGAATATGGCAGCACCACTATGTGTGAATCATGTGATGAAAAATTGGCTTGATCTTGTGCTGAAAAATTGGTTAGGATTAATCTTGCAAAATTGCTTGCATGAAGGACCAAACATTCAAACATCCAAAAACAGAGACTTTGCATTTGCGCCAGACCAAACATCCAAAAACAGTGAGTCTCACATATATGACGGACCAAACGTTTTGGTCTGTCATAAACGTGATTTTGATGCTTTTACTCGTGTTCAAGAAATCGCGTTTTTCCCATGTATGACGGACCAAATTTTTTGGTCTGTCATACACATGCTTTTGGCGAACTCGTTTTTCCCATGTATGACGGACCAAATTGTTTGGTCTGTCATACACATGATTTTGGCGACCTCGTTTTTCCTATGTATGACGGACCGAATTTTTTGGTCTGTCATACACATGATTTTGGAGACCTCGATTTTCCCATGTATAACGGACCAAATTTTTGGTCCGTCATAAACGTGATTTTGAGGTTTTTGCGCGGGATCAAGTTCTTAAAAACAGTAAGTTTTTCTTTTATGCGCTGGACTGGTTTTTGGTCTGTGCTGGATGTTTTTGTGCACGGTTAAGGGTTTTGAGCTAATGTGGACTTTATGCAATGCTCGTGTGAGTATTTGCATGGACTAATGTTGAGTCAAGTCGTGGACTTGTGCTCGGATCTGTTTTTGCGGTTTGATCATGTGCAGGTATTGCTTGAAGACGAACGTGGTCGATGACGGGATCGGAACTAGGTTCATGGAGGAGCTGAGGTTCGGGACTAGGTTTAGGGAGGAACTGAGGTCTTGGTGGTCAAGGATGTCATGCGGGACGTTCGGGCTAAGAGAATGGTGCACATGAAGAATGGTTAGTCACGTGAGAATGGCAGGAGGTCATTCGCGTGCAAAGTGTTAGTCACGTGAGTATGGCAGGTGGCCATACGCGTGCAAAATGTTAGTCACGTGAGTATGGTAGGGTTGCCATACGCGTGCAAGAGTTGTACTCGGCCAAGTTGGGCCAAGTAGAGTTGTATTGGATACAGATTCCTTCTAGGGAATAGGAATCGTATTCAGAACTCCTTGTGGGTTGGTGCTTTAAATAGGAGGGGTTGTCTCCTGTTGAAGGGCATCAAGTCTTGAGCAAGTTTTAGGGTTTGTACTCTTTTGATTAGAGTACTTTAGACAAAAGAAATAAAGATCAATTCTTTCAAGATTTTTGCGTGCTACAGTAACCACGTTGCTACAGTGTTTTTCTGTTTTGGTTCTTGTTTGCATGCTTGCTCTAAATCTAGATTGGTTTTTGATCCTTGAGTGTCATCTTGATTTGATCCATCAAAAACCTTTCTAGGGTATTGATTTAGAGTTCCTCAAAGTCTAGTTGATTAAACTTTTTGTCGGTTCTGTTAAAACTTTCAAGTTTACGTTAGATCAATTCTCGTCAAGTTCTGGATCAGCAAGCTTGCGAAGCTCATAACTTTTGAGCCATAAGTCCGAGCGAGCTGATTCTTTTTGGGTTTGATTCGTATTGGAATCTAGTTTCTTGTGTCCAAATTTTAGATCGTTTTGACGGTTGGATCTCTAGGAATTCTCGTTTTACCGAACCTCTGTCATTCTGTTTTTGTCGAAAACGAGGCAATTATTTGGTTCTGTTTTGGGGTGAACTTTTAATAGATCAAGAATTTGGTTTTAGCTTCCGCACAATCATTCACCCCCCCTCTGATTGCTATATTCGTGTCTTTTGATCCTACAAGTGGTATCAGAGCAAGGTTTTTCTAATTAATCTTAACCGGTGATTAGAAACCGTAGCGATGGATAGGTATTCGACAAAACCATGTGTGTTCGATGGTGTTGATTTTCAGTTTTGGAAAGCCAAGATGGAGGCGTTCATCCAAGCACAAGGCTTCGCAATATGGGAGAAGGTTTACAAGCTATATCAAGTCCCTGAAAACGACAACGTCAATGATGCAAATCGTGCACATGTTGAAGCAAATAGCAAGGCGCGAAACTTGATCATCCAAGGCTTGGGACGCAGCGACTTTGATCGTGTGGTTCATCTTAGATATGCATATGAGGTATGGAAATCTCTTTGTGATTATCATGAGGGTTCTAACACTGTCAAAGAGGTTCGTCAAGATATTTACAAAAAAGAATATATGCGTTTTGAGATGAAACCTAGTGAATCTGTAGATGACTTCTTTGCACGCTTCAATAAAATTCTTAGCAATCTCCGTGCTGTTGGAGTTAGCTACACTGATGCTGCAAATGCTAGACAATTGCTTAGTGCTTTGGACATGTCAGTGTGGGAGATGAAAGTAACATCTATACAAGAATCTACTATCATGAGCACACTTACATTAGATGTTCTGTATTCAAAATTGAAAACTCATGAGTTAGGTGTTCTTGCCAGGAAGGGTAATATTAAATCAATTGCTTTGATCTCTAACCCTAACATGCCAAATGCAAATTCTTCTTCTAGCTTTGCCTTGTCTTCCATGTCTTCTTTAACAGATGAGCAACTTGAAGAGTTTCCTGAAGAAGATCTGGCACTACTCTCTTCTCGCTTTAATAAAGCTTTGCAGAATGTGAGAATGAGAAAGAGAGGTGGTCCTCTAAGATGCTATGAGTGTGGTGACCTCAACCATATTCGCACAAATTGTCCTAAGCTTACAGGAAAAACATCAAAGGAGGAGAAGGACAACGACAGAAGGAATGAGAAGAAAATGTTCTCGTCAAAAGATAGGAAGAAGAAAAGCTTCATCAACCGCAAGGTGGTTCACCGAGTTCTTTCCGCTCTTGAACAAGTCAATTTGAGCGATGTGGACTCGGAGAGCAGCGAAGATGATGCAACTCCAAGCAAGCATGATTTGATGGGATTGTGTCTCATGGCAAGCAGCAAGGATAGCTTCACCGAGGATGGCAATGACAGCGACTTCAATGAGGTAGATCCTTCTTATGATGAATTAGCCAATGATGTTGCCCGTCTTGGAAAATTACTTGACAAACGTGATAGAAAAATTAAGAAACATGATATTCTTGTGGAGTCATTGAATGCTGAAATTGCTAGACTTAAGACATTGATTCCTAATGATGATACTTGTAAATCATGTGACTTAATTTACAATGAGCTCACCTTGCTTAGGAAAGAACACGCTCTTCTGTTGCATCTAAATGAGAAAAATGAGAAACATGTTAAACATACTAGCTGTTCCACTGATGATTTGCATGGTTCAACTTCTTGTTCTAAATGCTCAACTCTTGAATTAAAATTGAAAGATGCAAATGCTAGGGTTTCTCAATTGACTGATAATCTGCTTACTCATGAGGTTCTTTCATGCTCTACTTGTCGTAAACAGAAAGGGAAGGTCAATATTCCTTGCAATAATTGTTTAACTCTTGCTAAGAAAGTTGATTACTTGCAAAATTCTTTGGAACGTTTCACTAATGGCAAGAAAAAGTTGAACATGATTTTGGATCAATCTAAGGTTAGCACAAACAAGAGAGGTTTAGGTTTTGATCCTTATGCCACATACGAAACTAAACCTCGCATTGTTGTTCAGGCTCCTTGCAAAATTGAGTTATCTAATGAGCCTAAGAAAATTGCTTTTCAATCTGCTGGTTTTTTATCCTCTACTATGATGAATGCAAAATGTGCCTTTACTGTTAAAGCTAAACATCATGTCAAGTACACTTGCACTCATTGTGGTAGAGATGGACACTTAGTAGATTATTGCTTTAGACTAGCCAAACAACAAAAGAAGGAAAGAACTGAGGCTAGGTCAAATTTTAGCAAAGCACATTTTACTCCTTATGCGCCTAGAGTGATGAAAACACTTTCTGTTCCTAGAAACATGGGAAAAGGCAAATCTGATTTTGTGCATAAAAATTATCGTGTTGTGCCTACTGTTGTGCGTCGTGTGTCTCGATCTTTGGATTCCCAAAAATCTCATTCCTAACCCCAAGATCGAGACCTCGACATGTTTTGTTGCTATGTAGGCTTCTCGCGCAAAGAAGGAGAACATATGGCTAGTGGATTCCGGATGCTCACGCCACATGTCCGGTAATAAGAATTGGTTCTCCTCCCTCACTCGTGCATCTCGTGCTGAAAGTGTTACTTTTGGAGATGCTTCTTCCTCTTCTGTTGTGGCAAAAGGTACAATAAAGGTAAGTGACAAGTTTATGTTTAAAGATGTGGCTCTTGTTGAAAATTTGAAATATGACTTGCTTTCTGTCTCACAAATGCTTGATGAAGATCTTGAGATAAGCTTTAAGAAAAATGAATGCAAAGTGCTAGATGCTTCAGGTGATCTTGTGTTCAAAATTTCTCGTTTTGGAAGAGTCTTTAAAGCTGATTTTGATGCATCACCTTCTTCTAAGCATAGGTGTCTAATTGCCAATGTTTCTAAAGATTTATTCTTTTGGCATCGTAGACTTGGTCATGTTGGTTTTGATCATCTTACTCGTGTAAGTGGTTTAGATCTTATACGTGGCTTGCCTAAGCTTAAGGGTGATAGCAATCTAGTATGTTCTTCTTGTAGACATGGTAAGATGATTGCAGGTTCACATCCACCTCTTACCATGGTGATGACAAACGCTCCAGGACAGCTTCTACATCTTGATACAGTTGGACCATCTCGAGTTCAATCCTTTGGAGGCAAACGGTATGTGCTTGTGATTGTTGATGATTTTTCTAGATACTCTTGGGTGTATTTTATGGCATCTAAGGATGAGGCTTTTAGTCATTTTAGAAGTCTTGTTCTTAGGCTTTCTGTTGACCATCCAGGAGCTCTCAAAGCTATTAGAAGTGATAATGGAACCGAATTCAAAAATGCTTCCTTTGATCTCTTTTGTGCTGAAAAAGGAATTGATCATCAATTTTCTTCTCCAAGAGTGCCTCAACAAAATGGTGTAGTTGAAAGGAAAAATAGAACGTTAGTTGAAATGGCTAGAACTATGCTAGATGAGCATCACTCTCCTCGAAATTTTTGGGCTGAAGCGATTTCAACTGCTTGTTATGTTTCAAACCGTGTGTTTTTTAGATCAAAATTGGGTAAGACTCAATATGAGCTTCGGTTTGGACATAGACCTTCTGTTTCTCACTTTCGAGTTTTTGGATGCAAATGTTTTGTCTTGAAATCTGGAAATCTTGATAAATTTGAAGCAAGATCAACTGATGGCATTTTTCTTGGATATCCTGCTCATACTCGTGGCTATCGTGTGCTTGTTTTGGAGACTAACAAAATTGTGGAAACTTGTGAAGTTACTTTTGATGAGGCTAGTCCAGGCACTAGTCCAAGTGATGCATGTACAGGCGCATACATTCAGGGGGAGAAAATCTTTAAAGATAATGATGATGTTGAAGATGATGTCTTGACTCTTCCTAATGCACAACAAGCTGTAGCACCCTTGGCACCTACTACTACATCACCTACAGCTAACCATCCTCAAGCTACAACATCATCTGTACATGCTGAAAATGAAGAAGGAGAAGGAGAAGTCTCAAAAGCCAATGCTCCCTTGCACATTCAAAAAATGCATCCATCTGAACAAATGATTGGAGACCTAAATGAGAGAGTCACTCGATCCAGGTTTATTCATTCTGACACTCATGCTCATTCTCGCTTTAGTTGCTTCTTTTGAACTCCAAAGATATATCTCATGCATTATCTCGACTAATCTTGGATCAATGCCATGCATGAAGAATTAGAGAATTTTGAACGAAATAAAGTTTGGAAACTTGTCTCACCACCTCCTGATTTTAATGTTATTGGAACTAGATGGGTTTTCAAAAATAAACAAAGTGAGGATGGTGTTGTTGTTAGAAACAAGGCTAGATTGGTTGCTCAAGGTTACACTCAAATTGAAGGCTTAGATTTTGATGAAACCTTTGCTCTTGTTGCTAGAATTGAAGCCATTAGAATCCTTTTAGCTTTTGCTGCATCCAAAGGTTTCAAATTGTATCAAATGGATGTGAAAAGTGCTTTTCTTAATGGCTACATAAATGAGGAAGCTTTTGTCAAGCAACCACCTGGTTTTGAAAATCCAAGGTTTCCAAATCATGTGTTCAAACTATCAAAAGCTTTGTATGGTTTGAAACAAGCCCCTAGAGCATGGTATGACAGGCTAAAAACCTTTTTACTTGAAAGGGGGTTTTCAATGGGAAAGGTTGATAAAACTCTCTTTTTACTCAAGCAAGGCAATGATCAACTATTCGTTCAGATTTATGTTGATGATATTATCTTTGGTGGTTCCTCTCATGTTTTAGTGTTTTGAGTTTTCAGAAACAATGAGGAAGGAGTTTGAGATGAGTATGATGGGTGAGTTGACATACTTTTTGGGATTTCAAATCAAGCAAACGAAGGATGGTACTTTTGTGCATCAAAGCAAATACACAAGAACTTGCTACATCGTTTTGGGATGGAAAACAGCAAACCAATCATGACACCTATGGAAAGCAATTGCACGCTTGATCCGGATGAAAATGGTGAGCCAGTTGATCAAAAGGAATATAGAAGCATGATAGGTTCACTTTTGTACCTCACTGCATCAAGGCCGGATATACAATTTGCTGTGTGCTTGTGTGCTCGTTTTCAAGCTTCCCCACGTGCTTCACATCGACAAGCCGCGAATTTTTAGGTATCTTCATGGAACTCAAGATTTTGGCATTTGGCTTTCTGCTTCCTCATGCATTAGTTTAAGAGCCTTTTCTGATGCTGATTTTGGAGGATGTAGAATTGATAGAAAAAGTACATCTGGTACATGTCATTTCTTGGGCAATTCTCTTATTGCATGGTCATCTAGAAAACAATCTTCTGTTGTACAATCAATTTGAATCTGAATATGTGGTCAGCTGCTAGTTGTTGTTCTCAAATTCTTTGGATAGTAGCTACACTTAAAGATTATGGGGTTAATTTGGATAGTGTTCCTCTTTTGTGTGATAACACTAGTGCAATTTGCATTGCTAAGAACCCTGTACAACACTCTAGAACAAAACACATTGACATCAGATTTCACTTTCTTAGAGATCATGTTGAAAAAGGCAACATTGTGTTTCATCATGTGGATACTGAACATCAATTGGCAGACATTTTCACAAAACCTTTGTCTTCTTCTCGTTTTGCTTTTATTCGGGGAGAACTTGGGATTCTTCATCCAATGGGTTTGTTTTGAGGGGGAGTTTCCTTGCCAAGTTTTTTCACTTAGTGAGCTCACTTTATCATATTTCTTTATATGTTATGTAATTGAGCTAATATATGATAATCTAATTGTCTCACTTGAACTAAAAATGACACCATGAATTCCTCGGACTGATTGCCTATAGCTAAATACTGTGATATCTCACTCTTCTAGGCTTGATATTGAATCTTCTTGACAAATTTGGGCTATGAAGCAAGTATGTTTTCAACTTTACTCTTTCAAAAGACCTTTTAATCAGTTTTGCATGTTTACAATCAAAGAAAAAGGAAAAGAAAAGGGAATCAATATAAAAAAGGGGGTCATAAAAGCAAAAGCTTCAAGTTATGTGCTTCAGGCTTGCTTTCCCTAAAAAGATAAGATGTATGCTTCAAGCATGCCATTCCCTCAAAGATAAGATGTATGCTTCAAGCATGCCACTCCTAGAAAATAAAAGAAGTATGCTTCAAGCATGCCACATGCAACTTATTGTTTAAAGATTAAATTGGTCTACTAGATTGGAGTTGAAACTACTTGCTCGCCCTAAGTTGTTAGTTGCTTCAATTTTTAAAGCCTTGCTTTTTCTGCTAAGATCTTGCTTAGTACTTGGCTATAGTTGACTAATTTGAGGTTGAGATGCATGTCATTTCTTAACTTGTTAACATCACATCAAGATCATGTATTTTGCATGTTATGTGATATATAAGGTTATATGATCGAATGAGCTCATCTTTTCCTATCTTGGCACTCCCTTGTTTCTCATTGTGAAATCATTGCTGCAGGAAAAATTTTGAACAAATTCTCTCTTTTGTACTCTTGATGAATCCATTGTCAAAGGGGGAGAAATTTTGGGAATATTTGAGAAGTTCAAAGAAAAAAGGGAAAAAGTTTTTTTTGGAAATTTGAGCTTTTTGGGAGAAGTTTGGAGAATTTTGGAATTGTTGGACACATTGCACATTCACAAACATTTTCATTCTCAGGGGGAGATTTTGTTTTGCCTTTTTGTCAAAGGGGGAGGTTCTGTGTTATTGGTGTTAATCCTTTGGATCTCAAAATCTTTTGTAAAAGAGAATGCCAATGTTCAAATCTAAAGTGGTGTTGCCAATGTTTTCATCAAGGGGGAGATTGTGAATCATGTGATGAAAAATTGGCTTGATCTTGTGCTGAAAAATTGGTTAGGATTAATCTTGCAAAATTGCTTGCATGAAGGACCAAACATTCAAACATCCAAAAACAGAGACTTTGCATTTGCGCCAGACCAAACATCCAAAAACAGTGAGTCTCGCATATATGACGGACAAAACGTTTTGGTCTGTCATAAACGTGATTTTGATGCTTTTACTCGTGTTCAAGAAATCGCGTTTTTCCCATGTATGACGGACCAAATTTTTTGGTTTGTCATACACATGCTTTTGGCGAACTCGTTTTTCCCATGTATGACGGACCAAATTGTTTGGTCTGTCATACACATGATTTTGGCGACCTCGTTTTTCCCATGTATGACGGACCGAATTTTTTGGTCTATCATACACATGATTTTGGAGACCTCGATTTTCCCATGTATAACGGACCAAATTTTTGGTCCGTCATAAACGTGATTTTGAGGTTTTTGCGCGGGATCAAGTTCTTAAAAACAGTAAGTTTTTCTTTTGTGCGCTGGACTGGTTTTTGGTCTGTGCTGGATGTTTTTGTGCACGGTTAAGGGTTTTGAGCTAATGTGGACTTTATGCAATGCTCGTGTGAGTATTTGCATGGACTAATGTTGAGTCAAGTCGTGGACTTGTGCTCGGACCTGTTTTTGCGGTTTGATCATGTGCAGGTATTGCTTGAAGACGAACGTGGTCGATGACGGGATCGGAACTAGGTTCATGGAGGAGCTGAGGTTCGAGACTAGGTTCAGAGAGGAACTGAGGTCTTGGTGGTCAAGGATGTCATGCGGGACGTTCGGGCTAAGAGAATGGTGCACATGAAGAATGGTTAGTCACGTGAGAATGGCAGGAGGTCATTTGCGTGCAAAGTGTTAGTCACGTGAGTATGGCAGGTGGCCATACGCGTGCAAAATGTTAGTCACGTGAGTATGGTAGGGTTGCCATACGCGTGCAAGAGTTGTACTCGGCCAAGTTGGGCCAAGTAGAGTTGTATTGGATACAGATTCCTTCTAGGGAATAGGAATCGTATTCAGAACTCCTTGTGGGTTGGTGCTTTAAATAGGAGGGGTTGTCTCCTGTTGAAGGGCATCAAGTCTTGAGCAAGTTTTAGGGTTTGTACTCTTTTGATGAGAGTACTTTAGACAAAAGAAATAAAGATCAATTCTTTCAAGATTTTTATGCTACAAGAACCACGTTGCTACAGTGTTTTTCTGTTTTGGTTCTTGTTTGCATGCTTGCTCTAAATCTAGATTGGTTTTTGATCCTTGAGTGTCATCTTGATTTGATCCATCAAAAACCTTTCTAGGGTATTGATTTAGAGTCCCTCAAAGTCTAGTTGATTAAACTTTTTGTCGTTTCTGTTAAAACTTTCAAGTTTACGTTAGATCAATTCTCGTCAAGTTCTGGATCAGCAAGCTTGCGAAGCTCATAACTTTTAATCCATAAGTCCGATCGAGCTGATTCTTTTTGGGTTTAATTCGTATTGGAATCTAGTTTCTTGTGTCCAAATTTTAGATAGTTTCGACGGTTGGATCTCCGGGAATTCTCGTTTTACCGAACCTCTATCATTCTGTTTTTGTCGAAAACGAGGCAATTATTTGGTTCTGTTTTGGGGTGAACTTTTAATAGATCAAGAATTTGGTTTTAGCTTCCGCACAATCATTCACCCCCCCTCTGATTGCTATATTCGTGTCTTTCGATCCTACACTATGCAAACACAAATTGCCCGAACCATACACACAAGACATAGCCGAGAGCCCAAATTAATGAATGAAAGCAGAACAGCAAAAAAATACTACTGCAACATGTGTTAATAAAATAGAGTATGTCATCGTGTTGCCCCAACAATAGATTCTCAACAACACCATAGTTTACCAAAAGCAGCCACTCGCATTATGCATGTAGCACATTTTTAACACTCAAGAGCTTAGAGACAAGTAATGTCGGGACCCGAATGTGCAAATCCGGACCCTCTGTGTTTTCAGCACTAGTCCAGGATCACGCTAGTGCACAGTCTCAACATCGATGAATATCATAATCATACACAGCAAAATATTAAATAAGTCTTTATTATAATGAAAAGCGATTGAGTAAACCTTAGGGTAAACTTACAAAAGTACACCTCGCAGAGCAAAGTCTTAATTAAATAAACTGCAGCAGACATAAATAACTCGTGGCACCAACCAATATGTCACAATCAACTGACTGGGCTCGCTCCCTAGTTCGTCGGATCCTCCTGGAACTCCTCCAGTGCTGGCGTTGATTCTTCCTCAACTGATGTTTTGTATTGTGGCAAGTATGAGTACTTACAAGCACTCAGCAAGTCATGCACAAAGATGCAATTCTAGTAGCTACATGCATGGCTTATTCCAACAACAAGCTAAGTGGTTCTTTTGGAATAAGCAACATTCAAAAATAACAATAGTAGATTGGAAAGCAGTAAAACAGTAATAACAATAATAACTTTCATAATCAATCTCTCAAGTAAAGCATTTATCCTCCTTAAACAAATTCATCCTTTTCATACCATGTATCAACTAACCCAAGTTCATTTTTATGAAAGTCTAACTCTTGACTGTAATCCCCGAGCAATGTCCAATACCGTGGATCCGGCTATTCGAATAGGTTGTACACTCTGCAAAGGTTATACACTTTACCCATAAGATACAGTGAAACACCATCAAGGCGAGTGACCGGAACAAAGCCTTTACAATGCTCCTTCTAAACCCAGTACTGCCCGCTAAGGTTTCAACACTAAAGGGATTGGTTACCACACTTAGGGCCCCCTCTTGTGCCATGTGATACTACCCGTACACCCGGGACTCACACCACCAAGGCAGTACCGAAATCTAGACATCACAAATTAATCAGCTAGGTCTATCCCTTTCCAAACATGTGGTTGTATGTTAGACTCAATTCAAATTCTTGCAAGGTTAAGTCCTTAGGGTGACCAAGGCAAGACTACCCAAGAATTCACAAGTGTCCAACTCAACAAAAATCAAATACGACCTCCCATGTGCCACTCCTGGCCCACCAGAAATAATATTGCCACTTGCCTCAGTCTAAATCATTTTATCACCCAGTTGATTACCATGCACCACGTGCCATCAACATCATCAATACAACATGTCACACCTTTCATAAACATGTTACTTTTCTCATTAAGTCAAATTTAACATTTAATAATCCGAAATGGTGTTATCGACACGTTGCAGGGCTAAGCAAACTACATACGATCTATTTAACCCATGTTGGCAATTTATTAATGTCCAACTAATATTCCATAATCTTGGGTGACAAATGATTCATGGCATAAAATTATTATAGGCAAGGTGGCATACAACAAATAGGTCGTATAGCTATTCCAAGAATTACTTAAAAGCATTTTAATTAAACTAGCATGCAATAATTAAATCAACATAGTTTTTAAAAGTGGGGTCAATATGGTCAAAGCACAACTTGCCTTGGAAAAGGTCCTATTCCTGCTCTTGGACTTGTTCCTGGGTCAAGACCTCTCCTTCGAAGCCTTTGGATAGTTCAATGTCTATGCGAAACGGATAATTAAACAACAAATAAATAAAAATAGAGATCAACTCTAGTCCAAAAATTAAATAAAATTCACCATTAAATAAAGCTCAATTTTACAAAAATTTAGAAAATAGAATCACCTCAATTGGAGTTAAAACGCAAAAGTTATAGCTGTTTGAACTTTGAAAATCAATTAAATCTAATAAACCAAATTATCCGATTTATTTTCTATTGAAAAATCGAAAATATGACATCAGCTGATGTCAGCACCCAATTTGAATGTCGACCGAATTATTTTCCTAAAGGAAAATCGATTTATTGCGTCACGCTTACATCATCTGGTCTATAGACTCGGTCCACGCTTGGTTCTGGTCCACGGTGGACTCAGTCCACCGGATCACGTCTCACTGACAGGTGAGCACCACTCGGAATGATGTCATGCTGATGTCAGCACGGCTCGGCTTGATCGATTGACAGCTAGGTCCCACCGATGAAGTCATCATGACGTCACACTCGCGTGGGCGCGGTGGCTGACATGCGGGCCCAGCTCGGATGACGTCATGGGTGACGTCATTGTGACCGGCGCGGCTCGGCGATGCCTCAATTTCCGTGCACATGTGGCACGCGCGGATTAGCTGCGCTGCTATGCGATCTCGTCCGTTGATTCAAAAACCGACAACTTAGATTCGATCTCACCCCTCGCGCGCGGAAGTACATGGCCCAATCCCGTCCATTTGATTTGGATCAGACGGTTGGGATCAATTCTAGTTGGACGAGTTAAAGAGGGTGATGTGGATAGTCCCGGTGGGCACCACGTGGCTTGATCCACACCGCCTGATCTGAAACGAACGGCTACGATCTAAATCTAGTGTTAACACACGAATCAAATCTATCCGTATGATCTAGATCCGACGTCTAAGATCCAATCTAACTCGCAATAGTACGGGACCACGCAGCTTAATCTGGTTCCTCCATTCTAGATCTAACGGCCTATGTTGATCCAATCTATAGCACTGCTTAGCATCTACGTGGCATAATGTAGTTCGTCCAATCTAGATCTAATGGTTCAGATCTAATCCAACCGAAACTATGAGATGTCAACGTGGACAAACCTGGACCATTCGATGCGGATATGACAGTCGACAAAGCTCGCGGATCCCGGTGATGGAGCAGTGGCCCGAGTTTGTCTGAGCTGAGGACGACGACACAACACTCGGCATTTCGCGCGTTCTCCGGCGAAGTGAATAGTCTCCACGGACACTGCTCAACGTGAGGACTCCAAATCTGGGCGCGGAATCCCTAACAAATGACGGACGGTGTCGAAGAAGAAGAAAATCTGCAGCGGCTTCCCACGAACTTCGATGAGCAATCCTAGGCAACTGGCGGTGACGGGGGTGCTGCGAGCTAGGGCAAACAATGCGCAAGCAAACGGCGGACCTCAGAAGGCATTCAGTGCATTAAATAGCGACTCAGGAAGGCGTGCGCGGTGCAGAATACCAGCGGACACGACTGCTACGCGGCACAGCAGTCCGAGTCGGAGACGAACACGGTGAGCCGTACACGTGGACTGTCAATGCTTCAGATCCAACCGATGCGATCGGATCTGATCCGGATTCGGTCGGGCGATGTGGCGCCATCGTGGGCGTCCATTTGGACGAGATCCGATAGCATCATGTGCGCGCACACGCGGACGGATCTTGATCGTTGGATCTGAATCCAACGGTCGGCGCGGTTTAGGGTTAGGGTTTACGGGTCGCGGGTTAGCAGGCTAACAGGTCTGGTCCATTAGGCTCAACCCGTTAGGGTTTCCGATTTTCTTTTTCATTTTTATTTCTTAAAATAACTCCAGTAATTCATTTAATTCGGGAAAAATAGTAAAAGACTCAGAAAAATTCCTGAAAAAATCTGAAAAATACTTTGAGACATTTTAGACTTAAATAAAATATTTCCAACAAAACTTTATTTAAAACTTTTAAATATTTAAATGATTCATAATAGGAATTAATTCAAATCAAATCCAAATAAATTCCAAAAAATATCAAAAATTCAAATAACTCAATAAATTTAATAAAAGCAACATTTTGGGATGTTACAACCCCCCTTAACAGAATCTTGACCCCAAGATTCAGGGCTAACTACGGAATAGGTTTGGAAACTATTTCTTTAAGTCTTCTTCACGCTCCCAAGTTGCCTCACTTTCAGAGTGGTTGCTCCACTGGACTCTGCAGAAGCGAGTTGACTTGTTCCTTGTCTCTCGATCCATTGTATCCAAAATCTTCATAGGGTGCTCATTGTATGTTAGATCTTCTTGTAGCTCGATCGTCTCTAAAGGTGTTTGTTCATCTGGCACTCGTAGACACTTCTTCAATTGCGATATATGAAACACGTCATGCACTCCCGCCAATGATTGCGACAACTCCAACTAATAGGCGACTTCACCTTTGCGGCTCAAGATCTTGAATGGACCAACATATCATGGCGCAAGTTTTCCTTTGGCATGAAATATTTTAACTCTCTTGAGAGGTGTAACTCTAAGGTATACAAAATTCGCTGGTTCAAAACTCAGCTCTCGGCGATGGTTATCGGCATAACTCTTCTGTATTGATTGGGCTATCCTCAATCTTTTCCTAATCATGGCAATCTGTTCTTCGGCTTCTTGAAGAATATCTGGTCCAAAGACGTGGCGCTCACCTGTCTCATTCCAATTCAATGGCGTTCGATAGGGTCGACCATACAACACTTCAAATGGTGACATCTGTAAACTGGCTTGATAGCTGTTGTTATAGCTAAACTCGGCATACGACAAAGACTTGTCCCATGAGGTGGCATAAGCTAGAGCACAAGCTCTTAACGTGTGTTCCAAAATTTGGTTGACTTTCCGTCTGTCCATCCATCTGCAGATGGTAAGCTGTACTGAAATTCAGACGAGTTCCCATGGCTTCATGCAACTTATTCCAGAATATTGAGGTAAATTGGGTACCTTTGTCCGACACTATCTTCTTTGGCACTCCATGCAAACAGATAATCCTTGACATGTATAGCTCTGCTAAACGGTTTCCTGAGTACATAGTCTTCACAGGTATGAAATGAGCTATCTTGGTCAAACGATCCACTATGACCCATATGGAATTGTATCCACTTTGAGTCCTTGGCAAACCGGTAATGAAGTTCATACCAATTTCTTCCCACTTCCACTCAGGTATCTTCAATGGCTACAACAATCCAGCTGGCCTCTGATGCATTACCTTTACTCTCTGACATATGTCGCACAGTGCAACATGCTCGGCAACTTCACGCTTCATGCTTGGCCACCAAAATCTCTCTTTTTGGTCTTGGTACATCTTAGCACTTCTCGGATGAATCGAGTACTTGGAATCATGAGTGTAACACCCTAATTTTTGCTTTTCATGTATTTAAATGTTATTTTGCACTTTTGACAATTTTTGGAATTTATTTGGATTTATTTGGATTTAATTTGAATTTATTTCCTTTTGAGATAATTAAATAATTAAAAGTTTTAAATAAAACTTTGTTGGAAATATTCTATTTGAGTCCAAAATGTCTCAAAGTATTTTCCAGAATTTTTCTGGAATTTTTCTGATTATTTTGCTATTTTTCTTGAATTATTTGAATTTCTAGAAATTAATTTAATTATTAATTCGCTGGAAAAACCCTAACGGGTTTTACTGTTCTTCCGACTGAGCTGGACCCGAGTCAGACTTGTGTCTGACTCGAGCCCGACCCAAACCAGACCGAGTCAGACCCTAACCCTAACCCACGTGACCATTGGATCAAGATCCAACGGCCGTGTTTGCGCCACGTCACCCCGCGCGAGATCGAATCGAATCTGTCCGCGCCGATCGCATCTGAACCGTTGATCGCGCATATGTGGACGGCCGAGATTGAGCTACGTCACCTTCTCCATGTGGTCGCCGGATTCTGCCGTTGTGCCCGGGTGGACCTCGGTTTCAACGGATTTCATGGACGCTGAGGGCCCTATTTATTGTGCCGCCACCCTTGTCGCGACCCCCTTTCCATTGCTCATGTTTTGCCCCAAGTCTCACCCCTTAAGCCGCGCCCTAGCCGACGCAATCGCTCGCCGAAGTTGGTTTAGCGTTCGGTTCGGATTTTGGTGATCCTCCGTCGTGAACCGCCGTCCCCCGTCGTGCTTGAGGTCAGATCCAAGATCCTCGCATTGAGCCGCACCCGTGGAGACCACTCACCTTGCCGGAGGAGCCCCATAGCGCCACGTTGTGTGTCGTCTTCTCCGTCTCCGGCAAGCTCGAGCCGCCACGCCACCATCAACGCCCGCGAAGCTTCTCGACCGTCCGATCCAGATCCAACGGCCACGGTGAGTCCACGTAGCCTCTCGGTGATTTAACTAAATTAGATCTAAACCGTTCGATTTGGATCCAACGTACAGGATTGAGCCACGTAGCCTCTCGGTGATTTAACTAGATTAGATCTAAACCGTTAGATTAGAATCCAACGTACGGGATTGAGCCACGTAGCCTTTAAACTGCACCATGCTAGATCCAATCTCAACCGTTAGATCTAGATCCTATGGCAGAGATTAAGCCACGTAGATTAACATTGTGACGCATTAGGCTGGACCGTAGTAGTCCGATCGAGATCGAACGGTGTAGATCTCGCCACGCGTCAAGCGCCGGGTCATGCCACGTCGTTGCACGAAGCCGCGCGGCTCAGATCCAATCATGGTCATCCGTTTCGAATCGAACGGACCGGATCAACCGCGTTCAATCCAAACGCGTGAAGTTAGATCCGATCTGAACCGTTGGATTTCAAACCAACGGCCCAGATTGTGCCATGTGTCTAGTAGCCAAACCGACGCGATCCACGCGGGCTCGCCTGGTCGTCGCTGATGTCACGCGTGACGTCAGCACGGGCCCGCATGTCAGCGTCTGGCCAAACTGCACCATGACATCACTCGTGATGTCATGATGACATCACAGTGCGGCTCGGCTGTAAGAGCCGTTCGGCCGAGCGCAAGGACGTCAGCGATGACGTCATCCGAGTGGGTCCCATGTGTCAGCGACACGTGTACCCGTGGACCGGGTCCATGGTGGACCCGAGCCGAGCCGTGTGCCGGGTCCATGGAACCGAGGCGACGTGGCGGCTTCTGATTGGTCCACGTGTCATGATGATGCAATAAATCGATTTTTCAATAGAAAAATAAATGAATTAATTCGGTTTATTCTTTTATTTGATTTTTCAAACTTCAAATGCTTATAACTTTTGCGTTTTAACTCCGATTTGAGTGATTCCAATTTCTAAATTTTTATAAAATTGAGCTCTACTTAATGGTGAATTTTATTTAATTTTTGGACATGAGTTTTCCTCTGTTTATATTTATTAAATTGATTTTCCAAACTTTAAACGATTATAACTTTTGCGTTTTAACTCCCATTTGGATGATTCAAATTTCTAAAAATTTATAAAATTGTGCTATTCCTGTTTATGAATTTAATTTGAATTTTTGGATATTTTGTCTACTGTTTTATTATTTATTGCTATTTGCACGCGTTACGATTAGATGTTGAAGTACCCGAAGGCTTCGAAGGTAAACTTTTGACCCAGGAGCCAGCTCAAGACCAAGAACAAGTACTTTTTGAAGGCAAGTTATGCTTTGATCATATTGCTCCTATTTTGGAAAATTAGTTTGAATTAAGTTATTGCATGCTAGTTTAATTAGAAATTGTTTTAATTATTTTTGGGAATTAGGTAAATGTCAAATTGCAGTATGACACCTTGACTATTTAATTATGTGCCATGAACCCTTGTCACCCTAGTTGGGGATCATATTAGTTGGTCATTATTAAATTGCCAACATTGGGTATTTAGACCATTGTAGTATATTGCTTAGACCTGCTACGTACACATGACATGATTCTGGACAACCAAATGTTAATATTGACTTAATGAGATATTGAACCAGTTTTTGAGAAGTTTCATGTGTTGTGATGTTGATGATGGCACGTGGTGCATGGTAATCAACTAGGTTTGATAAATGCTTTAGACTGGGGCAAGTGGAAAGAATGATCGGGTGGGCCATGAGTGGCACTGGGAAAGTCTTTTTGGTTCTTCGGTAGTCTTGCCTTGGTCACCGTAAGGACATAACTGTCGGGACCCGAATCTGCAAATCCGGACCCTCTGTGTATTCAGCACTAGTCCAGGAACGCGCTAGTGCACACAGTCTTAACATCGGTAAATATCACAATCATACCACTCGATACTAATAAAGTACTTTAATTAAATAGTCAAACTGATTGCTCGACCTTATGGTCAAGTTACAAATATATGCCACACAGGGCGAAACTTATTAAGAAAGAAATAATAGCAGCGGAAAATAAAATAACTTCGTGGCGCCATCCAGTATACCACAGTAACCTGATCGGGCTCACTCCCTAAGTAGACGGTTCCTCTTGGAGCTCCTCCTCCAAAGCTGGTGTAGTCTCCTCCTCAACTGGTGTTGTATTGTGTCAAGGGTGAGTACTTGGTACTCAGCAAGTCATGCACAGAATGCAGCTAATATACTACATGCATGGCTTGATACAAAGGAGTGGCTCAAGGTATATTTGCAGTAAGAGCATTTAACAAGTATCATAAGTAGATTCGAAAGCAGTAGTAACAAGTAAAGCATAAATAACTTTTCAAGGAGTTTAGTAAACATCTTTCCCATCCTAATCCACGTTTCCATCAACATCATTATTAATCCAACCCAACCTTTCCAATCCAAGTTATTTTTGAGAAAGTCTAACCCTTGACTGTAATTCCCGAGCGATGTCCAATACCGCGGACACGGCTATTCGAATAGATTTTTCACTCTGCAGAGGTTATGCACTTTACCCACAAGATACAGTCAAACACCACAAAGGCGAGTACCCATAACAAAGTCTTTCAGAAACTTCTAACAATACAAGTGGTCCTCTCCGGTATTGCACACTAACCCTTCCCTTAGCTAAGGCGAAGTTTAGGCCAATCAACCGTTAGATGGGTACCTGGCCGCAGCCCCAGACGCTCCCTGCATAACTTACACAAAGGGTGTAGTTGACATCCTGAGGTCCCACAAGTACGTTATCAGCAACTTAATCAACTAGGTCCGTCCCATTACAGACATGTGGTTGCAAGATTGACTCAGTTCAAAGGCTTGCAAGGTGAAGTCCTTAGAGTGACCAGGGCAAGACTACCCGAAGAACCAAAACAACATTCCCCATGCCACAACTGGCCCACCTGATCATTCTTGCCACATGCCCCGGTCAAAAGTTATTTATCAAACCCTAGTTGGTTACCATGCACCACGTGCCATCAACATCACATGATACCTTTCCAAATAGGTTCAATATGTCATTAAGTCAATATTAACGTTTGAGTGTCCAAAATCATGTCATGAGCACGTAGCGTGCTCTAAGCCATATACTACAACGATCTACAAACCCATGTTGGCAATCTAGTAATGTCCAACTAATAATCTACAACTAGGGTGACAAGGGGTCATGGCACATATTTAAGTAATCAAGGTGTCATACAGCAATTAGGCATTTATCTAATTACCCATAATTAAGTAAAGCATTTTCTATTTGAACTAGCATGCAATACATTAAATCAAAATAGGTTTCAAAATAGGATCAATATGGTCAAAGCATAACTTGCCTTCAAAGAGTACTTGTTCTTGGTCTTGAGCTGGCTCCTGGGTCAACAATTCTCCTTCGAATCCTTCCGGCACTTCAACGTCTACTCGTAAAGCGTGCAAATAGCAATACACGAATAAACACTAGGCAAAAAGTGTTCAAACATCCAAATAAAATCCATAAACAGAGAGAACATGATTTTATGAATTTTTAGGAATTGGAATCGCTCAAATCGGAGTTAAAACACAAGAGTTATGATTATTTAAAGTTTAAATAATCAATTAAATGATTTTACAGAGAAAAAACTTTAGTTCAAAAATTAAATAAAATTCATATTTGAGTAGATCTGAATTTTATGAATTTTTAGAAATTTGAATCGTTCAAATCGGAGTTGAAACGCAAAAGTTATAAGCGTTTGAAGTTTGAAACAAAATCTGAAATCATTATTTCGAATTAATAAATCATTTTCTTTTTCGGAAATTAATTATTGCGTCAGTGAGGACACGTGGCAGCCCCTGATTGGTCTGCTGACGTCAGCCGGTTCATGGACGTGGTCCATGGTTTGGCTCGGGTCTACCGTGGACCCGGTCCACGGCTCACGTGCGGCTGACAGGTGGGACCCACTGTGGTGACGTCATTCTTGGCGTCGGCCGGGCTCGACCGCAGTCGGCAGTGGGACCCACTGGTGACATCATCGATGACGTCACTACACCGCTGGGGTGGCCGTTGACGTGCGGGCCTGCCATGACGTCAGCGTGACGTCATGGTGTGGTTTGGCTGGGCCGCTGACGCAGTGGCCCGCGTGTCGATGACCCACACACGCCGCTGCGCGCGGCTCGGCTCCCGGACACGCAGCACGATCGTGTCCGCTGATTTGAAAATCAACGGCCGCGATTAGATCCAGGTGTTAACACGTTGAAAACTACACGGTGATCGTGGGCCGCTGATCTAGATCGGACGGCCCAGATCCGATCCGGGTTCCGTGGTTTGGGGAGAACGTGGGCTCACCGCGCGTCGTTCGATCTTGATCGAACGGCCGTGGAAGCTCCAAGACGTTGATGGCGCGCGGCTCGAGGTCACCGGAGTTGGGGATGGCGACACGCAACCCGCGCTCCGAGGGCCTTCCGACGAGATGAAGTACGCGCCCAGGTTCGCCTCGTCGCGGGGGTTGCGGATCTGGCCACGGAAGCGGCGGAGCGTGGCAGGTTTGCGGCGGAGAACGAAGAACGCACGGCGGCTGTTCTTAACTACGGCGAGGAATTACGGCGGCGCTAGGGTTTCCCTGCAGGCGTGGGCTAGGGCAACGGGCGCGGCGTCTAACGACGGTCCTCGGGAGGGGGTCCACGGCTTTTATAGCGCGAAATCCGAGTCCGACGCGGCGGCGGAGAGCAACGGCCGCGGCGAGGTCTCCGGATCGGGGACGATGACCCCGGACCGTCCACGTGGCGCGATCAGCGGCCACGATGGCTTGGCGCGAACGGGTCCGACCCGGGTCCGGTCGGATCGGGCTCGCGTGACGTGGCGCCGTCACGGCCGTTGGATCTCGATCCAACGGTCACGTGGCTAGGGTTCGGCCGAGTCAGTTGGCTTGGGTCGGACTCGAGTCCGGCTCGGGTTCCGACTCGGTCGGATGAACAGTACTCGACCCGATTGATTTTCCAGCGATTTAATATTCAAAATAATTTCCAGAAATTCATTTAATTCAAGAAAAATAGCAAAATACTCAGAAAAATTCCAGAAAAATTCTGGAAAATACTTTAGAACATTTTGGACTCAAATCAAATATTTCCAACAAAATTTTATTTGCAAAGTTAAATTCTTTAATTATTTCAAAATGGAATAAATTCAGATAAATTCCAAATAAATCCAAATAAATTCCAGAAAATTCCAAAAATTCACCAAAGTGCCAAATCACACATAAATTTAAGAAAAGCAAATTTTTGGGGTGTTACAAACCTCCCCCCCTTAATAGAGTCTCGTCCCCGAGATTCAGTGCCTAGTACAGAATAGGTTTGGAAACTCTTTCTTCAATTCCTCTTCGCGCTCCCAAGTTGCTTCGCTCTCTGCATGGTTGCTCCATTGAACTCTGCAGAAACAGGTTGACTTGTTCCTCGTCTCTCGATCCATTGTGTCTAGAATCTTCACGGGGTGCTCCTTGTAAGTCAAATCTTCTTGCAGCTCAATTGACTGTAGCAGTGTCTGTTCCTTAGGTACTCGGAGACACTTCTTCAACTGGGACACGTGGAACATGTCATGCACTCCTGCTAATGATTGCGGTAACTCCAGCTGGAAAGCAACTTCGCCTCTGCGGCTCAAAATCTTAAATGGTCCAACATAACGGGGTGCAAGTTTCCCTTTGGCATGGAACCTCTTAACTCCCCTGAGAGGCGTAACTCTGAGGTATACAAAGTCTTCTGGTTCAAAACTCAAATCCCGGCGACGATTGTTAGCATAACTCTTCTGTCGTGATTGGGCTATCTTCAACCTTTCCCTAATCATGGCAATCTGCTCTTCAGCTTCTTGAAGAATATTAGGCCCGAAGACACGGCGCTCGCCGGTCTCATTCCAGTTTAAGGGCGTCCGACAGGGTCGACCATACAAAGGCCTCAAAGGTGACATCTCAGAACTAGCCTGGTAACTATTATTGTAACTGAACTCGGCATACGGCAAACTCTTATCCCAAGAGGTAGTATAAGCCAATGCACACGCTCTTAGCATATCTTCCAGAATCTGATTGACTCTTTCGGTCTGTCCATCCGTCTGTGGATGATAGGCTGTACTGAAGTTCAAACGGGTTCCCATGGCTTCATGTAGCTTATTCCAGAACCTCGAGGTAAACTGGGTACCTCTATCCGATACGATCTTCTTTGGCGCTCCGTGCAAACAGACGATCCTGATCATATACAACTCTGCTAACTTGTCCCCCGAGTAAATGGTCTTTACGGGGATAAAATGGGCTACTTTGGTCAAGCGATCCACTATAACCCATATGGAGTCATAACCTCCTTGAGTCTTAGGCAAACCGGTAATGAAATCCATTCCGATTTCCTCCCACTTCCACTCAGGTATCTTCAGTGGCTGCAACAATCCTGCTGGTCTCTGATGCATCGCCTTGACTCTCTGGCATACGTCGCACAATGCAACATGCTCGGCAACTTCACGCTTCATGCTCGGCCACCAGAATCTCTCCTTCAAGTCTTGATACATCTTGGCACTTCCAGGATGAATCGAGTACTTGGAGTCATGGGCTTCTTCTAGAATCAACTGCTTCAGTTCCTTCCTGTTCGGTACACAAATGCGATCCCTCATCCATAACGTGCCCTACTTATCTAGCTTGAAGTCCTTTGCCTTGTCTTCCTCCATTTTGGACTTAATCCTGCGGATCTTGTCATCATCCTTCTGCCCTTCCCGAATCTGATCTTCTAGGGTAGGCTTTACCTCCAGTGCGGCCAAGAATCCACTAGGTACCACCTCAATCTTCATTCTCTGAAATTCCTGGCATAGCTCATCCTGATTCGTGGCTATTAACATATTCACGGTATGGCTTTTCCGACTCAAGGCATCGGCCACCACATTAGCCTTTCCGGGATGATAATGGATTCCGACATTGTAATCCTTAATCAACTCTAACCATCTCCTTTGCCTCATATTCAGATCCGACTGGGTGAATATGTACTTAAGGCTCTTATGATCCGTGTACACTTCACATCTGTTCCCGATCAGATAGTGATGCCATATCTTCAAGGCATGCACTATGGCAGCTAACTCTAGGTCATGTGTCGGGTAATTCTCCTCATGCGGCCTCAACTGCCTTGATGCATAGGCAACAACCTTTCCGTTCTGCATCAACACACATCCAAGTCCTTGGCGCGATGCATCACAATAGATATCAAAGCTTTGATTGACGTCCGGCAGAACCAACACTGGTGCTAATGTCAATCTCGTCTTCAGTTCTTCGAATCCTTTCTCGCACTCTGGCGTCCATGTAAACTTCTTCTCCTTTTTTAGCAATTGCGTAAGAGGTCTCGCAATTGTTGAAAAGCCTTCAATGAAGCGGCGGTAGTAACCTGCCATTCCAAGGAAACTCCGGATCTGGGTCACGGTCTTTGGCTGCTCCCAATGTAACACAGCTTCTACCTTGCTTGGGTCTACAGCGACTCCTTCTGCGGTCATTACATGTCCGAGGAATTCCACCTTGTCCTTCCAAAAATCACACTTACTGAACTTGGCGAAGAGTTGCTGTTCTCTCAGCTTTTCCAAAACTCGCCTCAAGTGCTCTGCATGTTCATCCTCTATCTTGGAGTAGATTAGGATATCATCTATGAATACAACAACAAACTTGTCCAAATATTCCATGAACACCTTATTCATCATATTCATGAAATATGCTGGTGCATTCGTCAGACCAAAGGACATAACTGTAAACTCGTAATGTCCATATCTTGACGAGAATGCGGTCTTCGGAATATCCTCTGATCGGATCTTCAACTGATGGTATCCCGATCTTAGGTCAATTTTGGAGAAAACTCCGGCTCCTCTCAGCTGATCAAACAGATCATCGATCCTGGGTAGCGGGTACTTATTCTTCACGGTGACTTCATTAAGTGCACGGTAGTCAATGCACATCCTGAAACTCCCGTCCTTCTTCTTGACGAACAAAACTGGTGCTCCCCACGGCGACGAACTCGGTCTGATAAATCCTTTCTCCATTAACTCTTCGAGTTGTTTCTTCATCTCTACCAATTCCTCGGTGGACATCCGATAGGGTCTCTTTGCTATCGGTGCTGTACCAGGTACAAGCTCTATCACAAACTCTATGTCCCTGTCTGGCGGCATACCAGGTAGATCTTCAGGAAAAACATCTGGGTACTCATTCACTACTGAGACATCCTCTATGTTGATTGCCTTGGTACTGTTAACCATCAACTGTCCATCTCTAACGGCAGTAGCTTGAAATTCCACTTTCTTTCCACACGGGCTCTCAACTGAGATAGTCCTTCGTCCACAATACAATACGGCCTTGTGCTTGGATAACCAATCCATTCCCAAGATGATATCCAAGGTCTGGGTCTCCAAAATAATAAGGTTCGCTAGGAATTCTATCCCATCTATTAGTATTCTCACCCCAGAACATCCTACTCTCGTTCGGAGTTTAGAACCAGGGGTTTGAACTAAAAGCATGCATTTAAGTCTTGCAATCTCCAAATCATTTTTAGCAGCAAAGCCTTGAGAAACAAACGAATGCGAAGCTCCGGAATCAAACAAAACTGTTGCAGGTACTGAGTTGACTAGTAACTTACCCAGTACGACGTCCGTGGCATTCTGCAGTGCATCTGCGGTGACATGGTTGACTCGGCCTCTCACCACAGTCTGGGGTGTGGCTCCTGGTGCTGGCGTCCTAGCTGGTGTGGATCCCAAGTTGAAGCGGACTGGGGTCACTCCTGCTGTCTTCTTAGGACAACTGTTGGCAAAGTGTCCTGGCTCGTTGCAGTTGTAGCAGCGTCTCACTGTCCCTTGTTGGCTGCCTGAAGCGACGCTTCGCCGGTGCCGGGTCCGATAGTTCGATTGACGGTCTTGGTGCCGTGACGTTGTCCTTGTAGTATTCTCGCGGCTGGAATCTGAAAAGCTGATTTGGCGCAACCCTCAAACGTTGCTGCGCTTCCTCGACGCGATCCCCGATGCCGCATCCTACGCTTCTGTTCTCATCCGGGCCTTTGCGCTTTGTCCTCAAGAATAAGCGCCTTATTCACCAACTCTTGGAAATCTGGAAAGGTGTGGGTGATCACCCCACCTGTAATCCCGAGTTAAGTCCCTTCATGAAGCGAGACTGCCTGGCTTTATCTGTCGCTACATCCTCAAAGCGTAGCGTGCAAGCTGTGTGAACTTGTTCAGGTATTCGGCCACCGGCTGATTACCTTGCTTCAGTGCTCTGAACTCCTCCTTCTTGAGGTCCATGATTCCTTCAGGCACGTGATACTGACGGAATGCAGCTGTGAACTCCTCCCAAGTGATGTCCTGAGGGTTCACTTGCATGACACAGAAGTTCTCCCACCATTCCACGGCTGTTCCTTCCAACTGAAGAGAAGCGTAGAGTACCTTCTCATTTCCTATGCATTGAGCTATGTGTAGCTTCCTCTCAATTGACCTTAACCAGTCATCGGCTTCCAACGGATTCGCATTCCCGGAGAAAGTGGGTGGATGAGTCCTCATGAACTCTGACAGTCTTGTATTCTGGCGTTGTCCCTGATTAACTTGATTAGCAGTGGCCTAAGCAGTGACGTGTTGCATCTGTTGCATCATGGCATGCATCAACTGAGTCTGAGCAGCAAGAAAAGCTCTGAAATTCTGCATATCAATCAAGCGGTCTTTGGTGCTCCATCATTGGGGTTTTCTGGCTGGCGAGAACCACTTCCATCGCCTCCAAGGTTTCCACGAGTGTTCACCATCTCGTGGTTTGCTCTAGGTTTTAGAGATGAGAGGGGAAACAAGAATAGACAAGTAGTATGGAACTTATGCGGGCGAAAGGTGTAACTTAAAGTCCAACTTTATTATTTTAATCAATAGTAACTTGGTATGGTTGCTTACAATGCCTAGGGGCCTTGCAACACATAATGCACACTCAAGAAGCAATGAAAATCCAAATTGAACTAGCACTGAGTCTAACGCCTAAAGGGTGACTCTTTATTCTATGCCGCGACTCGGCGAAGGAGTCTCACTATAGAACCTACGCTCACTCATCGAGAAAACCTCCACGGCCTGGATACGGACGCTGCGGCATAGGCGCGAAACGATCGCCATGTCCAAAGAATCGTGTCATCTGTGGTAGTCGAAGAAGCGATGTCCTTCTCAAGCTCCGGCTCCTCCGGTTCTGCTCAGGCAAAGACGAGCATTGGCTCTGGCTCTGGTGCGTACAATGCCGTCTCTAACTCTCCAATCCTTTGCAGGAGGTGTGACACATACTCTTGAGCTTCCCGCCATCTGTTCTTCTCCGTCGTGATCTCCTTGCGGGCCTTCTGTAGCTCCTTGCTTGTATCATCGAGTACATCCTCCTGGGCGACAACTAGTCGTGCCAACTGTGTAACCGTGGCATTCTCATCCTGAATCGCCTTTGGGTCAAGAAGGTTATTGCTGCGCGGATTATATCGGAACACCGTGCTCTCCAATTCTCTGGCGTAGATACGGGTAATGTGCCGCATTGCTCGTCGTGACACCTCTTGGATACCCATCTGCATTGTAGACCTCCTGGCAGTGCAGTGTATCGGGCGATTGCCTGGGCCCTTCTTCCTAGCAGGTACCACAATCTTCACGTCACAAGCCTTGATCAATCCTGCCTGTCTGATCACGTCCACTTGGTATTGCGGCTTCTCAAAATCTCCGAGAGTCTGTAGCATACGCCAAAGTTCCGCGGCATGACCAACCTCCAGATCGACGTAGTTGAACTCTCCCTCCATCTGTCACAAGAGATCTCACATAAGAACTCGAAATTTTTAAATTGTGGCAAGGTAAGGAAAATTCAGCAAGAGACAAGAAAAGAGAGAATGGGATAAGTCGAGATGTCCTTTCTTGTCTTGACAAATTTTATCTTTTTAGAAAATAGGTTTTATCCTCACTACGACCATTCTAGCTAGGGTTGAGCCTACGGTCAGTATGGCTCTGATACCACCTCTCCGGGACCCGACCGCAAATCCGACCTCTGTGTATTCAGCACTAGTCCAGGAACGCGCTAGTGCACACAGTCCTAACATCGGTAAATATCACAATCATACCACTCGATACTAATAAAGTACTTTAATTAAATAGTCAAACTGATTGCTCGACCTTATGGTCAAGTTACAAATATACGCCACACAGGGCGAAACTTATTAAGAAAGAAATAATAGCAGCGGAAAATAAAATAACTTCGTGGCGCCATCCAGTATACCACAGGCAACTGACTGGGCTCACTCCCTAAGTAGACGGTTCCTCTTGGAGCTCCTCCTCCAAAGCTGGTGTAGTCTCCTCCTCAACTGGTGTTGTATTGTGTCAAGGGTGAGTACTTGGTACTCAGCAAGTCATGCACAGAATGCAGCTAATATACTACATGCATGGCTTGATACAAAGGAGTGGCTCAAGGTATATTTGCAGTAAGAGCATTTAACAAGTATCATAAGTAGATTCGAAAGCAGTAGTAACAAGTAAAGCATAAATAACTTTTCAAGGAGTTTAGTAAACATCTTTCCCAATATCCTAATCCACGTTTCCATCAACATCATTATTAATCCAACCCAACCTTTCCAATCCAAGTTATTTTTGAGAAAGTCTAACCCTTGACTGTAATTCCCGAGCGATGTCCAATACCGCGGACACGGCTATTCGAATAGATTTTTCACTCTGCAGAGGTTATGCACTTTACCCACAAGATACAGTCAAACACCACAAAGGCGAGTTCCCGTAACAAAGTCTTTCGGAAACTTCTAACAATACAAGTGGTCCTCTCCGGTATTGCACACTAACCCTTCCCTTAGCTAAGGCGAAGTTTAGGCCAATCAACCGTTAGATGGGTACTGCCGCAGCCCCCAGACGCTCCCCCGTACAACTTACACAAAGGGTGTAGTTGACGTCCTGAGGTCCCACAGGTACGTTATCAGCAACTTAATCAACTAGGTCCGTCCCATTACAGACATGTGGTTGCAAGATTGACTCAGTTCAAAGGCTTGCAAGGTGAAGTCCTTAGAGTGACCAGGGCAAGACTACCCGAAGAACCAAAACAACATTCCCCATGCCACAACTGGCCCACCTGATCATTCTTGCCACATGCCCCGGTCAAAAGTTATTTATCAAACCCCAGTTGGTTACCATGCACCACGTGCCATCAACATCACATGATACCTTTCCAAATAGGTTCAATATGTCATTAAGTCAATATTAACGTTTGAGTGTCCAAAATCATGTCATGAGCACGTAGCAGGTCTAATCCATATACTACAACGATCTACAAACCCATGTTGGCAATCTAGTAATGTCCAACTAATAATCTACAACTAGGGTGACAAGGGGTCATGGCACATATTTAAGTAATCAAGGTGTCATACAGCAATTAGGCATTTATCTAATTACCCATAATTAAGTAAAGCATTTTCTATTTGAACTAGCATGCAATACATTAAATCAAAATAGGTTTCAAAATAGGATCAATATGGTCAAAGCATAACTTGCCTTCAAAGAGTACTTGTTCTTGGTCTTGAGCTGGCTCCTGGGTCAACAATTCTCCTTCGAATCCTTCCCAGACCTTCAACGCGTCTACTCGTAAAGCGTGCAAATAGCAATACACGAATAAACACTAGGCAAAAAGTGTTCAAACATCCAAATAAAATCCATAAACAGAGAGAACATGATTTTATGAATTTTTAGGAATTGGAATCGCTCAAATCGGAGTTAAAACACAAGAGTTATGATTATTTAAAGTTTAAATAATCAATTAAATGATTTTACAGAGAAAAAACTTTAGTCCAAAAATTAAATAAAATTCATATTTGAGTAGATCTGAATTTTATGAATTTTTAGAAATTTGAATCGTTCAAATCGGAGTTGAAACGCAAAAGTTATAAGCGTTTGAAGTTTGAAACAAAATCTGAAATCAATATTTCGAATTAATAAATCATTTTCTTTTTCGGAAATTAATTATTGCGTCAGCGAGGACACGTGGCAGCCCCTGATTGGTCTGCTGACGTCAGCCGATTCATGGACGTGGTCCATGGTTTGGCTCGGGTCTACCGTGGACACGGTCCACGGCTCACGTGCGGCTGACAGGTGGGACCCACTGTGGTGACGTCATTCTTGGCGTCGGCGAGGCTCGGCCACGGTCTGGCGGCAGTGGGACCCACGGTGGCGTCATCGATAGCGTCACTACCCGGTGTGGCGTGGCGGCGTGCGGGCCTGCCATGACGTTAGCATGACGTCATGGTGTGGTTTGGCTGGGCCGCTGACGTGCGGGCCCCGCGTGTTAGTGACCCACACACGCGCGCGTGGGCGCGGCGGCTCGGCTCCCCGGACACGTGGCACGATCATGTCCGTTGATTTGAAAATCAACGGCCGCGATTAGATCCAGGGTTAACACGTTGAAAACTACACGGTGATCGTGGGCCGTTGGATCTAGATCGGACGGTCCAGATCTGATCTGGGTTCCAGGGTTTGGGGGAGAACGTGGGCTCACCGCGTGCGTTCGATCTTGATCGGACGGCTGTGGAAGCTCCAAGACGTCGATGGCGGCGCGGCGGCTCGAGGTCACCGAAGTTGGGGACGGCGACACGGGCAATGGCGCTCCAAGGTCCTTCCGACGAGATGAAGTACGCGCCCAGGTTCGCCTCGTCGCGGGGGTTGCGGATCTGGCCACGGAAGCGGCAGAGCGTGGCTGGTTTGCGGCGGAGAACGAAGAACGCACGGCGGCTGTTCTTAACTACGGCGAGGAATTGCGGCGGCGCTAGGGTTTCCCTGCAGGCGTGGGCTAGGGCAACGGGCGCGGCGTCTAATGACGGTCCTCGGGAGGGGGTCCACGGCTTTTATAGCGCGGAATCCGAGTCCGACGCGGCGGCGGAGAGCAACGGCCGCGGCGAGGTCTCCGGATCGGGGACGATGACCCCGGACCGTCCACGTGGCGCGATCAGCGGCCACGATGGCTTGGCGCGAACGGGTCCGACCCGGGTCCGGTCGGATCGGGCTCGCGTGACGTGGCGCCGTCACGGCCGTTGGATCTCGATCCAATGGTCACGTGGCTAGGGTTCGGCCGAGTCAGTTGGCTTGGGTCGGACTCGAGTCCGGCTCGGGTTCCGACTCGGTCGGATGAACAGTACTCGACCCGATTGATTTTCCAAATGATTTAATATTCAAAATAATTTCCAGAAATTCATTTAATTCAAGAAAAATAGCAAAATACTCAGAAAAATTCCAGAAAAATTCTGGAAAATACTTTGGAACATTTTGGACTCAAATAAAATATTTCCAACAAAATTTTATTTGCAAAGTTAAATTCTTTAATTATTTCAAAATGGAATAAATTCAGATAAATTCCAAATAAATCCAAATAAATTCCAAAAAATTCCAAAAATTCACCAAAGTGCCAAATCACACATAAATTTAAGAAAAGCAATTTTTTGGGGTGTTACAATAACCTTGCAAGCCTTTGAACTGAGTCAAACGTGCAACCACATGTCCGGAATGGGACAGACCCAGTTGATTAAGTTGCTAATAACTTGCTTGTGGAACCTCGGGTTGTCAACTACACCTTTTGTGTAGTTGTACGGGGGAGCGTACCGGTGTGATGGCTAGGTACCCATCTAATGGTTGGTTGGCCTAGACTTTGCCTTTGCTAAGGGAAGGGCTAGTGCGCAACAACCGGGAGGTCCACTTATATAGTTAGAGGCTTCCGAAAGACTTTGTTACGGACACTCGCCTTTGTGGTGGTTGGCTGTATCTTGTGGGTAAAGTGCATAACCTCCACAGAGTGTGACAACCTATTCAAATAGCCGAGTCAACGGTACTGGACACTACTCGGGGATTACATTCAAGGGTTAGACTTTCATGAAAAACAACTTGGACTTGAAAAGTTTGGTTGGGTTTATAGATGACGTTGATGGAAATGTGGATTAGAAAAGGGAAAGTGTTTACTTAACTCCTGGAAAAGTTATTGATATTATATTTGCTTTTACCGCTTTGGAATCTACTTATGCTACTTGTTAAATGTTGATTTGCTGCAAATGAACCATGAAACATTCCTTTGTACTAAGCCATGCATGTAGAATATTAGTTTGCATTCTGTGCATGACCTGCTGAGTACCAAGTACTCACCCCTTGCAACTACAACATCAGTTGAAGAAGAGGTGTCCGGACCCGAATTTGGAAATCCGGACCCTCTGTGTATTCAGCACTAGTCCAGGATCACGCTAGTGCACATAGTCTCAACATCGGTTAATATCACAATCATACACATCGATAGTAATACAGTACTTTAATTAAGATAACCAAACTGGTTGCTCGACCTTATGGTCAAGTTACAAGAATATGCCACACAGGGCGAAAACTTATTAAGGAAATAAATTGCAGCGGAATAAAAGCATCAACGTGGCGCCATCCAGTATACCATAGGCAACTGACTGGGCTCGCTCCCTAGGTAGACAGCTCCTCCTGAAGTTCTTCCTCCAAAGCTGGTGTCGCTTCTCCTTCAACTGATGTTGTATTGTGGCAAGGGTGAGTACTTGGTACTCAGCAAGTCATGCACAGAATGCAAACTAATATTCTACATGCATGGCTTAATACAAAGGATAGGTTAACAGGTACATTTGCAGTAAAACAACAGTTAACCAGTAGCATGAGTAGATTCAAAAGCAGTAAAAGTAAAGATTATATCAATAACTTTTCCAGGAGTTAAGTAAACACTTTTCCTTTCCTAATCCACATTTCCATCAACGTCATTATTTAACCCAACTAAACTTTCCAAGTCCAAGTTGTTTTCATGAAAGTCTAACCCTTGACTGTAATCCCCGAGCAATGTCCAGTACCGTGGACACGGCTATTCGAATAGATTTTACACTCTGCAGAGGTTATGCACTTTACCCACAAGATACAGTCAAACACCACAAAGGCGAGTGATCGTAACAAAGCATTTTAGAGACTGCAAACTTTACAAGTGAACCTCTCTGGCTTTTGTCATACACCATCCCTTCCCTTAACCGAGGCAAAGTATGGGACCGACATACCGTTGGATGGGTACCATGCCATAGGACTAGTACACTCCCCTTTCAAGCTACACAAAAAGGTGTAGTTGACACCCCGAGGTAACACAGGCAAGTTATTAGTAACTTACTCAACTAGGTCCGTCCCATTACAGACATGTGGTTGCACGCTTGACTCAGATCAAAGGCTTGCAAGGTTAAGTCCTTAAGATGACCAGGACAAGACTACCCGAAGAACCAAAACGACATCCCCGGTGCCACTCATGGCCCACCATATCATTCTTGCCACTTGCCCCTATCCAAAACTATTTATCAAACCCAGTTGATTACCATGCACCACGTGCCATTAACAATCACAACACATGATACTCCTCAACAATAGGTTCAATATCTCATTAAGTCAATATTAACATTTGATTGTCCGAAATCATGTCATGTGCACGTAGCAGGTCAAAGCAAAATACTACAACGATCTAAATACCCAATGTTGGCAATTCCATAATGTCCAACTACATATATCCCACAGCTAGGGTGGCAAGGGTTCATGGCAAATAATTAAATAGTCAAGGTGTCATACTGCAATTTGGCATTTATCTAATTCCCAGAAATAATTTAAACAATTTCTAATTAAATTAGCATGCAATAATTTAAATCAAATTAATTTAAAACAAATGGGATCAATATGGTCAAATCATAACTTGCCGTCAAAAAGTACTTGTTCTTGATCTTCAGCTGGTTCCTGGGTCAACACTTCACCTTCGAAGCCCTCGGGCACTTCAACGTCTACTCGTAACACGTGCAAATGGCAATAAATAAATAAAACAGTACATGCACCTTGCTCAAAAAAATCAAATAAAGTCCATAAACAGAAAAGGCATAATTTTACAAATTTTTAGAAATTTGAAACACCCAAATCGGAGTAAAAATGCAAAAGTTATAATTGTTTAAAGTTTAAATAATCTACTAATTAAATATGAATAGTGAAAATTTCATATTCAAAAATTAATCAAAATTCATATTTAAATAGATCTCAATTTTATAAAAATTTAGAAATTGGAACGTTCAAATCGGAGTTAAAACGCAAAAGTTATAACCG
Source organism: Rhipidocladum racemiflorum (assembly GCA_036346355.1). Lineage (NCBI taxonomy): Eukaryota > Viridiplantae > Streptophyta > Magnoliopsida > Poales > Poaceae > Rhipidocladum > Rhipidocladum racemiflorum. The sequence goes on along the minus strand of CM070589.1, from coordinate 32,783,579 downwards.
TTTGAAGTTTGAAAATTGAAATAAAAGAATAAACTGAATTAATTCATTTATTTTTCTATTGAAAAATGCACTTATTGCGTCAGCATGATGTCAGCACGGGATTTGAATTTCCACCGAATTATTTTTCTATTAAAAAATCGAATTATTGCGTCAGCATGACGTCAGCTGGTACATGGACTCGGTCCACGGTTCGGTTTTGGTCCACCGTGGACCCGGTCCACGGGTTCACGTGTCACTGACACGTGGGACCCACGGGATGACGTCAGCGGCTGACATCAACACGCTCGGCTGATAGTACTGACACGCGGGCCCCACCGTGACGTCATAGATGACGTCACCGTAAGGTGGGCAAGGCCACTGACATGCGGGCCCCCGGCTAACGTCACGCGTGATGTCAGCGGCGACCGGGCGACACCTGCGCTGATCGCGCCGGTCCAACTTCTGGACAAGTGGCTTGATCTGGGCCGTTGATTTGAAAATCAACGGTCCAGATTGGATCGCAACCCACGTGTTTTCGAATAACGCGGTTGATCTGGACCGTTCGATTTAGATCGAACGGTCGAGATCAGATCGGGATCTTGCCTCACTATGGGGTGGCGTGGCATGACCCAGGTAACGACGCGTGGCTCAATCTACGCCATTCGATCTCGATTGAACGGCCGAGATCGCATCTAACGCTATAACATGGTTCAACCCTAACCGTACGATCTAAATCTAACGACTGAGATTGGATCTAGCACGGTGCAACGCGATTCTACGTGGCTCAATCCCGTGCGTTGGATCTAGATCCTACGGCTGAGATTAGATCTAGAAATCGAAATGTGCGTCATACCTCCGAGCGACGTGGATGAATCCAGGACGTTGGATGGCGATCCGACGGTGGAGAAGCTTCGCGGACGGCGATGGCGACGTGGTGGCCTACGGTGGCCGGAGACGAAGATGACGACATAGCCAATGGCGCTGCGGGCGTGCTCCCGCGAGGTGAGTGGTACCCCTCGACGTGGCTCGACGTGGCGGATCCGGATCTGGGCACCAACACGGCAGAGGATGGCGGAGGACGGCGAAAAACAGCGGCGAAGCACGAATCCAACTTCGGCGAGATCTAGCGGGCGAACGGCGGCGGCTCGGGCTCGGTGGGTTAGGGCTACGAGTGCGCACGGAAGAGAGGAACATGGTGGCGATGGCGGCGCCTTAAATAGGGGTCTCGGCTTCCATGAAAACTGCGGAAACCGAGGTCCACTCGGCGGCAGCGGCGGAATCCGAACGGGACTTGGATTGGGCGACATGGCGCAATGCTGGCCGTTGGATCTCGATCCAACGATCACGCGGCTACGGCTCGGGTGCGCACGGTCTGGCTCGAACGCGGTCCGGGTCGGGCTCGAGTCGGACTCGAGTCCGGCTTGGTCGCGTGAACAGTACAAACCCACTTAGCTAATTTCTAGCGATTTAATATTCAAAATAATTTCTAGAAATTCAAATAATTCAAGAAAAATAGTAAAATAATCAGAAAAATTTTGGAAAATACTTTGAGACATTTTGCACTCAAATAAAATATTTCCAATAAAATTTTATTTATAACTTTTAATTATTTAATTATTTTCAAAGGAAATAAATTCAAATTAAATCCAAATAAATTCCAAAACATTCCAAAAATTCACCACAGTGCCAAATCTCATTTAAATTCAAGAAAAGCAAAAATTGGGGTGTTACAAACCTCCCCCCTTAACAGAATCTCGTCCCCAAGATTCAGGGCTAACTAAGGAATAGGTTTGGAAATTCTTTCTTCAAATCCTCCTCGCGCTCCCAAGTCGCTTCGCTCTCTGCATGGTTGCTCCACAGGACTCTGCAGAAACGGGTTGACTTATTTCTCGTCTCTCGATCCATGGTGTCCAGAATCTTCATGGGGTGCTCCTTGTAAGTGAGATCCTCCTGCAGCTCTATTGATTCTAACGGTGTCTGCTCATCTGGTACTCGAAGACACTTTTTCAGTTGTGACACATAGAACACATCATGCACTCCTGCCAACGACTGCGGTAACTCCAACTGGTAAGCAACTTCGCCTCTGCGGCTCAAAATCTTAAATGGCCCAACATAACATGGTGCGAGTTTTCCTTTGGCGTGGAATCTCTTAACTCCCTTGAGAGGTGTAACCCTAAGGTACACAAAATCCTCCGGTTCAAAGTTCAAGTCTCGGCGACGGTTGTTCGTGTAACTTTTCTGTCTTGACTGAGCTATCTTCAGTCTTTCCCAGATCATGGCAATTTGCTCTTCGGCTTCTTGAAGAATGTCCAGCCCAAAAACATGGCGTTCACCTGTCTCATTCCAGTTCAATGGCGTCCGACAAGGTCGACCAAACAGTGCCTCAAAAGGTGACATCTGTAGACTGGCCTGATAACTATTATTGTAGATGAACTCAGCATACGACAGACTTTTATCCCAAGAGGTAGCATAAGCCAATGCACAAGCTCGTAGCATATCCTCTAGAATCTGATTAACTCTTTCAGTTTGCCCGTCCGTCTGCGGGTGATATGCAGTACTGAAATTTAAACGGGTCCCCATGGCTTCATGCAACTTATTCCAAAACCTTGAGGTAAATTGGGTACCTCTGTCTAATACAATCTTCTTTGGCACTCCATGCAAACAGACGATCCTAGTCATGTACAACTCTGCTAGTTTATCTCCTGAGTAAGTGGTCTTTACAGGGATAAAATGAGTGACCTTAGTCAAGTGGTCCACTATAATCCATATGGAGTCATATCCTCCTTGAGTCTTTGGCAAATCGGTAATGAAGTCCATTCTGATTTCCTCCCACTTCCACTCAGGAATCTTCAGCGGCTGCAGCAATCCTGTCGGCCTCTGATGCATGGCTTTAACTCTTTGGCACACATCACACAACGCAACATGTTCGGCAACTTCACGTTTCATACTCGGCCACCAGAATCTTTCCTTCAGGTCTTCATACATCTTGGCATTTCTTGGATGAATGGAATACTTGGAGTCGTGAGCTTCTTCTAGAATCAACTACTTCAGCTCCTTCTTATTCGGCACACAAATGAGGTCCTTAATCCACAGCGTGCCTTGGTCATCCAGCTTGAAGTCCTTAGCCTTTCCTTCATCCATTTTGGACTTGATCCTCTGGATCTTGGTGTCATCCTTCTGTCCATCACGAATTTGGTCCTCTAAGGTAGGCTTCACTTCCAAAGTGGCTAAAAATCCTTCCTGTACTACTTCTAGCTTCAGCTTTTGAAACTCCTTGCATAGCTCATCTTGACTCCCTGCGGCCATCATATTCACAGTGTGGCTTTTCCGGCTTAAGGCATCGGCCACCACATTGGCCTTTCTAGGATGGTAATGGATTCCGACATTGTAGTCCTTGATCAGCTCTAGCCATCTCTTCTGCCTCATGTTCAGATCCGATTGGGTGAAGATGTATTTAAGACTCTTATGGTCTGTATACACTTCGCATCTATTCCCAATCAGGTAGTGTCGCCACAATTTCAAGGCATGCACTATAGCTGCTAACTCTAGGTCATGCGTCAGGTAATTCTCTTCATGCGGCCTCAGTTGTCTTGATGCATACGCGATGACCTTCCGGTTCTGCATCAGCACGCATCCAAGTCCCTGGCGTGATGCATCACAATAGATATCAAAGCTCTGATTAACATCCGGTAGGACCTACACCGGTGCTGATGTCAATCGCTTTTTCAGCTCCTGGAAATCTTTCTCACATTCCGACATCCAGTAAACTTCTTTTCTTTCTTCAACAGTTGCATAAGAGGTCTCGCAATTGTCGAAAAGCCTTCAATAAAATAGCGGTAGTAACCGGCCATCCCAAGGAAACTCCGAATCTGGGTCACTATCTTCGGCGATTCCCAATGTAGCACAGCTTCAACTTTGCTTGGATCAATAGCGACTCCTTCTGCGGTCATCACATGTCCAAGAAACTCCACCTTTTCTTTCCAAAAATCATACTTGCTGAATTTGGCGAAGAGTTGCTGTCCTCTCAGCTTCTCCAAAACTAGCCTCAAGTGTTCTGCATGTTCATCCCTCGTCTTGGAGTAGACTAAGATGTCATCTATGAACACAACAACGAACTTGTCCAAATACTCCATGAATACTTTATTCATCATATTCATGAAATAAGCTGGCACATTCGTCAGACCAAATGACATAACTGTAAACTCGTAATGTCTGTATCTTGACGAGAATGCGGTCTTAGGAATATCTTCTGACCGAATCTTCAACTGGTGATACCCTGATCTCATATCAATCTTGGAGAAAACTTCGGATCCTATCAACTGGTCAAACAGATCATCGATCCTGGGTAGCGGGTACTTATTCTTCACGGTGACTTCATTGAGTGCACGGTAGTCAATGCACATCCTGAAACTCCTGTCCTTCTTCTTGACAAATAGAACTGGTGCTCCCCATGGCAATGAACTCGGTCTGATGAATCCTTTTTCCATCAGCTCCTCAAGCTGTGAGAGGAGCCGCCCAGATCGTCCTCGAGTTGTTGGATGAACAGTTGCTCCCATCGGATTTGGATCCTAGCAACAAATCACCGAAGGTGATCTCGGTGCTAACACCCAAGCCCAATCGAGACAACTCTAAGGACATCCAAGCAATTCGACAACCATCCCGGTATTCCCCCGGTATGCGATCCGAAACTCACCCAGGATCTCCACATACCGGTTCCCAAAGCCATATCAAAACTCAATTCGCACAAAGGGGCATCGAGCCCCAAATTTCACTACCAGAGGCGCAAGAATCGCGGAAGCAACAAAACACACAACACGGCACATGGAAGCCCAAAGAACGACCAAACAAACGCACCCACAAGACAAAACGAAAGAGAACGAAATGGCATTACAAAACACAAGCGTAGCTGTACAACCAAAAGATCCAACCCGATCCTATATAACAAAAGTAAAACTCCTCCGGAAGTGTCATGCCCTGAACACTTCCGGGCGCACACCCGTCGACAGCCTCTACTCGGTGCCTCGCCCGGTCACCGACAGACAGTAGGGGCAAAACTCACACCCCGCTGGATCCTCACCTGCAAAACCACAAAAGCAGAAGCCTGAGTACAGAAGGTACTCGCAAGTCTTACCCGTGGTCCATATATGACCGACCCCAAAGGGATATGTATTTGGATGTAGCGAGGAATAGGCTCAAGGTAAACTGTTACTGAATTGCTTACCATTTGTTGTTTAGTGACTCGAACTACTCAATTCACAATTTTAATGCGGTTGTAACAGCGTCTACCACTAAATGAAGTTAACATCTAACAATTCACAACAATTATTCCACATTCATTTCGAGCTCAAGCCCAACGGCGAACTTCAGTTCAAGTTATTACTACGTGTAGTAACAGCTGACCAAGCGTGCTCATATCCGAGAGCGCGGCAATTCGAATCGCTTAATTAACCCTGCAGGGAAGCTTTGATCACACGACATGTGCCACAAAGGAACCTCATGTCAACCCCCTCCCATCCATACCCATTCGTTGAGGCATCTTCATGCGGCCCGAAACCCTAGCACCCCCTCCAACGGCCCAAGCCCGGCTTGGCGCTCGAGAGCTGGCCTAGGCCTCGCCCTCAACCACGTCCAACCGCATGAGGGCATGGCCCATCGAACGGCATGCGATGAAAGAGCGGCTTACCGTACCATAATCGGGCATGCAATCAACCTAATGGTGCTCAGCCACAGTTAAACATCGGATCGGTCCTTAGCTGACTCAGGTGGGACTACCACATTTGGGTCTCCTTACCCAAACGTCCAACTCTCCCGCCCGGTCTCCAATTTCAACCATTCAATTTCTCATAAGTAACCCATTGCAACCCAATACTTGTGAAGTAAATAATCCCAAGCGGTGGAACCTTCCACCACTTGGCCCAACCCGACTTCTAAGCATACTAAGCATGACACAATTAATACCCATAATCTAGCTTCAACGGAGGTGTTCGACAAGTATGAAGGAGGGTATGTGCAACAATTAGGATCTAATCCTATCCCATAATTCAATTCCTAATGCAATACGTAATTCACAATTAAGCCATTGATTCGCAAAAATATAGTTACACAGGGTTCAAGATGCATAGGTGCTTGCCTTGTTCTTCTGCTTGCGGGTCGGTGGTAGCTGGCTCTCCGGTAGCACCCTCAGTCACCGCGGAGTCAAGTCCCGCGGGATCGCTCTCTACACGGGTACAATGCATAAATAAGATGCATGCAATGCATATGAATGAAGTACAATTGTAAAACCCCCAAGTAACATCTCAACTGACGGAAATCCCACACGAGAGACAGACCAGCCAGTCCGGATAGTCCGGATAATTTATCCAGACAGTCCGAATAATCCGGACACTCCGGGCCTTTTGTCCAGATACTCCGGACCAGGAGCATTTGGTCCATCACGACCTAGGGATGGAAGTCCTACCACTCTCTACGGCTTCACAACAACCTGATCTACAACTTTTCTACACCTTGCACGGCCGGAGAAGCTTCGAGCTAGCCCAAACCTCGAGAAAATGGCACTAGCTAGAGTAGACCCCAACCAAACCTATTTTAGCTCTCGGGATGGCATCATTGCTACCCAATCTACCACCCTAGCACCCACATTCACCAACCCAAGTCCCAAATCCAACCCAAGAATCACCACAACTCAAAACCCTAGAACTCCAAAGTTCATCCCCAACTCCCAAATCTAAATCCAAACCCTAACCCCACCATGGATGGCCCTAGAACCCAAGAAACCCACGAATCAACTCTCGGAAGGGACCTTACCTTCGAGGAGGAGGAAGAGGAAGGAGTAACCGGGTAGAAGAAGGAGAACACCGACTTGGGGAGGAGCTTGAGGACGCTGGGGAGGAGCCACAGAGACTCACCGGCCGGTGGGGAGTCACCGGAGTGGAGCTCGGGGTAGAGGAGTCACCGGAGTAGAGGAGAGCAAATGGGTGGGAAGAGAAATGTGGTAGGGAGCCAAGAAAATGGACACTTATATTCTCACCCCAACAAATTCGGACACTCCGGACAATTAGTTCGGACACTCCGGGTTGGGGTGTTCGGTTGACTAACCCGGACACTCCGGACATTTAACCCGGACACCCCGGGTTAAGGTGTTCGGTTGGACCCAGGCCGGATACTCCGAAGGTTTTATCCGGATACTCCGGGTTGTATCCGGACATTCCGGACATTTAATCTGGATACTCCGGACTTCCCAAAAATTTTGAAATTCATGGCCTTGACAAACCCTCCCCCCTTAAGGGAATCTCGCCCCGAGATTCAGAATAAGTGTACAGGCGGAACAGAATGAAAATGGACCGGACAGTCGTGCTCTAATCGATATGCCCCTCATTGCTAAAGATGGTACTCCAGTACTTACATGGCATTGAAGAACTCAGGATACTCGGTCTTTAGGCGATCCTCGGGCTCCCAAGTAGCTTCATCTTCAGTGTGATTGCTCCACTGAATCTTGTAGAATTTGAGCGTTCTCCTCCGAGTCTTGCGTTCCGCTTCTTCCAGAACCCGAATCGGATACTTGATAGGACAGATCCGGTTCAGGCGTGACTCCTAGATCATCCACTTCAAGTGACTCGAAAAGAGTACGGAGACACTTCTTCAATTGAGAGACATGGAAAACATCGTGGACCATCTCGAGCGTGGAGGGAAGCTCTAGCTGATACGCCACTTGACATCGCTTCGCAAGGACTCGGAATGGTCCTATGTATCGAGGTGCCAGATTTCCTTTAATCCCAAACCGATGAGTGCCTCGAAAAGGAGATACCTTCAGATAGACGAAGTCACCAACGTCGAAGGAGAGGGGTCTCCTACGGCGATCAGCATAACTCTTCTGTCGGGACTGTGCTATCCTCAAGTTCTCCTGAATGGTCCTCACTTTTTCTTCCGCCTCCAAGATTAGTTTAGGTCCAAGAAATGAACGCTCCCTGCTCTCGGACCAATTCAGAGGTGTCCGACAGCTACGACCATATAGTGCCTCAAAAGGGGACATTTTGATGCTGGTTTGGTAGCTATTGTTGTAAGCAAACTCAGCATAAGGGAGGCACTCGCCCCATTTCTTCCCATACGACATAACACAAGCCCTCAACATATCCTCAAGGACTTGATTGACCCTCTCGGTCTGACCGTCAGTCTGCGGATGATATGCTGAGCTGTGTAACAGCCTGGTGCCCAATGCTTCATGTAAACTCCTCTAGAACCGGGAAACGAACTGAGAACCTCGGTCTGAAACTATCCTCTTGGGCACTCCATGGAGACACACAATCCACGAGATATACAACTCCGCATATCTCTTGGTAGGGTAATTGGTGCGGACAGCTAGGAAGTGTGCAGACTTTGTCAACCGGTCGACGATCACTCATATCGAGTCATGACTCGAAGAAGTTAGAGGCAAGCCGGTAATGAAGTCCATACTAATATCTTCCCACTTCCAGCTCGGAATGGGTAGCGGCTGAAGAGTGCCAACTGGTTTGAGATGTTCGGCCTTTACCCTTCTGCAGACATCACACTCTGACCGCCAGCGGCGTGGCCTGGTCACCACTTGTCCGCTGGGCGATCACACAGCTGACCGCCAGCGGCGTGGCCTGGTCACCACCTGTCCGCTGGGCGATCACACCGCTGACCGCCAGCGTCGTGGCCTGGTTGCCACCTGTCCACTGGACGACCTCCTTTCTGACTGCTAGCGGCATGGCCTGTACGCCACGTGTACGCTAGCAGTTCTTACTAAAGTGTAGTGGGCACCTTGGTGTAGAATACACCGACAGTAGCCCCCGGACCCACCTTGGAGCGCCCTTTTTACCTTTTTGAAGCACAAAAAAGCGGCTCAGTCTCCTGGGTGGGTCCATTATAAATGCCCACGTAACGCTGCGGCTTTAAATGCCGCCGCCGTTTCCGGGCATCGAGGCGGAACGTGCAGCTGCCCCCGCCTCATAACCGGCCCGTGCCTTGGAAACATGCCTGCGCCTTTTCTGATTCTTTTGGGTTTCCCGCCATCGAACCGCCGCGTCCCCTCGGGTCTCCCGCCAAAGCACCCCTCTATGCGCACATATAAAGGTGGCTACTGTGGGGGGGAGGGGCGGTTCGTTCTTCCCTTTGCCTTTGCTCTTTGCGAACTGCTCCTTCGCCTTGCACCTTTCCTTCTTTGCTCACATGGCGCCGCCAGCACCTTTGCTCCCTCCATCGACCATCGAGGATACCGAAGCCTCGAGGTTTTCCCGGTACGTTACCGGCGGCACCATCCGCGCTCGCGCTGGGACCGCCGCTCCTGGCTGCCGCCCCGGGGAAATAATCTTCTTCGGTTGGGGGATGCTGGCCGGTCTCCTCCCGCCGATCTCCGACTTCTACCTCGCCGTCCTTAACTTCTGCTCCATCCACAACGTCCACCTTCCTCCTAACTCCATCATCCTTCTTGCTGTCTTTGCCCACTTCTGCGAGATGTTCGTAGGAGTGGCCCCCAATCTTCCTCTCTTCTGCTTCTTCTAATCCTTGCACGTGGGCAAGGACCTCTCCACCACGGCAGGCTCCTGCCACCTCCGCCTTCGGGATGGCGCGACTTCCCGCTACATTCCGCTGGACCTCCGTTCCAACTAGAGGGCTTAGCGCAATGAGTGGTTCTACGTCGAGGACGACAACGGCGTAGAAGTCCTGGACTTGCCGACCAGGCCAGTGGTCAGCACCCCCACCTGGGGGGCTCACGTCGACGAGACGTCCGAGCTCCAGGCGATGCTGGCCCACGTGGACCAGCTGCGAACAGCGGGCCTGACAGGAGGCATGGTTCTCCGGGACTACAACTCTCGGAGAATCAGCACGCTGCGCCGCCGTGCTCGCCCCGCCTGGCAGTACACGGGCTCCGACGACATGACCCGGACGGCTCTCGGAGGCAAGTTACCTAACTTTCTTTCTCCTTGGTGCTTTTTGCAAACGCTGCTGAACTAACGACGGCTTCATTCCTCTCTCTTTCACTTCTTTTTTTCAGTCGCAGGGGACTTGTCCCCCGCAAAACTCGAGTCCTGGATGGGCTTGCTGGGCACCTCCAGCAACCTCCCGCCTTTCCCGACGGGCGCGCTCCCACTCTGCCGAGTGGAGCCCAGGGAACGGGTGGCGGTCATCCGTGCCATGCCCACCATGGACGCCATGGGGCTGGTGAACACGCCCCGCTAAGGGGCATTGACGATACGGGACCCTCCTCTAGCTGGCGAACAGAGGAGGGACAAGCGCCCCGCTGACGACGACGCCCCTGGTCCCAGCCCCAGGAGGGTTTGTGTTGCGCCAGGGGTGTGGTGACCACGACCGGGGCGGGGAGCTCTTCGGCGGCCGCAGCTGCCACTTCAACCGCTTCCGCTGAGGTGATTGAAGTTGGCGCTGCTCCGACCATAGCCCCGCCGGCGCCGGTCATTCCTCCGCCGCCGCCGGCGCAAGTCGACCCGCCCCTGTCACCGCGCCAAGAGTCGACCGCCGATGCCGCGGCGTTGGATGATCCGCCGCCACCGCCGGCGCCAATCCTTCCTCCACCGTCGCCGGCGCCGACGTCCCTCCGCCGCCGTCGGCACCGATGGACCCGCCAGTGCTAGCACCACGGGGGGGGGGGGGCTGACGCTCGCGCTGGCCGCGCCTCGATTCATGAGGCCTTCTGCCGGGTATGCAAATTGACACACAACACATCGTTAAATTCCTTTAATCTGAAAGGCTTATCGCTTTTTTACGTCTTTCAGGGCGTCTACTTCGAGTACCCCGGCCGGGGGCGACCACGGCACCGCCTGCTGCGGTGGTCGAACACCAAGGCGGCCCAGGCGGCCACCCGATGGCCGCCACAGGGGCGGCCGTCTTACCGCCCGGAGGCGGGATGGGCTTGCCGGCCACTCCGGAGGTCCCAGCGTCTCGATCCCCTCGGCGGACGCGGACGCTCTGCTGGCCACCCTTGGCGAGTTGCACTCCAGCGTGAGCGGCCGCCTCGCGACGACCAGGGAGAGGCTGAGGGAGGCCACCGTGGAGATCAACCGCCTCTGCAAGGAGGTGCAGGACTGGCGCGGCCAGGCAGAGCGGTTGGAGCGGGACCTTGTAACACCCTAGTTTTCGCTTTCTGGGAAAAACCTAATTTAAATAATTTAAGTTCAAAAATTGGAGTTTTCTTTCGTGTTTATATTAACCTAGCATCCATTCCCCTCCAAAATCGGGATTTAATTCCCCTCCGGTCGAAAAATCGATTTTCCAGTTTCCGCCGGTACCCGAAATTTCACCCGAGTCCAAAAATGCTCCAAAAATCCCCAAACCACTTCAATTGTGTTCCAAATATTCCAAAATGATTTTAGGAATCATTCCCCGAATTTTTGGACCTCCGTTCCTATTTTATCTCACATGGCTTTTGTTTAATGCCTGCGATCCGCGCCCGAATATTTAATTCCACAAAAATCATCCAAATTCCGCGAAACCAATTTTATTGGGTCCCAAATATTCTAAAATGGTTCTAGGAATTTTTCCGGAATTTTTAGTCCATTTTTCCTAATTTTTCTCTAGGGCGAATCATTTTCGTAAAGGAGGGCCAATGGGAGAGCGCCACGTGGCAGTGAATAGTGCACCTTCTTCAACCTCCAGCCAAAGCAAATAACAGAGAACTCCAAGCAATCTCCAATGGCTAGGGTTGCACTCAAATGCTCATAACTCCCTCAAATCCACTCCAAATCGCGAAGCGTCGGTTCCGTTGGATCCGCAACGACGATCTCTTGCCATTCCTCACCTTCACTCGCCGCCAATCTCACCGTAAATGGACGTTTGAACGAAAAACCAAAATGCATTAAATCACCTTTATCTCGGCCGTTTCAACTCCAAACGCCGCACCACCACCTCCATTCTCTTCGTATAAGTATCCCCGTTCCGGGAGTGTGCTCCTCTTTTCATCTACTCTAGTCTTGTGCCCGTGAGATCAAGAAATCCGACGTCGTGTTGAACTTTTTTGGTGTTCTTCGAGTTCGTGCTTGTAGATCCTTCTCCGGTGAGCCATTCTTCGTGCCACTTGATTCCTTGTGACCGTGGATGAGTCTAGAGTCTAACCCAACAATCAATTTTAGGTTGCATCAAGTTTTGGCGACGAATTTCAAGTTTTTCTCGGTTCGGCCAGAGCTCCGTTCGTCGTCGATTTCATCGTCTCCGGTGAGAATTAACTCAATTCCTTCCTTCTCTAGGTACCTAAGGATGTAATCTAGAGGTTCTAGGCTTTTTTTGGGGTCAAATCCGTGCAAAAATGGATTCAAAATCGGAATTTTTGGGTTGGGCGTGTTCTCTGTCATTTTTGGATGGCACTGGACTTGGGCATGGGGGCCGTGGCCACACCGGCCGGCCGGCGACCCGCCGCCGCGCCACCGCACCGCCGCCGCCGCATGCCGCCGCCGCTCCCGTGCGCGCGCGCGAGCTCCGGCGCCGCCGTCGCACCCCCCCCTCGCCGGCCGGCTCCACCTCTTCCCCTCACATCCCAAGCTCCATTTCTCCTCCCATGGTGGCCATGGCCAAACCCAAGCATGAAGAAGCTCCATTACAATGACATGTGGGGCCACCATGCCATAGACACAAACCCAGTCAAAGTCAAACTACAAACCAGTCAACAGTGGAATATTCCGAGGAATATTCCCTCGTTTTCTATTTTCCTGATTTTTCAAACTTCGGATGCTCATAACTTCTCCGTCCGAACTCCGTTTGATTCCATTCAAATTTCTAAATTCATCTAAAATCAAGATCTACCTGCCAGTATAACTTTTATAATTTTTGGATTTTATTTATTTATTGCCTCGCTTTTATGCCAGAATGATTTATCCGCCGAAGTCTGCCACTTCCCGCCGAACTTCAAAGAGTTCAACCTTCTCGCTGTGACCGAGGCAAGTCTCCTTGACGCATTTTGATCCCATGATTTATAAATGTTTTACACTGTTTTACAAATTGCATTGCTATTTATATTAAAAGAATGATGTTAACGTTAGGTTATTAGTTATACCTGTTGTTCCTACCACCTTGACATTTTTATCCACGACCCTTTATCGCCCTAGTACCGTAATCCACCATAATAAATACTTTCGATAAAATATTCTTTGATTAGGGAAATGACTATTTGGAAGACATTTTGAATGGATCCTATAGTATAGAATGAGAGTTGGAGTTAGGTGAAAATTTGTGTTGTTGGAGATTGTTAATTATGAAGTGATCTATGAACGTTGATGATTGAAATATTGTGCAGTTGGATTGTTATAGTAGTTCACATTATAATGGATTGGGGGAAATTTTGGAGGATGGATGGTATTGTGAAGTATTCCTGTTGGATTAAATAGATCATTGCAAGTAGATAATATGTTGAATTGGATTTTTTGGGTTGATCAAATAAGAATCAGAGATAGTTGGATTATTAGTGGTTGTTGGGAATTACTATTAACAGACTGATTAAGAAACAGATGATTGTGGAAATATAGATATGTGATAATCATTTATGGAGAATTGTGAATAATCCAAGATATTTGGTGGTTTAGTAAATAATGATATTACGTATTCTTGGTGATTCCACAATTCAAACAATTAGGAATTCGACTCAAAGTAAAATAGACGAAGAAAAATCTTTGAATTCAAGAACGATTACTAATTACTAGGATTTTTCTTTTTTTTTGTTAGAAAAATCCAATAGTTCTTATAGTTCTTTACTAACTATAAAGTGAGAGTTGGAGTTAGGTGAAAATTTGTGTTGTTGGAGATTGTTAATTATGAAGTGATCTATGAATGTTGATGATTGAAATATTGTGCAGTTGGATTGTTATAGTAGTTCACATTATAATGGATTGGGGGAAATTTTGGAGGATGGATGGTATTGTGAAGTATTCCTGTTGGATTAAATAGATCATTGCAAGTAGATAATATGTTGAATTGGATTTCTTGGGTTGATCAAATAAGAATCAGAGATAGTTGGATTATTAGTGGTTGTTGGGAATTACTATTAACAGACTGATTAAGAAACAGATGATTGTGGAAATATAGATATGTGATAATCATTTATGGAGAATTGTGAATAATCCAAGATATTTGGTGGTTTAGTAAATAATAATATTACGTATTCTTGGTGGGTTAAAGTAGATGATTTTGAGGTGATGATGTGAAGGATTAAATATACGACATTATGAAGTATTATCGGTGGATTGTATTCTAGATTATTAGAGATAATATTGTGCAGTATTATCGGTGGATTGTATTCTAGATGATTAAAGGGGGTATTGTAAAGTATTCTCGGTGGTTTAGTAGGTGCTTGGACGAAATATTCTTAGCAGATGATAAGATTGATCGCCGTATGAATGATGGATAAATCAATAATACAAAGTATAGTTCAAGGGGAATATTTCATATATGAAAATGATTGTGGTTCCCTAAGATTTTGGAGTTATGATAGTACCATGATATACTTCTTACTGGTTGGATACTATATTGGATTGGATTATTCTTATGATCATCAAATTATGGCAATAGAAGGATTATTGGAGATTATAAAATTGATTATAGGGATTGTAATCAAACCCTGAGCTTTGTAATTTTTATAAAATAAACTATTGGTGGAATAGAATAGTACGGTAGAAATGCTTAGACACGCAATCGGTTAGTATTCACCTATGGGTGGGAATTTCCATTATCTCTTGAAAACTTGTATTGGAAGTTATAGGCAAGAAGTATTGCCAATGGTTTACAAAATAAAAATAAAATGAAAAATGGTTTTGGACTGGGGCGGAATGGTTTGTCTGGTGGGCGCGGATGGAGTGCTAGCTTTCATTGCGCAAGTACCGCCCCAAGTCAATTAAGGACCGACGCTTATGACTGTCTCCATTCTAAGCATAACCGTACAACCACATGTCAAAGTGGGCACGACCTGGCTAACTAATTTGTAGAAACCTGACTTAGACTCACCACTCGGTGGAATGTGGGAGCCAGAAAGAGGCACTGTTGTTTTTCTCACACAGCGCAAGAGGGGGCTTATGTACTGGGCGGATGGAACCCTAACAGCGGTGAAACCTCAGCGGGTGGGTCTAGTTAGGTAGATACATTGTAACGGCCTTGTCATGATATCCCTGCCGGCACACCTAAGGAAGTGTGTTAATTGTACATGGCATCAAGGGAATATCATGTCTTGTGGGTAAAGCTGTACAACCTCTGCAGAGTTAAAACTATTCGAATAGCCGTGCCTACGGTCAAAGGCAAAGCTTGCTGAATGCTTTCATACTGGTAGAGTTTGGTTTTTGGTTTCTAACTAAACAATGGTTTGTTTTGGGATCCGGGAGCGGTTAGAACTCTCGGGTGTGTTTTTGGCGGCTAAAGCCAGGTAGGTGGAAGGAACCTGATTTTGTGCACCATGGCAGATAGAGCCATGTTGATGGATTGAACCCTGATTTTGTTGAGATGTGGCGGATAGAGCCTATATACTAGTGAGTGGTGGTTAGAACCTTCACTACAATATTACATAATTCAATTATTAAAAAGAATTGCTCAAATATGCTTTGTGAAACATATTAACAAGTATGATTTGATGAAACTTGGCTTTATGCAAAAGAACCGTATTGAGCCACCTTTGGATAGCCTACATTATGCATAATTTCCCAGACTTGCTGAGTACTTTATGTACTCACGTGCTACATTCTAATCCTCTCTCAGAAGTGAAAGAAGCTGTTCAAGATTTCCAACGACTAGGGCGCGTTCTCCACTCGATTGCCTGTGGGCATTTGGATGGGTCGCTTTGATGTTTTCGTCTTCCGCTGCGGTTGTTCGAGTTGTTTAGCCTGTTCAGGCCGTAATGGTAAACCTTGACCATAAGGTCTTTGCTTTTATTTGGTTTTATTCTTACTTAGTTATATGTATTCGTGATATGGTTGTTGATTCATCACTTTTGACTGTGTGTACTAGCAACTGATCTAGGACTAGTACAGAAATACACAGGGGATTTCGGATAGCCGATCCGGGGGCCTACAGGCCTGTAGCAAGAGAGGGAGCAAGGAGCTCTCCGCGTTGAGGCGAACACCCGAGAGCGCGACGAGGAGAGGGGCGAGCGGCTCCGTGCGGAGGCTGAGACCACCCTTATGTTGCGCCCTGCTTTCGACCGGATGGTGGCCAGCTTGGCGCCACTAGGACTGGAGCAACCGGCCCCAGTCGAGCAGACGGCCTGGCATTATGCCTTCTGCTTTAGCCGGATCGCCGACTTCCTCACCCTCCTGTCCAGCGCCTTGGCCACCCGGTCTAGCCGAGAGGGGCGGGCAGTAGCGGCGGCCACGGCGTCGTACGTGCTTGCCTGCTGCGCCAGCCGAGACGCCAACTTTGACCCCCTGGCCGCCATCCAGGGGGTGGAAGGGGACTGGGCCCGCGCCGAGGCGCAGGTCAGTGACGCCACTGAGCAGGTCGCCGACCAGCTCAAGATGGTCAACCTGGCGCTGGAGGCAGTGGCCGAGGACGTGTCACTCAGGCTGGACGTTGACCCAGTAGTGGACCAGGCGGCCGCGGAAGCCACGGCGGACGAGGAGTGAAGACTCCAGACTTAGCTTCACCTACTTTTTGTTTTGTGTTACTTGTAAAAGACTTTTGCAAGTCAGTTTCCCGTTTATGAATGTATATACCTCCCTTCGCATGTCGTCTTTATGTTTGGATGCTTGTCCGCGCCTCCACTATGCTGGCTCAGGACAAACAAAAAGGCAACCGCATGCATTAGGTGTTAGTCGGGGTGCAGGGTTCGGATCCCTGGTGCCAGAATATCGTTGTCTCAGGACCTTAGGACCCTGTGAAATTAATTGCTCTCGTGGTCTCTTGGGGCCGAACACTTGGTGAGGTGTGGCAGGGCAGTAGGCTCTCGGTAGTGGTGTTTGAGTCGACGGTTCTCACGGGGACACCCTGAGCGTCATGACCATGTTGAAAACCGTGCCAAACTAGCCATCCGATCGCCCATCCCTGGACGCCACGCTCACCTAGTGGTCCCACTTTTACCGACGAGAATTCAGAGAGCCTCAAGGTACTGAGGGCGATTAGGCGGACACGGCCCATCGGGGTGCAAGCCAGGAAAAAGAGAACAAAGGTGACAACTGTTTTGAATAGAAACTGGACACTGAATTAAACAGAGGCTTACCCCGACCAGCGTTGGAGACGAGCGCTCAACTAGGCTGGTCGGGGCGTGCAGTTCTGTACTTACAGCCTTTTCAAGGATAGAACTTGCGCAGAAGCTCTATGTTTTGGGAGTTGACCAACTCCTCTCCGTCCTCAGTGGCCAACCTGACCGCCCCGAGGCGAGAGACTGAGACCACCTTAAAGGGGCCCTCCCACTGGGGAGACAGTTTGTGCAACCCGGCATGTGTCTGAATTCTACGCAAGACCAGGTCACCAACTGCCAGTGTTCTCTCGCTGACCCGAGCGGCGTGGTACCACCTGAGACTCTGCTGATACCGGGCGGCGCGCAAGGCCGCGCGATCCCGCACTTCTTCCAGGAGGTTGACGTCCCCTCGATGCAGATCTTCCTGGGCTTACTCAGTGAATGCCGCCACGCGCGGGGACCCTAAGGCCAGCTCCGAGGGTAGGACCGCTTCTGCACCGTAGACCAGGAAAAAGGGAGTTTCCCCGGTGGCCCTGCTGGGGGTGGTGCGAAGCGACCACAACACCGCCAGGAGCTCTTCAGTCCACCGGGCTCCGTGCTTGTGGAGTTGATCAAACGCCCTGGTCTTGAGGCCCTTCAGCACCAGCGCATTGGCCCGCTCAACTTGGCCATTACTCTTCGGGTGGACTACCGAGGCAAAACAAACATTGGTGCCCATTTCTTCACAGAAACCCAAGAAGGCAGAGCTGGTGAATTGCGTGCTGTTGTCGGTGATGATGTGGTTGGCGACCCTGAAGCGGGCAAAGATTCCTTGCATGAACTTGATCGCAGTGGCGGCGGCAATCGCCCTTACTGCTTCGGCTTCCACCCATTTGGTAAACTTGTCGATGGCGATGAACAGATGGGTGTAGCCCCCTGTGGCCCGCGGGAACCGGCCCAGGATATCCAACCCCCACACCGCGAAGGGCCATGAGAGCAGGATGGTTTGCAAAGCTTGGGCTGGTCGGTGGATCTGCTTGGTGTGGAACTGGCACGCCTCGCACTTCCTCACCAGCTAGCAAGCATCCTGGAGGGCGGTTGGCCAATAGAACCCTTGGCGGAAAGCTTTCCCCACCATCGTTCGACTGGACATATGGCTCCTGCACATGCCTCCATTGATATCAGAGAGCAGACTGCTCCCCTCTTCCCGAGTGACGCACTTCAGAAGAACTCCATTTCTACCCCGGCGGTAAAGGTCCCCGCCCACCAGGGTATAGCACTTGGCCTTTCGTGCTATCTTCTCTGCTGACGCATCATTATCGGGGCACACTTGATCCCGCAGGTAGGCCAGGATCGGATCCATCCATGTGCCTTCCCGGTCAAGTGTGGCGACCACAGGGTGATCACCTGGGTACTCCGCCTGGCCTAGCATTTCCGCCGGTACTGCTTTCCCTTCCGGAATGAGGGCTGAAGCAGCGTCACCATCGTCCCCACCAGAAACGGGGGCTGCGATGGACGGTCGCGGAAGCCTTTATTCAAAGACTCCGACCGGAACATGAGATCTTGTCGAGGCGAGCTGTGCGAGCTTGTCCGCCAAGTAATTATCGCGCCGGAGGATATGAGTATACCCCAGCCCATCGAAATGTCGCTCCATTTTTCTGACCTCTGCCAGGTACACCGCCATGATAGGATCAGAGTAGGAGAACTCCTTTCTCGCTTGGTTGACGACCAGCAGGGAGTCGCCCTTGACTTGCAGGCGCCAAACACCGATGGCTGCGGCGGTGCGAAGCCCCGCCAGCAAACCTTCGTATTCGGCAACGTTGTTGGTGGCCTTGAAATCCAGGACGACCACGTACTTGAGGAGGTCTCCGGTTGGGGAAACCAGGAGGACCCTAGCCCCCGCGCCTTCGAGCCTGAAGGAGCCGTCGAAGTAAAGTGTCCAGGGGGAAGGCGCGGTGATTTCTTCAGTTTTAGACTCGGCAGGAGTCCACTCGACGACGAACTCTGCCAATCTTTGACTCTTGATCGTAGTGCGGGGGGCGAACTTGAGGCCAAACTCCCCCATCTCCACGGACCACTTGGCAATGCGGCCCTCTGCTTCATGATTGTGAAGGATCTCGCGCAAGGGGTAGGCCGAAACCACGGTGATCTCCCTTACTTGGAAATAATGCCGCAACTTCCTGGACGCCACCAGCACAGCGTACACCATCTTCTGGGCTTGTGGATATCTTGTCTCGGCATCGTGTAACACCTTGCTGACGTAGTATATCGGCTGCTGGACCCCTTCGCGTTCCGCCACCAGTGCCGCGCTCACAACCGCAGGACTGGTCACCACATATAACAATAGCGGCTCTCCTGGCTCGGGAGCAACCAGCACCGGAGGGGAGGAGAGGTACTTCTTTAACTCTTCGAGTGCCTGTTGCGCTTCTGTAGTCCACTCGAAGGAGTTGGTCTTCTTCAATAGCTTGAAGAAGGGGAGACTCTTTTCTCCAAGCCGGGCTATGAAACGACCCAGAGAGGCCAGGCGACCCGCCAGGCACTGGACTTGCTTGAGCCGTGTGGGCGGTTGCATGCGCTCGATGGCTGCGATCTTTTCCGGGTTGACCTCAATTCCACGATTGGAAACGAGGAACCCAAATAGTTTTCCAGATGACACAACGAACACACACTTCTCAGGGTTCAGCTTCAAGCAATACTGCCGGAGGTGGGAGAAGGTCTCCTCTAAATCTTCAACAAGCCCAGCAGTCTTTTTGGTCTTCACTACCAAATCATCGACATATACTTCAAGATTTCTTCAAATATGTGACCGAAATACAGTGTGCATGGCGCGCTGGTAGGTTGAACCAGCGTTTTTCAACCCAAAAGGCATTCGGACATAGCAGTACACGCCTAGAGGGGTCACAAAAGCAGTCTTCTCTTCGTCTTCCCGCGCCATGCTGATTTGATGGTAGCCGGAGTAGGCGTCTAGGAAGCATAAGACCTCGCACCCTACTGTGGAATCGACGACAATGTCTATCCGTGGCAGGGGGTACGGGTCCATGGGACAGGCTTTGTTGAGGTCGGTGAAGTCGATGCACATCCGCCACTTC
Organism: Rhipidocladum racemiflorum; assembly: GCA_036346355.1. Taxonomy (NCBI): domain Eukaryota; kingdom Viridiplantae; phylum Streptophyta; class Magnoliopsida; order Poales; family Poaceae; genus Rhipidocladum; species Rhipidocladum racemiflorum. The sequence goes on along the minus strand of CM070589.1, from coordinate 32,763,416 downwards.
TCGTTCGACTTCTTGACGAGCACAGGGTTGGCCAGCCACTCGGGGTAGGCGGCCTCCTGTACAATCCTCGCCTGCAACAGCTTTTCTACCTCATCCCGAATGGCATCTTGCCGCTCTGGTGCCTGCCTCTGGACTTTCTGCCGGACTGGGTGCACTCCAAGGAGCATTGCCAATCGGTGCTCAATCACCTCCCTAGGGACCTCGGTCATCTCAGATGGTTACTAGGCAAACACATCTGGAGAAGAGACACTTCTTCCTCTTCCTTCTCTTTAGGTAATAAAGGCACACGAGGAGAAGAAGGCAAAATTTCAGCTTCTCCTCCAGCTCCTAGCGGGGTGAGCTCGAGAAGGTAAAGTTTTCGCTTCATCTTTTCCTTGTGCTCCAAGGATTGCTGCCGCAGAGGCAGAGGAGAGGGGAGAGTGTGGAGAGACTTGGCCGAGTTTTCATGAAAGGTCTTCTTTCTTGTCGAAGTGAAGTAACGATTTTGAGGAAGAATAGTGATTGTAACTATTTGCTGTGTAACAACCATCTTCGATGGCATTATTTGAATAGAAATGTACTTGTTTGATTATTATAACTTTGTTTTGTCTGCAATGTTTCTTTATCTCCTATTCCCTTGCCGATGAAATATAGTTATGTATTTGTGTAGCCCCCAACCCTCTACTTGATGACTGCATCCAGTAGAGGGTTTGAGCTTCGCTTGGTGATTCTATGATGTAGCCCCTGAGTCTCGACCTGATGGGCTCATTGGGTCGGGACTTGAGCGTAAGCACTGAAAACACGCGATGTAGCCCCCGAGTCTCGACCTGATGGGCGCATCGGGTCAGGACTTGAGCGTGAGCATCGAAAACGCGCGATGTAGCCCCCGAGTCTCGACCTGATGGGCGCATCGGTCAGCACTTGAGCGTAAGCATCGAAAATGAGCGATGTAGCCCCCGAGTCTCGACCTGATGGGCACATCAGGTCGGGACTTAAGCCTGAGCATCAAAAACGCGTGATGTAGGCCCCGAGTCTCGACCTGATAGGCGCATCGGGTCGGGACTTGAGCATAAGCACCGCAAACGCACGATGTAGCCCCTGAGTCTCGACCTTATGATCGCATTGGGTCGGGACTTGAGCCTAAGCACTGCCAGAGTGCCCGATGTTACTGCCCGCGCGACCAGGTTGAGCCATGTGTTGCCTTCGTTTTTGTTTCTCGTGCCGATTATTGGATCAGGAAGACGTTCTTGTAGCACTTCGTTTTTCGCATTATCTAACGTTGCTCATTCATTTTAGTCACAGAACTCGAGTGGGTGTCTCAATATCCCAACCGTCGCGCCTCATCCGTTCTGGGTGCTATAAATAGATCGGACTCGTACTGAGAGCTCTTGTCAGCTTTGGCTTCATAAGTACAAAGATCTTCCAGCCCTGAGAAATTTCATGGTTTCCGACGCACACTCCTCACTCTCCTCCGAGATGTCAGATCCTGTGCCCCTGACCATGGTTTTTTCGGCCTAGTCTGCCATTTCCGTGAACACGGACAGTGGGATTGACTGGGACGCCCTTACATGGGAGCTTTCGGAAGAGGATCGGCGAGCAGAAGAAGAAGCAGTTCCATACGAAGAGGAGGAAGTTACAAGCGTGCTACGGATCATAGTTGACGAGGCAGGTGCTTCTCCTTCATACTCTGGGGCCGATGACGCGAGGGGAGAGGGTGAAGCCTCTCTTGCTCTTGCTCCCTGGGCTGCCACCGTGGGAGCAGAGGGAGATAAAGGAGAGGCTCAACGGAGCCTTGCCGGGGATCCCTCGTCGCTGCTACGGAGTGCCGACTCCGAGCAGTGAAAGTAGCTTACCTGCAATGTAATATTTTTATGTTTGGAATGAAAATTCTGTACTTACCTGGATGTTGCTGCTTTCTTGCTTTGTTGTTCCCTTACAGATGGAACCAGGTTGTGTTCCTGCCCGAGTTTCGACCTGACGCTTGCATCGGCCTGAGAGTATAGTTTTTTTTTGTTTTTTTATCGCTGAGTGATGTAGCCCCCGAGTCTCGACCTGATGGGCGCATCGGGTCGAGACTTGAGTGTAAGCATCACAAAAAGTGCGCGCGATGTAGCCCCCGAGTCTCGAGCTGATGGGTGCATCAGGTCGGGACTTGAGCATAAGCACCACAAAAAATGCGCACGATGTAGTCCCCGAGTCTTGACCTGATGGGCTCATTGGGTCAGGACTTGAGTGTAAGCATCGCGTCAACTCTTGTGCCACCCTATTTGTCATGATGTTTTGGGTGTCGCTTCAATATATATGCCTCGCGCCGATTCCTGTTCTTACTGGGAATCTGGATCGGCTTGACATGACGCGGTTGTAGGGCTATAAATAGACAAGTCTGGTTGTTCCCTTGCCATCAACCTCCTTTTGCCACTTCGCTCTATTCCTTCTGCACTCATAGCACTAGCGCACTCATGGCTACTCCTCCACCCTGCTCCCCCCTTGGTCCTTATCTCGTCGGACGACGATGAGATAAACTGGGATGCTCTTGAGCGAGAGGTGGAAGAGGAGGCCAGTGAGGAGGAGAGGAGGGCACGGGTGGGAGAGGAGGCCACTGGTGGGCTGCGGACTTCCGGCGACTCGAGGGCCTCCACAGAGGGGATGCCTTCGCCGCCGCAGGAGAAGAGGAGGAGGATTGATGCCACCTCTCGCTCGAAGCCTTTTTCGCTTGCGCAGTGGGAGGGCGTTGCGGTCGACACCGACGGACCGGGGGAAGGGGGGTTCCTAGGAGGGCGACAGAGTTCCTTCCCCCGCCGGTAGCTTGGAGTCCACCGGCGCCTTGAGGACGGGGCCGATCAAGCTGTCGTTCTCGTCGTCCGAGCATGGACAGGTTTTCGCCGGCCCCTCCTAGAGGCAGAGGAAAATCCTAGGGACGATCTCATCCTCCTTTGAGTCTCCACGGGCTAAGGACGGGTGCGACGATGACCCGATCCGGAGCAAGAGCTCGTAGGGCATCTTCCTGTACTTAGAAGAATATTTTGTTAATGTAAATTAAATTATGGAAATGAAAGTGCTTACCTGGGGTATGCCTCATTCTCAGTCTATGCATGAAACTTTCTGAGCTAATCGATGTTCCAAGAATTTCCCAGCGTTGTTCCATTGAGTGTAGATAGCCTTACAGATCCAGGTCGAGTTGTTTCGATGACCCGATAAGGATCTTCCCACATAGGTGACAGCTTGTTGCGGTTATCATACTTTTGCACCTTTCGTAGTACTAAATCTCCTGGAGCGAGTACTCTTTTGCGGATCCTCTGACTGTGGTATTTTCGTAATGCTTGCTGGTATTTGGCTGCTCAAAGGGCAGCTCGATCTCGATATTCTTCGAGTAGATTTACATCGTCTACCCGTGTTTGCTCTTGTCCTTCTTCCGAGTAATTTTCCACTCTGGGTGATCCGTTAGTTAATTCGAACGAGAGCACTGCTTCGGCTCCGTAGACCAAGAAAAATGGTGTTTCACCAGTGGCTTGACTAGCCGAGGTTTGAATAGCCCATAGCACCGAGGGTAGCTCGTTTTCCCACCGAGTCGAGTAGGCCTTGAGCCTATCGAACACACGGGTTTTGTGTCCCTGCAGGATGAGACCATTGGCTCGTTTGACCTGGCCATTACTCTGAGGATGAGCAACTGAGGCAAAACACAGTTTAACTCCAAGTTCCTCGTAGAATACTATGAAGGCATTGCTCTTGAACTGTGAACCGTTATCTATTATTACCCTATTTGGGATGCCAAATTGGGTAACTATGCTCCTCATGAATTTCTTGGCCGCTTTTGAGGTGATGTTCCTGACGGGTTCGGCTTCGATCCACTTAGTGAACGTGTCGATGGCCACGAATAAGAACTTGTAACCTCCTTGGGCTCTCGGGAAAGGTCCCAAGATATCCAAGCCCCAGGCGGAGAAAGGCCAAGATAGAGGAATAATTCGCAGTGCTTGGGCTAGTTTGGTGGTTTGCTTGTCGAAAAATTGGCAGCTTTCACACTTTTTCAGCAGCTCGCAAGCATCCTGGAGGGTAGTTGGCCAGTAGAACCCTTGCCGGAAAGCTTTTCCGACCAGGGTGCGATAGGACGCATGATTGCCACAAAAGCCTCCATGGATATCGAGCAATATTTTATTGCCCTCTTCCTAAGTGATGCATTTCATCAAGATCCTGTTACTCCCCTTTCGGTAGAGCTTGCCGTTTACCAAAGTGTACAGCTTGGATTTACGAGCAATTTTCTCGGTTGAAGCATCATCGTCAGGGATCTCTCGACCTTCGAGATAGGCTTGGAATGGGGTCATCCAAGTTTGCTCACGTTCGAGTAATGCAACTTATGTGTCTGCATGTTCCACCTCGCTGACTCGATTAGGATGCTGGTCGAGTTGGGCGGCTTTTGTCTCCTGTTTTGGGGGAGGCAAAAGGTTTGATGAGCTTCTCCATGAAGACCCCTAAGGGAGTAGGTGATCAAGACGAAGCGAGCCTGGCAAGTTCATCGGCTGTGGTGTTATCACCCCGTTGGATGTGTTTCACCTCTAAACCATCAAACTTGTTCTCTAGCTTGCGAACCTCACTTAGGTATGCTGCCATATTGTCATCCACACACTGGTAATATTTTTGCACTTGGTTTACAACTAACTGTGAGTCCCCTTTCACAAGCAATCGTTTTATTCCAAGTGAAGTGGCTATCCGAAGCCCGTTGACCAGTCCCTCATATTCTGCAACGTTATCCGAAGCTTGAAAATCGAGTTGGATGACATACCTAAGTTCCTCACCTGTCAGAGATTTGAACAAGATGCCGGAGCCCATGCCCTGCAGGCTGAGCGAGCCATCAAAAAACATCGTCCAGTAGTCATTGGGGGCTTCAGGCTTCTCCTCGACATGCGTCCATTCTACTACTAAGTCCACTAGGATTCCTGATTTGACTCTGGTTCTTGGAGCGAAGTCAACCCTGAACTCATTGAGCTCAACGGCCCACTAGCCTACACGTCCAGTTGCTTCCCGGTTTAGGATTACTTCCTTGAGCGGAAATGTTGTCATTACGATGATCTTGTGCGCTTGGAAGTAGTGTCGTAACTTTCTGGACTTCATTAAGACTGCGTAAAGCATCTTTTGGATCTGGGGGTTACCAAATTTTCTCGTCGTGCAAAACTTTGCTCACATAGTATACTAGCCTCTGTACTTTCATCTTTTTATCGGGGCCATCCCGCTCGACTACTAAGACAGTGCTTACTACTTGTGGAGTTGCTGCAACATACAAAAAGAGATCTTCTCCTTCATTAGGGGATACCAAAACAGACGTAGAAGATAAGTACCTTTTTAGTTCTTGGAATGCTTCCTCGGACCCCTTGTTCCACTCAAACTTTTCTTGTCTTTTGAGTAATTGGAAAAAAGGGAGCTCTAGTTCACCCATCCGAGAGATGAATCGACTGAGAGCTATGATGCATCCTGTTAGTTTTTGTACTTTTCTTAGCATCCGCGGGGAATGCAGCTGGTCGATGGCCTCGATCTTGCATGGGTTGGCCTCGATGCCTCGACTAGATACCAGGAACCTGAGAAGCTTTCTGAACGGGATGCCGAACGTGCACTTCTCAGGATTTAGCATCATTCGATACTTCCTTAGATTGTCGAATGTTTCTCGGAGATCCACCACTAGCGAGCTTTTGGTCCTAGATTTTACTACGATGTCATCAATGTAAGCTTCAACATTGCGTCCGATTTGGGATTTCAGACAATTTTGTATACATCGTTGATACGTGGCCCAGCACATTTCAGTCCAAAAGGCATCTTTACACAACAGAAGACACCCAACGGGATGATAAAGGAGGTCTTTTCCTTGTCCTCGATGGACATGCTAATTTGGTGATTCCTCGAATAGGCATCTAGGAAACTTAGTAATTCACAGCCCACCGTCGAGTCTACGATTTGATCGATGCGGCAGAAGGGAAAAGGATCTTTGGGACAAGCTTTATTGAGATCGGTGTAGTTGACACACATCCTCCACTTGCCGTTGGGTTTCTTGATGAGGGTTGGTTGGCCAACCATGTAGGATGCCGAACTTCTTGGATGAAGTCGGCTTTAAGGATCTTGCTGATCTCCCCCTGTATGGGTTGCTTGCGGTCTTCCGTGAAACAGCATTGTTTCTGGACCACAGGCTTGATGTTGGGGTTCACTGCCAGTCGGTGCTTGATCACCTCCCTAGGAACTCCAGGCATGTCAGACGGATGCCAGGCGAAGACATCGCGGTTTGCCTGGAGGAAGGTGATGAACTCAAGTTCCTATTTGGGGTTGAGGTTGGTGCCCACCTTGATCGTCTTGGAAGGCTCTAACGCATCCAAGGGAATGGCCTTGATCTCCCCACTATCCTTCCAACCGGGCTCGCTGTGTTGGGCAACGTTGTATGCTACTCTAGCACAAATTAAAATTTTTATCGCAAACCAGAAAAGCTACTCGCAAGAAGGGGATCATAGATCTATTACCACTAGACGCGTAGTTGCAGAATCCTTCGCACGATGTTGTAGTGGATCGTTCTCGGCGTGGATCGTCCTCACCGCGGATCGTCCTCTCCACGCCGCAGTAGCAGCAGCGTCACCAAAGCAGTCCACACGTCCGGGGATGGAACGCCGTGCGTCGGTGTGCAAGCACCGGGTCGCTCGGCAGGGGCAACGAGACGAGGTGGCTAGGGTTTCTAGCGAAACACCTCTAAACCGCATGAAAGTCTGTTCTGCGTCCAGCCTCCTCCCCTCCTTATATAGCCACGAGGTGAAACCCTAGGCAGCCAGGGCCCATCTACGCGCTAAGCCCACGAGGTCCATTAATTACGGATCCAATCCAAATTTATGCGTCCCGGCCCGTTAAGTGTGACCCTGTAGGTTCATGCGCATTTGGACATGGATTCGGAAAACCCTTTCCTAATCCAATAGTCGGTAGCGGCTCCTTGCAGAGCATGCCAACTCCCAAACGCATATGATTAAAGTACTGATGTAATAATCCCTTTGCCAAACTATATGAAGATCGAACTCAAGGCGAGAAGCATGTCATCCTTTGACAATTCAATCCATCTCTCGTATCCGTGATATATTAATAAGTTGTGATTGACTTCTCAATCACGGCATGGCCATGCACTTCCTTAATCATATCACACGAGTGGCCTAGACATATACCTCCGTTTCATTGTAGTGGCAAATTCCATCTTGATTGCTCACTTCCCTCTGCATGTTTCATAGTAAACATGAAAGCTACCTTTATAACTATCTGGTTAGGAAATAGTGTTTGGTAACCCCAAGGTAAACTATTACACATGTATGGAATATGACAATCTCAGGTCTAAGGATCATACATCTACTATGTATGAGATACACTGATGACACATAAGAATGTAACATTCTCGCAGTGTCCCATTGTGGGTCTATCTAAGCCATGTTCTTCAACATGCGTCCACAATGTATTGATGATATCTCCATATCCCATGATCTATGAAACATGATTATCAAACAATACATGTTCTGATCTATTCATCATTGTCCTATACGATGATATCCGATCATAGATATTTATCGAATTATATTAATAAGTAAAAAGCTTCATAAACAAGTCACACACTTGTTGATCAAAACAATGATATACATTCATTGGACTAATAATCATATTATTATTCATAAACATAATCATGTTACAATCATCCATATGATTGCCTCAAGGGCATAACACTAACAATCTCCCACTTGCACTTGAGTCAATCAATTAAGTATCTAATACCAATAGACCTCGTGTGCGCCTCATGCCTAGGCTGTGGCAGTGGTTTTATCAACGGATCAGCCACATTAGCTTCCGTATGTACTTTGCATATCTTCACGTCACCTCTATCCACAATCTTGCGAATAAGGTGAAAGCGTCGGAGTATATGTTTGGACTTCTGTTGTGATTGTAAAACCCCAATTTTTGCTTTTCATGAATTTGAATGTCATTTTGCACTTTGGTGAATTTTTGGAAATTTCTGGAATTTATTTGGATTTAATTTGAATTTATTCCCTTTTGAAATAATTAAAAATTAAAGTTATAAATAAAATTTTGTTGGAAATATTTTATTTGAGTCCAAAATATCTCAAAGTATTTTCCAGAATTTTTCTGGAATTTCCGATTAGTTTGCTATTTTTCTTGAATTATTTGAATTTCTAGAAATTATTTTAATTATTTAATCGCTGGAAAATGCAGAGTGGGTTTTACTGTTCAAGCGACCGAGCCCGAGTCAGACTCGAGTCTGAGTCTGAGTCCGACCCGAACCCAACCAAACCTTAATCGCGTGATCATTGGATCAAGATCCAACGGCCAGCATCAAACCACGTCGCCCACGTGGGGATCGGGCCGAATCCGTTCGCCCAGTGCGATCTCGGCCGTTGATCGCGCATGCGTGGATGGCCAGGATGCGTCCACGTCACCCTCTCCATGTCGCCGCTGGACTCCGCTGCCGCCCGCGTGTGGGCCTCGGTTTCCGCGATTTTCACGGAAGCCGAGACCCCTATTTAATGCGCTGCCGCCGCCATCGTGCTCTCCTCTTCCGTGCGCACCCGTAGCCCCAAGTCTTCGAGCTCAAGCCGCCACCGTTCGCCCGCAGGAGCTCGCCGGAGTTGGAACTGCGTTCCGCCATGGTTCTTCGCCGTTTCCCGCCGCGTCTGTCGTCCTTCGCCGTGACCGTGCCCAGATCCGGAACCGCAAGGATGTGGCGCATCGGACCGCACCATCCGCTTCGCCGGAGCACGCTCGCAACGTCATTCCCCGTGTCATCATCTTCGTCCACGGTGACCCAGCTCCGCCGCAACGCCATCACCGACCCCGAGCTCCACCCACCGTCCGATCGAGATCGAACGGCCACGATGAGTCCACATCATTCCGCACCCGTAGAAAACCAGATTAGATCTAGACCGTTGGATCCAGATCCAACGATCCACGTTCGTCCACGTGCAACGTCCCAAAATTTGCCTCTAATATATTTAGTATGTTTCTGGGATTATTTGTGATTTTTTGAAATTTATTTGGAACCCTCGCGAGTAATTCGGATTCAAGTTTATTAAACTAGTCACGTTAAATAAAGATTATGCATTTTTGCATAAGCATAAAATCCAAAATTTTGTTTAAAATAAAGATAATTGGAATACGAGGGTGTTCTCTTCAAATATTTTCGAAAAACATGCTATATAACTTAATTCGTTGATTTTACAAAAGACTGTACAGGTGTCTGATTTCACTAAAAGAATTTTTGCGAAAAATCTATACGTCGAAAAATCGCGAAACCAACTTTATTAAGTTCCAAATAGTTCCTAGTATTTTAAAGAAATTTTCCATATTTTTAGAACCCCTATGCTATTTTTTTCCTAAACATATTGGAACGTATATGTATATATACAAAAAAATGACATGCATGGAGACACTTATGTGAGTGTAGGAACGTATATGTATATATATAAAAAATGACCCCCGTGTACCGCCGCTTTCGTCGTCGTCTACGTCATTGCCGCCGTGTACGCCGCCGTCGTCGCCGTCGCCTTCCCCTGCGCCGGCCGGTATACCTGTTTTTCTTTTCCTTCGTATGCGCTCTATCTCTACCGATCGGTTGGTCTCGTTGCATGTATATGTAGTACGTATGCATGTATATGTATATATATATTAGGCTGCGCGTGCATACGTATATATATACGTCTTAGACTGAATCTCGAACCTAGAGATATATAGGGGCGTATTTGTGCATGCACAAGCGCGCTATCGCCGTAGCCGCCTGCGCGCCGCAGTCACCGTCGCCGCCGACTGATTCCGGCTGACCGCATTCGCCGCCGCCGTCGCTGCCTCTGGCTGACTGCACTCGCTGTCCCGCCCTGGTCGTCTGGCCGGTCTCTGTTATTTTTTTCTCACGTAGAAAATGCCCAAACCAAACTCATGTGCAACCAAGGAGTATACACATATACAAGGGGGAATAGTGCCATGCAAAAATGTTACGTAATTCATTTTTCTCCAAATTGCAAATTTTGTCTTTTTCGCTAAAAATTAGTTCTACGTCCGAATCGCTTACAACAAATTTTGTTAATTAGTAGAAATCAATACCTTTCTACCGTAATTTTTATGAAATTTTATAATTCAATATATACTGTTAAATTATTTGCGGAAAGTCCAAACTTATGAATTTTGTAGTTCTTAAACTATACGTTCAAAAATAGTGAAATAAATTTTATAAATCTTAGAAAATGCTAGACTAATTATCTGGAAGTTTTCGTGAAATTATGAATTAGTTTAATTTACGGCATTTCTCTGAATGTGTGTTTGTACGTTGTTTTGCGTGTTTATTTGGTTCTTTATCTGTTACGCGTAAATGTCGAGCTGTGTGAGGACACGGATTTCGAGGATCAAGCTCCAGACCAAGACTCGCTGCTTTACGGAGGCAAGTTGTGCTTTGACCATATTGCTCCTATTTTTTTGAAATGTATTTTGATTTAAATTATGCATGCTATGTTGATTAAAATGAATTAATTTAATTTGGGTAAAATAGTTAATAAACCTAATTGTTAATTCCACCCTTGATGATAATATTTGTATGCCATGTATCCATTGTCATCTTAAGTTGGTTTATTTAGTTGGATGTTAATATTGTGCCAACACGGGAGGCTAGACCGTGAATAGTTGCTTAGCCATGCTTACGTGAAATATGTTTCAAATGGCAAAATAATATTGACTAATGACATACGGAATGAATTTTGGAATCAGTGTAATCTTGCCACGTGATGATGTGAAGTGTAGGTACCTTTGTGGTTCTACATGGTAACTGGTATTATTGTTGGTGTGTTGCACAATAATCAAACTGGGGTGGGAAAATATTTAGACTGTGTCAAGTGGTAAGTGATTAATGAGGGGACCGATGTGGCACATGGGAGAGATGTTGATTGAATTTGGTTTTGTGAACTTTGGGTAGTCTTGCCACGGTCAATCTAAGGACTTAACCTTGCAAGCCTTTGAACTGGGCCTACCATACAACCACGTGTCTGGAGTGGGACAGACCTAGTTGAGTATGATTCTGAAGTCTTAGCATGTGAGACCTCAGGTGGTTTTTGTATCTATAAATGTGGAAAGAAGGGTGTAGTGTTTACCGTATTGGTCTTACACCTATTCAATGGTATACGTTGGCCCTGTACTTCCGCTCCGCTAAAGGGAAGGGATAGTGGGAACTATATCGGGAGGTACGCATGCGAGGATGGATGTTTCGGAAAGACTTTGTTATGGTTACTCGCCTGTGTGGTGTTTAACTATATCGTGTGGGTAAAGTGTATAACCTCTGCAGAGTGTGTCAAAACTATTCGAATAGCCGAGTCCACGGTACTGGACAAAGCTCGGGGATTACAATCAAGGGTTAGATTTTCTAAAATAAAAATGTGGGAATGGGTGGCTGTATGCCAGAGATAATTGCTAAAGTGATTTAGGGCTTTGTGCCAAACTGTTGAAAAGAGATTGGTAACTTATTATATAATAAGGTTTTACTGCTTTTGAATCTATTAAGATTATTTAATCAAAGAAAAATGCTGTTTGATGCAAATTAACCACTTAAGCCCTTCCTTTGGAAGAAGCCATGCATATAGTAATAGGATTGCACCCCTGTGCATGACTTGCTGAGTATGTTGTATACTCACCCTTGCTTCCAACATAATCATCAGTTGAGGAGAAGACTACAACTTCGAAGAAATTAAGAAGGCGAAGTTCCACGAGGAGGCAATTATCTAGGAGTTGAACTTTGTCAGTTGCCTGTGGCATATTGTTGGGAGTCACCGACGCTCTTCATTCCGCTGTCGATTATTTACTTTTGTTATGGTAAGCCCTGCGTGGCTGAATATTGTAAGGTGACCTTAAGGTCTTGCAACAATTTATATTAATGCTTTGAAGTACTATATTATTATTTCCGCTGTGTATGGATGTGATATTTAACCCTGTTTGACTGTGTGTACTAGCGTGATCCTGGACTAGTACAGAATACACAGAGGGTCTGGATTTGCAGATTCGGGTCCTGACACCACGTCACCGTGCGAAATTCACGTTACGTTGATTAGATCCGTTTTCAACCATTGGATCTAGATCCAACGGCTTAGATCGAGTCACGTAACCGTAAACCGCACCTTGCTCGGGTGTGATAGTAGCCGTTAGATCTAGATCGAACGGTCCAGATTGACCACGTCATCCTCCACCGTTCACCTGTCAGATCAACGGTTGAAATTTCCCCTTTCGCAATGTGATATGAGCCATTCTCCTACGATACAACGTGGCCCGCTCGCAGCTGTTGGATCTTATCCAACAGTTGCGCAAATAAGGTTAGGGTTTGGGTCAGGGCGGTGCGGGTGGGCTACGTGGGTTTGGGCTGGGCCCAGCGCAAGTCCAAGTGGTCCGACCCGCTAGGGTTTTCTGATTTTCTGGATTTTTAACAATTCAATTAATTCCACGTAATTCAACTAAAGCAAGAAAAATACCAAAAGTATCAAAAAAAATTCCAAAAAAATTCTGGAAATTATTTTGAGGCATTCTGGACTCAAATAAAATATTTCCAACAAAACTTTATATAAAATTTTCAAAAATTTAAATAATTCAATAAATAACTTAATTTACATTAATTCCAAATAAATTCCAAACAATTCATAAAAATTCAAATAACTCAATATATTCAATAAAAGCACAAACTGGGATGTTACATGCTTTGAATGTCAAGTGTGCTCAACTTGCTAAGGACTTACTAGTTAAGTCACCAAATAGTTGCTTGGTGTGTATTGGAGTTATGGAGGACGTGGATAAAATCCACGTAGAGCTAAGGAAGAAGCTTAATGCCCAGATTGGTAGAATTAGAGATGCTCATTGCATTTCTTGTGAGTCCCTCAAAATTGAGGTAGCCATGTATAGGGAGAGATATGCACGCGCTGTTCGCTCTTCTCCTACTGGCTCTTCTTCTACTCCTTCCCCCTATTCTTATGCCTCACTTTTTTGGGAGTGCCAGTATCTTATGAGCACTCTCAAGAAGTTTGTTGGAGACAATAAGAAGCTCAATATTATCTTAGACCAGTCCAAGATTATAAGATTTAATCAAGGTCTATGGTTTGATCACTTCGAGCATGCACGGGCGCATCCGCCAACTGTTGTGTGTGCCTTCAAGAGTGGAGAGATCGTGGTTGCTCCAGAGATGAGCACCACTGTGTTTAGGTCAGTTGGAATGGTCAACGGGATCTCTGACGAGAAGGTGACACCACCTGCTACTTCAGCATCTAAGGCGAAGTATACTTGCACCTTCTGTCGGAAGGATGGACACCTTGCTGATTTCTGCTTTAGACGCGCCAAAATCACTCGGTGTGAGCGTGTTCTTGCCCATAGGGGTATTCAGGGTCATCCCCAGACTCTGAGTGCTCCTAAGACACACATTGCTTCTAGACAGGTTAGAGAGTTGCTTGTTTTTGGACAGCGTATGGGGCTTGGTTTTTAGGCTTCTACCTCTGGTTTTCACCCCAGAGCTGTCCCGAGTCAGTCCTTCCATTGTCCTCATGATATTCCTCGTTCTTCCCATCGAGATAGATATCAGTGGTGTGAGTTTCCTTCCTTCAGAAGGAGACCTGAGTAGCAGCACCAGGATGGTCTGGCCTTTGCACGCCGACGGACCAACCCTGCACATGCTTCCAGGTGTCGTACAAGAGTTGTCTTTGAGTTTGTGAGAGTAGAGTCATGGAGAGGCGCTAGATTGCATTCTTCTATTCCTTTGACTGTTTCTTCTTCTACTTGGGTGACTCAGTATTGGGTTCCTAGATCTGCACTAATATGTCCTAGTACTGAGACATCTGTCTTTCACTCTCATTGATTCAGGTCAATAGGACATTGAAGGGGGAGGTTTGGATCGTAGACTCTGGCTGTTCACGCCATATGACCAGAGACTCTCGATGGTTTTCTTCCCTAGTCCGAGTTCCCGGTGATGAGGTGATCACCTTTGGGGATGCTTCGTTAGGTAGAGTCATCTCTAAAGGTACCGTCTGTATTAATGATCATTTTGTTCTCAAGGATGTTTCATTAGTTAGTAAGCTGCAATATAATTTGCTTTCTGTTTCTCAACTTATCAATGATGATTTTCAGGTAAGCTTTAAGAGCAACACTTGTAGGATGCTCGATTCTTCTAGGGAGTTGGTTTGCGGGATTTCTCGTTTTGGGAGAGTCTTTCGAGCTGATTTTTCCTCCTCTTCTGGAGACTCTATCCGTTGCCTTATTGCCTCAGAGTCTCATGATCTCTCCTTCTGGCATAGGAGACTTGGTCACATAGACTTTGATCATTTGACCCGAGTTAGCGGCATGATCTCATTTGTGGTTTGCCCAAACTCAAGATGGTCAAAAATGTTGTATGCTCTCCTTGCTGATATGGCAAGATGGTTACTGCTTCTCATCCCCCAGTCACCCGAGTGATGACTAATGCAACAGGATAGCTCTTGCACATAGACACTATTGATCCGGCTAGAGTGGAGTCAGCACGCGAGACGTGGTACATTCTTGTCATAGTCGATGATTTTTCGAGGTATTCTTGGGTGTTTTTCATGACCTCGAAGGATGAGTCTTTTTCTTACTTTAGGGGTTTGGTCCGTAGGTTGTCCATTGAGCTCCCAAGTGCCTTATAAGTGATCCGCAGTGACAATGGCACAGAGTTCAAGAACTACTTTAGCAGCTTCTGTTAGAAGTTAGGCATAGAGCATTAGTTCACTTCTCCATGCGTCCCTCAGCAGAACGGCGTAGTGGAGAGGAAGAATAGGACCCTGGTTGAGATGTCCAGGATGATGCTAGATGAGTACAATACTCCTAGGAAGTTTTGGGTTGAGGCTGTAACTACGGCATGCCATGTTGCCAATAGAGTTCTTCTTAGGGCACTCTTGCATTGGACTTCTTATGAGTTGAGATATGGGCGGAAGCCCAGTGTGTCTTATTTTCGTGTTTTCGATTGCAAGTGCTTCTTCTTGAAGTCAAGGAACCTAGACAAGTTCGAGTCACGCTCTGTTGACGGGATCTTTTTGGGTTACTCGACTTCTTCCCATAGCTATAGGATTTGGGTTGTAGACTTGGGTAGGATGATAGAGACCTGTGAGGTGACCTTTGATGAGGCTAGTCCCGATGCTAGACCATACATTTTAGGCTCTTCTTCTCTCTCCCAATCTATTTTCGCAGAGGATGATGATGATGGAGATGAAGGTGTTTTGCCTGATCCAGTCTCCATTCCTGCTCCTAAGGTGCCTCTAGTTTTCATCTATGCACCTAAGGGAGATCAACCCTTACCCTCAGACTCTTCAACAGCCAGTGGCTTTGTTCCTACTTCTCCCACGGAAGGACTAGAGGCCACTTCTACTTCTGGACCTCGCCGCCACATTTAGCTGGCTCATTCACCTGACCAGATCATTAGAGATCTGTTGGAGTGAGTCACTCACTCTAAGTCAGGTATGTCCACTTTCTGCCTTCACTCTGCCTTGTTGCCTCTTTTGAGCTGAAGGATGTTTCTCATGCATTATCCGATGAATCTTGAATTAATGCCATGCATGAGGAACTCAAAAACTTCGAGAGGAACAAAGTTTGGAAGCTTGTCGAGCCTCCTTCTGGTCACAACATCATTGGGACCAAATGGGTGTTCAAAAACAAGTAGAGTGATGATGGGGCTGTAGTTCGAAACAAGGCTAGGCTAGTCGCTTAGGGTTTCACTCAGGTCGAGGGTCTTGACATCGAGGAGGCTTTTGCCCCTGTAGCCAGACTAGAGGTCAACAAGATCATGCTCGCATTCGCTTCATCCAAGGGCTTCAAGCTTTATCAAATGGATGTCAAGAGTGCATTCCACAATGGCTTCATTGAGGAAGAGGTGTATGTCAGACAGCCTCCAGGATTTGAGAACCCCAAGTACCCTAACCATGTATTCAAGCTTTCCAAAGCTTTGTATGGATTCAAGCAAGCTTCACGGTCTTCGTATGAGAGGCTTAAGTCCAACCTCTTGAGTTATGGTTTTCATATGGATCAAGTGGACAAGACTCTGTTCGTTAGACATTCCAATTCGGACTTTCTCCTAGTCCAAATCTATGTCGATGACATCATTTTTGGTGGTTCCTCGCATTCGCTCGTTACTCAGTTCTCAGATGTGATGAGTACCGAGTTCGAGATGAGCATGATGGGTGAGTTGAGCTACTTCCTTGGCTTCCAAATCAAGCAGACTCGGGAGGATACATTCTTGCATCAAGGCAAGTAAACTCGAGACCTCCTAAAGCGCTTTGATATGTCTGACGGGAAGTCAATTATGACTCCTATGGCCACTACTATAGTCCTCAAGCCTAACGAGGATGGTGATCCAGTTAATCAGAAGGAGTTCCGGAGCATGATCGGCTCCCTCTTGTATCTCACTGCTTCGAGACATGACATACACTTCTCTATATGTCTTTGTGATCGATTTTAGGCTTCTCCTCACGCCTCTCACCGCCAGGCAGTGAAGCGCATGAAGGGAATATGCCCTAGATCAATCATAGTGATGATTGTAATACGTCTTTGTTCATGTAATAATGATAACTTTGTTTATTGGTTCCCTGAATATATGTTATGACTTTGTTCATTGGATACGATCTGATTGTGAAACACATTGTCAAGCGACATTATTCTAAACGGGTCCCTGATCCATATCATTACGAGGAGTGGTGATGATTTGATTAGCACAAGTATTGGTTCATGGTAATGTTTCACATACCATAGATATGGAGATATCGAACCAATAAATGTGGACACATGTTGGAGAACATGGGTATTCGGACAACACCCACTCCGAGACGCTGTGAGTTGTTATCTATTATAGTGCCATCAGCGTATAGTCTTGAGTGGTACGCCTATATGGTCCTTAGACCTGAGATTGTCATGGATACCTAGCATGTAAACTTGTATGCTTTGGTATCATCAAACGCTACACCGTAATAGGGCAGTTATAAAGATGACTACTGGGTATGCCACGATACATCACCAAGGGTGTGATGATCAAGATGTGATTTGCCCCTCCTAGATAACGGGAGAGATATCTCTGGGCCCCTCCTGTGGATGGATAGGGAAAACACACGGCCGTGCTAATGTGACTAAGGAGTTAGTCATGGTTTGTATCCATCACACTGTCGAGTGAAGTGGTCGAGCTATCAACAAGGGTGGCGCGCATCTCGCCTTGAGCTTGACTGGTATCGTGAGGCAAAGGGATCGGTATGTGAGTGTATCAAGGTTCAGCCGAATAATGATTCTGTGCATTCGGGGATCAATACGTACTGCTAGGTGCCGCTGTTGATCAATGAATTGGAAACGGGTTTCCGGATTCATGTCCGACCTGCACTGAACCTAACGGGTCACACACTTAATGAGTTGGAATAGTTTGACGGGTTTGTGCGTGGATGAGATCCGCGTTGGAGATGGAAACCTAGCGGGCTTCAGCCCACTAGCGTGTCTATAAAAGGCGAGGCCAGGAACAGTGTGTGATACATGATGAGAACCCTCACCACGTTCAGCCGTCACGCACCCCCTCCTGCTCCCCAGAAACCCTAGCCGTGTGGCGAGGTGCTAGCACACCCCGCACGGCGTTCCTTCTCAGTACGTGTGGATACCGATAGAGGCGCTGCCGCTCGCGGACGCGCTGGTCGGCGACCACCCAGCGACCACTCGGCAGAGGTCGGCGATCACTCGGACGTGATCGGGAACCACTCTGAGGAGATCGAGGATCACTTGAACTTGATCGAGTACCACTCGGAGGAGATCGAGGATCACTCGGACGAGATCGGGAACCACTCGGAGGAGGTCGGGATCCACTCGACGAAGGTCGGGAACCACTCGGCGTTGATCAGGACGTGAACCACTACTTCCTCTATGCGCACGCATCTGCTTCTGCTGCATCGGCGCGTCAAGGGTAACGATCCATGATCCCCTACTTGCATGTGATCTTGGGTGTTCGCGGTAGAAATTTTTTATTGTTACTAGCGTAGCCTACCCGTATCCCAACAGCGCATCTTTAGGTACCTTCGAGCCACCATTGATTATGGTATCTGGTACTCTTCCTCCTCTTGTCTGTCTCTTAGAGCCTTTTTGGATGCAGACTTTGCTGGCTGTAGGATAGATAGAAATAGCACATCTGGCACTTGCCAATTCATTGGTACTTCTCTTGTTTCTTGGTCTTCCATGAAGCAGTCTAGAGTTGCTCAGTCCACCGCAGAGGCCGAATATGTCACCACAACCAGTTGCTGTAGCCAAGTGCTCTGCATGAGATTGACCCTACGGGACTATGGGTTAGCAACAAAGTGTGTTCCACTTTTTTGTGATAACACATTTGCCATTCACATTGCTAAGAACCCAGTGCAGCATTCTCGGACCAAGAACATTGATATTAAATATCACTTCCTTAGAGACCATGTGGAGAAGTGTGACATAGTGCTCTAGTTTATGGAGAGTGGCCACCAGTTGGCTGACATTTTCACCAAGCCTTTGGATAGCTCCAAGTTTGTTGCTTTGATAGGGAAGCTTGGGATTATGAGCCTATACGACATAGCTTGAGGGGGAACTGATTTGTATTATATGTTTATATGTGTATATTCAGCATTTCCTTTCTGTTTCTTCTGGGTATCTTTAGGCTATTTTTCATTTTGTTGAGTCCACTTCACCTAGACTTCTGGCATGCTTCAGTATGAACCTCTCATCTTATGTTTTAGGATGCTATTCTCTTCTTCTTCTCGGTTGAGCTCACTCACAGTCTTGTAGGTCTAACAGGTATTGGGCCCCCTAGGTAGACGGGTCTGTGTTTACTCCTGGGCTGGAGTTTGAGAGCTAGTTTTCCTTTGTAAGTCATATGGGGAAAATAAAAGTGAGTCTAAGATGTAGTATCTCTACCATCTTTTCTTTGCTCTTAGATCACCCAGTTGTCAGTTTCTTGTTTCCCACTTCTTATTTCCGTCTTTCTGGTTTCAGTTGAATTCCTCTTTATTTCTTGGAATCAAAATTGCTAATAACTCAACTTGAATCAGATTTGTGATTAAAATTGACTTCCATGTTGAGGGGGGGTCTTGAAGTTGATTTTCTTGAATTGCATATAGACTTGTTTTTCATTTCTGAGCTTTGTCTTTTATGCAATTGAGAAGACTGTGATAAGTTGCACCTAGCTACTTTTTTGAAGATTCTTGCTAATCTAGGTCATATCCACTTTGATTTATCATGTTAAGCTAGCCATGATTTAAAATTGATCATTCTTGAAAAACTTGATGAAACTTGGCTTTTACCTGCTCTATTTCTTTACTAGCTGCTTATGCCATGTTTAGTGAAATAGTGGGTTTCTACTAGAGTCCCTAGAGCAACTTGAGTTAGCTATATTGTTTCATTTTAGAATCCTCAAAATGCTTATGAATCTATGTGCTACAATGCTAAAAACTGACTTGTTTTTGCTACAATTGATCTCAACACTCTACACTCTCAAGACTGCTTCCCATTGCACTTGGGATGAACTTGGAGTGTATCGTGTATGACCAAGACCACTCTTTTAAGCGTCGTGCTTGAGATGGTCGAATAGGGCTTAAGTCAATAAATTCAAAAATGCAAAATAAACTAGAGGAAGAGAGTGACGCCTAGGAGACCTATGTCGATGGCCCCTAGTCGAGGTTGTGTTTCTCTATGATAAACTCTCTAAGCCTCAAAGGGTTATGGAAGAGAGTGAAGCTGAGAAAGCCTTTGTCAATGGCTCGTAGTCAAGGATGTGCTTCACTAGACCTAACTCTCTATACCGTTTTATGCACGTTAATCTCAAAACATTTCCATTTACCAAGATGTTTGAGCATGAGGGTTTTCTAATGGTCTTGTAGCTTCTCAAAGTGTTGACTAGTGTAACACCCCAAAATTTTGCTTTTCTTAAATTCATGTGTGATTTGGCACTTTGGTGAATTTTTGGAATTTTCTGGAATTTATTTGGATTTATTTGGAATTTATTTGAATTTATTCCATTTTGAAATAATTAAAGAATTTAATTTTGCAAATAAATTTTTGTTGGAAATATTTTATTTGGGCCCAAAATGATCCAAAGTATTTTCCAGAATTTTTCTGGAATTTTTCTGAGTCATTTGCTATTTTTAATGAATTAAATGAATTACTAGGAATTATTTTAAATATTAAATCGCTGGAAAATCAAACTCGGGTCAAGTACTGTTCATCCGACCGAGCCCGAGTCAGACTCGAGTTCGAGTCCGACCCGAGCCACGTGACTCGACCGAACCCACTCCTAAACCTAATCAATCCCAACCGTTGGATCAAGATCCAACGGCTGAGATCCGCCCGTACCGGTTCGAGCCGTATCCGGCCCGGATCCGATCGCCGCGGCGATCGTGGGCCGTTGATCGTGCCACGTGGACGGCCGAGAGTCGCTGCCTTCGCCGAGACCGAGCCGACTCACGCCGCCGCCGCCGTGTAGGATTAGGTTTCCGCCTAGGGCACGAACGCCGAGGCTATTTAAAGCGTGAGACGCCCCCGAGGTTGCCCTCATCCTTGCGCACTGCTTCTCCGAGCCATCTACGCTGGCCCGCCGCTGTTGAGCCGCAATCGCTCGCCGGAGTTGTCTCTTCCTCCGCCAAGGTTTGCGCCGTTTTAAAGTCGTCGTCCGTCGTCTTCCGCCGAAGGAGCTCAGATCTGGGATCCCCGCGACGAGACGCACCTGGCGACCCTTCATCTCGCCGAGCAACCGGAGCCGTCGGGCTCGTCGTCGTTCTCGTCTCCGTGCCCAAGCTTCGCCGTGCCATCGCCGGACTCATGAGCTCGAGAGGACCGTCGGATCCGGATCGGACGGTTGAGGTGAGTTCACGTGTTCCAAACCCGATTAGATCTGGACCGTTGGATCAAGATCCAACGGTTCACAATCGCCACGTGCCGTAGCAGTGCGATTATAGGATTAGATCTGGACCGTCCGATCTAGATCGAACGGCCCACGATCAACGAGTAGTTTCAACGTGTTAACCCTGGATCTAATCCGCGCCGTTGAATTTCAAATCAACGGTCGTGATTGCGCCACGTGTCGGGAAGTTGGACCGCCGCGGTCAGCGCCGTCCACGCGCGCGTGCGTGTGACGCTGACACGCGGGGCCCGCGTGTCAGAGGGCCCGCATGTCGCTGGCCGACCCGCCGCGACGTCACCCATGACGTCACAGTGGGTCCCACTGCCGACTGCGGCCGAGCCCGCCGACGTCGGCGATGACGCTACCCGAGTGGTCCCACATGTCGGCCTCACGTGGAGTCGTGGACCGAGTCCACGGTGGACCCGAGCCGGCGTGGGACCGAGTCCATGGACGGTGACGTCAGCCAGCCAATCAGAGCCGACACGTGTCCATGCCGACGCAATAATTAATTTCGAAAAAGAAAATGATTTAATAAATCGGTTTAATAATTGATTTGAATTTCAAAACTTCAAACGCTTATAACTTTTGCGTTTCAACTCCGATTTGAGTGATTCAAATTTCTAAATTTGTATAAAATTGAGATCTACCTAAATATAAATTTTATTTAATTTTTGGACTAAAGTTTTTCTCTGTAATATTAATTAATTGATTATTTAAACTTTAAATAATCATAACTTTTTAACGTTTAACTCCAAATTTGACGATTCCAGTTTCTAAAAATCCAGAAAATTATGTTCTCTCTGTTTATGGATTTTATTTGGAGTTTTGGGATGTTTTTGCCTAGTGTTTATTTGTGTATTTGCTATTTGCACGCTTTACGAGTAGACGTTGAAGTGCCGGAAGGATTCGAGGAGAAGTGTTGACTCAGATCCAACTCAAGACCAAGAGCAAGTACTTTTTGAAGGCAAGTTGTGCTTTGACCATGTTGATCCTATTTCGAAATCTATTTTGCTTTAAACTATTGCATGCTAGATCAATTAGAAAGATACTTTGTTTAAACATGGGGTTAGATAAATACCAAATTGTCATTGTCGACACCTTGATTATCTAAGTATGTGCCATGATCCCTTGTCACCCTAGTTGTGGTTTACTAGTTGGACATTATTAAATTGCCAACATGGGTTTAGACCGTTGTAGTATCTTTGCTTAGACTGCTACGTGCTCATAACATGATTTTGGACAATCAAATGTTAATATTGACTTAATGATATCTTTGAACCTGTTTTGGAAAAGTATCATGTGATGTTGATGGCACGTGGTGCATGGTAATCAATCGGGTTTGATAAAATGATTTCGATCGGGGCATGTGGCAAGAGTAATCAGGTGGGCCGGTTGTGGCATTGGGAGTGATGATTTGGTTTTTCGTAGTCTTGCCCTGGTCACTCTAAGGACTTAACCTTGCAAGCCTTTGAACTGGGTCATACTTGCAACCACATGGCTGGAATGGGACGGCCCTAGTTGACTAAGTCGCTAAGGACTCACTTGTGGAGCCTCAGGGTGTCGATTACACCGTTTGTGTGATTGTACGGGGAGCGTATCGTGGGCTGTGGCCAGTACCCATCTAACGGTGTGTTGGTCCCATACTTCGCCTTGGCTAAGGAAGGGATGGTGTAGAGCACGAACCTGAGAGGACCACCTGTGTTGTTTGAGGCTTAGAAAGGCTTTGTTACTGAACTTCGCCTTTGTGGTGTTTGACTGTATCTTGTGGGTAAAGTGCATAACCTCTGCAGAGTGTGGAATCTATTTGAATAAGCCGAGTCCACTGATCGACAATGCTCGGGAATTACAGTCAAGGGTTAGACTTTCTGAAAATAACTTGGATTTGAAAAGTTGGGTTGGTTTAACAATGGAGATGATGGAAATATGGTTTAGGATGGGAAAAATGTTTGTTAAACTTCTTGAAAAGTTATTTATGCTTTACTTATTTCCACTGCTTTCGAATCTACTCTTATTACTTGTCAAAAGCTGTTTACTGCAAATATACCTTGAGCTATTCCTTTGTACCAAGCCATGCATATAGTATATTAGCTTGCATTCTGTGCATGACTTGCTGAGTACCAAGTACTCACCCTTGCCTCAACACAATACCAGTTGAAGAGGAGATTACGCCAGCTTTGAGGAGGAGTTCCAAGAGGACCCGTCTACTTAGGGGATGCGAGCCCAGTCAGTTGCCTGTGGTATACTGGATGGCGCCACGAAGTTTATTTGATTTTCCGCTGCTATTATTTTTCTCTGAATAAGTTTCGCCTTGCAAGGCATATATTTGTAACTCGGCCATAAGGTCGAGTAACCCTTTGATTATTTAAATAAAGTACTTTGATAGTATCGTTTGGTATGATTGTGATATATACCGATGTTAAGACTGTGTGCACTAAGCGCGTTCTGGACTAGTGCTGAATACACAGAGGGTCCGGATTTGCAAATTCGGGGTCCCGACAGAGGTGGTATCAGAGCCATACTTGACTGTAGGCTCAACCCTAAGCTAGAATGGTCGTAGTGAGGATAAAACCTATTTTCTAAAGCTAAAAATTTGTGAAGACAAGAAATGACATCTCGACTTATCCCCTTCTCTCTTTTCTTGTCTCTTGCTGAAATTTTCCCTTACCTTGTCACAATTTAAAAATTCCAAGTTCTTACGTAAAGCACTCTTGTGACAGATGGAGGAAGAGTTCAACTACGTTGATCTGGGAGTTGGTCACGCCGCGGAACTTTGGCATATGCTACAGACTCTCGGAGATTTTGAGAAGCCCCAATACCAAGTAGAAGTGATCAGACAAGCGGGATTGATCAAGGCTTGTGACGTGAGGATTGAGGTACCTGCTAGGAAAAAGGGCCCAGGCAATCGCCCGATACACTTTACCGCCAGAGATCTACAATGCAGATGGGTATCCAAGAAGTATCACGACGAGCAATGCGCACATTACCCGTATCTACGCCAGAGAATTGGAGAGTACGGTGTTCCGTTACCTCCCGCGCAGTGATAACCTTCTCGACCGAAGGAGATTCAGGATGAGGATGCCACGGTTACACAGTTGGCACGATTTATTGTCGCCCAGGAGGATGTACTAGATAATACAAGCAAGGAGCTACAGAAGGCCCGCAAGGAGATCACGACAGAGAAGAACAGATGGCGGGAAGCTCAAGAGTATGTGGCACATCTTCTGCGAAGGATTGACGAGTTGGAGATGACTTTGTACGGACTGCACTCAGAGCCAAGATTTCGAGCTACACGAGCGAGATCCAGAGGAGTCGATCTCGATGAGGACACCGCTTCTTCGACTACCACAGAGGACACGATTCTTTGGACATGGCGATCGTTTCGCGCCTATGCCACAGCACCCGTACCCAGGCCGTGGAGGTTTTCTCGATGAGTGAGCATAGGTTCTATAGTGAGACTTCTTCGCCGAGTCGCGTCATAGAAGAAAGAGTCACCCTTTAGGCGTTAGACTCCAGAGTTAGTTCGATTTGGATTTTCATTGTTTGCTAAGTGTGCAGTATGTGTTGCAAGGCCCTTAGGCATTGTAAGCAGCCATACCAAGTTATTAATAATAAAGTTGGACCTTAAGTTACCCCTTTCGCCCGCATAAGTTCCATATTACTTGTCTATTCTTGTTTCCCTCTCATCTCTAAACCTAGAGCAAATCGACAGATGGTGAACACCCGTGGAAACTTTGGAAGCAATGGGAGTGGATCTCGCCAAATAGAACCCCAATGATGGAGCACCAGCACCACCAGTTGATATGTAGAGTTTTGGAGCCTTTCTTGCTGCCTGCACTCGGTTGATGCATGCTATGATGCAACAAATGCAGCACGTCCTTTGCTCAGGCCACTTTGCTAATCAAGTTAATCGGGGGCCACGCCGATACAAGGTCAGTCAGAGTTCATGAGGACTCACCCACCCACTTTCTCTGGGAATGCCAATCCATTGGAGGCCGATGATTGGTTAAGATCAATCGAGAGGAAGCTACACATAGCTCAATGCATAGGAAATGAGAAGGTACTCTACGCTTCTCATCGCTTGGAAGGGACAAACGAATGGTGGGAGAATTTCGTGCCACGCAGAGAACCCTCAAGATATCACTTGGGAAGAGTTCACACCGCATTCCGACAAGATTCACGTGCTGAAGGAATCATGGACCTTAAGAAGGAGGAGTTCAGAGCATCAAGCAAGGTAATCACCAAAGGTCGACTACCCGAACAAGTTCACACAAATAGCACGCTACGCACCGAGGATGTAGCGGCAGATAAGTCCAGGCAGTCTCGTTTTATGAAGGGACTTAACTCAGATTGCAAGTAGGGTTGATCACCCACACCTTTCCAGATTTCCAAGAGTTGGTGAATAAGGCACTTATTCTTGAGGACAAGCGCAAGGAACCGGATGAGAACAGAAGCGCAGGATGCAACAAAGAAGGATCACGCCGTGGAACGCATATACCGAGAGTTGCACCAAATCAATTCTTCAGATTCCAACCACGAGAATGCAACAAGGACACCATCCTCAAGACCAAGACCTGCCAATCGTAACTACTGCACCCACCCCGCTAGAAACACTACTCCAGCAACAAGAAGGAACAATGAGACGCTGCTACAATCGCAACGAGCCAGGACACTTTGCCAACAGTTGCCCAAAGAAGACAAAGCAGAGTGACCCAGTCGCTTCAATCTAGGAACCACCCCAGCTAGGACGCCAAAGATCAGGAGCCACACCCAGGCCGTGGTGAGAGGCCGAGTCAACCATGTCACCGCAGATGCACCGCAGAATGCTACTGACGTCAGATCGGGTAAGTTACTTGTTAACTCACTGCACCTGCTTTGTTCGACTCTGAGCTTCAGATTCGCTTTTTTCGCAAGGCTTTGCTACTAGAAATGACTTGAGAATTGCAAGACTTAAGTGCATGCTTTTAGTTCAAACCCACTGGTTCCGAACTCCGAACGGAAGTAGGATGTTCCGGGTGAGAATACTAATAGATGGAATAGAGTTCCTAGCAAACCTTATAATTTTGGAGACCCGGACCTTAGATGTTATATTGGGAATGGATTGGTTATCCAAGCACAAGGTCAGTATTAGATTGTGGACGAAGGACTATCTCGATTGAGAGCCCGTGTGGGAAGAAAGTGGAATTTCAAGCCACCGCAGCTAGAGATGGACAATTGATGGTTAACAGTACCAAGGCAATCAGCATAGAGGATGTCTCAAGAGTGAATGAGTACCCGAGATGTCTTTCCCGAAGATCTACCAGTATGCCGCGATAGGGACATAGAGTTTGTGATAGAGCTTGTAAGATGCACAGACCGATAGCAAAGAGACCCTATCGGATGTCTACCGAGGAGTTGGTAGAGATGAAGAAACAGCTAGAAGAGTTAATGGAGAAAGGATTTATCGACCGAGTTCAAATGCCGTGGGGAGCACCGATTTTGTTTGTCAAGAAGAAGGACGGGAGTTTCAGGATGTGCATTGACTACCGTGCACTCAATGAAGTCACCGTGAAGAATAAGTATCCGCTACCCGGGATTGATGATTTGTTTGATCGGTTAAGAGGAGCCGAGTTTTCTCCAAGATTGATCTGAGATCGGGATACCATCGATTGAAGATCCGATCAGAGGATATTCAAGACCGCATTCTCGTCAAGATATGGACATTACGAGTTTACGATTATGTCCTTTGGGTAACGAATGCGCCCGGCTTATTTCATGAATATGATGAATAAGGTGTTCATGGAATATTTGGACAAGTTTGTAAATGCGTGTTCATAGACGATATCCTAATCTACTCCAAGACAAAGGATGAACATGCCGAACACTTAAGGCGAGTTTTGGAAAAGGCGAGGGGACAAAGAACTTTTCGCCAAGTTCGGCAAGTGTGATTTTTGGAAGGACAAGGTGGAGTTTCTTGGACATGTAATGACTGCAGAGGGAGTCGCCGTAGATCCAAGCAAAGTAGAAGTCGTGTTACATTGGGAGCACCAAGACCGTGACCAGCATTCGGAGTTTCCTTGGAATGGCAGGATACTACCGCCCGTTTCATTGAAGGCTTTTCGACAATTGCGAAACCTCTTACGCAATTCTTTGAAGAAGGAAAAGAAGTTTGCATGGGCGCTTTAATGTGAGAAAGGATTTCAGAGCTGAAGAAGCAATTGACATCGGCACGGTGTTAGTTCTACCAGATGTTACTCAAAGCTTCGATATTTATTGTGACGCATCGCGCCAAGGACTTGGATGTGTGCTGATGCAGAATGGAAAGGTCGTCGCTTATGCATCAAGGCAGTTGAGGCCGCATGAGGAAAATTATCCGATACATGACCTAGAGTTAGCCGCCGTAGTGCATGCTTTGAAGATATGGCGTCACTATCTGATTGGAAACAGATGTGAAGTATATACGGATCATAAGAGCCTTAAGTACATATTCACCCAGTCGGATCTGAATATGAGGCAAAGGAGATGGCTAGAGTTGATCAAGGACTATAATGTTGGAATCCATTACCATCCCGGGAAGGCCAACGTAGTAGCCGATGCTCTGAGTCGGAAAAGCCATACCGTGAGTACGTTGCTAGCCACAAGTCAGGATGAGTTGTGGGAGGATTTCCAGAAAATGAAGATTGAGGTTGTACCTAGCGGATTCTTGGCCGCATTGGAAGTAAAGCCTATCCTAGAGGATCAGATCCGAGAAGGACAGAAGGATGATGACAAGATCCGCAGGATTAAGTCCATCAAGGAGGAAGGCAAGGCAGAGGACCTCAAGTTGGATGAGCAAGGCACGTTGTGGATGAAGGATCGCATTTGTGTGCCTAACAAAAAGGAGTTAAAGCAACTGATTCTGGAAGAGGCCCATGACTCCAAGTACTCAATTCATCCTGGAAGCGCCAAGATGTATCAGGATCTGAAGGAGAGATTCTGGTGGCCGAGTATGAAACGAGAAGTTGCCGAGCATGTTGCATTGTGCGACGTATGCCAGAGAGTCAAGGCACTGCATCAGAGACCAGCAGGATTGCTACAACCGCTGAAAATACCTGAGTGGAAGTGGGAGGAAATCGGAATGGATTTCATTACCGGTTTGCCGAAGACTCAAGGAGGTTGTGACTCCATATGGGTTATAGTGGATCGCTTGACGAAAGTAGCCCATTTTATCCCCGTGAAGACCACTTACTCGGGAGATAAATTAGCAGAGTTGTACATGATCAGGATTGTTTGTTTGCACGGAGTGCCAAGGAGGATTGTATCGGACAGAGGTACCCAATTTACCTCAAGGTTCTGGAATAAGTTGCATGAAGCCATGGGGACCCGTTTGAACTTCAAGATGACTTATCATCCATGAGACGGATGGGCAGACCGAAAGAGTCAACCAGATCTGGAGGATATGTTAAGAGCTTGTGCATTGGCTTATGCTACCTCTTGGGATAAAAGTTTGCCGTATGCCGAGTTCGATTACAACAATAGTTATCAGGCTAGTTCTGAGATGTCACCTTTTGAGGCCTTTGTATGGTCGACCTGTCGGACGCCATTGAATTGGAATGAGACCGTGAGCCGTGTCTTTGGGCCTGATATTCTTCAAGAGGTCAAGAAACGGTCGCCATGATTAGGGAAAGGTTGAAGATAGCCCAATCTCGACAAAGAGTTATCTTGACAATCGTCGCCGAGATTTGAGTTTTGAACCGTAAGACTTTGTATACCTCGAGTTACGCCTCTCGGGGAGTTAAGAGGTTCCATGCCAAAGGGAAACTTGCACCCGTTATGTTGGACCATTTAAGATTTTGAGCCGCAGAGGCGAAGTTGCTTATCACCGAGTTGCACAATAATCGTTAGCGGTGAGTACATGATGTATTCCATGTGTCCCGATTGAAGAAGTGTCTTCGAGTTCCCGAGAGCAGACACCGCTAGAATCAATTGAGTTGCAAGAGGATTTGACTTATAAGGAGTATCCCGTGAGGATTACGGACACAATGGATCGAGAAACTAGAAACAAGTCAACCCGCTTCTGTAGAGTTCAAGGAGCAACCATGAAGAAAGCGAAGCGACTTGGGAGCGAAGAGGATTTGAAGAAAGAATTTCCAAACCTATTCCTTTAGTGAGCCACTGAATCTCGGGACGAGATTCTATTAAGGGGGAGGTTTGTAACACCCCAAAATTTTGCTTTTCTTAAATTCATGTGTGATTTGGCACTTTGGTGAATTTTTGGAATTTTCTGGAATTTATTTGGATTTATTTGGAATTTATTTGAATTTATTCCATTTTGAAATAATTAAAGAATTTAATTTTGCAAATAAATTTTGTTGGAAATATTTTATTTGGGCCCAAAATGATCCAAAGTATTTTCCAGAATTTTTGGAATTTTTCGAGTCATTTGCTATTTTTAATGAATTAAATGAATTACTAGGAATTATTTTAAATATTAAATCGCTGGAAAATCAAACTCGGGTCAAATCTTGTTCATCCGACCGAGCCCGAGTCGGACTCGAAGTTCGAGTCCGACCGAGCCACGTGACTCGGCCGAACCCACTCCTAAACCTAATCAATCCCAACCGTTGGATCAAGATCCAACTACCGAGATCCGCCGTCTGCGGTTCGAGCCGTATCCGCCCGGATCCGATCGCGCCGTCGCGATCGTGGCCGTTGATCGTGCCACGTGGGCCGGTGAGAGTCGCCGTCTTCGCCGAGACCGAAGCCGGACTCCGCCGCGCCGCGCCGCGTGTAGGATTAGGTTTCGTCTAGGGCACGAACGCCGAGGCTATTTAAAGCGTGAGACGTCCCGAGGTTGCCCTCATCCTTGCGCACCCGTTCTCCGAGCCATCTCGCCTGAGCCGCCGTTGAGCCGCAATCGCTCGCCGGAGTTGTCTCTTCCTCCGCCAAGGTTTGCGCCGTTTTAAAGTCGTCGTCCGTCGTCTTCCGCCGAAGGAGCTCGGATCTGGGATCCCGCGACGAGGCGCACCGAAGGACCCTTCATCTCGCCGAGCAACCGGAACGCCCGTCGGGCTCGTCGTCGTTCTCGTCTCCGTGCCCAAGCTTCGCCGTGCCATCGCCGGACTCGCGAGCTCGAAGGACCGTCGGATCCAGATCGGACGGTTGAGGTGAGTTCACGTGTTCCAAACCCGATTAGATCGGCCGTTGGATCAAGATCCAACGGTTCACAATCGCCACGCGTCGTAGCGGTGCTATTATAGGATTAGATCTCGACCGTCCGATCTAGATCGAACGCCCACGATCAACGAGTAGTTTCAACGTGTTAACCCTGGATCTAATCCGCGCCGCTGAATTTCAAATCAACGGTCGTGATTGGCGCCACGTGTCGGGAAGTTGGACCGACGCGGCCGCGCTGGCCCACGCTGGCGTGTGACGCCGCCGACACGCGGCCCGCGTGTCGGAAGGGCCCGCATGTCGCTGGCTGACCCGCCAGGCCCGACGTCACCCATGACGTCACGCTGGGTCCCACTGCCGCCACCGTGGTGAGCCTCGCCGACGCCGGCCGATGACGCTACCCGAGTGGTCCCACATGTCAGTCTCACGTGGAGTCGTGGACCGAGTCCACGGTGGACCCGAGCCGAGCGTGGACCGAGTCCATGGACCGGCTGACGTCAGCCAGCCAATCAGGAGCTGACACGTGTCCATGCTGACGCAATAATTAATTTCCGAAAAAAGAAAATGATTTAATAAATCGGTTTAATAATTGATTTGAATTTCAAAACTTCAAACGCTTATAACTTTTGCGTTTCAACTCCGATTTGAGTGATTCAAATTTCTAAATTTGTATAAAATTGAGATCTACCTAAATATAAATTTTATTTAATTTTTGGACTAAAGTTTTTCTCTGTAATATTAATTAATTGATTATTTAAACTTTAAATAATCATAACTTTTGCGTTTAACTCCAAATTTGATTTATTCCAGTTTCTAAAAATCCAGAAAATTATGTTCTCTCTGTTTATTGATTTTATTTGGAGTTTTGGGATGTTTTGCCTAGTGTTTATTTGTGTATTTGCTATTTGCACGCTTTACGAGTAGACGTTGAAGTCTTGGGAAGGATTCGAGGGAGAAGTGTTGACTCAGGATCCAACTCAAGACCAAGAGCAAGTACTTTTTGAAGGCAAGTTGTGCTTTGACCATGTTGATCCTATTTCGAAATCTATTTTGATTTAAACTATTGCATGCTAGATCAATTAGAAAGATACTTTGTTTAAACATGGGGGTTAGATAAATACCAAATTGCTGTTCGACTACTTGATTTTCTAAGTATGTGCCATGATCCCTTGTCACCCTAGTTGTGGTTTACTAGTTGGACATTATTAAATTGCCAACATGGGTTTAGACCGTTGTAGTATGCTTAGACACCTTTCGTGCTCATAACATGATTTTGGACAATCAAATGTTAATATTGACTTAATGATATATTGAACCTGTTTTGGAAAAGTATCATGTGATGTTGATGGCACGTGGTGCATGGTAATCAACCGGGGTTTGATAAACAGATTTCGACCGGGGCATGTGGCAAGAGTAATCAGGTGGGCGGTTGTGGCATTGGGAGTGATGATTTGGTTTTCGGTAGTCTTGCCCTGGTCACTCTAAGGACTTAACCTTGCAAGCCTTTGAACTGGGTCATACTTGCAACCACATGGCTGGAATGGGACGGCCCTAGTTGACTAAGTCGCTAAGGACTCACTTGTGGAGCCTCAGGGTGTCAATTACACCGTTTGTGTGATTGTACGGGGGAGCGTATCGTGGCTGTGGCCAGGTACCCATCTAACGGTGTGTTGGTCCCATACTTCGCCTTGGCTAAGGGAAGGGATGGTGTAGAGCACGAACCTGAGAGGACCACTGTGTTGTTTGAGGCTTCCAAAGGCTTTGTTACTGAACTTCGCCTTTGTGGTGTTTGACTGTATCTTGTGGGTAAAGTGCATAACCTCTGCAGAGTGTGGAATCTATTTGAATAGCCGAGTCCACTGTGATCGACAATGCTCGGGAATTACAGTCAAGGGTTAGACTTTACGAAAATAACTTGGATTTGAAAAGTTGGGTTGGTTTAACAATGAAGATGATGGAAATGTGGTTTAGGATGGGAAAAATGTTTGTTAAACTTCTTGAAAAGTTATTTATGCTTTACTTATTTCTACCGCTTTCGAATCTACTCTTATTACTTGTCAAAAGCATTTCGCAAATATACCTTGAGCTATTCCTTTGTACCAAGCCATGCATATAGTATATTAGCTTGCATTCTCAGGCATGACTTGTCGAGTACCAAGTACTCACCCTTGCCTCAACACAATACCAGTTGAAGAGGAGACTACGCCCGGTTTCGGAGGAGGAGTTCCAAGAGGACCCGTCTACTTAGGGATGCGAGCCCGGTCGATTTGCCTGTGGTATATCTTGGATGGCGCCCACGGTTTATTTGATTTTCCGCTGCTATTATTTTTCTCTGAATAAGTTTCGCCTTGCAAGGCATATATTTGTAACTCGGCCATAAGGTCGAGTAACCCTTTGATTATTTAAATAAAGTACTTTGATAGTATCGTTTGGTATGATTGTGATATATACCGATGTTAAGACTGTGTGCACTAGCGCGTTCCTGGACTAGTGCTGAATACACAGAGGGTCCGGATTTGCAAATTCGGGGTCCCGACAACTAGGTTGAACTCTATTATATCTATTTGCTCTTTAGGTTGGCTTTGCTTCTAGTCTTGAATTTATGCTAAGTGTTGCTATTGTTGAAATCATGCAAAAGTAACATAACTTCCATTGAGCTAGTTAGCAAAAATTAAAATATGCCATTGGATATGACTTAGGATGACATAATCTAAACTTGATTAGTTTGGTGTTATACTTTGTCTAAGTGGTCACTTGCATAATCCTCAATGCTCTTGTAGGTTGCATTTCATCCAAAAAAATTGCTCTCTTGATGCCTATATTGCCAAAAGGGGGAGTAAACGTAGAAAAGGCATCTTAGAGGGAAGAAAATTTAAGAAAAAAATGCTTTCTCATGATCATGTTCAACAATTGTCCTTGCATTTGGATTATGAGTAATATTGAGCTTTTTGAGAGATTTTTTGGTTTTTGGAGCTCTTGTTGAAAAATTGTTCTTTCTTGTGTTCAGCTCTGAAAATTTTCTCATCTATTTGGTCATGAGCTTGCCTTCTTTTTAAATTGGACCAAGTATGATTTTCGCAATCAAATTGATTTGCTTTTTTTATTTTCAAACTCAAATTATGCCTTTTGTATGATTTATCAATATACTCATCAAGGGGTAGATTGAAGGACCATGTGGAGGTCTATCCATATTTGTGATGAGTATTTGTCTTTATTTGAGCAAGGTGTGCTCAGTTTTGAGTTTGATTTGAATCGGAATTCAAAAGGAAGCAATTTAAGTTGTGTTAGCTTCAGGCAACACTACCGGCCTTGTGGAGGCAGTAGTACTGACGATATGAACTATATAAGATTTTGGAATGATTATTGCATATTATTGTTGGACATTGCTATGTGATGGGTTTTCCTTGTCTTTGATGGTTGCAGGACAACGGTGCTAGGTCATGGTGAGGCGGAGGATGACCAGGACTAGGCGAGGTGCGTCGGAGATCCAGACGGTCGAAGATGGCCGGAGATGGAGTCCGGGCAAGTCAAGAAGATAAGGAAAGGTGATGATACTAGCTAGACATCGCGAGGATCGATGAGGGCCGTTGGATTGCGGTCTAGTTGATAGGATAGTGGGTCTAGATAGTATGCTTTGAAAA
This sequence comes from Rhipidocladum racemiflorum, assembly GCA_036346355.1. Classification (NCBI taxonomy): domain Eukaryota; kingdom Viridiplantae; phylum Streptophyta; class Magnoliopsida; order Poales; family Poaceae; genus Rhipidocladum; species Rhipidocladum racemiflorum. Next base: position 32,729,753 of record CM070589.1, on the reverse strand, counting down.
CTGTGCAAGAAAACTCATTATATGTGTGGATTTTGGGTTGCCCTTGCATGGTTGTGTAAGTGGGTTAATCTTAGCCCTTGGTGGAGTGCTATAGGGTTGAGGGACTCATCCAAGGGTGATAGGTGGCCGAAGAGTAGTATAAATAGAGGGGGAGGGATGCCCTCCCTCATAAGAAGGTTGTTTTATGCTCATTTGAGCTTTACCCACGTTGTTGTGAGCTTTGTAAACCTCTCCTTCCTGTAATGCAAATCGTTTTCATTTATGCTTGAATTTACATTACGCATTTACTTTATTTTTTAAATTCAGTATTTAAATTCCGCATTTAAATTCCTGCAATTTATTTTCTCGCAATTTGGATTTGCCTCCCCTCCTTCTAAATGTTGTTGTTCTAGGATGTCTTAACGGTGATTATAGAGTTTTACATCTCTCTTCACCCTAGGATAGACTAAAGATCAAATTTTACATCTCTCTTCACCCTAGGATAGACTAAAGATCAAATTTATATCAAGTTGTAAATCTATCCTGAACTTGTTCTTCACGCAGCAGTCAGTATTTGATTTTTAGAAAAATCTAGAAAACTCCTTTTTGACTGATTCTTGCTTGAGAAGGTGAGATACTCATATATACATCTATGAAAAAATTGGGGAATCCACTGGTTTCACCGTTTGGGCACTACGAGGTGAATATCGAGCCCCAAACTTTCTGATCGAAGTTCCTGACTGTCTGTAGTTCTTAATTTTTTCTTGATTGTTATACAAGGCTTTTTGTGGTGATTTTTGGTGGAGTGTTTCAAGAATCATTTTTTCATAGGGAGAAAAATTCTCAAAAAATTTTAGAGCAACAAAAATCCACCAACCACCTGCTCCAAGTGAGGACAATTTTTGAAAAATCTGCTTTCGCTTTCAAAGAGACTTTGGTGATTTGGCTTGATCTCTTTTCGAAAAGCAATATTTGAATTGATTCCTTTTTGTTTGGACACTTGACAACTAGGATTGTGATTCAAAAATCTCTCACATGTTTTATGGTTCTCACCCATGCAAGCTAGGGGTACACATAGTTGTCTAGTTGTTCCGGTTTTGAGGATTGGTGAATTTGAGGAGCACCGGCCTGAAGAAAAATCTTCGGGTCTTTCATATTTTTCCTTGCGGGATTGTTTGGAGTATTTTTAGTGGAATTTTTTTTTATTTGGGATCATTCAACCCCCCCCCCCCCATCACCATCTCGATCTTTCACGGGTAAGTGATCGGATTTCTTACGGGTTGCGTTAATTACAAGCCCCACGCAACAGTAAGAAACCTAATCACTAATCTAAGACTGGAGCCCCCACGGTGATGTAATTGAGTTAATTGCTGAAATGTGTGTAATCAATATATGCTTGTAATGATCTGTAATATGTTTGTTTTAGAGAGCATGGCCAATAAACAGAAAAATATCTATTTGTGTAAAGGCACATCAAAGATGGTTCCTATTTAGAACAGTCTATGATGTTTGTATTATCACAGTCAGTTCCTTTTCAGAACAGTCTGTGATATTCATGTTATCACAAACGGTTCTTATTTAGAACCGTCGGTGAGAACATTAATATCACAAACAGTTCTAAATAGGAACCGTCTATAATGTCATAACCATCTGTGATGTATATTTTGACAGACGGTTTAAAAACCGTCTCTGATGATGTCTTTCATCACTGACCCATTGTTACAGACGGTTCATAAAACCGTCTGTGATGAGGTTTGTGAATCGTCTATAATAAAGGTTTGTACAGTAGTGATTGCTAAAGTATACAAAAAAAAAAACTTTTTAAAGAGATAAAAATTAGGATGTTACATTATTCCTATTTACAATCATTTCGTTTAATTACATGAGACAGCCGGTTGTAAAATAATTTATTACGTCAACGGCATCCGACGCGAATCGATCTTCCACGGAACCGATCTGCATGCACAGGTCGGGACCGTGAAGCAGCTTGTTAGATGGTAATACACCAAGGATAAGCTAGGGAAACAATAGCGTTTTCAGCTGAAACTTGATTATGAAGACTGCCGACGCGAATCCATCTTCCACGGAACCGATCTACATGCACAGGTCGGGACCGCGAAGCAACTTGTTAGATGGTAATACACCAAGGACGAAGGAAACAATAGCGTCTTGAGCGTTTGCTGCTGAAACTTGATTATGAAGACTGCGGACCAGCGACCCAACCCATAGGAACAGCCACGCTGACCAGAATGGGAGGCGTTCTCATTCCCTCCAGAGCTACACTGCTGGTCTTCTTCGGCCTTCTAATTACTTCTCTCCAGATGCCTCCCATTCTTATGAAATAATTCCGAAATTATATTCCCAATGTCATCCAACTCATCAGCGTGCTTCTACTACAAGGGTAGGCGCGATCAAGAAATCATGAAATGCTTAGAGATGATGTTGTATATAATGAAGGGGGTGAGGAGGACAAGCCAAACTAGCACGGTTTGTAAATGTTACTGCTCAGGGTTGGTGAGGGCATTCGTTCTTATGTGATCGCTTTAAAATATATGCACATATGAAATTAAAATTTCTGCCTTTGAATTGAGATGAAGATATCTTCATTTATTTGCGTGTCCTTGTTTTGGCAACTCTCTGACGGCAACAAAATAGGATAGAAAACTAAAATTTTAGTTTATATTTTGCATGAAATGTAATATATATTATTGGTATATTTTCTGTGTTGGCTCAACAAACAATAGACAATAATTTGATTATGAAAAGAAAAAACGACTAGTTCAGCTTTTCACTGCATGCAACTTGAAATATATGGTCTTTTTGTTACATGTGCGTTCAAGGCAACTGATACCGATGATCGTGTGTTTCGAAGGAACTTTTCATGGCACGGTGCTCAAACTGGAGTGTAATACTAGCACAACACAAAAAATCATCTTCAAACATATATGTGATATCAAGCTGTTTCTCTGACAAGCAAATTCGCGTCTTGACTAATTGCTATGTATATCAATCAGTTCATTGCTCTTCCATGCCATTGTGTTTTTCTTGGGAAAGACATAAAAGAAGGCACAAAACTCAAAGCTTGCAAGCTTCATTCAATTGAAACTGAAAACCGCAAACTCAGCATTAAGTATCATAGTTTATATGCTCACATGCTAGCACATGAGGACGTACGATACCAGTGGACGACAGTGGCGGAGCCGGGATTTATATAAGCCTCGGACCGAAATTAAGTGACTGTTACTGTCGTCAGAAACTACGGACATTTAGGTATAACAAAAGTACAATACAAATACAGAATTAAAGATAAATTTAAATTGCATGCTTAACATTTCAATAAAATAGATAAAATATGTCAAAACAATATAGTAGGTAGAAAAGTTAATACCTAATTAACGAATGTTTGTTGCATCTGAGATTACCATATTTTCATCAACAATAGAACAAGAACCTGAACCTGTTTAAGATGAAATTGCACATGTAAATTATACACACAAAACTACGAAAGTAACTATTAAAACTAATTGCATTAGCAGAATGTAACATACCACTAGCACGAAGACTATGAGGTAATTGTTGCTTACAAGACCTCACAATTTGAAAACGTTGTAAAATTTTGTTGTCTTCAATGCTTGCAAATATATCTCGCTCAATGTAGCACACCATACTATCATTCATCCATTCATCATTCATCTTATTACGCAACTCAGTTTTGACAATAGTTTGTTCAACCGTTTGTTCAATCATTGGTTTAAAAAACACATGACTGGGAAAGAAACGAGTGTTACATTGAGGTGGTTGGCAAAGGGGCCATCAGGTACAATCGTGACATGGCAAGGATACGATATAAATGGGTATACATTTTACACTAGAGCTCAAGATAGCAAAACCACTTACCAAAACAGTGGTGTTCGCATTGATGCTTACGACAGCACATGCAGTAAGAAGAGTAGCTTCTATGGGTTCATAGAGGAGATTTGGGAGCTCGACTATTGTATTTTCAAGATCCCGATGTTTCGGTGTCGTTGGGTCCAACTCCAAAAGGGTGTGAAGGTGGACAAATATGGCTTCACTATTGTGAACATTGAACATGTCGGATACACAGATGAACCATTTGTACTTGCGAAGCAAGTAGCACAAGTCTTCTATGTAATTAATCGACCCGGCAGATAAGAAGTGTCATGTTGTTCTTCATGGAAAAAGAAGAATCGTCGGAGTTGAGAATGTCGTGGATGAGGACGAGTACAACCAGTTTGACGAGTTGCCACCTTTCGTAGATGGAAGCATCAGGCTAGAGGAAGAAACCACGGAGGAAGAAGCTACGTATCATCGCGATGATCATGAAGAAGGGCAAATTTTGAAAAAAAAAATTAGCTAGGAGTAATGTCAATGTGATGTAAAAAATATAATGTAAATATGACGTCAATAATATGCATTTATGTGGACTTTTAGTTGTTATTCCCATGTTGCTTACAATTTTGGAATATTTTTATAATATCAAAAAACTAGAAATCCTACCTTTTAAATAAAATATATACCTATTATATATTTATGTGGACTTTTAGTTATTATTCTAACTCTAAATAAAATATATAAAAAAAAACTAGGAATCCTAACTCTAAATAAAATATATACCCATTGTATTAATATAACGGAGGTAGTATTTGCGTCGGTTCTTATATGGCACCGGCACTAAAAGTACATTTCTGTCAGTTCTTATATGGAACCGGCACTAAAAGTAAGTTTATTTGTGTCGGTTCTTATATGGAACCGGCACTGAAAGTTTATTTGTGTCGGTTCTTATATGGAACCGGCACAAATACTTCCCCATATATTCCACCCAAACCCTAAGCCGCAAACCCGAGCCCTTTGCGCGCGCTAAACCCTAAACCTAAGTCCCGCCCATCCGGTGACGCCCGCGACCCCATCGCCGCCCACGCCTGTCCGGTGACGCCCGCGACCCCACCCGCCTGAACGCCGCCCACCTCGCCGCCGCCGGTGACGCCCGCCACTCGCTCGAAGACGCCCGCGACCCGCCGCCGGTGACGCCGGCGACCGCCTTGCTCGTCCCGCCGGGTGATGCCGCCGCCGCCCGCGACCCCGCCCGCCGTGAAGTGCCGACTCATGCTTATGTGCTTATGTTGTTGATGCTGCTTATGCTGCTTATGTGCTTATGCTGCTTATGTTGCTTATGTGCTTATGCTGCTTATGCTGCTTATGTTGCTTATGTACTTATGCTACTTATGTTGGAATGGTTGGAATGCTTATGTTGGAATGGTTGGAATGCTTATGTGCTTATGTTGCTTATGTTGCTGATGCTGCTTATGCTGCTTATGTGCTTATGTTGCTTATGTGCTTATGCTACTTATGTTGGAATGGTTGGAATGCTTATGTTGGAATGGTTGGAATGCTTATGTCTGCTGAGTGGATGTCCGAGTTTTAGGGGAGGTGCTGCCGAATTTTTTTAGTTAGGTTCGACAACTTAGTTGTATATATGTTTTCTTAGTTTGCTAAAATCGTTCATTGTAACATGTAACAACAAAAGAATGAGGATAGATCATACTTAGATGAATTTCTATATCAATGTGACATTTGCCATAATCTGCATTTTATAGGAGTATGCTCATTACATTGTTTGTACTTAAACTTCCCATCTTCTGTCATCATATGACAAAGTGTGCATTCTTCTAATTTTCAATATACATGTCAATGCTTCAATGTTTTCTTCTGATTTTTGTTTTATTGCTCGATGATGCAAATTGGGTCAAATGATGAATTAGACAATTAAGGTTGTGAATTAGGCCTTGAATCAGTAGACTTACATGCTAAAATTTGTTTACTTCATTTCACTGTTGCCAAGCTTGTTCATTATTCTTTACCTGTAGTTGTCCTCTTTTGATTACATGTGTTACTTTATTTGCCAACATGCACTGCTATATATGTTGGTTCGGTTGATTAAATAACCTACAATCTGTATATATGTATTATTCTGAATTATGATCATAAGAACAGTGAAATTGATTAAATAATACCTTAAATTGCATGATTAGGAAGGTAAGGATTCAAGGACTTCTTTACATACTTAATTGTTTAGTTCAAATGAGATAAACTTGACCCAGGTGTACATGAGGTAAGAGCTAGTCTCTAACATTCGTACACCAAGTGCCTGAGAGCACTATCAATCAATTAACTTACATTCTCTTAAATTTGCTTCTTTTAACAATTCTAGAAAGATGACCTCGTGAATAACAATTCTATATCAATAGCTTCATCAATAACCCTTTTTCGTGCTTAGTGGGTCATGATGGTTAGCCGATACCATGACCCTTTTGTTCGTGCCTCATCAATAACCAATTAATTGATAAACAACAGATGGAGAGGACCCCTGAGCCTAACCCGAGTAGGAGCCCGAGCCACAGCCCGACTAGCTTCCTCAACCTCCAGGACGTTGAGGTTTCGCCTGCCATTGATGTCGCGGTAGCAAGGCGTCGTGGCCGAGGACAAACCAAGAAGCCTGAAGGACGGCATGTTATCTCGGATATATCAGAGACTGGTGCTCCTAGTGAACCACAAGCAGCAGTGTCTAAATATAGATCAACCTGCGGGTACATCGTAAGGGATCAAGTACCAATCATCTATGAGGACTGGCATAAAGTGCCCGCCACCACAAAAGAGGACCTTTGGACAGAGCTGAAACAAAGCTTTGAATTCCCCGAAAGAGTCGAGAACCTCGTGCGTCGAGATGCATTGATGACCATGGGTACTTGCTGAAAGAACTTCAAGACCCGGTTGAACTGCAAATATGTGAAGAAAAACCGGTCAGCCATTAGGGACTATCTGAAACTGGAACCATAGTGGGATGAGTTTGTGGCAATGAAGTCCAGTGAATCAGCAATGAAGTCAAGTGAGGACCACAAAGAAATCTCCAAAAAGAACATTCATCCCCACAGACTAGGCACGGGTGGGTACGCGGGAAAAATTGCCCAATGGGAGAGGCAAGAAGCAGAGGCCACTCAATCGACTGGCAGAAGTCCCTTGTTTGAACTACCAAAGCGAGTGAAGCACTATGTGTTAGCAAGGGCAACTGTCACGTCTGGTGGGGGCTTGTCCTTCAAAAATAATGAAGATGAAGCGATGTCCCAAAGAATCCAAGAGTTGTCCGTCCAGGCTACATAAGGCACTTTCATTCCAGATAGGGAGAAGGACGAACTTACCTTGGCCTTAGGAACCAAAGAGCACCCTGGTCAGACACGTGGTGTTGGGGCTAAGGTACCTTGGAGCAAGGGATTCCTGGAGCATACCGACTCTTACAGGAGTCGAAAGAGAGCAAAATAAGCGCTTGCTGAATATGAACAAGAATGAATGAAGCAAGAAATGATTCGAGATTTACAAGGCACTATACAAGAACAAGTACAAAGACAAGCACAAGCAGCCATGAGCCATGTAGAAGTCGAGAACATTGTTCTCCCAAGCACCTCGCGCCATCGCAGCAGTTGCGCGTCCACACCACTGGCAGAAGATGCATTAGCCTGCTATCCCGTGGATGACATACAACAACCGACACCGTGCCAGCTCAATATTCCTGTCATGAACATATCTCTTCAGGCTGCTACAGGCATGGCTTATCCGTGCCAAGAAGGGGGTGTTTTGCACAACTCCCCAATCGCGTCGGGATACACAAAGGTCGAGGTGGACACGGTACTTCCGCAGTTCACCGACATGACGTTGGAAATGCCCGGAAATGATGATGTAACAACTCTAGGAAGTGTAGTGCACACGTTCATTCAGTGACGCAAGCGTGACATTGTCCGCGATCTTCAAGTGCCGGCCTCAATGGCACACGTTCATTCAGTTCATGCATTAGATGTTCCAGAGTCGTCACCAGGACATCAGTGTCAAATGCCTATTATCAGCACTTCGCAGGAGATCCGTGACGAACTGTAACACCCCAAAATTTTGCTTTTCTTAAATTCATGTGTGATTTGGCACTTTGGTGAATTTTTGGAATTTTCTGGAATTTATTTGGATTTATTTGGAATTTATTTGAATTTATTCCATTTTGAAATAATTAAAGAATTTAAATTTGCAAATAAATTTTTGTTGGAAATATTTTATTTGAGTCCAAAATGATCCAAAATATTTTCCAGAATTTTTCTGGAATTTTTCTGAGTCATTTGCTATTTTTAATGAATTAAATGAATTACTGGGAATTATTTTAGATATTAATTACCGAAAATCCAACTCGGTCAAGTATCGTTTCATCCGACCGAGTTCGGACTCGAGTCCGACCCAAGCCAGTTGACTCGACCGAACCCACTCCTAACCCTAATCAATCCCAACCGTTGGATCAAGATCCAACGGCTGAGATCCGTCCGACCTGCACTGAGCCGCGGTCCGACCGACCGGTCGCGCCGCGCGATCGTGGCCGTTGGTTGTGCCACGTGGACGGCCACGATTTCATCGTCTCCGCCCGAGTCCGAGCTGGACTCCGCCGCCGTGGAGAGCTAGGTCTCCGTTTTCTGCACGGACGCCGAGGCTATTTAATGCCCGGGGCATACCCCGAGGATCGCCATCCCACGCCGGTTCCGAACCCCTAGCTCGCGCCGCTAGGATCCCCACCGTCTCGCCGTTATTGCTCGCCGGAGTTGGAAGTCTGTTCCGCCGCGATTAAACGCCGATATTGCTGCCGTCCGTCGTCCTCCGCCGTCATCAAGCCCGGTCCGGATTCCCCAAGACGACGCAGCGTTGAGTACCTCACCGGCCGGAGCGCGCCAGAAACGCCGACGGCAAGGTCGTCGTCCCCGTCTCCGGTCAAGCCAGCGCCGCCGCGTGCCATCGCCGTCCCTGAGCTTCGTGCACCGGTGGATCCAGATCGGACGGCAACGGTGAGTTCACGTGTTTCCCAAACCCTAGAAACCCGATTAGATCTGGACCGTTGGATCAAGATCCAACGGTTCACAATCGCCACGTGCTGTAGCAGTGCGATTATAGGATTAGATCTGGACCGTCCGATCTAGATCGAACGGCCCACGAGCATCGAGTAGTTTCAACGTGTTAACCCTGGATCTAATCCGCGCCGTTGATTTTCAAACCAACGGACGAGATTGCGCCACGTGTCGGGAAGTTGGACCGACGCGGTCAGCGCCGGCCCACGCAGCGTGCGTGTAGGACCCGACACGCGCCCGCGTGTCGAGGGCCCGCATGTCGCTGGCTAACCCAGCCAAGCCGACGTCGGCGATGACGTCACCGAGTGGGCCCACATGTCGATCCACGTGGCCGTGGACCGAGTCCACCGTGGACCCGAGCCGAGCGTGGACCAAGCCCATGGATCGGCTGACGCCGCGAGGCCAATCAGAGCCGACACGTGTCCATGCCGACGCAATAATTAATTTCGAAAAAGAAAATGATTTATTAATTCGAATAATGATTTCAAATTTAGATTCAAACTTCAAACGCTTATAACTTTTGCGTTTCAACTCCGATTTGAGCGATTCAAATTTCTAAATTTGTATAAAATTAAGATCTACCTAAATATGAATTTTATTTAATTTTTGGACTAAAGTTTTTCTCTGTAAAATTATTTAATTGATTATTTAAAATTTAAATAATAATAACTTTTTAGTTTTAAATCAAAATTTTAAGATTCAAGTTTATAAAAATCCAGAAAATTATGTTCTCTCTGTTTATGGATTTTATTTGGAGTTTTGGGATCTTTTTGCCTAGTGTTTATTTGTGTATTGCTATTTGCACGCTTTACGAGTAGACGTTGAAGTGCCGAAGGGATTCAAGTAGAAGTATTGACTCAGGATCCAACTCAAGACCAAGAGCAAGTGCTTTTTGAAGGCAAGTTGTGCTTTGACCATATTGATCCTATTTCGAAATCTATTTTGATTTAAACTATTGCATGCTAGTTCAATTAGAAAGATACTTTGTTTAAACCTGGGGGTTAGATAAATACCAATTTGCTATATGACACCTTGATTACTTAAGTATGTGCCATGACCCTTTGTCACCCTAGTTGTGGTTTATTAGTTGGACATTATTAAATTGCCAACATGGGTTTAGATCGTTGTAGTATACTGCTTAGACCTGCTACGTGCTCATGACATAATTTTGGATAATCAAATGCTAATATTGAATTAATGATATATTGAACCTGTTTTGGAAAAGTATCATGTGATGTTGACGGCACGTGGTGCATGGTAATCAACTGGGTTTGATAAACAGCTGATTTCGGCCAGGGCATGTGGCAAGAGTAATCAGTGGGCCACCGTGGCATTGGGGATGTTGATTTGGTTTTTCTAGTCTTGCCCTGGTCACTCTAAGGACTTAACCTTGCAAGCCTTTGAACTGGGTCATACTTGCAACCACATGGCTCGGAATGGGACGGCCCTAGTTGACTAAGTCGCTAAGGACTCACTTGTGGAGCCTCAGGGTGTCGATTACACCGCTTGTGTGATTGTGCGAGGAGCGTATCGTGGCTGTGGCCAGGTACCCATCTAACGGTGTGTTGGTCCCATACTTCGCCTTGGCTAAGGGAAGGGATGGTGTAGAGCACGTCTGGAGAGGACCACCTGTGTTGTTTGAGGCTTCCGAAGGCTTTGTTATGATCGCTCATTCGCATACTCTTGTATGGCGATTCACTACCGACGTGGTGAGTGGATTGTATCTTGTGGGTAAAGTGCATAACCTCTGCAGAGTGTAGAATCTATTTGAATAGCCGAGTCCACTGATCGACAATGCTCGGGAATTACAGTCAAGGGTTAGATTTTCTGAAAATAACTTGGATTTGAGAAGTTGGGTTGGTTTAACAAAGAAGATGATGGAAATCTGGTTTAGGATGGGGAAAAATGTTGTTTAAACTTTTGAAAAGTTATTTATGCTTTACTTGTTTTTACTGCTTTCGAATCTACCTATATTACTTGTCAAATGCTGTTTACCGCAAATATACCTTAAGCTATTCCTTTGTACCAAGCCATGCATATAGTATATTAGCTTGCATTCTCATGCATGACTTGTCGAGTACCAAGTACTCACCCTTGCCTCAACACAATACCAGTTGAAGAGGAGACTACGCCAGCTCGGAGGAGGAACTCCAAGAGGACCCGCTCTACTTAGGGATGCGAGCCCGATCAGGTTGCACGTGGTATACCGATGGCGCCACTAAGTTTATTTGATTTTCCGCTGCTATTATTTCTCTTTTAATAAGTTTCGCCTTGCGAGGCATATATTTGTAACTTGGCCATAAGGTCGGGTAACCCTTTGATTATTTAAATAAAGTACTTTGATAGTATCGTTTGGTATGATTGTGATATATACCGATGTTAAGACTGTGTGTGCACTAAGCGGCGTTCTGGACTAGTGCTGAATACACAGAGGGTCCGGATTTGCAAATTCGGGTCCCGACAGAGGTGGTATCGAGCCATACTTGACTGTAGGCTCAACCCTAAGCTAGAATGGTCGTAGTGAGGATAAAACCTATTTTCTAAAGCTAAAAGTTTGTCAAGATAAGAAATGACATCTCGACTTATCCCTTCTCTCTTTTCTTGTCTCTTGCTAAAATTTTTCCTTACCTTGTCACAATTCAAAAATTCCGAGTTCTTACGTAAAGCACTCTTGTGACAGATGGAGGAAGAGTTCAACTACGTTGATCTAGGAGTTGGTCACGCCCGCGGAACTTTGGCACATGCTACAAACTCTCGGAGATTTTGAGAAGCCCCAATACCAAGTGGAAGTGATCGGACAAGCGAGGATTGATCAAGGCTTGTGACGTGAGGATTGAGGTACCTATCGGGAAGAGGGCCCAGGCAATCGCCTCGATACAACTTTGCCGCTAGAAGATCTACAATGCAGATGGGTATCCAAGAAGTTTCACGACGAGCAATGCGGCACATTACCGATATCCACGCCAGAGAGTTGGAAAGCACGGTGTTCCGTTATCATCCACAGAGCGATAACCTTCTTGACCGAAGACGATTCGTGATGAGAATGCCACGGTTACACGCTGGCACGATTCGTAAATGTCGCCCGTGAAGATGTACTAGATAATACAAGCAAGGAGCTACAGTAAGGCCCGCAAGGAGATCACGACAGAGAAGAACAGATGGCGGGAAGCTCAAGAGTATGTGGCACACCTTCTACGAAGGATTGACGAGTTGGAGATGACTTTGTACGGACCGCACCCGAGCCAAGATTTGAGCTACACGAGCCGGATCCAGAGGAGTCGATCTCGATGAGGACACCGCTTCTTCGACTACCACAGATGACATAGTCGCTGGACATGGCGATCGTTTCGGCGCCTATGCCGCAAAGCACCCGCACTCAGGCCGTGGAGGTTTTCTCGATGAGTGAGCTTAGGTTCTATAGTGAGACTCCTTCGCCGAGTCGCGTCATAAAATAAAGAGTCACCCTTTAGGCGTTAGACTCGAGTTAGTTCGATTTGGATTTGCTTTGTTTGTTGAGTGTGCGAGATGTGTTGCAAGGCCCTTAGGCATTGTAAGCAGCCATACCAAGTTATTAATAATAAAGTTGGACCTTAAAGTTACCCCTTTCGCCCGCATAAGTTCCATATTACTTGTCTATTCTTGTTTCCCTCTCATCTCTAAACCTAGAGCAATCAACAGATGGTGAACACCGTGGAACTTTGGAAGCAATGGGAGTGGATCTCGCCCAACATAAAACCCCAATGATGGAGCACCAGCACCGCCACTGGATGTGCAGTATTTTGGAGCATTTCTTGCTTCTCAGACCCATTTGATGCATGCTATGATGCAACAAATGCAGCACGTCCTTTGCTCGAGGCCACGCTAATCAAGTTAATCGGGGACCACGCTTGAGAATACAAGGTGTCGAGTTCATGAGGACTCACCCACCCACTTTCTTCGGGAATGCCAATCCGTTGGAGGCCGACGATTGGTTAAGATCAATTGAGAGGAAGCTACACATAGCTCAATGCATAGGGAATGAGAAGGTACTTTACGCTTCTCATCGGTTGGAAGGAACAAATTACTTAATGGTGGGAGAACTTCACGCCACGCAGAGAACCCTCAAGATATCACTTGGGAGGAGTTCACACTGCATTCCGACAAGATCACGTGCCTGAAGGAATTATGGACCTTAAGAAGGAGGAGTTCAGAGCATCAAGCAAGGTAATCAGCCGGTGGTCGACTACCTGAACAAGTTCACACAGCCTAGCACGCTACGCACCGAGGATGTAGCGACAGATAAATCCAGGCAGTCGTTTCATGAAGGGACTTAACTCAGGATTGCAAGTAGGATTGATCACCCACACCTTTCCAGATTTCCAAGAGTTGGTGAATAAGGCGCTTATTCTTGAGGACAAGCGCAAGGAACTGGATGAGAACAGAAGCGCAGGATGCAACAAAGAAGGATCACGTCGAGGAACGCATAGCGGCGCTGAGAGTTGCACCAAATCAATTCTTGATTCCAACCACGTAATGCAACAAGGACACCATCCCAGCACCAAGACCTGCCAATCAAAACTACTGCACCCCCCGCTAGAAACGCTACCCCAGGCAGCCAAAGAAGGAACAAGTGAGACGCTGCTACAAGCTGCAACGAGCCAGGACACTTTGCCAACAGCTTGTCCAAAGAAGACAGCGAGAGCGACCCGATTCGCTTCAATCTAGGAACCACCCAGCTAGGACGCCAAAGACCAGGAGCCACACCCAGGCCGTGGTGAGAGGCCGAGTCAACCATGTCACCGCAGATGCACCTTTGCAAAATGCTACGGACGTCGTCTTTGGGTAAGTTACTTGTTAACTCGATGCACCAGCTTTGTTTGACTCGAGCTTAGCATTCGTTTGTTTCGCAAGGCTTTGCTACTATTACTGACTTTAGAATTGAAAGACTTAAGTGCTTTCTTTTATTTCAAACCCCTTGTTCCTAACTCCGAACGGAAGTAGGATGTTCCTGGTTGAGAATACTAATAGATGGAATAGAGTTCCTAGCAAACCTTATAATTTTGGAGACCTGCACCTTAGATGTTATATTGGGAATGGATTGGTTATCCAAACACAAGGTCACATTGGATTGTGGACGAAGAACTATCTCGATTGAGAGCCCGTGTGGGAAGAAAGTGGAATTTCAAGCCACTGCAGCTAGAGATGGACAGTTGATGGTTAACAAGTACCAAGGCAATCAGCATAGAGGATGTTCCGGTAGTGAGTGAGTACCCGATGTTTTCCCGAAGATCTACCTGGTGTGCCGCTGACGAGGACATAGAGTTTGTGATAGAACTTGTACCGGGTACAGCACCGATAGCAAAGAGACCCTATCGGATGTCTACCGAGGAGTTGGTAGAGATGAAGAAACAGCTGGAAGAGTTAATGGATAAAGGATTTATCAGACCAAGTTCGTCGCCGTGGGGAGCACCAGTTTTGTTTGTCAAGAAGAAGGACGGGAGTTTCAGGATGTGCATTGACTACCGTGCACTCAATGAAGTCACCGTGAAGAATAAATATCCGCTACCCAGGATTGATGATTTGTTTGATCAGTTAAGAGGAGCCGGAGTTTTCTCCAAGATTGATCTGAGATCGGGATACCATCAGTTGAAGATCCGATCAGAAGATATTCCGAAGACTGCATTCTCGTCAAGATATGGACATTACGAGTTTACAGTTATGTCCTTTGGTCTGACGAATGCGCCAGCTTATTTCATGAATATGATGAATAAGGTGTTCATGGAATATTTGGACAAGTTTGTCGTCGTGTTCATAGACGATATCCTAATCTACTCCAAGACAGAGGATGAACATGCCGAACACTTAAGGCGAGTTTTGGAAAAGGCGAGGAACGACAACTTTTCGCCAAGTTCAAGAAGTGTGATTTTTGGAAGGACAAGGTGGAGTTTCTTGGACATGTAATGACCGCAGAAGGAGTCGCCGTAGATCCAAGCAAAGTAGAAGTCGTGTTACATTGGGAGCGGTAGAAGGCGTGACCAGATTCGGTGTTTGCTTGGAATGGCATGATATTACCGCCGTTTCATCGAAGGCTTTTCGACAATTGCGAAACCTCTTACGCAATTTCTGAAGAAGGAAAAGAAGTTTGCATGGACGCCTTTAATGTGAGGAAGGATTTCAGGAGTCGAAGAAGCGATTGACATCAAGACCGGTGTTAGTTCTACCGGATGTTGCTCAAAGCTTCGATATTTATTGTGACGATCGCGCCAAGGACTTGGATGTGTCTTGATGCGAATGGAAAGGTCGCCGCTTATGCATCAAGGCGATTGAGGCCGCATGAGGAAAATTATCCGACACATGACCTAGAGTTAGCCGCCGTAGTGCATGCTTTGAAGATATGGCGTCACTATCTGATTGGAAACAGATGTGAGGTGTATACGGATCATAAGAGCCTTAAGTACATATTCACCCAGTCGGATCTGAATATGAGGCAAAGGAGATGGTTAGAGTTGATCAAGGACTATAATGTTGGAATCCATTACCATCCCGGGAAGGCCAACGTAGTAGCCGATGCTCTGAGTCGGAAAAGCCATACCGTGAGTACGTTGCTAGCCACAAGTCAGGATGAGCTATGTGAGGATTTTCGAAAAATGAAGATTGAGGTTGTACCTAGCGGATTCTTGGCCACATTAGAAGTAAAGCCTACCTTAGAGGATCAGATCCGAGAAGGACAGAAGGATGATGACAAGATCCGCAGGATTAAGTCCATCAAGGAGGAAGGCAGGGCAGAGGACTTCAAATTGGATGAACAGGGCACGTTGTGGATGAAGGATCGCATTTGTGTGCCTAACAAAAAGGAGTTAAAGCAACTGATTTTGGAAGAAGCCCATGACTCTAAGTACTCGATTCATCCTGGAAGCGCCAAGATGTATCAGGATCTGAAGGAGAGATTCTGGTGGCCGAGTATGAAACGTGAAGTTGCCGACCATGTTGCATTGTGCGACGTATGCCAGAGAGTCAAGGCAATGCATCAGAAACCAGCAGGATTGCTACAGCCGCTAAAAATACCTGAGTGGAAGTGGGAGGAAATCGGAATGGATTTCATTACCGGTTTGCCAAAGACTCAAGGAGGTTATGACTCCATATGGGTTATAGTGGATCGCTTGACTAAAGTAGCCCATTTTATCCCCGTGAAGACCACTTACTCGGGAGATAAATTAGCGAGTTGTACATGATCGAGATTGTTTGTTTGCACGGAGTGCCAAGGAGGATTGTATCGGACGAGGTACCCAATTTACCTCAAGGTTCTCGAATAAGTTGCATGAAGCCATGGGGACCCGTTTGAACTTCAAGATGCCTTATCATCCACAGACGGATGGGCGGACCGAAAGAGTCAACCAGATTCGAGGATATGTTAAGAGCTTGTGCATTGGCTTATGCTACCTCTTGGGATAAAAGTTTGCCGTATGCCGAGTTTAGTTACAACAATAGTTATCGAGGCTAGTTCTGAGATGTCACCTTTTGAGGCATCAGTATGGTCGACCTGTCGGACACCATTGAATTGGAATGAGACCCGAGCGCCGTGTCTTTGGGCCTGATATTCTTCAAGAGGTCAAGAAGCGGTCGCCATAATTAGGGAAAGGTTGAAGATAGCCCAATCTCGACAGAAGAGTTATGCCGACAATCGTCGCCGAGATTTGAGTTTTGAACCGTAAGACTTTGTATACCTCGAGTTACGCCTCTCGGGGGAGTTAAGAGGTTCCATGCCAAAAGGGAAACTCGCACCCGTTATGTTGGACCATTTAAGATTTTGAGTCGCAGAGGTGAAGTTGCCTACCACCGGAGTTGCCACAATCGTTGGCGAGGAGTGCATGACGTATTCCATGTGTCCCGATTAAAGAAGTGTCTCCGAGTTCCCGAGGAACAGACACCGATAGAGTCAATTGAGTTGCAAGAAGATTTGACTTATAAGGAGCACCCTGTGAGGATTCTAGACACAATGGATCGAGAAACTAGAAACAAGTCAACCCGATTCAGAGAGTTCAAGTGGAGCAACCATGAAGAAAGTGAAGCGACTTGGGAGCCGAAGAGGATTTGAAGAAAGAATTTCCAAACCTATTCCTTTAGTAAGCCTGAATCTCGTGGACTAGATTCTATTAAGGGGAGGTTTGTAACACCCCAAAATTTTGCTTTTCTTAAATTCATGTGTGATTTGGCACTTTGGTGAATTTTTGGAATTTTCTCGAATTTATTTGGATTTATTTGGAATTTATTTGAATTTATTCCATTTTGAAATAATTAAAGAATTTAAATTTGCAAATAAATTTTTGTTGGAAATATTTTATTTGAGTCCAAAATGATCCAAAATATTTTCCAGAATTTTTCTCGAATTTTTCTCGAGTCATTTGCTATTTTTAATGAATTAAATGAATTATCGGGAATTATTTTAGATATTAATTATTTGGAAAATCCAACTCGGGTCAAGTACTGTTCATCCGACCGAGTCGGACTCGAGTCCGACCCAAGCCACTTGACTCGACCGAACCCACTCCTAACCCTAATCAATCCCAACCGTTGGATCAAGATCCAACGGCTGAGATCCGTCTCGACCAGCACTCCGAAGCCGCGGTCCGACCGGACCGCGCGCCGCGATCGTGGCCGTTGGTTGTGCCACGTGGGACGCCACGATTTCATCGTCTCCGCCCGAAGTCCGAAGCTGGACTCCGCCGCCGTGTCCGCCCGTGGAGAGCTAGGTCTCCGTTTTACGACGCCGAGGCTATTTAATGCCCGGCATACCCCGAGATCGCCATCCCACGCCGGTTCCGAACCCTAGCTCGCGCCGCTAGGATCCCCACCGCCTCGCCGTTATTGCTCGCCGGAGTTGGAAGTCTGCATTCCGCCGCGATTAAACGCCCGATATTGCCGCCGTCCGTCGTCCTCCGCCGTCATCAAGCCCAGATCCGGATTCCCCAAGACGAGACGCGTTGAGTACCTCACTTCGCCGGAGCGCCGTAAACGCCGACGGCAAGGTCGCTGCCCCTCGTCTCCGGTCAAGCCAGCGCCGCCGCGTGCCATCGCCGTCCTCGAGCTTAGTGCACCGCTGGATCCGAATCGGACGGCAACGGTGAGTTCACGTGTTTCCCAAACCCTAGAAACCCGACAGATCTGGACCGCTGGATCAAGATCCAGCGGTTCACAATCGCCACGTCTTTATGCAAGGCGATTATAGGATTAGATCTGGACCGTCCGATCTAGATCGAACGGCCCACGAGCATCGAGTAGTTTCAACGTGTTAACCCTGGATCTAATCCGCCGCCGCTGATTTTCAAACCAACCAGGACGAGATTGCGCCACGTGTCGAAGTTGGACCGACGCGTCGGGCCGCTGGCCCACGCCACGTGCAGGCAGACGCCGACACGCTGGGCCCGCGTGTCGAGGGCCCGCATGTCGCTGGCTAACCCAGCCTGCTACCGACGCCGCCGATGACGCTACCCGAGTGAGCCCACATGTCGGCCACGTGAGCCGTGGACCGAGTCCACCGTGGACCCGAGCCGAGCGTGGACCAAGCCCATGGACCGGTGGCGTCAGCAGGCCAATCAGAGCTGACACGTGTCCATGCCGACGCAATAATTAATTTCCAAAAGAAAATGATTTATTAATTCGAATAATGATTTCAAATTTAGATTCAAACTTCAAACGCTTATAACTTTGTGCGTATCAACTCCGATTTGAGCGATTCAAATTTCTAAATTTGTATAAAATTAAGATCTACCTAAATATGAATTTTATTTAATTTTTGGACTAAAGTTTTTCTCTGTAAAATTATTTAATTGATTATTTAAACTTTAAATAATCATAACTTTTATGCTTTAACTCCAAATTTGACGATTCCAGTTTCTAAAAATCCAGAAAATTATGTTCTCTCTGTTTATGGATTTTATTTGGAGTTTTGGGATCTTTTGCATAGTGTTTATTTGTGTATTGCTATTTGCACGCTTTACGAGTAGACGTTGAAGTGCCGAGGGATTCAAGGAGAAGTATTGACTCAGATCCAACTCAAGACCAAGAGCAAGTGCTTTTTGAAGGCAAGTTGTGCTTTGACCATATTGATCCTATTTCAAATCTATTTTGATTTAAACTATTGCATGCTAGTTCAATTAGAAAGATACTTTGTTTAAACCTGGGGGTTAGATAAATACCAATTTGCTATATGACACCTTGATTACTTAAGTATGTGCCATGACCCTTTGTCACCCTAGTTGTGGTTTATTAGTTGGACATTATTAAATTGCCAACATGGGTTTAGATCGTTGTAGTATACTGCTTAGACCTGCTACGTGCTCATGACATAATTTTGGATAATCAAATGCTAATATTGAATTAATGATATATTGAACCTGTTTTGGAAAAGTATCATGTGATGTTGACGGCACGTGGTGCATGGTAATCAACTGGGGTTTGATAAACAGTTTTCGACCGGGGCATGTGGCAAGAGTAATCAGGTGGGCCAGCTGTGGCATTGGGGATGTTGATTTGGTTTTTCGGGTAGTCTTGCCCTGGTCACTCTAAGGACTTAACCTTGCAAGCCTTTGAACTGGGTCATTGTAACATCCCAAAATTTTGCTTTTCTTAAATTCATGTGTGATTTGGCACTTTGGTGAATTTTTGGAATTTTCTGGAATTTATTTGGATTTATTTGGAATTTATTTGAATTTATTCCATTTTGAAATAATTAAAGAATTTAATTTTGCAAATAAAATTTTGTCGGAAATATTTTATTTGAGTCCAAAATGTTCCAAAATATTTTCCAGATTTTTTCTGGAATTTTTCTGAGTCTTTTGCTATTTTTGATGAATTAAATGAATTACTGGGAATTATTTTAAATATTAATTCGCTGGAAAATCCAACTCGGGTCAAGTACTGTTCATCCGACCGAGTCGGACTCGAGTCCGACCCGAGCCAGTTGACTCGACCGAACCCACTCCTAACCCTAATCAATCCCAACCGTTGGATCAAGATCCAACGGCTGAGATCACCGCACGGTTCGAGCCGCAATCGGCCGGATCCGATCGCGCCCGGCGATCGTGGGCCGCTGATCGCGCCACGTGGGCCGGCCACGATTTCGTCTTCGCCGAGTCCGAGCCGGACTTCGCCGCGCGCCGCCGCCGTAGCGAACTAGGTTTCCGCTTCAGTGACGGACGCCGAGGCTATTTAAAGCGTGAGACGTCCCGAGGTTGCCCTCATCCTTGCGCACCCGTTCTCGAGCCATCTCGCCGAGCCGCCACCGTTGAGCCGCAATCGCCGCCGGAGTTGTCTCTTCCTCCGCCGCGGTTTGCGCCGCTTTCGCTGTCGTCTGCCGTCTTCCGCCGAAGGAGCTCAGATCCGAGTCCGCGACGAGACGCACCGAAGGAGGCTTTATCTCGCCGAGCACGCCCCAAACGCCGTCGGGCTGCTCGTTGCCGCCCCTCGTCCGGCCAAGCCGCCGTGAAGCCATCGCCGTCCGCGAGCTCGGAGGACCGTCGGATCGGTCGGACGGTTGAGGTGAGCTCACGTGTTCCCAAACCCGATTAGATTCTGGATCGTTGGATCAAGATCCAACGGTTCACAATTGCCACGTCTTTGTAGCAAAGGCGAATATAGGATTAGATCTCGACCGTCCGATCTAGATCGAACGGCCCACGAGCAACGAGTAGTTTCAACGTGTTAACCCTGGATCTAATCCGCGCCGCTGATTTTCAAACCAACGGCCGAGATTGCGCCACGTGTCGGGAAGATGGACCGCCGCGGTCAACGCCGCCCACGCTGGCAGGCAGACGCCGACGCCCGCCCGCGTGTCGAGGGGCCGCATGTCGCTGGTCGACCCGCCAGCGCGCCGACGCCACCCATGACGCCACAATGGGTCCCACCTGCCAGACCGTAGGGTCGAGCCTCGCCGACGCCCGATGACGCTACCCGAGAGGGCCCACATGTCGGCGACACGTGAAGTCGTGGACCGAGTCCACAGAGACCCAAGCCGAGCGTGGACCAAGTCCATGGATCGGCCGACGTCAGCCAAGGCCAATCAGAGCTGCCACGTGTCCATGCCGACGCAATAATTAATTTCCAAAAGAAAATGATTTATTAATTCGAAATATTGATTCAAATTTAGATTCAAACTTCAAACGCTTATAACTTTTATGCTTCAACTCCGATTTGAGCGATTCAAATTTCTAAATTTGTATAAAATTGAGATCTACCTAAATATGAATTTTATTTAATTTTTGGACTAAAGTTTTTCTCTGTAAAATTATTTAATTGATTATTTAAACTTTAAATAATCATAACTTTTATGCTTTTAACTCCAAATTTGACGATTCCAGTTTCTAAAAATCCAGAAAATTATGTTCTCTCTGTTTATGGATTTTATTTGGAGTTTTGGGATCTTTTGCATAGTGTTCATTTGTGTATTTGCTATTTGCACGCTTTACGAGTAGACGTTGAAGTGCCTAAGGATTCGAGGGAGAAGTGTTGACTCAGGATCCAACTCAAGACCAAGAGCAAGTACTTAATGAAGGCAAGTTGTGCTTTGACCATATTGATCCCATTTCGAAATCTATTTTGATTTAAACTATTGCATGCTAGTTCAATTAGAAAGATACTTTGTTTAAACCTGGGGGTTAGATAAATACCAATTTGCTATATGACACCTTGATTACTTAAGTATGTGCCATGATCCCTTGTCACCCTAGTTGTGGTTTACTAGTTGGACATTATTAAATTGCCAACATGGGTTTAGATCGTTGTAGTATACTGCTTAGACCTGCTACGTGCTCATGACATGATTTTGGATAATCAAATGCTAATATGGACTTAATGATATATTGAACCTGTTTTGGAAAAGTATCATGTGATGTTGATGGCACGTGGTGCATGGTAATCAAGCTGGGTTTGATAAACGATTTCGGCCAGGGCATGTGGCAAGAGTAATCAGGTGGGCCAGTGTGGCATTGGGAGTGTTGATTTGGTTTTTCGGGTAGTCTTGCCCTGGTCACTTTAAGGACTTAACCTTGCAAGCCTTTGAACTGGGTCATACTTGCAACCACATGGCTGGAATGGGACGGCCCTAGTTGACTAAGTCGCTAAGGACTCACTTGTGGAGCCTCAGGTGTCGATTACACCGCTTGTGTGATTGTACGGGGAGCGTATCGTGGGTGTGGCCAGTACCCATCTAACGGTGTGTTGGTCCCATACTTCGCCTTGGCTAAGGGAAGGGATGGTGTAGAGCACGTACCAGAGAGGACCACCTGTGTTGTTTGAGGCTTCCGAAAGGCTTTGTTATGATCGCTCATTCGCATACTCTTGTATGGCGATTCACTACCGACGTGGTGAGTGGATTGTATCTTGTGGGTAAAGTGCATAACCTCTGCAGAGTGTAGAATCTATTTGAATAGCCGAGTCCACTGTGATCGACAATGCTCGAATTACAATAAGGGTTAGATTTTCTCGAAATAACTTGGTTTTGAAAAGATGGGTTGGTTTAACAAGGAAGATGATGGAAATATGGTTTAGGATGGGGAAAAATGTTATTTAAACTTCTTGAAAAGTTATTTATGCTTTACTTATTTCTACCGCTTTGAATCTACTTATATTACTTGTCAAAAGTCATTTCTTCGCAAATATACCCTGAGCTACTCCTTTGTACTAAGCCATGCATATAGTATATTAGCTTGCATTCTCAGGCATGACTTGCCGAGTACCAAGTACTCACCCTTGCCTCAACACAATATCGCTTGAAGAGGAGATTACGCCACTTTGGAGGAGGAACTCCAAGAAGACCCGTCTACTTAGGGATGCGAGCCCACCGCTGCCTGTGGTATACTGGATGGCGCCACAGTTTATTTGATTTTCCGCCGCTGCTATTTCTCTTTTAATAAGTTTCGCCTTTGCAAGGCATATATTTGTAACTTGGCCATAAGGTCGAGTAACCCTTTGATTATTTAAATAAAGTATTTTGATAGTATCGTATGGTATGATTGTGATATATACCGATGTTAAGACTGTGTGCACTAGCGCGTTCTGGACTAGTGCTGAATACACAGAGGGTCCGATTTGCAAATTCGGGTCCCGACAGAGGTGGTATCGAGCCATACTTGACTCGTAGGCTCAACCCTAAGCTAGAATGGTCGTAGTGAGGATAAAACCTATTTTCTAAAGCTAAAAATTTGTGAAGACAAGAAATGACATCTCGACTTATCCCTTCTCTCTTTTCTTGTCTCTTGCTGAAATTTTCCCTTACCTTGTCACAATTTAAAAATTTCGAGTTCTTACGTAAAGCACGCCAGACAGATGGAGGAAGAGTTCAACCACGTTGATCTCGGGAAGTGGTCACGCCGCGGAACTTTGGCATATGCTACACTCTGAGATTTTGAGAAGCCCCAATACCAAGTGGAAGTGATCGTGCAAGCGAGGATTGATCAAGGCTTGTGACGTAAAGATTGAGGTACCGCCAGAAGAGGGGCCCAGCAATCGCTCGATACACCGTGACCGCTAGAAGATCTACAATGCAGATGGGTATCCAAGAAGTATCACGACGAGCAATGCGGCACATTACCCGTGTCTACGCCAGAGAGTTGGAGAGCACGGTGTTCTGCTACCATCCGCGCCAGCGATAACCTTCTTGACCAAGACGATTCAGATGAGAATGCCACGGTTACACGCTTGGCACGATTCGTCGCCGCCAGGAAGATGTACTAGATAATACAAGCAAGGAGCTACGAAGGCCCGCAAGGAGATCACGACAGAGAAGAACAGATGGCGGGAAGCTCAAGAGTATGTGGCACATCTTCATGAAGGATTGACGAGTTGGAAATGACTTTGTACGGACTGCACCCAGAGCCAAGATTGAGCTACACGAGCCAGATCCGGAGGAGTCGATCTCGATGAGGACATCGCTTCTTCGACTACCACAGATGACATAGTCATTTGGACATGGCGATCGTTTCGCGCCTATGCCGCAAAGACCCGCACTCGTGCCGTGGAGGTTTTCTCGATGAGTGAGCTTAGGTTCTATAGTGAGACTCCTTCGCCGAGTCGAGTCATAGAATAAAGAGTCACCCTTTAGGCGTTAGACTCCAGAGTTAGTTCGATTTGGATTTGCTTTGTTTGCTGAGTGTGCAGTATGTGTTGCAAGGCCCTTAGGCATTGTAAGCAGCCATACCAAGTTATTACTAATAAAGATGGACCTTAAAGTTACCCCTTTCGCCCGCATAAGTTCCATATTACTTGTCTATTCTCGTTTCCCTCTCATCTCTAAACCTAGAGCAAATCGACAGATGGTGAACACCCGTAGAAACTTTGGAAGCAACGGGAGCGGTTCTCGCCAACAGAAACCCCAATGATGGAGCACCAAAGACCGCCACTGGATGTGCAGAATTTTGGAGCATTTCTTGCTGCTCAGACCCGATTGATGCATGCTATGATGCAACAAATGCAGCACGTCATCGCCAGGCCAAGCTAATCAAGTTAATCAGTGACCACGCTGTAATACAAGGCCGCCGAGTTCATGAGGACTCACCCACCCACTTTCTCTGGAAATGCCAATCCGCTGGAGGCCGACGATTGGTTAAGATCAATTGAGAGGAAGCTACACATAGCTCAATGCATAGGGAATGAGAAGGTACTTTACGCTTCTCATCGCTTGGAAGGAACATTACGAATGTTGGGAGAACTTCGTACACGCAGAGAACCCTCAAGATATCACTTGGGAAGAGTTCACAAATGCATTCCGACAAGATCACGTGCCTGAAGGAATTATGGACCTTAAGAAGGAGGAGTTCAGAGCACTAAAGCAAGGTAATCAGCCCGTGTCGACTACGAACAAGTTCACACAGCTTAGCACGCTACGCACCGAGGATGTAGCGGCGGATAAATCCAGCATACCTCGTTTCATGAAGGGACTTAACTCAGATTGCAAGTAGGGTTGATCACCCACACCTTTCCAGATTTCCAAGAGTTGGTGAATAAGGCGCTTATTCTCGAGGACAAGCGCAAGGAACTGGATGAGAACAGAAGCGCAGGATGCAACAAAGAAGGATCACGCCAGGGAACGCATAGCGCTTGAGAGTTGCACCAAACCAATTCTTCAGATGCCAACCACAGAATTCAACAAGGACACCAACCCCAGCACCAAGACCTGCCAATCGTAACTACTGCACTCAGCCCCGCTAGAAACGCTACCCTGTGCAGGCAAATAGAAGGAACAAAGGAGACGCTGTTACATAATCGCAACGAGCCAGACACTTTGCCAACAGTTGCCCGAAGAAGACAGCAGAGCGACCCCGCCGCTTCAATCTAGGAACCACCCCAGCTAGGACGCCAAAGACCAGAGCCACACCCTGCATCGTGGTGAGAGGCCGAGTCAACCATGTCACCGCAGATGCAACCGCGAGAATGCTACTGGGACGTCGTCTTTGGGTAAGTTACTTGTTAACTCGCACTGCAACAGCTTTGTTTGACTCGAGCTTCAGATTCGCTTGTTTCGCAAGGCTTTGCTACTAGAAATGACTTGAGAATTGCAAGACTTAAGTGCACGCTTTTAGTTCAAACCCCTGGTTCGAACTCCGAACGGAAGTAGGATGTTCCGGGTGAGAATACTAATAGATGGAATAGAGTTCCTAGCAAACCTTATAATTTTGGAGACCTGCACCTTAGATGTTATATTGGGAATGGATTGGTTATCCAAGCACAAGGTCATCTTGGATTGCGGACGAAGGACTATCTCGATTGAGAGCCCGTGTGGGAGGAAAGTGGAATTTCAAGCCACCGCAGCTAGAGATGGACAGCTTGATGGTTAACAGTACCAAGGCAATCAGCATAGAGGATGTCCCAAAGAGTGAATGAGTACCCGATGTTTTCCCCGAGGATCTACCTCGGTATGCCGCCAGACAGGACATAGAGTTTGTGATAGAACTTGTACGGGTACAAAGACCGATAGCAAAGAGACCCTATCGGATGTCTACCGAGGAGTTGGTAGAAATGAAGAAACAACTAGAGGAGTTAATGGAGAAAGGATGTATCAGACCGAGTTCGTCGCCGTGGGGAGCACCAGTTTTGTTTGTCAAGAAGAAGGACGGAGTTTCAGGATGTGCATTGACTACCGTGCACTCAATGAAGTCACCGTGAAGAATAAGTATCCGCTACCCAGGATTGATGATTTGTTTGATCAGTTAAGAGGAGCCGAGTTTTCTCCAAGATTGATCTGAGATCGGATACCATCGCTTGAAGATCCGATCGTAAGATATTCGAAGATCGCATTCTCGTCAAGATATGGACATTACGAGTTTACAGCTATGTCCTTTGGGTCGACGAATGCGCCGGCTTATTTCATGAATATGATGAATAAGGTGTTCATGGAATATTTGGACAAGTTTGTCGTCGTGTTCATAGACGATATCCTAATCTACTCCAAGACAGAGGATGAACATGCCGAACACTTAAGGCGAGTTTTGGAAAAGTCGAGGAACAACAACTTTTCGCCAAGTTCAGCAAGTGTGATTTTTGGAAGGACAAGGTGGAGTTTCTTGGACATGTGATGACCGCATGAAGGAGTCGCCAGAGATCCAAGCAAAGTAGAAGCTGTGTTACATTGGGAGCAAACAAGATCGTGACCCAGTTCGGAGTTTCCTTGGAATGGCAGGATATTACCGCTTTCATCGAAGGCTTTTCGACAATTGCGAAACCTCTTACGCAATTGCCGAAGAAGGAAAAGAAGTTTGCATGGACGCTTAATGTGAGGAAGGATTTCAGAGTCAAGAAGCGATTGACATCAAGACCGTGTTAGTTCTACCTGGATGTTGCTCAAAGCTTCGATATTTATTGTGACGCATCGCGCCAAGGACTTGGATGTGTGTCTGATGCAATGGAAAGGTCGCCGCTTATGCATCAAGGCGATTGAGGCCGCATGAGGAAAATTATCCGACACATGACCTAGAGTTAGCTGCCGTAGTGCATGCTTTGAAGATATGGCGTCACTATCTGATTGGAAACAGATGTGAGGTATATACGGATCATAAGAGCCTTAAGTACATATTCACCCAGTCAGATCTGAATATGAGGCAAAGGAGATGGCTAGAGTTAATCAAGGACTATAATGTTGGAATCCATTACCATCCCGGGAAGGCCAACGTAGTAGCCGATGCTCTGAGTCGGAAGAGCCATACCGTGAGTACGTTGCTAGCCACAAGTCAGGATGAGTTATGTGAGGATTTTAAAATGAAGATTGAGGTTGTACCTAGCGGATTCTTGGCCGCCTTGGAAGTAAAGCCTACTTTAGAGGACCAGATCCGAGAAGGACAGAAGGATGATGACAAGATCCGTAGGATTAAGTCCAAAATGGAGGAAGGCAAGGCAAAGGATTTCAAGCTAGACGAGCAAGGCACGTTATGGATGAAGGATCGCATTTGTGTGCCTAACAAAAAGGAGTTAAAGCAACTGATTCTGGAAGAAGCCCATGACTCTAAGTACTCGATTCATCCTGGAAGCGCCAAGATGTATCAGGATCTGAAGGAGAGATTCTGGTGGCCGAGTATGAAACGTGAAGTTGCCGAGCATGTTGCATTGTGCGACGTATGCCAGAGAGTCAAGGCAATGCATCAGAGACCAGCAGGATTGCTACAGCCACTGAAAATACCTGAGTGGAAGTGGGAGGAAATCGGAATGGATTTCATTACCGGTTTGCCGAAGACTCAAGGAGGTTATGACTCCATATGGGTTATAGTGGATCGCTTGACTAAAGTAGCCCATTTTATCCCCGTGAAGACCACTTACTCTGAGATAAATTAGCGTAATTGTACATGATCGGGATTGTCTGTTTGCACGGAGTACCAAAGAGGATTGTATCGATGAGGTACCCAATTTACCTCAAGGTTTTGGAATAAGTTGCATGAAGCCATGGGGACCCGTTTGAACTTCAAGATACCTTATCATCCACGTACGGATGGGCAGACCGAAAGAGTCAACCAGATTCTCGAGGATATGTTAAGAGCTTGTGCATTGGCTTATGCTACCTCTTGGGATAAAAGTTTGCCGTATGCCGAGTTTAGTTACAACAATAGTTATCAGGCTAGTTCTGAGATGTCACCTTTTGAGGCCTTTGTATGGTCGACCTTTGCCGGACACCATTGAATTGGAATGAGACCGTGGCGCCGTGTCTTTGGGCCTGATATTCTTCAAGAGGTCAAGAGCGGTCGCTATGATTAGGGAAAGGTTGAAGATAGCCCAATCTCGACAAAGAGTTATCTTGACAATCGTCGCCGGATTTGAGTTTTGAACCGTAAGATTTTGTTTACCTCGTAGTTACGCCTCTCGGGAGTTAAGAGGTTCCATGCCAAAGGGAAACTTGCACCCTGCTATGTTGGACCATTTAAGATTTTGAGCCGCAGAGGCGAAGTTGCTTATCACCGGAGTTGCCACAATCGTTGGCGAGGAGTACATGATGTATTCCATGTGTCCTGGCTTAAAGAAGTGTCTCCGAGTTCCCGAGGAATGCAGACCGCTAGAGTCAATTGAGTTGCAAGAGGATTTGACTTATAAGGAACATCCCGTGAGGATTCTAGACACAATGGATCGAGAAACTAGAAACAAGTCAACCCGCTTTTGTAGAGTTCATTGGAGCAACCATGAAGAAAGCTAAGCGACTTGGGAGCTGCCAAGAGGATTTGAAGAAAGAATTTCCAAACCTATTCCTTTAGTAAGCCCCGAATCTCGGGACGAGATTCTATTAAGGGGAGGTTTGTAACATCCCAAAATTTTGCTTTTCTTAAATTCATGTGTGATTTGGCACTTTGGTGAATTTTTGGAATTTTCTCGAATTTATTTGGATTTATTTGGAATTTATTTGAATTTATTCCATTTTGAAATAATTAAAGAATTTAATTTTGCAAATAAAATTTTGTCGGAAATATTTTATTTGAGTCCAAAATGTTCCAAAATATTTTCCAGATTTTTCCGAATTTTTCTCGAGTCTTTTGCTATTTTTGATGAATTAAATGAATTATCGAATTATTTTAAATATTAATTCGCTGGAAAATCCAACTCGGTCAAGTATCGCTCATCCGATCGAAGTCGGACTCGAGTCCGACCGAGCCGATTGACTCGACCGAACCCACTCCTAACCCTAATCAATCCCAACCGTTGGATCAAGATCCAACGGCCGAGATCACCGTCACGGCTCGAGCCGTAATCGGCCGGATCCGATCGCGCCTGCGGCGATCGTGGCCGTTGATCGCGCCACGTGGGACGGCCACGATTTCGCCGTTTTCGCCGAGTCCGAGCCGGACTTCGCCGCCCGCCGCCGTAGCGAACTAGGTTTCCGTCTAGGCACGGACGCCGAGGCTATTTAAAGCGTGAGACGCCCCCGAGGTTGCCCTCATCCTTGCGCACCTGCTCCCGAGCCATCTCGCCGAGCCGCCACCGTTGAGCCGCAATCGCCGCCGGAGTTGTCTCTTCCTCCGCTGCGGTTTGCGCCGGTTTCGCCGCCGTCGTCCGTCGTCTTCCGCCGAAGGAGCTCAGATCCGAGTCCTCGCGACGACGCACCGAAGGAGAGGCTTCATCTCGCCGAAGCACGCCCCAAACGCCGTCGGGCTCGTCGTCGCCCCGTCTCCGGTCAAGCCGGGCCCGCGTGAAGCCATCGCCGTCCGCGAAGCTCGGAGGACCGTCGGATCCAGATCGGACGGTTGAGGTGAGCTCACGTGTTCCCAAACCCGATTAGATCTGGATCGTTGGATCAAGATCCAACGGTTCACAATTGCCACGTCTTTGTAGCAAAGGCGAATATAGGATTAGATCTCGACCGTCCGATCTAGATCGAACGCCCACGAGCAACGAGTAGTTTCAACGTGTTAACCCTGGATCTAATCCGCGCCGCTGATTTTCAAACCAACGGCCGAGATTGCGCCACGTGTCGGGAAGATGGACCGCCGCGGTCAACGCCGCCCACGCTGGCAGGCAGGACGCCGACGCCAGCGGGCCCGCGCGTGTCGAGGGGCCGCATGTCGCTGGCTGACCCGCCAGCGCCGACGCCACCCATGACGTCACAATGGGTCCCACCTGCCGCACTGGTCGAGCCTCCGCCGACGCGGCGATGACGCTACCCGAGAGGGCCCACATGTCGGGCCGACACGTGAGTCGTGGACCGAGTCCACTGTGAGACCCAAGCCGAGCGTGGACCAAGTCCATGGACCGGCCGACGCCAAGGCCAATCAGGAGCTGCCACGTGTCCATGCCGACGCAATAATTAATTTCCAAAAGAAAATGATTTATTAATTCGAAATATTGATTCAAATTTAGATTCAAACTTCAAACGCTTATAACTTTTATGCTTCAACTCCGATTTGAGCGATTCAAATTTCTAAATTTGTATAAAATTGAGATATACCTAAATATGAATTTTATTTAATTTTTGGACTAAAGTGTTTCTCTGTAATATTATTTAATTGATTATTTAAACTTTAAATAATCATAACTTTTATGCTTTAACTCCAAATTTGATTTATTCCAGTTTCTAAAAATCCAGAAAATTATGTTCTCTCTGTTTATGGATTTTATTTGGAGTTTTGGGATCTTTTGCATAGTGTTCATTTGTGTATTTGCTATTTGCACGCTTTACGAGTAGACGTTGAAGTGCCTAAGGATTCGAGGGAGAAGTGTTGACTCAGGATCCAACTCAAGACCAAGAGCAAGTACTTTTTGAAGGCAAGTTGTGCTTTGACCATATTGATCCCATTTCGAAATCTATTTTGATTTAAACTATTGCATGCTATTTCAATTAGAAAGATACTTTGTTTAAACCTGGGGGTTAGATAAATACCAATTTGCTATATGACACCTTGATTACTTAAGTATGTGCCATGATCCCTTGTCACCCTAGTTGTGGTTTACTAGTTGGACATTATTAAATTGCCAACATGGGTTTAGATCGTTGTAGTATAACGCTTAGACCTCGCTACGTGCTCATGACATGATTTTGGATAATCAAATGCTAATATGGACTTAATGATATATTGAACCTGTTTTGGAAAAGTATCATGTGATGTTGATGGCACGTGGTGCATGGTAATCAACTGGGTTTGATAAACGCTTTCGGCCAGGGCATGTGGCAAGAGTAATCAATTGGGCCATTGTGGCATTGGGAGTGTTGATTTGGTTTTTCGGGTAGTCTTGCCCTGGTCACTTTAAGGACTTAACCTTGCAAGCCTTTGAACTGGTCATACTTGCAACCACATGGCTGGAATGGGACGGCCCTAGTTGACTAAGTCGCTAAGGACTCACTTGTGGAGCCTCAGGGTGTCGATTACACCGCTTGTGTGATTGTACGGGGAGCGTATCGTGGTCGTGGCCAGGTACCCATCTAACGGTGTGTTGGTCCCATACTTCGCCTTGGCTAAGGGAAGGGATGGTGTAGAGCACGTACCGGAGAGGACCACCTGTGTTGTTTGAGGCTTCCGAAAGGCTGTGTTATGATCGCTCATTCGCATACTCTTGTATGGCGATTCACTACCGACGTGGTGAGTGGATTGTATCTTGTGGGTAAAGTGCATAACCTCTGCAGAGTGTAGAATCTATTTGAATAGCCGAGTCCACTGTGATCGACAATGCTCGGGAATTACAAATAAGGGTTAGATTTTCCGAAATAACTTGGTTTTGAAAAGATGGGTTGGTTTAACAAGGAAGATTATGGAAATATGGTTTAGGATGGGGAATAATGTTATTTAAACTTCTTGAAAAGTTATTTATGCTTTACTTATTTCTACTGCTTTCGAATCTACTTATATTACTTGTCAAAAGTCAAGCATCGCAAATATACCCTGAGCTACTCCTTTGTACTAAGCCATGCATATAGTATATTAGCTTGCATTCTGCATGACTTGCCGAGTACCAAGTACTCACCCTTGCCTCAACACAATATCGCTTGAAGAGGAGATTACGCCACTTTGGAGGAGGAACTCCAAGAAGACCCGTCTACTTAGGGATGCGAGCCCGATCAGTTGCCTGTGGTATACCGGATGGCGCCCACGAAGTTTATTTGATTTTCCGCTGCTGCTATTTCTCTTTTAATAAGTTTCGCCTTGCAAGGCATATATTTGTAACTTGGCCATAAGGTCGAGTAACCCTTTGATTATTTAAATAAAGTATTTTGATAGTATCGTATGGTATGATTGTGATATATACCGATGTTAAGACTGTGTGCACTAGCGCGTTCCTGGACTAGTGCTGAATACACAGAGGGTCCGGATTTGCAAATTCGGGGTCCCGACAGTCATACTTGCAACCACATGGCTGGAATGGGACGGCCCTAGTTGACTAAGTCGCTAAGGACTCACTTGTGGAGCCTCAGGGTGTCAGTTACACCGTTTGTGTGATTGTACGGGGGAGCGTATCGTGGTCGTGGCCAGTACCCATCTAACGGTGTGTTGGTCCCATACTTCGCCTTGGCTAAGGGAAGGGATGGTGTAGAGCACGTACCGGAGAGGACCACCTGTGTTGTTTGAGGCTTCCGAAAGGCTTTGTTATGATCGCTCATTCGCATACTCTTGTATGGCGATTCACGGCTGACGTGGTGAGTGGATTGTATCTTGTGGGTAAAGTGCATAACCTCTGCAGAGTGTAGAATCTATTTGAATAGCCGAGTCCACAGATCGACAATGCTCTGGAATTACAAATAAGGGTTAGATTTTCTGAAAATAACTTGGATTTGAGAAGTTGGGTTGGTTTAACAAAGAAGATGATGGAAATATGGTTTAGGATGGGGAAAAATGTTATTTAAACTTTTTGAAAAGTTATTTATGCTTTACTTGTTTTTACTGCTTTCGAATCTACCTATATTACTTGTCAAATGCTGTTTACCGCAAATATACCTTAAGCTATTCCTTTGTACCAAGCCATGCATATAGTATATTAGCTTGCATTCTCAGGCATGACTTGTCGAGTACCAAGTACTCACCCTTGCCTCAACACAATACCAGTTGAAGAGGAGACTACGCCAGTTTCGGAGGAGGAACTCCAAGAGGACCCGTCTACTTAGGGATGCGAGCCCAGTCAGTTGCCTGTGGTATACTGGATGGCGCCACGAAGTTTATTTGATTTTCCGCTGCTATTATTTCTCTTTTAATAAGTTCTGCCTTGCAAGGCATATATTTGTAACTTGGCCATAAGGTCGGGTAACCCTTTGATTATTTAAATAAAGTACTTTGATAGTATCGTTTGGTATGATTGTGATATATACCGATGTTAAGACTGTGTGCACTAGCGCGTTCCTGGACTAGTGCTGAATACACAGAGGGTCCGGATTTGCAAATTCGGGGTCCCGACACGAACCTAAATTGTATCGTGCAAAGAAATTGAACAAGAGGCAAACCAAGTCGACCACATCAGGTGGTGCCAAGACTGAATATGATATTCTGCTTAAACAATATAAGGGAAAATCAAAATCAGCAGGACAAGCAGAATTCGAAAGACTGAAATACGAGATGGGGCACCCTTTTGTGACCAAAGAAATGCTTTGTACCCTAACATTCATGATGCAAAGATTGCATAGGTGGTACATGCAGTGGTCCAACCAGAACGTACTGCCGAAGACAGTCACTGGAACTTTCAAAGAGGAGCATTTTCACCATGGAGATGGGTGCTTCACTACTAGAAAAGTGATTTTTAATGACGGTCCAAACTCGTCATCATTAGTCCCGAAATCGTCATTGTAGGTTTTTTATGACGACTTTATGACAAAATTCAATTTGTCATAGAAAGTGCGTCATAGAAAGTTTTCAATGACGAACTGCTTATTTTCGTCATAACAAATCAACTGTTCTGTGACGAATTACATTTCCGTCATCGAAGAGTTCAATTTTATGATGACTATAGCCATCATTAATTGTACCCAAAAAGTCATATATTTTCGTCATGGATTACCCTAGTGCCACGTAATCAGCCTAGGTGTGTGGGGACGTGGCACTTCTTGTGACGCAAATGTTTCGTCACAAATTAGTGCCACGTGGACACGCATTTTTGTCATGGAACAGTCCAATGCCACGTCAGCAGCCAGGGTGTGGGGTGACGTGGCACGTCTTGTGACCCAAACATTTCGTCACTGAAGATTGTCACGTGGACATGAATTTCCGTCATGAAAGTAGCATATGTCATTTTCCATGATGAATAATTTCGTAATAGATAAATGTAGCATCGCATGAAGTTTCATCATTTAACACCTCTATCAGCTCACATATGATTCATTTTTACAACCACAACACAAATTTCATCCACATCACACAATATTTTGAGGATACCAATCAATACATTTCACAAAGCAGCACGAAATATCCACAGATGCATTAAGAGTCACAAAATGTGTTCACAGTACTTAAACCACCACTTCAAGCTAGTACCATTTATCCAAGTAACCAGCCATGCAAAAATAAGTATCCTTGTCTAAATAGATCCACATGTTACTAGTGAACAGATTCATAAACTCACAAGTTGGCTTGACCAGCCATTCGCATGAGACGGCAAATAATTGCATCATTCTCCTCTTGCCTCTTCTTTATATCTTCCATTTCCTTTTGGGTTTTGATCAGTGCATCATCTGATGCTTGAGCTTTTTTCTTCAAGTCTTCTACTTCTTGCTGTTGTTGCTCAACGGTCTTTCGAAGTTCAGCAGCTCCTCGTCTCTCCTCCTCAAGCTGTTCCTCAAGAACTTGTTCTTTGGAGCCCTTTGCAGAGTTTGTAGTGGTTGATTGTAATCCAACATTCTTCAAGAATTTGCTTGTGGCGTTGTTTTGAGATAGAACCTTGTCAACAATCTCAGTACTAGACAATGTTGCCTGGCCCTCTGCATTAGGCTCCATCATAGCTTCCATCTCAGCCTAATATATAGAACATAACAGAATCAATACTGAAATGGGGAAAATAAGGCATATACAAATGAAATTTTCATCATAGTCATGCAAGATACAGTATGAGAAAACATGATGCCTTATGCCAATACGAGCCTTTTCATGTACATCTGATAATTAATTAGTTTATATATCAAATGGCTAATGACTATGAAAGTACGCGGATTTAATTGAGCACAACCTGGCTTTAACAGATAAGGAAATAACATATCTCTGATTCTTTACTCAACAATTATATTGCGTAATTTCTGACATAGATTTGACAGACTATACACCAAGTGCTTGAAGTCTTCGCAAGCTTACCAAAGGAGTGTTGTTAAAAAAACATAGAGGGACTGTTGTTGCTTAATGCTTATAGTACAAACGAATATTTGATGAGAGCATAGAGTTGGGATGATTAAACCTACCAAGGACTGGAGTCATGCAGCCACACTAGTTAGGACACATTTCCTCCTAGCATGTTTACCAGGCTTGAATTGAAACATTAATTCATGATGTAATAGAAAGTAAAGCAACGGAACTGATGCGAGGTTAGTTTTTTGTTTGGCAATGCGTGAGCAAGAAGCTCTTGGGTTTTGTCAAGCTGTGAAATTTGAAATGCTGAGAGAATACAACAACATAGGCCCCTAGGACCATGAAATATTTACAACAAAAATGAGCATTTCAATTCCAATAAGAAAGAAAGATGCAAAATTTGGAGTTGAAGGTATTTGCACAAAAATTGACATACCTATGCTTAGCTGTGGACTATTAGAAGTACCAATTAATATCACACACTTGACTCCACAAGTTTACAAAGATTACAACCTAATTCACAGGGACAACTGTAGCATGGTCATATTTGTTGTGTCTAAGCAAGCACAACAGAGTGCCTTTATTTGTTTGAATAACTATCAGCCAACTCTTTCAAAGTATGTAAAAGAAACAAAAATAATCATCATATGAACACATTCATGTGTTTGCCCAGAATTCCTACGCTTCTCCAGATTGCAAGGCAAGGAGGCCTATCAGTATATCAACCAGATTTTTCTTAACATACCTAGATACAATATCTTGAATCTAAATGATGGAAAACTAAATTGATCATCTGCAGGATAGAATGGCAGAAGGACAAGGAGGAAATGTAGGGTCTTACAACTGCGCGTTGCACAGGTTCAACGAGTCCCTTCTTCTTGCTGTTGTGGCACTCCTTGAACAAGTCCACAAAGAAGGAACTGTTGATCCTTGTTTCTCTCTTTCTACAATTGGAAGAAGAAACATAATAAAATGTATCAAGTAGAAAAGTTCTTCCTAGCTACATATGGCTTTATTATAGGCAGGGCTTCAACTCAATAAGAGCATATAAAATCCTCTCTTTGGTTATCAAGTAACAAGTGATGTATGTGTAATTCCTACCAAGTTTTGTGGATCCAAAATGAATAATGAGACAGCGAACAGTACTTACCAGAGCATGGCAGTGTGCAATGTAACTACGAGACCCTGTGGCCTGATGGAATTTGACTTTGGCACGATTTTGCTTGTTCTTTTCAGATATTTCCTACAAAAGACGGTTTAGTTAGGCACATTCATGAATGGAATCTGAATATGTTCAGAAATCTTACCTTGCTTTTCGGGTCAGACCATTTTTGGATGAGTTTTCTCCACTCCTCATCTGTCATGTTAGGTACTGGACTAGTTGCACAGATTTCATTTGCTGGGATACCATCGAAAAACCGCTTCTTCAGCAAATACCTAGTTTGCCGCACCCCACCCTTCAAAATGTCAGCACATGCATCCTTGGTTGTCCTATCACTAGTGTCCAAGGCCAGCCTTGTCTAGCAAGTTAAATGAATAACATTAATAAGTTATGCAATCTAGTGTGGAAGAAGATTAATTGTTCATGCCCAAGAATGAAACCACTTACGCATGCTTTTCCCATGAAATTATCCAAATGAGTCGTGTTGTTCTTATACTCTTTCCAACTAGTGAGGATAGGGACATTATGCCTAATTTGAACGCCAACCTCCGATGCAAACTTTGCAGCTTCCAACGGCTTATGTGGCCTTCTCATCCCCTTGGCAAATTGGACGGGCAACCTTTTTCCCATAGTTCTAGTCATCTTCTCAAGCATTTTCCCCATTGTTGATGCCCTCTTCCCTCTTTTAGAAGTATTTGAGTTATCTACGAAAAAGGCATTGAAGAGATTAGTTAACTGATTAATGTTTGTAATCTGTGAAAACAATCTGAAATATTGTTCTTAGTCACAAGTGTAATAAAGCTGAAAAGAAGAATGCCCAAAAATAACATGCCTTCATCATCTTGGTGTTGGTCTGCATCATCCTCTTGATGTTGGTTTGTATCATCTGCCAGATGGGTCCAATCTGTGACCGGACTTCATCCAAAGAGTTAGAGAACAAGAACTATACAGATCATTAAAGGACCAAGGTAAAAAAACATGCCTGCATTATTTGACTGGTTGTTCTCATTAGGGGCAACAGGTTCACCACCTTCGTCCGCATCTAAACTTTCTCCTTCATAAGACCAGTCCCTAACAGGACTCCTAGGTTCCACAATAGGTTCTTGTCCTTGGCTATGAACTTGATGTGCCAATTGATCAGATGCTGCAGTGGTTCTATCTTTAGTATGTTGTCCCAAGGCTAAATTATTTGATGTTGACCTTGTTGACACACGAGTAGGTTGCTCTATTGTTTGAGTTGCTTTCACTCTCTTGGAAGGTCTTGTGCCACCTGGAGCCATCTTGTCCCTTTTATTGGCCCTTAAAGCAGGCCTTTTAACAGTTCTTTTATATGATCTACTCTGATACAAAAGAATAAACAACAATGTCAACATATCACTTGAAATAAATGAAGACCAACACAAGAACCACAGAAGCAATGCAAAACACAAGTACACCAAAATCCTGAGCCCCCAACAGAATAGACAAAGCACCTTTAACGCTGTTATAGTGGCTACAGTTCGCACTTCCTTCCGCTGCTCCTCATACGAAGGAATCTTGTCATTTGCATCATTCTCGGTCCCCCTGTCCTCTTCAGGATCATACTCTGAATCGGAGTCTTCACCGTGTTCTAAGCTCGAATTGCTTGTCCTTATAGGTGAATGGGAAGTAGTCGATCCATTCAAAGCGTTTTTTACTAAAGGGATGCCCAGAAAATTAAATTTGGCACGAATCTCCGCGATATTGGCAAGCCGCAACTTCTCATATTCACACAGTTGATGTTCTATTATGAAACCATTGATATTATTAATATTATTTGAAATGGTAAGAATACTGTAAATACGATATTTGACACCACATTAACATAGATGAATTTTGATTTACTAGTATATATAATATGCTGTCGGGACCCGAATTTGCAAATCCGGACCCTCTGTGTATTCAGCACTAGTCCTGGATCACGCTAGTGCACACAGTCTCAACATAGATGAATATCACAATCATACACAGCGGAATAATAAAAGTAACCCAATAATAGAATATAAACTATTGAACGACCTTAAGGTCAACCTTTCATTTACGAAACCTTGACGGCTTCAACTTCAAATAAGCAGCAGCGGAACGAAGAACATCGGTGAATCCCATCAATACGCCACAGGCAACTGACAGGGTTCGACTCCTAGATAATCGCCTTCTCACGGAACTTCTTCTTCTTCGACGATGTAGACTTTTGCTCACTGGTGATTGTTTGTTTGCAAGGGGTGAGTACATAAAGCACTCAGCAAGTTATGCACAGAATGCAAGTCTAATAACTATATGCATGGCTTATTCCAAATGACGGGCTGAAGGGGTTATTTTGCAATAAACAACATTCACAAATATTCATAATAGATTGTAAAGCGGTAAAACAGATAACAATAGTAATAATTTCACAGTTGTTTCAAAAGTAAACCATTCCATATCCTTAAACAATTATCACTTTTCCACAGGCAAACTGCCTCCAAACCCAAGTTCAATTTTGAGAAAAACTAACCCTTGACTGTAATCCCCGAGCATTGTCCAGTACCGTGGACTCGGCTATTCGAATAGGTTTTACACTCTGCAGAGGTTATACACTTTACCCACAAGATACAATCCACTCACCACGTCAGCCGTGAATCGCCATACAAGAGTATGCGAATGAGCGATCATAACAAAGTCTTTCGGAAGCCTCTAACTACACAAGTGGACCTCTCCGGTTTTTGCCCTACACCATCCCTTCCCTTAGCTAAGGCGAAGTATGGGACCGACATACCGTTGGATGGGTACCATGCCGCAGCCCTGGTACGCTCCCCCTTCAATCTACACAAATGGTGTAGTTGACACCCCGAGGTACCACAAGTAAGTTATTAGCAACTTAATCAACTAGGTCCGTCCCATTCCGGACATGTGGTTGTACGTTTGACTCAGTTCAAAGGCTTGCAAGGTGAAGTCCTTAGGGTGACCAGGGCAAGACTACCCGAAGAACCAAATCAACATCCCCAATGCCACAACTGGCCCACCTGATCATTCTTGCCACATGCCCCGGTCGAAAAACTATTTATCAAACCCCAGTTGATTACCATGCACCACGTGCCATCAACATCACATGATACCTTTCCAAAACAGGTTCAATATAACATTAAGTCAATATTAACATTTGATTGTCCAAAATCATGTCATGAGCACGTAGCAGGTCTAAGCCATATACTACAACGGTCTAAAACCCATGTTGGCAATTTAATAATGTCCAACTAGTAATCCACAACTTGGGTGACAAGGGTCATGGCACATATATAAATAATCAAGGTGTCATACAGCAAATTGGTATTTATCTAATCTCCCATATTTAAATAAAATATTTTCTAATTGAACTAGCATGCAATAAGTTAAATCAAAATAGGTTTCGAAATAGGATCAACATGGTCAAAGCACAACTTGCCTGGCCCTTGCAAACTTTACTGTCCTTTACTCTTTATCTTTGATCCTTGATCCTCGAGCTTCAACTTCCACTTTCTCGATCCTCAGCTCGTTCGAACGATTTCCGGACGACACGTCTAACGATAAAGAAACACAAATACAACAAAACTCAAAAGACAAATCGAATAAACACCAAATTAAGAACAAATAGCATTGGGCACAACGGCTTAGAAGGATTTGGGAACTCGAACGAATTAGATCAAAGAGTTGACAAAAGAGAACGGGCTTTCGGCAAAACACCGAAAAGGGAAAGACTAGTAACTGGGAAAGAAAGAATAATATTCCGAAGAATATTTCTTCCGAAGTTATTATCTTGATTGGACAGATAGCGACATATGGGCTCTCGATCTATAGATCGGGTCCATAAGAATATGTTAGTTCACGATGAACTAAACTGATTCTCGAAGTTGACTTTTGTTGACCGAACGGACACAGTCAAACAAAAGAGAGACGGATGGATTAGATCGGGCACAAAGGTATGATAGATGGCCAATGGTCTATCGACCAAGTCCACGAAGGAATTCTCGATTAATGGCAGATTAGGTTTTCAGGAATAAGATAAGACAAGTGTCTTACCACGATTGAAACAACGGAAAAGATTGCAAAGATAACAACGCGGCTCACGATAAACTTAGTTCATCAAACCGGTCTTAGGTTAGGGTTTTGGTTCGGCTTTGAAGATGATATGACGATGAGGCTAGGCTCACGTCATGATGATAGAGAAGACGAAGGCATCGCACTAGGATCTGTGCATGAATGCACGCATGCGATGACAACGAAGCGATGAGAGCCAAGCGTTAACGATGAAGCGTTAACGGCGAAACGTTAACGGTGGAACGTTAACGACGGAGCGTTAGCGACGGAGCGTTAACGGTGGAACATCAACGGAACGTTAACGGCGAAACGTTAACGGCGAAGCGTTAACGACGGAGCGTTAACGGGGAAACATTGATGGCAAAACGTTAGCGGAGGAACGTTAACGACGGAGCGTTAACGACAGAGCGTTAACGACAAAACGTTAACGGTGAAACGTTAACGGCAGCAGGTAACGGAGGAACGTTAACGGCGGAGGTCAAGCAATGATAGGAGACTTCATGAAGCGAAGTAGCGACCGTCGGTGCAACGACATGGCCGCGGTAGAACGCTACCAAGGACGGTTAACCGGTGTGCGAACCGGCGGCACGGGTGTAACACCCCAAAATTTTGCTTTCCTTAAATTCATGTGTGATTTGGCACTTTGGTGAATTTTTGGAATTTTCTGGAATTTATTTGGATTTATTTGGAATTTATTTGAATTTATTCCATTTTGAAATAATTAAAGAATTTAATTTTGCAAATAAAATTTTGTTGGAAATATTTTATTTGAGTCCAAAATGATCCAAAGTATTTTCCGTAATTTTTCCGAATTTTTCTCAGTCTTTTGCTATTTTTAATGAATTAAATGAATTATCGGGAATTATTTTAAATATTAAATCGCTGGAAATTCAACTCGGTCGAGTATCGTT
Organism: Rhipidocladum racemiflorum; assembly: GCA_036346355.1. Taxonomy (NCBI): domain Eukaryota; kingdom Viridiplantae; phylum Streptophyta; class Magnoliopsida; order Poales; family Poaceae; genus Rhipidocladum; species Rhipidocladum racemiflorum. The sequence goes on along the minus strand of CM070589.1, from coordinate 32,688,493 downwards.
CATCCGACCGAAGTCGGAACCCGAAGTCGGACTCGAGTCCGACCGAGCCACGTGACTCGCTCAAACCAAATCAAAACCCTAATCGATCCCAACCGCTGGATCAAGATCCAACTACCGAGATCCGCCCGCATCGCCGGTCGAATCCGCCCGATCCGATCGCGCTTCACGCGATCGTGGCCGTTGATCGTGCCACGTGGGCGGTGTGCGTCGTCGTCTCCGCCGAGTCCGTGCCGGACTCGCCGCCGCGCCCGCCGCCGTAGAATTAGGTTTCGCCTCGCACGAACGCCGAGGCTATTTAAAGCCCTGGTCACGCCCGAGGTTGCCCTCATCCTTGCGCACCCGTTCCTCGAGCCATCTCGCTTGAGCCACCGCCGCTTATTCGCGCGAGCTCGCCGTAGTTGGAGGAGGTGACCGCCGCGGTTTGCGCCGTTTTCCGCCGACGTCCGTCGTCTTCCGCCGAGAAGGAGCCCAGATTCGGAGTCCCCACTTCGAGACGCACCCGAAGAGACCACCCACTTCGCCGGAACGACCCCGGAGCGCCGTCGGGCTCGTCGTCGTCTCCGTCTCCGGTGGCTGCAGCTCCGCCGCGTCGCCATCGCCCTCGCGAACTCTGTGCGCCGTCCGATCTTGATCGTGCGGTTGAGGTGAGTTCACGTGTTCCAAACCCGATTAGATCTGGACCGTTGGATCAAGATCCAACGGTTCACAATCGCCACGTGCCGTAGTAGTGATTTTTATAGGATTAGATCTGGACCGTCCGATCGATCGAACGGCCCACGATCATCGAGTAGATTCAACGTGTTAACCCTGGATCTAATCGCGCCGCTGAATTTCAAATCAACGGTCGAGATTGGCGCCACGTGTCGGGAAGTTGGACCGACGCGGTCGGCCGCCCACGCTGGCAGGCAGGACGCCGACACGCCGCCCGCGCGTGTCGAGGGCTCAGCATGTCGGGCCGACCACCCAAAGCCGACGCGTCACCCATGATGTCACAAGGGTCCCACTGCCGACCGTGGCCGAGCCCCGCCGACGCCGATGACGCTACCCGAGTGAGCCCACATGTCGGCGACACGTAGAGTCGTGGACCGAGTCCACTAGTAGACCCGAGCCGAGCGTGGACCAAGTCCATGGACCGGTGGCGTCGCCAGGCCAATCGAGGCTGCCACGCGTGTCCATGCCGACGCAATAATTAATTTCCAAAAGAAAATGATTTATTAATTCGAAATATTGATTCAAATTTAGATTCAAACTTCAAACGCTTATAACTTTTGCGTTTCAACTCCGATTTGAGTGATTCAAATTTCTAAATTTGTATAAAATTGAGATCTACCTAAATATGAATTTTATTTAATTTTTGGACTAAAGTTTTTCTCTGTAAAATTATTTAATTGATTATTTAAACTTTAAATAATCATAACTTTTGCGTTTTAACTCCAAATTTGACGATTCCAGTTTCTAAAAATCCATAAAATTATGTTCTTTCTATTTGTAGATTTTATTTGGATGTTTGGACACTTTTTGCCTAGTGTTTATTTGTGTATTTGCTATTTGCACGCTTTACGAGTAGACGTTGAAGTGCCGGAAGGGTTCGAAGGAGAAGTATTGACTCAGGATCCAACTCAAGACCAAGAGCAAGTACTTTTTGAAGGCAAGTTGTGCTTTGACCATGTTGATCCTATTTCGAAATCTATTTTGATTTAAACTATTGCATGCTAGTTCAATTAGAAAGATACTTTGTTTAAACACGGGGTTAGATAAGTACAAATTTGATGTATGACACCTTGATTACTTAAGTATGTGCCATGACCCTTTGTCACACTAGTTGTGGATTACTAGTTGGACATTATTAGATTGCCAACATGGGTTTTAGACCGTTGTAGTATAATGCTTAGACCTGCTACGTGCTCATGACATGATTTTGGACAATCAAATGTTAATATTGACTTAATGATATATTGAACCTGTTTTGGAAAAGTATCATGTGATGTTGATGGCACGTGGTGCATGGTAATCAACTGGGGTTTGATAAACAGTTTTCGACCGGGGCATGTGGCAAAGAGTAATCAGGTGGGCCAGTTGTGGCATTGGGAGTGATGTTTTGGTTCTTCGGGTAGTCTTGCCCTGGTCACCCTAAGGACTTAACCTTGCAAGCCTTTGAACTGGGTCTAACGTGCAACCACATGTCTGTAATGGGACGGACCTAGTTGACTAAGTTGCTAATAACGTACCTGTGGGACCTCAGGAGGTCAACTACACCCTTTGTGTAAGTTGTACGGGGAGCGCATCGGCCGAGGCCAAGTACCCATCTAACGGTTGATTGGCCTAGACTTCGCCTTAGCGAAGGGAAGGGTTAGTGCGCAATAACCGGGGAGGACCACTTGTATTGTTAGAGGTTTCCGAAAGACTTTGTTACGGGAACTCGCCTTTGTGGTGTTTGACTGTATCTTGTGGGTAAAGTGCATAACCTCTGCAGAGTTTAGAATCTATTCGAATAGCCGTGTCCGCGGTATTGGACATCGCTCGGGAATTACAGTCAAGGGTTAGATTTTCTCAAAAATAACTTTGGTTTGAAAGTTGGGTTGGTTTAATAATGAAGATGATAGAAATGTGGTTTAGGATGGGGAAAATGTTTATTAAATTTCCTGAAAAGTTATTTATGCTTTACTTATTTCTACTGCTTTCGAATCTACTTATATTACTTTTCAAATGCTGTTCACTTCAAATATACCTTGAGCTATTCCTTTGTACCAAGCCATGCATATAGTATATTAGCTTGCATTCTGTGCATGACTTGCTGAGTACCAAGTACTCACCCTTGCCTCAACACAACATCAGTTGAAGAGGAGACTACGCCAGCTTTGGAGGAGGAACTCCAGGAGGATCCGTCTACTTAGGGAAGCGAGCCCAGTCAGTTGCCTGTGGTATACTGGATGGCGCCACGAAGTTATTTGATTTTCCGCTGCTATTATTTTTCTCTGAATAGGTTTTCGCCTTGAGAGGCATACATTTGTAACTTGACCATAAGGTCGAGTAACCAGTTTGGTTATTAAAATAAAGTACTTTATTGGTATCGAGTGGTATGATTGTGATATTTACCAATGTTAAGACTGTGTGCACTAGCGCGTTCCTGGACTAGTGCTGAATACACAGAGGGTCCGGATTTGCAAATTCGGGGTCCCGACAGAGGTGGTATCAGAGCCAGGTTGACTGTAGGCTCAACCCTAGCTAGAATGGCCGTAGTGAGGATAAAACCTATTTTCTAAAGCTAAAAATTTGTCAAGATAAGAAATGACATCTCGACTTACCCCCTTCTCTCTTTTCTTGTCTCTTGCTGAAATTTTCCCTTACCTTGTCACAATTTAAAAATTCCGAGTTCTTACGTAAAGCACTCTTGTGACAGATGGAGGAAGAGTTCAACTACGTTGATCTGGGAGTTGGTCACGCCGCGGAACTTTGGCATATGCTACATGCACTCTGAGATTTTGAGAAGCCCCAATACCAAGTGGAAGTGATCGGACAAGCGGGATTGATCAAGGCTTGTGACGTGAGGATTGAGGTACCGCTAGGAAAAAGGGCCCAGGCAATCGCCTCGATACACCTTTGCACCGCCAGAGATCTACAATGCAGATGGGTATCCAAGAAGTATCACGACGAGCAATGCGGCACATTACCCGTATTCACGCCAGAGAATTGAGAGCACGGTGTTCCGTTATCATCCGCCAAGAGCGATAACCTTCTTGACCAAGGCGATTCAGATGAGGATGCCACTGCTACGCTTAGCACGATTTGTCGCCGCCAGGAGGATGTACTAGATAATACAAGCAAGGAGCTACTGAAGGCCCGCAAGGAAATCACGACAGAGAAGAACAGATGGCGGGAAGCTCAAGAGTATGTGGCACACCTTCTACGAAGGATTAACGAGTTGGAGATGACCTTGTACGGACTGCACTCCAGAGCCGATTCGAGCTACACGAGCCGATCCAGAGGAGTCAGATCTCGATGAGGACACCGCTTCTTCGACTACCATAGAGGACACAGCTTGTCGGACATGGCGATCAAGTTTACGCCTATGCCACAAAGACCCGCACTCAGGCCGTGGAGGTTTTCTCGATGAGTGAGCATAGGTTCTATAGTGAGACTCCTTCGCCGAGTCACGTCATATAATAAAGAGTCACCCTTTAGGCGTTAGACTCCGTGAGTTAGTTCGATTTGGATTTGCTTTGTTTGTCGAGTGTGCAAGATGTGTTGCAAGGCCCTTAGGCATTGTAAGCAGCCATACCAAGTTATTAATAATAAAGTTGGACCTTAAAGTTACCCCTTTACCCGCATAAGTTCCATGTTACTTGTCTATTCTTGTTTCCTCTCATCTCTAAACCTAGAGCAAACCGACAGATGGTGAACACCCGTGGAAACTTTGGAAGAAATGGGAGTGGTTCTCGCCTACAGAAACCCCAATGAGGGAGCACCAGCACCGCCACCGGATATGCAGAATTTCGAGCTTTTCTTGCTGCCCAAACTCAGTTGATGCATGCTATGATGCAACAAATGCAGCACGCCACCGCCAAGGCCATCGCTAATCAAATTAATCAGGGACCACGCCGTAATACAAGACTATCGAGTTCATGAGAACTCACCCACCCACTTTCTCCGGGAATGCCAATCCATTGGAGGCCGATGATTGGTTAAGATCAATCGAGAGGAAGCTACACATAGCTCAATGCATAGGAAATGAGAAGGTACTCTCGCTTCTCATCACCGAAGGAACAAATTGAATGGTGGGAGAACTTCGTGCCACGCAAGAGAACCCTCAAGATATCACTTGGGAAGAGTTCACAGGCATTCGACAAAGATCACGTGCCTGAAGGAATCATGGACCTTAAGAAGGAGGAGTTCAGAGCATCAAGCAAGGTAATCACCAGTGGCCGACTACCTAAACAAGTTCACACAGCTAGCACGCCACGCACTGAGGATGTAGCGACAGATAAATCCGCATACCTCGTTTTATGAAGGGACTTAACTCAGATTGCAAGTAGGGTTGGTCACCCACACCTTTCCGCATTTCCAGGAGTTGGTGAATAAGGCGCTTATTCTTGAGGACAAGCGCAAGGAACCGGATGAGAACAGAAGCGCAGGATGCAACAAAGAAGGATCACGCTTAGGAACGCAGCAATACCTGAGAGTTGCACCAAATCAATTCTTCGATTCCAACCACGAGAATGCAACAAGGACACCATCCTCGGCACCAAGACCTGTCAATCGTAACTACTGCACCCAGCCCCGCTAGAAACGCTACTCGAGCAACAATAGGAACAGTGAGACGCTGCTACAATCAGCAACGAGCTAGGACACTTTGCCAACAGCTTGTCCAAAGAAGACAGCAGGAGTGACCCCAGCCGCTTCAATCTAGGAACCACCCAGCTAGGACGCCAAAGACCAGGAGCCACACCCTGCATCGTGGTGAGAGGCCGAGTCAACCATGTCACCGCAGATGCACCGCAGAATGCTACGGACGTCAGACGGGTAAGTTACTTGTTAACTCAAGACTGCAATGCTTTGTTTGACTCGAGCTTCAGATTCGCTTGTTTCGCAAGGCTTTGCTACTAGAAATGATTTGAGGATTGCAAGACTTAAGTGCATGCTTTTAGTTCAAACCCTGGTTCCGAACTCCGAGCGAAAGTAGGATGTTCCGGTGAGAATACTAATAGATGGAATAGAGTTCCTAGCAAACCTTATAATTTTGGAGACCCAGACCTTAGACGTCATATTGGGAATGGATTGGTTATCCAAGCACAAGGCCGTATTGGATTGTGGACGAAGGACCATCTCAATTGAGAGCCCTTGTGGGAAGAAAGTGGAATTTCAAGCCACTGCGATTGGAGATGGACATTAATGGTTAACGATGCCAGGGCAATCAGCATAGAGGATGTCCCAAAGTAGTGAATGAGTACCAGATGTTTTTCCCGAAGATCTACCTGGTATGCCGCCCAGGGACATGGAGTTTGTGATAGAGCTTGTACTGCACAAGACCGATAGCAAAGAGACCCTATCGGATGTCCACCGAGGAGTTGGTAGAAATGAAGAAACAGCTAGAAGAGTTAATGGAGAAAGGATTTATCGATCGAGCTCGTCGCCGTGGGGAGCACCGCTTTGTTTGTCAAGAAGAAGGACGGAAGTTTCAGGATGTGCATTGACTACCGTGCACTCAACGAAGTCACGATGAAGAATAAGTATCCGCTACCCAGGATTGATGATTTGTTTGATCGCTTGAGAGGAGCCGGAGTTTTCTCAAAATTGATCTCGAGGTCGGGATACCATCGATTGAAGATCCGATCGTAAGATATTCAAGATCGCATTCTCGCCGAGATACGGACATTACGAGTTTACGCTATGTCCTTTGACTCGACAAATGCGCCAGCTTATTTCATGAATATGATGAATAAGGTGTTCATGGAATATTTGGACAAGTTTGTCGTCGTGTTCATAGACGATATCCTAATCTACTCCAAGACAGAGAGTGAACATGCCGAACTGTGAAATCATGTGCTGAAAAATTGGCTTAGAATTAAATTTGCAAAATGTGTTTGTTCATGTGTTTTGACAATTTGACAAGATACAGTAAGTTTCGCTTTGGCGCCGGACCAAACTTAAAGAAAACAGTAAGTTTCCCATGTACAACGGACCAACTTTTTTGGTCCTTTGTAAACATGCTTTTGACAACCTCATTCTTCCATGTACAATGCACCAACTTTTTTGGTCCTGCGTCAGAAATGTGTTTTTGAAGGTTGTTGTGCGGACAAGTTATTGAAAAGCAAGAAGTTTTACATGTACGACGGACCAAGTTTTTGGGTCTGGCTGGGACGTGTTTTTCAGATCATAAGCCGAACTCAATTTTACAAGAAACCAAGAAGTTTTGCATGTACAACGGACCAAGTTTTTGGAGTCCGCTGTGAACGGTTTTTTGAGGATTGATTTCGCATGTACAATGTGATCGATTTGTTGGTCCGTCAGTAAATGGCGTGTTTTCGCCGGAATGATTTCTTTTTGGAACCGAGAGTTTCACTTGTACAACGGACTGATTTTGTTGGTCCGTCGTGAATGGACTTTTTCTAGGATTTTTGATTTTGGTCCGTTGTAAACGTGTTTTGCTCGGTTTGGATGTTTTGCAAGATTTGAAATGGTTTGAATTTGAGATTATGAAATTTGTGATGATTTCATGATGCTTCTTTTGAAGTGGACTTTATGCAATACTCATGTGAGTAGTTGCATGGATTGACATTGAGTCAAGTCGTGGACTTGTGCTCGGATTTGTTTTGTGGTTTGTTCATGTGCAGGTATTGCTCGAAGACGAATGTGGTCGATGACGGGACCGGAACTAGGTTCATGGTGGAACTGAGGTTCGGGACTAGGTTCAGGAGGAACTGAGGTCTTGGTGGTCAAGGATGTCATGCGGGACGTTCGGGCTAAGAGAATGGTGCACATGAAGAATGGTTAGTCACGTGAGAATGGCAGGAGGTCATTCGCGTGCAAAGTGTTAGTCACGTGAGTATGGCAGGTGGCCATACGCGTGCAAAGTGTTAGTCACGTGAGTATGGTAGGGTTGCCATACGCGTGCAAGAGTTGTACTCGGCCAGGGTGGGCCAAGTAGAGTTGTGTTGGATACAGATTCCTTCTAGGGAATAGGAATTGTATTCAGAACTCCTTGTGGGTTGGTCCTTTAAATAGGAGGGTTGTCTCCTGTTGAAGGGCATCCAACCAAGTAGAGCTGAGCGCATCAAGCTTTGAGCTTGGTTTTAGGGTTTGTACTCTTTTGATGAGAGTATTTTAGACAAGAAATAAAGATCAATTCTTCCAAGATTTTTGCGTGCTACAGTAACCACGCCGCTACAAGATTTTCTGTTTTGGTTCTTGTTTGCATGCTTGTTCTAGTTCTAGATTGGTTTTTGTTCTTCAAGTTTTATCTTGATTTGATCCATCAAAAACCTCTCTAGGGTATTGATCTAGTGTTTCTCAAAGTCTAGTTGATCAATCTTTTGTCGTTCTTGTTTAATCTTGAAGTTTTGATTAGATTGATTCTCGTCAAGTTCTGGATCAGCAAGCTTGCGAAGCTCATAACTTTTGATCCGTAAGTCCGATCGAGCTGATTCTTTTTGGGTTCGCTTCGTATTGGAATCTATTTTCTTGTGTCCAAATTTCAGATCGTTTCGACGGTTGGATCTCCGGGAATTCTCGTTTTACCAAACCTCTGTCATTCTGTTTTTGTCGAAAACGAGGCAATTATTTGGTTCTGTTTTGGGGTGAACTTTTAATAGATCAAGAATTTGGTTTTAGCTTCCGCACAATCATTCACCCCCCCTCTGATTGCTATATTCGTATACTTCGATCCTACACGAACACTTAAGGCGAGTTTTGGAAAAGCTGAGGGAACAGCAACTTTTCGCCAAGTTCAGCAAGTGTGATTTTTGGAAGGACAAGGTGGAGTTTCTTGGACATGTAATGACCGCAAAAGGAGTCGCCGTAGATCCAAGCAAAGTAGAAGCTGTGTTACATTGGGAGCAGCCAAGATCGTGACCAGATTCGAGTTTCCTCGGAATGGCAGGATACTACCGCTGCTTCATCGAAGGCTTTTCGACAATTGCGAAACCTCTTACGCAATCGCTGAAGAAGGAAAAGAAGTTTGCATGGGCCTTGAGAATGTGAGAAAGGATTTCAGGAGCTGAAGAAGCGATTGACATCAAGACCGTGTTAGTTCTACCTGATGTTGCTCAAAGCTTCGATATTTATTGTGACGACGCGCCAAGGACTTGGATGTGTGCCGATGCAGAACGGAAAGGTCGCCGCCTATGCATCAAGGCGCTTGAGGCCGCATGAGGAAAATTATCCGACACATGACCTAGAGTTAGCTGCCGTAGTGCATGCTTTGAAGATATGGCGCTACTATCTCGATTGGAAACAGATGTGAAGTATATACGGATCATAAGAGCCTTAAGTACATATTCACCCAGTCGGATCTGAATATGAGGCAGAGGAGATGGTTAGAGTTAATCAAGGACTATAATGTTGGAATCCATTACCATCCCGGGAAGGCCAACGTAGTAGCCGATGCCCTGAGTCGGAAAAACCATACCGTGAGTACGTTGCTAGCCACAAGTCAGGATGAGTTATGTGAGGATTTTCAGAAAATGAAGATTGAGGTAGTACCTAGCGGATTCTTGGCCGCATTAGAAGTAAAGCCTACCCTAGAGGATCAGGTCCGAGAGGGACAGAAGGATGATGACCAGATCCGCAGGATTAAGTCCATCAAGGAGGAAGGCAAGGCAGAGGACTTCAAGTTGGATGAGCAAGGCACGTTGTGGATGAAGGATCGCATTTGTGTGCCTAGCAAAAAGGAGTTAAATCAACTGATTCTGGAAGAAGCCCATGACTCCAAGTACTCAATTCATCCTGGAAGCGCCAAGATGTATCAGGATCTGAAGGAGAGATTCTGGTGGCCGAGTATGAAACGTGAAGTTGCCGAGCATGTTGCATTGTGCGACGTATGCCAGAGAGTCAAGGCAATGCATCAGAGACCAGCAGGATTGCTACAACCGCTGAAAATACCTGAGTGGAAGTGGGAGGAAATCGGAATGGATTTCATTACCGGTTTGTCAAGACTCAAGGAGGTTATGACTCCATATGGGTTATAGTGGATCGCTTGACTAAAGTAGCCCATTTTATCCCCGTGAAGACCACTTACTCGGGAGATAAATTAGCGTAATTGTACATGATCAGATTGTCTGCTTGCACGGAGTGCCAAAGAGGATTGTATCGGACAGGTACCCAATTTACCTCAAGGTTCTCGAATAAGTTGCATGAAGTCATGGGAACCCGTTTGAACTTCAAGATGCCTTATCATCCATGCACGGATGGAGCAGGCCGAAAGAGTCAACCAGATTCTGGAGGATATGTTGAGAGCTTGTGCATTGGCTTATGCTACCTCTTGGGATAAGAGTTTGCCGTATGCTGAGTTCGATTACAACAATAGTTATCGAGGCTAGTTCTGAGATGTCACCTTTTGAGGCCTCAGATGGACGACCATGTCGGACGCCATTGAATTGGAATGAGACCGGCGAGCGCCGTGTCTTTGGGCCTGATATTCTTCAAGAGGCTGAAGAACAGATCGCCATGATTAGGGAAAGGTTGAAGATAGCCCAATCTCGACAGAAGAGTTACGCTGATAATCGTCGCCGAGACTTGAGTTTTGAACCAGAAGACTTTGTTTACCTCAGAGTTAAGCCTCTCAGGGGAGTTAAGAGGTTCCATGCCAAAGGGAAACTCGCACCCCGTTATGTTGGACCATTTAAGATTTTGAGTCGCAGAGGCGAAGTTGCTTACCAGCTGGAGTTGCCACAGTCGTTGGCAGGAGTGCATGATGTATTCCATGTGTCCCAGTTGAAGAAGTGTCTCCGAGTTCCTGAGGAACAGACACCGCTAGAGTCAATTGAGTTGCAAGAGGATTTGACTTATAAGGAGCATCCCGTGAGGATTCTAGACACAATGGATCGAGAAACCGTAAATAAGTCAACCCGCTTCAGAGGGATTCGATTGGAGCAACCATGCAGAGAGCTGCGACTTGGGAGCGCCGAAGAGGATTTGAAGAAAGAGTTTCCAAACCTATTCCTTTAGTAAGCCACGAATCTCTGTGGACGAGATTCTATTAAGGGGGGGAGGTTTGTAACACCCCAAAATTTTGCTTTCCTTAAATTCATGTGTGATTTGGCACTTTGGTGAATTTTTGGAATTTTCTGGAATTTATTTGGATTTATTTGGAATTTATTTGAATTTATTCCATTTTGAAATAATTAAAGAATTTAATTTTGCAAATAAAATTTTGTTGGAAATATTTTATTTGAGTCCAAAATGACCCAAAGTATTTTCCAGAATTTTTCTGGAATTTTTCTGAGTCTTTTGCTATTTTTAATGAATTAAATGAATTACTGGGAATTATTTTAAATATTAAATCGCTGGAAATTCAACTCGGTCGAGTATCGTTCATCCGACCGAAGTCGGAACCCGAGTCGGACTCGAGTCCGACCCGAGCCACGTGACTCGATCAAACCAGCTCAAAACCCTAATCGATCCCAACCGTTGGATCAAGATCCAACGGCTGAGATCCGCCCGTACCGCTTCGGTCGAATCCGGCCCGGATCCGATCGCGCCCACGCGATCGTGGCCGTTGATCGTGCCACGTGGACGGCTGTGCGTCGTCGTCTCCGCCGAGTCCGAGCCGGACTCCGCCGCCGCGCCCGCCGCCGTGTAGAATTAGGTTTCCGTCTCGGGCACGAACGCCGAGGCTATTTAAAGCCCTGGTCACGCCCCGAGGTTGCCCTCATCCTTGCGCACCCGTTCCCCCGAGCCATCTCGCTTGAGCCGCCGCCGTTTGCCCGTGCGAGCTCGCCGTAGTTGGAGGAGGTGACCGCCGCGGTTTGCGCCGTTTTCCGCCGACGTCCGTCGTCTTCCGCCGAGAAGGAGCCCAGAACCGGAGTCCCCACTTCGAGACGCACCCGAAGAGACCACCCACTTCGCCGGAACGACCCCGGAGCGCCGTCGGGCTCGTCGTCGTCTCCGTCTCCGGTGGCTGCAGCTCCGCCGCGTCGCCATCGCCCTCGCGAACTCTGTGCGCCGTCCGATCTTGATCGTGCGGTTGAGGTGAGTTCACGTGTTCCAAACCCGACAGATCGGGACCGTTGGATCAAGATCCAACGGTTCACAATCGCCACGTGCCGTAGTAGTGATTTTTATAGGATTAGATCTGGACCGTCCGATCTAGATCGAACGGCCCACGATCATCGAGTAGATTCAACGTGTTAACCCTGGATCTAATCGCGGCCGTTGAATTTCAAATCAACGGTCGAGATTGCGCCACGTGTCGGGAAGTTGGACCGACGCGGTCAGCGCCGTCCACGCGCGCGTGCGTGTGACGCGGACACGCGGGGCCCGCGTGTCAGAGGGCCCGCATGTCAGCGGCTGACCCAGCCAAGCGCTGACGTCACCCATGACGTCACAGTGGGTCCCACCTGTCCAAGACCGTGGCCGAGCCCGCCGACGTCGGCCGATGACGTCACCCGAGTGGGCCCACATGTCGACACGTGAAGTCGTGGGACCGAGTCCACTGAGACCCGAGCCGAGCGTGGACCAAGTCCATGGACCGGTGGACGTCAGCAGGCCAATCGAGAGGCTGCCACGTGTCCATGCTTTGACGCAATAATTAATTTCCAAAAGAAAATGATTTATTAATTCGAAATATTGATTCAAATTTAGATTCAAACTTCAAACGCTTATAACTTTTGCGTTTCAACTCCGATTTGAGTGATTCAAATTTCTAAATTTGTATAAAATTGAGATCTACCTAAATATGAATTTTATTTAATTTTTGGACTAAAGTTTTTCTCTGTAAAATTATTTAATTGATTATTTAAACTTTAAATAATCATAACTTTTATGCTTTAACTCCAAATTTGACGATTCCAGTTTCTAAAAATCCATAAAATTATGTTCTTTCTGTTTGTGGATTTTATTTGGATGTTTGGACACTTTTTGCCTAGTGTTTATTTGTGTATTTGCTATTTGCACGCTTTACGAGTAGACGTTGAAGTGCCTGGGAAGGGTTCAAGGAGAAGTATTGACTCAGATCCAACTCAAGACCAAGAGCAAGTACTTTTTGAAGGCAAGTTGTGCTTTGACCATGTTGATCCTATTTGAAATCTATTTTGATTTAAACTATTGCATGCTAGTTCAATTAGAAAGATACTTTGTTTAAACACAGGGTTAGATAAGTACCAATTTGTCAGATGACACCTTGATTACTTAAGTATGTGCCATGACCCTTTGTCACCCTAGTTGTGGATTACTAGTTGGACATTATTAGATTGCCAACATGGGTTTTAGACCGTTGTAGTATCTTTGCTTAGACTCGCTCGTGCTCATGACATGATTTTGGACAATCAAATGTTAATATTGACTTAATGATATATTGAACCTGTTTTGGAAAAGTATCATGTGATGTTGATGGCACGTGGTGCATGGTAATCAAGCGGGGTTTGATAAACGATTTTCGGCCAGGGGCATGTGGCAAAGAGTAATCAGTGGGCCGATTGTGGCATTGGGAGTGATGTTTTGGTTCTTCGGGTAGTCTTGCCCTGGTCACCCTAAGGACTTAACCTTGCAAGCCTTTGAACTGGGTCTAACGTGCAACCACATGTCTCAGAATGGGACGGACCTAGTTGACTAAGTTGCTAATAACGCACTGTGGGACCTCGGGAGGTCAACTACACCCTTTGTGTAAGTTGTACGGGGAGCGTACAGTGTGAGGCCAGTACCCATCTAACGGTTGATTGGCCTAGACTTCGCCTTAGCGAAGGAAGGGTTAGTGCTTGCAATAACCGGGAGGACCACTTGTATTGTTAGAGGTTTCCAAAGACTTTGTTACTGAACTTCGCCTTTGTGGTGTTTGACTGTATCTTGTGGGTAAAGTGCATAACCTCTGCAGAGTTTAGAATCTATTCGAATAGCCGTGTCCGCGGTATTGGACATCGCTCGGGAATTACAGTCAAGGGTTAGATTTTCTCAAAAATAACTTTGGTTTGAAAGTTGAGTTGGTTTAATAATGTCGCTGACAGGTGGGTCCTCTGACACGCGGGCCCCGCGTGTCAGCGTCACACGCACGCGCGCGTGGACGGCGCTGACCGCGACGGTCAGGCTTCCCGACACGTGGCGCAATCTCGGCCGTTGATTTGAAAATCAACGGCCCAGATTAGATCTGGCTAACGCGCTTGGAAAACAACTCCACTGATCTGGACCGTTCGATCTTGATCGGACGGTCAAGATCCAATCTATCGCTATGAACGTGGTTCAATCTAAGCCGTTGGATCTAGATCTAACGGTTGAGATTAGATCTGGAGATTAACACGTGATTCTTTACCGTGGGTGACGTGGACGAATCTGGACCGTGCGATGAAGATCCGACGGTGGAGAAGCTTCGCGGGTCTGCGATGTCCACGGCGGAGCTCCGGCGGCCGGCGTTGAGAACGAAGACCACACCGACGGCGTTTCGGGCACGCTCCGGCGAAGTGGGTGGTCTCTTCGGGTGCGTCTCGAAGCGGGGACTCCGGATCTGGGCTCCTTCTCGGCGGAAGGCGGACGGGCGGCGAAAAGCGGCGCAAACGCGGCGGACACCCCTCCAACTCTGGCGAGCTCAAATGCGGGCAAATGGCGGCGGCTTTCGAGCGAGATGGCTCGAGGACACGGGTGCGCACGGAGGAGGGCAACCTCGGGCGTGACCGGGCTTTAAATAGCCTCGGCGTTCGTGCGAGACGGAAACCTAATTCTCCACGGCGGCGGCGGCGGGCGGCGAGTCCGGCTCGGACTCGGGTGGAGACGACGACGGCCGATCGGCCCACGTGGCGCGATCAACGGCCACGATCGCGCGGGCGCGACCGGTCCGGTCCGATCTCGGCTCGAACCGATGCGATCCAATCCGACCGTTGGATCTCGATCCGACGGCCGGATCAACAGGTTAGGGTTGGGTTCGACCGACTCGGTGGCTCGGGTCGGACTAGAGTCCGACTTCGGGTGCGGCTCGATCGGATGAATAGTGCAAACGCATTCGCATTTTCCAATGATTTAATAATTAAAATAATTCCTAAATTCATTTAATTCATTAAAAATAGCAAAATACTCAGAAAAATTCGGAAAAATTCGAAAATATTTTGGAACATTTTGGACTCAAATAAAATATTTCCAACAAAATTTTGTTTGCAAAATTAAATTCTTTAATTATTTCAAAATGGAATAAATTCAAATAAATTCCAAATAAATCCAAATAAATTCCAGAAAATTCCAAAAATTCACCAAAGTGCCAAATCACACATGAATTTAAGAAAAGCAAAATTTTGGGGTGTTACAAACCTCCCCTTAATAGAATCTCATCCCAGAGATTCGGGGCTTACTACTAATAGGTTTGGAAACTCTTTCTTCAGATCCTCTTCGCTCCCAAGTCGCCGCTCTCTGCATGGTTGCTCCACTGAATTCTACAGAAACGGGTTGACTTGTTTCTAGTCTCTCGATCCATGGTGTCTAAAATCTTCACGGGATGCTCCTTGTAAGTCAAATCTTCTTGCAACTCGATTGACTCTAGCGGCGTCTGTTCCTCAGGTACTCGGAGACACTTCTTCAACTGGGACACATGGAATACGTCATGTACTCCTGCTAACAACTGTGGCAACTCCAGCTGATAAGCAACTTCGCCTCTGCGGCTCAAAATCTTAAATGGTCCAACATAACGGGGTGCGAGTTTCCCTTTGGCATGGAACCTCTTAACTCCCCTGAGAGGCGTAACTCTGAGGTATACAAAGTCTTCTGGTTCAAAACTCAAATCCCGGCGACGGTTGTCAGCATAACTCTTCTGTCGTGATTGGGCTATTTTCAACCTTTCCCTAATCATGGCAATCTGCTCTTCAGCCTCTTGAAGAATATCAGGCCCGAAGACACGGCGCTCGCCGGTCTCATTCCAATTCAATGGCGTCCGACAGGGTCGACCATACAGTGCCTCAAAAGGTGACATCTGTAAACTAGCCTGATAACTATTGTTGTAACTGAACTCGGCATACGGCAAACTCTTATCCCAAGAGGTAGCATAAGCCAATGCACAAGCTCTTAACATATCCTCCAGAATCTGGTTGACTCTTTCGGTCTGTCCATCCGTCTGTGGATGATAGGCTGTACTAAAGTTCAAACGGGTTCCCATGGCTTCATGCAACTTATTCCAAAACCTTGAGGTAAATTGGGTACCTCTGTCCGATACGATCCTCTTTGGCACACCGTGCAAACAGACGATCTTGATCATATACAACTCTGCTAACTTATCTCCCAAGTAGGTGGTCTTTACGGGGATAAAATGGGCTACCTTGGTCAAACGATCTACTATAACCCATATGGAGTCATAACCTCCTTGAGTCTTAGGCAAACCGGTAATGAAATCCATTCCGATTTCCTCCCACTTCCACTCAGGTATTTTCAGTGGCTGTAGCAATCCTGCTGGTCTCTGATGCATTGCCTTGACTCTTTGGCATACGTCGCATAATGCAACATGCTCGGCAACTTCACGCTTCATGCTCGGCCACCAGAATCTTTTCTTCAAATCCTGATACATTTGGCGCTTCCAGGGTGAATTGAATACTTGGAGTCATGGGCTTCTTCTAGAATCAACTGCTTCAGCTCCTTTTTGTTCGGCACACAAATGCGATCCTTCATCCATAACGTGCCTTGCTCATCCAACCTGAAGTCCTCTGCCTTGCCTTCCTCCTTGATGGACTTAATCCTGCGGATTTTGTCATCATCCTTCTGTCCTTCTCAGATCTGGTCCTCTAGGGTAGGCTTTACTTCTAATGCGGCCAAGAATCCGCTAGGTACAACCTCAATCTTCATCTTTTGAAAATCCTCGCATAACTCATCCTGACTTGTGGCTAGCAACGTACTCACGGTATGGCTTTTCCGACTCAGAGCATCGGCTACTACGTTGGCCTTCCCGGGATGGTAATGGATTCCAACATTGTAGTCCTTGATCAACTCTAACCATCTCCTTTGCCTCATATTCAGATCCGACTGGGTGAATATGTACTTAAGGCTCTTATGATCCGTATATACTTCACATCTGTTTCCAATCAGATAGTGACGCCATATCTTCAAAGCATGCACTACGGCAGCTAACTCTCGGTCATGTGTCGGATAATTTTCCTCTTGCGGCCTCAATCGCCTTGATGCATAAGCGGCGACCTTTCCGCTCGTGCATCGGCACACATCCGAGTCCTTGGCGCGATGCGTCACAATAAATATCAAAGCTTTGAGCAACATCCGATAGAACTAACACCGGTCTTGATGTCAATCGCTTTTCAGCTCTGAAATCCTTTCTCACATTCTCAAGCGTCCATGCAAACTTCTTCTCCTTTTCAGCAATTGTGTAAGAGGTTTCGCAATTGTCGAAAGCCTTCAATGAAACGGCGGTAGTACCTCGCCATTCCAAGGAAACTCGGATCTGGTCACGATCTTGGTGCTCCCAATGTAACACAGCTTCTACCTTGCTTGGATCTCTGGCGACTCCTCCTGCGGTCATTACATGTCCGAGGAATTCTACCTTATCCTTCCAAAAATCACACTTGCTGAACTTGGCGAAAAGTTGCTGTTCCTCGGCTTTTCTAAAACTCGCCTTAAGTGTTAAGCATGTTCATCCTCCTGTCTTGGAGTAGATTAGGATGTCATCTATGAACACGACGACAAACTTGTCCAAATACTCCATGAACACCTTATTCATCATATTCATGAAATATCTTTGGCGCATTAAATCGATCCAAAGGACATAATCAGAACTCGTAATGTCCATATCTTGACGAGAATGCAGTCTTGAGATATCTTACGATCGGATCTTCAACTGATGGTATCCCGATCTTAGATCAATCTTGGAGAAAACTCCGGCTCCTCTCAGCTGATCAAACAAATCATCAATCCTGGGTAGCGGATACTTATTCTTCACGGTGACTTCATTGAGTGCACGGTAGTCAATGCACATCCTGAAACTCCCGTCCTTTTTCTTGACAAACAAAACTGGTGCTCCCCACGGCGACGAACTCGGTCTGATAAATCCTTTCTCCATTAACTCTTCTAGCTGTTTCTTCATCTCTACCAACTCCTCGGTGGACATCCGATAGGGTCTCTTTGCTATCGGTGCTGTACCAGGTACAAGCTCTATCACAAACTCTATGTCCCTGTCTGGCGGCATACCAGGTAGATCTTCAGGAAAAACATCTGGGTACTCATTCACTACTGAGACATCCTCTATGCAGATTGCCTTGGTACGGTTAACCATCAACTGTCCATCTCTAACTGTAGTAGCTTGAAATTCCACTTTCTTTCCACACGGGCTCTCAACTGAGATAGTCCTTCGTCCACAATCCAATACGGCCTTGTGCTTGGATAACCAGTCCATTCCCAAAATAACGTCTAAGGTCTGGGTCTCCAAAATTATAAGGTTTGCTAGGAACTCTATTCCATCTATTAGTATTCTCACCCCGGAACATCCTACTTTCGTTCGGAGTTCGGAACCAGGGGTTTGAACTAAAAGCATGCACTTAAGTCTTGCAATCCCCAAATCATTTCTAGTAGCAAAGCCTTGCGAAACAAACGAATCTGAAGCTCGAGTCAAACAAAGCTGTGCAGTCTTGAGTTAACAAGTAACTTACCCGATCTGACGTCAGTAGCATTCTGCGGTGCATCTGCGGTGACATGGTTGACTCGGCCTCTCACCACGGTGCAGGATGTGGTTCCTGGTCTTTGGCGTCCTAGCTGGGGTGGTTCCTAGATTGAAGCGAAGGGTCACTCCTGCTGTCTTCTTTGGACAATCGTTGGCAAAGTGTCTGGCTCGTTGCGATTGTAGCAACGTCTCACCGTTCCTTCTTGTTGCACGGAGTAGTGTTTCTAGCGGGGGCTGGGGTCTGGTAGTTCTGATTGACGGGTCTTGGTGCTGGTGATGGTGTCCTTGTGGCATTCTGCGGCTGGAATCTGAAAAATTGATTTGGTGCAACTCTCAAACGCCGCTGTTGCGTTCCTGGCGTGATCCTTCTTTGTTGCATCCTGCGCTTCTGTTCTCATCCAGTTCCTTGCGCTTGTCCTCAAGAATAAGCGCCTTATTCACCAATTCTTGGAAATCCTGAAGGTGTGGGTGATCAATCCTACTTGCAATCCTGAGTTAAGTCCCTTCATGAAGCGAGGCTGCCTGGCTTTATCTGTCGCTACATCCTCAGTGCGTAGCGTGCTAGGCTGTGTGAACTTGTTCGTAGTCGGCCACCGGCTGATTACCTTGCTTGATGCTCTGAACTCCTCCTTCTTAAGGTCCATGATTCCTTCAGGCACGTGATCTTGGCGGAATGCAGTAGTGAACTCTTCCCAAGTGATGTCTTGAGGGTTTTCTTGCGTGCACGTAAGTTCTCCCACCACTCGTGGTGTTCCTTTCAACCGATGAGAAGCGTAGAGTACCTTCTCATTTCCTATGCATTGAGCTATGTGTAGCTTCCTCTCTATTGACCTTAACCAATCATCGGCCTCCAATGGATTGGCATTCCCGGAAGAAAGTGGGTGGGTGAGTCCTCATGAACTCGGCAGTCTTGTATTCTCGCGTTGTCCCCGATTGACTTGATTAGGCGTGGCTGAGCGGACGTGCTGCATTTGTTGCATCATAGCATGCATCAATCGAGTCTGAGCAGCAAGAAATGCTCCAAAATTCTGCATATCAATCAAGCGGTCTTTGGTGCTCCATCATTGGGGTTTTACGCTTGGCGAGAACCACTTCCATTGCCTCCAAAGTTTCCGCGGTGTTCACCATCTGTTGATTTACTCTAGGTTTTAGAGATGAGAGGAACAAGAATAGACAAGTAATATGGAACTTATGCGGGGCGAAAGGTGTAACTTTAAGGTCCAACTTTATTAACTAATCAATAGTAACTTGGTATGGTTGCTTACAATGCCTAAGGGCCTTGCAACACATAACGCACACTCGACAAACAATGAAAATCCAAATCGAACTAACACTGAGTCTAACGCCTAAAGGGTGACTCTTTATTCTATATGGCGACTCGGTGAAGGAGTCTCACTATAGAACCTACGCTCACTCATCGAAAACCTCCACGACACTGAGTACGGATCTTTGCGGCATAGGCGAAACGATTGCCATGTCCAGCAACTGTGTCATCTGTGGTAGTCGAAGAAGCAGTGTCCTCATCGAGATCTGACTCCTCCGGATCTGGCTCGTGTAGCTCGAATACTAGCTCTGGTTATGGTCCGTACAAAGCTATCTCTAACTCTCCAATCCTTTGCAGAAGGTGGGACACATACTCTTGAGCTTCCCGCCATCTATTCTTCTCTGTCGTGATCTCCTTGCGGGCCTTCTGTAGCTCTTTGCTTGTATCATCGAGTACATCCTCCTGGGCGACAACAAATCGTGCCAACTGTGTAACCATGGCATCCTCATCCTGAATCGCCTTCGGGTCAAGAAGGTTATCGCTGCGCGGGTGATAACGGAACACCGTGCTCTCCAACTCTCTAGCGTAGATACGGGTAATGTGCCGCATTGCTCGTCGTGATACTTCTTGGATACCCATCTGCATTGTAGATCTCCTGGCAGTGCAGTGTATCGGGCGATTGCCTGGGCCCTTCTTCCTAGCAGGTACCTCAATTTTCATGTCACAAGCCTTGATCAATCCCGCTTGTCTGATCACTTCCACTTGGTATTGGGGCTTCTCAAAATCTCCGAGAGTTTGTAGCATATGCCAAAGTTCTGCAGCGTGACCAACTCCCAGGTCAACGTAGTTGAACTCTTCCTCCATCTGTCACAAGAGTGCTTACGTAAGAACTCGAAATTTTCAAATCGTGACAAGGTAAGGAAAAATTCAGCAAGAGACAAGAAAAGAGAGAAGGGGATAAGTCGAGATGTCATTTCTTGTCTTGACAAATTTATTTTTTTTAGCTTTAGAAAATAAGTTTTATCCTCACTACGACCATTCTAGCTTAGGGTTGAGCCTACGGTCAACCTGGCTCTGATACCACCTCTGTCGGGACCCCGAATTTGCAAATCCGGACCCTCTGTGTATTCAGCACTAGTCCAGAACGCAGCTTAGTGCACACAGTCTTAACATCGGTAAATATCACAATCATACCACTCGATAATAGTAAAGTACTTTAATTAAATAACCAAACTGGTTACTCGACCTTATGGTCAAGTTACAAATGTACGCCTCGTAGGGCGAAACTTATTAAGAGAGAAATAGTAGCAGCGGAAAAATAAGATAACTTCGTGGCGCCATCCAGTATACCACAGGCAACTGACTGGGCTCGCTCTCCTAAGTAGACGGATCCTCTTGGAGTTCCTCCTCCAAAGCTGGTGTAGTCTCCTCTTCAACTGGTGTTATATTGTGGCAAGGGTGAGTACTTGGTACTCAGCAAGTCATGCACAGAATGCAAGCTAATATACTACATGCATGGCTTGGTACAAAGGAATAGCTCAAGGTGTATTTGCAGTAAACAGCATTTGACAAGTAATATAAGTTGATTCGAAAGCAGTAGAAACAAGTAAAGCATAAATAACTTTTCAAGAAGTTAAACAACCATCTTCCCATCCTAAACCACATTTCCATCAACATCATTATTAATCCAACCCAACTTTTCAAACCAAGTTATTTTTGAGAAAATCTAACCCTTGACTGTAATTCCCGAGCGATGTCCAATACCGCGGACACGGCTATTCGAATAGATTCTACACTCTGCAGAGGTTATGCACTTTACCCACAAGATACAGTCAAACACCACAAAGGCGAGTTCCCGTAACAAAGTCTTTCGGAAACTTCTAACAATACAAGTGGTCCTCCCCGGTTATTGCACACTAACCCTTCCCTTAGCTAAGGCGAAGTCTAGGCCAATCAACCGTTAGATGGGTACTGGCCTCGGCCCGATGCGCTCCCGTACAACTTACACAAAGGGTGTAGTTGACCTCCTGAGTCGCCGCAGTGCGTTATTAGCAACTTAGTCAACTAGGTCCGTCCCATTACAGACATGTGGTTGCACGTTAGACCCAGTTCAAAGGCTTGCAAGGTTAAGTCCTTAGGGTGACCAGGGCAAGACTACCCGAAGAACCAAATCAACATCCCCAATGCCACAACTGGCCCACCTGATCACTCTTGCCACATGCCCCGGTCGAAAACTATTTATCAAACCCCAGTTGATTACCATGCACCACGTGCCATCAACATCACATGATACTTTTCCAAAACAGGTTCAATATATCATTAAGTCAATATTAGCATTTGATTGTCCAAAACCATGTCATGAGCACGTAGCAGGTCTAAGCAGTATACTACAACGGTCTAAAACCCATGTTGGCAACTTAATAATGTCCAACTAGTAAACCACAACTAGGGTGACAAGGGTCATGGCACATATTTAAATAATCAAGGTGTCATACAGCAAATTGGTGTTTATCTAATCCCCCATATTTAAATAAAGTATTTTCTACTTGAACTAGCATGCAATAGGTTAAATCAAAATAGATTTCAAAATAGGATCAACATGGTCAAAGCACAACTTGCCTTCAAAAAGTACTTGTTCTTGGTCTTGAGTTGGATCCTGAGTCAATACTTCTTCGAATCCTTCCGGCACTTCAACGTCTACTCGTAAAGCGTGCAAATAGCAAATACACAAATAAACAACAGGAAAAAAGTGTCCAAACATCCAAATAAAATCCATAAACAGAGAGAACATAATTTTATGAATTTTTAGAAACTGGAATCGTCAAATTCGGAGTTAAAACGCAAAAGTTATGATTATTTGAAGTTTAAATAATCAATTAAATAATTTTACAGAGAAAAACGTTAGTCCAAAAATTAAATAAAATTCATATTTAAGTAGATCTTAATTTATTACGAATTTAGAAATTTGAATCACTCAAATCGGAGTTGAAACGCAAAAGTTATAAGCGTTTGAAGTTTGAATCAAATCTGAAATCATTATTTCGAATTAATAAATCATTTTCTTTTTCGGAAATTAATTATTGCGTCAGCAGGGACACGTGGACCAATCGGGTGACGACGCGTGGCCTCGGGTCCACGGACCGTCGCCGCGTCTCGGCTCGGTCCACAGTGGGCTCGGCCCCACGGCTCACGCGATCGACGGTGGGTCCTCGACACGCGCGGGCCCGGCGTGTCGGCGTCTACGCCGGCGTGGACGGCGCTGACCGCGGCGGTCAGGCTTCCCGACACGTGGTGCAATCTCGGCCGTTGATTTGAAAATCAACGGCCCAGATTAGATCTGGCTAACGCGCTTGGAAAACAACTCCATCGATGCCGACCGCTCGATCTTGATCGGACGGTCAAGATCCATCTACTCGCTATGAACGTGGTTCAATCTAAGCCGTTGGATCTAGATCTAACGGTTGAGATTAGATCTGGAGATTAACACGTGATTCTTTACCGTGGGTGACGTGGACGAATCTGAACCGTGCGATGAAGATCCGACGGTGGAGAAGCTTCGCGTCTGCGATGTCCACGGCGAGCTCGGCGGCGGGCGTTGAGAATGAAGACCACACAAGCGGCGTTTGCACGCGCTCGGCGAAGTGGGTGGTCTCTTGGTGCGTCTCGGCGGAGACTCGGATCTGGGCTCCTTCGGCGGAAGACGACGGACGGCGGAAAAGCAGCGCAAACGCGGCGGACACCCCTCCAACTACGGCCCGAGCTCAGACGGGCAAACGGCGACGGCTCGAGCGAGATGGCTCGGGGACACGGTGCGCCGCGGAGGAGGGCAACCTCGGGCGTGACCTGGGCTTTAAATAGCCTCGGCGTTCGTGCGAAGGCGAAACCTAATTCTCCACGCGGCGGCGCGGCGGCGAGTCCGGCCGGACTCGGGCGGAGACGACGACGGCCGATCGGCCCCACGTGGCGCGATCAGCGGCCACGATCGCCGCGAGCGCGGCCGGTCGGTCGGTCTCGGCTCGAGCCGATGCGATCCAATCGGGCCGTTGGATCTCGATCCGACGGTCGGGATCAACTTGGGTTAGGGTTGGGTTCGACCGACTCGTTGGCTCGGTCGGACTCGAGTCCGACTTCGGGTGCGGCTCGGTCGGATGAACAGTGCAAACCCATTCGCATTTTCCAGCGATTTAATAATTAAAATAATTCCCAGAAATTCATTTAATTCATTAAAAATAGCAAAATACTCAGAAAAATTTCAGAAAAATTCTGGAAAATATTTTGGACTCAAATAAAATATTTCCAACAAAATTTTGTTTGCAAAATTAAATTCTTTAATTATTTCAAAATGGAATAAATTCAAATAAATTCCAAATAAATCCAAATAAATTCCAGAAAATTCCAAAAATTCACCAAAGTGCCAAATCACACATGAATTTAAGAAAAGCAAAATTTTGGGGTGTTACACCAAACAAGCTTATCAATTTCATCATCAAGGTAAGTAACTCGACATGATCCTACTAAATTAACACTATGATTAAAAGCAGAAATGTCACAACCGACAAGATCTTCTAGAGATCCATCCCCACTTGTGTCCCGATTAAATCTAGTTTCAACATTGTCCATGTACCTTGAGCAAAATGTCAAGGCCTCATCGGCTACATATGCCTCTGCAATAGACCCTTCAGGTCTAGCCCTGTTCCTCACAAAACCTTTTAGAGTGCAAAGTCGACGCTCAATTGGGTACATCCATCCAAATTGTACTGGACCTCTAAGAATTGCCTCATCCGGTAGATGAACAGCCAAATGCACCATGACATCAAAGAAGGCCGAAGGAAATATTTTCTCAAGCTTGCATAGAATTATTGGGATTTGTGCTTTAAGTCGATGCAGTACATCAATATACAGATTTCTACAACACAACTCTCTAAAAAAGTTCCCCAACTCTGCAATTGCTTCATATATTTATTTGCGCACATAACCACGAAGGCCAACAGGTAAAACTCTTTGCAAGAGTATGTGACAATCATGAGTTTTCAATTCTTGTAACTTGCATCCATCAGCACTTATACATCTAGATAAGTTGGAAGCAAAACCATCTGGAAATTCGATCTCTCTAATAAATTCACAAAATGCAATTCTATGCTCCTTTTTCAAGGTATAGCATGCATTTGGCATGCTATATGTGCTGCCTTTATATTGTAAGTGCAATTCACCTCTTATGCCCATATCTTGCAAATCAAGTCTAGCATTGATAGTGTCTTTTGTCTTTCCCTCTATATCCAGTATTGTGCCTAGAAGGTTCATGCATATATTTTTTTCTCAATGTGCATGACATCAAGATTGTGTGGCTGCATCAATTCTATCCAATATGGCAAATCGAACAATATACCCCTCCGGCTAAATATTTTTGGCTCATCCTTCTGTTGATGCTTTCTTTTCTTATTTGGAGGATGATTCCCTGGTCTAACATCTTTCACCTTCTCTAATTGTTGTAAAAGTTCCTCTTTACTAAACTTTCTTGGCTTGTCACGCTTTTCATGATGTCCATCAAAAACTAAGCTTTTTTGCAAACGATCGCCCAT
Source organism: Rhipidocladum racemiflorum (assembly GCA_036346355.1). NCBI lineage: Eukaryota > Viridiplantae > Streptophyta > Magnoliopsida > Poales > Poaceae > Rhipidocladum > Rhipidocladum racemiflorum. The sequence continues at coordinate 32,663,370 of CM070589.1, read as the reverse complement.
TGGGAGGTAACGACGATGACCAATGTAACATATTTTGTTCCTTATGGCCCGTGACAATGGATCTTTGTCACAGTGAATGCATGCATAATAACCTTTTGTAGTTCGCCCCGATAAAGTGCTCAAAGCAGGGTAATCATGTATGCACCAAAATCTTCAAAGATGCAGTTGGAACATCGTAGCGGTGAATGCATCATAAGCAGGGACACCGTTCCATAGTTCATTCAACTCTTCTATGAGAGGTTCCAAGAATACATCAAAATCCTTCCCGGGACATTTTGGACCTGGTATGAGTAAGACCATCATACAGTTGGATTGATCCATACATATCCATGGTGGCATGTTGTAAGGCATCACAAGTACTGGCCACATGCTATATGAGGTGCTCATAATGCCAAATGGATTAAAACCGTCTGTAGCTATGCCAAGCCTCATGTTTCTTGCATCTTTTTCAAACATCGGATATTTCCTATCGAAGTCTTTCCACACCTCGCCATCAGCTGGATGGATCATTTCATTATCAATTGGTTTTCTTTTCATCTTGTGCCATCGTGTGTCCTCTGCTGTCTTTTTTGAAGAAAAATACCTCTTCAATCTTGGTATCAATGGAAAATGTCTCAACACCTTTTGAGGGACATTCTTTTTACCATCAGCATCTCTCCATCTTGATGTACCACATACCGGGCATTCATCTCTATACTCATACTCTTTCCGAAATAGCATACAATTATTCATGCACACATGGATAGAATCATATCCAAGACCCAACTCAAGGAGATATTGCTTTACTTCGTAATATGATTTGGGAAGTTTGCAATGTGGAAATGCTAACTCCAACAACTTCAATCTTCCATCAAATGCTACATTGCTGATTCGATAGTATGATTTGACATGAAGTAACTTCACAAGAAAAGAGAATCTTGATAATTTAGATTCTCGGCAAAGACCACGTTTTGCATCTTCAAACACTCTAGCAAACTTTGGATGTTCTCCACTTTGGTCCCAAGCAGTGTACATCTCTTCTATCATCTCTGGCAATCCACCATCATCGTCATTGTCATCCTCACCCGCACACAACCCATCGGTAACAGAATTTTCCATATGCTCAACATTTTCATCAAAATGTACTTGAGATTCATGCACATCAGCATCAACATATTCTCCATGATAAACCCACTTTGTGTATGCACTTGACATCCCATGTATGTGAATATGATCATGCACATCTGATTGAGGTCTTGATATATGATTAAGGCATGCACGGCATGGACAAAGTATTTGAACATTCTCATCAAATCTGTCTTTAACAAATTGCATGAACTCTCCCACACCTTTGATATATGCGGGGGTAAATTGTTTACCCTAAATCCAACTTCTGTCCATCTGAGAAAATAGATAATTGAACATGGCAAACAATATGTCAAAAACCACAATTAGCCAGAAATTGAATTCAAGAACTGTAATTGCAAAAGAGAAGGGCAATAGCTTGTACTTTTGAAATACAGAACTCCCAGATCTGAAAACTTTACTCTCTGTTTTCGTTGCTCTATCTCTATTCACAGCTTTTCTGAGATTGTATTGCACATATTTAAAGGAGAGATTACAGAATACAGAGTCCGATTTAGTTACAAACTCTGAACGTCGACTCGGTTTCTTCGACTAGAGAGAGACTCGGTTTCTCCGACCACAGACTCGGTTTCTCCAAATCTAGATCGGCGAAGGAAATGACCGCCTCAATGCCTTACACGCGGGAGCCGAAACCCTAGCTACTCCTCGCCTGCGGCCTCCGGTGATGTACCCGGCGGCTGCTGTGGTGGCGGCGGTGGCCGCTCCAGCGCAGTAGGCGGCGACGCGGGTGGAGAAGGCATCGAGCCACCTCCTCATGGGGCCCGACTGGATCGGCGAAGGCGAAGGTGGAGGGGAGCTTTGGAGGGCTCGCCTTCCAGGCGACATGGGAGGTGGCTTCGCCCCGGTAGTGCAGGCGGCAGCGACAACAAGATGCTAGGCTACGGCATCAACATGGCCATCGTGCTCCTCACCAAGCACATATGCCCTCACAAAGCTCCTCATAGTTGATTCAATTCCTGCTGCTAATGTTAGGGTTAGAATTCCTACTGCTAATGTTAGGGTTAGAATTAGACAATCCTCACAGTTGATTCATTTTTCCATGTGTGTCACTTCCTTGGATGGTAGTAGATCTCACATTTGGTGGCTTCCATGTAGCAGAAGAGGGCTCCCAATGTCCTCGTGTGTTGGTGGTGATGGATCGGTTGTTGACCTCGATGTCACTTCTCCAAAAGGTTGTTTTGTCCAAATCTGTGATCTCAAAAGTATTTGGCTCGGTAAGAGATTCTCAGAGCGTAAAAATATGGAGGGTTAGCTAATCTCTTGTACAACAAGAATGATCCAATCTTATGTGGAATTTAACCACTGATCCAATCTTGTGTGGAATTTAACCACTGATCCAAATCTGTTCATGTTCATGCTTTTGGTTTCCAAAAGCATAAAGACTTTGTTTTCTGTTGGTTTTGATAACCATTAGTCTACTTCCCTTTACATGTTGTTTTTTCAGAAAATGTTGTTTCTTCCTTTTCCTATTAACTTTCTTGGCAAATTTATAAACTACACTTGACTTTTGAATTCTATAGGCATGTAAATAAGTTACTGATGATGAAATAGGTGGTTCCTCTCCCGTCTTGCAGGTCCAAATGTGCTATGCATGCTGATATCCTTTTCATAAAATTCTGTCTGAAACGTGTTCTTGGACTCAACGCATGTATGATGCATCCTGAGTTCATATTATCCAGATTGGCTGCATATTAATTTGGATTTTGCATTTCTAAGGATGTGTGCTTACGGTGACGAGTTGCTATCATAGAGCCTAAAAGATTAGTTGCTTTTGATCTGGAAGTTAATGCAGGCATGTTATCTGTTTTCTGCTCTGCGAAAGTGGGAGCCACGGACTGCAATTTGAGATATTGAGGGAAGAAAGAATTGGTAGTTTTGCTTGATACACGAGAAGTGGTGCAGTTTGCAGCTTAGAATTCAGTTTGGTTTAGATGATCAGAAACTGGATATGACACTGTTCTGAGAAAATTTTAGACAATAGAAGAAATGTTTTGCTATTCACACCTATGCATCTTATTCATCATTGGGAAGTCATATATCTATACAGGATTAGTTGGTCTCACGGGCTACATGGGCTAACACAGTTAGATTACTAATATCTACATGACTCTTGACATTCTGAAATGAGTTGAATCTTGTATATACTTCGAATAGGCACATTGAAGTTCAGTATAGTTTTGAGTTTGTTATATTAGGTGTGCATGTGGTTCATTGGAGGGAAGAACAGCTTGTGGAGGAAACTGGTATATTAATGTGAAGTCAGTATTTTTAAAGTGAGCACTTGGTTTAGCCATGGAGTTGTGCAGCGCTGCAGCTAGCATCCATGCGTACTTGTTGGTTGCCGGTCGGCAGCGTGAAGAACCGGTGACAAAGAAGATGAAGAACTAGCCAACGGCGGTGCGATGCTAGCGATCAGCTAGCCAGATGGCACGAAACACGTACCGATCGGTAGCTGTGGCGGCATGAAAAAGCCTAGCGATTGGTAACTTCACATCTAGATCAATATTACCCTGGAACAAGGTGTCCAGAAGCTTCTTTACAACATCTAGATCAATATATGATGCTTGTCACATATTACGGGTTGCTTGGGAGACACTAAAATAAACCTACCAGACAAAACAAGGGAAACAACAAAATAATAGAAGCTGGTGCTCAAGTATATGAAAATAAAATCTTTAAGGAACAGGGATGAACCAGAGCAAAATAAGTATTCCAAATAAGGCGAACAAACCATTGCAACTCAATGTCAAGCGGTCCTGCACCCTATCCTACACCCAACCTGTTCTCCAGCAGTTATCAATGAATATGCTAATAAGCTTTTCTATCCAAGGAGTTGGATCGGCATCAAGCTTTAGACAAATTCAGACAGAAAAATAACAGTAATTAACAAGTATACTTCTTTATCATTTAGAGGTTGCATTAGTATGCTGTTTATTCACCATAGGGAAGAGATGCATATCTAGAGCACGTTTTGTATAAAGATAACTTATCCCACATCCAATTATGGAGACGAGGCTAAATAGTTAGAATGACACAACTAGGCCTAATATAGCTTTCCATATCAATTGGGTAATGTGACAACCAGTTTAGCATATGTAAATCGAAATAAATTTTATTGAAGACAAAAGCAGCATGAAAAAATATCTTCTCAAGGATAACATTGTTAAGAGAAACATTATTCCAGTTTGCAATATGGTAAAGCACGTAGACCAACGGGTTCAGGTCACCATCTTACCAATTTTTACTTTTTTTAAGCACAAAAAACTTGACGACCCAAACTGTGGGTCCCACATCACCCACAACTGACAGCGTGTAAGGTGTAACCCACATATAGGTCCACATTGCCCCACTTTGTGATAGGCCATGCCTCCGTGACGACAAAGCATATCGTCACAATACAAACATATGTTTGACGTCCGTCCAAGACAAACAACCATTCATTTTCTATGACGATTTGTAGTATGGTTTCATGACGAAATTTATGTTTCGTCACAAAAGTACATGGGGCGACGGTGCCTGATACAATTAATGACGAACTTAAACAAGTGGTCACAGAAAATATATTTTTCATGACAAAAGATGACAACGTCACGACATTTTCGTCACAGATAATCACTTTTCTTGTAGTGCTTCTTGGTTGAATTCGACAACTTGCATAGCATGTTCTACCAGGATGCTCTCGACGTGTCTCTTTTGAGATGCTGGGTATTGTAAGTATGAATTACATAAATTGTTGTCTACATTAATGTAATATCGATAAATGTAATGTCAAACTTCTTTATTATGTAGGTACGAGACCATTGAATTAAGGAACACGCCGACACCTAGTGTTGGGTTCCTCGACCCAGGAGTAGTTTGCGAAACTCTAGTCGCAAATACACCAAAAGACGTCGAGGAATACGTATATAATACTTTCATTAAACTTCAAGACAAGGCAATGATACTTTTACCCTACAACTTCAAGTAAGTGGTTCACTAGCCAGTTATATTACTTGATGTTATTCCTTACTCATTGTGATATTAGCACAATGATTATGGCATATTACCTGTGTATGTAGTTTCCATTGGATACTCCTTGCCATTACACTCGATAAGAGCAAAATAGTTGTACTAGATCCCCTTGAAAAGGAAGAACAATATTACAAGGACATGACAAAAATACTCCAGAATGCCTTTAAAAGATACTGTAAAAAGTTCACGAGATACTGCCCATTCCAAAAGTCCTTCTCGATGCGTACTAAATTCCCGGTACGTACACCTTATTTCTATATCGCATTTTGTAGTAAATGACTCGTTTCGTGACATTGTAGTTTATTTATTCTTTGCAGTGTCAAAAACAGTCGCAAGGCACAAATTTATGTGGATATTTTGTCTGCCAATACATGCGGGAAATCTTAGGTTCTACATTAGTACACGATGACGTAGAGGTTTGTCATGCTAAACAACACAAATTGATTTATACCTAACGATAGCTACGAAAGCTCAAATTACTTTTTTATTTACTTATAGCACCTCAAAATGCCTACGGATGGACTGCACGCAAAAGAAATCATAGCCATTCAGGGACAACTCGCTTGGTTCATCATGAATCAAATCATCAACAAGAAGGGCGAATTTCATGACCCTGACAATAGTGACCCAGTCTTTTGTACTAATCTGAAACGAATTGTATCTTCATCCGACTCCGATTGATACATGTATCAGTCCAAAGTGTGATGATGTTTTATATTTTTCCCTGAAACAGTTGCTGCAATGTAAAATTATGTACACATAGTTTTCTATCATTTATATTATTTGGTTCTGAATGACTACTTGTTGTTCTGTCATCCTGTTGACTTTCGTTTTAAGGTTCTCATCCTTGATTTTCAAACAGCTAAGAAGCGGGATGCCCGTTATAAGCAAGAACGGGCATCCTGCATGCTCGAACTGCTGTATCAGTGCAAGTTTTAGGCCATATATGAGTGTCGGTTTGAACCATCAATTTAGGTTAGAATGGTTAGAGCCGACATGCCACGTTTCCTAGAAACATTGCTTTCTGTATAGGAATGCTGATGCCGTCCGGTCTCAGGGGTTGTGTTTGCCGGAGCAAGTGGACACCGCTGTCGGCAGCGGAGATGGTCAAATTTTAAGCAGCGCAAAGACAAGAAGCTGCTCAAGCGGGGCACTTACAGTAAGCCTTACTGCATCGATGTGTCGGAGTCAGAGGAGTGCCTGTTGCTCTACGACCACATCAAGGACGAGCATACGACGGTCGACGCCGAGTGCGATGGGATTAGGAAGGGTTGATTTGCGAAATGCCTTCCTGATCCCGCCGCGCTCGGCATCGACCGTCGTATGCTCATCCTTGATGTGGTCGTAGAGCAACAGGCACTCCTCTGACTTCGACGCATCGATGCAGTAGGGCTTACTGTAAGTGCCCCGCTTGAGCAGCTTCTTGTCTTTGCGCTGCTTAAAATTCGACCGTGCCTGCTGCCGATAGCGGTGTCCACTTGCTCCGGCAAACACAACCCCTGAGACCGAACGGCATCAGCATTCCTATACAGAAAGCAATGTTTCTAGAAAACATGGCATGTCGGCTCTAACCATTCTAACCTAAATTGATGGTTCGAACTGACACTGATATATGGCCTAAAACTTGCACTGATACAGCAGTTCGAGCATGCAAGATGCCTGTTCTTGCTTATAACGGGCATCCCGTTTCTTAGTCGTTAAGAACTTTTTGTGTCGGTTCGTAGTTAGAACCGACACTGATATAAGGAATTTTTGTGTCGGTTCTTAGTGAAAGCCGACACTGATATATGGACTATCAGTGTCGGTTATTTATAGGAACCGACGCTGATATTGAGACATTTTGTGTCGGTTAGTGGTTAGAACCGACACTGATATATGGACTTGTTGTGTCGGTTCTTAGTTAAAACCGACACTGATATGTGGACTATCAGTGTCGGTTAGTGGTGAGAACCGACACTGATTAGATTATTTGTGTCGGTTTTTTAACCGACACTGATAATCCTCGATTATCAGTGTCGGTACATCTATGTCGGTTCGAAAACCGACACTAATGTCGGTTCCGAACCGACACAGATGACCTTGTCCGACGTAGTGGCTGCAGCCGTTAAAGATTCCTGAGTGGAAGTGGGAGGAAATCGGAATGGACTTCATTACCAGTTTGCCGAAGATTCAGGAAGGATATGACTCCATATGGGTTATAGTGGACCGCTTGACTAAGGTCGCTCATTTTATCCCTGCAAAGACCACTTACTCGGGAGATAAATTAGCGGAGTTGTACATGACCAGGATCGTCTGTTTGCACGAAGTGCATAAAGAGATTGTATCAGACAGAGGTACCCAATTTACCTCCAGGTTTTGGAATAAGTTGCATGAAGCCATGGGGACCCGTTTGAACTTCAGTACCGCATATCATCCACAAACGGATGGACAGACGGAAAGAGTAAATCAGATTATGGAGGATATGCTAAGAGCTTGTGCAATGGCTTATGCTACCTCTTGGGCCATATGCCGAGTTCAGCTACAATAACAGCTATCAGGCCAGTCTACAGATGTCACCTTTTGAGGTGCTGTATGGCTGACCTTGTCGAACACCATTGAATTGGAATGAGACGGGTGAACGACATGTCTTTGGACCGAATATTCCTCAAGAGGTCGAAGAGCAGATCGCCATGATCTGGGAAAGACTGAAGATAGATAAGTCAAGACAAAAGAGTTATGCCGATAACCGTCGTCGAGACTTGAGTTTTGAACCGGAAGATTTTGTATATCTCAAGGTTACACCTCTCAAGGGAGTTAGGAGATTCCACGCCAAAGGAAAACTCGCACCGCGCTATGTCGGTCCGTTCAAAATCCTAAGTCACAGAGGTGAAGTTGCTTACCAGCTGGAGTTGCCGCAGTCATTGGCAGGAGTGCATGACGTGTTCCATGTGTCACAACTGAAGAAGTGTCTCCGAGTGCCTGACGAGCAAACCCCTTTGGAATCGATCGAGCTGCAGGAAGATCTGACATACAAGGAGCACCCTGTGAAGATTATGAACACCATGGATCGAGAAACAAGAAATAAGTCAACCCGTTTCTGTAGAGTCCAGTGGAGCAACCACTCCAAAAGCGAAGCAACTTGGGAGTGCGAAGAGGATTTGAAGAAAGAGTTTCCAAGCCTATTCCTTAGTCAGCCCTGAATCTCGGGGTCGAGATTCTGTTAAGGGGGGAGGTTTGTAACACCCCAATTTTAGCTTTTCATGAATTTAAATGAAACCTGGCATTTTTGAGAATTTTTGGAATTTTCTGGAATTTATTTGGATTTAACTTGAATTTATTCCCTTTTGAGATAATTAAATAATTAAACATTTCAAATAAAATTTTGTTAGAAATATTTTATTTGAGTCCAAAATGTCTCAAAGTATTTTCCAGAATTTTTCTTGAATTATTCTGATTATTTTGCTATTTTTCTCGAATTATTTGAATTACTAGAATTATTTTCAAATATTAAATCGCTGTAAAATACCCGAGTGGGTTAGTACTGTTCATCCGACCGAGTCCGACCCGAGTTAGACTCGAGTCTGACTCGAACCGAACTCAAGACCGACCCGAGCCCAACCGAACCCTAAGGCGCGTGACCGTCGGATCTTGATCCAACGGTGATGATTGCGCCACGTCGCCCAGTCCGAATCGCCGTCGGACTTCGCCGCCGCAGCCAAGTGGGCCTCGGTTTCCGCAGATTTCATGGATGCCGAGGCCGCTATTTATTGCGCCGCCACCCGTGTTGTGTTCTCCTCTTCCGTGCGCACCCGTAGCCCTAGGTCACCGAGCATGAGCCGCCGTAGCTTCGCCGCTATTTATTGGGCTCGCCGAAGTTGGACCTGCACTCCGCCGCGGTTTTCCACCATTGCCGTCGTTTCCGCCGTTCTCCGCCGTCACCGAGCCCAGATCCGAGACCACTGTGTCAAGGCGCGTCGAGGGGTACCACTCACCTCGCCGGAATTGCACCAAAACACCGTTGGGCTCGTCATCATCTTCGTCTCCGGCCACCCTGCTCTGCCGTGGCCATCGCCGAACCCGCGAAACTTCTCCGCCGTTGGATCTTCATCACACGGCCAAGATTCGTCCACGTCACCCGTGGGTAAGTACCACGTTTTAATTCTTAGATCTAATATCAGTCGTTGGATCTAGATCTGATGCCCTAGATTGAGCCATGTAGCCTTGAACCGCACCATGCTAGGGGTAGATCTCAGCCGTTAGATCTAGATCATACGGTTAGGGTTCACGTACGTTGTAGCACTAGATTAGATCTCGACCGTTGAAAAGATGAGAAAGTTGCCTAGGGGGGTGAATAGGCAATTTTAAAAATTAAAACTGAAATCGTCGCAGCGGAAAGAGTATCGGAACTTCCGATACAATATCGGAACTTCCGACTTAATCGAAACTTCCGATACTTGTTCGGAATGTCCGATAGACTTTGAAAATGATGACGACCTACTAAGTGCAACGAGCTTCAAGAGTAATCCAAGAGCTTAGTAACAGTAAAACAATGATTCAAACAGATATATAATCACAAAGAGATGAGCAAAAGTAAATTAAGTGGAGCGACAAAGATTTGTTCTTGGGCTCGTTGGAATTGTTCTTCTTTTTCGGACAATCGGCGATGAAGTGTCCAACTTCACCGCACTCATAGCAAGCTCTTTTTGTGTTTCTTCTTCTTCTTGATTTGTCGTTGTAGTTCTTCTTGTATTTGCTTGATCCGTCATACTTGAGGAACTTCTTGAATTTCCTCACAAATAGTGCCAAATCTTCTTCATCTTCGCTCCTATCTTCCTCTTCATCACTTGAGGTTGATTCTTCCTTTTTACTTGCCTTCAAGGCTATCTCCTTTGATCTTGAGCTCGAACTTTGCTTGGCAAGATTCTTCACTTCCTTTGCTTCCTCTTCCATGAGCTCGTGTGAGAGGATTCTACCAAGAACATCATTTGGGGTGAGTCTCTTGAAGTCTTTTCGCTCTCGTATGAGTGTTACGAGAGTCGAATTCCTTGGAGCAAAGGCTCTTAACATCCTCTTCACCACAATATGATCCGTCATTTCTTTGCTTCCAAGCCCTCAAATTTTGTTGACAAGGATCATCAAGCGATCATACATTTGTTGCGGAGTTTCATCATCATTCATAACAAATCTCCTCAACTTGCCTTCAAGCAATTCAATTCTTGATTCCCACACACTCGATGTTCCTTCATGAGCTACTTGGAGTGTATCCCATATTTCTTTGGCTTCTTCTAAGCCATCCACTTTGTTGAACTCCTCGGGACTCAACGCTCCAAGCAATACGCTCGCGGCTTGTGCATTGCGGTGGATATTTTGTTCTTGTTTCAGTGTGAGCTCCATGTCGTCTTTTGGCATATCTAAACCTGTACACACAATCTTCCAAACACTAGGATGGAGAGACATTAGATGCATTTTCATCTTGTGCCTCCAAGCGGAATAATACGTGCCATCGAAAAATGGTGCACGCCCGGAGGGCACGGTAATATAGGAATGAGAAGAAGCGGTATTCAACTTTTCATAATTAAAAGGAATTTGCACTCCCTGCAATGACGTTGTTGAAGTGTCACCTTCTTTGGTCTTCACGACAGTTCCATGTCCGGCCTTGGGACTCTCCTCTTCACCCGACCCGACAACCTTCAACCCGGTGTTGGCCATCACGTTTCCTTCAAGCGGTTAAGCCTTCGAAAAGGTTAGGCTCTCATACCAATTGAAAAGATGAGAAAGTTGCCTAGGGGGTGAATAGGCAATTTTAAAAATTAAAACTGAAATCATCGCAGCGGAAAGAGTATCGGAACTTCCGGTACAATATCGGAACTTCCGACTTAATCGAAACTTCCGACTTAATCGAAACTTCCGATACTTGTTCGGAATGTCCGATAGACTTTGAAAATGATGACGACCAACTAAGTGCAATGAGCTTCAAGAGTAATCCAAGAGCTTAGTAACAGTAAAACAAAGATTCAAATAGATATATAATCACAAAGAGATGAGCAAAAGTAAATTAAGTGGAGCGACAAAGATTTGTTCCCAGAGTTCGGATTCTTGAGGGAATCCTACATCTCCGTTGACGAGGCTCCAAAGAGCCGGGTCTTTTCCAACCCTTTCCTCCCAAACGTCGGTCACACTTGAGGCTTGGTTCCACTATTGGATCCTTTCCTTTCGGAGGCGGAGCCGGCCTTCACAAACTTCTCACGGCGTCCCACAACCTTCGGGAGCTCGTGAGCGACGCCTAGCCGTCTAGGAGTCCTTCAACCTCCAAGAGTAACAAATGCACAGTTTGATTGATCTTGGAGAACACTCTAATGCTCAAGATCTCAATTCTAGTCCTCACTCTCTAGATGATCCCTAAGATCAAAGAGGAGGGCTCAAGAAAAGGCTAGAAAGTGCTCAAAGTGCTCTAGAGTTCTGCCAACAAGAGTGTGTGACCCTTCAAAGGGTGAGGAGTGGGGTATTTATAGATTTTTGCAAAAACTAGCCGTTATACCCGCACTCAGCCACATATCGGAACTTCCGATCTTTACATCGGAATGTCCGATCTGTGTAAACTTTCAGAACTCAAGCGCACTCCGACGGTCGAAACAAGATGCATCGGAACTTCCGATGTTGGCATCGGAACTTTCGGAGTTCTCAGAAAGTCACTTTGCCAAAATCTTGTAAATCCATATCGGACTGTCCGATATATGTATCGGAACCTCCGATGTTTCCAGAGAGTACCCTTTTTCAGGTTTGAACTCATCGGAACTTCCGGTCTAAGATATCGGAACTTTCGATCTTTACAAAGAGCATCCTGAAGGGTGTCAAACTTGTATCGGAACTTCCGATAAAAAAATATCAGAATGTCCGACCCAGTTTGCACGCATCGGATTCAAGCACACATGCACATCGGAATATCTGGTAGTATCGGAACTTCCGATGTGAGATCGGAATGTCCGACTTGAACTTAAAGCAAAACATATTCCGGTGCAAGTGCGGTGACTTAGAGTCTCTAAGTGGATTAAATTGACATTCATCTGAGCATAGAGACTACTCTAGATCAATTACGATGCATTCCTCTTAATAGTACGGCATTCCTACGACTCGAAATATAAAAAGTAGATAAGCAATGCCGTTTTTCTTGCGTGATCCTATTTGAGAGTATCCGTCGCGTGTAGATGATCTCATTTTGGGACTTATTGAATACCTGTTCACAAGCTTATTGAATACATTAGTCCCTTTAATCATTTGTCATTAATCAACCAAAACTCATTTAGGGGCCTAGATGCACTTTCAATCTCCCCCTTTTTGGTGATTGATGACAACTCAATTAAAGCTTACAATTAAACAGGATATAATGATGCATTTGCATATTGTGCATTGGAGATAGAAGTTGATCGCAAATGCACAATTTGAAATGAAATTTGCAAGAGCTCCCCCTAAAGCTATGCATAGGATAGCAAGCATATATAAACACAATATAATCATTTAAATGACATGAAGTGCAGATATTTGAATAGAGAACAACATGTAAAAAGGCAACATTCAAATATCCAACATGAAATAAGAGAAGCATAAGCAAAAGCAACAAGAACAAGTTCACATGACACAAAGATAGAAAGATGTAAGCTTTTCAGTTCTTGCTCTCTCCCCCTTTGGCATCAAGCACCAGAAAGGACAGAAGAGAGAGAAATCTAGTCAGACTCTTCAGGACTGGGCTCATCATCACCGTAATCCTCTTCAGAACTTGATTCTTCTTCAGCTTCAGCTTCAAAAGGATCATCAATGTCTTCATCAACTTCTTCATCTTCTGAGCACTCGAGATCTAAATGTCTTTGGATGGCTTTGAGTCTGTTAGAGTTCTTTCTGATCTTCACTGCTGTCGGGACCTGAATTTGCAAATCCGGACCCTCTGTGTATTCAGCACTAGTCCAGGAACGCGCTAGTGCACACAGTTTTAACATCGGTAAATATCACAATCATACCACTCGATACTAATAAAGTACTTTAATTAAATAGTCAAACTGGTTGCTCGACCTTATGGTCAAGTTACAAATAAACGCCACGCAGGGCGAAACTTAGTAAGAGAGAAATAATAGCAGCGGAAAATAAGATAACATCGTGGCGCCATCCAAGATACCACAGGCAATCGATCGGCTCGCTCCTAAATAGGCGGTTCCTCTTGGAGCTCCTCCTCCAAAGCTGGTGTAGTCTCCTCTTCAACTGTGTTGTATTGTGGCAAGGGTGAGTACTTGGTACTCGGCAAGTCATGCCTGCAGAATGCAGCTAATATACTACATGCATGGCTTAATACAAAGGAATAGCTTAGGGTATATTTGCAGTAAAACAGCATTTGACAAGTAGCATAAGTAGATTCGAAAGCAATAGAAACAAGTATAGCATCAATAACTTTTCCAGGAGTTTAATCAACATCCTTCCCAATCCTAGTCCATATTTCCAGCAATGTCATCCATTAAACCAAAACCCTTTTTCCAAGTACACGTTATTTTTATGAAAGCCTAACCCTTGACTGTAATTCCCGAGCGATGTCCAATACCGCGGACACGGCTATTCGAATAGATTTTACACTCTGCAGAGGTTATGCACTTTACCCACAAGATACAGTCAAAGACCACAAAGGCGAGTTCCCGTAACAAAGTCTTTCGGAAACTTCTAACAATACAAGTGGTCCTCCCCGGTTGTTGCACACTAACCCTTCCCTTAGCTAAGGCGAAGTTTAGGCCAACCAACCGTTAGATGGGTACCTGGCGCAGCTCCAGACGCTCCCCCGTACAACTTACACAAAGGGTGTAGTTGACATCCTGAGGTCCCACGGGTACGTTATTAGCAACTTAATCAACTAGGTCCGTCCCATTACAGACATGTGGTTGCAAGATTGACTCAGTTCAAAGGCTTGCAAGGTGAAGTCCTTAGGGTGACCAGGGCAAGACTACCCGAAGAACCAAAACAACATTCCCGGTGCCACAACTGGCCCACCTGATCGTTCTTGCCACATGCCCCGGTCAAAAGCTATTTATCAAACCCCAGTTGATTACTATGCACCACGTGCCATCAACATCACATGATACCTTTCCAAAACAGGTTCAATATATCATTAAGTCAATATTAACATTTGATTGTCCAAAATCATGTCATGAGCACGTAGCAGGTCTAAGCCATATACTACAACGATCTACAACCCATGTTGGCAATTTAGTAATGTCCAACTAGTAATCCACAACTAGGGTGACAAGGGGGTCATGGCACATATTTAAATAGTCAAGGTGTCATACAGCAATTTGGCATTTATCTAAATTCCCATAATTAAGTAAAGCATTTTCTATTTGAACTAGCATGCAATACATTAAATCAAAATAGGTTTCAAAATGGGATCAATATGGTCAAAGCACAACTTGCCTTCAAAAAGTACTTGTTCTTGGTCCTGAGCTGACTCTTGGGTCAACACTTCTCCTTCGAATCCTTCCGGCACTTCAACGTCTACCCGTAAAGCGTGCAAATAGCAATACACGAATAAACAATAGGCCAAAAAGTGTCCAAACATCCAAATAAAATCCATGAACAGAGAGAACATAATTTTATGAATTTTTAGGAACTGGAATCGCTCAATTCGGAGTTAAAACGCAAAAGTTATGATTATTTAAAGTTTAAATAATCAATTAAATAATTTTACAGAGAATAACTTTAGTCCAAAAATTAAATAAAATTCATATTTTAGTAGATCTGAATTTTATGAATTTTTAGAAATTTGAATCGTTCAAATCGGAGTTGAAACGCAAAAGTTATAAGCATTTGAAGTTTTGAAATTCAAATCAATTATTAAACCGAATTATTAAATCATTTTCTTTTTCGGAAATTATTTATTGCGTCATGGGTGACACGCGTCGGCTCCTGATTGGCTGGCTGACGTCAGACGGCTCATGGGCTCAGTCCACGGCTTGGCTCGGTCCACGGTGGACTCGGTCCACGGCTCGGTCGGCGGTGGGACCCTTTGGATGGCGTCGGCCAGCGTCACCACGCTCAACGGCGCTCTTGACAAGCGGGCCCCACCGTGGCGTCGGCGATGCGTCATGGTGCGGTTACTGCTGTCCCGTGACACGCGGGCCCACGCGTGTCGAGAGACCGCGCGCTCGCGTGTGTGCGACGCGGCCAGGGTACACGTGGCACGATCGTGTCCGTTGATTTGAAAATCAACGGCCACGATTAGATCCAGGGTTAACACGTTGAAAACTACATGGTGATCGTGGGCCATTCGATCTAGATCGGACGGTCCAGATCTAACCCTACGTTAACGCTGCTACGGCACGTGGTGATCGTGGGCCGTTGGATCTTGATCCAACGGTCCAGATCTAATCGGGTTTGGAAGCACGTGAACTCACCTCAATCGCACGATCAAGATCGGACGGCGCGCAGAGCTCGCGAGGGCTGATGGCGGTGCGGCGGTCGGGGACGAACGGAGCTGGGGAAGGCGACCTTCGAAGCGGCATTGCGGTGCTCCTCCGGCAAGATGGGTGCACGGCTCGGGCGCGTCTCGGCGAGAGGTTTTCGGATACGGGCTCGGTGTCGACGGAGCGGCTCTGGACACGGTGGGAAACGGCAGAAATCACCGTGGAGACCCAACCAACTCCGGCGAGCAATCGGGCACGAACGACGGCGGCTAGGGTTTCGGGAGGTGGGGCAAAAGGTGCGCACGGTTGAAGCGAACCTCGGAGGCGGCGTGGGGCTTTAAATAGCCTCGGCATGCGCGCGTAGGGCGGAGCCCTATGCCCACACGGCGGAGCAGTCCGAGCCGGACTCGGCCGGGGAAGACGACACCTCCACCGTCCATGTGTCGCGATCGGCCAGTCCGCGATCGCGTGGAGTGCGATCGGATCCGGCCGGACTCGGGCTCGAGCAGGTCGCGGTCAATTCGGCCGTTGGATCCCGATCCAACGGTCGGGATCGATTAGGGTTAGGCGGGGGTTTGGTCGTGTGTTCTGGCTCGGGTCGGACTCGAGTCCGACTCGGGTTCGACTCGGTCGGATGAACAGTACTTAACCCGATTCGAATTTCCAGCGATTTAATATTTAAAATAATTTCCAGTAATTCATTTAATTCAAGAAAAATAGCAAAATACTCAGAAAAATTCTGGAAAATATTTTAGGGCATTTGGGACTCAAATAAAATATGTCCAACAAAACTTTATTTGAAAATTTAATTTCTTTAATTATTTCAATATGGAATAAATTCAAATTAAATCCAAATAAATCCAAATAAATTTCAGAAAATTCCAAAAATTCACAAATGTGCAAAATAATATTTAATTTCATGAAAAGCAAAAATTGGGGTGTTACAAAGCTCCCCCTTAACAGAATCTCGCCCCCGAGATTTAAGGCTAACTAAGGAATAGGTTCGGAAACTCTTTTGTAACACCCCAATTTTTGCTTTTCATGAAATTAAATATTATTTTGCACATTTGTGAATTTTTGGAATTTTTTGGAATTTATTTGGATTTAATTTGAATTTATTCCATATTGAAATAATTAAAGAAATTAAATTTTCAAATAAAGTTTTGTTGGAAATATTTTATTTGAGTCCCAAATGCCCTAAAATACTTTCCAGAATTTTTCTGGAATTTTTCTGAGTATTTTGCTATTTTTCTTGAATTAAATGAAGTACTGGAAATTATTTTAAATATTAAATCGCTGAGAAATCCAAACCGGGTCGGTTACTGTTCATCCGACCGAGCCCGAGTCAGACTCGAGTCTGAGTCTGACCCGAGCCAGTCGTCTCGATCGAGCCAAGTCACCGAACCCAAACCTAACCCTAACTTCCCGACCGTTGGATCAAGATCCAACGGCCGAGATTCGCCCGTACCGGTCGAGCCGTGTCCGACCCGAACCCATTCATGCCGTGCGATCCCAGCCGTCGATCCGGACACGTGGACGGCCGTGCGTCGTCGTCTCCGTCCGGATCACAGCCGGACTCCGTCGCCGTGGGGAACTAGGGTTCCGCCTCGGGCGCGCACGCCGTGGCTATTTAAAGCCCGGATCACGCCCCGAGGTTGCCCTCCTCCGTGCGCCCCTTTCGCCCAAGCTTCCCCAGCCCAAGCCGCCGCCGTTCGTGTCCGATTACTCGCCGGAGTTGGTGGGTCTCTACGGTGGTTTCTGCCGTCTCCCGCCGTATTCATTGCCGCTCCGTCGACCCCGAGCCCGGATCCAAAACCCCCTCACCAAGACGCACCGACCGGGATCACTCACCTCGCCGGAGAACGCGTGGAACGCCGTTGCCGTGGTCATCTTCCTCGGTCCCGGTCAGTCGGCGCCGCCACCTCGCCATCGACGCTCGGGAGCTCCCTCGCCCGTTCGATCTCCATCCGTCGGTTGAGGTGAGGCCACATCGCCGTTACTGTTCCTAGTGCCGGATCTAATCCCGTCCGTTAGATCTAAATCGGGCGGTGTAGATTAGATTTAGCTCCAACAGTTGGATCTATTAAGGACCGTTGGATCTAGATCCAACGGTGGAGATTGAGTCTCGTAGTTTCTTCTGTCACGCGTTTGGATAGATCTGGACCGTTAGATCCGTGGTGGACGGCTGCGATGCACCCACGTGTTGCACGCTGGGTCATGCCACGTAACCGCCGCAGCGCCGTGCGTTGAGTCACTGACAGGCCAGGCCCGCGTGCCAGCGGCCGAGCCTGGGCGTGACTGCGTGTCACTGACATGCGGGGCCCGCATGTCAGTGTCTCGCCCGAGAGAGCCTCACCGTGCACGTGACCCACTGACGGGTGGGACCCGCGTGTCAGCCTCTGTAGCCGTAGGCCGCGTCCACCGTGGGCCGGGCGTCACCGTGGACCCAGTCCATGGACCGAGACATGTGGCAGCACCCGGGGCATGCCACGTGGCATGCTGACGTCATGCTGACGTCATCGTGGAGGCCGTTTGGTGCTGACGTCAGCAGGTCACTGTGGACCAATCACAGGCCGACACGTGTCCTCGCTGTCGCAATAATTAATTTCCGAAAAAGAAAATGATTTATTAATTCGAAATAATGATTTCAGATTTTGTTTCAAACTTCAAATGCTTATAACTTTTGTGTTTCAACTCCGATTTGAGTGATTCAAATTTCTAAATTTGTATAAAATTGAGATCTACCTAATGATGAATTTTATTTAATTTTTGTACTAAAGTTTTCCTCTGTAATATTATTTAATTGATTATTTAAACTTCAAAATGCTATAACTTTTGTGTTTTAACTCCGATTTGAGCGATTCCAGTTCCTAAAAATTCATAAAATTATGCTCTCTCTGTTTATGAACTTTATTTGGATGTTTGGACACTTTTTGTCTACTGTTTATTTATTATTTGCTATTTGCACGCGTTACGAGTAGATGTTGAAGTGCCGGAAGGATTCGAAGGAGAAGTATTGACCCAGGAGCCAACTCAGGACCAAGAGCAAGTACTTTTTGAAGGCAAGTTGTGCTTTGACCATATTGATCCCATTTTGAAACCTATTTTGATTTAATGTATTGCATGCTAGTTCAAATAGAAAATGCTTTACTTAATTATGGGGAAATTAGATAAATGCCAAATTGCTGTATGACACCTTGACTATTTAAATATGTGCCATGACCCCCTTGTCACCCTAGATGTGGACTACTAGTCGGACATTACTAAATTGCCAACATGGGTTTGTAGATCGTTGTAGTATATGGCTTAGACCTGCTACGTACTCATGACATGATTTTGGACAATCAAATGTTAATATTGACGTAATGATATATTGAACCTGTTTTGGGAAGGTATCATGTGATGTTGATGGCACGTGGTGCATGGTAATCAACTGGGGTTTGATAAATAGCTTTTGACCGGGGCATGTGGCAAGAATGATCGGGTGGGCTAGTTGTGGCACCGGGAGCGTTGGTTTGGTTCTTCGGGTAGTCTTGCCCTGGTCACCCTAAGGACTTCACCTTGCAAGCCTTTGAACTGAGTCAATCTTGCAACCACATGTCTGTTATGGGACGGACCTAGTTGAATAAGTTGCTAATAACGTACCTGTGGGACCTCAGGAGGTCAACTACACCCTTTGTGTAAGTTGTACGGGGGAGCGTACCGGGGCTGCGGCTAGGTACCCATCTAACGGTGGATTGACCTAAACTTCGCCTTAGCTAAGGGAAGGGTTAGTGTGCAACAACCGGGGAGGACCACTTGTATTGTTAGAAGTTTCTGAAAGACTTTGTTACGGGAACTCGCCTTTGTGGTGTTTGACTGTATCTTGTGGGTAAAGTGCATAACCTCTGCAGAGTGTATAATCTATTCGAATAGCCGTGTCCGCGGTATTGGACATCGCTCGGGAATTACAGTCAAGGGTTAGACTTTCTCAAAAATAACTTGGACTTGGAAGGTTGGGTTGGATTAATAATGATGTTGATGGAAATGTGGATTAGGATGGGAAAGATGTTTACTAAACTCCTCGAAAAGTTATTTATGCTTTACTTGTTTCTACTGCTTTCGAATCTACTTATGATATATCTTGAGCTATTCCTTGGTATCAAGCCATGCATATAGTCTATTAGCTTGCATTCTGTGCATGACTTGCTGAGTACCAAGTACTCACCCTTGCCACAATACAACACCAGTTGAAGAAGAATCTACACCAGCTTTGGAGGAGGAGCTCCAAGAGGAACCGTCTACTTAGGGAGCGAGCCCAGTCAGTTGCCTGTGGTATACTGGATGGCGCCACGATGTTATCTTATTTTCCGCTGCTATTATTTCTCTCTTAATAAGTTTCGCCCTGCGTGGCGTATATTTGTAACTTGACCATAAGGTCGAGCAACCAGTTTGACTATTTAATTAAAAGTACTTTATTAGTATCGAGTGGTATGATTGTGATATTTACCGATGTTAAGACTGTGTGCACTAGCGCGTTCCTGGACTAGTGTTGAATACATAGAGGGTCCGAATTTGCAAATTTGGGTCCCGACATCTTTCCTCAAATCCTCTTCGCGTTCCCAAGTCGCTTCGCTTTCTTCGTGGTTGCTCCACTGAACTCTACAGAAACGGGTTGACTTGTTCCTCGTCTCTCGATCCATTGTGTCTAGAATCCTCACGGGGTGCTCCTTGTACGTCAAATCTTCTTGCAACTCAATTGACTCTTGCGGTGTCTGTTCCTCAGGTACTCGGAGACACTTCTTTAGCTGGGACACATGGAACACGTCATGTACTCCTGCTAACGACTGTGGCAACTCCAGCTGGTAAGCAACTTCACCTCTACGGCTCAAAATCTTAAATGGTCCAACATAACGGGGTGCAAGTTTCCCTTTGGCATGGAACCTATTAACTCCCCTGAGAGGCGTAACTCTGAGGTATACAAAGTCTTCTGGTTCAAAACTCAAATCCCGGCGACGATTGTCAGCATAACTCTTCTGTCGTGATTAGGCTATCTTCAACCTTTCCCTAATCATGGCAATCTGCTCTTCGGCTTCTTGAAGAATATCAGGCCCGAAGACACGGCGCTCGCCGGTCTCATTCCAGTTTAGTGGCGTCCGGCAGGGTCGACCATACAGTGCCTCAAAAGGTGACATCTGTAAACTAGCCTGGTAACTATTGTTGTAACTGAACTCCGCATACGGCAGACTCTTATCCCAAGAGGTAGCATAAGCCAATGCACACGCTCTTAGCATATCCTCCAGAATTTGATTGACTCTTTCGGTCTGTCCATCCGTCTGTGGATGATAAGCTGTACTGAAGTTCAAACGGGTTCCCATGGCTTCATGTAGCTTATTCCAGAACCTCGAGGTAAACTGAGTACCTCTATCCGATACGATCTTCTTTGGCACTCCGTGCAAACAGACGATCCTAATCATATACAACTCTGCTAACTTATCCCCCGAGTAAGTGGTCTTCACGGGGATAAAATGGGCGACCTTGGTCAAGCGATCCACTATAACCCATATGGAGTCATAACCTCCTTGAGTCTTAGGCAAACCGGTAATGAAATCCATTCCGATTTCCTCCCACTTCCACTCAGGTATTTTCAGCGGCTGCAACAATCCTGCTGGTCTCTGATGCATTTCCTTGACTCTCTGGCAAACGTCGCACAATGCAACATGCTCGGCGACTTCACGCTTCATGCTCGGCCACCAGAATCTCTCCTTCAAATCCTGATACATCTTGGCACTTCCTGGGTGAATTGAATACTTGGAGTCATGGGCTTCCTCCAAAATCAGCTGTTTTAATTCCTTCTTGTTGGGTACACAAATCCGATCCTTCATCCATAACGTGCCCTGCTCATCTAGCTTGAAGTCCCTTGCCTTGCCTTCCTCTATTTTGGACCTAATCCTGCGGATCTTGTCATCATCCTTCTGTCCTTCCCGAATCTGATCTTCTAGGGTGGGCTTCACTTCCAATGCTGCCATGAATCCTTCTGGTACGACTTCAATCTGCATTCTCTGGAAATCCTCACATAGCTCATCCTGACTTGTGGCTAGCAACATACTCGCGGTATGGCTTTTCCGACTCAGAGCATCGGCAACTACGTTTGCCTTTCCTGGATGGTAATGGATTCCAACATTGTAGTCCTTGATCAACTCTAACCATCTCCTCTGCCTCATGTTCAGGTCTGATTGGGTGAATATGTACTTAAGGCTCTTATGATCCGTGTACACTTCACATCTGTTCCCGATCAGATAGTAACGCCATATCTTCAAGGCATGCACTACGGCAGCTAACTCTAGGTCATGTGTCGGGTAATTCTCCTCATGCGGCCTCAACTGCCTTGATGCATAAGCGACGACCTTTCCGTTCTGCATCAACACACATCCAAGTCCTTGACGCGATGCATCACAATAAATATCAAAGCTTTGATTGACGTCCGGTAGGACTAACACCGGCGCTGATGTCAATCGTTTCTTCAGTTCTTGAAAACCTTTCTCGCACTCTGGCGTCCATGCAAACTTCTTCTCCTTTTTCAGCAATTGCGTGAGAGGTTTCGCAATTGTCGAAAAGCCTTCGATGAAACGGCGGTAGTAACCTGCCATTCCAAGGAAACTCCGGATCTGGTCACGCCTTCTGCTCCCAATGTAACACAGCTTCTACCTTGCTTGGATCTACAGCGACTCCTTCTGCTGTCATTACATGTCCGAGAAATTCCACCTTGTCCTTCCAAAAATCACACTTACTGAACTTGGCGAAGATTTGCTGTTCCCTCAGCTTTTCCAAAACTCGCCTCAAGTGCTCTGCATGTTCATCCTCTGTCTTGGAGTAGATTAGGATATCATCTATGAACACAACAATAAACTTGTCCAAATACTCCATGAACACTTTATTCATCATATTCATGAAATATCTTTGGCGCATTAAATCGAGACCAAAGGACATAACTGTAAACTCGTAGTGTCCATATCTTGACGAGAATGCGGTCTTCGGAATATCCTCTGATCGGATCTTCAACTGATGGTATCCTGATCTTAGATCAATCTTGGAGAAAACTCCGGCTCCTCTCAGCTGGTCAAACAAATCATCAATCCTGGGTAGTGGGTATTTGTTCTTTACAGTAACTTCATTGAGTGCACGGTAGTCAATGCACATCCTGAAACTCCCGTCCTTCTTCTTGACAAACAAAACTGGCGCTCCCCACGGCGACGAACTCGGTCTGATAAATCCTTTCTCCATTAACTCTTCAAGTTGCTTTTTCATCTCTACCAATTCTTCGGTGGACATCCGGTAAGGTCTCTTTGCTATCAGCGCCGTACCAGGTTTAAGCTCTATCACAAACTCTATGTCCCTGTCTGGCGGCATACCAGGTAGATCTTCAGGAAAAACATCTGGGTACTCATTCACTACTGAGACATCTTCTATGCTGATTGCCTTGGTGCTGTTAACCATCAATTGTCCATCTCTAACGGCGGTAGCTTGAAATTCCACTTTCTTTCCACACGGACTCTCAACTGAGATAGTCCTTCGTCCACAATCCAGTACGGCCTTATGCTTGGATAACCAATCCATTCCCAAAATAACATCTAAGGTCTGGGTCTCCAAAATAATAAGGTTCGTTAGGAACTCTATCCCATCTATTAGTATTCTCACCCCAGAACATCCTACTTTCGTTCGGAGTTCGGAACCAGGGGTTTGAACTACAAGCATTCATTTAAGTCTTGCAATCTCCAAATCATTTTTAGCAGCAAAGCCATGTGAAACAAACGAATGCGAAGCCCCAGAATCAAACAAAACTGTCGCAGGTACTGAGTTAACAAGTAACTTACCCAGTACGACGTCCGTAGCATTCTGCAGTGCATCTGCGGTGACATGGTTGACTCGGCCTCTCACCACGATGCAGGGTGTGGCTCCTGATCTTTGGCGTCTGGTGGTGTGGATCCCAGTTGAAGCGGGTGGGTCACTCCTGCTGTCTTCTTTGGACAACTGTTGGCAAAGTGCCCTGGCTCGTTGCAATTGTAGCAGCGTCTCACTATTCCTTGTTGACTGCCTGAAGCGGCGTTTCTGGCTAGGGCTGGGGTCTGATAGTTCTGATTGACGGGTCTCGGTGCTGGTGACGGTGTCCTGGTTGCATTCTGTGGCTGGAATCTGAAAAATTGATTCGGTGCAACTCTCAGACGCTGTTGCGTTCCCTGGCGTGATCCCTGCTATTGCATCCTGCGCTTCCTGTTCTCATCCAGTTCCTTGCGCTTGTCCTCAAGAATAAGCGCCTTATTCACCAACTCTTGGAAATCTGGAAAGGTGTGGGTGATCAATCCCACCTGCAGTCCTGAGTTAAGTCCCTTCATGAAGCGAGACTGTCTGGCTTTATCTGTCGCTACATCCTCAGGTGCGTAGCGTGCAAGCTGTGTGAACATGTTCAGGTATTCGGCCACTGGCTGATTACCTTGCTTCAGTGCTCTGAACTCCTCCTTCTTGAGATCCATGATTCCTTCAGGCACGTGATACTGATGGAATGTAGCTGTGAACTCTTCCCAAGTGATGTCCTGAGGGTTCTCTTGCGTGGCACAGAAGTTCTCCCACCATTCAGCGGCTGTTCCTTCCAACTGATGAGAAGCGTAGAGTACCTTCTCATTTCCCATGCATTGAGCGATGTGTAACTTTCTCTCAATTGACCTTAACCAATCATCGGCCTCCAATGGATTGGCATTCCCAGAGAAAGTGGGTGGGTGAGTCCTCATAAACTCTGACAGTCTTGTATTCTGGCGTTGTCCCTGATTGACTTGATTAGCAGTGGCCTGAGCAGTGACGTGCTGCATCTGTTGCATCATGGCATGCATCAACTGAGTCTGAGCAGCAAGAAAAGCTCCGAAATTCTGCATATCAACTGGCTGTGCTGGTGCTCCATCATTGGGGTTTTCTGCTGGGCGAGAACCACTTCCATTGCCTCCAAGGTTTCCACGAGTGTTCACCATCTGTGGTTTACTCCAGGTTTTAGAGATGAGAGGGAAACAAGAATACACAAGTAATATGGAACTTATGCGGGGCGAAAGGTGTAACTTAAAGTTCAACTTTATTATTTTAATCAATAGTAACTTGGTATGGTTGCTTTATTGCCTAGGGGCCTTGCAACACATACTGCACACTCAGCAAGCAATGAAAATCCAAATCGAACTAACACTGGAGTCTAACGCCTAAAGGGTGACTCTTTATTCTATGACGCGACTCGGCGAAGGAGTCTCACTATAGAACCTACGCTCACTCATCGAGAAAACCTCCACGGCCTGGGTACGGACGCTGCGGCATAGGTGCGAAACGATTGCCATGTCCAGCAACCGTGTCATCTGTGGTAGTCGAAGAAGCAGTGTGCTCCTCAAGTTCCGGCTCCTCCGGGTCTGGCTCGTGCAACTCGAGTACTGGCTCTGGCTCCGGTGCGTACAATGCCGTCTCTAACTCTCCAATCCTTTGCAGAAGGTGAGACACATACTCTTGAGCTTCCCGCCATCTGTTCTTCTCTACCGTGATTTCTTTGCGAGCTTTCTGTAGCTCCTTGCCTGTATCATCGAGTACATCCTCCTGGGCGACAACAAGTCGTGCCAACTGTGTAACCATGGCATTCTCATCCTGAATCGCCTTTGGGTCAAGAAGGTTATTGCTGCGCGGATGATATCGGAATACCGTGCTCTCCAATTCTCTGGCGTAGATACGGGTAATGTGCCGCATTGCTCGTCGCAACACCTCCTGGATACCCATCTGCATTGTAGACCTCCTGGCAGTGCAATATATCGGGCGATTGCCTGGGCCCTTCTTCCTAGCAGGTACCACAATCTTCACGTCACAAGCCTTGACCAATCCTGCTTGTCTGATCACGTCCACTTGGTATTGTGGCTTCTCAAAATCTCCGAGTGCAGAGCATACGCCAAAGTTCCGCGGCGTGACCAACCTCCAGATCGACGTAGTTGAACTCTCCCTCCATCTGTCACAAGAGTGCTCACGTAAGAATTCGAAATTTTTAAATCGTGACAAGGTAAGGAAAAATTCAGCAAGAGACAAGAAAAGAGAGAAGGGAATAAGTCGAGATGTCATTTCTTATCTTGACAAATTTTTTTTTTTTTGAAAATAGGTTTTATCCTCACTACGACCATTCTATCTATGGGTGAGCCTACAGTCAGTATGGCTCTGATGCCACCTCTGTCGGGACCCGAATTTGCAAATCCGGACCCTCTGTGTATTCAGCACTAGTCCAGGAACGCGCTAGTGCACATAGTCTTAACATCGGTAAATATCACAATCATACCACTCGATACTAATAAAGTACTTTAATTAAATAGTCAAACTGGTTGCTCGACCTTATGGTCAAGTTACAAATAAACGCCACGCAGGGCGAAACTTAGTAAGAGAGAAATAATAGCAGCGGAAAATAAGATAACATCGTGGCGCCATCCAGTATACCACAGGCAACTGACTGGGCTCGCTCCCTAAATAGACGGTTCCTCTTGGAGCTCCTCCTCCAAAGCTGGTGTAGTCTCCTCTTCAACTGGTGTTGTATTGTGGCAAGGGTGAGTACTTGGTACTCAGCAAGTCATGCACAGAATGCAACTAATATACTACATGCATGGCTTAATACAAAGGAATAGCTCAGGGTATATTTGCAGTAAAACAGCATTTGACAAGTAGCATAAGTAGATTCGAAAGCAATAGAAACAAGTATAGCATCAATAACTTTTCCAGGAGTTTAATCAACATCCTTCCCAATCCTAGTCCATATTTCCGGCAATGTCATCCATTAAACCAAAACCCTTTTTCCAAGTACACGTTATTTTTATGAAAGCCTAACCCTTGACTGTAATTCCCGAGCGATGTCCAATACCGCGGACACGGCTATTCGAATAGATTTTACACTCTGCAGAGGTTATGCACTTTACCCACAAGATACAGTCAAACACAACCAAGGCGAGTTACATTAACAAAGTCTTTAGGAAACTTCTAACAATACAAGTGGTCCTCCCCGGTTGTTGCACACTAACCCTTCCCTTAGCTAAGGCGAAGTTTAGGCCAACCAACCGTTAGATGGGTACCTGGCCGCAGCCCCGGTACGCTCCCCCGTACAACTTACACAAAGGGTGTAGTTGACATCCTGAGGTCCCACGGGTACGTTATTAGCAACTTAATCAACTAGGTCCGTACCATTACAGAAATGTGGTTGAAAGATTGACTCAGTTCAAAGGCTTGCAAGGAGAATTCCTTAGGGTGACCAGGGCAAGACTACCCAAGAACCAAAACAACATTCCGGTGCCACAATGGCCCACTGATCGTTCTTGCCACATGCCCTGGTCAAAAGCTATTTATCAAACCCCGCTTGATTACTATGCACCACGTGCCATCAACATCACATGATACCTTTCCAAAACAGGTTCAATATATCATTAAGTCAATATTAACATTTGATTGTCCAAAATCATGTCATGAGCACGTAGCAGGTCTAAGCCATATACTACAACGATCTACAACCCATGTTGGCAATTTAGTAATGTCCAACTAGTAATCCACAACTAGGGTGACAAGGGGGTCATGGCACATATTTAAATAGTCAAGGTGTCATACAGCAATTTGGCATTTATCTAAATTCCCATAATTAAGTAAAGCATTTTCTATTTGAACTAGCATGCAATACATTAAATCAAAATAGGTTTCAAAATGGGATCAATATGGTCAAAGCACAACTTGCCTTCAAAAAGTACTTGTTCTTGGTCCTGAGCTGACTCTTGGGTCAACACTTCTCCTTCGAATCCTTCCCAGGCACTTCAACGTCTACCCGTAAAGCGTGCAAATAGCAATACACGAATAAACAATAGGCCAAA
The DNA here is from genome assembly GCA_036346355.1 of Rhipidocladum racemiflorum. Taxonomy (NCBI): domain Eukaryota; kingdom Viridiplantae; phylum Streptophyta; class Magnoliopsida; order Poales; family Poaceae; genus Rhipidocladum; species Rhipidocladum racemiflorum. The sequence goes on along the minus strand of CM070589.1, from coordinate 32,635,937 downwards.
AAGTGTCCAAACATCCAAATAAAATCCATGAACAGAGAGAACATAATTTTATGAATTTTTAGGAACTGGAATCGCTCAATTCGGAGTTAAAGCATAAAAGTTATGATTATTTAAAGTTTAAATAATCAATTAAATAATTTTACAGAGAATAACTTTAGACCAAAAATTAAATAAAATTCATATTTTAGTAGATCTGAATTTTATGAATTTTTAGAAATTTGAATCGTTCAAATCGGAGTTGAAACGCAAAAGTTATAAGCATTTGAAGTTTTGAAATTAAAATCAATTATTAAACCGAATTATTAAATCATTTTCTTTTTCGAAATTATTTATTGCGTCATGGGTGACACGCGTTGGCTCTGATTGGTGGTGGCGTCCAGGCGGCTCATGGGCTCGATCCACGGCTTGGCTCGGTCCACGGTGGACTCGGTCCACGGCTTCGGGTCGGCCGGGGTGGGACCCTTTGGATGGCGTCGACGCAGCGTCACCACGCTCAACGGCGCTGCGACAAGCGGGCCCCACCGTGGCGTCGGCGATGACGTCATGGTGCGGTTCTGCTATCCGCCCGACACGCGGGCCCCACGTGTCGAGACACGGCGCTCGGCGTGTGTGCGGCGCGCGGCGGTACCGCGTGGCACGATCGTGTCCGTTGATTTGAAAATCAACGGCCACGATTAGATCCAGGGTTAACACGTTGAAAACTACATGGTGATCGTGGGCCATTCGATCTAGATCGGACGGTCCAGATCTAACCCTACGTTAACGCTGCTACGGCACGTGGTGATCGTGGGCCGTTGGATCTTGATCCAACAGTCCAGATCTAATCGGGTTTGGAAGCACGTGAACTCACCTCAATCGCACGATCAAGATCGGACGGCGCGCAGAGCTCGCGAGGGCTGATGGCGGTGCGGCGGTCGGGGACGAACGGAGCTGGGGAAGGCGACCTTCGAAGCGGCATTGCGGTGCTCCTCCGGCAAGATGGGTGCACGGCTCGGGCGCGTCTCGGCGAGAGGTTTTCGGATACGGGCTCGGTGTCGACGGAGCGGCTCTGGACACGGTGGGAAACGGCAGAAATCACCGTGGAGACCCAACCAACTCCGGCGAGCAATCGGGCACGAACGACGGCGGCTAGGGTTTCGGGAGGTGGGGCAAAAGGTGCGCACGGTTGAAGCGAACCTCGGAGGCGGCGTGGGGCTTTAAATAGCCTCGGCATGCGCGCGTAGGGCGGAGCCCTATGCCCACACGGCGGAGCAGTCCGAGCCGGACTCGGCCGGGGAAGACGACACCTCCACCGTCCATGTGTCGCGATCGACGGACACGATCGCGTGGGTGCGATCGGATCCGACCGGACTCGGGCTCGAACCGGTGCGGTCCAATCCGGACCGTTGGATCCCGATCCAACGGTCGGGATCGATTAGGGTTAGGAGCGGGTTTGGTCGAGTCGACTGGCTCGGGTCGGACTCGAGTCCGACTCGGGTTCGACTCGGTCGGATGAACAGTACTTAACCCGATTCGAATTTCCAGCGATTTAAAATTTAAAATAATTTCCAGTAATTCATTTAATTCAAGAAAAATAGCAAAATACTCAGAAAAATTCCAGAAAAATTCTGGAAAATATTTTAGGGCATTTGGGACTCAAATAAAATATGTCCAACAAAACTTTATTTGAAAATTTAATTTCTTTAATTATTTCAATATGGAATAAATTCAAATTAAATCCAAATAAATCCAAATAAATTTCAGAAAATTCCAAAAATTCACAAATGTGCAAAATAATATTTAATTTCATGAAAAGCAAAAATTGGGGTGTTACAACTGCATTCTTCTTGCACATGCCAAAGATGGACTTCAAAGCGCGGAGTACTGGAGAGGAAGATCCACCGGAAGCTGAAGTAGTAGGAACAGTGGTAGATGATGAAGCACCTCTGGTGGTAGCTCGTCTAGCTAGCTGAGCTGGGGCCTTCACTGCCCTGATCTGCACCCCAGTATGCTTTGCATCATACTCAAACTACTGATGAGTTACATGCTCTATCATATGCATTATGAATGGAGCGTAACCATAGCTCCTCTTGGGCTCCTGTGCGGTCAAACGAATCTCATTCCAAATGAAGTCAAATACATCAAACGGACGCTGTCCCTCTCGCATCCTACTAAGAAGATTCCTAGTAAAAGAAAGCATGTGGGATGCATCACCCTCTTTGGGAGCCAGCGTTTTTCTGAACAATCTGTTAAGACAAGCAAAGAAAGGCTTCATGCCCTTTGTGCTCCCTTCATCATATTCTGCATCTTCTTCATAAAGAAAATTTAAGTTGGATGCACCCAAGGATGTTTCATTATGAATCTGATCTTTGTCACGGCTATCAGCTTCAGTAAAACCAAGACATCGAGCAAATTGAGCATAAGAGATCTCATACCAAACTCCTTCTGTCATCCAATGCAGAGTGGAGACTCTGTCCCTAGAGATATGCAAAGTAGCATAAAATTGGGCGATGATCTCCAAGTTCCAGTCATGCTGAAAGCTCATTATCCTTTTGGTTCCAGTCCTCTCACATGCTGCAATGACCTCGGTGAAAGTAGCATCCTCAGCGGCAGCCATGTAATCCCAGTCAACCCACTGCATCAGAATCACTGGATTCTTTCTTGGCAATATGACTGACTCATAAAAATCCTGCTGGAAGAAGGTCCAAAAGCGATAGTCTGTGGAGAATTGATCTGTGGCCCTGGGGTTCTCCTCTCTGGCTTTGCGCACTTGGGCGGCTCTTCCTTTGTAATTGACAAGTTTTCTTCTTAGACGAGGATTCCTTTCAGCCTGTCTAAGCTTTGGCATTCCTCGGTCGGGAGCCGGTTGGGACTGAGAAGCTCCTACAACTCCTTTTCCTTTCCTTGTAGGCAAGGGCGCTCCTCGAGGCACGTTCACTGTCTGTGCTGGCTGATCAGGTGGAGGCTCATTGATTGAGATGCCTCCACTTCCTCTGCCTCTTCCTCTGTTCGCAGCCTTTTTGGTTCTCGCACCCGTAGGAGTCTGTCTTGGCCTCTTTCCGCCTAAGATCGTTGTGTCCTTTGAAGGCTGGTTGCCACCTTGACCGGAATCCATTGATCTAAGGGTAGGGATAGAATCGATTAGGCTCAAGAGAGAAACAAACTTGGTTTGGTTTTTATTCTGTTGACATCGGAAGTTCCGACATTTGGACGGAAGTTCTGATACTTTCGATCGGAAAGTCCGATGTCTACGGATTTCAACCAACACAGCATTTCTCCCAAACCAACCGATGGAAAATGATAGAAATTGAGAGGAATGGACTAGAGGAGGAGATAAACAAGTCTACCGAGACGATTTCTCAAAAAGATGCACAAGAATCAAAAGGAATAGATTGAGCCCTAGTGTTACCTCACAGGGAACACGAAGAAATCGCACGGAGAAGATGGTCCTCTCCTAGAAGGAGTCCTTCCCAAGCAAAGATTGGAGGTTCCGAACGGTCAGAAACTCCGATAACGGCAAGAGATGAAAATTGGGAAGGAAGGCAAAAGAGACAAGGACAAGAGGACAAAAAGGCAAATGAGGGAACCTGTCATTTTCTTAAGGCGCTGAGCAGACATCGAAAGTTCCGATGTTAACATCGGAAGTTCCGATCGGATGAAACTTCCAGATATCGGATATTCCGATCACTGTATCGGATGTTCTGATACATTGAAATTTCCAGCTTAGAAGAGATGAAGGAATGGAATTTGAGTGAAGTCGGAAACTCTGAGTCATGTGAACTTTAGGGGATTAATCCACTTGTCATCAGCAAGGAACCAAGCAATCAAAACTATGATTACAAGTGAATTGATCCAAGATCAAGATCCAACAAAACATTTTGAAATACACTCAATAGATTTTGCAATCGGTTTATTTTGAAATTAAACTAACAAACAACAATCAATGAGTGCAATGTTTCAAAACACATTCCGATAGTCTAGGACATTTAGCTCACTCCTAAGCTCGCAAAAGCGTTTCTCATCTAGTGGTTTGGTGAAGATATCGGCCAATTGTTTCTCGGTTCTCACATAGGTAATATCTATGTCTCCCTTAAGCGAGTGATCTCTGAGGAAGTGATGTCGGATGTCTATGTGCTTGGTTCGGGAATGTTGGACGGGATTGTTGACTATTTTAATTGCACTCTCATTATCACATAAGAGTGGTACCTTTTCCATATAAAAACCAAAATCCCTCAAGGTTTGCCTCATCCATAACAATTGTGCACAACAACTTCCCGCGGCAATATATTCGGCTTCGGCGGTGGATAGAGCTACTGAATTTTGTTTCTTTGAGGACCAGGATACTAGTGATCTACCTAGAAATTGACAAGTCCCCGAGGTACTTTTCTATCCACTTTACAACCCGCATAATCAGCATCCGAATAACCAATCAAATCGAATTTTGATCCTTTAGGATACCAAAGCCCTAGATTAGCTGTGTGAATTAAATATCTAAGAATTCTTTTCACGGCTACTAGGTGGCACTCTCTCGGAGCGGCTTGAAATCTTGCACACATGCACACACTAAGCATAATATCGGGCCTAGATGCACAAAGATAGAGTAAGGAACCTATCATAGACTGATATACCTTTTGATCTACCACATTACCTTCTTCATTTAAGCCGAGATGTCCGTTTGTCGCCATGGGTGTATGAATTGGCTTGGCGTTCTCCATGTCAAACTTCTTGAGCATATCCTTGATATATTTTGTTTGGCATAAAAATGTTCCTTCCTTGAGTTGTTTGATTTGAAACCCGAGGAAGAACTTTAGCTCGCCCATCATACACATTTCAAATCTCTTTGTCATTAACCTACTAAATTCCTCACAAAAGTTTTTATTAGTAGACCCAAATATAATGTCATCGACATATATTTGGCATACAAATAAGTCATTATCAACATATTTTGTGAAGAGAGTAGGATCGACTTTACCAATTTCAAAACTCTTTTTAATAAGAAAATCCTTAAGACATTCATACCATGCTCTAGGTGCTTGCTTAAGCCCGTAGAGCGCTTTATGGAGCTTGTATACATGTGTAGGGTTCTTGTGATCTTCCATCCCTGGCGGTTGCTCGACATAAACTAGTTCGGCAATTGGACCATTTAGGAAAGCACTCTTGACGTCCATTTGATAAAGCTTGAAATCATGGTGAGTAGCAAATGCAACCAATATACGAATTGATTCTAATCTAGCAACGGGAGCATAAGTCTCACCAAAATCCAAACCTTCAATTTGAGTGAATCCTTGAGCTACCAACCGAGCTTTATTTCTTGTGACAACTCCGTTTTCATCTTGTTTGTTGCGGAAAATCCATTTAGTTCCTATCACGTTTTGATTAGGTCTTTCCACTAGTGACCACACTTTGTTCCTAACGAAGTTGTTGAGCTCTTCATGCATTGCCATCACCCAATCCGGATCCTTTAATGCATCTTCCACCTTCAAAGGTTCCAAAGTAGACACGAAAGAGTAAAATTCACAAAAATTAGCTACTCTAGAGCGTGTAGTTACCCCCTTTTGGATATCACCAAGGATGTTGTCGATGGGGTGATCTCTTTGGATGCTTTGATGCACTCTTGAATGTGGCATTTGATATGTTTGTTGAATTGGCTCATTGTCTTCAATTTGATCATCCTCCAATAGTTTGCTTGGACTATCTTGAGGAATGTCTTGGCTTTGATTTGAGGTAGGAGGCTCTGCTTGTGTAGATGAATTGTCTTGGTGCTCCTTTTCTTGCAGCCTCACTTCACCTATAGCCATCTTCTTGATCTCAATGCTTGGCTCTTCCTCATTCTCTAACACATTTAAATCAACTTGCTCTACTTGAGAGCCGTTAGATTCATCAAATGTCACGTCTGTCGCTATTTCAACACAACCCGAGGTTTTGTTGAAAACGCGATAGGCGTAGGCATTTGATCCATATCCTAACAAGAAACCTTCATCGATCTTTAGAGCAAATTTAGAGTTCTTAGGCTTCTTGTTAAGAATAAAACATTTACTACCGAAAACTCTAAAATATGAAACATTTGGTTTATTACCGGTGAGAAGCTCATACGCCGTTTTCTTCAATATCTTGTGGAGATATAATCGATTAATGGCGTGACATGCGGTGTTAACTGCTTCCGCCCAAAAATGATCGGAGATCTTGTACTCGTCAAGCATCGTCCTTGCCATCTCGATCAATGTCCGGTTCTTCCTTTCTACAACACCATTTTGTTGAGGAGAGTATGTAGCGGAGAACTCGTGCTTTATCCCTTCATCATCAAGGAATTCTTCGACTTGAGTGTTCTTGAATTCGCTTCCATTATCGCTTCGAATCTTCTTGATTTTCAATTCAAACTCATTTTGTGCTCTTTTTGCAAACTTCTTGATTATCCCTTGTGTCTCACTTTTCTCTTGCAAAAAGAATACCCACGTAAAGCGTGAAAAATCATCAACAATGACTAAACCATATTTGTTACCTCCGATGCTTATATAAGCAACGGGTCCGAAGAGGTCCATGTGTAGAAGCTCCAACGGTCTTGTCGTTGTCATGATGTTCTTTGCGGGATGACACGCTCCAACTTGCTTTCCGGCTTGACAAGCGCTACAAATCCTATTTTTCTCAAACTCAACATTCGTTAGTCCAATGATGTGATCCCCTTTGAGAAGTTTGTCGAGATTTCTCATGCCAACATGGGCTAGCCGGCGATGCCACAACCAACCCATGCTAGACTTTGCCATTAAGCATGTTTGAAGTTTGGCGCTATTTGCATTGAAATCAACCAAATAGAGCTTACCCTTCAAATATCCTTTAAAGGCAATTGAGGAATCATCTCTTCTAAAGATGGTCACATCTACATTAGTAAATAAACAATTGTAGCCCATTTCACAAAGTTGTGATACGGACAACAAGTTGTAATTTAAAGATTTAACTAGAAGAACATTGAAAATGGAATGATCATTAGAAATAGCAATTTTATCTAATCCCATTACCTCACCTTTACCATTGTCACCAAACACAATATTTTCATATTGTGACCCTTTCTCATCAAAAGATGAAAACATTTTCTTTTCTCCGGTCATGTGGTTTGTGCAACCACTATCAAGCACCCAACTTGATCCACCGGAGGTATAATCCTACAAGAGCACATTAGATCTTGTTTTTAGGTACCCAAATCTTTTTGGGTCCTTGCATGTTAGTGATTAAAACCTTCGGTACCCACACCTTCTTCTTACCCATCTCCTTTGAGTTGTGGGCACCGATAAGGAGAGCAACCACTATACCACGGTGGTTCCTCCTCAACTCATAAGAAGCATAGTGAATAGATTGTGATGCATATTGTTGAGGACGCTTTTTCGGCTCTTGCGCGGTTTTAATGACTTGTGTGGTGGTCAATGGTTGATTGCTTTTCCCTTTGACAAACTTGATGCATTCTTTACCTTTCACCACCACACGGTCATTTTCTTTGCATTCATACTTATCATATCCTAGCCCTTCCTTATTTTTGTTTCCACGACTGTTGATGGTCTTGTAAAGGGCATCCTTGGATTGATAAGTCTTGATGCAACCGTACTTTACCAAAGCATTCAATCTCTCGTTTTCCCTTTTTAATACTTGCACAAGTTGAGAATTAGTAGCGCAAGCATTAACGTCAATGTTGTAGCAACGAGAGCAACCATTACTAGTGGGAGGAATAGAAACCATTGAAGAATTAACAATTGGAGAGTTATGATCATTAAGAGACTCAAATTGCACTTCAAGAGCTTGAAGATTGTTTTCCAAACTAATGACATTTTCTTGAAGTGATTCATTTGAACTCTTAAGGATTGTGATTGAATTGTTAGCCAAATCAAGATCTTTGGTTAGCAATTCAATTTTCTCCTTTTTTGTTGCGAGGAGTTTCTCAAAAGCAAGATTTCTCTTCTTTTCACAAATTAGCAATTCTTCTTGCTTTTCAAGAGTCTCCTCTTGGCTATCTATTCTTTTCAATAGTTTATTGATTTTTGCAATGGTAGATTTGTTTAAGTTGCAAAACAAAGCATCATCATCATCATCGCTATCTAATTCACTATCACTACTAGGGGGTTTCGTTTTAGCCATTACCTTGCGCCCTTTGGCCATAAGACAAATAGGCGCGTCGTGGTCGGAGTCGTTGTCGCTCAATTCCCCGAATAGTGACTTGGTTGGTGGAGCGGCTTCTATGGCGAGGGTGGCGACTCCTTCATCATTGGTGTCGGTGTCGGTGTCGGAGTCATTTGTATCCCATTCTTCTCCAATATGAGCTCTCCCAGAGTACTTCTTCTTATAAGTCTTGTTCTTCTTATGCGGCTCATTCTTCTTGGGCTCGTTGGAATTGTTCTTCTTTTTCGGACAATCGGCGATGAAGTGTCCAACTTCACCGCACTCATAGCAAGCTCTTTTTGTGTTTCTTCTTCTTCTTGATTTGTCGTTGTAGTTCTTCTTGTATTTGCTTGATCCGTCATACTTGAGGAACTTCTTGAATTTCCTCACAAATAGTGCCAAATCTTCTTCATCTTCGCTCCTATCTTCCTCTTCATCACTTGAGGTTGATTCTTCCTTTTTACTTGCCTTCAAGGCTATCTCCTTTGATCTTGAGCTCGAACTTTGCTTAGCAAGATTCTTCACTTCCTTTGCTTCCTCTTCCATGAGCTCGTGTGAGAGGATTCTACCAAGAACATCATTTGGGGTGAGTCTCTTGAAGTCTTTTCGCTCTTGTATGAGTGTTACGAGAGTCGAATTCCTTGGAGCAAAGGCTCTTAACATCCTCTTCACCACAACATGATCCGTCATTTCTTTGCTTCCAAGCCCTCAAATTTTGTTGACAAGGATCATCAAGCGATCATACATTTGTTGCGGAGTTTCATCATCATTCATAACAAATCTCCTCAACTTGCCTTCAAGCAATTCAATTCTTGATTCCCTCACTCGATGTTCCTTCATGAGCTACTTGGAGTGTATCCCATATTTCTTTGGCTTCTTCTAAGCCATCCACTATGTTGAACTCCTCGGGACTCAACGCTCCAAGCAATACGCTCGCGGCTTGTGCATTGCGGTGGATATTTTGTTCTTGTTCCGGTGTGAGCTCCATGTCGTCTTCCTGCATATCTAAACCTGTACACACAATCTTCCAAACACTAGGATGGAGAGACATTAGATGCATTTTCATCTTGTGCCTCCAAGTGGAATAATACGTGCCATCGAAAAATGGTGCACGCCCAGAGGGCACGGTAATATAGAAATGAGAAGAAGCGGTATTCAACTTTTCATAATTAAAAGGAATTTGCACTCCCTGCGATGACGTTGAAGTGTCACCTTCTTTGGTCTTCCCGACAGTTCCATGTCCGGCCTTGGGACTCTCCTCTTCACCCGACACGACAACCTTCAACCCGGTGTTTGTCGGGACCCCGAATTTGCAAATCCGGACCCTCTGTGTATTCAGCACTAGTCCAGGAACGCGCTAGTGCACACAGTCTTAACATTGGTAAATATCACAATCATACCACTCGATACCAATAAAGTACTTTATTTAAATAACCAAACTGGTTACTCGACCTTATGGTCAAGTTACAAATGTATGCCTCTCAAGGCGAAACTTATTCAGAGAAAAATAATAGCAGCGGAAAATCAAATAACTTCGTGGCGCCATCCAAAGATACCACAGGCAATGTGGGCTCGCTTCCCTAAGTAGACGGATCCTCCTGGAGTTCCTCCTCCAAAGCTGGCGTAGTCTCCTCTTCAACTGATGTTGTGTTGAGGCAAGGGTGAGTACTTGGTACTCAGCAAGTCATGCACAGAATGCAAGCTAATATACTATATGCATGGCTTGGTACAAAGGAATAGCTCAAGGTATATTTGCGATGTGACATTTGAAAAGTAATATAAGTATATTCGAAAGCAGTAGAAATAAGTAAAGCATAAATAACTTTTCAGGAAATTTAATAAACATTTTCCCCATCCTAAACCACATTTCTATCATCTTCATTATTAAACCAACCCAACTTTCAAACCAAAGTTATTTTTGAGAAAATCTAACCCTTGATCAGTAATTCCGGCGATGTCCAATACCGCGGACACGGCTATTCGAATAGATTCTAAACTCTGCAGAGGTTATGCACTTTACCCACAAGATACAGTCAAACACCACAAAGGCGAGTTCCCGTAACAAAGTCTTTCGGAAACCTCTAACAATACAAGTGGTCCTCCCCGGTTATTGCGCACTAACCCTTCCCTTCGCTAAGGCGAAGTCTAGGCCAATCAACCGTTAGATGGGTACCTGGCCTCAGCCCCGGTACGCTCCCCCGTACAATGTAACATCCCAAAATTTGCTTTTAATTTAATTAGTGTGTTTCTGGGTTTATTTGAATTTTTCAGAAGTTATTTAAAGTCCTCGCTGTTAATTCGGATGGAAGTCTATTGAACTAATCACGTTAAATAAATATCATGCATTTTTGCATAAGCATAAAATCCAAAATTTTGTTGATAATTAAGATAATTGGTAGACGAGTGTTCACTTCAAATATTCTCAAAAATATGTTATATAACGTCGTCGTTGATTTTATAAAAATGCATGCAGTGTCTGTTTCACTAAAAGAATTTTTGCGAAAAATCTACACGTTGAAAAATCGCGAAACCAACTTCGTTAGGTTCCAAACGTTCCCTAGTATTTTAGGGGATTTTTCCAAAATGATTAGGAACTTTCTACAATTTTTTTTCTAAACCCGTTTGAGCTCGCGTACGCGTGTATATATGTATATACATGTGTGTGTACGGTTTCTTTTTCAAACCCTTTCACTCAGTAGATTGGAAGACCTCCCATGCATGCATGAGCGTGAATGCATGTCCCATTCATTCAGCCATTACCTTCCATTGCATGAACGCTGCATTATTCCGGCCGTTGCTAGTCGTTCTTCATTCCAAATTGCTCCTGTTCTTCCTATACTTGTCAATTCCCGGTACAAGCCAAGAACTTGACCATTCATTCGTGCATTACGAAGGGACTAGTAATGTGCATGAACTAGCTAGTACACCATTTATCCTTGCTGCGTGAGAGCACTTGCTACGAAATTTTTTTTTGTAGCGTGTCATGGTCGAGCACTACTAGTGCGCATGGAGCATGCCTCGCCGTTTCCAACCCAGCCGTTTCCATGCAAGGCTCTAGTGGTGCGCTTGGTGCCAGCGGGTTCTAGTGTAGCCACTGTTTCTTGCATGAATGGCTACGGTTCCCTTTCCATAAGTGCATGCAAACGCTTCTTTGGTAAATTTCTCCATTTTGTTTCCATCTACTAGCAACGCTACCTTGATCGTTCATTCCTCCGTCATTTCCAGCGAGCTCACGTCCTGATAGTCTTGCGTGGTGCATTGATAAGGTGGCTTGCTAGTTGCTTGCGAGGGAATGGTTTGGTCCAATACACCTGCTCCTCCTCATTTTGGTCGGATCCTTCTAATCTCCCATCTCATCTTCCCGGCCACAACTTGCCGGTTTGGCGGGTGATGCTTAGCCCCTCGTCGTCGACATCGCCGCCGTCGTTGGAACCGCCGCCACGTCATCACTGCTGTCTTGGGGCCGTCGTCTCCGTCGACGCACTCTACGATCTCGCGTTTCCTGCGCCCATCGGTCTGTAGCTGCTTAGCATCGTCGATTACTTTTCTTTAATTTCTATACGTGCTCTCCATTCCGTCGATCAGTTGATCTAGTCTATGTGTATTTGTGTTTGTAGATGTATTTGGTTAATCCGCATGTATACTGCATTTATGTTCGGACATGTAAATATTTGGTGGTGCGCATGTATTTACATTAGGAAGTATAAGTGTATATTTGAATATGAATATCTTCATGTGTATCAAGCCGAACTAGTATGCGTACGTTTAGGCCATGCGGATGAACAGTACCATGCTAGCTAGTAAAAGATAAGTTATATGTGAACTTTTCCTAAAAATGAGAATTTTGTCTTTTTTGCTAGAAATTCGTGCTAAGTCCGAATCACTTTCAACAAATTTTGTTAATTAGTATAAATTAATACCTTTCTACAATAATTTTTATGAAATTTTATAGATAAATTTATACTATTAAATTATTCATGGAAAGTCTAAATTTATGAATTTTGTAACTATTAAACTATACGTTCGAAAATTCCGAAATAAATTTTATAAATCTTAGAAAATGCTAGTCTAATTATCTGAAAATTTTCATGAAATTATGAGCTAGTTTGATTTGTAGTATTTTTTTTTCGAATGTGTGGTTTATTGGTTGTTTACTACGCGTAGACGTTGAATCGTGCGAGTGCGGGAGTTGAAGACCAAGCTCAAGCCCTAGATCAAGATCATCGAGTTTTTGAAGGCAAGTCGTGCTTTGACCATATTGCTCCTAGTGTTTTCAAACATATTTTTATTTATATTATGCATGCTATGTTGATTAAAATGAGTAATTTAATTTGGGTTAAGTAGATAATAAACCTAGTTGTTAATTCCACCCTTGATGATTAATATTTGTATGTCATGTATCCATTGTTACCATAAGTTGGGTTTATATAGTTGGTTAGTATGATTGTGCCAACACGGGAGGCTAGACCGTGAATAGTTGCTTAGCTATGCTTACGTGAAATATGTTTCAAATGGGAAAATAATATTGACTAATGATATATGGAATGAATTTTGGAATCAGTGTGATCTTGCCACGTGATGATGTGAAGTGTAGGTACCCTTGTGGTTCTACATGGTAATTGATGTTATTGTTGGCATGCGTTGCGCAATAATCAAGCTGGGGTGATAAATAGATTTAGGCAGGGGCAAGTGGCAAGGTTGATCTGGTGGGCCATGATTGGTACCGGAAAGTCGTTTTGGTTCTTTGGGTAGTCTTGCCCTGGTCACCCTAAGGACTTAACCTTGCAAGCCTTTGAACTGAGTCAATCGTGCAACCACATGTCTCAGAATGGGGCGGACCTAGTTGAGTAGGTTGCTAATAACTTGCATTTGGTACCTAAGGGTGTCAACTATACCTTTTGTGTAGTTGAGCGGGGAGCGTCTGGGTGCTACGGCTAGGTACCCTATCCAACGGTTGGTTGACCTATACTTCGCTGTACCTTAGGAAGGGATAGTGTGCAACAACCGAGAGGTCCACTTGTATAGTTAGAGGCTTCGAAGGCTTTGTTATGATCACTCATTCGCATACTCTTGTATGGCGATTCACGGCAGACGTGGTGAGTTGATCGTATCTTGTGGGTAAAGTGCATAACCTCTGCAGAGTGTACAAACTATTCGAATAGCCGAGTCCACTGTGATCGACAACGCTGGGATTACAGTCAAGGGTTAGATCTTTTAAAATAAAATGTGGGAATGGGTGGCCGAGTGCCGAGACAATATTGCTAAAGTGATTTAGGGCTTTGAGCCGAATTGTTTAAAAGAGATTGATAACTTACTATATAATATGGTTTTACCGCTTTTGAATCTATTAATGTTGTTTAATTAAAGCAAAATCTTTGTTTGAGGCAAAACAACCACTTAAGCCATTCCTTTGGAAGAAACCTGCATATAGTAATAGGATTGCACCTCTGTGCATGACTTGCTGAGTATGTTGTATCCTCACCCTTGCTTCCAACAAAATCATCAATAGAGGAGAAGACTACAACTTCAAAGGAGGAGAAGTTCCGCGAGGAGGCAGTTATCTAGGCGTTGAACCTGGTCAGTTGCCTGTGGCATGCTTGATGGGAGTCACCGACGTTTTCATTCCGCTGCTGATTATTTACTTTTGTTATTGTAAGCCCTGCGTGGCAGACTATTTGTAAGGTGACCTTAAGGTCTTGTAACCAGTTTATTTAATGTTTGAAGTACTTTATTATTAATTCCACTGTGTATGATTGTGGTACTTCATCCCTGTTTAACTGTGTGTACTAGCGTGATCCTGGACTAGTACAGAAAACACAGAGGGTCCGGATTTGCAGATTCGGGTCCCGACAGAGGTGGTATCAGAGCCATACTGACTGTAGGTCCTGACCCTAGATAGATTGGCCATCTTTAGGAGCTTCAAAATTATTTTTTTTTCTAAAGAGAAAATTTAACTTGAACGAATAATATGCTCGTGACTTATCTTATTCTTCTATTCTCTCCTCTTTGCTGAAACTTCTATCCTTTCCTTTGGTTTAAATGGAAATCTTACCTGAGTCGTTCTTAATAGCCTACGTTGTTTCACACTTAAGGAGAAAGTACTGGATGCCGCTGTCAACCCTGAAGATCATGAAGCGAGGGATCATCAAGCTCGAAGAGAAGTAGATTGATGAAGTCTTCCCGAAGCTTGAGGAACTAGTGCTTTGGTAGTCAGTGAGACTCATGTGTGAGAGTCGCGTCTCTTAAGATAGGGAGTTACCCTTTTAGACGCTAGATCATTGTGTGCTTAGGAAATTTGGTTCTTCTTTGATCGTTGAGTGTGCAGTATGCGTTGCATAGCTTTTAGGCTTGTGTAAGCAACCATACCAAGTTATTAATAATGTTTGTATAAGTTTTGGGTTAATCCTTCTTCCCTGCACTAGGATCCTTGAACCTTACCTTTGCTTTCCCCTCTTAACTAAACCTTTGTGTCAACAGATGGAAGGGATCGACCACACCAGTGTTTACGGCGATTCAAGTCAATACGATTCTTTGCTACCATTGAAAAGCGAGAGACAAACAAGCGACTATCTACCGTACCGACAAGAACTAATCGAACTTGAATCGCTTACCACCGCTCAAACCCGGCTATTGCGGATGGTGATGCAACAGATGAACGCTAATGGTGCTAAAATCAATACCCCTACAACGACAGACGAAACGGCTTATGCGCAGCAAAGTTCTCCTTGTTTATGAAGACTAAACCACCCACATTTGATGGATCAGCCACTTCCAGAGATGCAGAAATTTGGCTTCGCATCATAGAAGAGAAGCTAGCTTTGGTGCAATGTGAGGATAGAGAAAAAGTTCCCTATGCTACGTGCAGTTAGAAGGAAATGCATTAGCCTGGTGGAAAGATTTCTATGCCACTTTTGAGGATGGACATACCATCACTTGGATGGAGTTTGCCACCGTCTTTAAATCGGCACTTCTGTCGTCGAAGACGAGTGGAACCATAGTAAGACCAAGGAAGAAGGGTACATCCGCACTGATACTATACAGGTGTTGTTCTTTGAAGTGTTGCCAACCAAACAAAATCAAAAGACCGTGCATGTATCTGTTGTGGAGAAATAGGACACACTGCTGATGAACATGCAATCAATTGTTCCAGCTGTGAAGGGATCCATTTACCTGGAGAATGTCCTATGAGCAACGTCACATGCTATCTTTGTGAAGGTAGGGATCATTGCCCAGCTCAATGCCCCCTGGATTCATTAGTGACCGCTGTGACTCGGCGTCAGCGAGAGGATTTTCGAGCTGTCATTGCTCAAGAGTTAGCAAGGAGAGAAGGATTGTCATCCGCACTTACGGTGCCGCATGAAGAAAAGAAGAAGAAGCATGTCAACCTTATCAGTCTACCTCAAGAAGCCAGTGATACTTGGTCACCATGGAATTGTTTTCTATGTGGTGAAAAAGGCCATTGGGCTAGAGAATGTCCCCTCAATCCAGCAAGACAACCCAAACATTCCTGCCACAACTGTGGTGAGTTAGGTCATTTTGTTAAGAAATGTCCCCAGAAAGATCAAGCAATTTCTGAAGTCATGATCATTCCGGAAATTGGATCAGTTAAGTTTATAGCACCAAGAGTGAGTGGTAATACCAAGGAAGCAACTCGCTCAAGGAGTCGGTTGAAGCAAGAAAGATTGGTTAACAAAACTCTTATTCTCGGAGATGGATACAAGGAATTTGAGGACAACTGCAAGCGTCAGAAAACTTGTCAAGAAGGATCACCACAACAGCAAGTGAGGAGTGCCTCTCAGCAACTCAATGATCATGCTGCTCAGACTTTGTTTAAGACAATTTCACCCGTGCCTCGTCTTAAAGGTCGGATTTTCCACAACACCCCCACGGAGAAAAGTTCTCGAGGAAGAAGTTTACTATCTAGAATTTGCTATGCTTGTCGCCAGCCAGGACATTTTGCTAACAACTGCAACCAAAAGAAAGTGGTCACTGCAGATCGCATCAATCTCAGTTCTATCTCTATCAAGAATAGAGATATGTCAGGAGGAAGCCAGCAGACGTCATCCAAGCGTTGCTATTGCTGCAATAAGCCAGGACACTATGCTAGAAGTTGTCCTAAGAGAAGTTGTGATACACCTGCCTGTTTCAATTCCAGTCCTACACCTACCAAGACATCAATACCAGGAGAAAATTGCGGAACAAGTCGCGCTGGAGATACGCAACCCGTGCGAAAGGTTCAGATGCAGAAGAAGTGTGCGAATGAAGACCCTACTGAGGAAGTCCAGGGCATAAGATTTCTTTAAACAATGTAATGTTTCATGCTTATGAGAGAGTGATTAGTTGAGAAACCTATGTAAGAATTCTCTCATAAAAAAAATAATATATAGCTGGTTTGTGAGCATGCTGATATGTAAAGTTTTGAAGCAAGAGTATTAATAAAGATCAGATGTCTTCATAGAGCAGCTAATAATGAGTTGTGTGGAATGATAGCCATAGAGCTAGAACTTGAGGCTATGAGCACAGTGTGGTGTCATGGTATGAGCCACCGTTTGTTGTGGTACAGGTAACATGAAGGTGAGCCTGAAGGTTGTTGTTTTGAGATAAATCTTCAGTGTGTGGAAGGTTGCCAATGTCAGTATAGACAACTCGTAGAGCATGTACAGCTGATATGTTTGGTTACTCATTGTATTGGAAACCAAGACCTTAGATGCTAATTTTAGAGTGGATTAGTCACATCCAAGTATAGGGTGGTTTTGGTTTGTGGTCACGGAAGTGTGAGGAAGCTCCAGTAACCGTAGTTCGGGATGGCCAGTTGATGGTCAATAGTGTGAAGCTGCTAGTCGAGAGGAAGGACCAGTGATCGGCAAATACTCAGAAGTGCATTCCTAAGACTTACTTGGTATACCACCAGGCAGAGATAGCGAGTTGTGATCAAATGGGTGCCAGTATTTTCCCAATAGCTAAAAAACCCTATCAGAGGGCTGTCAATAAGTGGATAGAGATGAAGGAACAGATCGAGGAGATGTTTTGGAATTAATCAAGGATTACAACATAGGAATCTATTACCATCCCAGCAAGGTTAACGTGGTAGCCGATGTCTTGAGCCGGCAGAGTCACAGCGTGAATATACTAATCAGGGAGAATCAGGACGAGATATGAATAGGAGTTAGAAGATTTTGTGTATTCCAGAATTACACCTCTCAAAGGAATCAGAAGGTTTTACACAAAAGGGAAGCTCACACCAAGATACGTTGGTCCATTCAAGATTCTAAGTCGAAGAGGTGAAGTTGCTTATCAGCTAGAATTTCCGCAATTGTGAGGAGTACATGATGTTTTTCACATTTCACAGTTGAAGAAGTGTTTGTGAGTACCTGAGGAACAAGCACCTCTGGAAGCCATCGATTTGCAGGAAGATTTGACTTATAAGGAATACCTCATCAAGATTTTGGACTCAGTTGATTGAGAGACAAGAAATAAATCAATCCGTTTCTGATGAGTTCAGGGGAGTACTCACTCGTAAAGCGAAACGACTTGGGAAACCCGAAGAAAACATGGAGAAGGAGTTTCCGAGCCTATTCTCTGGTTAGCCTCGAATCTCGGGGACGAGATTCTGTTAAGGGGGGGAGGTTTGTAACATCCCAAAATTTGCTTTTAATTTAATTAGTGTGTTTTAGGTTTATTTGAATTTTTCAGAAGTTATTTAAAGTCCTCGCTGTTAATTCGGATGGAAGTCTATTGAACTAATCACGTTAAATAAATATCATGCATTTTTGCATAAGCATAAAATCCAAAATTTTGTTGATAATTAAGATAATTGGTAGACGAGAGTGTTCACTTCAAATATTCTCAAAAATATGTTATATAACGTCGTCGTTGATTTTATAAAAATGCATGCAGTGTCTGTTTCACTAAAAGAATTTTTGCGAAAAATCTACACGTTGAAAAATCGCGAAACCAACTTCGTTAGGTTCCAAACGTTCCCTAGTATTTTAGGGGATTTTTCCAAAATGATTAGGAACTTTCTACAATTTTTTTTCTAAACCCGTTTGAGCTCGCGTACGCGTGTATATATGTATATACATGTGTGTGTACGGTTTCTTTTTCAAACCCTTTCACTCAGCCGATTGGAAGACCTCCCATGCATGCATGAACGTGAATGCATGTCCCATTCATTCAGCCATTACCTTCCATTGCATGAACGCCTGCATTATTCCAGTCGTTGCTAGTCGTTCTTCATTCCAGTAGTTCCTGTTCTTCCTATACTTGTCAATTCCCAGTACAAGCCAGTAACCAGCCATTCATTCGTGCATTACGAAGGGACTAGTAATGTGCATGAACTAGCTAGTACACCATTTATCCTTGCCTGCGTGAGAGCACTTGCTACGAAATTTTTTTTTGTAGCGTGTCATGGTCGAGCACTACTAGTGCGCATGGAGCATGCCTCGCCGTTTCCAACCCAGCCGTTTCCATGCAAGGCTATAGTGGTGCGCTTGGTGCCAGCGGTTTCTAGTGTAGCCGGTGTTTCTTGCATGAATGGCTACGGTTCCCTTTCCATAAGTGCATGCAACGGTAGGCCGCTTCTTTGGTAAATTTCTCCATTTTGTTTCCATCTACTAGCAACGCTTACCTTCAGTCGTTCATTCCTCCGTCATTTCCAGCGAGCTCACGTCCTGATAGTCTTGCGTGGTGCATTGATAAGGTGGCTTGCTAGTTGCTTGCGAGGGAATGGTTTGGTCCAATACACCTGCTCCTCCTCATTTTGGTCGGATCCTTCTAATCTCCCATCTCATCTTCCCAAAGACAACTTGCCGGTTTGGCGGATCGATGCTTAGCCCCTCATCGCCGTCGACATCGCCGCCCGTCGTTGGAACCGCCGCCACGCCATCGCTGCTGCTGTCTTGGGGCCGTCGTCTCCGTCGGCGCACTCTCTCGATCTCGCGTTTCCTCGCGCCATCGGTCTGCGCCGCTGCTTAGCATCGTCAAGATTTTTCTTTAATTTCTTTACGTGCGCTCCATTCCGTCGATCAGTTGATCTAGTCTATGTGTATTTGTGTTTGTAGATGTATTTGGTTAATCCGCATGTATCTTGCATTTATGTTCGGCCAGGTAAATATTTGGTGGTGCGCATGCATTTACAGTAGGAAGTATAAGTGTATATTTGAATATGAATATCTTCATGTGTATCAAGCCGAACTAGTATGCGTGCGTTTAGGCCATGCGGATGAAACGATTACCATGCTAGCTAGTAAAAGATAAGTTATATGTGAACTTTTCCTAAAAATGAGAATTTTGTCTTTTTGCTAGAAATTAGTGCTAAGTCCGAATTACTTTCAACAAATTTTGTTAATTAGTATAAATTAATACCTTTCTACAATAATTTTTATGAAATTTTATAGATAAATTTATACTATTAAATTATTCATGGAAAGTCTAAATTTATGAATTTTGTAACTATTAAACTATACGTTCGAAAATTCCGAAATAAATTTTATAAATCTTAGAAAATGCTAGTCTAATTATCTGAAAATTTTCATGAAATTATGAGCTAGTTTGATTTGTAGTATTTTTTTTTCGAATGTGTGGTTTATTGGTTGTTTACTACGCGTAGACGTTGAACTGCATGAGAGTGCGGGAGTTGAAGACCAAGCTCAAGCCCTAGATCAAGATCATCAGATTTTTGAAGGCAAGTCGTGCTTTGACCATATTGCTCCTAGTGTTTTCAAACATATTTTTATTTATATTATGCATGCTATGTTGATTAAAATGAGTAATTTAATTTGGGTTAAGTAGATAATAAACCTAGTTGTTAATTCCACCCTTGATGATTAATATTTGTATGTCATGTATCCATTGTTACCATAAGTTGGGTTTATATAGTTGGTTAGTATGATTGTGCCAACACGGGAGGCTAGACCGTGAATAGTTGCTTAGCTATGCTTACGTGAAATATGTTTCAAATGGGAAAATAATATTGACTAATGATATATGGAATGAATTTTGGAATCAGTGTGATCTTGCCACGTGATGATGTGAAGTGTAGGTACCCTTGTGGTTCTACATGGTAATTGATGTTATTGTTGGCATGCGTTGCGCAATAATAAATCTTGGGTGATAAATAGATTTAGACCGGGGCAAGTGGCAAGGTTGATCTGGTGGGCCATGATTGGTACCGGGAAAGTCGTTTTGGTTCTTTGGGTAGTCTTGCCCTGGTCACCCTAAGGACTTAACCTTGCAAGCCTTTGAACTGAGTCAATCGTGCAACCACATGTCTCAGTAATGGGGCGGACCTAGTTGAGTAGGTTGCTAATAACTTGCATTTGGTACCTAAGGGTGTCAACTATACCTTTTGTGTAGTTGAGCGGGGGGCGTCTGGTGCTACGGCTAGGTACCCTATCCAACGGTTGGTTGACCTATACTTACTTTGTACCTTAGGGAAGGGATAGTGTGCAACAACCTGAGAGGTCCACTTGTATAGTTAGAGGCTTACGAAGGCTTTGTTATGATCACTCATTCGCATACTCTTGTATGGCGATTCACGGCAGACGTGGTGAGTTGATCGTATCTTGTGGGTAAAGTGCATAACCTCTGCAGAGTGTACAAACTATTCGAATAGCCGAGTCCACGGTCTTTGGACAACGCTCAGATTACATCAAGGGTTAGATCTTTTAAAATAAAATGTGGGAATGGGTGGCCGAGTGCCGAGACAATATTGCTAAAGTGATTTAGGGCTTTGAGCCGAATTGTTTAAAAAGAGATTGATAACTTACTATATAATATGGTTTTACTTCTTTTGAATCTATTAATGTTGTTTAATTAAAGCAAAATGCTGTTTGAGGCAAAACAACCACTTAAGCCATTCCTTTGGAAGAAACCCTGCATATAGTAATAGGATTGCACCTCTGTGCATGACTTGCTGAGTATGTTGTATACTCACCCTTGCTTCCAACAAAATCATCAGTTGAGGAGAAGACTACAACTTCAAAGGAGGAGAAGTTCCGCGAGGAGGCAGTTATCTAGGAGTTGAACCTTGTCAGTTGCCTGTGGCATGCTGATGGGAGTCACCGACGTTTTCATTCCGCTGCTGATTATTTACTTTTGTTATTGTAAGCCCTGCGTGGCAGACTATTTGTAAGGTGACCTTAAGGTCTTGTAACCAGTTTATTTAATGTTTGAAGTACTTTATTATTAATTCCACTGTGTATGATTGTGGTACTTCATCCCTGTTTAACTGTGTGTACTAGCGTGATCCTGGACTAGTACAGAAAACATAGAGGGTCCGGATTTGCAGATTCGGGTCCCGACAGAGGTGGTATCAGAGCCATACTGACTGTAGGTCCTGACCCTAGATAGATTGGCCATCTTTAGGAGCTTCAAAATTATTTTTTTTTCTAAAGAGAAAATTTAACTTGAACGAATAATATGCTCGTGACTTATCTTATTCTTCTATTCTCTCCTCTTTGCTGAAACTTCTATCCTTTCCTTTGGTTTAAATGGAAATCTTACCTGAGTCGTTCTTAATAGCCTACGTTGTTTCACACTTAAGGAGAAAGTACTGGATGCCGCTGTCAACCCTGAAGATCATGAAGCGAGGGATCATCAAGCTCGAAGAGAAGTAGATTGATGAAGTCTTCCCGAAGCTTGAGGAACTAGTGCTTTGGTAGTCAGTGAGACTCATGTGTGAGAGTCGCGTCTCTTAAGATAGGGAGTTACCCTTTTAGACGCTAGATCATTGTGTGCTTAGGAAATTTGGTTCTTCTTTGATTGTTGAGTGTGCAGTATGCGTTGCATAGCTTTTAGGCTTGTGTAAGCAACCATACCAAGTTATTAATAATGTTTGTATAAGTTTTGGGTTAATCCTTCTTCCCTGCACTAGGATCCTTGAACCTTACCTTTGCTTTCCCCTCTTAACTAAACCTTTGTGTCAACAGATGGAAGGGATCGACCACACCAGTGTTTCTGAAGCAGTTCAAGTCAATACAGTTGCTGCTACCATTGAAAAAGCAGAGACAAACAAGCAGCTATCTACCGTACCGACAGTAACTAATCAGAACTTGAATCAGTTTACCACCGCTCAAACCCAGCTATTGCGGATGGTGATGCAACAGATGAACGCTAATGGTGCTAAAATCAATACCCCTACAACGCATGCATTGCACAATGTACCTTGTCTCAACCAAAGTTCTCCTTGTTTATGAAGACTAAACCACCCACATTTGATGGATCAGCCACTTCCAGAGATGCAGAAATTTGGCTTCGCATCATAGAAGAGAAGCTAGCTTTGGTGCAATGTGAGGATAGAGAAAAAGTTCCCTATGCTACGTGCCAGTTAGAAGGAAATGCATTAGCCTGGTGGAAAGATTTCTATGCCACTTTTGAGGATGGACATACCATCACTTGGATGGAGTTTGCCACCGTCTTTCGTCAAGACTTCACCGCCGTAAGACAAAGTGGAACCATAGTAAGACCAAGGAAGAAGGGTACATCCGCACTTTGATACTATACAGGTGTTGTTCTTTGAAGTGTTGCCAACCAAACAAAATCAAAAGACCGTGCATGTATCTGTTGTGGAGAAATAGGACACACTGCTGATGAACATGCAATCAATTGTTCCAGCTGTGAAGGGATCCATTTACCTGGAGAATGTCCTATGAGCAACGTCACATGCTATCTTTGTGAAGGTAGGGATCATTGCCCAGCTCAATGCCCCCTGGATTCATTAGTGACCGCTGTGACTCGGCGTCAGCGAGAGGATTTTATTTGTCATTGCTCAAGAGTTAGCAAGGAGAGAAGGATTGTCATCCGCACTTACGGTGCCGCATGAAGAAAAGAAGAAGAAGCATGTCAACCTTATCAGTCTACCTCAAGAAGCCAGTGATACTTGGTCACCATGGAATTGTTTTCTATGTGGTGAAAAAGGCCATTGGGCTAGAGAATGTCCCTCAATCCAAAGAAGACAACCCAAACATTCCTCGCCACAAGCTGTGGTGAGTTAGGTCATTTTGTTAAGAAATGTCCCCAGAAAGATCAAGCAATTTCTGAAGTCATGATCATTCCGGAAATTGGATCAGTTAAGTTTATAGCACCAAGAGTGAGTGGTAATACCAAGGAAGCAACTCGCTCAAGGAGTCGGTTGAAGCAAGAAAGATTGGTTAACAAAACTCTTATTCTCGGAGATGGATACAAGGAATTTGAGGACAACTGCAAGCGTCAGAAAACTTGTCAAGAAGGATCACCACAACAAGCAAGTGAGGAGTGCCTCTCGGCAACTCAATGATCATCTTTGCTCGGACTTTGTTTAAGACAATTTCACCGTGCCTCGTCTTAAAGGTCGGATTTTCCACAACACCCCCACGGAGAAAAGTTCTCGAGGAAGAAGTTTATTGTCTAGAATTTGCTATGCTTGTCGCCAGCCAGGACATTTTGCTAACCACTGCAACAAGAAGAAAGTGGTCACTGCAGATCGTATCAATCTCAGTTCTGTCTCTCTCAAGAATAGAGCTATGTCAGGAGGAAGTCAGCAGACGTCATCCAAGCGTTGCTATTGCTGCAATAAGCCAGGACACTATGCTAGAAGTTGTCCTAAGAGAAGTTGTGATACACCTGCCTGTTTCAATTCCAGTCCTACACCTACCAAGACATCAATACCAGGAGAAAATTGCGGAACAAGTCGCGCTGGAGATACGCAACCCGTGCGAAAGGTTCAGATGCAGAAGAAGTGTGCGAATGAAGACCCTACTGAGGAAGTCCAGGGCATAAGATTTCTTTAAACAATGTAATGTTTCATGCTTATGAGAGAGTGATTAGTTGAGAAACCTATGTAAGAATTCTCTCATAAAAAAAATAATATATAGCTGGTTTGTGAGCATGCTGATATGTAAAGTTTTGAAGCAAGAGTATTAATAAAGATCAGATGTCTTCATAGAGCAGCTAATAATGAGTTGTGTGGAATGATAGCCATAGAGCTAGAACTTGAGGCTATGAGCACAGTGTGGTGTCATGGTATGAGCCACCGTTTGTTGTGGTACAGGTAACATGAAGGTGAGCCTGAAGGTTGTTGTTTTGAGATAAATCTTCAGTGTGTGGAAGGTTGCCAATGTCAGTATAGACAACTCGTAGAGCATGTACAGCTGATATGTTTGGTTACTCATTGTATTGGAAACCAAGACCTTAGATGCTAATTTTAGAGTGGATTAGTCACATCCAAGTATAGGGTGGTTTTGGTTTGTGGTCACTAAGTGTGAGGAAGCTCCAGTAACCGTAGTTCGGGATGGCCAGTTGATGGTCAATAGTGTGAAGCTGCTAGTCGAGAGGAAGGACCAGTGATCGGCAAATACTCAGAAGTGCATTCCTAAGACTTACTTTGTATACCACCAGGCAGAGATAGCGAGTTGTGATCAAATGGGTGCCAGTATTTTCCCAATAGCTAAAAAAACCCTATCAGAGGGCTGTCAATAAGTGGATAGAGATGAAGGAACAGATCGAGGAGATGTTTTGGAATTAATCAAGGATTACAACATAGGAATCTATTACCATCCCAGCAAGGTTAACGTGGTAGCCGATGTCTTGAGCCGGCAGAGTCACAGCGTGAATATACTAATCAGGGAGAATCAGGACGAGATATGAATAGGAGTTAGAAGATTTTGTGTATTCCAGAATTACACCTCTCAAAGGAATCAGAAGGTTTTACACAAAAGGGAAGCTCACACCAAGATACGTTGGTCCATTCAAGATTCTAAGTCGAAGAGGTGAAGTTGCTTATCAGCTAGAATTTCCGCAATTGTGAGGAGTACATGATGTTTTTCACATTTCACAGTTGAAGAAGTGTTTGTGAGTACCTGAGGAACAAGCACCTCTGGAAGCCATCGATTTGCAGGAAGATTTGACTTATAAGGAATACCTCATCAAGATTTTGGACTCAGTTGATTGAGAGACAAGAAATAAATCAATCCGCTTCTGCAGAGTTCAGTGGAGTACTCACTCGTAAAGCGAAACGACTTGGGAAACCCGAAGAAAACATGGAGAAGGAGTTTCCGAGCCTATTCTCTGGTTAGCCTCGAATCTCGGGGACGAGATTCTGTTAAGGGGGGGAGGTTTGTAACATCCCAAAATTTGCTTTTAATTTAATTAGTGTGTTTCTGGGTTTATTTGAATTTTTCAGAAGTTATTTAAAGTCCTCGCTGTTAATTCGGATGGAAGTCTATTGAACTAATCACGTTAAATAAATATCATGCATTTTTGCATAAGCATAAAATCCAAAATTTTGTTGATAATTAAGATAATTGGTAGACGAGAGTGTTCACTTCAAATATTCTCAAAAAATATGTTATATAACGTACGTCGTTGATTTTATAAAAATCTGTACAGGTGTCTGTTTCACTAAAAGAATTTTTGCGAAAAATCTACACGTTGAAAAATCGCGAAACCAACTTCGTTAGGTTCCAAACGTTCCCTAGTATTTTAGGGGATTTTTCCAAAATGATTAGGAACTTTCTACAATTTTTTTTCTAAACCCGTTTGAGCTCGCGTACGCGTGTATATATGTATATACATGTGTGTGTACGGTTTCTTTTTCAAACCCTTTCACTCAGCCGATTGGAAGACCTCCCATGCATGCATGAACGTGAATGCATGTCCCATTCATTCAGCCATTACCTTCCATTGCATGAACGCCTGCATTATTCCAGCCGTTGCTAGTCGTTCTTCATTCCAAATTCCTCGTTCTTCCTATACTTGTCAATTCCCAAGACAAGCCAAGAACTGACCATTCATTCGTGCATTACGAAGGGACTAGTAATGTGCATGAACTAGCTAGTACACCATTTATCCTTGCCTGCGTGAGAGCACTTGCTACGCAATTTTTTTTTGTAGCGTGTCATGGTCGAGCACTACTAGTGCGCATGGAGCATGCCTCGCCGTTTCCAACCCAGCCGTTTCCATGCAAGGCTATAGTGGTGCGCTTGGTGCCAGCGGTTTCTAGTGTAGCCAGCTGTTTCTTGCATGAATGGCTACGGTTCCCTTTCCATAAGTGCATGCAACCGGCGCTTCTTTGGTAAATTTCTCCATTTTGTTTCCATCTACTAGCAACGCTTACCTTGATCGTTCATTCCTCCGTCATTTCCAGCGAGCTCACGTCCTGATAGTCTTGCGTGGTGCATTGATAAGGTGGCTTGCTAGTTGCTTGCGAGGGAATGGTTTGGTCCAATACACCTGCTCCTCCTCATTTTGGTCGGATCCTTCTAATCTCCCATCTCATCTTCCCCAGCACAACTTGCCGGTTTGGCGGATCGATGCTTAGCCCTCATCGTTGCCGACATCGCCGCCGTCGTTGGAACCGCCGCCGTCACGTCACTGCTGCTGTCTTGGGGCCGTCGTCTCCGTCGACGCACTCTCTGATCTCGCGTTTCCTGCGCCCATCGGTCTGCGCCGCTGCTTAGCATCGTCCAGTACTTTTCTTTAATTTCTTTACGTGCGCTCCATTCCGTCGATCAGTTGATCTAGTCTATGTGTATTTGTGTTTGTAGATGTATTTGGTTAATCCGCATGTATACTGCATTTATGTTCGGACATGTAAATATTTGGTGGTGCGCATGTATTTACATTAGGAAGTATAAGTGTATATTTGAATATGAATATCTTCATGTGTATCAAGCCGAACTAGTATGCGTACGTTTAGGCCATGCGGATGAACAGTACCATGCTAGCTAGTAAAAGATAAGTTATATGTGAACTTTTCCTAAAAATGAGAATTTTGTCTTTTTTGCTAGAAATTCGTGCTAAGTCCGAATCACTTTCAACAAATTTTGTTAATTAGTATAAATTAATACCTTTCTACAATAATTTTTATGAAATTTTATAGATAAATTTATACTATTAAATTATTCATGGAAAGTCTAAATTTATGAATTTTGTAACTATTAAACTATACGTTCGAAAATTCCGAAATAAATTTTATAAATCTTAGAAAATGCTAGTCTAATTATCTGAAAATTTTCATGAAATTATGAGCTAGTTTGATTTGTAGTATTTTTTTTTCGAATGTGTGGTTTATTGGTTGTTTACTACGCGTAGACGTTGAACTGTGCGAGAGTGCGGGAGTTGAAGACCAAGCTCAAGCCCTAGATCAAGATCATCAGATTTTTGAAGGCAAGTCGTGCTTTGACCATATTGCTCCTAGTGTTTTCAAACATATTTTTATTTATATTATGCATGCTATGTTGATTAAAATGAGTAATTTAATTTGGGTTAAGTAGATAATAAACCTAGTTGTTAATTCCACCCTTGATGATTAATATTTGTATGTCATGTATCCATTGTTACCATAAGTTGGGTTTATATAGTTGGTTAGTATGATTGTGCCAACACGGGAGGCTAGACCGTGAATAGTTGCTTAGCTATGCTTACGTGAAATATGTTTCAAATGGGAAAATAATATTGACTAATGATATATGGAATGAATTTTGGAATCAGTGTGATCTTGCCACGTGATGATGTGAAGTGTAGGTACCCTTGTGGTTCTACATGGTAATTGATGTTATTGTTGGCATGCGGTGCGCAATAATCAAGTGGGGTGATAAATAGATTTAGGCCGGGCAAGTGGCAAGGTTGATCTGGTGGGCCATGATTGGTACCGGGAAAGTCGTTTTGGTTCTTTGGGTAGTCTTGCCCTGGTCACCCTAAGGACTTAACCTTGCAAGCCTTTGAACTGAGTCAATCGTGCAACCACATGTCTCAGTAATGGGGCGGACCTAGTTGAGTAGGTTGCTAATAACTTGCATTTGGTACCTAAGGGTGTCAACTATACCTTTTGTGTAGTTGAACGGGGAGCGTCTGGGTGCTACGGCTAGGTACCCTATCCAGCGGTTGGTTGACCTATACTTCGCTGTACCTTAGGGAAGGGATAGTGTGCAACAACCGGAGAGGTCCACTTGTATAGTTAGAGGCTTACGAAGGCTTTGTTATGATCACTCATTCGCATACTCTTGTATGGCGATTCACGGCAGACGTGGTGAGTTGATCGTATCTTGTGGGTAAAGTGCATAACCTCTGCAGAGTGTACAAACTATTCGAATAGCCGAGTCCACGATGCCGGACAACGCTCGGGGATTACAATCAAGGGTTAGATCTTTTAAAATAAAATGTGGGAATGGGTGGCCGAGTGCCGAGACAATATTGCTAAAGTGATTTAGGGCTTTGAGCCGAATTGTTTAAAAAGAGATTGATAACTTACTATATAATATGGTTTCTACCGCTTTTGAATCTATTAATGTTGTTTAATTAAAGCAAAATGCTGTTTGAGGCAAAACAACCACTTAAGCCATTCCTTTGGAAGAAACCCTGCATATAGTAATAGGATTGCACCTCTGTGCATGACTTGCTGAGTATGTTGTATACTCACCCTTGCTTCCAACAAAATCATCAGTTGAGGAGAAGACTACAACTTCAAAGGAGGAGAAGTTCCGCGAGGAGGCAGTTATCTAGGAGTTGAACCTTGTCAGTTGCCTGTGGCATATTGATGGGAGTCACCGACGTTTTCATTCCGCTGATTATTTACTTTTGTTATTGTAAGCCTGCGTGTGACTATTTGTAAGGTGACCTTAAGGTCTTGTAACCAGTTTATTTAATGTTTGAAGTACTTTATTATTAATTCCACTGTGTATGATTGTGGTACTTCATCCCTGTTTAACTGTGTGTACTAGCGTGATCCTGGACTAGTACAGAAAACACAGAGGGTCCGGATTTGCAGATTCGGGTCCCGACATACAACTTACACAAAGGGTGTAGTTGACCTCCTGAGGTCCCACAGGTACGTTATTAGCAACTTAGTCAACTAGGTCCGTCCCATTACAGACATGTGGTTGCACGTTAGACCCAGTTCAAAGGCTTGCAAGGTTAAGTCCTTAGGGTGACCAGGGCAAGACTACCCGAAGAACCAAAACATCACTCCCAATGCCACAACTGGCCCACCTGATTACTCTTTGCCACATGCCCGGTCAGAAATCGTTTATCAAACCCGATTGATTACCATGCACCACGTGCCATCAACATCACATGATGCTTTTCCAAAACAGGTTCAATATATCATTAAGTCAATATTAACATTTGATTGTCCAAAATCATGTCATGAGCACGTGCGAGTCTAAGCGTTATACTACAACGGTCTAAAACCCATGTTGGCAATCTAATAATGTCCAACTAGTAATCCACAACTAGGGTGACAAAGGGTCATGGCACATACTTAAGTAATCAAGGTGTCATACAGCAAATTGGTACTTATCTAACCCCCATGTTTAAACAAAGTATCTTTCTAATTGAACTAGCATGCAATAGTTTAAATGAAAATAGATTTCGAAATAGGATCAACATGGTCAAAGCACAACTTGCCTTCAAAAAGTACTTGCTCTTGGTCTTGAGTTGGATCCTGAGTCAATACTTCTCCTTCGAACCCTTCCGGCACTTCAACGTCTACTCGTAAAGCGTGCAAATAGCAAATACGCAAATAAACAATAGGCAAAAAGTGTCCAAACATCCAAATAAAATCCACAAACAGAAAGAACATAATTTTATGGATTTTTAGAAACTGGAATCGTCAAATTTGGAGTTAAAGCATAAAAGTTATGATTATTTAAAGTTTAAATAATCAATTAAATAATATTACAGAGAAAAACTTTAGTCCAAAAAATTAAATAAAATTCATATTTAGGTAGATCTCAATTTTATACAAATTTAGAAATTTGAATCACTCAAATCGGAGTTGAAACGCAAAAGTTATAAGCGTTTGAAGTTTGAATCTAAATTTGAATCAATATTTCGAATTAATAAATCATTTTCTTTTTCGGAAATTAATTATTGCGTCAGCATGGACACGTGGCAGCCTCTGATTGGTCGGCTGACGTCAGCCGGTCCATGGACGTGGTCCACGCTCGGCTCGGGTCCACCGTGGACTCGGTCCACGACTCTACGTGTCGCTGACATGTGGGACCCACTGTGACGTCATGGGTGACGTCAGCGCTTGGCTGGGTCGGCCCGACATGCGGGCCCTCGACCGCGCGGGCCCGCGTGTCGGCGTCTACCTGCCAGCGCGTGGGCCAGCGGGACAGCGTCGGTCCAACTTCCCGACACGTGGCGCAATCTCGGCCGTTGATTTGAAATTCAGCGGCGCGATTAGATCCAGGGTTAACACGTTGAATCTACTCGATGATCGTGGGCGTTCGATCTAGATCGGACGGTCCAGATCTAATCCTATAAAAATTACTACTACGGCGCGTGGCGATTGTGAACCGTTGGATCTTGATCCAACGATCCCGAATCTAATCGGGTTTGGAACACGTGAACTCACCTCAACCGCACGATCAAGATCGGACGGCGCCTGAGAGTTCGCGTGGGCGTTGGCGACGCGGGGGAGCTGCAGCCACCGGAGAGGGAGACGACGAGGAGCCCGACGGCGCGCTCGGGGTCGTTCGGCGAAGTGGGTGGTCTCTTCAAAGCGTCTCGAAGTGGGGACTCGGATCAGGCTCCTTCTCGGCGGAAGACGACGGACGTCGGCGGAAAAGCGCGCAGAAGCTGCGGCGGTCACCTCCTCCAACTACGGCGAGCTCGCACGCGAATAAGCGGCGGCTCAAGCGAGATGGCTCGAGAACGGGTGCGCAAGGATGAGGGCAACCTCGGGCGTGACCAGGGCTTTAAATAGCCTCGGCGTTCGTGCGAGGCGAAACCTAATTCTACACGGCGGCGGGCGCGGCGGCGAGTCCGGCTTCGGACTTCGGCGGAGACGACGACGCACAGCCGTCCACGTGGCACGATCAACGCCACGATCGCGTGGCGCGATCGGATCCGGGCGGATTCGGCCGGCGATGCAGGCGGATCTCGGTAGTTGGATCTTGATCCAACGGTTGGGATCGATTAGGGTTTTGAGCTGGTTTGATCGAGTCACGTGGCTCGGTCGGACTCGAGTCCGACTTCGGGTTCGACTTCGATCGGATGAAACGATACTCGACCGAGTTGAATTTCCAGCGATTTAATATTTAAAATAATTCCCAGTAATTCATTTAATTCATTAAAAATAGCAAAAGACTCAGAAAAATTCCAGAAAAATTCTGGAAAATACTTTGGATCATTTTGGACTCAAATAAAATATTTCCAACAAAATTTTATTTGCAAAATTAAATTCTTTAATTATTTCAAAATGGAATAAATTCAAATAATTTCCAAATAAATCCAAATAAATTCCAGAAAATTCCAAAAATTCACCAAAGTGCCAAATCACACATGAATTTAAGGAAAGCAAAATTTTGGGGTGTTACAGTGTTGGCCATCACGTTTCCTTCAAGCGGTTAAGCCTTCGAAAAGGTTAGGCTCTGATACCAATTGAAAAGATGAGAAAGTTGCCTAGGGGGGTGAATAGGCAATTTTAAAAATTAAAACTGAAATCATCGCAGCGGAAAGAGTATCAGAACTTCCGGTACAATATCGGAACTTCCGACTTAATAGGAACTTCTGACTTAATCGGAACTTCCGATACTTGTTCGGAATGTCCGATAGACTTTGAAAATGATGACGACCAACTAAGTGCAATGAGCTTCAAGAGTAATCCAAGAGCTTAGTAACAGTAAAACAATGATTCAAACAGATATATAATCACAAAGAGATGAGCAAAAGTAAATTAAGTGGAGCGACAAAGATTTGTTCCCGGAGTTCGGATTCTTGAGGGAATCCTACATCTCCGTTGAGGAGGCTTCAAAGAGCCGGGTCTTTTCCAACCCTTTCCTCCCAAACCTCGGTTACACTTGAGGCTTGGTTCTGATGTGTTCTAAGCATGGAAAACAAAATTTTTCCTACGAATGCAACCAAACACCAAGATCATATCTAGGAGATGCATGCAAACGGTTTCAGAAGGACTCACCCTCGTAGACCGAAAGCGAGAATAACGTTCCCGCAAACAAACGTGGTTGAAGTAGAGGTACACGCCCGACTTCAAAGTCGCGAAGATGAGCACCACAAACGGCAGCGCCTCCGTACTTGGTCACACGTACGGAACAACGACGACCTCCAATCCCTCGATCCAGCGGGGCAGCGGAAGTAGAGGATCCACGGGAAACTCCAACAACACTACGACTTAGTGGTGGTGGTGGAGAAACTATTTCAGCAGCGCTTCGCTTAAGCTACTGCTTGAAAGGTGGAACAGCAGGAGGAGGGAGAAAGGACCAACCAAAGGGTTATGGAGATTAGTCCATGAGAGAGGAGCTCCACCCTCCCTTTTATAGGAGTGAGTGGACTCTCCACTCTCTCCATGTGAATGGACTCTCCATTCTCTTCATGTGAATGGACTCTCCATTAAATAAATAAACAATTTTATTTCTGTTATTTTAATATTTGTTAATTCTTTTAATTAACAAAAATTAACACATACCCCCTTGAACTATTCCGATATCCCGAAACTATTCCGGTGCTGTCCAAACTTTTCTCCGGTGTTCCGTATCCACTCAAAAGCGTCGATGAACCTTAAGTGTGTCACCCTACGGTTCGTGAATAAAATGGACATGATCAAGACACCTCTCTGATCAATAATCATCAGCGGGATCTGGAGATCCATAATGACTCCCACTTACTCAATGATGAACTAGTGATCGTGTGAACCAAAAACAACATAACCAATTCCTTTTGTCTCGCGATATATTACTTATCCGGGATCCGATCATTGGTATCAACTATACCTAGTTCGATCCCGTTACCGACAAGTACTCTTTACTCGTTCCATGATATGACATTCTTGTGACCTAGTCACGTGCTTGCAAGCGATGTCAATGTGATATCACCGAGAGGGCCCAGAGTATATCTCTCCGTCATCTGGATGGACAAATCCCACTCTTGATGCATGAGCCTCAACTAATACTTTCATAGTACCCAAATCCATCTTTATAGTCACCGTGTTTGTGATGCCTTAGAGCGTCAGAGCGATTCTAGGGTTCCTTTTCCTGGTTTTGTTTCGGGAGAGGAATGAAGGATTTGTCGGGGAATGAAATAATTGAAGTTTATTCGGCGTATTAATATTAAATTTGGAGTTGTCGGGCTAGAAACAGTGGGCCGAGGAAAACCTGGGCCTGGGCTGTGAATCCCCTCCCCACCTCTCTCTCTTTTCCCCTAGTGGGCCGGCCCACCATATAAAAGGGGTGTCAACCCCCCCAAAAGCCCTAGGGCACCCCCCTTCCTCCCCTAGCAGCCACACCACCCCTCCTCTTCCTCCCCTTGCGTGGTGGCTCAAGATCCACCGCGAAACGCGAAGGAGCAAGCGAGAAGAGAATCCGTGGAGGCGTGGAGGACGAGCAGATTTCCGTTTCGGGAATCGTCGCGCGTTTTTCGTGGGTTCTCAAGGGAGAACTGAAGGTAAAATTCCCAATCTTTTACCCCTGTTATACCTAGGGATTAGGAGTGTATTAGATCTGGTGGTGAGTGATTTAGATGGATCTTGATGGGGGAGAAGGGTAGATGTTCACGTGGTGCTGTTTTTGGAAGGGGAGATTGTGCAGCACGGATTGTTTCGCGTTTTACGTGGCATAGACGATTTTTCCTGCAAAAACCTATAACTAGAAAGTTGTAGATAACGTCGAGATCTAGCTTCTGTAATTTTTTCAGAATTTTTGGGGCGTGGGTCTGAGAGTTATCGCTGTTGCAAGATGACGGACAGAATCTGGAAACAGATTTTGTCCACTGTGTTGGACGTTTGTTTAGGCATATTTAACAGTGGAATTGAAATTTATGATCTTCATGAAAGTTGTAGATCTCGTCAATATCTAGCTACTGTAATTTTTTTGTATTTTTATGATCTGTATAAAAAAAGATACGAAATTGTGAAGAGATGGTGATGCTGTTTGACCCGGACAGATTGGGGTTTTTGGCGCTTAAGAAGGGAACGGGGATTAGGAAGCGTGTGTTCGAGTTGTGTGATCATTTGTGATGTCGCTATGTACTGAAATAATACTTGTACAGGTGGTGCCCCTTCTGGACGCAACTAGGTTCGTCATCCACGTTGGTAAAGGCAAGTGGAAGTAGCGGTCTTGCTAAACTATAACTCGCTATTTGTTTCGCTCTTCAATATAAACCTTAATTGCAGCACACCTACATGGTTTAACTACTTGTTTATGAGATTACAATATCCTATCCTGCATTGTGATGTGGTTGTTTGGCTTTTGAATCATGAGTAAGAATGAAGAAAGATGTTGTTTGCAAGATGAATTGTGGAGATATTCTATCTCAATGATGTTCGCATTCTATCCATGTTATTTGATGGTATGCAAGCATGTGAATTCAGAGTGGGAAGTTATGAATGTATTTATGCATGAAGCATTAACTGCATAATCTTGCATTGGAAGTTTGTCGACGCCTTGCGTGCGCGATCAGACGCAGTACAACACCGTGTGTTCCTGAGAAAGGGCACGGTGAGGAGGATCATGGCATAAGCATGTGCACAATCATATGCATTTTACTGAGGTTGTGTGGACTCTATAATGTGGTATTGGACATGAGGAATTTGGTATGCTAGTTTCTTGTGGCTGTGTTATTCGTTAGAAGTTGTTCCACTTGCTGAGATTACCCAATCTCACCCCTTGTTATTTTGTTGTTTTCAGGTAGTTCTCGCGAGTCGTAAGCTTGAAGGGTGGGCTTAGTAGCACAGTCAACCCTCCGGGGTCATCACGAATCACATGGACTATTGATGCTTTTATGTTATTCCTGTTTATA
Source organism: Rhipidocladum racemiflorum (assembly GCA_036346355.1). NCBI lineage: Eukaryota > Viridiplantae > Streptophyta > Magnoliopsida > Poales > Poaceae > Rhipidocladum > Rhipidocladum racemiflorum. The sequence continues at coordinate 32,601,083 of CM070589.1, read as the reverse complement.
ATGGTTATTATGAATCTTGTTGTCGCTTCCGTTTTGTCCTAATTTTAGGAGAGATGCTGTCGAAATTTTCTTGTACGACAGTTTAGATTTGTAGGGTGTTACAGTGTTACGGAGTGACGTTTGATGTCATCAAAGTACTCTTCCGGAGTTAGTGATTGACATCATCTCATGGTCTAAGGAAAAGAGCTATTTTGTATATGTTCAATACAGCAACAAACTTCAATGACTTGATCGAATTTGCTATACCAACTTGGGTGTGTGTTCATCACATCATTCTTCTAATAATGTGACCCCGTTATTAACAACATCCAATGTTCATGATCAGGAAACCTTGATCATCAGTTAATCAACGAGCTAGTTTAAAAGAGAGGCTTTACTAGGAACCTTTTTGTTTATTAAACACACATGTATCAACGTTTCCGGTTAATACAATTTTAGCATGAGAAATAAACATCTATTATAAACATGGAATAAGATAATAAACAATTTATTATTGCCTCTCGGGCATATTCCCTTCAGTCTCCCACTTGCACTAGAGTCAATAATCTAGATTACATTGTGATGAATCTAACACCCATTGAGTTCTGGTGCTGATCATGTTTTGCCCTTGGGAGAGCTTTAGTCAACGCGTCTGCCACATTCAGATCCGTGTGCACTTTGCAAATCTTTACATCGCCATCCTTGACATGTTCACGGATGGAGTGAAACCAGCGCTTAATATGCTTGGAATTCTTGTGTGACCTTGGTTCTTTAGCATTGGCTATGGCACCATTGTTGTCACAATAGATAACCATTGGGTCCAACGCACTTTTCGGAACCACACCCGGATTCGGATATGAACATCTTCATCCAAAAGCTGCTTCTGCGCTACTTACGAGCAACAACATATTCCGCCTCTGTTGAAGATCCCGCCACCACAGATTGCTTGGAACTCCTCCAGCTCACTGCTCCTCCATTCATTTCAAAAATATACCCGGTTTGTGACTTAGAGTCATCCGGATCAGTGTCGAAACTAGCGTCGACGTAACCTTTTGCGACGAGCTCTTCTTCACCACCATATATGAGAAACATATCCTTAGTTCTTCTTAAGTACTTAAAGATATTCTTGACCGCTGTCCAGTGTTCCAAACCTGGATCAGATTGGTACCTGCTAGTCAAACTAATAGCATGTGCCACATCCGGTCTTGTACACAACATAGCATACATGATAGAGCCTATGGCTGAAGCATAGGGAATCTTATTCATTACTTCTCTATCTTCTGCTATAGTTGGACTCTGAGTCTTACTCAACGTCTTGCCTTGCAACATAGGTAAGAACCCTTTCTTACTTTCGTCCATTCTAAACTTCTTTAGAATCTTGTCAAGGTATGTACTTTGCGATAACCCAATCAAGCGTCTCGATCTATCTCTATAGATTTTGATGCCTAAAATATACGCCGCTTCACCAAGGTCCTTCATTGAAAACTTCTTTGTTTAAGTAATCTTTTACGCTTTTCAAAAGTTCTATATCATTTCCAATCAACAATATGTCATCCACATATAATATCAGAAATGCTATAGAGCTCCCACTCACTTTCTTGTAAATACAAGCTTCTCCGTAAGTTTGGACAAATCCAAAACCTTTGATTACCTCATCAAAAGCGGAGATTCCAACTTCGTGATGCTTGCTTCATCCATAAATGGATCGTTGAAGTTTGCATACCTTATCAAGATCCTTAGGATCAACAAAACCTTTGGGTTGTATCATATACAACTCTTCCTCAATGTTTCCATTAAGGAACGCGGTTTTACATCCATCTCGCCAGATTTCATAATCGATAAATGCAGCAATTGCTAACATAATCCTAACAGACTTTAGCATCGCTACGGGTGAGAAAGTCTCATCGTAGTCAACTCCTTGAATTTGTCGAAAACCCTTTGCGACAAGTCGATCTTTATAGACGGTCACATTACCATCAGCGTCTATTTTCTTTTTGAAAATCCATTTGTTCTCAACGGCCTTACGGTCATTGGGTAGGTCCACCAAAGTCCATACTTGGTTTTCATACATGGATCCCATTTCGGATTTCATGGCTTCTAGCCATTTGTCGGAATCTGGGCTCATCATCGCTTCATCATACGTCGCAGGGTCATCATTCTCAATTACCATGACATTCATAGTAGAAACATAAAAATCAGGAGCATTACGCGCTCTTGTTGACCTGCGAGGTGTGGTAGTGTTCTCTTTCGGAGTTTCATGATCCTCATCATTATTTCCCTCTTCATCTGGTGAAGTCAACTCCGAAACAACTTCCGGCGCTACTGCACTTGCCATTCTATGAAGAGAACGTTCAAAAACCTCGTTGAGTTCTACCTTCCTCCTACTCACACCTTTCGAGAGAAACTCTTTCTCCAAAAAGGATCCATTCTTGGCAACGAAAACCTTGCCCTCAGATCTGTGATAGAAGGTGTACCCAATTGTTTCTTTAGGGTATCCTATGAAGACGCATTTTTCCGCTTTGGGTTCGAGTTTATCAGGTTGAAGTTTCTTCACATAAACATCGCATCCCCAAACTTTTAGAAATGACAGCTTAGGTTTGTTGCCAAACCATAATTCATACGGTGTCGTTTCAACGGATTTAGATGGTGCCCTATTTAAAGTGAATGCAGCTGTTTCTAGTGCATGACCCCAAAATGATAGTGGCAAATTTATAAGGGACATCATAGATCGAACCATATCCAATAAAGTACGATTATGACGCTCGGATACACCATTACGCTGTGGTGTTCCAGCAGGAGTGAGTTGTGAAACTATTCCACATTGTCTCATGTGTGTGCCAAACTCGTAACTAAGATACTCTCCTCCACGATCGGATCGTAGAAATTTGATCTTTCTATTACGATGATTTTCTACTTCACTCTGAAATTCTTTGAACTTTTCAAATGTTTCAGACTTGTGTTTCATTAAGTAAATATATCCATATCTACTCAAATCATCCGTGAAAGTAACGGTAACGATATCCACCACTTGTGACACACTCATTGGACCACACACATCGGTATGTATGATTTCCAATAAGTCGATTGCCCGCTCAATTGTACCGTAAAACGGTGTTCTAGTCATCTTGCCCATGAGGCATGGTTCACATGTCTCAAATGATTCATAATCAAGTGATTCTAGTAGTCCATCAGAATGGAGCTTCTTCATGCGTTTAACACCAATATGACATAAGCGGCAATGCCACATATATGCAGCAATATCATCATTCAACTTAATTCTTTTAGCATTCACATTATGAACATGTGTACTATTATTATCAAGATTCAAAATAAATAAACCATTCTTCTCAGGTGCATGACCATAAAAGATATTATTCATATAAATTGAACAACCATTGTTCTCAGATTTGAATGAATAACCGTCTCGCATTAAACAAGATCCAGATATGATGTTCATGCTCAACGCAGGCACCAAATAACAATTATTTAGGTTCATAACTAATCCTGATGGTAATTGGATAGGTAGCGTCCCGACGGCGATCACATCAACCTTTGATCCATTGCCGACGCGCATCATCACCTCATCCCTTGCTAGTTGTCGCCTGTTCCTTAGCTCCTGTTTCGAGTTACATATGTTAGCAACCGAACCGGTATCAAATACCCAGGTGCTACTGCGAGTACTAGTGAGGTACACATCAATAACATGTATATCATATATACCTTTGTTCACATTCCCGTCCTTCTTATCAGCCAGATATTTTGGGCAGTTGCGCTTCCAGTGCCCAGTGCCCTTGCAGTAAAAACATTCAGTATCTGACTTAGGGCCAGCCTTGGTCTTCTTCTCAGATGTGGCAACAGACTTGTCCTTCTTCTTGAAGTTACCCTTAGCCTTGCCTTTCTTGCCATTCTTCTTGAAACTGGTGGTCTTATGGACCATCAACACTTGATGTTCCTTCTTGATCTCTACTTCAGCAGTTTTCAGCATTGACAGAAGCTCGGGGAGAGACTTCTTCATGCCTTGCATGTTGTAGTTCATCACAAAGCTCTTGTAGCTTGGTGGCAGAGACTGGAGAACACGATGAATTCCTAGCTCAATGGGGATCGTTATTCCCAAAGCTATGAGTTTATCGGCGTACCCAGACATTTTGAGTACGTGCTCACTAACGGAGCTGTTTTCCTCCATCATGCAGCTAAAGAATTTTTACGGCTTCATAACTCTCTCATCGCGGCATGGGTGTCGAAAATCATTTTCAACTCTCCCATTGTATCAAAAGCATTCTTTGTGCTCAAAGCGTTTTCGCGGCTCGGGCTCAAGGCCATACAAAATGCCGTAGTGAACTAAAGCTGTGGTCCTCCTTGCGAGTCAAGAAAACATTTTTCTCCTCCTCGGGGTCATCATCGTAGGCGGGGCACCCGTAGCGCATCAAGCACATAGCTCCTTTGAGCAGTGGCGAGGAGAATCCTCGTGTTAAGGGCCCATTGGTAAAGTTGCTACCGTTGGTAGCTAGTTTCTCTTTCTCCATGAACAGATTGAAATTGAAAGTAGGTGGTGCCATCTACAACATATTTGCAAAGTTACTTAGACTAAGTTCATAATAGATTAAGTTCAAGTTTAATTCAAAATTACTACGAGAACTCCCACTCAAAAACAACATCCCTCTAGTCATCTTTAGTGATTACACGAACTAAATTCACTATACCGAAACCGATCATCACGTGAGACGGCATAGTTTCAAAGGCGAACATCAATATGTTCATCATATCATCCATATGACTCATGCTTTACCTTTCGGTTCGTGTTCCGATGCCATGTCTGTACATGCTAGGCTCGCCAAGTAGAACCAAAGTATTTGCTTGTGTAAATCTGGCTTACACCCGTTGTATGCGAACGTAGAGTCTATCACACCAGATCATCACGTGGTGCTTCGAAACGACGACCTTTCTTAACGGTGCATACTATGGAAGAACATATTATTATCTTGATATTAAGTTGAAGGGATCATCTTATAGTGCTAACGACGCGATCACATCCAAGCAAAATAAGATGCATAAAAAGGATTAACATCACATGCATGAATAATGTGATATGATATGGTCCTTCTAGTACTTGATCTCCATCTTGTGCGTCATGGTATGATCTCCACGTCGGGACCCGAATTTGCAAATCCGGACCCTCTGTGTATTCAGCACTAGTCCAGGAACGCGCTAGTGCACACAGTCTTAACATCGGTAAATATCACAATCATACCACTCGATACTAATAAAGTACTTTAATTAAATAGTCAAACTAGCTCAGGGTATGTTTGCAGTAAAACAGCATTTGACAAGTAGCATAAGTAGATTCGAAAGCAATAGAAGCAAGTATAAGATCAATAACTTTTCCAGGAGTTCTAATCAACATCTTTCCCATTCCTAATCCACATTTCCATCGACATCATTATTTAACCAAGCCCAACCTTTCAAGTCCAAATTATTTTCAAGAAAGTCTAACCCTTGACTGTAATTCCCGAGCGATGTCCAATACCGCGGACACGGCTATTCGAATAGATTTTACACTCTGCAGAGGTTATGCACTTTACCCACAAGATACAGTCAAACACCACAAAGGCGAGTTCCCGTAACAAAGTCTTTCGGAAACTTCTAACAATACAAGTGGTCCTCTCCGGTGTTGCACACTAACCCTTCCCTTAGCTAAGGCGAAGTTTAGGCCAACCAACCGTTAGATGGGTACCTGGCCGCAGCCCCAGTACGCTCCCCCGTACAACTTACACAAAGGGTGTAGTTGACCTCCTGAGGTCCCACAGGTACGTTATTAGCAACTTAATCAACTAGGTCCGTACCATTACAGACATGTGGTTGCAAGATTGACTCAGTTCATCGCTGACGTCACCGCACGGCTGGGGTGGCCGCTGACAAGTGGGCGTCTTGCGGCGTCACGCGGTGCGGATTTGCGGCTAAAGCGGCGACCTTGAAGCCTGGCGTGTCAGTGTCACGCGCGTGGGTGCGCTGGCTGCGCTGACCACGGCGGTCAGCCTTCCTGGACGCGTGGCACGATCTCGGCCGTTGATTCGAAAATCAACGGCCCAGATTAGATCTGGCTTTCACGCGTTTGGGTTAACGCGTTTGATTTGGACCGTTGGATCTAGATCCAACGGTTGAGATTGGATCTGGAGTTTTGGATTGGGATCTCACCGACGGTGTCGTGGCATGATCTGGAGCGTTGGATCTGGATCAGACGGTGGAGCGAGCTCGGGGTTCGGCGATGGCTTGCGACGGCGCTGGCTTACCGGAGATGGGGACGACGACCACGGCAACGGCGCTTCGGGCGTGCTCCGGCGAATTGAGAGGTCTCCTCCGACGCGGCTTGACCACCCGGTTCCGGATCTGACCTCAACGGCGGCGGAGGACGGCGGACGACGACGGAAACAGCACTTAACCGCGGCGGAGCGCTACGGCAACTACGGCGAGCGATTGCGGCTAAACGGCGGCGGCTCAGGCGACGTTGTCTAGGGCTACGGGTGCGCACGGAAGTCGGCGTCACGGCATGGGTGGCGGCGCATTAAATAGGGCCCTCGGCGTCCGTGAAACGCGCGGAAACCGAGGCCCACTCCGTTGCGGCGGCGGAGTCCGACGGCAACACGGAGAGGGTGACGTGGCACGCGCACAGCCGTTGGATCGAGATCCAACGGTGCGTGGGTTTGGGTTCGAGTCTGACTCGGGCGAGCTGGCTGGCTCGGTCGGGCTCGGGCTCGGGTGACGTGGCTCAATCGTGGCCGTTGGATCAAGATCCAACGGTCACACGGGTTTGGGCTCGGCCGAGCGGGTTCGGCTGGACCAACTGGCGCGGGTCGGACTCGAGTCTGACTCGGACTCGGGTTCGGTCGGAGGAACAGTAAAACCCACTCGCATTTAATTAAATCAATTAAATTCTCAGAAATTCAATTAAATCATTAAAAATAGCAAAAGACTCAGAAAAATTCCAGAAAAATTCTGGAAAATATTTTGGAACATTTTGGACTCAAATAAAATATTTCCAACAAATTTTTATTTGCAAAGTTTAATTCTTTAATTATTTCAAAATGGAATAAATTCAAATAAATTCCAAATAAATCCAAATAAATTCCAGAAAATTCCAAAAATTCACCAAAGTGCCAAATCACACATGAATTTAAGAAAAGAAAAATTTGGGGTGTTACACTCCATCATTCCACCGGCGTGGCACCAAGGTCCATGGTGCTTCCATCTTGATTGTCTTCCTCCATTACAATATATCACATGGACATATACTTAGCACGCAGGCCATAAAAGAAAAGACAACCAAATGGCTCCTGCCGGTTGTTTAAATTTACAATAAATCTTATTTCATACAACAATCTTTGTATCAATGACCATATCACATCACATGCCCTGCAAAAACAAGTTAGACGCCTCTAATTTTTTTTCATATTTTCTGTGATTTTGGGCTTTCTAGGAAAGAACCGTTCTTACCTACGAACAAGAACCACAACGGTGATAAAAACATTATTAGCAAACCGTTGTAAATTAGATCATGACTATAGTAGGATAAACTGACACCCGCAAAGCCACTTATGCAAAGCAAGTTGCATGTCGAGCGTGGAACAAGTCTCATGTGCGAGGACATGTAAGGTTAGTCCGGACCGCTTCAAATCCCACTATGCCACCATGATCCAAAAAACACAAAAGTATGCAATAACATGATCATCAACGCCCACATCCATATGTGTTTTAACCGTACATAACATCTACGCATAGACACGGCTCTGATACCACTGATGGGTTCTAAGCATGGAAAACAAAATTTTTCCTACGAATGGAACCAAACACCAAGATCATATCTAGGAGATGCATGCAAACGGTTTCAGAAGGACTCACCCTCGTAGACCGAAAGAGGGAATAACGTTCCCGCAAACAAACGTGGTTGAAGTAGAGGTACACGCCCGACTTCAAAGTCACGAAGATGAGCGCCACAAACGGCAGCGCCTCCGTACTTGGTCACACGTACGGAACAACGACGACCTCCAATCCCTCGATCCAGCGGGGCAGCGGAAGTAGAGGATCCACGGGAAACTCCAACAACACTACGACTTAGTGGTGGTGGTGGAGAAACTATTTCAGCAGCGCTTCGCTTAAGCTACTGCTTGAAAGGTGGAACAGCAGGAGGAGGGAGAAAGGACCAACCAAAGGGTTATGGAGATTAGTCCATGAGAGAGGAGCTCCACCCTCCCTTTTATAGGAGTGAGTGGACTCTCCACTCTCTCCATGTGAATGGACTCTCCATTCTCTTCATGTGAATGGACTCTCCATTCTCTCCATTCCCTAAGATCAAAGAGGAGGGCTCAAGAAAAGGCTAGAAACTGCTCAAAGTGCTCTAGAGTTCTGCCAACAAGAGTGTGTGACCCTTCAAAGGGTGAGGAGTGGGGTATTTATAGATTTTTGCAAAAACTAGCCGTTATACCCGCACTCAGCCACATATCGGAACTTCCGATCTTAACATCGGAATGTCCGATCTGTGTAAACTTTCAGAACTCAAGCGCACTCCGACGGTTGAAACAAGATGCATCGGAACTTCCGATGTTGGCATCGGAACTTCCGGTGTTCTCAGAAAGTCACTTTGCCAAAATCTTCTAAGTCCATATCGGACTGTCCGATATATGTATCGGAACCTTCGATGTTTCCAAAGAGTACCCTTTTTCAGGTTTGAACTCATCGGAACTTCCGGTCTAAGATATCGGAACTTCTGATCTTTACAGAGAGCATCCTGAAGGGTGTCAAACTTGTATTGGAACTTCCGATCAAAAAATATCGAAATGTCCGACCCAGTTTGCACGCATCGGATTCAAGCACACATGCACATCGGAATATCTGGTAGTATCGGAACTTCCAATGTGAGATCGGAATGTCCGACTTGAACTTAAAGCAAAACATATTCCGGTGCAAGTGCGGTGACTTAGAGTCTCTAAGTGGATTAAATTGACATTCATCTGAGCATAGAGACTACTCTAGATCAATTACGATGCATTCCTCTTAATAGTACGGCATTCCTACGACTTGAAATATAAAAAGTAGATAAGCAATGCCGTTTTTCTTGCGTGATCCTATTTGAGAGTATCCGTCGCGTGTAGATGATCTCATTTTGGGACCTTTACCTGTTCACAAGCTTATTGAATACATTAGTCCCTTTAATCGTTTGTCATTAATCAACCAAAACTCATTTAGGGGCCTAGATGCACTTTCAATCTCCCCCTTTTTGGTGATTGATGACAACTCAATTAAAGCTTACAATTAAACAGGATATAATGATGCATTTGCATATTGTGCATTGGAGATAGAAGTTGATCGCAAATGCACAATTTGAAATGAAATTTGCAAGAGCTCCCCCTAAAGCTATGCATAGGATAGCAAGCATATATAAACACAATATAATCATTTAAATGACATGAAGTGCAGATATTTGAATAGAGAACAACATGTAAAAAGGCAACATTCAAATATCCAGCATGAAATAAGAGAAGCATAAGCAAAAGCAACAAGAACAAGTTCACATGACACAAAGATAGAAAGATGTAAGCTTTTCAGTTCTTGCTCTCTCCCCCTTTGGCATCAAGCACCAGAAAGGACGGAAGAGAGAGAAATCTAGTCAGACTCTTCAGGACTGGGCTCATCATCACCGTAATCCTCTTCAGAACTTGATTCTTCTTCAGCTTCAGCTTCAAAAGGATCATCAATGTCTTCATCAACTTCTTCATCTTCTGAGCACTCGAGATCTAGATGTTACGATTAGACGTTGAAGTGCCCGAAGGCTTCGAAGGTGAAGTTTTGACCCAGGAGACAGCTCAAGACCAAGAACAAGTACTTTTTGAAGGCAAGTTATGCTTTGACCATATTGATCCCATTTTTGAAATTAATTTAATTTAAATTATTGCATGCTAATCTAATTAGAAATTGTTTAAATTATTTCTGGGAGTTAGATAAATGCCAAATTGCAGTATGACACCTTGACTATTTAATTATGTGCCATGAACCCTTGTCACCCTAGTTGAGGAATATGTAGTTGGACATTATTAAATTGCCAACATTGGGTATTTAGATCGTTGTAGTATATTGCTTAGACCTGCTACGTGCACATGACATGATTTTGGACAATCAAATGTTAATATTGACTTAATGATATATTGAACCTGTTTTTGGAGAAGTATCATGTGTTGTGATTGTTGATGGCACGTGGTGCATGATAATCAACCGGGTTTGATAAATAGATTTAGACCGGGGCAAGTGGCAAGAATGATGCGGTGGGCCATGAGTGGCACCGGGGATGTCGTTTTGGTTCTTCGGGTAGTCTTGCCCTGGTCACCCTAAGGACTTAACCTTGCAAGCCTTTGATCTGAGTCAAACATGCAACCACATGTCCGTAATGGCACGGACCTAGTTGAGTAAGTTACTAATAACTTGCGAGTGGTACCTCGGGGTGTCAACTACACCTTTTGTGTAGCTTGAAAGGGGAGCATACCAGAGCTGTACAACCTATTCGAATAGCCGAGTCCACGGCACTGGACACTGCTTGGGATTACAGTCAAGGGTTAGACTTTCATGAAAACAACTTGGACTTGAAAAGTTTGGTTGGGTTTAAAGATGATGTTGATGGAAATGTGGATTAGGAAAGGAGAGAGATTTTACTTAACTCCTGGAAAATCTATTGATATTATCTTTACACTTACTGCTTTCGAATCTACTTATGCTACTTGTTAAATGCTGTTCTACTGCAAATGTACCTGTTAGCCTACCCTTTGTACTAAGCCATGCATGTAGAATAGTAGTTGCATTCTGTGCATGACTTGCTGAGTACCAAGTACTCACCCTTGCCACAATACAACATCAGTTGAAGAAGAGTCGACGCCAGCTTTGGAGGAAGAATACCAGGAGGAGCCGTCTAACTAGGGAGCGAGCCCTGTCAGTTGCCTGTGGTATACTGGATGGCGCCACGAAATCTACTTTATTCCGCTGTAGTTATTTCTCTTTTAATAAGTCTTCGCCCTGCGAGGCGTATCTTTGTAACTTGACCATAAGGTCGAGCAACCAGTTTGGTTAATTAATTAAAGTACTTAATATTTCGTTGAGTATGATTGTGATATTTACCGATGTTGAGACTGTGTCCACTAGCGTGAACCTAGACTAGTGCTGAATACATAGAGGGTCCGGATTTGCAAATACGGGTCCCGACACTTTAGCGGCTGTAGCAATCCTGCTAGCCTCTGATGTATTGCCTTGACTCTCTGACATATGTCGCATAATGCAACATGTTCGGCAACCTCGCATTTCATGCTCGCCCACCAGAATCTTTCCTTCAGGTCTTGATACATCTTGGCACTTCCTGAATCAATGGAATACTTGGAATCATGGGCTTCTTCTAGAATCAACTGTTTCAGCTCCTTCTTGTTTGGCACACAGATGCGATCCTTAATCCACAACGTGCCTTGCTCATCTAGTCTGAAGTCTCTCGCCTTGCCTTCCTCCATCTTAGACTTAATCCTGCGAATTTTATCGTCATCCTTCTGTCCTTCTCGGATCTGATCTTCCAGAGTAGGCTTTACTTCCAATGCAGCAAGAAATCCATCCGGTACAACCTCCAGCTTCATCTTCCGAAATTCCTTGCATAGCTCGCCCTGATCCTCTGCTATCAACATATTCACGGTATGGCTTTTCTGACTCAGAGCATCAGCCACCACATTGGCCTTTCCGGGATGGTAATGGATTCCAACATTATAGTCCTTGATCAGTTCCAACCATCTCCTCTGCCTCATGTTCAAGTCTGATTGGGTGAATATGTATTTAAGACTCTTATGATCCGTATACACTTCACACCTATTTCTGATCAGATAGTGACGCCACAACTTCAAGGCATGCACTACGGCTGCTAACTCTAGGTCATGCGTCGGATAGTTCTCTTCATGCTGCCTCAACTGCCTCGATGCATATGCAATGATCTTCCGATTCTACATCAGCACGCATCCAAGTCCCTGGCGCGATGCATCACAGTATATATCGAAGCTTTGGTTAACATCCGGTAGAACCAACACCGGTGCTGATGTCAAACGTTTCTTCAGCTCTTGAAAACCCTTTTCACAATCCGGCGTCCAGGTAAACTTCTTTTCTTTCTTCAACAATTGCGTGAGAGGTCTCGCAATCGTCGAAAATCTCTCAATAAAATGGCGGTAATAACCGGCCATCCCCAGAAAACTACGGATCTAGGTCAGTCTTCTGCTGTTCCCAATGTAATACGGCCTCCACCTTGCTCGGGTCAACTGCGACTCCTTCTGCGGTCATTACATGTCCAAGGAACTCTACCTTGTCCTTCCAGAAATCACACTTGCTGAACTTGGCGAAGAGTTGCTGCTCCCGTAGCTTCTCCAAAACTAGCCTCTGGTGTTCCGCGTGCTCTTCCCTTGTCTTGGAGTAGACTAGAATATCATCTATGAACACAACAACGAACTTGTCCAAATATTCCATGAAGACCTTATTCATCATATTCATGAAATAAGCTGGCGTATTCGTCAAACCAAAGGACATAACAGTGAACTCATAATGTCCATATCTTGACGAGAATGCGGTCTTCGGAATATCTTCTGATCGGATCTTCAGCTGGTGATATCCTGACCTCAGATCAATCTTGGAGAAAACTCCGGCTCCTCTCAGCTGATCAAACAGGTCATCGATCCTGGGTAGCTGGTACTTGTTCTTCACGGTGACTTCATTGAGTGCACGGTAATCTATGCACATCTTGAAGCTCCCGTCCTTCTTCTTGATGAACAGAACTGGGGCTCCCCACGGCGATGAGCTAGGTCTGATGAATCCTTTTTCCATTAGCTCCTTGAGCTGCTTCTTCATCTCCACCAACTCCTCGGTTGACATCCGATAACGTCTCTTTGCTATCGGTGTTGTTTGGGGTATTAACTCAATTACAAACTCTATATCTCTATCGGGCGGCATACCAGGTAAATCTTCAGGAAAAACGTCTGGATACTCATCCACAACTGGAACATCTTCAATGCTGACTGCCTTCGCACTGTTGACCATCAACTGTCCATCTCGAACGGCGGTCGCTTGGAACTCCACTTTTCTTCCACAGGGGCTCTCAACCGATATGACTCTTCGTCCACAGTCTAACACGGCCTTGTGTTTGGTAAATCAATCCTTTCCCAAGATAACATCTAGAGTCTGGGTTTCTAATATTATGAGGTTTGCTAGGAATTCTACCCCACCTATTAATATTCTTACCCTAGAACATCCTACTTTAGTTCGGAGTTCTGACCCAGTGGTTTGAACTAAAAGCATGCATTTTAGATCCACAGTCTCTAAATCATTTTCAGCAGCAAAACCTTGAGAGATGAACGAATACGAAGCTCCAGAGTCAAACAAAATTGTTGCAGGGACTGAGTTGACAAGTAACTTACCCAGTACAACGTCTGACACTTTCTGAAGTGCATCTGTAGTGACGTGATTGACTCTGCCTCTAACCACGGTCTGAGCTGCAGCTCCATGCTGTGCAGCTCCAAGGCTTGGTCCTGGTGCAGGTGTCCTTGCTGGCGTGGATCCCATATTGAAACGAACTGGGGTCACTCCTGCTGCCTTTTTAGGGCAATACTTGGCAAAATGCCCTGGCTCATGGCAGTGGAACCAACGCTTCACTGTGCTCTGCTGACTCCCTGCAGCTGTATTCCCGGCTGGCGCTGGCGTCTGGTAGTTCTGATTTGCAGGTCTCGGTGCGGGCGACGGTGTCCTTACGGTGTTCTTCGGCTGGAACCTGAAGAACTGATTGGGTGCAACTCTCAGCCTTTGTGCTCCTAGGCGAGCTCCTTGCTGTGCCATCCGGCGCTTCCTGTTGTCATCCAGCTCCTTGCGCTTGTCCTCCTAAATAAGAGCCTTGTTCACTAGTTCCTGGAAATCCGGAAACGTGTGGGTAATAAGTCCCACCTGGAGTCCAGAATTCAGTCCCTTCATGAAATGGGACTATCTTGCCTTGTTCGTTGCTACATCCTCAGGTGCGTAGCGTGCCAACTGAGTGAACTTGTTCAGATACTCGGACACTGGCTGATTGCCTTGCTTCAGTGCCCTGAACTCCTCCTTCTTGAGGTCCATGATCCCTTCTAGCACATGATACTGGCGGAATGCAGCTGTGAACTCCTCCCAAGTGATGTCTCGGGGGTTTTCATGTGCAACACAGAAGTTCTCCCACCATTCAGCTGTAGTTCCCTCTAACTAATGAGAGGCGTAAAGCACCCTTTCGTTTCCCACGCACTGGGTGATGTGCACCTTCCTTTCAATCGATCTCAGCCAATCATCTGCCTCCAGTGGATTGGAGTTTCCAGAGAATGTGGGCGGATGAGTCCACATAAACTCTGAAAGTCTAGAATTCTGTCGCTGTCCCTGATTAGCTTGATTGGTAGCAGCCTGAGCAGTGACTTGCTGCATTTGTTGCATCATGGCATGCATCAACTGAGTCTGTGCAGCAAGGAAAGCTCCAAAGTTCTGCATGTCCACTACTGGTGCTGGTTGGGGCGCTTGGTTCACATCATTTGGGTTCCCAGCTAGGCGTGAACCACTCCCGTTACCTCCGTTGTTTCTACGAGTGTTCACCATCTGTCGATTACTCCAAGGTTTAGAGACGAGAGGGAAACAAGAATAGATAAGTAGTAGGGAAACTTATGTGGGGTGGAAGGTGTAACTCAAAATCCAACTTTATTAATTATTAAAAATAATTGGGTATGGTTGCTCACAATGCCTAAGGGCCTTGCAACACATACCGGACACTCACAAGCATGAAAAGACAAAGCAACTTGCAAATTGGAGTGTAACGCCTCTAGGGTGACTCTTATTCTTAGACGCGACTCGATGAATGAGTCTCAACTGCAAAACCTACGCTCACTCCTCGAGCCAACCTCCACTGCCTCCACATGGCGGTGCGGCGGCATAGGCGTAAAGCAATCGCCATGCCCCACAACAACTGTAGTCGAAGAAACGGCATCCTCCTTGGGCTCTGGCACGGGCTATGGCTAAGGTGCAGGCTGTGGCTCTGGCTGCGGCTCCTCGGGATCTGGCTCATGCAGCTCCTGTACTAGCTCCGGCCCCTGTCCATACAATGCCATCTCCAGCTCATCAATCCTTCGTAAAAGATGAGACATATACTCTCGAACCTCCTGCAGACTTCTCTTCTCTTTCTTGACCTCCTCATGGGCCTTCTGCAGCTCCTGCACCATATCATCGAGTGCATCCTCCTGCGCGACGACGAACCTCGCCAATTATGTGACAGTGACATCCTCATCCTCTATTGGCTCCCGCTCAACCCTGTTGTCTCGACGTGGGTGGTGGCGAAACACTGTGCCCTCCAGCTCTCCTGAGTAGGTACGAGCAATGTGTCGCATCACTCGACGCGACACCTCCTGGATCCCCATCTGGAAGGTGGACCTTTTGTCCGTAAAGTAGCATGGGCGGGTGAACTTCGTCTTCTCGTGAGCATACACGGTGATCTTGACGTCCCATGCCTTGACCAATCCTACCTGTATTATGGTGTTCCCCTGGTAAAGCGGCCTCTCAAAACCTCCTAGCACCTGTAGCATACGCCACAATTCGGTGGCGTAGCCCTCCTCACTCTCAGCATAGTTGTTAATCATCTTTATCTGCCAAAAGATACTTGCGTAAGAGCACAACATTTTAAAATCAAAATGAGATCAAGAAGTATTCATCAAAAGGGGTATGAAGAGAGAGAAGGGGATAAGTCGAGATTTCATTTATCATCTTAGCAAATTTTAACTTTAGAAAATAAGTTTTAACCTTAGTACGACCATTCTAACTAAGGGTAGTCCTACAGTCAGTATGGCTCTGATACCACCTCTGTCGGGACCCGAATTTGCAAATCCGGACCCTCTGTGTATTGAGCACTAGTCCAGGATCATGCTAGTGCCCACGGTCTCAACATTGGCAAATATCACAATCATACTCAACGAAATAAAAAGTATTTTAATTAAATAAGTCAAACTGGTTGCTTGACCTTATGGTCAGGTTACAAAAGTACGCCTCACAGGGCGAAAACTTATTAAAATAATCAATTGCAGCGGAATGTAAAGAAAACGTGTGGCGCCAAACAATATGCCACAGGCAACTAACTAGGCTCTCCCCTAGTTCGTCGGCTCCTCCTGGAAATCCTCCTCCAGTGAAGGCGTTGTTTCTTCTTCAACTGATGTTTTAGTGTTGCAAGGGTGAGTACTTGGTACTCAGCAAGTCATGCACAGAATGCATGCTAATATTCTAAATGCATGGCTTATTACAAAGGACAGGCTAACAGGTTCATTTGCAGTAAAACAGCAAGTGTAAATATAGTAATAAATTGCAAAGTAGTAAACAATAAAAAATAGAGTACTTTCACAATGATTTCACAAGTAACACATTTTCCAATCCTAGGTCCAATTCATCATTTCAACCCACACATTTTCCAAAGCCAAGTTATTTTCATGAGAGTCTAACCCTTGACTGTAATCCCCGAGTAGTGTCCAATACCGCAAACTCAGCTATTCGAATAGGTTGTACACTCTGCAGAGGTTATGCACTTTACCCACAAGATACAGTCAAACACCACAAAGGCGAGTGTCTGTAACAAAGTCTTTCAGAAGCCTCTAACTACACAAGTGGACCTCCCCGGTTGTTGTGCACTTACCCTTCCCTTAGCAAAGGCGAAGTCTAGGCCAACCAACCGTTAGATGGGTACCTAGCCATCGCCCTGGTACGCTCCCCCGTACAACTATACAAAAGGTGTAGTTGACACCCTGAGGTTCCACAAGCAAGTTATTAGCAACTTAATCAACTAGGTCCGTCCCATTACAAACATGTGGTTGCACGTTTGACTCAGATCAAAGGCTTGCAAGGTTAAGTCCTTAGGGTGACAAAGGCAAGACTGCCGAAGAACCAAAACGACATTCCGGTGCCACTCATGGCCCACCAGATCACTCTTGCCACTTGCCCCAGTCTAAAGCATTTATCAAACCCAATTGATTACCATGCACCATGTACCATCAAAATCATCATTAATAACACATGAAACTTCTCCAAAACAGGTTCCATATCTCATTAAGTCAATATTGACATGTAATTATCCAAAGTCATGTCATGACTACGTGGCACGGCTAAGCATTATACTACATCGGTCAAAATATCCATGTTGGCGATTTAATAATGTCCAACTACTTAAACCAGACTAGGGTGACAAGGGGTCTTGGCATACAGTTATTTATGTCAAGGTGGAATAAAGCAAATTGGCATTTAACTAATTTCCAGAATTAATCAAAGCATCTTCTAATTAAATTAGCATGCAATAATTTAAATCAAAATAATTTCCAAAGTGGGATCAATATGGTCAAAGCATAACTTGCCTTCAAAAAGTACTTGTTCTTGGTCTTGAGCTGGCTCCTGGGTCAAAACTTCACCTTCGAAGCCTTCGGACACTTCAACGTCTACTCGTAACGTGTGCAAATAGCAATAAATAATTAAACATTAGACAAAAATTATCCAAAAATTCAAATAAAATTCACCATTAAATAAAGCTCAATTTTATAAAAATTTAGAAATTGGAATCACTCAAATCGGAGTTAAAACACAAAAGTTATAAGCGTTTGAAGTTTGAAAAATCAAATAAAAGAATAAACTGAATTAATTCATTTATTTTTCTATTGAAAAATCTGAATTATGACGGCAGCTGATGTCAGCGTGGATTTTGAATTTCCACCGAATTATTTTTCTATTGAAAAATCAAAATATCGTCATCATGACGTCAACTAGCCCATGGACTTGGTCCACGGCTAGGGCTCGGTCCACCGTGGACCCGGTCCGCGGGTACACATGTCGCTGACACGTGGAACCCACTCGGATGACGTCATTGCTAACGTCATCGCACTCGGCCTATCGGCTCTGACAGCTGGGCCCCACCGTGACGTCAACATGACGTCACGGATGATGTCACCGTGCGGTCCATGAGGTCGTTGACATGCAGGCCCGTGCCGACGTCACGTGTGACGTCAGCGACGACCGGGCGCGCCCGCGTGGACCGCGTCGATTCGGCTACTAGACACGTGGCACGATCTGGGCCGTCGGTTTGAAATCCGACGGTCCAGATTGGTTCTAGTCTCGCTACAGTGGATCTACTCGTTTTGATTTGGATCGTCCGATTCGAATCGGACGGCTGAGAATAGATCTGACTTCGCATCACCGCGGGACGATGTAGCGTGACCTGGGTGGCGACATGTGGCACGATCTACGCCGTATGATCTTGATCGGACGGCCAAGATCTAATCTAGTGCTACAACACAGGTTAAATCTAACCGTACGATCTTGATCCAATGGTCAAGATCCGATCTAAAGCGTGATAACTCCAACCTACGTGGCTAAATCTCTGCCGCAAGATCTAGATCTAATGGCCTAGATTGATTGTATCTAACGCGTTCATTTGATCTATCCTAGGGCTCAGGATTAGCTACGTGGCGAGATCTGGGGCGTTTACCTGAGATCAGACGGCGGAGCGAGTTCGCGAGGGCTTGATGGTGCGCGGCGACGATGGCTGCCAGAGCTGGAGAGAAAGAGTTCCTGAACGGTGTTTCCGCACTCCTCCGGCGAGGTGAAAGCTATCCCCCGATGCGTCTTGTCTTCGCGCACCCGGATCTAGACTTGACGGCTCCAGGGGCGACTAAACGACGGCGTAAACGCGACCAAGACTTCAGCAAGCAATCGGGAGGTAACGGCAGTGACTCGGGCTCTACGGGCTAGGGCAACCAACGCGCAATCAGCAGGTGATCCTCGGGCGCACATCCGGTCTTTAAATACCGGCCTCAGCGTCCGGGTTGGGTTAGGAAATCGCGGAGCTACCGTTGCGACGGCAGTCTCCGACGAGCACACAGAGAGGGCGACTGTCGGGACCCGAATTTGCAAATCCGGACCCTCTATGTATTCAGCACTTGTCCAGGATCTCGCTAGTGCATACAGTCTCAACATCGGTAAAAATCACAGTCATACACATCGGTAGTAGTGAAGTACTTTATTTGAAATAACCAAACTGGTTGCTCGACCTTATGGTCAAGTTACAAGAGTACGCCACACTGGGCGAAAACTTATTAAAGGAAATAAATTGCAGCGGAATAAAAGCATCAACGTGGCGCCATCCAGTATACCACAGGCAACTGACTGGGCTCGCTCCCTAAATAGACGGTTCCTCCTAAAGTTCTTCCTCCAAAGCTGGTGTCGCCTCTTCTTCAACTGGTGTTGTATTATTGCAAGGGGTGAGTATTTGGTTCTCAGCAAGTCATACACAGAATGCAAACTAATATTCTACATGCATGGTTTAGTACAAGGAATGTTCCATGGTTCGTTTGCAGTAAACAGCAATTAACAAATAGCATAAGTAGATTCGAAAGCAGTAAAAGTAAGCATAATATCAATAACTTTTCCAGGAGTTAAGTGAAATCTCTCTCTTTTCCTAATCCACATTTCCATCAACGTCATCATTAAACCCAACCAAACTTTTCAAGTCCAAGTTGTTTTCATGAAAGTCTAACCCTTGACTGTAATCCCGGCGGTGTCGATTACCGTGGACTCGGCAATTCGAATAGGTTGTACACTCTGCAGAGGTTATGCACTTTACCCACAAGATACAGTCAAACACCACAAAGGCGTGTGATCGTAACAAAGCATTTCAGAGACCGCAAACTATACAAGTGAACCTCTCCGGTTTTTGCCATACAACATCCCTTCCCCTAACAGAGGCGAAGTATGGGACCGACATACCGTTGGACGGGTACCATGCCATAGCCCTGGTACGCTCCCCTTTCAAGCTACACAAAAGGTGTAGTTGACACCCCGAGGTACCACATGCAAGGTTAAGTCCTTAGGATGACCAGGGTAAGACTACCTGAAGAACCAAAATGACATCCCCAGTGCCACTCATGGCCTACCGCATCATTCTTGCCACTTGCCCCGGTCTAAATCTATTTATCAAACCCGTTAGATTACCATGCACCACGTGCCATCATCATCATCACAACACATGATACTTCTCCAAAACAGGTTTAATATCTAATTAAGTCAATATTAACATTTGATTGTCCAAAATCATGTCATGTGCACGTAGCAGGTCTAAGCAATATACTACAACGATCTAAATACCCAATGTTGGCAATTTAATAATGTCCAACTACATATTCCACAACTAGGGTGACAAGGGTTCATCGCACATAATTAAATAGTCAAGGTGTAATACTTCAATTTGGCATTTATCTAATTCCCAGAAATAATTTAAGCAATTTCTAATTAAATTAGCATGCAATAATTTAAATTATATTAATTTCAAAAATGGAATCAATATGGTCAAAGCATAACTTGCCTTCAAAAAGTACTTGCCCTTTGTCCTGAGCTGGCTCCTGGGTCAAAACTTCACCTTCGAAGCATTCGAGCACTTCAACGTCTACTCGTAACGCGTTCAAATAGCAATAACATAAATAAACAGTAGGAAAAAAGTGTCCAAAAATTCAAATAAACTTCATAAACAGAGATAGCACATTTTTATAAATTTTTAGAAATTTGAATCGTCCAAATCGGGGTTAAAACGCAAAAGTTATACCTGTTTAATGTTTGGAAATTCGAATCGTCCAAATCGGGCCCGCACGTCAGCGGCTACCCCAGCCGTGTAGTGACGTCAGCGATGACGTCACCAGTGGGTCCCACCCATCAGCACCGTGGGCTGAGCCCCACTGACGTCAGCAATGACGTCACCCGAGGGGGGGCCACCTGTCAGCGACACGTTGAGCCGTGGACCGAATCCACGGTGGACCAAGCCAAGCCGTGGGCTGAGCCCATGAGCCGGCTGACGTCAGCCGCCCAATCAGAGGCTGCCACGTGCCACTGCTGACGCAATAAATAATTTCCGAAAAAGAAAATGATTTAATAATTCGGTTTAATAATTGATTTGAATTTCAAAACTTCAAACGCTTATAACTTTTGCGTTTCAACTCCGATTTGAGTGATTCAAATTTCTAAATTTGTATAAAATTGAGATCTACCTAATGATGAATTTTATTTAATTTTTGGACTAAAGTTTTTCTCTGTAATATTATTTAATTGATTATTTAAACTTTAAAATGCTATAACTTTTGCATTTAAACTCCGAATTTGACGATTCCAGTTTCTAAAAATTCATAAAATTATGTTCTCTCTGTTTATAAACTTTATTTAGATGTTTGGACACTTTTTGTCTACTGTTTATTTATTATTTGCTATTTGCACGCGTTACGAGTAGACGTTGAAGTGCCGGAAGGATTCGAAGGAGAAGTGTTGACCCAGGAGCCAGCTCAGGACCAAGAGCAAGTACTTTTTGAAGGCAAGTTATGCTTTGACCATGTTGATCCTATTTTGAAACCTATTTTGATTTAATTTATTGCATGCTAGTTCAATTAGAAAATATTTTACTTAATTATGGGAAATTAGATAAATGCCAATTTGCTGTATGACACCTTGGTTAATTATATATGTGCCATGACCCCTTGTCACCCTAGTGTGGATTACTAGTTGGACATTACTAAATTGCCAACATGGGTTTGTAGATCGTTGTAGTATACTGCTTACACCTGCTACGTGCTCATGACATGATTTTGGACAATCAATTGTTAATATTGACTTAATGATATATTGAACCTGTTTTGGGAAGGTATCATGTGATGTTGATGGCACGTGGTGCATGGTAATCAACTGGGGTTTGATAAATAGCTTTTGACCGGGGCATGTGGCAAGAACGATCGGGTGGGCCAGTTGTGGCACCGAGAATGTTGTTTTGGTTCTTCGGGTAGTCTTGCCCTGGTCACCCTAAGGACTTCACCTTGCAAGCCTTTAAACTGAGTCAATCTTGCAACCACATGTCTGTAATGGGACGGACCTAGTTGATTAAGTTGCTAATAACGTACCTGTGGTGTTAGAAGTTTCCGAAAGACTTTGTTACGGGAACTCGCCTTTGTGGTGTTTGACTGTATCTTGTGGGTAAAGTGCATAACCTCTGCAGAGTGTAAAATCTATTCGAATAGCCGTGTTCGCGGTATTGGACATCGCTCGGGAATTACAGTCAAGGGTTAGACTTTCTTGAAGATAACTTGGACTAAAAGGTGGGTTTGGTTAAACAATGATGTCGATGGAAATGTGGATTAGGAATGGGAAAGATGTTGATTAAACTCCTGGAAAAGTTATTGATGTTATACTTGTTTCTACTGCTTTCGAATCTACTTATGCTACTTGTCAAATGCTGTTTACTGCAAATATACCTTGAGCTATTCCTTTGTATCAAGCCATGCATATAGTATATTAGCTTGCATTCTGTGCATGACTTGCTGAGTACCAAGTACTCACCCTTGCCGCAATACAACACTAGTTGAAGAGGAGACTACACCAGCTTTGGAGGAGGAGCTCCAAGAGGAACCGTCTACTTAGGGAGCGAGCCCAGTCAGTTGCCTGTGGTATACTGGATGGCGCCACGATGTTATCTTATTTTCTGCTGCTACTATCTCTCTCTTAATAAGTTTCGCCCTGCGTGGCGTATATTTGTAACTTGACCATAAGGTCGAGCAACCAGTTTGACTATTTAATTAAAGTACTTTATTAATATCGAGTGGTATGATTGTGATATTTACCGATGTTAAGACTGTGTGCACTAGCGCGTTCCTGGACTAGTGCTGAATACACAGAGGGTCCGGATTTGCAAATTCAGGTCCCGACAGAGGTGGTATCAGAGCCATACTGACTGTAGGCTCACCCATAGATAGAATGGTCGTAGTGAGGATAAAACCTATTTTCTAAAAGATAAAATTTGTCAAGATAAGAAATGACATCTCGACTTATTCTCTTCTCTCTTTTCTTGTCTCTTGCTGAATTTTTCCTTACCTTGTCACGATTTAAAAATTTCGAATTCTTACGTGAGCACTCTTGTGACAGATGGAGGGAGAGTTCAACTACGTCGATCTGGAGGTTGGTCACGCCATGAACTTTGGCGTATGCTCTGAGACTCGGAGATTTTGAGAAGCCGCAATACCAAGTGGACGTGATCAGACAAGCAGGATTGATCAAGGCTTGTGACGTGAAGATTGTGGTACCTGCTAGGAAGAAGGGCCCAGGCAATCGCCCGATACACTGCACTGCCAGGAGGTCTACAATGCAGATGGGTATCCAAGAGGCGTCACAACGAGCAATGCGGCACATTACCCGTATCTACGCCAGAGAATTGGAGAGCACGGTGTTCCGATATCATCCGCGCAGCAATAACCTTCTTGACCCGAAGGCGATTCAGGATGAGAATGCCATGGTTACACAGTTGGCTCGACTTGTTGTCGCCCAAGAGGATGTACTCGATGATACAGGCAAGGAGCTACAGAAAGCCTGCAAAGAAATCGCGGCAGAGAAGAACAGATGGCGGGAAGCTCAAGAGTATGTGTCTCACCTTCTGCAAAGGATTGGAGAGTTAGAGACGGCATTGTACGCACCAGAGCCGGAGCCAGTACTCGAGCTGCACGAGCCAGACCCGGAGGAGCCGGAACTTGAGGAGGACACTGCTTCTTCGACTACTACAGATGACACGGTTGCTGGACATGGCAATCGTTTCACGCCTATGCCGCAGCGTCCGTACCCAGGCCGTGGAGGTTTTCTCGATGAGTGAGTGTAGGTTCTATAGTGAGACTCCTTCGCCGAGTCGCGTCATAGAATAAAGAGTCACCCTTTAGGCGTTAGACTCCAGTGTTAGTTCGATTTGGATTTTCATTGCTTGCTGAGTGTGCAGTATGTGTTGCAAGGCCCCTAGGCATTGTAAGCAGCCATACCAAGTTACTATTGACTAAAAAAATAAAGTTGGACTTTAAGTTACACCTTTCGCCCCGCATAAGTTCCATATTACTTGTCTATTCTTGTTTCCCTCTCATCTCTAAAACCTAGAGCAAACCACAGATGGTGAACACTCGTGGAAACCTTGGAGGCAATGGAAGTGGTTCTCGCCCAGCAGAAAACCCCAATGATGGAGCACCAGCACCACCACTGGACATGCAGAATTTTGGAGCATTTCTTGCTGCTCAGACTCAGTTGATGCATGCTATGATGCAACAGATGCAACACGTCACTGCTCAGGCCACCGCTAATCAAGTCAATCAGGGACAACGCCAGAATACAAGACTGTCAGAGTTTATGAGGACTCACCCACCCACTTTTTCTAGGAATGCCAATCCATTGGAGGCCGATGATTGGTTAAGGTCAATTGAGAGAAAGCTACACATTGCTCAATGCATGGGAAATGAGAAGGTACTCTACGCTTCTCATCAGTTGGAAGGAACAAATTGAATGGTGGGAGAACTTCGTACACGCAAGAGAACCCTCAGACATCAATCGGGAAGAGTTCACGGTGCATTCCACAAGATTATCACGTGCTTGAAGGAATCATGGACCTCAAGAAGGAGGAGTTCAGAGCATCAAGCAAGGTAATCACCCGGTGGCCGAATACTCGAACAAGTTCACACAGCTTGCTCGCTACGCACCTGAGGATGTAGCGACAGATAAAGCCAGACAGTCTCGCTTCATGAAGGGACTTAACTCAGGACTGCAGGTGGGATTGATCACCCACACCTTTCCAGATTTCCAAGAGTTGGTGAATAAGGCGCTTATTCTTGAGGACAAGCGCATGGAACTGGATGAGAACAGGAAGCGCAGGATGCAACAAACAGGATCACGCCAGGGAACGCAATGGCGTCGAGAGTTGCACCAAATCAATTTTTCGATTCCAGCCACAGAATGCAACCAGGACACCGTCACCAAAGACCAAGACCCGTCAATCGGGAACTATCGACCCAAAGATCACCGAAACGCCGCTTGAGCAATCAACAGGCAGTGAGACGCCGCTACAAGTGCAACGAGTCGAGCACTTTGCCAACAGCTTGTCCAAAGAAGACAGCGAGAGTGACCCGATCGCTTCAACTGGGATCCACACCAGCCAGGACGCCAAGACAGGAGCCACACCCTGCATCGTGGTGAGAGGCCGAGTCAACCATGTCACCGCAGATGCACTGCAGAATGCTACGGACGTCGTACTGGGTAAGTTACTTGTTACCTCAGTACCTGCGACAGTTTTGTTTGATTCTGGAGCTTCGCATTCGTTTGTTTCACAAGGCATTGCTGCTAAAAATGATTTGGAGATTGCAAGACTTAAATGCATGCTTGTAGTTCAAACCCCTGGTTCCGAACTCTGAACGAAAGTAGGATGTTCTGGGGTGAGAATACTAATAGATGGGATAGAGTTCCTAGCGAACCTTATTATTTTGGAGACCCAGACCTTAGATGTCATTTTGGGAATGGATTGGTTATCCAAGCACAAGGCCGTACTGGATTGTGGACGAAGGACTATCTCAGTTGAGAGCCCGTGTGGAAAGAAAGTGGAATTTCAAGCTACCGCCGTTAGAGATGGACAGTTGATGGTTAACAGCACCAAGGCAATCAGCATAGAAGATGTCTCAGTAGTGAATGAGTACCCAGATGTTTTTCCTGAAGATCTACCTGGTATGCCGCCAGACAGGGACATAGAGTTTGTGATAGAGCTTGTACCTGGTACAGCGCCGATAGCAAAGAGACCTTACCGGATGTCCACCGAAGAATTGGTAGAGATGAAAAAGCAACTTGAAGAGTTAATGGAGAAAGGATTTATCAAACCGAGTTCATCGCCGTGGGGAGCGCCAGTTTTGTTTGTCAAGAAGAAGGACGGGAGTTTCAGGATGTGCATTGACTACCGTGCACTCAATGAAGTTACTGTGAAGAACAAATACCCACTACCCAGGATTGATGATTTGTTTGACCAGCTGAGAGGAGCCGGAGTTTTCTCCAAGATTGATCTAAGATCAGGATACCATCAGTTGAAGATCCGATCAGATGATATTCCGAAGACCGCATTCTCGTCAAGATATGGACACTACGAGTTTACAGTTATGTCCTTTGGTCTGACGAATGCGCCAGCATATTTCATGAATATGATGAATAAGGTGTTCATGGAGTATTTGGACAAGTTTGTTGTTGTGTTCATAGATGATATCCTAATCTACTCCAAGACAGAGGATGAACATGCAGAGCACTTGAGGCGAGTTTTGGAAAAGCTGAGGAACAAAGAACTCTTCGCCAAGTTCAGTAAGTGTGATTTTTGGAAGGACAAGGTGGAATTCCTCGGACATGTAATGACCGCAGAAGGAGTCGCTGTAGATCCAAGCAAGGTAGAAGCTGTGTTACATTGGGAGCAGCCGAGGACTGTGACCCAGATCCGGAGTTTCCTTGGAATGGCAGGTTACTACCGGCGTTTCATCGAAGGCTTTTCGACAATTGCGAAACCTCTCACGCAATTGTTGAAAAAGGAGAAGAAGTTTGCATGGACGCTAGAGTGCGAGAAAGGTTTTCAAGAACTGAAGAAACGATTGATATCAGCGCCGGTGTTAGTCCTACCGGACGTCAATCAAAGCTTTGATATTTATTGTGATGCATCGCGTCAAGGACTTGGATGTGTGTTGATGCAGAACGGAAAGGTCGTCGCTTATGCATCAAGGTAGTTGAGGCCGCATGAGGAGAATTACCCGACACATGACCTAGAGTTAGCTGCCGTAGTGCATGCCTTGAAGATATGGCGTCACTATCTGATCGGGAACAGATGTGAAGTGTACACGGATCATAAGAGCCTTAAGTACATATTCACCCAATCAGACCTGAACATGAGGCAGAGGAGATGGTTAGAGTTGATCAAGGACTACAATGTCGGAATCCATTACCATCTAGGAAAGGCAAACGTAGTTGCCGATGCTCTGAGCCGGAAAAGCCATACCGTGAGTATGTTGCTAGCCACAAGTCAGGATGAGCTATGTGAGGATTTCCAGAGAATGCAGATTGAAGTCGTACCAGAAGGATTCATGGCAGCATTGGAAGTGAAGCCCACCCTAGAAGATCAGATTCGGGAAGGACAGAAGGATGATGACAAGATCCGCAGGATTAGGTCCAAAATAGAGGAAGGCAAGGCAAAGGACTTCAAGCTAGATGAGCACGGCACATTATGGATGAAGGATCGGATTTGTGTGCCCAACAAGAAGGAATTAAAACAGCTGATTTTGGAGGAAGCCCATGACTCCAAGTATTCAATTCACCCAGTAAGTGCCAAGATGTATCAGGATTTGAAGGAGAGATTCTGGTGGCCGAGCATGAAGCGTGAAGTCGCCGAGCATGTTGCATTGTGCGACGTATGCCAGAGAGTCAAGGCAATGCATCAGAGACCAGCAGGATTGTTGCAGCCGCTGAAAATACCTGAGTGGAAGTGGGAGGAAATCGGAATGGATTTCATTACCGGTTTGCCTAAGACTCAAGGAGGTTATGAATCCATATGGGTTATAGTGGATCGCTTGACCAAGGTCGCCCATTTTATCCCCGTGAAGTCCACTTACTCGGGGGATAAGTTAGCAGAGTTGTATATGATCAGGATCGTCTGTTTGCACGGAGTGCCAAAGAGGATTGTATCGGACAGAGGTACCCAATTTACCTCAAGGTTCTGGAATAAGTTACATGAAGCCATGGGAACCCGTTTGAACTTCAGTACAGTTTATCATCCACAGACGGATGGCCAGACTGAAAGAGTCAATCAGATTCTGGAAGATATGTTAAGAGCGTGTGCATTGGCTTATGCTACCTATTGGGATAAGAGTCTGCCATATGCGGAGTTCAGTTACAACAACAGTTACCAGGCTAGTTTACATATGTCACCTTTTGAGGCAATCAGATGGTCGACCTGCCGACGCCATTAAAGCTGGAATGAGACCGGCGAGCCGTGTCTTGGACTGATATTCTTCAAGAAGTCAAGAGCAGATTGCCATGATTAGGGAAAGGTTGAAGATAGCCCAATCACGATAGAAGAGTTATCTTGACAATCGTCGCCGGGATTTGAGTTTTGAACCGTAAGACTTTGTATACCTCGAGTTACGCCTCTCAGGGGAGTTAAGAGGTTCCATGCCAAAGGGAAACTTGCACCCCGTTATGTTGGACCATTTAAGATTTTGAGCCGCAGAGGCGAAGTTGCTTACCAGCTGGAGTTGCCACAGTCGTTAGCAGGAGTACATGACGTGTTCCATGTGTCCCAGCTAAAGAAGTGTCTCCGAGTACCTGAGGAACAGACACCGCTAGAGTCAATTGAGTTGCAAGAAGATTTGACGTACAAGGAGCACCCCGTGAAGATTCTAGACACAATGGATCGAGAGACGAGGAACAAGTCAACCCGTTTCTGTAGAGTTCAGTGGAGCAACCATGAAGAAAGCGAAGCGACTTGGGAACGCGAAGAGGATTTGAGGAAAGAGTTTCCGAACCTATTCCTTAGTTAGCCTTAAATCTCGAGGACGAGATTCTGTTAAGGGGAGAGGTTTGTAACACCCCAATTTTTGCTTTTCATGAAATTAAATATTATTTTGCACATTTATTGCGCCGCCACCCGTGTCAGGACCGCCACTTCATTGCGCACCCGTAGCCCGAACTCACCTCGCCTGAGTCGCCGTGGTTGCGCCGCTAGAGCTCGCCGGAGTAAGGAGAAGGAGCCGCCGCAGTTTTCGTTGAATCCCGCCGCCGTCCGCCGTCCTCTGTCGCCGTTGACCCCAGATCCGGGACCGGGAGGTCAAGACGCGTCCGGGAGTCCAACTCACCTCACCGGAGCGCGCCCGAAACGCCGTCGGCTAGGTCATCGTCCCCTGCGCCGGTGACCCAGCGCCGCCGCTCGCCATCGCCGGACTTCGAGCTCTGCCAGCCGTCGGATCTTCATCAAGCGGTCCAGATTGCGCCACGTCACCGTCGATGAGATCCCGTTCCAAAATCCCAGATCCAATCTCGACCGTTGGATCTAGATCCAACGGTCCAGATCAAACGTGTTAACCCAAACGCGTTAGTCCAGATCTAATCTGGGCCGTTGATTTTCAAATCAACGGCCGAGATTGCGCCACGTGACGGGGAGCTTGACCGCGGCCAACGCACTGCGTGTGACGCTGACACGCCGGGCCCGCGTGTCAGCGACGCGACCAAACCGCACCATGACGTCACGCTGACGTCATGGCGGGCCCGCACGTCAGCGGCTACCCCAGCCGTGTAGTGGCGTATATTTGTAACTTGACCATAAGGTCGAGCAACCAGTTTGACTATTTAATTAAAGTACTTTATTAATATCGAGTGGTATGATTGTGATATTTACCTATGTTAAGACTGTGTGCACTAGCGCGTTCCTGGACTAGTGCTGAATACACAGAGGGTCCGGATTTGCAAATTCGGGTCCCGACATGTCACGCATGACATCAGCGGCGACCGGGCACGCCCGTGTGGATTGCGCCGATTCGGCACCCGCACACGTGGCGCGATCTGGGCCGTTGGTTTGGAATCCTCACGCGTTTGTGTGAAATCATGTGCTGAAAAATTGGCTTAGAATTGAATTTGCAAATGTGCTGGTGCATGTGCTTGACAATTTGACAAGAAGCAGTAAGTTTCGCTTTTGCGCCGGACCAAGATCTCAAGAAACAGTAAGTCTCCCATGTACGACGGACAAAGTTTTTGGGTCTGTCGTGAACGTGTTTTTGAGCTCTTGAGTCGAACTCAATCTTCCAAGAAACCAGTAAGTTTTGCATGTACGGCGGACAAACTTCTTTGGTCAGTCGTGAATGCATTTTTTTAGGGTTTCGTTCGGACCATGTTGTTTTTGAAACCGAGCGTGGCACGTTTGCGGACAAGATTTTTGTCCGTCGTGAACATGAATTTGAAAGCGTTTTGAACCGAGACTTTTGCATGTACGATGGATCGATTTTGGTTGTCCGTCAGAAACATGTTTTGGTCGGAATGTTTTCTTTTGGAACCGAGAGTTTTCTTTATACAACGGATGCACTTTGTTGGTCCGCTGTGAATCGCTTTCTAGGGTTTCACTTGGCATTTGCGCCGGACTGGTTTTGTTTGTCCGTCGTGAACGCGTTTTTGCTGAATTAGGGTTTTGAGCAAAATTGAAATAATTTGAATTTGAGATTATGAAATTTGTGATGATTTCATGATGCTTCTTTTGAAGTGGACTTTATGCAATGCTCATGTGAGTAGTTGCATGGATTGACATTGAGTCAAGTCGTGGACTTGTGCTCGGATTTGTTTTGTGGTTTGTTCATGTGCAGGTATTGCTCAAAGACGAATGTGGTCGATGACGGACCGAACTAGGTTCATGGAGGAACCGAGGTTCGACTAGGTTCAGGAGGAACTGAGGTCTTGGTGGTCAAGGATGTCATGCGGGACGTTCGGGCTAAGAGAATGGTGCACATGAAGAATGGTTAGTCACGTGAGAATGGCAGGAGGTCATTCGCGTGCAAAGTGTTAGTCACGTGAGTATGACAGGTGGCCATACGCATGCAAAGTGTTAGTCACGTGAGTATGGTAGGGTTGCCATACGCGTGCAAGAGTTGTACTCGGCCAGGTTGGGCCAAGTAGAGTTGTGTTGAATACGGATTCCTTCTAGGGAATAGGAATCGTATTCAGAACTCTTTGTGGGTTGGTGCTTTAAATAGGTGGGGGGTCTCCTGTTGAAAGGCATCAAGTAGAGCTGAGCGCATCAAGCTTTGAGCTTGGTTTTAGGGTTTGTACTCTTTTGATGAGAGTATTTTAGACAAGAAATAAAGATCAATTCTTCCAAGATTTTTATACTACAAGAACCACGTCGCTACAGTGTTTTCTGTTTTGGTTCTTGTTTGCATGCTTGTTCTAATTCTAGATTGGTTTTTGATCGTTGAGTTTCATCTTGATTTGATCCATCAAAAACCTTTCTAGGGTATTGATCTAGTGTTCCTCAAAGTTTTGTTGATAAATCTTTTGAAGATCTTGTTTAATCTTGAAGTTTTGATTAGATTGATTCTCGTCAAGTTCTGGATCAGCAAGCTTGCGAAGCTCATAACTTTTGATCCGTAAGTCCGATCAAGCTGATTCTTTTTGGGTTCGATTCGTATTGGAATCTAGTTTCTCGTGTCCAAATTTCAGATCAATCTAACGGTTGGATCTCCGGGAATTATCGTTTTACCAAACCTCTATCATTCTGTTTTTGTCGAAAACGAGGCAATTATTTGGTTCTGTTTTGGGGTGAACTTTTAATAGATCAAGAATTTGGTTTTAGCTTCCGCACAATCATTCACCCCCCCTCTGATTGCTATATTCGTATACTTCGATCCTACAAGTGGTATCAGAGCAAGGTTTCTCTAATCTATCTTAACCGGTGATTAGATCAATGGATCGTTATTCGACAAAACCATGTGTGTTCGATGGTGTTGATTTTCATTTTTGGATGGCCAAGATGGAGGCGTTCATCCAAGCACAGGGCTTCACAATTTGGGAGAAGGTCTACAAGCCATATGAAGTCCCTGCAAACGACAACGTCAACGACACCAATCGCACACATGTTGAAGCAAATAGCAAGGCGCGCAACTTGATCATCCAAGGCTTGGGACGCAGCGACTTTGATCGTGTGGTTCATCTTCGATCCAAGATATGAGGTATGGAAATCTCTTTGTGATTACCATGAGGGTTCTAACACTGTCAAAGAGGTTCGCCAAGATATTTACAAAAAGAATACATGCGTTTTGAGATGAAACCTAGTGAATCAGATGACTTCTTTGCACGTTTCAATAAAATTCTTAGCAATCTACGTCTTTGTTGGAGTTAGCTACACTGATGCTGAAAATGCTCGACAATTGCTTAGTGCTTTGGACATGTCAGTGGGGGAGATGAAAGTAACATCTATACAAGAATCTACTACCATGAGCACACTCACATTAGATGTTCTTTACTCTAAGTTGAAAACTCATGAGTTGGATGTTCTTGCCAGGAAGGGTAACATTAAATCAATTGCTTTGATCTCTAACCCTAACATGTCAAATGCAAATTCTTCTTCTAGCTTTGCCTTGTCTTCCATGTCTTCTTTAACAGATGAGCAACTTGAAGAGTTTCTGAAGAAGATCTGCACTACTCTCTTCTCGCTTTAACAAAGCTTTGCGAGAATGTGAGAATGAGAAAGAGAGGTGGTCCTCCAAGATGCTATGAGTGTGGTGACCTCAACCATATTCGCACAAATTGTCCTAAGCTTGCAGGAAAAACATCAAAGGAGGAGAAGGACAACGACAAAAGGAATGAGAAGAAAAGGTTCTCACAAATGATAGGAAGAAGAAGAGCTTCATCAACCGCAAGGTGGTTCACTGAGTTCTTTCCGCTCTTGAACAAGTCAATTTGAGCGATGTGGACTCGGAGAGCAAGCGAAGATGATGCAACTCCAAGCAAGCATGATTTGATAGGATTATGTCTCATGGCAAGCAGCAAGGATAGCTTCACCGAGGCGACCACGACAATGACTTCAATGAGGTAGATCCCTCTTATGATGAATTAGCTATTGCTTTGTTGCTCGTCTTGGAAAATTGCTTGACAAACGTGATAAGAAAATTAAGAAACATGATTTCATTATTGAATCATTGAATGCTGAAATTGCTAGACTTAAGACTTTGATTCCTAGTGATGATACTTGCAAATCATGTGACTTAATTTACAATGAGCTCACCTTGCTTAGGAAAGAACATGCTCTTTTATTGCATCTAAATGAGAAAAATGAGAAACATGTTGTACATGCTAGCTGCTCCAATCGATGATTTGCATAGTTCAACTTCTTGTTCTAAATGCTCAACTCTTGAATTAAAATTGAAAGATGCAAATGCTAGGGTTTCTCAATTAATCGATAATTTGCTTTCACATGAAATTCTCTCATGCTCAACTTGTCGCAAGCAAAAGGAAAAGTAGATGTTCCTCGCAATAATTGTTTAACTCTTGCTAAGAAAGTGGATTACTTGCAAAATTCTTTGGAACGTTTCACTAATGGCAAGAAGAAGTTGAACATGATTTTGGATCAATCTAAGGTTAGCACAAACAAGAGAGGTTTAGGTTTTGATCCATATGCCACATATGAAACTAAACCTCAGACCGTTGTTCGTGCTCCTTGCAAAATTGAGTTATCTAATGAGCCTAAGAAAATTGCTTTTCAATCTGATTTTTTATCTTCTACTATGATGAATGCAAAATGTGCTTTTACTGTTAAAGCTAAACATCATGTCAAGTACACTTGCACTCATTGTGGTAGAGATGGACACTTAGTAAATTTTTGCTTTAGACTAGCCAAACAGCAAAAGAAGGAAAGAACTGAGGCTAGGTCAAATTTCAGCAAAGCACATTTTTATGCGCCTAGAGTGATGAAAACACCTTCTGTTCCTACAAACATGGGAAAAGGCAAATCTGATTTTGTGCATAAAAATTATCGTGTTGTACCTCTTCACAGCGTCGTGTGTCTCAAGATCGATTCCCAAAAATCTCATTCCTAACCCCAGTACTGAGGCCTCGACATGTTTTGCTATGTAGGCTTCTCGCGCAAGGAAGGAGAACATATGGCTAGTGGATTCCGGATGCTCACGCCACATGTCCGGTGATAAGAATTGGTTCTCCTCCCTCACTCGTGCATCTCGTGCTGAAAGTGTTACTTTTGGAGATGCTTCTTCCTCTTCTGTTGTGGCAAAAGGTACAATAAAGGTAAGTGACAAGTTTATGTTCAAAGATGTGGCTCTTGTTGAAAATTTGAAATATAACTTGCTTTCTGTCTCACAAATGCTTGATGAAGATCTTGAGATAAGCTTTAAGAAAAATGAATGCAAAGTGCTAGATGCTTCAGTGATCTTGTGTTCAAAATTTCTCGTTTTGGAAGAGTCTTTAAAGCTGATTTTGATGCATCACCTTCTTCTAAGCATAGGTGTCTAATTGCCAATGTTTCTAAAGATTTATTCTTTTGGCATCGTAGACTTGGTCATGTTGGTTTTGATCATCTTACTCGTGTAAGTGGTTTAGATCTTATACGTGGCCTCGCCTAAGCTTAAGGGTGATAGCAATCTAGTATGTTCTTCTTGTAGACATGGTAAGATGATTGCAGGTTCACATCCACCTCTTACCATGATGATGACAAACGCTCCAGACAGCTTCTACATCTTGATACAGATTGGACCATCTCGAGTTCAATCCTTTGGAGGCAAACGGTATGTGCTTGTGATTGTTGATGATTTTTCTAGATACTCTTGGGTGTATTTTATGGCATCTAAGGATGAGGCTTTTAGTCATTTTAGAAGTCTTGTTCTTAGGCTTTCTGTTGACCATCCAGAGCTCTCAAAGCTATTAGAAGTGATAATGGAACTGAATTCAAAAATGCTTCCTTTGATCTCTTTTGTGCTGAAAAAGGAATTGATCATCAATTTTCATCTCCTAGAGTGCCTCAACAAAATGGTGTAGTCGAAAGAAAAAACAGAACGTTAGTTGAGATGGCTAGAACCATGTTAGATGAATATCTCTCTCCTAGAAATTTTTGGGCTGAAGCTATTTCAACTGCTTGTTATGTTTCAAACCGTGTGTTTTTAGATCAAAATTGGGTAAGACTCCATATGAGCTTCGGTTTGGACATAGACCTTCTGCTTCTCACTTTCGAAGTTTTTGGATGCAAATGTTTTGTCTTGAAATCTGGAAATCTTGATAAATTTGAAGCTAGATCAACTGATGGCATTTTTCTTGGATATCCTGCTTCATACTGTGGCTATCGTGGTGCTTGTTTTGGAGACAAACAAAATTGTGGAAACTTGTGAAGTTACTTTTGATGAGGCTAGTCCAGGCACTAGTCCAAGTGATGCAGTACAGACGCATACATTCGGGGAGAAAATCTTTGAAGATGATGATGATGTTGAAGATGAGGTCTTGACTCTTCCTAATGCACAACAAGATGTAGCACCTTTGGCACCTACTACTACATCACCTACATTAACCATCCTCAAGCTACAACATCATCTGTACATGCTGAAAATGAAGAAGGAGAAGGAGAAGTCTCAAAAGCCAATGCTCCCTTGTACATTCAAAAATGCATCCATCTGAACAAATGATTGGAGACCTAAATGAGAGAGTCACTCGATCCAGGTTTATTCATTCGACACTCATGCTCATTCCGCTTTAGTTGCTTCTTTTGAACCCAAAGATATATCTCATGCATTATCGACGAATCTTGGATCAATGCCATGCATGAAGAAATAGAGAATTTTGAACGAAATAAAGTTTGGAAACTTGTCTCACCTCCTCCAGATTTTAATGTTATTGGAACTAGATGGGTTTTCAAAAATAAACAAAGTGAGGATGGTGTTGTTGTTAGAAACAAGGCTAGATTGGTTGCTCAAGGTTACACTCAAATTGAAGGCTTAGATTTTGATGAAACCTTTGCTCCTGTTGCTAGAATTGAAGCCATTAGAATCCTTTTAGCTTTTGCTGCATCCAAAGGTTTCAAATTGTATCAAATGGATGTGAAAAGTGCTTTTCTTAATGGCTACATAAATGAGGAGGTTTATGTCAAGCAACCACCTGGTTTTGAAAATCCAAAGTTTCCAAATCATGTGTTCAAACTATCAAAAGCTTTGTATGGTTTGAAACAAGCCCCTAGAGCATGGTATGATAGGTTAAAAACCTTTTTACTTGAAAAAGGCTTTTTAATGGGAAAGGTTGACAAAACTCTCTTTTTACTCAAGCAAGGCAATGATCAACTATTTGTTCAGATTTATGTTGATGATATTATCTTTGGTGGTTTATCTCATGTTTTAGTGTCTGAGTTTTCAGAAACAATGAGGAAGGAGTTTGAGATGAGTATGATGGGTGAGTTGACATACTTTTTGGGATTTCAAGTCAAGCAAACGAAGGATGGTACTTTTGTACATCAAAGCAAATACACGAAAGACTTGCTACATCGCTTTGGAATGGAAAACATCAAGCAGATCATGACACCCATGGAGAGCACTTGCACTTGACCCTGATGAAGATGGTGAGCAAGGTTGATCAAAAGCGAATATAGAAGCATGATAGGTTCACTTTTGTACCTCAACGCATCAAGGCCGGATATACAATTTGTCAGTATGCTTGTGTGCTCGTTTTTAAGCTTCCCCACGTGCTTCACATCGACAAGCTGTCAAAAGGATTTTCAGGTATCTTCATGGAACTCAAGATTTTGGCATTTGGCTTTCTGCTTCCTCATGCATTAGTTTGAGATCTTTTTCTGATGCTGATTTTGGAGGATGTAGAATTGATAGGAAAAGCACTTTGGTTCATGTCACTTCTTGGGAAATTCTCTCATTGCATGGTCATCTAGAAAGCAATCTTCTGTTGCACAATCAACTCGAATCTGAATATGTGGTCGCCGCTAGTTGTTGTTCTCAAATTCTTTGGATAGTAGCTACACTTAAAGATTATGGGGTTATTTTGGATAGTGTTCCTCTTCTGTGTGATAACACTAGTGCAATTTGCATTACTAAGAACCCTGTGCAACATTCAAGAACAAAACATATTGACATCAGATTTCACTTTCTTAGAGATCATGTTGAAAAAGGCCACATTGTGCTTCATCATGTGGATACTGAACATCAATTGGCAGACATTTTCACAAAACCTTTGTCTTCTTCTCGTTTTGCTTTTATTCGGGGAGAACTTGGAATTGTTCATCCAATGGGATTGTTTTGAGGGAGAGTTTCTTTGCCAAGTTCTTTCACTTGATGAGCTCACTTTATCATATTTCTTTATATACTATATAATTGAGCTAATATATGATAATCTAAATTGTTTCACTTGAACTAAAATGACATTGCGGAATTCCCTGGACTAATTGCCTATAGCTAAATACTCTGTGATATCTTACTCTTCTAGGCTTGATATTGAATCTTCTTGACAAATTTGGGCTATGAAGCAAGTGTGGTTTCAACTTTACTCTTTCATAAGACCTTTTAATCACTTTTGCATGTTTATAATCAAAGAAAAATGAAAAGAAAAGGGAATCAATAAAAAAGGGTTGTTAAAAGCAAAAAACCTCAAGTTATGTGCTTCAGGGTGCTTTCCCTAAAAAGATAAGATGTATGCTTCAAGCATGCCATTCCCTCAAAGATAAGATGTATGCTTCAAGCATGCCACTCCTAGAAAATAAAAGAAGTATGCTTCAAGCATGCCACATGCAACTTATTGTTTAAAGATTAAATTGGTCCACTAGATTGGAGTTGAAACTACTTGCTCGCCCTGATTTGTTATTTGCTTCAACTTTGAGCCTTTGTTTTTCTACTAAAGGTTTTGCTTAGTACTTGGCTATAGTTGACTGAATTGAGGTTGAGATACATGTCATTCCCTAAACTTGCTAAAATCACATCAAGATCATGTATTTTGCATATTATGTGATATATAAGGTTATATGATCGAATGAGCTCATCTTTTCCTATCTTGGCACTCCCTTGTTTCTCTTTGTGAAATCATTGTTTCAGGAAAAATTTTGAACCTGTTCTCTCTTTTACTCTTGATGAATCCATTGTCAAAGGGGGAGAAATTTGGAAATCTTTGAAAAGTTTAAAGAAAAAGGGAGAGTTGTTAAATTTGAGAATTTTGGGAGAAGTTTGGAGAATTTTTGAAATTTTTGGGCGCATTGCACATTCACACACATTTTCATTCTCAGGGGGAGATTTTGTTTTGCATTTTGGTCAAAGGGGGATTTCTGTGTTTTCTTACTTTGGTCTTTAATCCTTTGGATTTCAAAATCAAAGTGAATGCCAAATGTTCAATTCTAAGTGGTGTTGCCAATGTTTTCATCAAGGGGGAGATTGTGAAATCATGTGCTGAAAAATTGGCTTAGAATTGAATTTGCAAATGTCTTTGGTGCATGTGCTTGACAATTTGACAAGAAGCGATAAGTTTCGCTTTATACGGACCAAGATCTCAAGAAAGCAAGAAGTCTCCCATGTACGACGGACAAAGTTTTTGGGTCTGTCGTGAACGTGTTTTGAGCTCTTGAGTCGAACTCAATCTTCCAAGAAACCAAGAAGTTTTGCATGTACGGCGGACAAACTTCTTTGGTCGATCGTGAATGCATTTTTTAGGTTTCGTTCGACCATGTTGTTTTTGAAACCGAGCGTAGCACGCTTATTGCGCGGACAAGATTTTTTGTCCGTCGTGAACATGAATTTGAAAGTGTTTTTGAACCGAGACTTTTGCATGTACGACGGATCGATTTTGGTTGTCCGTCGTAAACATGTTTTGGCCGGAATGTTTTCTTTTGGAACCGAGAGTTTCCCTTATACAACGGACAGACTTTGTTGGTCCGTTGTGAACTGTTTTCTAGGGTTTCACTTGGCATTTGCGCCGGACTGGTTTTGTTTGTCCGTCGTGAACGCGTTTTTGCTGAATTAGGGTTTTGAGCAGAATTGAAATAATTTGAATTTGAGATTATGAAATTTGTGATGATTTCATGATACTTCTTTTGAAGTGGACTTTATGCAATGCTCATGTGAGTAGTTGCATGGATTGACATTGAGTCAAGTCGTGGACTTGTGCTCGGATTTGTTTTGTGGTTTGTTCATGTGCAGGTATTGCTCAAAGACGAATGTGGTCGATGACGGGACCGGAACTAGGTTCATGGAGGAACTGAGGTTCGGGACTAGGTTCAGGAGGAACTAAGGTCTTGGTGGTCAAGGATGTCATGCGGGACGTTCGGGCTAAGAGAATGGTGCACATGAAGAATGGTTAGTCACGTGAGAATGGCAGGAGGTCATTCCCGTGCAAAGTGTTAGTCACGTGAGTATGGCAGGTGGCCATACGCGTGCAAAGTGTTAGTCACGTGAGTATGGTACGGTTGCCATACGTGTGCAAGAGTTGTACTCGGCCAGGTTGGGCCAAGTAGAGTTGTGTTGAATACGGATTCCTTCTAGGGAATAGGAATCGTATTCAGAACTCTTTGTGGGTTGGTACTTTAAATAGGTGGGGGTCTCCTGTTGAAAGGCATCAAGTAGAGCTGAGCGCATCAAGCTTTGAGCTTGGTTTTAGGGTTTGTACTCTTTTGATGAGAGTATTTTAGACAAGAAATAAAGATCAATTCTTCCAAGATTTTTGCGTGCTACAGTAACCACGTCGCTACAGTGTTTTCTGTTTTGGTTCTTGTTTGCATGCTTGTTCTAATTCTAGATTGGTTTTTGATCGTTGAGTTTCATCTTGATTTGATCCATCAAAAACCTTTCTAGGGTATTGATCTAGTGTTCCTCAAAGTTTTGTTGATAAATCTTTTGAAGATCTTGTTTAATCTTGAAATTTTGATTAGATTGATTCTCGTCAAGTTCTGGATCAGCAAGCTTGCGAAGCTCATAACTTTTGATCCGTAAGTCCGATCGAGCTGATTCTTTTTGGGTTCGATTCGTATTGGAATCTAGTTTCTCGTGTCCAAATTTCAGATCAATCTAACGGTTGGATCTCCGGGAATTCTCGTTTTACCAAACCTCTATCATTCTGTTTTTGTCGAAAACGAGGCAATTATTTGGTTCTGTTTTGGGGTGAACTTTTAATAGATCAAGAATTTGGTTTTAGCTTCCGCACAATCATTCACCCCCCCTCTGATTGCTATATTCGTATACTTCGATCCTACAGTTTGGAATAACGCGGTCAATCTGGACCGTTCTATTTAGATCGGACGGTGCAGATCCGATCAGGTTTTTGCCGCATCGTAGGGGTGATGTGGCATGACCTGGCGTGCGACGCGTGGCTCAATGTACACCGTTCGATCTTGATCAAACGGTTGAGAACGCATCTAACGCTGCAACGCGGGTTAAACTTAACCGTACGATCTAGATCTAACGGCAGAGATCAACCCTAGCTCAGTGCGGTTTAAGGCTACGTGGCTCAATCTAGAGCGTTGGATCTAGATCCAACGGCTGATAACAAAGGCGAGTTCTCGCGGGCGAACGGCGTCGTCTTGAGCTTAGAGACTTAGGGCTACGGGTGCGCACGGAAGAGGAGACCACGACACGAGTGGCGGCGCCTTAAATAGTGGCCTCGACGTCCATGAAATCTGCAGAAACCGAGGCCCACTCGGCTGCGGCGGCGGAATCCAACGGGGATTCGGATTGGGCGACGTGGCGCATCGCTGGCCGTTGGATCTTAATCCATAAGATCCAACGATCACGCGCGTTAGGGTTCGGTCCGGCACAAGTCGGGCTTGAGTTCGGTTTGAGTCCGACTCGAGTCTGACTCGGGTCCGACCCGGTCGTATGAACAGTAAAACCCACTTGGGTAATTTCCAGTGATTTAAAATTTAAAATAATTTCTAGAAATTCAATTAATTCAAGAAAAATAGCAAAATAATCAGAAAAATTCTGGAAAATACTTTGAGACATTTTGGACTCAAATAAAATATTTCCAACAAAACTTTTATTTGAAATGCTTAAATATTTAATTATCTCAAAAGGGAATAAATTCAAATCAAATCCAAATAAATTACAGAAATTTCCAAAAATTCTAAAAAATGCAAAATAACATTTAAATACATGAAAAGCAAAAATTGGGGTGTTACAAACCTCCCCCCTTAACAGAATCTCTACCCCGAGATTTAGGGCTGACTAAGGAATAGGTTTGGAAACTCTTTCTTCATATCCTCTTCGCGCTCCCAAGTTGCTTCACTTTCGGAGTGGTTGCTCCACTGGACTCTGCAGAAACGGGTTTACTTATTTCTTGTTTCTCGATCCATGGTGTCCAGAATCTTCACAGGGTGCTCCTTGTATGTCAGATCTTCCTACAGCTCGATCGATTCCAAAGGGGTTTGCTCGTCTCGCACTCGGAGACACTTCTTCAGTTGTGACACATGGAACACGTCATGCACTCCTGCCAACGACTGCGGCAACTCCAGCTGGTAAGCAACTTCACCTCTGCGACTTAGGACTTTGAACGGACCGACATGGCGCGGTGCGAGTTTTCCTTTGGCGTGAAACCTCTTAACTCCCTTGAGAGGTGTAACCCTGAGATATATGAAATCTTCCGGTTCAAAACTCAAGTCTCGACGATGGTTATCGACATAACTCTTTTGTCTTGACTGAGCTATCTTCAGTCTTTCCCGAATCATGGCGATCTGATCTTGGGCTCTTGAAGAATATCCGGTCCAAAGACATGTCGTTCGCCCATCTCATTCCAGTTCAACGGTGTTCGATAGGGCCGACCGTATAATGCCCCAAAAGTTGACATCTATAGACTGGCCTGATAGCTGTTATTATAGCTGAACTCGGCATACGGCAAACTCTTGTCCCATGAGGTAGCATAAGCCAATGCACAAGCTCTTAGCGTATCCTCCAGAACCTGATTAACTCTTTCGGTCTGTCCATCCGTCTGCGGATGATATGCCGTACTGAAGTTCAAGCGGGTGCCCATGGTTTCATGCAACTTATTCCAGAATCTCGAGGTAAATTGGGTACCTCTGTCCGATACAATCTTCTTCGGTACTCCGTTTAAACAGACGATCCTGGTCATGTACAATTCCGCTAACTTATCTTTCGAGTAAGTGGTCTTTACAGGGATAAAATGAGCGACTTTGGTCAAGCGGTCCACTACAACCCATATGGAGTCATATCCTCCCTGAGTCTTCGGCAACCCGGTGATGAAGTCCATTCTGATTTCCTCCCACTTCCACTCAGGAATCTTCAACGGCTGCAGCAACCCTACTGGCCTGTGGTGCATTTCTTTAACTCTTTGGCACACATCACACAACGCAACATGCTCGGCAACCTCATGTTTCACGCTTGGCCACCAGAATCTCTCCTTCAGGTCTTGGTACATCTTGGCACTTCCTGGATGAATGGAATACTTGGAGACATGGGCTTCCTCCAGAATCAACTTCTTCAACTCTTTCTTGTTCGGTACGCAGATGCGGCCCTTAGTCCACAATGTACCCTGCTCATCCAGCTTGAAGTCCTTAGCCTTGCCTTCATCCATTTTGGACTTGATCCTCTGGATCTTGGCGTCATCCTTCTGTCCTTCACGAATTTTGTCCTCTAAGGTAGGCTTCACTTCCAAAGTGGCTAGGAATCATTCCTGTACTACTTCTAGTTTCAGCTTCTGAAACTCCTTGCACAGCTCGTCCTGACTTCCTGCTATCATCATATTCACAGTGTGGCTTTTCCGGCTCAAGGCATCGGCCACCACATTGGCCTTTCCAGGATGGTAATGGATTCTGACATTGTAGTCCTTGATCAACTCTAACCATCTCCTTTGCCTCATATTCAGATCCGATTGGGTGAAGATGTATTTGAGACTCTTGTGGTCCGTATACACTTCGCATCTATTCCCAATCAGGTAATGATGCCACAACTTCAAGGCATGCACTACGGCTGCTAATTCCAGGTCATGTGTTGGGTAATTCTCTTCATGCGGCCTCAACTGCCTTGATGCATATGCAATGACCTTCCGGTTTTGCATCAGCATGCATCCAAGTCCCTGGAGTGATGCATCACAATAGATATCAAAGCTCTGATTAACATCAGGTAGGACTAACACCGATGCTGATGTCAATCACTTCTTTAGCTCTTGAAAACCTTTCTCGCACTCCGGCGTCCAAGTAAACTTCTTCTCTTTTCTCAACAATTGCGTAAGAGGTCTCGCAATTGTCGAAAATCCTTCAATGAAGCGGCGGTAATAACCTGCCATCCCCAGAAAACTACGGATCTGGGTCACTGTCTTCGGATGTTCCCAATGTAACACGGCTTCCACCTTGCTTGGATCAACTGCAACTCCTTCTGCGGTCATGACATGTCCAAGGAACTCTACCTTGTCTTTCCAGAATTCACACTTGCTGAATTTGGCGAATAGTTGTTGTTCCCTCAGTTTCTCCAAAACTAGCCTCAGTTGTTCTGCGTGCTCTTCCCTTGTCTTGGAGTAGACTAAAATGTCATCTCTGAATACAACAACGAACTTGTCCAAATACTCCATGAAAACCTTGTTCATCAGATTCATGAAATAAGTTGGCGCATTCGTCAGACCAAAGGACATAACGGTGAACTCGTAATGTCTGTATCTCGACGAGAATGCGGTCTTCGGAATATCTTCTGATCGGATCTTCAACTAATGGTATCCCGATCTCAGATCAATCTTGGAGAAAACTCCGGCTCCTATTAGCTGATCAAACAGATCATCAATCCTGGGTAGCGGGTACTTGTTCTTCATGGTGACTTCGTTGAGTGCACGGTAATCTATGCACATCCTGAAACTCCCATCCTTCTTCTTGACGAACAGAACTGGTGCTCCCCACGGCGACGAACTCGGTCTGATGAATCCTTTCTCCATCAACTCTTCAAGCTGTTTCTTCATCTCCACAAATTCTTCGGTTGACATCCGATAGGGTCTCTTTGCTATCGGTGTTGTTCCGGGTAC
Source organism: Rhipidocladum racemiflorum (assembly GCA_036346355.1). Lineage (NCBI taxonomy): Eukaryota > Viridiplantae > Streptophyta > Magnoliopsida > Poales > Poaceae > Rhipidocladum > Rhipidocladum racemiflorum. Next base: position 32,557,706 of record CM070589.1, on the reverse strand, counting down.
TAACTCAATCACAAATTCTATGTTCCTGTCCGGTGGCATCCCAGCCAAATCTTCAGGAAAAACATGAGGATACTCATTTACCGCTGGAACATCTTCTATGCTGACTGTCTTTTCGCTGTTGACCATCAATTGTCCATCTCGAACGGTGATCGCTTGAAATTCCACTTTTCTCCCACACGGGCTCTCAACAGAGATGATCCTTCTCCCATAGTCAAGCACGGCCTTGTGCATGGATAACCAATCAATCCCCAAGATAACATCTAGGGTCTGGGTTCCCAATATAATAAGGTTCGCTAGGAACTCTACCCCATCTATTTGTATTCTCACCCCATAACATCCTACTTGTGTTCGGAGTTCTGACCCAGGGGTTTGAACTACAAGTATGCATTTAAGATTCACAATCTCCAAATAAGTCTTAGAAACAAAATCTCGAGAAACAAACGAATGCGAAGCTCCAGAGTCGAACAATACTGTTGTTGGTACTGAGTTGACAAGTAACTTACCCAGTACGATGTCCGTGGCATTCTTAAGTGCATCTGCGGACACGTGATTGACTCGGCCTCTCACCACGGTCTGGGGCACGGCTCCTGGCTGTGCTGCTCCCCGGTTTGCTCCTGGTGCGGGTGTCCTGGCTGGTGTGGAGCCCAAGTTGAAGCGAACTGGGGTCACTCCCGCTGTCTTCTTGGGGCAGTTGTTGGAGAAGTGCCCTGGCTCGTTACATGTATAGCAGCGCCTCACTACTCCCTGTTGACTGCCCGAAGCAGCGTTTCTGGCTGGAGCTGGTGTCTGGAAATTATGATTGACGGCTCTCGGTGCTAGTGACGGTGTCCTTGCTACATTCTGCGGTTGGAATCTAAAAAACTGATTTGGCGCAACCCTCAGACGCTGCTGCGCTCCCTGGCATGATCCCTGTTGTTGCATTCTACGCTTTCGGTTCTCATCCAGTTCCTTTCGCTTGTCCTCCAGGATGAGTGCCTTGTTCACAAGTTCCTGAAAGTCTGGGAAGGTGTGGGTGATCAGTCCCATCTGCAGTCTAGAGCTTAGTCCCTTCAGGAAATGAGACTGCCTGGCCTTGTCCGTCGCTACGACTTCAGGCGCGTAGCGTGCAAGCTGTGTGAACTTATTCAGATATTCCGACACCAGCTGATTTCCTTGCTTCAGTGCCCTGAACTCCTCTTTCTTAAGGTCCATGATCCCTTCTGGCACATGATACTGGTGAAATGCAGCGGTAAATTCCTCCCATGTGATGTCTTGTGGGTTCTCCCGCGTGGCGCAGAAGTTCTCCCACCACTCTGTTGCGGTCCCTTCCAACTGATGAGAGGCGTAGAGCACCCTCTCATTTCCCACACATTGGGTAATATGCAACTTCCTCCTAATTGACCTTAACCAGTCATCAGCCTCCAATGGATTGGCGTTTCCAGAGAAACTGTGCAGATGAGTCCTCATGAATTCTGAAAGCCTTGAGTTCTGTCGCTGTCCTTGATTGACCTGGTTGGCATCGGCTTGAGCAGTGACTTGCTGCATCTGCTGCATCATGGCATGCATCAGCTGGGTTTGTGTAGCGAGAAAGGCTCCAAAGTTCTGCATGTCTACTGGCGGTATGTAACACCCTAATTTTTTCTATTCATGAATTTAGATAAGATTTGGCACTTTAGTGAATTTTTGAAATTTTCTGGAATTTATTTGGATTTATTTGGAATTTATTTGAATTTATCCCCTTTCGAAAAAATTAAAGAATTAATTTTGCAAATAAAATTTTATTGGAAATATTTTATTTGAGTCCAAAATGTTCCAAAATATTTTCTAGAATTTTTCTGGAATTTTTCTGAGTGTTTTGCTATTTTTAATGATTTAAATGAATTTCTGGGAATTAATTTGATTATTTAATCGCTGGAAAAACCCGAACCGGTTTGTACTGTTCCTCCGACCCAGACCCGAGCCCGAGTCTGACTCGAGTCCGAGTCCGACTCGAACCCAACCTAACCCTAACCCTCTCGACCGTCCGATCGAGATCGAACAGCCGAGGTTGAGCCACGTCGTCGAACCCGAGCACGACCGAGCCAGCCAGGTCGCCCGAGCCGGACCCGAGCCCAAACTCCCGTACCATTGGACCTTGATCCAACGGCTCATGTTGAGCCACGTCACCTCAATCCGAATCCAATTCGGATTCCGCCGCCGTAGCCGTGTGGGCCTCGGTTTCCACGAGTTTCACGGACGCCGAGGGGCCTATTTAATGCGCCGCCGCCGCCAACGTGTTGCCGACTTCCGTACACACCCGTAGCCCTAGACAACATCGCCTGAGCCGTCGCCGTTTGCCCGCACGAGCTCGCCGTAGTTGGTTTGGCGTTCCGCCGCCATCCGCCGTCCTCCGCCGCCGTTGAGCTCAGATCCGGAACCGCAAGGGCAAGCCGCGTCGGAGAGGACCCTTCACTTCGCTGGAGGAGCCCCGTATCGCCATTCGAGTGGTCATCGTCCCCGTCCCCGGTGACCGAGCGCCGCCGCACGCCATCGCCAGACCTCGAACTCCCTCCATCGTCCGATCCAGATCCAAGGGCCCAGATTCGTCCACGTCACCCCCGGTGAGATCCCACGTGCTAATCTCCAGATCTATTTCCAACCGTTGGATTTAGATCCAACGGTTTAGATCGCACCACGTAGCCTTAACCGCACCATACTAGATCCAATCTCAGCCGTTAGATCTAGATCGAACGGCTAGGGTTAGCCGCGTTGTAAACGTTAGATTGGATATTGATCGTCCGATCAAGATCGAACGGTCCAGATCAGCCGACTAGTTTCCTATTGCGTTGAGCTAGATCCGATCTGGGCCGTTGATTTTCAAATCAACGGCCGAGATCATGCCACGTGGCTGGGAGGCTGACCGTCGCGGTTAGCGCGGCCACGCCTGTTGCCGCTGATGTCAGCCGTGATGTCACGCGGGGCCCACGTGTCAGCGACCGAGCCAAACCGCACCATGACGTCACGCTGACGTCACGGTGGGGCCCGCGTGTCAGCCCACTCGGCTGAAAGTTGCAGGCCGACGCCATGCCGACGCCACCGGGCGGGCCCACATGTCGAGACACGAGCCGTGGGACCGGGTCCACGGTGGATCGAGCCAAACCGTCTTGGCCGTCCATGGACCCGAGGCGACGTGGCGGCCTCTGATTGGTCCACGTGTCATGCTGACGCAATAAATTAATTTCCGAAAAAGAAAATGATTTATTAATTCGAATTATTGATTTCAAAAATGGATTAAAACTTCAAACGCTTATAACTTTTGCGTTTCAACTCCGATTTGAGTGATTCAAATTTCTAAATTTTCATAAAAATGAGACCTACTCAAATATGAATTTTAATTAATTTTTTATTATGAATATTTCTCTCTTTATAATTAATTAATGTTTTCTTTAAACTTTAAACGGTTATAACTTTTGCATTTAAACTCCGAATTTGACGATTCCAGTTTCTAAAAATTCATAAAATTATGTTCTCTCTGTTTATGAACTTTATTTGGAAATTTGGACACTTTTTGTCTACTGTTTATTTATTTATTGCTATTTGCACGCTTTACGAGTAGATGTTGAAGTGCCCGAAGGCTTCGAAGGTGAAGTGTTGACCCAGGAGCCAACTCAAGACCAAGAACAAGTACTCTTTGAAGGCAAGTTGTGCTTTGACCATGTTGATCCCATTTTCAAATTAATTTGGTTTAAATTATTGCATGCTAGCTTGATTAGAAAATGTTTTACTTAATTATGGGAAATTAGATAAATCACAAATTGCTGTATGACACCTTGGTTAATTAAATATGTGCCATGACCCTTGTCACCCTAGTTGTGGATTATTAGTTGGACATTATTAAAATTTGCCAACATGGGTAGTTAGACCGATGTAGAATGCTTAGCCTTGCCATGTGAAACGCTTTGGACAATCAAATGCTAATATTGACTTAATGAGATACTGCACCTGTTTTGAAAGAAGTATCATGTGTTATGATTGTTGATGGCACGTGGTGCATGGTAATCAACTGGGGGTTTGATAAATAGATTTCGACCGGGGCATGTGGCAAGAATGATCGGGTGGGCCAGTTGTGGTACCGGGAACGTTGTTTTGGTTCTTCGGGTAGTCTTGCCCTGGTCACCCTAAGGACTTAACCTTGCAAGCCTTTGAACTGAGTCAAACGTGCAACCACATGTCTGTAATGGGACAAACCTAGTTGATTAAGTTGCTAATAACGCACCTGTGGGACCTCTGGGTGTCAACTATACCTTTTGTGTAGTTGTACGGGGGAGCGTACCGGGGCTGCGGCCAGGTACCCATCTAACGGTGGATTGGCCTAAACTTCGCCTTCGCTAAGGGAAGGGTTAGTATGCAATCACCGGAGAGGACCACTTGTGCTGTTAGAAGCTTCCGAAAGACTTTGTTACGGACACTCGCCTTTGTAGTGTTTGGCTGTATCTCTTTATTTAAGTTCTCGCCCTGCGTGGCATATATTTGTAACTTGACCTTAAGGTCGAGCAACCAGCTTGGCTTACTATTTAAGGTACCTTATATTTCGTTGAGTATGATTGTGATATTTACCAATGTTGAGACTGTGTGCACTAGCGCGTTCCTGGACTAGTGTTGAATACACAGAGGGTCCGGATTTGCAAATTCGGGTCCCGACAGAGGTGGTATTAGAGCCAGGTTGACTGTAGGCTCACCCATAGTTAGATTGGTCGTAGCGAGGATAAAACCTATTTTCTAAAGATAAAATTCGTCAAGATAATGAATGAATTCTCGACTTACCCCTTTCTTTCTTGTTCATACCCCTTGCTGAGTTCTTTTTGTCTTCCACTTCGATTTTAAAATGTTGCGTTCTTACGCGAGCGTCTTTTGACAGATGATGATGAAGAACAACTACGCCGAGCGTGAGGGAGGCTATGCCGCCGAGTTGTGGCGTATGCTTCAGTTTCTTGGAGGTTTTGAGAGACCGCTCTACCGAGGGACTACACTCGTGCAAGCAGGAGTGGTCATAGGATGGGACGTCCGGATCACAGTGTATGCCCGAGAGAAGACGAAGTTCAGTTGCCCTTTCCACTTCACCGCCAGGAGGTCTACCTTTGAGATGGGAATTCAGAAGGTGTCGCATCGAGCCATGCAGCAGATCGCTCGCACTTACTCCAGGGAGCTGGAAGGCACAGTATTCCGTCACCACCCACGCCGAGACAGCAGAGCTCAGCGGAAGCCGATAGAGGACGAGGATGCTACCGTCACTCACTTAGCCAGATTCGTTGCCGCTTAGGAGGAGCTCATCGATGACACAGTACAGGAGTTGAAGAAGGCTCACGAGCAGGTTGAGGAGGAGAAGAAGCACTTGGAGAATGCTCGTGAGTACGTCGCCTATGGTGCGGAAAGGATCGCAGAGCTGAAGACCGCACTGTATGGATAGGGTCCCGATCCAGTGTTGGAGTTGGACGCCCCAGAACCAGAGGAGGACCTAGAAGAGGAGCCACCTGCACCCGCGCCACAGCCACAGCACCAACCAGATCCAGAGCCAGAGGAAGACGCCGCGTCGTCAACCACAGCTGCAGTTGCAGGGCATGGCGATTGTTTCGCGCCAATGCCGTCGCACCCGCCGCGAGGAGGCAGTGGAGGTTTTCTCGATGAGTGAGCGTAGGCGTTAAGGTTGAGACTCCTTCGTCGAGTCGCGTTATAGAATAAGAGTCGTCCCTTTAGACGTTAGACTCCAGTAAGAGTCGATTTGGATTTTCATTGCTTGCTGAGTGTGCAGTATGTGTTGCAAGGCCTTTAGGCATTGTAAGCGACCATACCAAGTTATTATTATTAAATAATAAAGTTGGATTTTGAGTTACACTTTTCCCCCGCATAAGTTTCCCTACTACTTGTCTATTCTTGTTCCCTCTCATCTCTGAAACCTTGGAGCAATCGACAGATGGTGAACACCCGCGGAAATCTTGGAGGAAATGGAAGTGGTTCTCGCCCAGCTGGGAACCCCTATGATGGAGCACCTGCACTCCAACCAGCACCGCCAATTGACATGCAGAATTTTGGAGCCTTTCTTGCCGCATAGACCCAGTTGATGCATGCAATGATGCAGCAGATGCAACAATTACTGCTCACGCCACGGCTAATTAGAATAATCAAGTCAATCAGGGACAACGCCAGAATACAAGACTGTCAGAGTTCATGAGGACTCATCCACCCACTTTCTCCGGGAATGCCAATCCGTTGGAGGCCGATGATTGGTTAAGGTCAATTGAGAGGAAGCTACACATTGCTCAATGCATGGGAAACGAGAAGGCACTCTACGCTTCGCATCAGTTGGAAGGGACCGCCGCAGAATGGTGGGAGAACTTCTGTGCCACGCGGGAGAACCCTCAGGACATCACTTGGGAGGAGTTTACAGCCGCATTTCGTCAGTATCACGTGCCAGAAGGAATTATGGACCTCAAGAAGGAAGACTTCCGAGCACTGAAGCAAGGTAATCAGCCGGTGGCGGAGTACCTGAATAAGTTCACACAGCTTGCACGTTACGCACCTGAAGACGTAGCGACAGATAAAGCCAGACAGTCTCGCTTTATGAAGGGACTTAACTCAGGACTGCAGGTGGGACTGATCACCCACACCTTTCCAGATTTCCAGGAGCTTGTGAACAAGGCGCTTATTCTTGAGGACAAGCGCAAGGAACTGGATGAGAACCGGAAGCGCAGGATGCAACAGTAGGGATCACGTTAGGGAGCGCAGCAACGCTTGAGGGTTGCGCCAAATCAGTTTTTTAGATTCCAGCCGCAGAATGCAACAAGGACACCGTCACCAGCACCAAGACCCGTCAATCAGAACTATCGTACCCAGCTCGGCCCAAGAACGCCGCTTCAGGCGATCAACGAGGGACAAGTGAGACATCACTACAATCAAGCAGCGAGCCAGGGCACTTCTCCAACAGCTTGCCCCAAGAAGACAAAGCAGAGTGACCCTACCCGCTTCAACTGGGATCCACACCAGCCAGACGCTGCACCGAGCCAACCGCGAACAAAGACAAATGAGCCACGCCCGCACCATAGTGAGAGGCCGAGTCAACCATGTCACCGCAGAGGCACTCCGTAATGCCACGGACGTCGTGGCCGGGTAAGTTACTTGTCAACTCGTAACCTGCACAGCTTTGTTTGACTCGAGCTTCGCATTAAATACATTTGTCAAGGCTTTGCTGCTAAAAATGATTCGAAGATTGCAAGACTTAAATGCATGCTTTTAGTTCAAACCCCTGGTTCCGAACTTCGAACTAAAGTAGGATGTTCTGGGGTGAGAATATTAATAGATGGGGTAGAATTCCTAGCGAACCTTATTATATTGGAAACCCAGACCTTAGATGTTATCTTGGGAATGGATTGGTTATCTAAGCACAAAGCTGTGCTGGATTGTGGATGAAGGATTATTTCAGTTGAGATCCCGTGTGGAAGGATAGTGGAATTTCAAGCTACCGCCGTTAGAGATGGACAGTTGATGGTTAACAGCGCCAAGGCAATCAGCATAGAAGATGTCTCAGTGGTGAATGAGTACCCAGATGTTTTTCCAGAAGATCTACCTGGTATGCCGCCAGACAGGGACATAGAGTTTGTGATAGAGCTTGTACCTGGTACAGCGCCGATAGCAAAGAGACCCTATCGAATGTCCACCAAAGAATTGGTAGAGATGAAGAAGCAGCTTGAAGAGTTAATGGAGAAAGGATTTATCAGACCGAGTTCGTCGCCGTGGGGAGCGCAAGTTCTGTTCGTCAAGAAGAAGGACGGGAGTTTCAGGATGTGCATTGACTACCGTGCACTCAATGAAGTCACCGTGAAGAATAAGTACCCACTACCCAGGATCGATGATCTGTTTGATCAGCTGAGAGGAGCCGGAGTTTTCTCCAAGATTGATCTGAGATCGGGATACCACCAGTTGAAGATCCGTGTCGGGACCCGAATTTGCAAATCCGGACCCTCTGTGTATTCAGCACTAGTCCAGGAACGCGCTAGTGCACACAGTCTCAACATTAGTAAATATCACAATCATACTCAACGAAATAATAAGGTACCTTAAATAGTTAACCAAGCTAGTTGCTCAACCTTAAGGTCGAGTTACAAATATATGCCACGCAGGGCAGAAACTCAATAAAAGAGAAATAACTGCAGCGGAAAATAAGATAACTTCGTGGCGCCATCCAGTATACCACAGGCAACTGACTGGGCTCGCTCCCTAGTTAGACGGTTCCTCTGGGAGCTCCTCCTCCAAAGCTGGTGTAGACTCTTCTTCAACTGGTGTTGTATTGCGGCAAGGGTGAGTACTTGGTACTCAGCAAGTCATGCACAGAATGCAGCTAATATACTACATGCATGGCTTAATACAAAGGAGTGGCTCAAGGTATATTTGCGATGCTTGACATTTAACAAGTATCATAAGTAGTTTCGAAAGCAGTAAAAACAAGTATAACATCAATAACTTTTCCAGGAGTTAAATAAACATCTTCCCCATTCCTAGTCCACATTTCCGTCAACATCATTATTAAACCAAACCCAACCTTTCAAGTCTAAGTTATTTTCAAGAAAGTCTAACCCTTAACTGTAATTCCCGAGCGATGTCCAATACCACGGACACGGCTATTCGAATAGATTTTACACTCTGCAGAGGTTATGCACTTTACCCACAAGATACAGCCAAACACCACAAAGGCGAGTGTCCATAACAAAGTCTTTCAGAAACTTCTAACAGCACAAGTGGTCCTCTCCGGTGTTTGCACACTAACCCTTCCCTTAGCGAAGGCGAAGTTTAGGCCAATCAACCGTTAGATGGGTACCTGGCCGCAGCCCCGGTACGCTCCCCCATACAACAACACAAAGGGTGTAGTTGACATCCTGAGGTCCCACAGGTACGTTATTAGCAACTTAATCAACTAGGTCCGTCCCATTACAGACATGTGGTTTCACGTTTGACTCAGTTCAAAGGCTTGCAAGGTTAAGTCCTTAAGGTGACCAGGGCAAGACTACCCGAAGAACCAAAACAACGTTCCCGGTGCCACAACTGGCCCACCCGATCATTCTTGCCACATGCCCCGGTCGAAAACTATTTATCAAACCCCCATTTGATTACCATGCACCACGTGCCATCAACATCACAACACATGATACCTTTCCAAAACAGGTTCAATATATCATTAAGTCAATATTAACATTTGATTGTCCAAAATCATGTCATGAGCACGTAGCAGGTCTAAGCAATATACTACGACGATCTAAATTCCCATGTTGGCAATTTAGTAATGTCCAACTATTTAATCCTCAACTAGGGTGACAAGGGGTCATGGCACATATTTAATTAACCAAGGTGTCATACAATAATTTGGCATTTATCTAATTTCCCATAATTAAATAAAGCATTTTCTAATTGAACTAGCATGCAATAGTTTAAATCGAATTAATTTGAAATTGGGATCAACATGGTCAAAGCATAACTTGCCTTCAAAGAGTACTTGTTCTTGGTCCTGAGCTGGCTCCTGGGTCAACACTTCACCTTCGAAGCCTTCGGGCACTTCAACGTCTACTCGTAAAGCGTGCAAATAGCAATAAATAAATAAACAGTAGACAAAAAGTGTCCAAACATCCAAATAAAGTTCATAAACAGAGAGAGCATAATTTTATGAACTTTTAGAAACTGGAATCGTCAAATTCGGAGTTTAAATGCAAAAGTTATAACCGTTTAAAGTTTAAAGAAACCATTAATTAATTATAAACAGAGAAATATTCATAATCAAAAATTAATTAAAATTCATATTTGAGTAGGTCTCATTTTTATGAAAATTTAGAAATTTGAATCACTCAAATCGGAGTTGAAACGCAAAAGTTATAACCGTTTGAAGTTTGAATCCATTTTTGAAATCAATAATTCGAATTAATAAATCATTTTCTTTTTCGGAAATTGAATTATTGCGTCAGTATGACACTTGAACCAATCGGGAGCCGCCACGTCGCCTCGGGTCCATGGACCCAGTGCACGGTTTGGCTCGGTCCACCGTGGACCCGGTCCACGGCTCGTGTCTCTGACAGGTGGGCCCCTCTGGTGACGTCAGCATGACGTCAGCGCACGGCTCAGCCGAGTGGGCTGACACGCGGGCCCCACCGTGACATCAGCAGTGACATCAGCGCATGGCTCAGCCGAGTGGGCTGACACGCGGGCCCCACCGTGACGTCAGCAGTGACGTCATGGTGCGGTTGTTTGTCCCGCTGACACACGGGCCCCACGCTGACGTCACGCGTGATGTCAGCGGCGACTGTGGTCGACCGCGCTGACCGTGATGGTCCTACTACCGGCACGTGGCATGATCTCGGCCGTTGATTTGAAAATCAACGGCCCAGATCAGATCTGGCTTACGCAATAGAAAAACTACTCAGCTGATCTGGACCGTTCGATCTTGATCGGACAGTCAAGATCCAATCTAGAGTTTACAACGTGGCTAACCCCAGCCGTTCGATTTAGATCTAACGGCTGAGATTGGATCTAGTACGGTGCGGTTAAAGCTACGTGGCGCGATCTACGCCGTTGGATCTAAATCCAACGGTTGGAAATAGATCTGGGGATTAGAACGTGGAATCTCACCGGGGGTGACGTGGACGATTCTGGGCCCTTGGATCTGGATCAGACGGTGGATGAAGCTCGATCGACGGCGATGGCACGCGGCGGAGCTGGCTCACCGGAGACGAGGACGACGACACGCCCGACGACGTTTGGGCGCGATTCCGGCGAAGTGAAAGGTCCCCTCCGACGCGGCTTGACCTTGCGGTTCCGGATCTGGGCTCAACGGCGGCGGAATCAACGAATAACCGCCGCGGAGCGCTAGACCAACTACGGCGAGCTCGCGCGGGCCAACGGCGGCGACTCAGGCGACGTGGCCTAGGGCTACGGGTGCGCAAGGAAGTCGGCTACACGATGGCGGCGGCGGCGCATTAAATAGGGCCCTCGGCATCTGTGAAAACCGTGGAAACCGAGGCCCACACAGCTGCGGCGGTGGAATCCGAATTTGATTCGGACTGGGTGGCGTGGCTCAACGTGAGCCGTTTGTAACATCCTCAGTTTTGCTTTCTGGAGAAAAACCTAATTTAAATAAACTACATTCAAAAGTTGGAGTTTCTTTGGTGTTTATATTAACCTGGCATCCATTCCTATCCAAAATCGGGATTTAATTCCCCTCCGGTCCAAAATCGAATTTTCCAGTTTCCGCTGGTACCCGAAATTTCACCCGAGTACAAAAATGCTCCAAAAATCCCCAAACCACTTCAATTGTGTTCCAAATATTCCAAAATGATTTCAGGAATCATTCCCCGGATTTTTGGACCTCCGTTCCTATTTTATCTTGCGCGGCTTTTGTTTAATGCCCGCAATTCGCTCCCGAATATTTAAATCCACTAAAATCATCCAAATTCAGTGGAACCAATTTTATTGGGTCCCAAATATTCTAAAATGGCTCTAGGAATTTTTCCGGAATTTTTAGACCATTTTTCTTAATTTTTCCCTAGGGCGTTTCATTCGCGTATTCTTCGGCCACTCATGATGCGCCATGTGGCACCGCTACAGTGCACTTTTTTTAACCCATGGCTGGGCACGATTCATAGAAGAGCTCCACCTTCCATCCATGGCTAAGCACCTTCCTAAATGCTCATAACTTTCCACTCAATGCCCTAAATCGCGCAAGGCCGGGTCCGTTGGATTGGAAACGGCAAGGGGAATTCATTTCCGGACTCGAATCGGTCCAAATCTCGACGGAATCCAAGCGGCAGTGCAAAAACCGAAATCATCCTTTATGGCAATAAATCCTCCGTTTCTTCCTTAACTCCCGCACCGCCGGTTCCTAAAGCTCCGTGGCGGAGTCCTCTTTCAGGAGCACACAACCTTCCCTTGCCTCTCTTTGCCATTGGTCCGGGAGATCAAGAAAACCGGCGCCGGAGCACCGTTTTCGTGTTCTTCGCGTTCTTAGTTGAATCTTCCTCCTCGGTGGTTCATTCTCCGTTCCGGTTGTTTCTTTGAGTTAGCATGGAGTCTAGTTTCTAATTCATCCATCGATTTTAGGTTCTATCAAGAATTGGAGACGAATTTTGCAATTTTCTCGGTTCGACCGGAGCTCCGTTCGTCGCCGATTTCATCGTCTCCGGTGAGAATCAACTCAATTCATTCTTCCTATGTGTTCCTAAGGTTGTAATCTATAGATCCCATGCTTTTGTTTGAGTCAATTCCGTGCAAAAATGGGTTAAAAATCGGATTTTGGAGGAAAAAGCAAGTCTCTGTTTTTGTTGGGGCTCCTGTGTTCGTGCGTGCAAGTGTGCCTGGGCCCGTGCCCGCCGGCTCGCCGCCGGCCAGCCAGCTGGCCGTCGCTGCCACGCCACCGGCGGCGTCGCCCGCCGCGCCCACCCGGCGCACTGCGCGCCGCCGCCGGCCACACCCCCCCCCTTCAAGCTCCACCTCCAAGCTCTCCCATGGCATGAACCAAAGCTAGAAGAAGGCATGAGACCATGACAAGTGGGGCCCACTTTCCTTAGAGCTAAGACCAAGTCAAAGTCAAATTTCAGCCCAGTCAACAATGGAATATTCCGAGGATATTCTCGGTTTTCTGATTTTTCAAAATTCAAACTTCGGAAGCTCATAACTTCTCCGTCCGAACTCCGTTTGACTCCATTCAAATTTCTAATTTCATCTAAAATCAAGATCTACCTGCAAGTATTATTTTTGTAATTTTTAGATTTTATTTATTTTCTTTTATTTATTTATTGCCTCGATTTGCGTGTAGTCGACGATCCCGCCGCGACCGTCGATTCCGCCGCCGAGCTTTCCGAGTTCGACACCTCCGCCACGACAGAAGGCAAGTCTCCTTGACGCATTTTGATCCTATGATTGTGAAATGATTTAAATTGTTTACAAAGTTGCGTGGCTATGTTTAATGAAATATGTCAAATATAAGTACTAGTTATTCCGAAATTGTTGATTCCTCCTTGGCATTGTTAATCATATCCATTGTAACCCTAGGACATTGTTTATACCATGCTTATGCTTATATGGTATCCTTTGCTACATAGTACGGTAGAACTGCTTAGGACCTTTTCCGATGAAAATAACCCATGGGTGGGATTACTCAAAGAGAATGATTTCAAATGTGATTTGGAAGTTATTATTATGATTTTAGTACTGTTTTTCTAAAATAAAAGGAAAAGGAAAATGGTTTTGGACTTGGGCGGATTGGATTGTCGGGTGGATGCGGATGGAGCACTAGTTGTCTTGTGCAAGTACCGCCCCAAGTCATATAAGGACCGACGCTTGTGATTGTCCATTCTAAGCATAACCGTACTACCACATGTCTATAATAGTACGACCTGGCCAACTAATTTGTAAGAAACCTAATTTAGACTCACCACTCGGTGAAATGTGAGTGCCGGATAGAGGCAATGTCGTTTTTCTCACACGGCGCAAGAGGGGGCTTCTGTATTGGGCGGATGGAACCCTAACAGCGGTGAAACCTCAGCGGGTGGGTAGGGTTAGGTGGATACATTGTAACGGCCTTGTCAGGATATCCCTGCCGGCACACCCAAGGAAGTGTGTTAATTGCATGGCATCAAGGGTATATCTTGTCTTGTGGGTAAAGCTGTACACCTCTGCAGAGTTAAAACTATTCGAATAGCCGTGCCTACGGTCAAAGGCAAAGCGAAGAATGCTTTCATATTGGTAGACTTTGATTTTGCTTTTAAAAAACTGAAAAGTGTTTTGTTTTGGGATTCGGGAGTGGTTAGAACTCTCGGATGTTGTTTAGCGGATAGAGCCAACCAGGTGGAAAGAACCTGTTTTATACTTGACGGATCGAGTCACATGATTAACATTGATCTTTTAAAAATTGGCGGATAGAGCCTTTACACTAGTGATGGTGGATAGAACCTCACTACAATATTAAATAATTCAAATGTTAAAAAGAATTATAAAAATATGCTTTGTGAAATATTATTATTTACCTATGATTTACTAAAAGGTGGCTTTATGCAAACAAACCCTATTAAGCTTCCATTGGAAAGCCCCACATGATCATACTTTCCCCGACATGCTGAGTACCTTTGTACTCACGTGCTACATCAACATTGTCATCATCAGAGAATTTTCAAGACGCCGCCGAGGAGGGCGAGTTCTTCCAGGAGGAGTACGAGGAGGATTGCCAGGAGAACTAGTTGCGTTTCTGGTCGTCGCCTGTGGCGTTGTGGTGTTCGCTTGTTTTACTTTCGTTTTCCGCTGCTCTGTCTCTGGTCTTTGGATCGAGTATTGTAATAAGTGGCCATGTGGCCCATACTTGAATATTTATGTTACAATTTTTGTTATGTTCGGCAATGAAGTATCACTGTGACTGTGTGTACTAGTTACAGATCTGGGACTAGTACGGAAATACACAGGAGATTTCGGATAGCTGATCCGGAGTCTCACAGCGGTGGTATCAGAGCCTGGACGACCGTAGGACGTGACCTAGTTAGCATGGCAAAGCCTTAAGGACTTATATTTTATAAAAACATACTTACAAAAGTTTAAGTTCCTTTGCTTCTATCTCCCCTATCTTAGGGACTTGCGCTTACCTTATCCTTTATTTAAAATTTGGTTACTAATCCCCTCTTATTTCAAAATTTGTAGATGCCGACTTTCACCACCTTTGCTGCTCAGGCTGGAGGCTTCTGCGAGGAGCTATCGCTGATGCTGCAGGAGTTGGGGTTTCCCCATCGCCCTGAGTATCGCTACCAGTCTATTTCAGGCCTGGGCCAGGACTTGTGGCAGGTCCGCTTGCTGGTCTTCGCGAGGAGCCGAGTTCGCGATGAGGACCGGCCGTTCTACTTCACGGCCAAGAGGTCGATTCTGGCGTACGCGCTCCAGGACGCGGCCAGAAAGGCTATCCTCATGTTGGGGCAGAGCTACCGCGGTCAGCTGGAGGACTCCCAGTACCGTTTGTTTCCCTGCTTCCAGGTTGGGAGGATGTACAGCCAGTTCCGGAGTCTGGAGCAGGAGGCTGACCCGACCGTGGTGCACATGGGGTCCCTCATCCAGGCTCAGGATGAGGCCTACGTGCGGATGACCGACGAGTTGCAGGGTTTGTGTCGGGCCCTGATTGCAGAGAGAGAGGCGAATCATCGGCTCGAGGAGGAGAGGAGGAACACCCAGTCGCTTCCACCACCAGCGCCTGTGCAGGAGGCACAGCCCGTGGCGCCACCACCACCAGCCCTGGTCTTGGATGACCCGCCGATCCGCGACATCCCGATGGACGCTCCGCCGGCCAAGCGTCACCAGGGCTTGAAGCTTCGGACTACCGCCCGCAAGTCAGTGCGACCCCAGTCGCCGTTGGGTGTGTCCTTGGGCTTCTTGACCACCCCAGGAGGTGCAGGACCGTCTTCAGCAGCTTCACCTTCCCGCAGCAGGAGCGAGGAGGAGGAGGAGGACCCGTCCCCGCGTGGCTTTGCGAGTGACGCGAGTGATTAGTTGTCTAGCCCGGAGGACCTTTATCTTATTTTGGGTCGAGTAGCACGATGAATAAATGATTGTTGGATTGTATCGTGCCCTTAGGCATTTGTGATACAGCCACTTCCAAACTATTTTGTTTTAATTGAAGTTTAGTCGGTTTTTCCCTTCTGTTGTGTGCTTTTGTGGTTGTGCTCTTGTGTTGAGGATGTGGTCTAGTCCCCTGACTCTTACCTGTGCTTTTCCCTCTTTCCTTCTGCTGGACCGCCGTGTTGCAGATGGAGAATCCTGGTCGTGGCCGTGGAAGACCAGGAGGCCGCGGCAGAGGCCGTGGACGTGCCCGTGGACCAGTGCACTTTCAGGGAGAAGAATTTGTGGAGCCACAGGACCAGCAGGGTGCTGCTGGATAGTTGCCGCCCGCCCCTTAGCATGATCCGCCGCCGCCCCCACCGCCAGTTCAACCGCCGAATCTGGAATAGATGATGGCGATGCAGATTCAGCTTCTACAAGCCCTAGCTCAGAATGTCCTGAACCAACCTCAAGCCGCTGCAGCCCAGGCTCAAGCTCAACCGCCCCAATCTAAGTTTGGGGAGTTCATGCGGACCCGACCCCTGACCTTTGCTGGATCCGTGGACCCGCTGGATGCGGACGACTGGCTCAAGGAAATTGAGCGGAAACTACACTTGGCTCAGTGCGATGAGATCGAGAGCGTGCAGTTCGCGTCTCACCAGCTTAAAGGGACTGCAGCTAACTGGTGGGAAAACTCTTGTGCACATCTTGACCCTTGAGAACATCCCGTGGAATGAGTTCGTTGAAGCCTTTAGGGCTACCCATATCCCAAGGGGCATCATGGAAATGAAGCGTCATGAGTTTCACAAGCTTCAACAGGGGAACTTGTCAGTGTCAGAGTACCTGAACCGGTTCACCTAGCTGTCTCGCTACGCGACCGCAGATGTCGCAACTGATGAGGCCAAGATCTGGCGATTCATGGAGGGCCTTGACCCTAACTTGAAGGTTCAGCTGGTTTCGAGTGACTTCCCGTCATTCCAGCATATGGTGAACAAGGCTCTGGTTCAAGAGGATGCTAAGCGCTAGTTGTTTGAGTCCAGGAAGAGGAAGATGCTGTTCCAGAATCAACGCAGCGCCAGCGGCTCGAGGCCCCGCACTTTTCAGCAGCAGCAGCAGGCCAGCAGGCCAGCAGGCCAGCAACCTCCAATGCACCAAGGACCCCAATGTCCACTCCGCGCCCCATTAGACAAGCCCCTGCCGGCAATGCAGGAGCTCAAGCTTAGAAAAGTGGGACAGCCATGGCAGGTGTGCAGTGCTTTAACTACAGGGAAATGGGGCACTACGCCAACAACTGCCCTAAAAAACGTCAGGCCGTCACCCCGGTGAGGTTCAACCTGGGATCGACGCCAGCCCGCGCTCCAGCGCCGGCTCAAGGAAGAGGAACCCCGCAGACCCCGCGCACGCCAAAGACTGCCATGTGAACTCAGTACCTGCTTCAGTTCTGTTTGATTCTGGTGCAACCCATTCTTTCATATCGGAATACTTGGTTAAAAAGCATAACTGGGATACAAAACAGTTAAGAAACCCTTTGTTAGTGCAATCCCCTGGAAAAGAACTAAGAACAACTGCGGTTTGTCCGAAAATGGATATAGTAATAAAAGGGGTAAAGTTCCTAGCGAACTTAACACTATTGGATACTAAGGGTATAGAAGTAATCCTTGGAATGGATTGGTTAACCAAGTACAAGGGTCAGATAGACTGTGCTAGTAGAGCTATCTCTCTTACCAGCCCTGAGGGGATTAGAGTGGAGTTCTTATCTAATCTTGCCTCTAAGGGGGGTAGTACCCTAAACCGTCTAAAAGGTACTTCGTTGGAAAAAGTACCGATAGTCAATGAGTACCCGGATGTGTTCCCCGAGGAGTTGTCTGGTATGCCACCGGATCGAGATGTGGAGTTTGTGATTGAGCTTGTACCGGGTACCGCTCCAATCTCAAAGAGACCTTACTGTCTGCCTTCCAACGAGTTGGTTGAGATGAAGAAGCAGATTGAAGAACTGCAAGAGAAAGGCTTCATTAGGCCCAGTTCGTCGCCGTGGGGATCGCCCGTGATCTTCGTCATGAAGAAGGATGGTAGTCTAAGGATGTGCATAGACTACAGGTCCTTGAATGAGGTCACGATCAAGAACAAATACCCGTTGCCTCGGATTGATGATCTGTTTGATCAGTTGAAGGGAGCTCAAGTCTTCTCCAAAATAGATTTGAGGTCGGGATATCATCAGCTGATGATAAGAAAAGAAGATATTCCGAAAACAGCCTTCATTATCAGATATGGATTGTACGAGTTTACAGTCATGTCGTTTGGGTTAACCAATGCTCCTTCTTATTTCATGAATTTGATGAATAAGGTGTTTATGGAGTATTTAGACAAGTTCGTCGTAGTCTTCATCGATGACATTCTTGTCTATTCCAAGAGCAGAAAAGAGCATGAAGACCATCTGCGGATAGTCTTGGAGACGTTAAGAGAGCATCAGTTGTATGCCAAGTTCAGCAAGTGTGATTTCTGGTTGAAGGAAGTTTCGTTCTTGGGTCATATTATTTCTGCTGCAGGAGTAGCAGTGGATCCAGCGAAAGTAAGAGATGTTTTGGATTGGAAGCAGCCAAAGTCAGTCCCGGACATCAGAAGTTTTCTTGGATTAGCTGGTTATTATCGGAGATT
Organism: Rhipidocladum racemiflorum; assembly: GCA_036346355.1. Taxonomy (NCBI): domain Eukaryota; kingdom Viridiplantae; phylum Streptophyta; class Magnoliopsida; order Poales; family Poaceae; genus Rhipidocladum; species Rhipidocladum racemiflorum. Next base: position 32,539,490 of record CM070589.1, on the reverse strand, counting down.
CATTGAAAGTTTTTCGAAGATAGCCAGACCTCTTACTCAGCTTCTGAAGAAGGAAAAGAAGTTTGAATGGACTAAAGCGTGTGAGCAAAGCTTTCAGGAGTTGAAGACGAGATTAACTTCAGCCCCAGTGCTTGTGTTGCCAGATATCCATAAGGATTTTGAAGTGTATTGTGATGCTTCAAAGCAAGGACTAGGATGTGTTTTGATGCAGGAAGGAAAGGTTATAGCTTATGCTTCCAGACAACTGCGACCTCATGAAGAGAACTACACTATTCGTGACTTGGAGTTAGCCGCAGTTGTACATGCGCTCAAAATATGGAGGCATTACCTGATCGGCAATAGATGTGAGATCTATACGGATCATAAGAGTTTGAAGTATATCTTCACTCAGTCTGATCTCAACTTGAGGCAAAGAAGATGGTTGGAGTTGGTGAAAGATTATAATGTGGGAATTCATTATCACCCTGGAAAAGCAAATGTTGTTGCAGATGCGTTGAGCAGGAAAGCTCACTACAACAATGTTATGGTACAAGAAAGCCAACCAGCGCTTCGTGAAGAATTTCGGCGTCTTAATCTGGAATTAGTAAAGGAAGGTTGCATTTACAATTTGGAAGTAAAATCAACCTTGCAAGCTCAGATCAGAGAGGCTCAGAAGGATGATAAAGGTATTGCCGACCTAAAAGAAGGCCTGAAGAAAGGGAAACATCCCGGATTTTCAGAAGATGACCAAGGCACTGTCTGGTTCGGGAAAAGAATAGCAGTCCCTAACCAGGAAGAAATCAAGAATGTGGTCTTGAAAGAAGCTCATGATTCAGTTTATTCCATTCACCCGGGAGGAACCAAGATGTATGCGGATTTGAAAGAAAAATATTGGTGGTCCAATATGAAGAAAGAAGTTGCGGACTTCGTGGCGCGTTGTGATGTGTGCCAGTTGGTAAAAGCAGAGCATCAGAGACCCGCCGGTCTGTTGCAGCCTTTACAAGTTCTTGTCCGAAAATGGGAGGAAATCGAAATGGATTTTATAACCGGACTCCCCAAAACTAAATCCGGTTATGATTTCATCTGGGTCATCGTGGACCGATTGACCAAATTGGCCCACTTTATCCCAGTGAAGACGACTTATTCCGGTGATAAGCTTGCTGAGTTGTATATGGCTAAGATTGTGTGTTTACACGGTGTGCCAAAGAAGATTGTGTCTAATCGAGGTTCCCAGTTTACCTCGAGGTTTTGGCAGAAACTGCATGAGGTTTTGGGCACCAACTTGAATTTCAGTACTGCGTATCATCCCCAGACGGATGGTCAGACGGAAAGGATAAATCAAATCCTAGAAGACATGTTGAGAGCATGCGCTCTAACATACAAAGGTTCCTGGGATAAGAATTTGCCCTATGTAGAATTTTCCTATAACAACAATTATCAAGCCAGTCTGAAGATGGCACCGTTTGAAGTGTTGTACGGAAGAAAATGCAGGACACCCTTGTATTGGAAAGAGACTGAAGGTGGGCAGATAATCGGACCTGATATTCTGAAAGAAGCCGAAGAGCAAGTCGGACAGATCCGAGCAAATCTGAAGACAGCCCAGTTAAGACAGAAGAGCTATGCGGACAATCATCGACGGGAATTAAGCTTTGTACCTAGAGATCACGTGTACTTGAAGGTGTCACCGCTGAAAGGAATGAAGCGGTTTCGAGTGAGTGGACAGTTAGCGCCCGGCTATATTGGTCCATTCCCAGTGGTTGCCAGAAAAGGAGAAGTGGCTTACAAGTTGGAGTTGCCTTCGCAGCTTTCAGGTGTACATGATGTCTTTCATGTGTCTCAGTTGAAGAAATGTCTCAGAGTACCCGAGCATCAGATGCCATTGGAAGAAATGGAGCTGAAAGAAGACCTGTCGTATCCGGAGTATCCAGTCAAGATTTTGGATGAAGCAGAGCGTCGAACCCGAAGCCGAGTGATCAAGTTCTGCAAGGTTCAGTGGAGCAACCATTCGGAGAAGGAATCTACCTGGGAGCGTGAAGAAGATCTTCGAGCAGAGTTTCCTAACCTCTTTCTTTCTCCGTCTGAATCTCGGGGACGAGATTCTCTCTAAGGGGGGTAGGTTTGTAACATCCTCAGTTTTGCTTTCTGGAGAAAAACCTAATTTAAATAAACTAAATTCAAAAGTTGGAGTTTCTTTGGTGTTTATATTAACCTGGCATCCATTCCTATCCAAAATCGGGATTTAATTCCCCTCCGGTCGAAAAATCTAATTTTCCAGTTTCCGCCGGTACCCGAAATTTCACTTGGGTCCAAAAATGCTCCAAAAATCCCCAAACCACTTCAACTGTGTTCCAAATATTCTAAAATGATTTTAGGAATCATTCCCCGGATTTTTGGACCTCCGTTCCTATTTTATCTTGCGCGGCTTTTGTTTAATGCCCGCAATCCGCTCCTGAATATTTAATTCCACAAAAATCATCCAAATTCAGTGGAACCAATTTTATTGGGTCCCAAATATTCTAAAATGGCTCTAGGAATATTTCCAGAATTTTTAGACCATTTTTCCTAATTTTTCCCTAGGGCGTTTCATTCGCGTATTCTTCGGCCACTCATGAAGCGCCATGTGGCACCGCTACAGTGCACTTTCTTCAACCCTTGGCTGGGCACGATTCAGAGAAGAGCTCCACCTTCCATCCATGGCTAAGCACCATCCTAAATGCTCATAACTTTCCACTCAATGCCCCAAATCGCGCAAGGCCGGGTCCGTTGGATTGGAAACGGCAAGGGGAATTCATTTCCGGACTCGAATCGCTCCAAATCTCGACGGAATCCAGGCGGCAGAGCAAAAACCAAAATCATCCTTTATGGCAATAAATCCTCCGTTTCTTCCTTAACTCCCGCACCGCCGGTTCCTAAAGCTCCGTGGCGGAGTCCTCTTTCAGGAGCACACAACCTTCCCTTGCCTCTCTTTGCCATTGGTCCGGGAGATCAAGAAAACCGGCGCCGGAGCACCGTTTTCGTGTTCTTCGTGTTCTTAGTTGAATCTTCCTCCTCGGTGGTTCATTCTCCATTCCGGTTGTTTCTTTGAGTTAGCATGGGAGTCTAGTTTCTAATTCATCCATCGATTTTAGGTTCTATCAAGAATTGGAGACGAATTTTGCAATTTTCTCGATTCGGCCGGAGCTCCGTTCGTCGCCGATTTCATCGTCTCCGGTGAGAATCAACTCAATTCATTCTTCCTATGTGTTCCTAAGGTTGTAATCTAGAGATCCCATGCTTTTGTTTGAGTCAATTCCATGAAAAAATGGGTTAAAATCGGATTTTGGAGGAAAAAGCAAGTCTCTGTTTTTGTTGGGGCTCCTGTGTTCATGCGTGCAAGTGTGCCTGGGCCCGTGCCCGCCGGCTTCGCCCGACCCGGCCCGGCCCGGCCGTCGCCATACGCCGCCCGCCCGGCGCCGCCCGCCGGCGCACCTGCGTCTTGCCAAGCGCCCGCTACCGCGCCACAAGACGCCTGTGCCGCCGGCGACCGTCGCCGCCCCGCCCCGCTTCGCCGCCGGCCACACCCCCCCTTCAAGCTCCACCTCCAAGCTCTCCCATGGCATGAACCAAAGCTAGAAGAAGGCATGAGACCATGACAAGTGGGGCCCACTTTCCATAGAGCTAAGACCAAGTCAAAGTCAAATTTCAGCCCAGTCAACAATGGAATATTCCGAGGATATTCTCGGTTTTCCGATTTTTCAAAATTCAAACTTCGGAAGCTCATAACTTCTCTGTCCGAACTCCGTTTGACTCCATTCAAATTTCTAAATTCATCTAAAATCAAGATCTACCTGCAAGTATTATTTTTGTAATTTTTATATTTTATTTATTTTCTTTTATTTATTTATTGCCTCGATTTGCGTGTAGTCGACGATCCCGCCGCGACCGTCGATTCCGCCGCCGAGCTTTCCGAGTTCGACACCTCTGCCGCGACAGAAGGCAAGTCTCCTTGACGCATTTTGATCCTATGATTGTGAAATGATTTAAATTGTTTACAAAGTTGCGTGGCTATGTTTAATGAAATATGTCAAATATAAGTACTAGTTATTCTGAAATTGTTGATTCCTCCTTGGCATTATTAATCATATCCATTGTAACCCTAGGACATTGTTTATACCATGCTTATGCTTATATGGTATCCTTTGCTACATAGTACGGTAGAACTGCTTAGGACCTTTTCCGATGAAAATAACCCATGGGTGGGATTACTCAAAGAGAATGATTTCAAATGTGATTTGGAAGTTATTGTTATGATTTTAGTACTGTTTTTCTAAAATAAAAGGAAAAGGAAAATGGTTTTGGACTTGGGCGGATTGGATTGTCGGGTGGGTGCGGATGGAGCACTAGTTGTCTTGTGCAAGTACCGCCCCAAGTCATATAAGGACCGACGCTTGTGATTGTCCATTCTAAGCATAACCGTACTACCACATGTCTATAATGGTACGACCTGGCCAACTAATTTGTAACAAACCTAATTTAGACTCACCACTCGGTGGAATGTGAGTGCCGGATAGAGGCAATGTCGTTTTTCTCACACGGCGCAAGAGGGGGCTTCTGTACTGGGCGGATGGAACCCTAACAGCGGTGAAACCTCAGCGGGTGGGTCGGGTTAGGTGGATACATTGTAACGGCCTTGTCAGGATATCCCTGCCGGCACACCCAAGGAAGTGTGTTAATTGCATGGCATCAAGGGTATATCTTGTCTTGTGGGTAAAGCTGTACACCTCTGCAGAGTTAAAACTATTCGAATAGCCGTGCCTACGGTCAAAGGCAAAGCGAAGAATGCTTTCATATTGGTAGACTTTGATTTTGCTTTTAAAAAACTGAAAAGTGTTTTGTTTTGAGATTCGGGAGTGGTTAGAACTCTCGGATGTTGTTTAGCGGATAGAGCCAACCAGGTGGAAAGAACCTGTTTAATACTTGACGGATCGAGTCACATGATTAACATTGATCTTTTAAAAATTGGCGGATAGAGCCTTTACACTAGTGATGGTGGATAGAACCTCACTACAATATTAAATAATTTAATTGTTAAAAAGAATTATAAAAAGATGCTTTGTGAAATATTATTATTTACCTATGATTTACTAAAAGGTGGCTTTATGCAAACAAACCCTATTAAGCTTCCTTTGGAAAGCCCCACTTGATCATACTTTCCCCGACTTGCTGAGTACCTTTGTACTCACGTGCTACATCAACATTGTCATCATCAGAGAATTTTCAAGACGCCGCCGAGAAGGGCGAGTTCTTCCAGGAGGAGTACGAGGAGGATTGCCAGGAGAACTAGTTGCGTTTCTGGTCGTCGCCTGTGGCGTTGTGGCGTTCGCTTGTTTTACTTTCGTTTTCCGCTGCTCTGTCTCCGGTCTTTGGACCGAGTATTTTAATGAGTGGCCATGTGGCCCATACTTGAATATTTATGTTACAATTTTCGTTATGTTCAGCAATGAAGTATCATTGTGACTGTGTGTACTAGCTACAGATCTGGGACTAGTACGGAAATACACAGGAGATTTTGGATAGCTGATCCAGGGTCTCACACCGTTGGATTAAGATCCAACGGTGCGGGGGTTTGGGCTCGGGTCCGGCTCGGGCGACTTGGCTGGCTCGGTCGGGCTTGGGTTCGGGCGACGTGGCTAAATCTCGTCCGTTCGATCTTGATCGGACGGTCGAGAGGGTTAGGGTTAGGCGACTGGGTTCAACCGGAACGGCTGGCTCGGGTCGGAGTCGAGTCTGACTTGGACTCGGGTCCGGTCGGATGAACAGTACAAACCGGCTCGATTATTCTAGCGATTCATTTAATTCATTAAAAATAGCAAAAACACTCAGAAAAATTCCAAAAAAATTCTAGAAAATATTTTGGAACCTTTTGGACTCAAATAAAATATTTCCAACAAAAATTTATTTGTAAAATCAAATTCTTTAATTACTTCAAAAGGGAATAAATTCAAATAAATCCAAATAAATTCCAGAAAATTCCAAAAATTCACCGAAGTGCCAAATCTTAATTAAATTCATGAAAAGCAAAAATTAGGGTGTTACAAACCTCCCCCCTTACCAGAATCTCATCCCCGAGATTCAGGGCTTACTAAAGAATAGGTTCGGAAACTCTTTCTTCAAATCCTCTTCGCGCTCCCAAGTTGCTTCACTCTCCGCGTGGTTGCTCCATTGAACTCTGCAAAAACGGGTTGACTTGTTTCTCGTCTCTCGATCCATGGTGTCCAAAATCTTGACAGGATGTTCCTTGTAAGTCAGATCCTCTTGTAGCTCGATTGACTCTAGCGCTGTCTGCTCATCAGGTACTAGGAGACACTTCTTCAACTGGGACACATGAAACACGTCATGTACTCCTGCTAGTGATTGCGGTAGCTCCATCTGGTACACAACTTCCCCTCTGCGACTGAGAACCTTGAATGGTCCAACATATCGCGGTGCGAGTTTTCCTTTGGCATGGAATCTCTTAACTCCTCTGAGAGGTGTAACTCTGAGATACACAAAATATTCCGGTTCAAAACTCAGGTCTCGGCGATGGTTATCGGCGTAGCTCTTCTGTCTTGACTGTGCTACCTTTAGTCTTTCCCGGATCATGGCAATCTGTTCTTCGGCTTCTTGAAGAATGTCCGGCCCAAAGACACGGCGTTCACCTGTCTCATTCCAGTTCAACGGTGTTCGACAGGGTTGGCCATATACTGCTTCAAATGGTGACATCTGCAAACTTGCTTGATAGCTGTTATTGTAACTGAACTCAGCGTACGGCAGACTTTTATCCCAAGAGGTAGCATAAGCCAATGCACACGCTCTTAACATATCCTCCAAAATCTGATTAACTCTTTCGGTTTGCCCATCCGTCTGCGGATGATATGCTGTACTGAAGTTCAAACATGTTCCCATGGCTTCATGCAGTTTATTCCAGTACCTCGAGGTAAACTTGGTACCTCTGTCCGATACAATCCTCTTCGGCACTCTGTGCAAACAGACGATCCTGGTCATGCATAACTCAGCTAACTTATCTCCCGAATAGGTGGTCTTTACTGGAATAAAATGGGCGACCTTAGTCAAGCGGTCTACTATAACCCATATGGAGTCATATCCTCCTTGAGTCTTGGGTAAACCGGTAATGAAGTCCATTCCGATTTCCTCCCACTTCCACTCAGGTATCTTCAACGGCTGTAGCAATCCTGCTGGTCTCTGATGCATTGCCTTAACTCTCTGGCATATGTCGCACAGCGCAACATGCTCGGCAACTTCACGCTTCATGCTCGGCCACCAGAATCTTTCTTTCAAATCCTGATACATCTTGGCACTTCCTGGATGAATTGAATACTTGGAGTCATGGGCTTCTTCTAGAATCAATTGCTTCAGCTCCTTCTGGTTTGGAACGCAAATTCGATCCTGCATCCATAACGTGCCTTGTTCGTCCAGTCTGAAGTCTTTTGCCTTGCCTTCGTCCATCTTGGACTTGATCCTACGGATCTTGTCATCATCCTTCTGTCCTTCTCGGATCTGATCCTCTAGGGTAGGCTTCACTTCTAATACGGCCAAGAATCCTTCAGGTACGACTTCAATCTTCATCCTATGGAAATCCTCACACAGCTCATCCTGACTCGTGGCTATCAACATGTTCACAGTATGGCTTTTCCGACTCAGGGCATCGGCCACCACGTTAGCCTTTCCGGGATGGTAATGGATTCCAACATTATAATCCTTGATCAACTCTAACCATCTCCTTTGCCTCATATTCAAGTCCGATTGGGTGAAGATGTACTTAAGACTCTTATGGTCCGAGTATACCTCACATCTGTTTCCGATCAAATAATGACGCCATAACTTCAAAGCATGCACTACGGCAGCTAGCTCTAAGTCATGTGTTGGATAATTCTCCTCATGCGGACTCAACTGCCTTGATGCATAAGCGATGACCTTTCTGTTCTGCATCAGCACACATCCAAGTCCTTGGCGCGATGCGTCACAATAAATATCGAAGCTCTGATTAACATCCGGTAGAACCAACACCGGCGCTGATGTCAATCGCTTCTTCAACTCTCGAAAACCTTTTTTGCACTCTGGCGTCCATGCAAACTTCTTCTCCTTTTTCAACAATTGAGTGAGAGGTTTCGCAATTGTCGAAAAGCCTTCAATGAAACGGCGGTAGTAACCTGCCATACCAAGGAAACTCCGGATCTAGGTCACGGTCTTCGGCTGTTCCCAATAAAACACTGCTTCTACCTTGCTTGGATCTACAGCGACTCCCTCTGCGGTCATTACATGTCCAAGGAACTCCACCTTGTCCTTCCAAAAGTCACACTTGCTGAACTTGGCGAAAAGTTGTTGTTCCCTCAGCTTTTCCAAAACTCGCCTCAAGTGCTCTGCATGTTCATCCTCTGTCTTCGAGTAGATTAAGATATCATCTATGAACACAACAACAAACTTGTCCAAATATTCCATGAACACCTTATTCATCATATTCATGAAATATCTTTGGCGCATTAAATCAAACCAAAGGACATAACTGTAAACTCGTAATGTCCATATCTTGACGAGAATGCGGTCTTCGGAATATCTTCCGATCGAATCTTCAACTGGTGGTATCCCGATCGCAGATCAATCTTGGAGAAAACTCCGGCTCCTCTCAGCTGATCAAACAGATCATCGATCCTCGGTAGCGGGTACTTATTCTTCACGGTGACTTCATTGAGTGCACGGTAGTCAATGCACATCCTGAAACTTCCGTCCTTCTTCTTAACGAACAGAACTGGTGCTCCCCACAGCAACGAACTTGGTCTGATAAATCCTTTCTCCATCAACTCTTCAAGTTGCTTCTTCATCTCTACCAATTCTTCGGTGGACATTCGATAGGGTCTCTTTGCTATCGGCGCTGTACCAGGTACAAGCTCTATCACAAACTCTATGTCTCTGTCTGGCGGCATACCAGGTAGATCTTCAGGAAAAACATCTGGGTACTCATTCACTACTGAAACATCTTCTCTGCTGATTGCCTTGGTGCTGTTAACCATCAACTGTCCATCTCTAACGGCGGTAGCTTGAAATTCCACTTTCCTTCCACACGGGCTCTCAACTGAGATAATCCTTCGTCCACAATCCAAAATGGCCTTGTGCTGGGATAACCAATCCATTCCCAAAATAACATCTAAGGTTTGGGTCTCCAATACAATAAGGTTCGCTAGGAACTCTATCCCATCTATTAATATTCTCACCCAGAACATCCTACTTTAGGTCAGAGTTCGGAACCAGGGGTTTGAACTAAAAGCATGCATTTAAGTCTTGCAATCTCCAAATCATTTTTAGCAGCAAAGCCTTGAGAAACAAACAAATGCAAAGCTCCAGGGTCAAACAAAACTGTTGCAGGTACTGAGTTGACAAGTAACTTACCCAGTACGACATCCGTGGCATTCTGAAGTGCATCTGCGGTGACATGGTTGACTCGGCCTCTCACCACGGTCTGGGGTGCTGCTCCTGGCTGTGCTGTCCCTCGGTTGGCTCCTGGTGCACGCGTCCTAGCTGGTGTGGATCCCAGATTGAAGAGGACTGCGGTCACTCCTGCTATCTTCTTAGGGCAACTGTTGGAAAAGTGCCCTGGCTCATTGCATGTGTAGCAGCGTCTCACTGTCCCCTGTTGACTGCCTGAAGTGGCGTTTCTGGCTGGAGCTGGGGTCTGATAGTTCTGATTGACGGGTCTTGGTGCTGGTGACGGTGTCCTTGTTGCATTCTGTGGCTGGAATCTGAAAAACTGATTTGGCGCAACCCTCAAACGTTGCTGCGCTCCCTGACGCGATCCCTGCTGTTGCATCCTTCACTTCCTGTTGTCGTCCAGTTCCTTGCGCTTGTCCTCAAGAATAAGCGCTTTATTCACCAACTCTTGGAAATCTGGAAAGGTGTGGGTGATCAGTCCCACCTGCAGTCCTGAGTTAAGTCCCTTCATAAAGCGAGACTGTCTGGCCTTATCTGTCGCTACATCCTCAGGTGCGTAGCGTGCAAGCTGTGTGAACTTATTCAGGTATTCGGCCACCGGCTGATTACCTTGCTTCAGAGCCCTGAATTCCTCCTTCTTGAGGTCCATGATTCCTTCAGGCACGTGATACTGGCGAAATGCGGCTGTAAACTCCTCCCAAGTGATGTCCTGAGGGTTCTCCCGCGTGGCACAGAAGTTCTCCCACCATTCTGCGGCGGTCCCTTCCAACTGATGAGAAGCGTAGAGTACCTTCTCATTTCCCATGCATTGGGCAATGTGTAGCTTCCTCTCAATTGACCTTAACCAATCATCGGCCTCCAACAGATTGGCATTCCCGGAGAAAGTGGGGGGGTGAATCCTCATGAACTCTGACAGTCTTGAATTCTGGCGTTGACCCTGATTGACTTGATTAGCGGCGGCCTGAGTAGTGACATGTTGCATCTGTTGCATCATAGCATGCATCAACTGAGTCTGAGCAGCAAGAAAAGCTCCAAAATTCTGCATGTCAACTGGCGGTGCTAGGTGGGGTGCAAGTGCTCCATCATTGGGGTTTCCAGCTGGGCGAGAACCACTGCCGTTGCCTCCAAGGTTTCCGCGGGTGTTCACCATCTGTCGATTGCTCCAAGGTTTCAGAGATGAGAGGGGACAAGAATAGACAAGTAGTAGGGAAACTTATGCGGGGGAAAAGTGTAACTCAAAATCCAACTTTATTACTAATAATTATAACTTGGTATGGTTGCTTACAATGCCTAAAGGCCTTGCAACACATACTGCACACTCAGCAAGCAAAGAAAATCCAAAACTTCTAACAGCACAAGTGGTCCTCTCCGGTGTTTGCACACTAACCCTTCCCTTAGCAAAGGCGAAGTTTAGGCCAATCAACCGTTAGATGGGTACCTGGCCGCAGCCCCGGTACGCTCCCCCATACAACAACACAAAGGGTGTAGTTGACATCCTGAGGTCCCACAGGTACGTTATTAGCAACTTAATCAACTAGGTCCGTCCCATTACAGACATGTGGTTGCACGTTTGACTCAGTTCAAAGGCTTGCAAGGTTAAGTCCTTAAGGTGACCAGGGCAAGACTACCCGAAGAACCAAAATAACGTTCCCGGTGCCACAACTGGCCCACCCGATCATTCTTGCCACATGCCCCGGTCGAAAACTATTTATCAAACCCCCATTTGATTACCATGCACCACGTGCCATCAACATCACAACACATGATACCTTTCCAAAACAGGTTCAATATATCATTAAGTCAATATTAACATTTGATTGTCCAAAATCATGTCATGAGCACGTAGAAGGTCTAAGCAATATACTACGACGATCTAAATTCCCATGTTGGCAATTTAGTAATGTTCAACTATTTAATCCTCAACTAGGGTGACAAGGGGTCATGGCACATATTTAATTAACCAAGGTGTCATACAACAATTTAGCATTTATCTGATTTCCCATAATTAAATAAAGCATTTTCTAATTGAATTAGCATACAATAGTTTAAATCGAATTAATTTGAAATTGGGATCAACTTGGTGAAAGCATAACTTGCCTTCAAAGAGTATTTGTTCTTGGTCCTGAGCTGGCTCCTGGGTCAACACTTCACCTTCGAAGCCTTCAGGCACTTCAACGTCTACTCGTAAAACGTGCAAATGGCAATAAAAAAATAAAGAATAGACAAAATGTGTCCAAATATCCAAATAAAGTTCATAAACAGAGAGAGCATAATTTTCTGAATTTTTAGAAATTGGAATCGTCAAATTCGGAGTTCAAATGCAAAAGTTACAAGCATTTTAAGTTTAAATAATCAATTAAATATTATTACAGAGAAAAACTTTAGTCAAAAAATTAAATAAAATTCATCATTAGGTAGATCTCAATTTTATACAAATTTAGAAATTTGAATCACTCAAATCGGAGTTACAATGCAAAAGTTATAAGCGTTTAAAGTTTGAAACTAAATTTGAAATCAATATTTCGAATTAATAAATCATTTTCTTTTTCGGAAATTGAATTATTGCGTCAGCATGACACGTGGACCAATCGGGAGCTGCCACGTCACCTCGGGTCCATGGACCCGGCGCACAGTTTGGCCCGGTCCACGGCTCATGTCTCTGACAGGTGGGCCCCTCTAGTGACGTCAGCATGACGTCAGCGCACGGCTCAGCCGAGTGGGCTGACACGCGGGCCCCACCGTGACGTCAGCAGTGACGTCATGGTGCGGTTGGCTGTCCCGCTGACACACGGGCCCCACGCTGACGTCACGCGTGATGTCAGCGACGACCGCGGTCGACCGCGCTGACCGTGACGGTCCAACTACCAGCACGTGGCATGATCTCGACTGTTGATTTGAAAATCAACAGCCCAGATCAGATCTGGCTTACGCAATAGAAAAACTACTCGGCTGATCTGGACCGTTCGATCTTGATCGGACTGTCAAGATCCAATCTAGAGTTTATAACGTGGCTAACCCCAGCCGTTCGATCTAGATCTAACGGTTGAGATTGGATCTAGTACGGTGCGGTTAAGGCTACGTGGCGCGATCTACGCCGTTGGATCTAAATCCAACGGTTGGAAATAGATCTGGGGATTAGAACGTGGAATCTCACAGGGGGTGACGTGGACGATTCTGGGCCCTTGGATCTGGATCGGACGGTGGAGAAAGCTCGATCGACGGCGATGGCCCGCGGCGGAGCTGGCTCAACGGAGACGAGGACGGCGACACACCCGACGGCATTTGGGCGCGATTCCGGTGAAGTGAAAGGTCCCCTCCGATGCGGCTTGACCTTGCGGTTCCGGATCTGGGCTCAACGGCGGCGGAGGACGGCGGACGGCGGCGGAATCAACGAATAACCACGGCGGAGCGCTAGACCAACTACGGCGAGCTCGCGCGGGCAAACGGCGGCGACTCGGGCGACGTGGGCTAGGGCTACGGGTCCGCACGGAAGTCGGCTACACGATGGCGGCGGCAGCGCATTAAATAGGGCCCTCGGCGTCCGTGAAAACCGCGGAAACCGAGGCCCACACAGCTGCGGCGACGGAATCCGAATTGGATTCGGACTGGGTGACGTGGCTCAACGTGAGCCGTTGGATCAATATCCAACGGTGCGGGGGTTTGGGCTCGGGTCCGGCTCGAGCGACTTGGCTGGCTCGGTTGGGCTTGGGTTCGGGCGACGTGGCTCAATCTCGGCCGTTCGATCGTGATCGGACGGTCGAGAGGGTTAGGGTTAGGGCGATCGTTCAAGCGAAGCATTTGGCTCGGGTCGGACTCGAGTCTGACTTGGACTCCGGTCCGGTCGAATGAACAGTACAAACCAGCTCGATTATTCCAGTGATTAAATAATCCAATTAATTCCCAGAAATTCATTTAATTCATTAAAAATAGCAAAACAATCAGAAAAATTCCAGAAAAATTCTAGAAAATATTTTGGAACCTTTTGGACTCAAATAAAATATTTCCAACAAAAATTTATTTGTAAAATCAAATTCTTTAATTATTTCAAAAGGGAATAAATCCAAATAAATTCCAAATAAATTCCAGAAAATTCCAAAAATTCACCAAAGTGCCAAATCTTAATTAAATTCAAGAAAAGCAAAAATTGGGGTGTTACAATCCGATTGGAAGATATTCCAAAGACTGCATTCTCGTCAAGATATGGACATTACGAGTTTACAGTTATGTCCTTTGGCCTGACGAATGCGCCCGCATATTTCATGAATATGATGAATAAGGTGTGTATTTGGACAAGTTTGTTGTTGTGTTCATAGATGATATCTTAATCTACTCCAAGACAAATGATGAACACGCAGAGCACTTGAGGCGAGTTTTGGAAAAGCTGAGGGAACAGCAACTTTTCGCCAAGTTCAGCAGGTGTGACTTTTGGAAGGACAATGTGGAGTTCCTTGGACATGTAATGACCGCAGAAGGAGTCGCTGTAGATCCAAGCAAGGTAGAAGCACTGTTACATTGGGAACAGCCGAAGACCGTGACCCAGATTCGTAGTTTCCTTGGTATGGCAGGTTACTACCGCCGCTTCATTGAAGGCTTTTCGACAATTGCGAGACCTCTTACGCAATTGCTGAAAAAGGAGAAGAAGTTTGCATGGACGCCGGAGTGCGAGAAAAGCTTTCAGGAGCGGAAGAGGCGATTGACATCAGCACCGGTGTTGGTTCTACCGGATGTTAATCAGAGCTTTGATATTTATTATGATGCATCACGCCAAGGACTTGGGTGTGTGCTAATGCAGAACGGAAAGGTCGTCGCTTATGCATCAAGACAGTTGAGGCCGCATGAGGAGAATTATCCCACGCATGACCTAGAGCTAGCCGCCGTAGTGCATGCTTTGAAGTTATGGCGTCACTATTTGATCGGGAACAGATGTGAAGTGTACACGGACCATAAGAGTCTTAAGTACATCTTCACCCAATCAGACCTGAACATGAGGCAGAGGAGATGGTTAGAGTTGATCAAGGATTATAATGTATGAATCCATTACCATCCCGGAAAGGCCAACGTGGTGGCCGATGCTCTGAGTTGAAAAAACCATACTGTGAACATGTTAATAGCCACGAATCAGGATGAGCTATGTGAGGATTTCCAGAGAATGAAGATTGAAGTAGTACCAGAAGGATTCTTGGCCGCATTAGAAGTAAAGCCTACCCTGGAGGATCAGATTCGAGAAGGACAGAAGGATGGTGACAAGATCCGCAGGATCAAGTCCAAGATGGATGAAGGCAAGGCAAAAGACTTCAGACTGGACGAACAAGGCACGTTATGGATGCAGGATCGAATCTGTGTGCCAAACCAGAAGGAGCTGAAGCAATTAATCTTAGAAGAAGCCCATGACTCCAAGTATTCAATTCATCCGGGAAGTGCCAAGATGTATCAGGATTTGAAAGAAAGATTTTGGTGGCCGAGCATGAAGCGTGAATTTGCCGAGCATGTTGTGTTGTGCGACATATGTTAGAGAGTCAAGGAAATGCACCAGAGACCCGCAGGATTGCTGCAGCCGTTACGGATACCAGAGTGGAAATGGGAGGAAATCAGAATGGACTTCATTACCGGTTTACCCAAGACTCAAGGAGGATATGAC
This sequence comes from Rhipidocladum racemiflorum, assembly GCA_036346355.1. Taxonomy (NCBI): domain Eukaryota; kingdom Viridiplantae; phylum Streptophyta; class Magnoliopsida; order Poales; family Poaceae; genus Rhipidocladum; species Rhipidocladum racemiflorum. The sequence goes on along the minus strand of CM070589.1, from coordinate 32,524,411 downwards.
TCCATATGGGTTATAGTAGACCGCCTAACTAAGGTCGCCCATTTTATTCCAGTAAAGATCACTTACTCGGGAGATAAGTTAGCAGAATTGTATATGACCAGGATCGTCTGTTTGCACGGAGTGCCGAAGAAGATTGTATCGGACAAAGATACCCAGTTTACCTCGAGGTTCTGGAATAAACTGCATGAAGCCGTGGGGACCCGTTTAAACTTTAGTACAGCATATCATCCGCAGACAGATGGGCAGACCGAAAGAGTTAATCAGATATTGGAGGATATGTTAAGAGCGTGTGCATTGGCTTATGCTACGTCTGGGGATAAAAGTCTGCCGTATGCTGAGTTCAGTTACAACAATAGCTACCAAGCTAGTTTGCAAATGTCGCCATTTGAGGCATTGTATGGCCGACCCTGTCGAACACCATTGAACTGGAACGAGACAGGTGAACGCCGTGTCTTTGGATCGTACATTCTTCAAGAGGCCGAAGAACAGATTGCCATGATCCGAGAAAGACTAAAGATAGCACAGTCAAGACAGAAAAGCTACGCCGATAACCGTCGCCGAGACTTGAGCTTTGAACCAAAGGATTTCGTGTACCTTAGGGTTACACCACTCAAAGGAGTTAAGAGGTTCCAGGCCAAAGGAAAACTCACGCCGCGATATGTTGGACCATTTAAGGTTCTCAGTCGCAGACGGGAAGTTGCGTACCAGCTAGAGTTACCGCAATCACTAGCAGGAGTACATGACGTGTTTCACATGTCCCAGTTGAAGAAGTGTCTCCGAGTGCCTGATGAGCGGACACAGCTAGAGACAATCGAGCTACAAGAGGATCTGACTTACAAGGAACGCCCCGTCAAGATTTTGGACACCATGGATCGAGATACGAGAAATAAGTCAACCCGTTTCTGCAGAGTTCAATGGAGCAACCATGCGGAGAGTGAAGCAACTTGGGAGCGCGAAGAGGATTTGAAGAAAGAGTTTCCGAACCTATTCTTTAGTAAGCCCTGAATCTCGGGGACGAGATTCTGTTAAGGGGGGAGGTTTGTAACACCCCAATTTTTGCTTTTCATGAATTTAGATAAGATTTGGCACTTTGGAGAATTTTTGAAATTTTCTGGAATTTATTTGGATTTATTTGGAATTTCTTTGAATTTATCCCCTTTCGAAATAATTAAAGAATTTAATTTTGCAAATAAAATTTTGTTGAAAATATTTTATTTGAGTCCAAAATGTTCCAAAATATTTTCTAGAATTTTTCTGGAATTTTTCTGAGTGTTTTGCTATTTTTAATGAATTAAATGAATTTCTGGGAATTAATTTGATTATTTAATCGCTGGAAAAACCCGAACCGGTTTATACTGTTCCTCCGACCCGGACCCGAACCCGAGTCTGACTCGAGTCTGAGTCCGACTCGAACCCAACCTAACCCTAACCCTCTCGACCGTTCGATCGAGATCGAACGGCCGAGGTTGAGCCACGTCGCCGAACCCGAGCCCGACCGAGCCAGCCAGGTCGCCCGAGCCGGACCCGAGCCCAAACTCCCGTACCGTTGGATCTTGATCCAACGGCTCATGTTGAGCCACGTCACCTCAATCCGAATCCAATTCGGATTCCGCCGCCGCAGCCGTGTGGGCCTCGGTTTCCACGAGTTTCACGGACGCCGAGGGGCCTATTTCATGCGCCGCCGCCGCCAACGTGTTGCCGACTTCTGTGCGCACCCGTAGCCCTAGACAACGTCGCCTGAGCCACCGCCGTTTGCCCACGCGAGCTCGCTGTAGTTGGTTTGGCATTCCGCCGCGGTTTATCACCGTTTCCGCCGCCGTTGAGCTCAGATCCGGAACCGCAAGGGCAAGCCACGTCGGAGAGGACCCTTCACTTCGCCGGAGGAGCCCCGTATCGCCGTTCGAGTGGTCATCGTCCCCGTCCCCGGTGACCGAGCGCCGCCGCCCGCCATCGCCGGACCTCGAACTCCCTCCACCGTCCGATCCAGATCCAAGGGCCCAGATTCGTCCACGTCACCCCCGATGAGATCCCACATGCTAATCTCCAGATCTATTTCCAACCGTTGGATTTAGATCCAACGGTTTAGATCGCGCGACGTAGCCTTAACCGCACCATACTAGATCCAATCTCAGCCGTTAGATCTAGATCGAACGGCTAGGGTTAGCCACGTTGTAAACGTTAGATTGGATCTTGACCGTCCGATCAAGATCGAACGGTCCAGATCAGCCGAGTAGTTTCCTATTGCGTTGAGCTAGATCCGATCTGGGCCGTTGATTTTCAAATCAACGGCCGAGATCATGCCACGTGGCTAGGAGGCTGACCGTCGCGGCCGGCCACGCCACGCCGGCCGCCGTCGACGTAGTGACGTCACGCGGGGCCCGCGTGTCAGCGACCGAGCCAAACCGCACCATGATGTCACGCTGACGTCACGGTGGGGCCCACGTGTCAGCCCACTCGGCTGAGCCGTGTGCTGACGTCATGCTGACATCACCGGCGGGGCCCACATGTCAGAGACACGAGCCGTGGACCGGGTCCACGGTGGACCGAGCCAAACCGTGCGCTGGGTCCATGGACCCGAGGTGACGTGGCGGCCTCTGATTGGTCCACGTGTCATGCTGACGCAATAAATTAATTTCCGAAAAAGAAAATGATTTATTAATTCAAATTATTGATTTCAAAAATGGATTCAAACTTCAAACGCTTATAACTTTTGCGTTTCAACTCCGATTTGAGTGATTCAAATTTCTAAATTTTCATAAAAATGAGACCTACTCAAATTTGAATTTTAATTAATTTTTGATTATGAATATTTCTCTGTTTATAATTATTTAATGTTTTCTTTAAACTTTAAACGGTTATAACTTTTGCATTTAAACTCCGAATTTGACGATTCCAGTTTCTAAAAATTCATAAAATTATGCTCTCTCTATTTATGAACTTTATTTGGATGTTTGGACACTTTTTTCTACTATTTATTTATTTATTGCTATTTGCACGCTTTACGAGTAGACGTTGAAGTGCCCGAAGGCTTCGAAGGTGAAGTGTTGACCCAGGAGCCAGCTCAAGACCAAGAACAAGTACTCTTTGAAGGCAAGTTGTGATTTGACCATGTTGATCCCATTTTCAAATTAATTTGGTTTAAATTATTGCATGCTAGCTTGATTAGAAAATGCTTTACTTAATTATGGGAAATTAGATAAATGACAAATTGCTGTATGACACCTTGGTTAATTAAATATGTGCCATGACCCTTGTCACCCTAGTTGTGGATTATTAGTTGGACATTATTAAAATTTGCCAACATGGGTAGTTAGACCGATGTAGAATGCTTAGCCTTGCCACGTGAAACGCTTTGGACAATCAAATGCTAATATTGACTTAATGGGAATTACAGTCAAGGGTTAGACTTCCTTGAAAATAACTTGGACTTGAAAGGTTGGGTTTGGTTTATTAATGATGTTGATGGAAATGTGGATTAGGAATGGAAAAGATGTTTATGTGATTCCTGGAAAAGTTATTGATCTTAAACTTGTTTCTACTGCTTTCGAATCTACTTATGCTACTTGTCAAATGTTGTTTTACTGCAATTATGCCCTGAGCTATTCCTTTGTACTAAGCCATGCATGTAGTATATTAGTTTGCATTCTGTGCATGACTTGCTGAGTACCAAGTACTCACCCTTGCCGCAATACAACACTAGTTGAAGACGAGTCTACGCCAGCTTTGGAGGAGGAGCTCCAAGAGGAACCGACTAACTAGGGAGCGAGCCCAGTCAGTTGCCCGTGGTATACTGGATGGCGCCACGAAGTTATCTTATTTTTCGCTGCTATTATTTCTCTTTATTTAAGTTCTCGCCCTGCGTGGCGTATATTTGTAACTTGACCTTAAGGTCGAGCAACCAGCTTGGATTACTATTTAAGGTACCTTATATTTCGTTGAGTATGATTGTGATATTTACCAATGTTGAGACTGTGTGCACTAACGCGTTCCTGGACTAGTGCTGAATACACATGTAACACCCCAAAATTTTGCTTTTCTTAAATTCATGTGTGATTTGGCACTTTGGTGAATTTTTGGAATTTTCTGGAATTTATTTGGATTTATTTGGAATTTATTTGAATTTATTCCATTTTGAAATAATTAAAGAATTTAATTTTGCAAATAAAATTTTGTTGGAAATATTTTATTTGAGTCCAAAATGTTCCAAAATATTTTCCGTAATTTTTCCGAATTTTTCTAAGTATTTTGCTATTTTTAATGAATTAAATGAATTTCTCGGGAAATATTTTAATTATTAAATCGCTGGAAAATGCGAGTGGGTTTGTATCTTGTTCATCCGATCGAGCCCGAGTCGGACTCGAGTTCGAGTCCGACTAACCCGACCCGAGCCACCGACTCGACCGAACCGACTCAACTCGCATCGATCCGAACCGCTGGATCGAGATCCAACGGCCAGGATCAATCCGCCGATCCACGGCCGCACTGAGCCAATCTCGGCCGATCACGCCACGTGGACGCCATCGTGCGCCCACGCCACCTCACCGTGTTCGAACGGACTCCGCCGCATCTGGCTCCGCTGAAACCGAGTGGATCTCGACGCCCGCGCCAGATTTAAGGCGTGGATCGTTGTTCGAGGATCGCCGACCTGCGGCGCATCGTCTTCCCCAACTCCCGAGCCTTATCCGCCGCCACCTCGCAATTGCTCGCCGGAGTTCTCTCTCCCCGCCGCGTTGCCGCTTCATTCCGCCGCTGCTCGCTGCCTTCCGCGGTTGAGCCTGGCCTGAGACCCCTGCCAAGGCGCACTGCGGTACCTCTCACTCACGGAAGCGACTCCAAACGCCGCCGGGCTCGCTGCCGTTCTCATCTCCGGTGGCCTTGCTCCGCCGCTGCCGCCATCGTCATCCGCGAGCGCCGTGGAGCCGTTGGATCTCCATCGCACGGCCCAAGATCACGCCACGCCACCCGACGGTGAGATCCCGCCCAAAAATCCCAGATCCGCTTCAACCGCTGGATCTAGATCCAACGGTCCAGATCAACCGCGTTCACCCCAAACGCGTGAGTCCAGATCCATCCGACCGTTGATTTTCAAATCAACTGGCCGAGATCTAGCCTCGTGAGGGAGATCGACCGCCGCGATCGGGCCGCAGCTTCCACGCGTGGCGAGCGCGTGTCTCTGACACGCGGGGCCCGCGTGTCAGCGGGACAACCAAACCGCACCATGACGTCACGCTGGCGTCATGGCGGGCCCGCATGTCAGTGGCTGTCCCAGCCAAGCGCTGACGTCAGCAATGACGTCACCCATGGGACCCACCTGTCGCCGACCGTGGTCGAGCCCGCCGACGCCGCCAGTGACGTCATCCGAAGGGACCCACATGTCAGCGACGCATAGATTCGTGGACCGAGTCCACGGTGGACCCGAGCCGAGCGTGGACCACGTCCATGGACCGGCTGACGTCAGCAGGCCAACCCAGTGCTGCCACGTGTCCATGCTGACGCAATAATTAATTTCCGAAAAAGAAAATGATTTAATAAATCGAAATAATGATTTCAGATTTTGTTTCAAACTTCAAACGCTTATAACTTTTGCGTTTCAACTCCGATTTGAGTGATTCAAATTTCTAAATTTGTATAAAATTGAGATATACCTAAATATGAATTTTATTTAATTTTTGGACTAAAGTTTTTCTCTGCAAAATTATTTAAATGATTATTTAAACTTTAAATAATCATAACTTTTGCGTCTTAACTCCAAATTTGACGATTCCAGTTTCTAAAAACTCATAAAATTATGTTCTCTCTGTTTATGGATTTTATTTGGATGTTTGGACACTTTTTGCCTATTGTTTATTCGTGTATTTGCTATTTGCACGCTTGACGAGTAGACGTTGAAGTGCCTAAGGATTCAAGGAGAAGTATTGACTCAGGATCCAACTCAAGACCAAGAACAAGTACTTTTTGAAGGCAAGTTGTGCTTTGACCATGTTGATCCTATTTCGAAATCTATTTTGATTTAAACTATTGCATGCTAGTTCAATTAGAAAAATACTTTGTTTAAACATGGGGGTTAGATAAATACCAATTTGTCAGTATGACACCTTGACTATTTAAGTATGTGCCATGACCCCTTGTCACCCTAGTTGTGGATTACTAGTTGGACATTATTAAATTGCCAACATGGGTTTAGACCGCTGTAGTATAACGCTTAGACTCGCTTACGTGCTCATAACATGATTTTGGATAATCAAATGTTAATATTAACTTAATGATATATTGAACCTGTTTTGGAAAGGTATCATGTGATGTTGATGGCACGTGGTGCATGGTAATCAACTGGGTTTGATAAACGCTTTCGACGGGCATGTGGCAAGAGTAATCAGGTGGGCCAGCTGTGGCATTGGGAGTGTTGATTTGGTTCTTCGGGTAGTCTTGCCCTGGTCACCCTAAGGACTTAACCTTGCAAGCCTTTGAACTGGTCTAACGTGCAACCACATGTCTCAGTAATGGGACGGACCTAGTTGACTAAGTTGCTAATAACGCACTGTGGGACCTCAGGAGGTCAACTACACCCTTTGTGTAAGTTGTACGGGGAGCGCATCGGCCGAGGCCAGTACCCATCTAACGGTTGATTGGCCTAGACTTCGCCTTAGCGAAGGGAAGGGTTAGTGCGCAATAACCTGAGGACCACTTGTATTGTTAGAAGTCTCCGAAAGACTTTGTTACTGAACTCGCCTTTGTGGTGTTTGACTGTATCTTGTGGGTAAAGTGCATAACCTCTCGCAGAGTTTAGAATCTATTCGAATAGCCGTGTCCGCGGTATTGACATCGCCGGGAATTACAAATAAGGGTTAGATTTTCTCAAAAATAACTTTGGTTTGAAAAGTTGGGCTGGACTAATAATGAAGTTGATGGAAATGTGGTTTAGGATGGGAGAGATGTTTACCAAACTTCTTGAAAAGTTATTTATGTTTTACTTATTTCTACCGCTTTGAATCTACTTATATTACTTGTCCAATGCTTTTACTGCAAATATACCTTGAGTTATTCCTTTGTACCAAGCCATGCATATAGTATATTAGCTTGCATTCTCAGGCATGACTTGCCGAGTACCAAGTACTCACCCTTGCCTCAACACAACACCGCTTGAAGAGGAGACTACGCCACTTTGGAGGAGGAGCTCCAAGAGGATCCATCTACGTAGGAGCGAGCCCGCCGCCTGCTCGTGGTATACTGGATGGCGCCACGATGTTACCTTATTTGATTTTCCGCTGCTACTATTTCTCTTTTAATAAGTATCGTCCTGCGAGGCGTACATTTGTGACTTGACCATAAGGTCGAGTAACCAGTTTGGTTATTTAAATAAAAGTACTTTATTAGCATCGAATGGTATGATTGTGATATTTACCGATGTTAAGACTGTGTGCACTAGCGCGTTCCTGGACTAGTGTTGAATACACAGAGGGTCCGGATTTGCAAATTCGGGGTCCCGACAACACATAGGGTCCGGATTTGCAAATTCGGGTCCCGACACGGTACTGGTTGGGGTGCAGGTGCTCCATCATTAGGGTTCCCTGCTGGGCGAGAACCACTTCCGTTGCCTCCAAGATTTCCGCGGGTGTTCACCAACTGTTGATTGCTCCAAGGTTTAAAGATAAGGGGGAAACAAGCATAGATAAGTAATAGAGAAAACTTATGCGGGGCAGAGGTATAACTTAAAGTCCAACTGTATTATTTATTAATAACTTGGTATGGTTGCTTACAATGCCTAAGGGCCTTGCAACACATACTGCACACTCAGTAAGCAATGAAAATCCAAATCAACTATCACTAGAGTCTAACGCCTCTAAGGGTGACTCTTTATTCTTAGACGCGACTCGACGAAAGAGTCTCAACTGCAAAACCTACGCTCACTCATCGAGAAAACCTCCACTGCCTCCTCGTGGCGGGTGCGGCGGCATAGGCGCGAAGCAATCACCATGCCCCACAACGGCAGTAGTCGAAGAAGCGGCATCATCCTCAGGCTCAGGCTCCGGCTGTGGTGCTGGCTGGTGCTCTTGCTCAGGTGCTGATTCCTCCGGGTTTGGGGCGTCCAACTCCAACACTGGCTCCGGGCCCTGCCCATACAGTGCGGTCTCCAGCTCTACGATCCTCTCCGCAGCATAGGCGACGTACTCATGAGCATTCTCTAGGTGCCTTTTCCCTTCCTCGACCTGCTCGCGAGCCTTCATCAACTTCTGGACTGTGTCGTCAATAAGCTCCTCCTGGGCGACGACGAATCTGGCCAAGTGAGTGACAGTGGCATCCTCATCTTCTATCGGCTTTCCCTGAGCTCTGTTGTCTCAGCATGGGTGGTGACGGAATACTATGCCCTCCAGCTCTCTAGAGTAAGTGCGAGCAATCTGCTGCATCGCTCGACGAGACACCTCCTGGATTCCCATCTCAAAGGTGGACCTCCTAGCGGTGAAGTGAAAAGGACGACTGAACTTCGTCTTCTCTCGAGCATACACCGTGATCTTAACGTCCCATCCTATGACCAGTCCTGCCCGCACGATGGTGGTCCCTCGGTAGAGCGGTCTCTCAAAGCCTCCAAGCAACAGCAGCATACGCCACAACTCAGCAGCGTAGCCTCCCTCACGCTCGGCGTAGTTGTTCTTCATCAGCATCTGTCAAAAGACACTCACGTAAGAACTTAAAAGTTTTAAAACCAAGGGTTAGCAAGAGAAATTCAGCAAAAAGGGGTATGAGAAGAGAGAAGGGGATGAGTCGAGATTTCATTCATTGTCTTGTCAAATTTTAACTTTAGAAAATAGGTTTTATCCTCACTACGACCATTCTAACTACGGGTGAGCCTACAGTCAGTATGGCTCTGATACCACCTCTGTCGGGACCCGAATTTGCAAATTCGGACCCTTTGTGTATTCAGCACTAGTCCAGGATCACACTAGTGCACACAGTCTCAACATCGGTAAATATCACAATCATACTCAATGAAATAATAAGTACTTTAATTAATTAACCAAACTGGTTGCTCGACCTTATGGTCAAGTTGCAAAGATACGCCTCGCAGGGCGAAGACTTATGAAAAGAGAAATAACTGTAGCGGAATAAAGTAGATTTCGTGGCGCCGTCCAGTATACCATAGGCAACTGACTGGACTCACTCCCTAGTTAGACAACTCCTCCTAGTATTCTTCCTCCAAAGCTGGCGTCGACTCTTCTTCAACTGATATTGTATTGTGGCAAGGGTGAATACTTAGTACTCAACAAGTCATGCACAGAATGCAACTACTATTATACATGCATGGCTTAGTACAAAGGGTAGGCCAACAGGTACATTTGTAGTAGAACAGCATTTAACAAGTAGCATAAGTAGATTCGAAAGCAGTAAGTGTAAAGCTAATATCAAAAGCTTTTCCAGGAGTTAAGTAAAATCTCTCTCCTTTCCTAATCCACATTTCCATCAACATCATCATTAAACCCAACCAAAATTTTCAAGTCCAAGTTGTTTTCATGAAAGTCTAACCCTTGACTGTAATCCCCGAGCAGTGTCCAGTGCCGTGGACTCGGCTATTCGAATAGGTTGTACACTCTGCAGAGGTTATGCACTTTACCCACAAGATACAGTCAAACACCACAAAGGCGTGTGATCGTAACAAAGCATTTCAGAGACCGCAAACTATACAAGTGAACCTCTCCGGTTTTTGCCATGCACCATCCCTTCCCTTAACAGAGGCGAAGTATGGGACCGACATACCGTTGGACGAGTACCATGCCACAGCTCTGGTACTCTCCCCTTTCAAGCTACACAAAAGGTGTAGTTGACACCCCGAGGTACCACTCGCAAGTTATTAGTAACTTACTCAACTAGATCCGTCCCATTACAGACATGTGGTGGTTGCAAGTCTGATTCAGATCAAAGGCTTGCAAGGTTAAGTCCTTAGGGTGACAAGGGCAAGACTACCCGAAGAACCAAAACGACATCCCCGGTGCCACTCATGGCCCACCGCATCATTCTTGCCACTTGCCCCGGTCTAAATCTATTTATCAAACCCGGTTGATTACCATGCACCACGTGCCATCAACAATCACAACACATGATACTTCTCCAAAAACAGGTTCAATATATCATTAAGTCAATATTAACACTTGATTGTCCAAAATCATGTCATGTGCACATAGCAGGTCTAAGCAATATACTACAACGATCTAAATACCCAATGTTGGCAATTTAATAATGTCCAACTACATATTCCTCAAATAGGGTGACAAGGGTTCATGGCACATAATTAAATAGTCAAGGTGTCATACTATAATTTGGCATTTATCTAACTCCCAGAAATAATTTAAACAATTTCTAATTAAATTAGCATGCAATAATTTAAATTAAATTAATTTCAAAAATGGTATCAATATGGTCAAAGCATAACTTGCCTTCAAAAAGTACTTGCTCTTGGTCCTGAGCTGGCTCCTGGGTCAAAACTTCACCTTCGAAGCCTTCGAGCACTTCAACATCTACTCGTAACGCGTGCAAATAGCAATAACATAAATAAACAGTAGGCAAAATTGTCCAAAAATTCAAATAACCTTCATAAACAGAGAGAGCACATTTTTATAAATTTTTAGAAATTTGAATCGCCCAAATCGGAATTAAAACGCAAAAGTTATACTCGTTTAAAGTTTGAAAAATCAATTAAATAAATAATAATAGAGAAAACTCATGTCCAAAAATTAAATAAAATTCACCATTATGTAGAGCTCAATCTTATAAAACTTTAGAAATTGGAATCACCCAAATCGGAGTTAAAATGCAAAAGTTACAAGCATTTGAAGTTTGAAAATTCAAATAAAAGAATAAATCGAATTAATTCATTTATTTTTCTATTGAAAAAATCGATTTTTGACGTCAGCGTGGATTTTGAATTTGCATCGAATTATTTTTTTATTGAAAAATCGAATTATGACGTCAGCATTGCGTCAGCGGGTCCATGGACTTGGTCCACGGCTCGGGTTCGGTCCACCGTGGACCCGGTCCACGAGTACATGTCTCACTTACATTTGGGATCCCACGGATGACGCCAGCGCTGACGTCAGCAAGCTCGACCGAAAGGCTCTGACCGCTGGGCCCCACCGTGACGTCAGCATGACGTCACGGATGACGTCACCGCACGGTGAGCAGAGCCACTGACATGCGGGCCCCCTTGCTGATGACACGCGTGACGTCAGCGGCGATCGGGCGACGCCCGCACTGACCGCGCCGGTTCGTCTACCTGACACGTGGCGCAATCTGGGCCGTTGGTTTGAAATCCAACGGTCCAGATCAGAACTAATCCCGCACGTTGCAGTGCAACGCGGTTGATCTGGACCGTACGATTTAGATCGGACGGTCGAGATCCGATCGAGTTTAACCGCGTCGCTGGGGGGTGACGTGGCATGACCCGGCGCTCGACGCGTGGTGCAATCTACACTGTCCGATTTAGATCGGACGGTCGAGATCCAATCTAGTGCTACAACGTGCGTGAACCCTAACCGTACGATCTAGATCTAACGGTTGAGATCTACCCCTAGCACGGTGCGGTTCAAGGCTACGTGGCTCAATCTAGGCCGTCGGATCTAGATCCAACGGCTGATATTAGATCTAAGAATTAAAACGTGGAACTTACCCATGGGTGACGTGGACGAATCCTGGCCGTGCGATGAAGATCCAACGGCGGAGAAGCTTCGCGGGTTCGGCGATGGCCACGGCGGAGCAGGGTGGCTGGAGACGAAGATGATGACGAGCCCGATGGCATTTTGGTGCGATTCCGGCGAGATGATTGGTACCCCTCGACACGCCTTGACACAACGGTCTTGGATATGGCCTCGGTGACGGCGGAGAATGTCGGAAACGACGGCAATCGGCGAAAAACCACGGTGGAGTGCAGTTCCAACTTCGGCAAGCTTTTGTGGCGAAGCTACGGCTGCTCGTGCTTAGTAACCTAGGGCTACGGGTGCGCACGGAAGAGAACACAACACGGGTGGCGGTGCAATAAATAGAGGCCTCGGCGTCCGTGAAATCCACGAAAACCGAGGCCCACTCGGCTGCGACGGCAGAGTCCGACGGTGATTCGGACTGGGCGACGTGGCGCAATCGTGACCGTTGGATCAAGATCCGACGGTCACGCGCGTTAGGGTTCAGTTGGGCTCGGGTCGGGCTTGATTTCGGTTCGAGTCAGACTCGAATCTGACTCGGGTCGGACTCGGTCGGATGAACAGTACTAACCCACTCGGGTATTTTCTAGCGATTTAATATTTGAAAACAATTTTAGTAATTCAAATAATTCAAGAAAAATAGCAAAATAATCAGAAAAATTCCAGAAAAATTCTGGAAAATACTTTGAGACATTTTGGACTCAAATAAAATATTTCTAACAAAATTTTATTTGAAATGTTTAATTATTTAATTATCTCAAAAGGGGATAAATTCAAATTAAATCCAAATAAATTCCAGAAAATTCCAAAAGTTCTAAAAAATGCCAGGTTTCATTTAAATTCATGAAAAGCAAAAATTGGGGTGTTACATTGCACCAACGATCGATATCTTATTTCATGAGTGCACTGTTAACACTTCACCCTTGCCGTTAACGTTCCACTGTTAACGTATCGCCATTAACATTTCTTCGTTAATGTTCTGTCGTTAACGTTTTGCCGTTAACGTTCCGCTGTTAATGCTTCACCGTTAACACTTTGCTCTCATTTCACTGTCATCATGTGTGTGCTTGCAAGCAACAGCTCTAGTGCAATGTCATCATCTGTTCTATCGCCTTATTGTAATCTAACCCCATCCCTTGTGAGTCCAGCCTCATCCTTTCTATCATCTGCAAAGCCGAACCAAAACCATAATCAAAGACCGGTTCGATGGACGGAGTTCATCGTGAGCCGAGTGCCATCGTTGCGATCTTTCTAGTTGTGTTAACTGTAGTAAGATGTTTGTGCTCTGTCTTATTACATATCATTATCGTCTTGTCATCGTCAAGTCTCTTCTTCGATGTATGACTCAACCCTAGATCGGATCGCAGTGAATGTCGATCCCATTCGTCCATGTCTTATCCTTGGAAACCTAATTTGCCTTTGATTGGAAATTCATTCGTGGACTTGGTCAATAGACTGTTGGCCATATGGCATGTCCTTGTACCCCGATCTAGTCTATCAGTCTCTTTCTTTTGTTTGACAGTATATCCGTTCAGTCAATAAAAGTCAACTTCGAGAATCAACTTAGTTCATTGCGAACTAACATATCCTTATGGACCTAGTCTATAGATCGAGAGCCCATATGTTGTTGTCTATCCAATCAAGATAATAACTTCAAAATAAATATTCCTTGGAATATTATTCTTTCCTTCTCAGTTATTAGTCTTTTCCTTTCGGTATTTTTCGAAAGCTGTTCTCTTTTGTCTAATCTTCGATCTAATCCGTTTGAGTTCCTAAATTCTTCCAAGTTGTTGTGCCCAATGTTATTCATTCTTAATTTGGAGATTTGCCTTTTTAGTTTTATTGTATTTGTGTTTCTTTATTGTTAGACGCGTCGTTCGGATGCCGTTCTACGGAGCTGAAGGTCCAAGAAGTGAAGCTCGAAGGTCGAGGATCAAGAATCAAAGATAAAGAATTGCAAGGGCCAGGCAAGTTATGCTTTGACCATATTGATCCCATGTTTTAAAATTATTTTGTTTCAAATTATTGCATGCTAGTTTAAGTTAAACTGATTTCAATTAATTTGGGATTAGATAATCCACCTACTTGTTACTGCCACCTTGTCGCTATTATTTGTAGAATTTTTTTTTAAATATACTATATTTTATTTCAAATTGCAGAAATAAATGTCTTTCGCAAGAAATTTCAGTTTTATACGTCTCTCGCCTGTTCATCGGGCGATATAAGCCTGTCGCCCGTCCATCGGGCGACAGGAGACCTTTTGTGTTTTCTGTCGCATGTTAGACGGGCGACAGGCTTTTGTCGCCCGATGAACAGGCGAGAGACGGTGCCCTTTGCCCGAGGATGAATGGTGCTGCTACTTCAACTGGGTGGATCCGGAGACGTACCACCCACATCTCAAACTTCCCGTTTGGGATAACTGGGGAGAGCAACCCTCGCCATGGTGCTACTACCTCCCAGAAAAGCTGTAACACCCCAAAATTTTGCTTTTCTTAAATTCATGTGTGATTTGGCACTTTGGTGAATTTTTGGAATTTTCTGGAATTTATTTGGATTTATTTGGAATTTATTTGAATTTATTCCATTTTGAAATAATTAAAGAATTTAATTTTGCAAATAAAATTTTGTTGGAAATATTTTATTCGAGTCCAAAATGTTCCAAAATATTTTCCAGAATTTTTCTGGAATTTTTCTGAGTCTTTTGCTATTTTTAATGAATTAAATGAATTATTGGGAATTATTTTAAATATTAAATCGCTGGAAAATCAACTCGGGTCGAGTACTGTTCATCCGACCGAGTCGGAACCCGAGTCGGACTCGAGTCCGACCCGAGCCAGTTGACTCGACCAAACCAGCTCCCAACCCTAAGCGATCCCGACCGTTGGATCGGGATCCAACGGCCGAGATCCGCCTGCACGGCTCGGAGCCGCGTCCGACCCGACACGATCGCGCTGCGGCGATCGTGGCCGTTGATCGCGACACGTGGACGGCTCCCAGTCATCGTCTCCGCTCCGACTCCGAGCCGAAGAGCTCCGCCGTGACCGAGCGGGACACGGCTAGGGTTCCGATTTGCGCGCACGTCGAGGCCGTATTTAAAGCCCGGACCGTCGCCCGAGGTTGCCCTCATCCGTGCGCACCCGTTCCCCCAAGCCATCTCGCCTGAGCCGTCGCCGTTTGCCCGTACGAGCTCGCCGGAGTTGGAACCCTGTTGCGCAGCGGTTTAACGCCGATTCCGCCGTCTGGCTGCCTTCCGCCGAAGGAGCCCAGATCCGGAATCCCCGTGACGAGACGCACCCGAAGGGAGGACTCATCTCGCCGGAGCGACCCCGAAACGCCGTCGGGCTCGTCGTCGGTCTCATCTCCGGTGGCCTTGCTCCGCTGCCGCCATCGACCTCGCGAAGCTCAGGCACCGTCCGATCTTGATCGTGCGGTTGAGGTGAGTTCACGTGTTTCCAAACCCGATTAGATCTGGACCGTTGGATCAAGATCCAACGGCCCACGATCGCCACGTGCCGTAGTAGTGCTATTATAGGATTAGATCTGGACCGTCCGATCTAGATCGAACGGCCCACGATCATCGAGTAGTTTCAACGTGTTAACCCTGGATCTAATCGCGGCCGTTGAATTTCAAATCAACGGACACGATCGTGCCACGTGTCCAGGGAGCCGAACCGCCGCCACGCGAGCGTGCAGCAGTACATCGACACGCGGGGCCCGTGTCGGGCCGATCGCGACCGCGGACGTCACCCATGACGTCATCGGATGGACCCACCTGTCAGCACCGTGGGCTGAGCCCCGCTGACGTCAGCGATGACGTCACCCGAGTGGGCCCACATGTCAGCGACACGTGGAGTCGTGGACCGAGTCCACGGTAGACCCGAGCCGAGCGTGGACCGAGTCCATGGACCGGCTGACGTCAGCCAACCAATCAGAGGCTGCCACGTGTCCATGCTGACGCAATAATTAATTTCCGAAAAAGAAAATGATTTATTAATTCGAAATAATGATTTCAGATTTTGTTTCAAACTTCAAACGCTTATAACTTTTGCGTTTCAACTACGATTTGAGTGATTCAAATTTCTAAATTTGTATAAAATTGAGATCTACCTAAATATGAATTTTATTTAATTTTTGGACTAAAGTTTTCTCTGCAAAATTATTTAAATTGATTATTTAAACTTTAAATAATCATAACTTTTGCGTCTTAACTCCGAATTTGACGATTCCAGTTTCTAAAAACTCATAAAATTATGTTCTCTCTGTTTATGGATTTTATTTGGGTGTTTGGACACTTTTTGCCTATTGTTTATTTGTGTATTGCTATTTGCACGCTTTACGAGTAGACGTTGAAGTGCCTAAGGATTCAAGGAGAAGTATTAACTCAGGATCCAACTCAAGACCAAGAACAAGTACTTTTTGAAGGCAAGTTGTGCTTTGACCATGTTGATCCTATTTCGAAATCTATTTTGATTTAAACTATTGCATGCTAGTTCAATTAGAAAAATACTTTGTTTAAACATGGGGGTTAGATAAATACCAATTTGCTGTATGACACCTTGATTACTTAAGTATGTGCCATGACCTTTGTCACCCTAGTTGTGGATTACTAGTTGGACATTATTAAATCGCCAACATGGGTTTAGACCGTTGTAGTATACTGCTTAGACCTGCTACGTGCTCATGACATGATTTTGGACAATCAAATGTTAATATTGACTTAATGATATATTGAACCTGTTTTGGAAAAGTATCATGTGATGTTGATGGCACGTGGTGCATGGTAATCAAGCGGGTTTGATAAACGATTTCGGCCAGGGGCATGTGGCAAGAGTAATCAAGTGGGCCGATTGTGGCATTGGGAATGTTGATTTGGTTCTTCTGGGTAGTCTTGCCCTGGTCACCCTAAGGACTTAACCTTGCAAGCCTTTGAACTGGGTCTAACGTGCAACCACATGTCCGTAATGGGACGGACCTAGTTGACTAAGTTGCTAATAACGCACTGTGGGACCTCGTGAGGTCAACTACACCCTTTGTGTAAGTTGTACGGGAGCGCATCTGGCCGAGGCCAGGTACCCATCTAACGGTTGATTGGCCTAGACTTCGCCTTAGCGAAGGGAAGGGTTAGTGCGCAATAACCGGGGAGGACCACTTGTATTGTTAGAAGTCTCCGAAAGACTTTGTTACGGGAACTCGCCTTTGTGGTGTTTGACTGTATCTTGTGGGTAAAGTGCATAACCTCTGCAGAGTTTAGAATCTATTCGAATAGCCGTGTCCGCGGTATTGGACATCGCTCGGGGATTACAGTCAAGGGTTAGATTTTTCTCAAAAATAACTTGGTTTGGAAAGGTTGGGTTGGATTAATAATGAAGTTGATGGAAATGTGGTTTAGGTTGGGAAAGATGTTGACTAAAACTTCTTAAAAAGTTATTTATGCTTTACTTATTTCTACTGCTTTCGAATCTACTTATATTACTTGTCAAATGTCAAGCATCGCAAATATACCTTGAGCTATTCCTTTGTACCAAGCCATGCATATAGTATATTAGCTTGCATTCTGTGCATGACTTGCTGAGTACCAAGTACTCACCCTTGCCACAATACAACACCAGTTGAAGAGGAGTCTGCACCAGCTTTGGAGGAGGAGCTCCAAGAGGATCCGTCTACCTAGGGAAGCGAGCCCAGTCAGTTGCCTGTGGTATACTGGATGGCGCCACGAAGTTATTTGATTTTCCGCTGCTATTATTTCTCTCTGAATAAGTTTCGCCTTGCGAGGCATATAATTGTAACTTGACCATAAGGTCGAGTAACCAGTTTGACTATTTAAATAAAGTACTTTATTGGTATCGAGTGGTATGATTGTGATATTTACCGATGTTAAGACTGTGTGCACTAGCGCGTTCCTGAACTAGTGCTGAATACACAGAGGGTCCGGATTTGCAAATTCGGGGTCCCGACAGAGGTGGTATCAGAGCCATACTTGACTGTAGGCTCAACCCTAGCTAGAAAGGTCGTAGTGAGGATAAAACCTATTTTCTAAAAGCTAAAAATTTGTCAAAATAAGAAATGACATCTCGACTTATCCCCTTCTCTCTTTTCTTGTCTCTTGCTGAAATTTTCCCTTACCTTGTCACAATTTAAAAATTCCGAGTTCTTACGTAAAGCACTCTTGTGACAGATGGAGGAAGAATTCAACTACGTTGATCTGGGAGTTGGTCACGCCGCGGAACTTTGGCATATGCTACAAATTCTCGGAGGTTTTGAGAAGCCCCAATACCAAGTGGAAGTGATCAGACAAGCGGGATTGATCAAGGCTTGTGACGTGAAGATTGAGGTACCTGCTAGGAAGAAGGGCCCAGGCAATCGCCCGATACACCGTGACCGCCAGGAGGTCTACAATGCGGATGGGTATCCAAGAGGTATCACGACGAGCAATGCGACACGTTACCGATCTACGCCAGAGAGTTGGAGAGCACGGTGTTCCGTTATCATCCGCGCAGCGATAACCTTCTTGACTCAAGGCGATTCAGATGAGGATGCCACGGTTACACAGCTTGGCACGATTTGTTGTCGCCAAGAGGATGTACTAGATAATACAAGCAAGGAGCTGCGTAAGGCCCGCCAGAGATCACGACAGAGAAGAACAGATGGCGGGAAGCTCAAGAGTATGTGGCACACCTTCTGCGAAGGATTGACGAGTTGGAGATGACTTTGTATGCGGGCGGACCGCAGCGATTACTCGAGCTACACGAGCCAGATCCGGAGGAGTCGACCTCGATGAGGACATCGCTTCTTCGACTACCACAGATGACACAGCTTTGGACATGGCAATCGTTTCGGCGCCTATGCCACAAAGACTCGTGCATCGGGCCGTGGAGGTTTTCTCGATGAGTGAGCATAGGTTCTATAGTGAGACTCCTTCGCCGAGTCGCGTCATAGAATAAAGAGTCACCCTTTAGGCGTTAGACTCGAGAGATAGTTCGATTTGGATTTTCATTGTTTGTCGAGTGTGCATTATGTGTTGCAAGGCCCTTAGGCATTGTAAGCGGCCATACCAAGTTATTAATAATAAAGTTGGACCTTACGCTTATACCTTTCGCCCGCATAAGTTCCATATTACTTGTCTATTCTTGTTTCCCTCTCATCTCTAAACCTAGAGCAAATCGACAGATGGTGAACACCCGCTGAAACCTTGGAAGCAATGGAAATGGTTCTCGCCAAACAGAAACCCCAATGAGGGAGCACCAAAGACCGCCACTGGATGTGCAGAATTTCTGAGCTTTTCTCGCTGCCCGCACTCGCTTGATGCATGCTATGATGCAACAAATGCAACACGTCATCGCTGCTAGCTTCACCGCTAATCAAGTCAATCGTGACCACGCCAGAATCACAAGACTATCGTGTAGTTCATGAGAACTCACCCACCCACTTTCTTCCGGGAATGCCAATCCCTTGGAGGCCGATGATTGGTTAAGGTCAATCGAGAGGAAGCTACACATAGCTCAATGCATAGGAAATGAGAAGGTACTCTACGCTTCTCATCACCGAAGGAACAACATTGCCGAATGGTGGGAGAACTTCGTGCCACGCAGAGAACCCTCAAGATATCACTTGGGAAGAGTTCACAATGCATTCCGACAAGATCACGTGCTGAAGGAATCATGGACCTTAAGAAGGAGGAGTTCAGAGCATCAAGCAAGGTAATCACCAAAGGGTCGACTACCCGAACAAGTTCACACAGCTAGCACGCTACGCACTGAGGATGTAGCGACAGATAAATCCAGGCATAGCCTCGTTTTATGAAGGGACTTAACTCAGATTGCAAGTAGGGTTGATCACCCACACCTTTCCAGATTTCCAAGAGTTGGTAAATAAGGCGCTTATTCTTGAGGACAAATGCAAGGAACTGGATGAGAACAGAAGCGCAGGATGCAACAAAGAAGGATCACGCCAGGAACGCAATAAATACCGAGAGTTGCACCAAATCAATTCTTCGATTCCAACCACGTAATGCAACAAGGACACCATCCTCAAAGACCAAGACACATCAATCGTAACTACTGCACCCCAGCCCCGCTAGAAACGCTTACTCGAGCAACAAGAAGGAACAAGTGAGACGCCGCTACAATCGCAACGAGCCAGGACACTTTGCCAACAGCTTGTCCAAAGAAGACAGCAGGAGTGACCCGATTCGCTTCAATCTAGGAACCACCCAGCTAGGACGCCAAAGCACCAGGAGCCACTTCCTGCATCAGTGTTGAGAGGCCGAGTCAACCATGTCACCGCAGATGCACTACGAATGCTACGGACGTCGTCTTGGGTAAGTTACTTGTTAACTCAAGACTGCAATGCTTTGTTTGACTGGAGCTTCGCATTCGTTTGTTTCGCAAGGCTTTGCTACTAGAAATGATTTGAGGATTGCAAGACTTAAGTGCATGCTTTTAGTTCAAACCCCTGGTTCCGAACTCCGAACGAAAGTAGGATGTTCCGGGGTGAGAGTACTAATAGGTGGAATAGAGTTCCTAGCAAACCTTATAATTTTGGAAACCCAGACCTTAGACGTCATATTGGGAATGGATTGGTTATCCAAGCACAAGGCCGTATTGGATTGTGGACGAAGGACTATCTCAGTTGAGAGCCCGTGTGGGAAGAAAGTGGAATTTCAAGCCACCGCAGCTTAGAGATGGGCGATTGATGGTTAACAGTACCAAGGCAATCAAGATAGAGGATGTCTCAAGAGTGAATGAGTACCCGTGATGTTTTCCCGAAGATCTACCTGGTATGCCGCCAGACAGGACATAGAGTTTGTGATAGAGCTTGTACTGCACAAAGACCGATAGCAAAGAGACCCTATCGGATGTCCACCGAGGAGTTGGTTGAGATGAAGAAACAAATAGAAGAGTTAATGGAGAAAGGGTTTATCAGACCGAGTTCGTCGCCGTGGGGAGCACCAGTTTTGTTTGTCAAGAAAAAGGACGGAAGTTTCAGGATGTGCATCGACTACCGTGCACTCAATGAACTCACCGTGAAGAATAAGTATCCGCTACCCAGGATTGATGATTTGTTCGATCACCGAGAGGAGCCGAGTTTTCTCCAAGATTGATCTCGAGATCGGGATACCATCGCTTGAAGATCCGATCGTAAGATATTCAAGACTGCATTCTCGCCAAGATATGGACATTACGAGTTTACAGCTATGTCCTTTGACTCGATTTAATGCGCCAAATTTTATTTCATGAATATGATGAATAAGGTGTTCATGGAATATTTGGACAAGTTTGTCGTCGTGTTCATAGATGATATCCTAATCTACTCTAAGACAGAGGATGAACATGCCGAACACTTAAGGCGAGTTTTGGAAAAGCTGAGGGAACAGCAACTTTTCGGCAAGTTCAGCAAGTGCGATTTTTGGAAGGAAAAGGTGGAGTTTCTTGGACCTGTAATGACCGCAGAAGGAGTCGCCAGAGATCCAAGCAAAGTAGAAGCTGTGTTACATTGGGAGCAGCCAAAGACTGTGACCCAGATTCGGAGTTTCCTTGGAATGGCAGGATACTACCGCCGTTTCATTGAAGGCTTCTCGACAATTGCGAAACCTCTTACGCAATTGCTGAAGAAGGAAAAGAAGTTTGCATGGACGCCAGAATGTGAGGAAGGATTTCGGGAACTGAAGAAGCGATTGACATCAGCACCGGTGTTAGTTCTACCGGATGTTGCTCAAAGCTTCGATATTTATTGTGACGCATCGCGCCAAGGACTTGGATGTGTGCTGATGCAGAATGGAAAGGTCGTCGCTTATGCATCAAGGCAGTTGAGGCCGCATGAGGAAAATTATCCGACACATGACCTAGAGTTAGCTGCCGTAGTGCATGCCTTGAAGATATGGCGTCACTATCTGATCGGGAACAGATGTGAAGTGTATACGGATCATAAGAGCCTTAAGTACATATTCACCTAGTCGGATCTGAATATGAGGCAGAGGAGATGGTTAGAGTTGATCAAGGACTACAATGTTGGAATCCATTACCATCCCGGGAAGGCCAACGTAGTGGCCGATGCTCTGAGTCGGAAAAGCCATACTGTAAACATGTTGCTAGCCACAAGTCAGGATGAGCTATGCCAGGAATTTCAGAAAATGAAGATTGAGGTGGTACCTAGCGGATTCTTGGCCGCATTAGAAGTAAAGCCTACCATAGAGGATCAGATCCGAGAAGGACAAAAGGATGATGACAAGATCCGCAGGATTAAGTTCATCAAGGAGGAAGGCAAGGCAGAGGACTTCAAGTTGGATGAGCAAGGCACGTTGTGGATGAAGGATCGGATTTGTGTGCCTGACAAGAAAGAATTAAAGCAACTGATTTTGGAAGAAGCCCATGACTCCAAGTACTCAATTCATCCTGGAAGCGCCAAGATGTATCAGGATCTGAAGGAGAGATTCTGGTGGCCGAGTATGAAACGTGAAGTTGCCGAGCATGTTGCGTTGTGCGACGTATGCCAGAGAGTCAAGGCAATGCATCAGAGACCAGCAGGATTGCTACAACCGCTGAAAACACCTGAGTGGAAGTGGGAGGAAATCGGAATGGATTTCATTACCGGTTTGCCGAAGACTCAAGGAGGTTATGACTCCATATGGGTTATAGTGGATCGCTTGACTAAAGTAGCCCATTTTATCCCCGTGAAGACCACTTACTCGGGAGATAAATTAGCAAAATTGTACATGATCAGGATTGTCTGTTTGCACGGAGTGCCAAAGAGGATTGTATCGGACAGAGGTACCCAATTTACCTCAAGGTTCTGGAATAAGTTGCATGAAGCCATGGGAACCCGTTTGAACTTCAAGATACCTTATCATCCACGCACGGATGGACAGACCGAAAGAGTCAACCAGATTCTGGAGGATATGTTGAGAGCTTGTGCATTAGCTTATGCTACTTCTTGGGATAAGAGTTTACCGTATGCCGAGTTCAGTTACAACAATAGTTATCAGGCTAGTTTACAGATGTCACCTTTTGAGGCATCAGATGGTCGACTCGCTTGACGCCATTGAATTGGAATGAGACCGGCGAGCGCCGTGTCTTTGGGCCTGATATTCTTCAAGAGGTCAAGAGCGGTCGCTATGATTAGGGAAAGGTTGAAGATAGCCCAATCTCGACGAGAAGAGTTATCTTGACAATCGTCGCCGAGACTTGAGTTTTGAACCAGAAGACTTTGTTTACCTCAGAGTTACGCCTCTCAGGGGAGTTAAGAGGTTCCATGCCAAAGGGAAACTCGCACCCCGTTATGTTGGACCATTTAAGATTGTGAGCCGCAGAGGCGAGGTTGCTTACCAGCTGGAGTTGCCACAGTCGTTGGCAGGAGTGCATGATGTATTCCATGTGTCCCAGTTGAAGAAGTGTCTCCGAGTTCCTGAGGAACAAACACCGCTAGAGTCAATTGAGTTGCAAGAGGATTTGACTTATAAGGAGCATCCCGTGAGGATTCTGGACACAATGGATCGAGAGACCAGAAATAAGTCAACCCGTTTCTGTAGAGTTCAGTGGAGCAACCATGAAGAAAGCGAGGCAACTTGGGAGCGTGAAGAGGATTTGAGGAAGGAATTTCCAAACCTATTCTGTAGTGAGCCCTGAATCTCGGGGACGAGATTCTATTAGATAAATACCAATTTGCTGTATGACACCTTGATTACTTAAGTATGTGCCATGACCTTTGTCACCCTAGTTGTGGATTACTAGTTGGACATTATTAAATCGCCAACATGGGTTTAGACCGTTGTAGTATACTGCTTAGACCTGCTACGTGCTCATGACTTGATTTTGGACAATCAAATGTTAATATTGACTTAATGATATATTGAACCTGTTTTGGAAAAGTATCATGTGATGTTGATGGCACGTGGTGCATGGTAATCAACTGGGGTTTGATAAACTGTAACACCCCAAAATTTTGCTTTCCTTAAATCCATGTGTGATTTGGCACTTTGGTGAATTTTTGGAATTTTCTGGAATTTATTTGGATTTATTTGGAATTTATTTGAATTTATTCCATTTTGAAATAATTAAAGAATTTAATATTGCAAATAAAATTTTGTTGGAAATATTTTATTTGGGTCCCAAATACCCTAAAATATTTTCCAGAATTTTTTTGGAATTTTTCTGAGTCTTTTGCTATTTTAATGAATTAATTGAATTTCTGGGAATTATTTTAAATATTAAATCGCTGGAAAATCAACTCGGGTCGAGTACTGTTCATCCGACCGAGTCGGAACCCGAGTCGGACTCGAGTCCGACCCGAGCCAGTTGACTCGACCAAACCAGTTCCCAACCCTAAGCGATCCCGACCGTTGGATCAAGATCCAACTACCGAGATCCGCCGTCGGCTCGAGCCGTATCCGCCCGGATCCGATCGCGTCCACGCCGATCGCGGGCCGCTGATCGTGCCAATGGACGGCCGTCGTCGTCGTCTCCGCTCCGACTCGAAGCCGGAGAGCTCCGCCGTGACCGGCAGACACGGCTAGGGTTCCGATTTGCACGCACGCCGAGGCCAGATTTAAAGCGTGAGACGCCCCCGAGGTTGCCCTCATCCGCGGCGCACCGTTCCCCAAGCCATCTCGCCTGAGCCGTCGCCGTTTGCCCGCACGAGCTCGCCGGAGTTGGAACCTCTTGCGCAGCGGTTTACCGCCGATTCCGCCGCCGTCCGTCATCTTCCGCCGAAGGAGCCAGATCCGAATCCGTGATGAGACGCACCGGCGGAGGACTCATCTCGCCGAGCAACCCCAAACGCCGCCGGGCTCGCTGCCGTCGTTCTCATCTCCGGTGGTCTTGCTCCGCCGCGTCGCCATCGACCTCGCGAGCTCTGTGGACCGTCCGATCTTGATCGTGCGGTTGAGGTGAGTTCACGTGTTCCAAACCCGATTAGATCTGGACCGTTGGATCAAGATCCAACGGCCCACGATCGCCACGTGCCGTAGTAGTGTTATTATAGGATTAGATCTGGACCGTCCGATCTAGATCGAACGGCCCACGATCATCGAGTAGATTCAACGTGTTAACCCTGGATCTAATCGCGGCCGTCGAATTTCAAATCAACGGCCGAGATTGTGCCACGCGTCTTGGAAGTTGGACCGCCGCGGTCAGCGCCGTCCACGCGCGCGTGCGTGTGACGCTGACACGCGGGGCCCGCGTGTCAGAGGTCCCACCTGTCAGCACCGTGGGCTGAGCCCCGCTGACGTCAGCGATGACGTCACCCGAGTGGTCCCACATGTCAGTCTCACGTGAGCCGTGGACCGGGTCCACGGTAGACCCAAGCCGAGCGTGGACCGAGTCCATGGACCGGCTGACGTCAGCCAACCAATCAGAGGCTGCCACGTGTCCATGCTGACGCAATAATTAATTTCCGAAAAAGAAAATGATTTATTAAATCGAAATAATGATTTCAGATTTTGTTTCAAATTTCAAACGCTTATAACTTTTGCGTTTCAACTCCGATTTGAGTGATTCAAATTTCTAAATTTGTATAAAATTGAGATCTACCTAAATATAAATTTTATTTAATTTTTGGACTAAAGTTTTTCTCTGCAAAATTATTTAATTGATTATTTAAACTTTAAATAATCATAACTTTTGCGTCTTAACTCCAAATTTGACGATTCCAGTTTCTAAAAGTCCATAAAATTATGTTCTCTCTGTTTATGGATTTTATTTGGATGTTTGGACACTTTTTGCCTATTGTTTATTTGTGAATTTGCTATTTGCACGCTTTACGAGTAGACGTTGAAGTGCCGGAAGGATTCGAAGGAGAAGTATTAACTCAGGATCCAACTCAAGACCAAGAACAAGTACTTTTTGAAGGCAAGTTGTGCTTTGACCATGTTGATCCTATTTCGAAATCTATTTTGATTTAATCTATTGCATGCTAGTTAAATTATAAAAATACTTGGTTTAAACATGGGGGTTAGATAAGTACCAATTTCTTTGTATGACACCTTGATTATTTAAGTATGTGCCATGACCCTTGTCACCCTAGTTGTGGATTACTAGTTGGACATTATTAAATTGCCAACCTGGGTTTAGACCGCTGTAGTATCTTTGCTTAGACTCAACGTGCTCATAACATGATTTTGGATAATCAAATGTTAATATTGACTTAATGATATATTGAACCTGTTTTGGAAAAGTATCATGTGATGTTGATGGCACGTGGTGCATGGTAATCAAGCGGGGTTTGATAAACGATTTTCGGCCAGGGCATGTGGCAAAGAGTAATCAGTGGGCCGATTGTGGCATTGGGAGTGTTGTTTTGGTTTTTCTAGTAGTCTTGCCCTGGTCACCCTAAGGACTTAACCTTGCAAGCCTTTGAACTGGGTCTAACGTGCAACCACATGTCTGTAATGGGACGGACCTAGTTGACTAAGTTGCTAATAACGCACTGTGGGACCTCAGGAGGTCAACTACACCCTTTGTGTAAGTTGTACGGGGAGCGTCTGGCCGAGGCCAGGTACCCATCTAACGGTTGATTGGCCTAGACTTCGCCTTAGCGAAGGGAAGGGTTAGTCTTGCGCAATAACCGGGAGGACCACTTGTATTGTTAGAAGTTTCCAAAGACTTTGTTACGAACTCGCCTTTGTGGTGTTTGACTGTATCTTGTGGGTAAAGTGCATAACCTCTGCAGAGTATAGAATCTATTCGAATAGCCGTGTCCGCGGTATTGGACATCGCCGGGAATTACAAATAAGGGTTAGATTTTCTCAAAAATAACTTTGGTTTGAAAGGTTGGGTTGGTTTAATAATGAAGATGATGGAAATGTGGTTTAGGATGGGGAAAATGTTTATTAAACTTCTTGAAAAGTTATTTATGCTTTACTTATTTCTCGCTTTCGAATCTACTTATATTACTTGTCAAATGTCATTTCGCAAATATACCTTGAGCTATTCCTTTGTACCAAGCCATGCATATAGTATATTAGCTTGCATTCTGTGCATGACTTCTTTGAGTACCAAGTACTCACCCTTGCCTCAACACAACATCGCTTGAAGAGGAGACTACGCCCGGCTTTGGAGGAGGAACTCCAAGAGGATCCGCTCTACTTAGGGAAGCGAGCCCACGATTGCACTGTGGTATACTGGATGGCGCCACGAAGCTATTTGATTTTCCGCTGCTATTATTTCTCTTTTAATAAGTTTCGCCTTGCGAGGCATACATTTGTAACTTGACCATAAGGTCGAGTAACCAGTTTGGTTATTTAAATAAAGTACTTTGATAATATCGAATGGTATGATTGTGATATTTACCGATGTTAAGACTGTGTGCACTAGCGCGTTCCTGGACTAGTGCTGAATACACAGAGGGTCCGGATTTGCAAATTCGGGGTCCCGACATAAACAGTTTTCGACCGGGGCATGTGGCAAGAGTAATCAAGTGGGCCAGTTGTGGCATTGGGAATGTTGATTTGGTTCTTCGGGTAGTCTTGCCCTGGTCACCCTAAGGACTTAACCTTGCAAGCCTTTGAACTGGGTCTAACGTGCAACCACATGTCTGTAATGGGACGGACCTAGTTGACTAAATTGCTAATAACGTACCTGTGGGACCTCAGGAGGTCAACTACACCCTTTGTGTAAGTTGTACGGGGGAGCGTACCGGGGCTGAGGCCAGGTACCCATCTAACGGTTGATTGGCCTAGACTTCGCCTTAGCGAAGGGAAGGGTTAGTACGCAATAACCGGGGAGGACCACTTGTATTGTTAGAAGTCTCCGAAAGACTTTGTTACTGAACTTCGCCTTTGTGGTGTTTGACTGTATCTTGTGGGTAAAGTGCATAACCTCTGCAGAGTTTAGAATCTATTCGAATAGCCGTGTCCGCGGTATTGGACATCGCTCGGGATTACAAGAAAGGGTTAGATTTTTCTCAAAAATAACTTGGTTTGGAAAGGTTGGGTTGGATTAATAATGAAGTTGATGGAAATGTGGTTTAGGTTGGGAAAGATGTTGACTAAAACTTCTTAAAAGTTATTTATGCTTTACTTATTTCTACCGCTTTCGAATCTACTTATATTACTTGTCAAATGCTGTTTCTTCGCAAATATACCTTGAGCTATTCCTTTGTACCAAGCCATGCATATAGTATATTAGCTTGCATTCTTGCATGACTTGCCGAGTACCAAGTACTCACCCTTGCCACAATACAACACCCGAGTTGAAGAGGAGTTGCACGACTTTGGAGGAGGAGCTCCAAGAGGATCCGTCTACCTAGGGAAGCGAGCCCGATCGGTTACTGTGGTATACTGGATGGCGCCACGAAGTTATTTGATTTTCCGCTGCTATTATTTCTCTCTGAATAAGTTTCGCCTTGCGAGGCATATAATTGTAACTTGACCATAAGGTCGAGTAACCAGTTTGACTATTTAAATAAAGTACTTTATTGGTATCGAGTGGTATGATTGTGATATTTACCGATGTTAAGACTGTGTGCACTAGCGCGTTCCTGGACTAGTGCTGAATACACAGAGGGTCCGGATTTGCAAATTCGGGGTCCCGACAAAAGCCAGACCCCGAGTACGCACACGGTGTTCTTCAACCACCACAGCGGGCATACTGCATTGACTGCAGGGCACTCTTTCGATTGTACAACAAGAAGCCCAACACACACCTCCTGCACCATATAGTGGAGTGCGAGCCGAAACAGAGGAGGCGTCTCGGCAAGTCTCCCGAAGGGCAAGAAGGTTCGTCCTCTCGAAGAGAAAGGGCTAAGGGGAAGCAGCCGGCCGAGGTCCGCAGTACGCAACAAATCATTGAGGCATTACGAAGACCATCTGGGAACCCGGGTGGTATTAACATAGGGTGTGCCGGAAATCGGGATGGCATGCCCGTAGAACTCCACAGAATGTACACAAACAAGTTACTTTTTATACCCCAGAGACGTATGGCATAGGCTACCCATTCGGCAACAGCTGGGAGCACTGCACACGGCCATGGAGCTCTTTCAAAAGAGAGATTGAGCGGTGTCCGAGAACAAATCGCACAAGATTGACGGGTGATGTAATATGTAGAAAATGTTGTGCGTCCTTCCCACTTTACGAACATAGGCGGAACGATCACTTGTTCCACCATGACAATCAGTGTAAGAAGCACTTTTTCTAGCAATGTCGTCACTGCTATAATATCCTTGTAATATCATCTGAACTACCATTGTATCTGCCCTACTGAGGTTGAGTTTGCGTAGAAAAGTTATTAGCAGCATCTACATGCTATTCCCAATGCTTGCAATGATTTAGACACTCTCGCTAAAGTTTTCTTGTGCTGAACTATTCATATAATGGAAAAATTACATACGGACCAGATATTTTACGGGCTACCGAAAAGGGTTAGAACTAATCGTTGACAATAATACTTAGGGTTATTACGACAGTCTGTTTGCGTATCAAAGAAAGGTCTAAATAACATATTTCTCCAGAATATGGTACTCCATATAGCAAACCGCCAACATGTTGTACTGTTCCCAAAAATTACAACCAAACCAGATATTTTACGGGCTGCCGAAAATGGTTAAATGTGATCGTTGACAATGATACTTAGGGTTATTACGACAGTTTATTTGCGTATGAAAGAAAGGTGTAAAAAACATATTTCTCCAGAATATGGTACTCCATATAGCAAACCGTCAACATGTTGGACTGTTGCGGAAAATTACATTCGAACCAGATATTTTACGGGCTGCCGAAAAGGGTTAGAAGTTATCGTTGACAATCTTAGGGTTATTGCGATTCCTTATTTACTTGCTTAATAATTTGTAAATTTATTTCTTTCTATTTGGATCATAAAAACTAACAAAAATATCAAAAATGGTATATGTCGCCCGATGACTGGGCGACAGAAATAATGTCGCCCGTCCAACGGGGTATTTTTATTCCGTCGCCTGTTCATCGGGCGACAGAAGCCTGTCGCCCGTCTAACATGCGACAGAAAACACGAAAGGTCTCCTGTCGCCCGATGGACGGGCGACAGGCTTATATCGCCCGATGAACAGGCGATAGACGTATAAAACTGAAATTTCTTGCGACAGACATTTATTTCTGCAATTTGGATTAAAATATAGTATATTTAAAAAAAATTCATTATTTGTAAGCCATGATTCATTTATCACCCTAGGTTGTGGAATATTAGTTGGACATATTTGTATTTGCCAACATGGGTTAATAGATCGTGTGTAGTAAAGCTTAGCCCTGCAATGTGTCAATGATATCACTTTGGAAATACAATGGTCAATATTGATTAATGGAATATGCAATGTATTTTGAAATGGTGTGACGTGTTGCCAGCACGATGATGTTGATATGAGGAGGCATTCGCGCTTCTTCAAGGATGTTGAGTTGTTGTTGGCATTATGTTATGAAATAATCAACTGGGGTGATAAAATGATTTAGACTGGGGCAAGTGGCAAGGATTATGGTAGGCCAGATTGGTGGTTGGGATTATATGAAACATGATATATATATATATGAGTGATGGTGAGATGGTTTTCTTTGAGAGTATTGATGGAAGTCTTGCCCTGGTCACTTTAAGGACTTAACCTTGCAAGAATTTGAACTGAGTCTAACATACAACCACAAGTCTGGAATGGGACAGACCTCACTGACTAATTTGTGAAGTCTTCACTCTAGTACTATCGTGGGGGCGTGAGACCCGGGTTTACAGGTAGGCTCACATGGCGCAAGAGGGAGGCCCTGATTGTGGTAACCAGTCCCTTTAATGTTGAAACCTTAGCGGGCAGTACTGGGTTTATACAGAGCATTGTAAAGGCTTTATTATGATCGCCCATTCGTATACTCTTGTATGGCGATTCACGGCTGACGTGGTGAGTTGATTGTATCTTGTGGATAAAGTGTATAACCTCTGCAGAGTGTCAAAGCTATTTTGTCGACGATTGGAGAACGGGCTCCCGCCGAGCTTACTTGTTGAATGAGGGATTAACAGGGCCCCCTTCGCACGAGAGGGAAGTTAGCGTCCGAGCAATGCTCAGATGATCGGGGACGCGCGGTGTTTATCCTGGTTCGGGCCTCTCACCACGGAGATAATAACCCTACTCCAGTGTATATGATCTGAGTTCTATAAAGCTGCGTACACTGTTTTTCTCCTCCCCTTCCCACAGGGGTCAGGAGGGTTTAAATACAAGGTCCTAAGTCGTATATAGGGTAACTACCCCCTATAATCACGACATGCTTCCATATCTTCCGCACCCGTGATCCGGAGTCCTTGAATCGCACCTCATTTTGAATTTCTGGCGCACCTTCCCCGGATCTTCGGCAGATTGGTTGCCACTTTCCTTCCTAGTGGTTTGACCGAGCCCCTCGACCATCCACCCGAGCGTCCGCTAGGCCGATCAGAGCATGGTTGCTCGTACCTGCCCGGCGTGCTCGTAGGCGAGCGTACGGTACTTCAACAGGTGGATGCGTATGCTCGTTGTCCAAGCATTGGGTTGCTCGGGTGCTCTCCTCTGGCATCCCCCGAGGGTATTGTATGGTCGGTGGCTTTTGGGCTGCTGGGGCAAGATGGTCTTCATGGTAAATAGTCCAATCCCCAACATATTTGAATAGCTGTGTCTGCGGTATTGTACAATGCTCGGGGATTACAGTCAAGGGTTAGATTTTCA
Organism: Rhipidocladum racemiflorum; assembly: GCA_036346355.1. Lineage (NCBI taxonomy): Eukaryota > Viridiplantae > Streptophyta > Magnoliopsida > Poales > Poaceae > Rhipidocladum > Rhipidocladum racemiflorum. The sequence continues at coordinate 32,493,092 of CM070589.1, read as the reverse complement.
TTAAATGAAATTGGGCTTGAAGGCAGTTTGTCTGTGGACAAGTGATAACTAGTTAAGGATGTGGAATATTTTACTTGTGAAACGACTATGGAATCTATTACTGTTATTATTTGTTTTACTGCTTTACAATCTATTACGAATATTTGTGAATGCTGTTTATTGCAAAATAACCACTCAGCTATCCATTTGGAATAAGTTATGCATGTAGTTATTAGACTTGCATTCTATGCATGACTCGCTGAGTGCTTTATGTACTCACCCCTTGCAACAAATAATCACCAGTTGAAGAGAAGTCTACAACTTTGAAGAGGAAGGAGTTCCGCGAGGAGGCTAATATCTAGGAGTTGAACCTTGTCAGTTGCCTGTGGCATATTGATGGGATTCACAAACGCTCTTCGTTACGCTGCTGCTTATTTGGAGTTGAAGCCATCAAGGCCTCACAAGTGTAAGGTTGACCTTATGCTTCTAGGCAGTTAAGGCCGCATGAAGAGAATTATCCGACGCATGATTTGGAGTTAGCCGTCGTAGGCATGTTTTGAAGTTATGATGTCATTATCTCATTAGAAATAGATGTGAGATATATACGGACCACAAGAGTTTAAAGTATATCTTTCCTCAATCGGACCTTAATATGAGGCAAAGAAGATTATTGGAATTGATCAAGGATTACAATGTAGGAATTCATTACCATCGAGGAAGGCAAATGTGGTATCTGATGCCTTGAGTCAGAAGAGCCACAATTTGAATATGCTAATTGAAGAAAGTCAACCTGAGTTATGTAAGAAATTTCAGAAGCTAAAGTTGGATGTAATGCTAAAAGGATTTCTAGCAACCCTAGAAGTGAAGCCAACTTTAGAGGATTAGATTAGAGAAGGCCAGAGAGATGATGACAAGATTTAAAGAATTAAGTCCAGTATGGAGGAAGACAAAGCTAAGGATTTTAATCTGGATGATCAAGGTACCTTATGGATTAAAGGATGGATTTGTGTACCTAACAGAAAGGAGTTAAAGCAGTTGATTCTTGAGGAAACTCATGACTCAAAGTATTCTATTCATCCAGGCAGTGCTAAGATGTATCAGGATCTTAAGAAGAGATTCTGGCGGCCGAACATGAAACGTGAAGTTGCTGAGCATGTTGCTTTGTGTGATATATGCTAGAGAGTAAAGGCAGAGGCCAGCTGGATTGTTGTAACCATTGAAGATTCCAGAGTGGAAATGGGAGGAAATCGATATAAACTTTATTACCGGTTTATCTAGAAGTTAGAGTGGATATGATTCTATATGGGTCATACTAGATCGTTTAACCAAAGTTTCCCTTTTCATACCAGTAAAGACTACTTATTTAGGATATCATTAGGCAAAATTATATATGTCAAGGATTGTATATTTGCATGGAGTGTCAAAGAAGATAGTATCGGATAGAGAAACCCAATTTACTTCGAAGTTTTGGATTAAGTTGCATGAAGCAATGGGAACCCGATTAAATTTTAGTACAACTTATAATCCGCATGCAGATGGTTAGACTGAAAGAGTCAACCAAATTCTAGAAGATATGTTGAGAGCTTATGCATTAGCTTATGCTACTTCATGGGACAAGTGTTTTCCATATGCTGAGTTCAGCCATAATAACAGTTATCAGGCAAGTTTGTGAATGCCACCATTTGAAGCTTTATATGGTCATTCTTGTTGTACACCATTAAATTGGAATGAGACGGGAGTGTCTTGTCTTTGGACCTGATATTCTCAAGGAGGTTGAAGAGAAGATTGCTATGATTAGAGAAAGATTAAAGATTGCTCAATCAAGACAGAAAAGTTATACTGATAATCGTCGCCGAAAATTGAGTTTTGAGCCTGAAGATTTCATGTATATCAGAAAAGGAATTAAAAGGTTTCCCACTAAAGGAAAGATTGCACTTAGATATGTTGGTCCATTTAAGATCTTGAGCCGTAGGGGAGAGGTTATCAATTGGAATTGCCGCAGTCATTTGCATCATGTGCATGATGTAACACCCCAATTTTTTGCTTTTCATGAAATTAAATATTATTTTGCACATTTGTGAATTTTTGGAATTTTCTGAAATTTATTTGGATTTATTTGGATTTAATTTGAATTTATTCCATATTGAAATAATTAAAGAAATTAAATTTTCAAATAAAGTTTTGTTGGACATATTTTATTTGAGTCCCAAATGCCCTAAAATATTTTCCAGAATTTTTCTGGAATTTTTCTGAGTATTTTGCTATTTTTCTTGAATTAAATGAATTACTAGAAATTATTTTAAATATTAAATCGCTGGAAAATCGAGTCGGGTCAAGTACTGTTCATCCGACCGAGTCGAACCCGAGTCGGACTCGAGTCCGACCCGAGCCACGCGTGACTCGACCAGAACCCACTCCGAAAGCCTAACCGCGTGACCGTTGGATTCAGATCCAACGGCCACGATTGAGCCACGTCACCTGAGCCCGAGCCCGACCGAGCCAGCCAGCTCGCCCGAGCCAGACCCGAGCCCAAACCCCCGCACCGTTGGATCTTGATCCAACGGCTGTGGTTGAGCCACGTCACCCAATCCGAGTCGCCGCCGGACTCCGCCGCCGCAACGGAGTGGGCCTCGGTTTCCATGCGTTTCACGGACGCCAAGGGCCCTATTTATTGCGCCGCCACCCGTGTCGGGACCGCCACTTCATTGCGCACCCGTAGCCCTAACTCACCTACTTTGGCCGCCGTGGTTGCGCCGCTAGAGCTCGCCGGAGTAAGGAGAAAGGAGCCGCCGGTTTTTCGAATCCGCCGTCCGCCGTCCTCTGTCGCCGTTGACCCCAGATCTGGGACCGGGAGGTCAAGACGCGTCCGGGAGTCCAACTCACCTCGCCGGAGCGCGCCCGAAACACCGTGGGCTAGGTCGTCGTCCCCTGCGCCGGTGACCCAGCGCCGCCGCTCGCCATCGCCGGACTTCGAGCTCTGCCAGCCGTCGGATCTTCATCAAGCGGTCCAGATTGCACTACGTCACCGTCGGTGAGATCCCGTTCCAAAATCCCAGATCCAATCTCGACCGTTGGATCTAGATCCAACGGTCCAGATCAAACGCGTTAACCCAAACGCGTGAGTCCAGATCTAATGCGGGCGTTGATTTTCAAATCAACGGCCGAGATTGCGCCACGTGACGGGGAGCTTGACCGCCGCGGTTAGCGCACCCGTGCGTGTGACGCTGACACGCCGGGCCCGCGTGTCAGCGACGCGACCAAACCGCACCATGACGTCACGCTGACGTCATGGCGGGCCCGCACGTCAGCGGCTACCCCAGCCGTGTAGTGACGTCAGCGATGACGTCACCAGTGGGTCCCACCCGTCAGCACCGTGGGCTGAGCCCCGCTGACGTCAGCAATGACGTCACCCGAGGGGGGCCACCTGTCAGCGACACGTGGAGCCGTGGACCGAGTCCACGGTGGACCAAGCCAAGCCGTGGGCTGAGCCCATGAGCCGGCTGACGTCAGCCGCCCAATCAGAGGCTGCCACGTGTCACTGCTGACGCAATAAATAATTTCCGAAAAAGAAAATGATTTAATAATTCGGTTTAATAATTGATTTGAATTTCAAAACTTCAAACGCTTATAACTTTTGCGTTTCAACTCCGATTTGAGTGATTCAAATTTCTAAATTTGTATAAAATTGAGATCTACCTAATGATGAATTTTATTTAATTTTTGGACTAAATTTTTTCTCCGTAATATTATTTAATTGATTATTTAAACTTCAAAATGCTATAACTTTTGCATTTAAACTCCGAATTTGACGATTCCAGTTTCTAAAAATTCATAAAATTATGTTCTCTCTGTTTATAAACTTTATCTGGATGTTTGGACACTTTTTGTCTACTGTTTATTTATTATTTGCTATTTGCACGCGTTACGAGTAGACGTTGAAGTGCCGGAAGGATTCGAAGGAGAAGTGTTGACCCAGGAGCCAGCTCAGGACCAAGAGCAAGTACTTTTTGAAGGCAAGTTATGCTTTGACCATATTGATCCTATTTTGAAACCTATTTTGATTTAATTTATTGCATGCTAGTTCAATTAGAAAATACTTTACTTAATTATGGGAAATTAGATAAATGCCAATTTGCTGTATGACACCTTGGTTAATTATATATGTGCCATGACCCCTTGTCACCCTAGTGTGGATTACTAGTTGGACATTACTGTGGGGACCCCCCCTTCCTATACCGTACTGTACGCCGTCTACTGTAGCGTATAGCACCGTATAGCAACAGGAAGCCTCGACACCGGAGATCTGAATCTAAAAATTCGATCGACGGGATCGAACTCCTTAACCGGACCGGTGCACATGCATCGATCTTTGGATCCCTGGATCAGTAGCCCAGTATCGCGTACCTACAACACGAGTACCAAGGCACGGAAGGATAAACTACGATAATTTACATAACTGGGTGTAAACCTTGAACAAGAGTATTACAGAAACCAAAAGAAGTAAAGCGGCAGTGAAACAAAAGAAAGACAACCAGCGCGGTGGCCTGACCACCCCACAAAGCTCTTTGGAGGGAGGGACTACTGCCGCAACACTCGCGAGAAAGGGGCTCGCCATCATCCGGGACATCATCATTACCTTCCTCTGTGGAAAAGGGTTAGCGACAGCGGTGAGTACACGTATGTACTCGCAAGACTTTAGTGTATGGAAATATAAATAAATGCAGGCTGATTCAACAGATAAAGCTTCTACATGGGTTAATTGCGAAAATTTGGATTTAAAATAGTTCATCGAAAAGTAATACTTAATTTGAAAGACAAAGCAGCTTGAATAAAACATATTTACAAAGATATGTAATAATCAGCTCCACAATGCCACCATCCATGGTCGCAATCGATACGAATCGACATCCATACATACTCATAATCCCATCGAGAATCATATACACATATCCACAATTCCATCAAGTACCATTCCACCACATACTTTATACCGACTCGAAATAGATTTTCGTTTTCAAAACCAAACCAAATCTCTATACTTGATATGATTAGAAGATTGCTCATAACCGTGAGCACGGCTAATCGATTAGAATTATTTGATACTCTGCAGAGTTTGCGCACTTTACCCAAACACAACTCGGACTTGCATCCCTGTCATCCAGGGTACACGCGCGATACGAGGTATCCGATATACAAGAATGATCTATTCTTTCCCATCGTTGAGGTTATAGCCACACCCAAGACCGGTGACGACAAATCCACTACTATGGCGATAAGAGGCCAACCACCACTCAGCGGCCACGGAATACTCATCGTGATTTACGGCGAATTGTTGGCCGCGGCATTACCCCATAGCAAGGCGTACACCGTTGTATCAACAAACATGAACCGAGCGATTCCCTGCTGCAAAAGTACAAGCGCACACACGAAGGCGCATACGGCGGGTCGTGAGGACACACACACCGCTTATTTGCTCAACACAGGGAAAAGGTCCACTCTTCGGCCTACCAACAGGCATGGCTATCCCCTCACACTTCAAGTACTAGAATAGGCTGCCCCATCCCGGCATTGCGCGGTTGCACGGTGTTCAATTCAAAACCGTCACAAGTTCGGTCCTTATATTTTTGCCTAGTGACTCAAGCGGGAACTCCACTTAACTCGCCAACCAATCACCACCATGTTTAACTAGCACATATTATACCTCCCGCCAAGTCTAATTACCAACTAGACACTTCACATTTTTACCAATATACCTTTACGATTCACATTTCCAAAACTTTTCCAAAACCAATTACATTTATCATAATTTTGAGCATTTGGTAAGGACTGACTTTGCTCACCTCTATTGCAGTGTCTAAGCGTATGCAATTACTAAATCGTTTATACCCAAGTGACATTTTATTAAATTGTCTAGCCCTACTAAGGTTATCAATGATCTCGAGGAATTAAATTGAGGGAAACCACCAAATCGGGGTATATCTACCATTCCCACAAACTAGCAATTTCTTGAATATAAACAATGCATATGGTTTGAGAAATCAAAGTAGACATCGTGAAATATAGGTTTCAAGATGGTCAAAGGAGGTGCTTGCCTTGTTGTTGCACTTCGGTGATGTCCGGATGATGCTCGGGTTGTTCGAGGCGAAGCCCGACTCGCTAGCCTCTAATCGGTCAAAGCAACAAAAGCAGCGAGAAAGAAATACAACTTAGCAAAGAAAGTTTTAAATGCACCATGAAGTGCATGCAATACACAAGAATGAAGTACAACCAAGAAACCCTGAAGAAACAGCGCTTTTCGGACAACACAACACGGCCAGGACGAAACGGCCTAACCGGACGATCCGGGTTTTGCATCCGGACAGTCCGGATAGGCCGGACACTCCGGACCGTTTCGTCCGGATACTCCGGTCCTAGGGCGTGTGGTCCAACTCGACGAGGAGACGGAGACCTTACCACTTCCTACAACTTCACCGCGACCCGATCTACGACTTTCGTACACCTAGCGAACCGGAAGGAGTTCGAACTAGCCGATTCTACGAGAAAACGCCGCTAACCCGCCAAACCTCTAACTCACACCAACAACTTCTTAAATCGACATTACTACTACCCGATCTACCACTCTAGCATACCACATTCACTAATCCAAATCCCATTTTCAACCCTAGAACCACTACACCCAAAACCCTAGAATCCAAGTTCAACCCTAGCCTCCCAAATCCAAACCTAAGTCCTAATCCCACCATGAACGACTCTAGAACCCAAGAATCCCGCGAATCAAACCCTAAGAGAAAAGCTTACCTCCAAGGAAGATGGAGGAGGAGCAACGCCGGGTGGAGGATGGGAATGACGGCTTGGGGAGGAGCACACCGAGATGGAGGAGTCACTGGGAGGGTCACCCGCCGGTGGCTCGGAGAAGGAGCTCGGGGTGGTGGAGAGAACACCAAGGAAGTGGGGAAACCAAAGTAGAAGAAGAAAGAATGGAAGGGAGCCACGAAATGGGACTTTTATACAAAACCCCACGCCAATACGGACTCTCGGACTCAACCCGAGACTCGGGTTGGGGTCTTGATAACACTAACCGGACACTCCGGACATTGGTCGGACACTCGGGTTGGACATTCGGCCAGCCCAATCCGGACACTCCGGACTTTGTCCGGACATTCCGGGTTGGATCCGGATACTCCGGACATCCCAGAACTTTTGAACTTGGGCCTTGACGGCTAACGCTTCCAGGGTTGATTACTAATTGTCCCAAAGTATTTTGGAAGTTAATAGGGTCACAGGCACTTGCCCAACCTAATTCGAATTTACTTATGAGCGAAATTACTTAAGTTGAAGGGTTCTTTCTGATCCCAAGCAAGTATGTTCACTCAAGACACGAAAATACACAAGCACAGTGTATTATTGAACAGCGTTTGAGTACAAATGTACAGTGGCTTGAGTATAGAAATACTCGGGATATTACTGATCTACCCCCTTACAAAATCTCGTCCTCGAGATTGCTAATTCTCTCGAAGAAATTCGGGGTATTCGCTGAATATGGTCTTCACGCTCCCACGTGGCTTCATCTTCGAATGGTTGCTCCATGGACCTTGAGCATCTTGATAACCTGATCGCGAGTGTGACGCCAAATTGTCTCGAGAATACTGGTGGATACTCTCGTCACGAAAGATCAGGCTGCAAATCAAGATGGTCCAATTGGGTAACTTCCGATGGAACCCGAAGACTCTTCTTCAATTGGGACACGTGGAACACATCGTGAATGTCCGAAAGATGTGGCGGTAGCTCAAGCCGATAAGCCACAACACCAACCTTCTCAAAAATCCGAACGGACCGATGTATCGCGGGGCTAGCTTCCGCGGACTTGAAATCTGCGAGTACCGCGGAGTGGTGAGACCTTGAGATAAACAAAGTCACCCACCTCAAAACTCAACTCGCGGCGTCGGCGATCAAGATAGCTCTTTCTCGACGAGACTGAGCTTCTCTCACCGGTCTCGAATCAAGCTAACTTGCCTTTCAGCCTCTTCAATCATGGGCGGCCCGAAGAATTGCCTCTCACCAACCTCGGACCAAAACAGTGGTGTTCTCGCACTTCTTGCCATAAAGAGCCTCGAAAGGCGACATCAAGACCGACTTGATGGTATTGTTGTAGGAGAACTTCAGCAAATGGCAAGCATTTCTCCCACGACTTGTCAGAGCACAAACACAAGCCCTTAGCATGTCTTCAAGGATTTGGTTTGCCCTTTCCGTCTGTCCGTCGGTTTGGGGATGGTAAGTCAGATCTTGAAGGATAGCTTAGTGCCAAGAATGGACTGCAAACTCTCCCAAAATCGGAGGTGAACTGCGAACCACGGTCGAGAGATTATGACTTTTGGAACTCCATGGAGCCGAACAATATTCGCAAATAGAGTTCCGCTAGCTTGGCTCGAGAATAGGTGGTATGAACTGGAATGAAATGAGCTACCTTGGTCGACGGTCAATGATCACCCAAATAGAGTCGTGACCGGTGGAGGACCTTGGTAGACCGGTAATGAAATCCATCCCAATCTCTTCCCACTTCCACTCGAGGGATCTGCAATGGCTGAAGTAATCCGGTGGCCTTTGATGTTCAGCCTTGACACGCTGGCACACATCACAATGTCGCCACATGAGCCGCGATCTCCTTCTTCATACCTGCCACCGTAATTGCTGCGAAGGTCCTGGTACATCTTGGTGCTGCCGGGATGGACAGAGAGAGGAGTATCATGAGCTTACGACAGGATCAACCCCTTGATCTCAACATTATCGAGGACATACACTGCTGCCCATGCAAGATCAGCCCATTGGACTTCACGAAAAACACGGAGATGCGCCATTTTCAATCAAGCGGCGTCTAATCTCAATCACAGCATCATCTTGTAGTTGAGCTGCACGAATCTGAGACTCTAGAGTGGGTTGTACGGCTAAAGCGAACGTAACCATACTCAACCACTTCTAGATTGAGCTTCAAACTCTTCAACCATTGAGGCGGCCAATGACACCCAAGGCATTCAGTGTGCAGCTTGCATCGAGGGCATCTGCAACCACATTCGCCTTGCCAGGATGGTAATGAATACCCAAATCATAGTCTTTGATCAGCTCTAGCCATCGACGCTGTCTCAAATTCAGATCTGGCTGCGAAAGAAGTACTTTAAGCTTTTGTGGTCGGTGTAGATCTCACATCTGTTTCCTACGAGATAATGTCGCCACAACTTGAGAGCATGAACAACAAATGCAAGCTCCAAATCATGCGTCGGGTAATTGGCTTCATGAGGCTTTAGTCGTCGAGAAGCATAAGCAACCACTTTGCCCTCCTGCATCAACACACAACCAAGTCCAAGACGGATGCATCACAATAGACATCGAAGTTCTTGTGAATGTCGGGAAGGACCAACATCGTGCGATGGTGAGTCTATTCTTCAGCTCCAAAACTGGACTCACAACCAGGTGACCACTCATATTTCTTCTCCTTCTTGAGTAAGCGCCGACAATGGTTTAGAAATTTTGGAGAAATTCTCGATAAACCGGCGATAGTATCCGGCAAGACCGAGAAAACTCCGAATCTCGGGGACATTGCGGGCTGCTCCCAATTGAGTACGTCTTGTACCTTGCGTGGATCAGCTGCTACCCCACCTTCGGACAGACATGCCCCGAAACTCCACTTGCTTGAGCCGAACTCACACTTACTGAATTTGGCATACAAGCGATGCTCGCGAAGCTTGCTAAGCACCATATGTAAGTGAAGTGCGTGCTCACCATCATCCTTAGAGTATATGAGGATGTCATCAATGAACACCACCACAAATCTATCAAGGAACTCCATGAAGACTTTGTTCATCGATTCATGAAGGTGGTGGTGCATTGGTGAGGCCAAACGAACAACCGTGTACTCGTCTGCAGGCCGTAGCGAGTGGTGAATGCGGTCTTCACGATATCCTCCTGACGGATCTTGAGCTGAAAATAGCCGGATCTCAAGTCTATTTTGGAGAAAACTCGAGCTCCGCCTAATTGGTCAAACAAATCATCGATCCGAGGGAGAGGATACTTGTTCTTGTGATGACCTCATTCAACGGCCGGTAATCAACGCACATGCGAAGAGTGCCGTCTTTCTTCTTCACAAAGCAGGTAGGCTGCCCAGGAGAAGAAGCTGGGACGAATGAACCCCTTCTCTAATCGCTCCTTGAGCTGAATCTTCAACTCGATCAGCTCATCAGTGAGGCATCCTGTCTGACGCTTAGAAATTGGAGAAGTGCCAGGTAAGAGATCGATGATGAACTCCAAATCACGATCGGTGGCAAACCTGGCAGCTCATCGAGGAACACATCAGGGTACTCACACACCACCGGTACCTGGATCGTCCCCGGAATGTAAAGAGCACCGAGCAAAGGTCGCCGACCGAACGAAGAAAAGGTAACAGAATGCCATCGGGGTTGACTAATGAAACGGATCTCCTGGCACAATCAATATGCCCCTGATGCTTGGACAGCCACCCATACCAGAATCACATCAAGACCTGGCGTCTCAATGTTGATAAGATCACCCCAAAATTCTACCCCATTGATCTCAATTCTAACCCCTGGACTCACAAGCTCGGCGATCAAAGCGGATCCAGCGAGCGGATCAACAAGTACTTCTCGAGGTACAAAGAACAGACCTCATCTTTGAACAACAAAGCGTGAAGAAATAAAGGAATGCGACGCTCGAGTCAAATAATACTAAGGCGGTGCGGAATGAGCAGATAACGTACCCAACACCACATCTGGAGCTGCTGCTTTGCCTCCTCTGCGGTGGCTACATTCAGCGGCCATGGCCCGAGCCGCCGCGACGGAACCGGGCGCCCCGATCGCTTACTCCCACGCCCACCGATCGACCTCTGGGACGGCCGGTGCACCTCGAGCCGTCCGCCGCCGCCCGGACAGCATCGGCGGGCCCTTCCGCCGCAGGAGAAGCAAGTGATATGGCCAAATGGATTCGGGACCCCAAGCTGCATCTTTGGGTGGCTAGGTGACTGCACCGAACTCAGGCGAGGCGAGGAGGTAAGCCCTGAGACCTCTGAATCGCGGCGCCAAGGCCGGAAGCCGATCGAGTGAAGGTGCGGGTCTGGAAGGTCCACGCCGTGGCCCGCCGAGCTGCCCACTTGCGCTTGCGGCTCTCCATAAGCGCCTTGGCGCCATCCTCAATGCTAATGGCCTTGCCCACCAAGACCTGCAGGCTAGGAATGTCATGACCGGCGAGCCGAAAGCGGATCTCCTCGGTGAGGTGCTCCTTGAACAATGTCACTCTCCTAGCCTCGGTGGTCACCTCATCGACAACATAGCGTGACAAATGGTTGAAGCGGTGGAGGTAGTCCATCAACGCCATAGACCCTGGCGAAGGTCGTAGAACTCCCGCTTCTTGATCTCGATCAAGCCCATTTGGAACATGGAAGGAGCGAAGGCGCCTTGAACTCTGCCCATGTGGTGACTGATCTGCAGGCGAACAGCCACAGCTGCTCCACCACGGCTGCCGGTCCCTGGAGGTAGTAGGCGGTGTCTTGAACCTTCTCCGCATCGGTGCAACCGACTAACTCCAACTTCCTCCATGTCGCTAAGCCAATCCTCTGCCTCCATCGGATCTCAGAGCTGAAGAAAAGCTCGGCGGTCGAGTTCTGGAACTCCGACAACCGAGGCTGCTGCTTCTTCTTTATTCTTGCCCTGGACAGCTGGACCATCGACTCCATGAGCCGAGTCTGCCGCAACATGAGTGCAGCCATATCGGGAGCAGGAGGAGGTGGAGGGAGCTCCTCACTCTGGGCATGTAGCCGAGGATCGAACTCCACCGACCCACCAAGAGGGACCGCTCGTTGGGCCCCGCTCCCATCAGATCGCCACGCTCCTCAAAGATCATCACCGCTTTGGAAGCGCCTGGCTATTCTCTTTCGGGAGGCATCTGAAATGCACAGTTGAGTCAACTAATCAGGCAAATCAAGTGCGTAATGATTGATCCCAAAGGATGCACTCATAAACACAAACACACTACAAGCATTCATTCAAAGAAGCATAAGAACCAATTCAAAAACCAACTCGAAACGACAAATAACCCCTAATTACAACCACAAACATCTATCCTTAACCCATTCTTAGCTAAAACCGCATTCCTCTTAATCCTTTTGAACAAGATAGAAGAAGGAAACAAATTTTTGAAATTTGGATTAAGATCGATTCATTTTGAAGAGTAGATAAGCGAAAAGCTATAGAATGGACAAGAATAGCATTCTACACTTTGAAAATAGAGTTTTGTACTTCAAAATAAATTTTGAGAAGAAAAATCATCCCTAAGTCTAACGTCCAAGGCTAACTAAGTCCTCCTGCAGCTTAACCTGGCTCGATACCATTTGTGGGGACCCCCTTCCTATACCGTCTTGTCGCCGTCTCATCAGAAGCGTATAGCACCGTATAGCAACAGGAAGCCTCGACAGGAGATCTGAATCTAAAAATTCGACGACGGATCGAACCCTTAGCTGGACCGGTGCTCAGACGCGATCTGGAGCATCGATCCCCTGGATCGCGAGCCCAAAGATCGCGTACCAACAACACGAGTACCAAGGCACGGAAGGATAAACTACGATAATTTACATAACTGGGTGTAAACCTTGAACAAGAGTATTACGAAACCAAAAGAAGTAAAGCGGCAGCGAAACAAAAGAAAGACAACCAGCGCTGGCCCGACCACCCCACGTGCTACCGATCGAGGGAGGGACTACGGCCGCAACACTCGCGAGAAAGGGGCTCGCCATCATCAGGACATCATCATTACCTTCCTCTGTGGAAAAAGGGTTAGCGACAACGGTGAGTACACGTATGTACTCGCAAGACTTTAGTGTATGGAAATATAAATAAATGCAGGCTGATTCAACAGGATAAAGCTTCTACATCGGGTTAATTGCGAAAATTTGGATTTAAAATAGTTCATCGAAAAGTAATACTTAATTTGAAAGACAGCAGTTTGAATAAAACATATTTACTGATATACGTAACAATCGAGCTCCACAGTGCCACCATCCATGGTCGCAATCGATACGAATCGACATCCATACATACTCATAATCCCATCGAGAATCATATACACATATCCACAATTCCATCAAGTACCATTCCACCACATACTTTATACCGACTCAAATAGATTTTCGTTTTCAAAACCAAACCAAATCTCTATACTTGATATGATTAGAGAAGATTGCTCATAACCGTGAGCACGGCTAATCGATTAGAATTATTTGATACTCTGCGAGTTTGCGCACTTTACCCAAACACAACTCGGACTTGCATCCCTGTCATCCAGTGGTACACGCGATACACGAGGTATCCGATATACAAGAATGATCTATTCTTTCCCATCGTTGAGGTTATAGCCACACCCGGCACCGGTGACGACAAATCCACTACTATGGCGATAAGAGGCCAACCACCACTCAAAGCGACCACGGAATACTCATCGTGACGACGGCGAATTGTTGGCCGCGGCATTACCCCATAGCAAGGCGTACACCGTTGTATCAACAAACATGAATCGGAGCGATTCCTCGCTGCAAAAGTACAAGCGCACACACGAAGGCGCATACGGCGGGTCGTGAGGACACACACACCGCGCTTGACTGCTCAACACAGGAAAAGGTCCACTCTTGACCTACCAACAGGCATGGCTATCCCTCACACTTCAAGTACTAGAATAGGCTGCCCCATCCCAGCATTGCGCGGTTGCACGGTGTTCAATTCAAAAACCGTCACAAGTTCGGTCCTTATATTTTTGCCTAGTGACTCAAGCGGGGAACTCCACTTAACTCGCCAACCAATCACCACCATGTTTAACTAGCACATATTATACCTCCCGCCAAGTCTAATTACCAACTAGACACTTCACATTTTTACCAATATACCTTTACGATTCACATTTCCAAAACTTTTCCAAAACCAATTACATTTATCATAATTTTGAGCATTTGGTAAGGGTGACTTTGCTCACCTCTATTGCAGTGTCTAAGCGTATGCAATTACTAAATCGTTTATACCCAAGTGACATTTTATTAAATTGTCTAGCCCTACTAAGGTTATCAATGATCTCGGGAATTAAATTGAGGGAAACCACCAAATCAGGGTATATCTACCATTCCCACAAACTAGCAATTTCTTGAATATAAACAATGCATATGGTTTGAGAAATCAAAGTAGACATCGTGAAATATAGGTTTCAAGATGGTCAAAGGAGGTGCTTGCCTTGTTGTTGCACTTCGTGATGTCCGGATGATGCTCGGGTTGTTCGAGGCGGCCCGACTCGCTAGCCTCTAATCGGTCAAAGCAACAAAAGCAGCGAAAGAAATACAACTTAGCAAAAGAAAGTTTTAAATGCACCATGAAGTGCATGCAATACACAAGAATGAAGTACAACCAAGAAACCCTGAAGAAAGCAGCCTTTTCGGACAACACAACACGGCCGGACAGAAACGGCCCTAACCGGACGGTCGGGTTTTGCATCCGGACAATCGGATAGGCGGACACTCCGGACCGTTTCGTCCGGATACTCGGTCCTAGGGCGTGTGGTCCAACTCGGCGAGGAGACGGAGACCTTACCACTTCCTACAACTTCACCGCGACCCGATCTACGACTTTCGTACACCTAGCGAACCGGAAGGAGTTCGAACTAGCCGATTCTACGAGAAAACGTCGCTAACCCGCCAAACCTCTAACTCACACCAACAACTTCTTAAATCGACATTACTACTACCCGATCTACCACTCTAGCATACCACATTCACTAATCCAAATCCCATTTTCAACCCTAGAACCACTACACCCAAAACCCTAGAATCCAAGTTCAACCCTAGCCTCCCAAATCCAAACCTAAGTCCTAATCCCACCATGAACGACTCTAGAACCCAAGAATCCCGCGAATCAAACCCTAAGAGAAAAGCTTACCTCCAAGGAAGATGGAGGAGGAGCAACGCCGGGTGGAGGATGGGGAATGACGGCTTGGGGAGGAGCACACCGAGATGGAGGAGTCACCGGGAGGGTCACCGGCCGGTGGCTCGGAGAGGAGCTCGGGGTGGTGGAGAGAACACCAAGGAAGTGGGAAACCAAAGTAGAAGAAGAAAGAATGGAAGGGAGCCACGAAATGGGACTTTTATACAAAACCCCACGCCAATACGGACTCTCGGACTCAACCCGAGACTCGGGTTGGGGTCTTCAGTAACACTAACCGGACACTCGGACATTGGTCCGACACTCCGGTTGGACCGCTTCGGCCAGCCCAATCCGGACACTCCGGACTTTGTCCGGACATTCCGGTTGGATCCGGATACTCCTGACATCCCTAACTTTTGAACTTGGGCCTTGACGGCTAACGCTTCGTGGTTGATTACTAATTGTCCCAAAGTATTTTGGAAGTTAATAGGGTCACAGGCACTTGCCCAACCTAATTCGAATTTACTTATGAGCGAAATTACTTAAGTTGAAGGGTTCTTTCTGATCCCAAGCAAGTATGTTCACTCAAGACACGAAAATACACAAGCACAGTGTATTATTGAACAGCGTTTGAGTACAAATGTACAGTGGCTTGAGTATAGAAATACTCGGGATATTACAATTACTAAATTGCCAACATGGGTTTGTAGATCGTTGTAGTATACTGCTTAGACCTGCTACGTGCTCATGACATGATTTTGGACAATCAAATGTTAATATTGACTTAATGATATATTGAACCTGTTTTGGGAAGGTATCATGTGATGTTGATGGCACGTGGTGCATGGTAATCAACTGGGGTTTGATAAATAGCTTTTGACCGGGGCATGTGGCAAGAACGATCGGGTGGGCCAGTTGTGGCACCGGGAATGTTGTTTTGGTTCTTCGGGTAGTCTTGCCCTGGTCACCCTAAGGACTTCACCTTGCAAGCCTTTGAACTGAGTCAATCTTGCAACCACATGTCTGTAATGGGACGGACCTAGTTGATTAAGTTGCTAATAACGTACCTGTGAGACCACAGGAGGTCAACTACACCCTTTGTGTAAGTTGTACGGGGGAGCGTACCGGGGCTGCGGCCAGGTACCCATCTAACGGATGGTTGGCCTAAACTTCGCCTTAGCTAAGGGAAGGGTTAGTGTGCAACAACCGGGGAGGACCACTTGTATTGTTAGAAGTTTCCGAAAGACTTTGTTACGGGAACTCGCCTTTGTGGTGTTTGACTGTATCTTGTGGGTAAAGTGCATAACCTCTACAGAGTGTAAAATCTATTCGAATAGCCGTGTCCGCGGTATTGGACATCGCTCGGGAATTACAGTCAAGGGTTAGACTTTCTTGAAGATAACTTGGACTAAAAGGTGGGTTTGGTTAAACAATGATGTCGATGGAAATGTGGATTAGGAATGGGAAAGATGTTGATTAAACTCCTGGAAAAGTTATTGATGTTATACTTGTTTCTACTGCTTTCGAATCTACTTATGCTACTTGTAAAATGCTGTTTACTGCAAATATACCTTGAGCTATTCCTTTGTATCAAGCCATGCATATACTATATTAGCTTGCATTCTGTGCATGACTTGCTGAGTACCAAGTACTCACCCTTGCCGCAATACAACACCAGTTGAAGAGGAGACTACACCAGCTTTGGAGGAGGAGCTCCAAGAGGAACCGTCTACTTAGGGAGCGAACCCAGTCAGTTGCCTGTGGTATACTGGATGGCGCCACGATGTTATCTTATTTTCCGCTGCTACTATCTCTCTCTTAATAAGTTTCGCCCTGCGTGGCGTATATTTGTAACTTGACCATAAGGTCGAGCAACCAGTTTGACTATTTAATTAAAGTACTTTATTAATATCGAGTGGTATGATTGTGATATTTACCGATGTTAAGACTGTGTGCACTAGCGCGTTCCTGGACTAGTGCTGAATACACAGAGGGTCCGGATTTGCAAATTCGGGTCCCGACACATGATGTGTTTCATGTGTCTCAACTAAAGAAGTATCTTTGAGTACCAACAGAGTAGATATCATTAGAGTCAATTGAGCTGCAAGAAGATTTGACTTATAAGGAGTACCCAATCAAGATCTTGGATACAGCTGATCGAAGGACTAGGAACAGGTCAGTCCATTTTTGTAGAGTTCAGTGGAGTAATCACTCGAAGAGTGAAGCGATTTGGGAGCGTGAAGAGGATTCGAAGTTAGAATTTCATAACCTATTCTTTAGTCAGCCCTGAATCTCGGGGCCAAGATTTTATTAAGGGGGGAGGTTTGTAACATCCCATTTTTTCTTTTCTCGCATTTATTATGCCTATTGAATTTTTAAGAATTTTCTTGGATTTATTTCAGATTAATTTGAATTAACGCTTTTCTTTGAATTGATCAAATATTTGAAAATTTTATATATAAAGTTTTGTTCAAAATATTTTATTTGACTTTAAAATGTCTCAAAATATTTTTTAGAATTTTTCTGAGATTTTTACTATTTATTTTGGCTTAAACTATTTTCTGCGATTATTTTAAATGAAAAATTATTGAGAAAATCCTGTGAACGGTATTGGGCCGAGACCCATTGGACCCGACCCAATCCGTCCCGAATCCGCACCGCCGGCCCAATCCAGCCTGCGTCGCTTTGAAACTCTAGCCGCACGGAACGTGGACCATTGGATCTTGATCGCTGGATCTCGGATGTGTCACAGATCAATCCATGTTGTAGAGCATCTCAGCCGTTCATCATGTGTGAAATCATATGCTGAAAAATTGGCTTACGAATTGAATTTGCAAAATGTGCATGTGCATGTGTTTCTCTTCTGTGCCGGACCAAATTTCCAAACCAGTAAGTTTCGTATTGGCGCCGGACTGTTTTTATGTTTGCGCCGGACTAAACTTTTTGGTTCGTCGTGAACATGCATTTGGGGTCATTTGCGCCGGACCAAAGTTTTCAAAAAACAGTAAGTCTGTACATTGACACCGGACCAAATTTCCTTCTGCACCAGACCAAAATTTTGGTCCGTGGTGAACAAGATTTTGCGTTGTGAAATTCGTATGTACGCCGGACCGATTTTGTTTAGTCCGTCGTGAACGTGTTTTTGAACATGTTTACTTTGAATTGAACTGAGACTTTCGTATGTACGCCGAACCAAATATTTGGTCCATCGTGAGTTGCGCCGGACCGGAGTTTGGTCCGGCGTGAACTGATTTTTCTAGGGTTTTGAGACATATGTGCGCCGGACCAAACGTTTGGTCCGGCGTGAATGGTTTTTTTGCTCGAAGTTGATTTTTGTGATTTTGAAAATTGTTTGGTGATTGATCTGTGGTTATGAAATTTGTTTTAATTTCATAATGCATATTTTGAACTTATGCAATGCTCGTGTGAGTATTTGCATGGACTAATGTTGAATCAAGTCGCGGACTTGTGCTCGGAATCGTTTTGTTGTTTGTTCATGTGCAGGTGTTGCTCGAGGGCGGACGTGGTCGATGATGGGACCGGAACTAGGTTCATGAAGGAACTGAGGTTCGGGACTAGGTTCAAGGAGGAATCGAGGTCTTGGTGGTAAAGGATGTCATGCGGGACGTTCGGGCTAGAGGACGGTGCACATGAAGAATGGTTAGTCACGTGAGTATGGCATGGTGGCCGTACGCTTGCAAGAGTTGTTAGTCACGTGAGTATGGCTGGGTTGCCATACGTGTGCAAAAGCTGTATTTGGCCAAGTTGGGCCAAGTGGAGTTGTGTTTGTACAGACTCCTTCTAGGATTAGGAGTGGGACTCCTTCTAGGAGTAGGAGTAGGAATTGTATTCAGGACTCTATGTGTTTGCTCTGTATAAATAGGGGGAGGCGCCTCATGTTTATGCAATCAAGTCTTGGGCAGGTTTTAGGGTTGTACTCTTTTGTTTGGAGTACTTTAGACAAAAAGAAATAAAGATCAATTCTTCCAGATCCTTGCGAGCTACAGTAACTGCGTTGCTCCGGTGTTTCATGTTTTGGTTCTTGTGGGCATGCTTGTTCTTATTCTAGATTGGTTTTTGTCCTTTGGGTTTCATCTTGATTTGATCCGTCCAAAACCTCTCTAGGGTATTGATATAGATTTCCTCAAAGTTTAGTTGATTAATCTTTTGAAGATCTTGTTTAATCTTGAAGTTTTGGTTAGATCAATTCTCGTTAAGTTCTGTCAAAGCAAGCTTACGAGGCTCATAACTTCTGATCCATAAGCCCGATCGAGCTGATTATTTTTGGGTTCGATTTGTATTGAAATCTAGTTTGTTGTGTCCAAATTTCAGATCGATCCGACGGTTGGATCTCCAGGAATTCACGTTTTACCGAACGTCTGTCAATCTGTTTTTGTCGAATACGAGGCAATTATTTGGTTTTGGTTTAGGGTGAACTTTTAGTAGATCAAAGATTTGGTTTTAACTTCCGCACAATCATTCACCCCCCCTCTGTTTGCTATATTCGTATACATCGATCTTACAAGTGGTATCAGAGCAGGTTTTTTTAATCTACCATAACCGGTGATTAGACTAATGGATCGGTATTCGACAAAACCATGTGTGTTTGATGGTGTTGATTTTCAGTTTGGGAAGGCCAAGATGGAGGCGTTCATCCAAGCATAGGGCTTCGCGATTTGGGAGAAGGTCTACAAGCCATACGAAGTTCCCAAGAATGACAATGTTAACAACGCCAATCGTGCGCATGTTGAAACAAATAGCAAGGCGCGAAACTTGATCATCCAAGGCTTGGGACGCAGCGACTTTGATCGTGTGGTTCATCTTTGATCCGCATATGAGGTATGGAAATCTCTTTGTGATTACCATGAGGGTTCTAACACTGTCAAAGAGGTTCGTCAAGACATCTACAAAAAGGAATACATGCGCTTTGAGATGAAACCGGGTGAGTCTGTAGATGACTTTTTTGCACGTTTTAATAAAAATTCTTAGCAATCTACGTGCCGTTGGAGTTAAATACACTAATGCCGCTAATGCTAGACAATTGCTTAGTGCTTTGGACATGTCGGTGTGGGAGATGAAAGTAACATCTATACAAGAATCTACTATCATGAGCACACTCACATTAGATGTTCTTTATTCTAAACTGAAAACTCATGAATTAGATGTTCTTGCTAGGAAGAATGATCACAAGTCAATTGCTTTGACCTCACAATCTAGCATGTCTCATAATAATGCTTCTTCAAGTTTTGCCTTGTCTTTCTTGTCTTCACTAACCAATGAGCAGATTGAGGAATTTCCGGAAGAAGACTTGGCATCACTCTCTTCTCGCTTTAAGAAAGCTTTGCAGAATGTGAGAATGAGGAAGAGAATTAGTGATGGTCCTCCAAGATGCTATGAGTGTGGTGATCTCGACAATATTCGTCCAATTTGTCCTAAACGTGCAGGTAAAGCATCAAGGGATGAGAAGGACAATGACAAAAGAAAAAAGTAGAACAACTTCATCAACCGCAAAGTTGTCCACCGAGTTCTTTCCGCTCTTGAAGAATTCAATTTGAACGATGTGGATTCGGAGAGCAGCGAGGATAATGCAACTCCAAGCAAGCATGTGTTGACGGGGTTGTGTCTCATGGCCAAAAGCAGTGATAGCTTCACCGAGGACGATCATGACAGCGACTTCAATGAGGTAGACCCCTCATATGATGAATTAGCTATTGTTGTTGCTCGTCTTGGTAAATTGCTTGATAAATGTGAGAAGAAAATTAAGAAACATGATATTATTATGGAATCATTAAATGCTGAAATTGTTAGACTTAGATCTTTGATTCCAGATGACGATGCTTGCAAATCATGTGACTTAATTTGGAGTGAGCTTACTTCACTTAGGAAAGAACATGCTTCCTTGTTAGAGCAAATAAATGCTGAAAATGAGAAAAATGAGAAACTTGTTAAACATGCTAGCTGTTCTACCATTGATTTGCATGATACAACTTCTTGTTCTAAATGTTCAACTCTTGAATTGAAATTGAAAGATGTAAATGCTATAGTTTCTCAATTGACTGATGATCTGCTTACACATTAGGTTCTTTCATGCTCAACTTGTCGTAAGCAAAAAGGGAAGGTTGACATTCCATGCAATAATTGTCTAACTCTTGCTAAGAAAGTTGATTACTTGCAAAATTCTTTGGAACGTTTCACTAAGGCAAGAAAAACCTAATAAAAATTCTGGATCAATCAAAAGTCAGCACTCAAAACAAATGTTTAGGTTTTGATTCTTATGCTCATCATAATCACATGCTCCCACTGTTGTTAAAACAATTGAAAGTGGAAAATTTGAAATTGTCAATGAGCCTAAGAAAACTGTTTTTAAGTTTGCTGGAGTTTTATCTTCTACTATGATGAATGCAAAATGTGCTTCTACTGTTAAAGCAAAACATCATGTTAAGTACACTTGCACTCATTATGGTAGAGATGGACATATAGTAGATTTTTGCTTTAGACTGGCCAAACAACAAAAGAAAGAAAGAGCTAAGGCTAGGTCTAATTTCAGACAGGCACGCTTTGTTTCTCATTATGTGCCTAGGGTGATGCAAACACCTTTTGTTGCTAAGAACACGGGAAAAGACAAATCTGTTTTTGTGCATAAGAATGCTCGTGTTGTGCCTACTGTTGTGCGTCGTGTGTCTCAGTACTGGATTCCTAAACATCTTATTTCTAACCCCAATACCGAGACCTCAACACTTTCTACTTCTATGTAGGCTTCTCACGCGAGGAAGGAGAACATATGGCTAGTGAATTTCGGATGCTCACGTCACATGTTCGGAGATAAGATTTGGTTCTCCTTCACTCGTGCATCTCCTCCACTTGAACTAAAAATGACATTGCGGAATTCCTTGGTCTGACTGCCTATAGCTAAATACTCTGTGATATCTTACTCTTCTAGGCTTGATATTGAATCTTCTTGACAAATTTGGGCTATAGAGCAAGTGTGTTTTCAACTTTACTCTTTTAAAAAGCCTTTTAATCTCTTTGAATGTTTACAATCAAAGAAAAAGGAAAAGAAAAGGTAATCAATAAAAAGGGGTTGTTAAAAGCAAAGGCCTCAAGTTGTGCGCTTCATACATGCTTTCCCCTAAAAAGATAAGATGTATGCTTCAAGCATGCCATTCCCTAAAAGACAAGATGTATGCTTCAAGCATGCCACTCCGAGAAAATAAAAGAAGTATGCTTCAAGCATACCACATGCAGTTTATCATTTTTAAAAGATTAAATTGGCCTACTAGATTGGAGTTGAAACTACTTGCTCGCCCTGAGTTGTTAGTTGCTTCAGTTTTGAGCCTTGCTTTTCTACTAAGGTTTTGCTTAGTACTTGCCTGTATGTGACTGTACTGAGGTTGAGATGCATGCCATTCCCTAACTTGTTAAAATCACATCAAGTTCATGTATTTTGCATATTATGTGATATATAAGGTTATATGATCGAATGAGCTCATCTTTTCCTATCTTGGCACTCTTTTGTTTCTCCTTATGAAATCATTGCTACAGGGAAAATTTTGAACATGTGGTTCTCTCTTTTGTATTCTTGATAAATCCATTGTCAAAGGAGGGAAAGTTTGGGAATCTCTAAGAAATTTGGAGAAGTTTTTGAGAAGTTTGGGGAGAAGTTTAAAGAAGCTGGGAGAATTTTGGAATTTTGGCACATTGCACATTCACACACATTTTTCTTCTTAGGGGGAGATCTTTTTCTTATTTTCACCTAAGGGGAGCTTTTCACTTTGCATATTGGTCAAATGGGGGTTTTTTGTGTTTTTCACTTTGGTATGTTCAAAAACCTTCTTGTGAAATGAATGCCAATGTTCAATTCTATGTGGTGTTGCTAATGTTTTCATCAAGGGGGAGATTGTGAAATCATGTGCTGAAAAATTGGCATAGGAATTGAATTTGCAAAATGTGCATGTGCATGTGTTTCTCTTCTGTGCCGGACCAAATTTCCAAACCAGTAAGTTTCGCATTGGCGCCAGACTGTTTTTATGTTTACGCCGGACCAAACTTTTTGGTCCGTTGTGAACATGCATTTGGGGTCATTTGCGCCGGACCAAAGTTTTCAAAAAAACAGTAAGTCTGTACATTGATGCCGAACCAAATTTCCTTCTGCGTCGGACAAAAATTTTGGTCCGTGGTGAACAAGATTTTGCGTTGTGAAATTCGCATGTACGCCGGACTGATTTTCTTTAGTCCATTGTGAACGTGTTTTTGAACATGTTTGCTTTGAATTGAACCGAGACTTTCGCATGTACACTGGACCAAATATTTCCCCTTTGAGGTCTTCGATGATTTCCGCCGCTGCTGTTGGTCTTCGCCACCGTTGAGGTCACTTTCGACTTCCTTGCGAGGAGACGCGTTGGATTTGATATCCCATCTCGCTGGAGGAGCACGGAAACACCACAGGTATCGTCGTTGTCTCCATTGCCAGTAAGTTCTCCAACGAATTTCTCACCGTTGATTAGCAACCGTACAATTATGGACATAAGGTTTAGATCCTGCCACGTATAGCCATCCTAGCACTTCATCATCGTTCTGCCAGATTAGATCTTGGCTGTATATTGCAGATAAAGGGACTAGATTGTCTCATGTATTCATTGCCTTAGGAAGATCGCTACCGTAGGATTAGGATCTTGTGCCCCAGGTTAAGCCACTTATCGGCCGCCAAGAAATGCCACACATGCCGCCCTCGCTATCGATTTCACGCATTTGCAGCCGTTGGATTCGGTATGAAGGTTCACAATTGCACCGCATGTCGAGCCAATCCTTGTCCACCACGTGTAGAGCAGTCACTGAACCATCACTAGATCACAGCTGTCCGATCGGATGAGCGGGTAAGATTGAGCCACGTAGCCATCGCTTCGCCTTTCGTGTTGCTTGCGTAAGCCATGTGATGTCACCCTGACATCATGCACGTGAACTAAAGTATCGTGAACCGGATTCACCATGAACCGATTGGTTCGGTGGACCGAGTCCATACACTTGAGACACATGTCCTATTGTGATTCGTCCACGTGTTCACTGACGTCATCGTGACGTCATAAATAGATTTTCCCATAGAAAAATATTTGGGCCGAAACTCAAAATAGTTGCTGACGCCATCATGATATCATAAATAGTATTTTTAGAATAAAAATAATTCAATTAATTTGGTTTATTCTTTTATTTGCATTTTCAATTTTAAATAGCTTGTTCTTGCTCATACGAACTCTGATTAAGGTGATTCCAGAGCCCAAAAATTTGTAAAATTATGCTTTATTTAATGGTGAATTTTATTTAATTTTTGAAGTTGGGTTTGCTCTCTGTTTTTAATATTTATTTGTTTATTTATTCGTTACGCGTAGACGTTGAAGTGCCTGAGGGTTTCGAGGGAGAAGTGCTAGTCCAAGACCAAGGTCCATAGCAAGAATAAGAGCTTTTCCAAGGCAAGTTGTACTTTGACCATGTTGAATCTAGTTTTCAAAAGTTACATTGTTTTAAATTATTGCATGCTAATTCAAATTAAAATGATTTCAAATGATTTGGAAATAGTTAATCAACCCATTTGATTATGTCCACCTTGTCATTCTTATTTGTGTGCCATAATTCATTTGACACGCTAGAATGGTTCATTACTATTTGGTAACTACTAAATACCAACGTGGGTTGATTAGACCGTGTGTACTTAGCTATGCCATATTAACTCATATCTTTTGGAATATCAGAAGTAATCTTGATTAATGGAATATGGAACATGTTTGTGGAAAAGGTGTGTCAGGTGTTATCACATAATAATGACTGAGTTGTAATGACCTGTGTCACGAAACGATGTTGACTTGTTGATGGCATGTGTTGCACAATAATCAACTATGATGGTAAAATAATTTAGACCGAAGCAAGTGGTAAGTGTTGTGAGCTATGGTGGGCTAGTGTGGCATTGGTTTGATATGGTAACATGATATATGAGTGATGGTGATATGGCTTTTCTATGAGAGATGTGATGGAAGTGTTGCCTCGGTCAATTAAGGACTTGACCTTGAAAGCCTTTGAACTGGGCCAACATACAACTATATGTCTGGAATGGGACAGACCTAGTTAAGTAAGTTACCAATGTCTTGGCTTGAGATACCTCAGGGTGATAGTCACACAGGGGTGTGGTTATTGGGGATGATATCTGTGCTTTTGCTTGATGTCGATTCAATGGTATGTCGGTCCTATACTTATGCTCTGTGCAAGGGAAGGCATAATGAATGTAATACTAGAGAGGTTCATATGTTATGATAGAAGTTTCTAAAAAGCTTTGTCATAAATCACTCAGCTATCATACCAAGGAAAGTGTGACAATAGCTTGGCATTATAACGTGATCATATCTTGTGGGTAAAGTATATAACCTTTGCAGAGTGTCAAACCTATTTGAATAGTTGTGTCTGCGGTATTGGAAAATGCTCGAAAATTCCAGTCAAGAGTTAGATTTTAATGAAAAACTTGGAAGGAAGCCAGTATGTTGTTGGAAGTGTAGAAATTGATTTAAGGTTGTGAGTTAGTTTATTGCAAAATAAATGAGAAATTTATTATTGTAAATATTTGTTTTACTACTTTTCAATCTATTTATGTTACTCATTTATAAATGTTGCTTTGTGTAAATAACTACTTCAGCCATTTATTTGGAATAAACCATGCATGTAGTAATAGACATATACTATGCATGACTTGTTGGGTGATTTATGCACTCACCCCCTTGCAACAATTCAAACACTAGTTGAGAAAGGGTCTTTGCAAGCTCTTGAGGGAGAGTTACAGGAGGAGCCAAACAATCAGGGTGAGCGAGTCCAGTCAGTTGCATGTGGCATACAGATGGATTACTACGAATCTTTAATTCCGCTACAGTTTTCTTACTTTTGAATCTTTGCCCTGCGTGGCATATTATTGTAAGTTGACCATAAGGTTGACCAAACAGGTTATATTAATAAATGAAGTATTTATTCATTATTCCGTTGTGTATGATTATGATATTTCATCTATATTGAGTCTGTGTGCACTACTGTGATTCTGGACTAGTGCAGAATACACAGATGGTCCGAATTTGCATATTTGAGTCCTGAAACATCGTTGACGTTTGGTTCGCACTCTATTTCTTCGCGATTCCAAGAAATTTAGGGCACTAAAGAGCATGAGGACAAGAGGAGTGGGACGAGGGGAAGAAGGGGAGCTCGAGGTGGTATTTATAGGGGGGAGAGGAGAGGCTCGGGGGCGATGCAACAGCATCAAGATGGTGGTGGAGGCGGTAGCGCGAACTGGCATGGAATGGACAGGATAAAGCTGGAGAAGGGGATAAGGGTGAGGAGGATAGGGCCGCGGTTCGGTTAAAAATTTTAACTTGAGAAATTTCAACTCACTAAAATTCAACTCGAGAAATTTTAACACAGAAAAATTCAAGATGCGAAAATTTCAAATGATGAAAATTCAACTCAAGAAAATTTAAACTCACAAAAATTCAACTTCGAAAATTTTAACTCGGTAATTTCTCTTTTTTTTGCGAGGATCAACTCGTCATTTTCAACTTGGGAAATTTCTCCAGAAAAATTTAATTCAAAAAATTCAACTATTGAAAATTCAACTCGACAAAATTCAAGTTGAGCATTCCGACTTGGAAAATTTCAACTCGAATTCGAGATAATTCAACTCGGATACTAGAAAACTTCATTCCAAAAATACTTGAATAACTTTGAAACACAAAACAAAAAAGAACTACGAATACAAAATGCGGTATATAAGATCTCGACTAGAGATCACATGCGTAGGATCTAGAAGATCCTAACTATAGTGCATGCTGCAGTATGCACGCTTTGGAAAAAGTGTAGGTCCCACATGCAGGCTTTGGGAAAAAGTGCAGTTGCAGCATGCCCATCTATTCGTCTCCCATCTCGTTGCCCCCACGAGGCATGTCACGCTGAGAAGAGATTAGCAGAAGCAAAACGGATGCTCGTACCTAGGGATGGCAACGGGTATATACCCGACGGGTATTACCATCCTGTATCCGTACCCGTGGTAGCAAAATCCACCCGCTACAATACCCATACCCGCATACGGGTACAAAATTTACCCGCACCGCAAGCGGTAATCTGGACTCCATGAGTAACCCGCACCCGAAAGTCAGGACTCAGGTTTCATGACAAAAGTTCTATTTTGTTTGCATATAGTACTCATATTTCGAAGGGTTACACAATATGATTGTATACAATATATAATATGTTGGGCCCGGTAAGATTGTATGCTATCATATTGACTGTACTAAAATAAAGTTGTGCATGCTTTCGTTTATGTCACCTAGCTACTGTATTAATTGACGTCTTGACGGTATGTGATCATGTAGAACAAATGTAGCTAACGGATTTAGCAGCACCAGCCCATTGATTAACACCAAATGTTTGACAAATGGGCCGTAGAGATCCCCGACCCCCAAAAAACATTTCGTCGATCTACTGTCTAGTTAGACAACAGCAGCTAGCAACTTTTTCACTCTTGTTCACACCTATATATACATGACATATTCCATATTAGCCACCCATATGTAACGGGGACCCGCGGGTAGCAACAAGATGTACGGACCGTGCACTGCTCTACCCGCTGAGTAATAGTTTTTGCCCGTTAATATACCCGCGGGTATGAAAAACGGTTCATACCCGGCCCCTAATAGAGTAAACCCGTCGGGTTTCGGGTTTCGGGTCCCCATTGCCATCTCTACTCGTACCCCATATGGCACACAACCGATGTGTCTGCATCAAATGATCCCAGGGCGACCTTAAATTAGCGAACGCCGATTTATATCCCCAAAACTACTGCAACAGATCTTGAACGTCTACGGCACCCAACGTTGAGAAAAAAAAATTTCATTAAGGCAAAATTAAGTCCCTATTTGACAGAGCTTCAGATCTTAACTCCACCTCAGATTTAAAACTTGTAATCTAAAATAAAGTGAATTAAGTTTATATTTTTATTCTAAAATATAAACAAGACGACACATCTAAATACTCCATCCGTTTTTTTTGTTGGGCGCCTTTTGCTATGGTTCTTATACCAAGTGTAAGTGGTCAGTTACTTCTAAGCCCCGAATATTCCATATATTATGGGGGAGGGATTGCCGGATGGGGAGGGTGGCCACGTGCCCCCCCTGTTTTTTTACGAAAAAGCCCTCAAATTCTTCAAAATTACGAATAGGTCCTTGTGCGATTTTATGTGAGAGAAAAATATTTTTTTCCCGGTTCGCATTTAAGTCCTTAGTTGCCCGTTTTACAGAAAAGACCTCCCGTTAAATGCGAATCGCGAACGAGCCCTTTCCTAATTTTTCAAAATAGCGAACAGGTCCAAAATTATAACAAATAGGTCCCCGCACTTTACGTTCAGGTCCTTTCTCCGTTTTACACAAAAAAAATATTTTCGTGGTCCGTTTTTCCTCCAGAGCATACGAAAAAAAATTTCGTGGCCCGTTTTCCCCAAAAAAATGTTTGCGTTGGCCGTTTTCCCCCCAAAAATGGAAAACTGTTTCCTTTATCTGTTTTGCCCAGAAAAAATGTTTTCGTGGTCCGTTTTTTCTTCGGAGCATGGGAAAAATGTTTGCGTTGGCCGTTTTCCCCCCAAAAATGGAAAACCGTTTTCTTTATCCGTTTTGCCCGGAAAAAATGTTTTCGTGATCTGTTTTTTATCTCCAGAGCCGTTCCCCCCCCCCCCCAAAAAAAAGGGAAATTCGTTTTTCGTCCGTCATTTCTCCGTTTTCCCCGCTTTCCCTCGCTTTTCCCAATGAAAAATCAAGGGAGATATTTTTTTTGCAGCTCGATCTCTTATATTACCCGGTGAACGCATTGGGTGTTAAACTCGGCATCTATAATTTTTTTTGCAACTCGAAATCTAATATTGTCCACAGCGATCTCTAATATTTTTTAAAACGTGTATTATCTTGGATATTCCTACCTTTTTCAGAAATAAAAACTTGGATTAAATTTCGCACGGCGCAGCGGAGCACGCAAATCTGCCTAGTAATTATAAGGTGCTCATTGATTGGTGCTTGAAAGAATACATCACCGGTGGCAAGCTGTTACACCGCAATTAATTGGCATGCATGCATACAAGCATGCGCATTTGAACCAGAACGTATGATCCCACGGAAAATCAGTTCATGCATGCACGTTTCAACCTGTGCTACGAAGAAAAAAATTTAGGGCCTGTTTGCCAACAAGATTTTTTCATAGTTTCGAGATAAAACCATGGTTTTGGAGAAAAACTCTGTTTTAGAAACCAAGAGGTGTTTGGTAGCCATTCAAAAAACTCTGTTTTAAAAACCATGGTTTCCACAAAACCATGGTTTTTTCTTTGTTTTGAAAACTTTGGTCTTGGGTAAATTTTTCTGAGTGCTAGTGCCAAAACAACTCTTGTTCCAAGACTTTGTCAACCAAAAACTTTGTAGCCAAACAGTTGAGAGTTCCAAGAAAAACAATGGTTTCAATGGGGTTTGGTAAAACCATGGTTTTTATGTCATGACAATTCCTAAACCATAGTTTTGCAAAACTATAGTTTTGTAAAACCTTGTTGCCAAACAGGCCCTAAGTTGCCACCGAATGCAAATCCAAAAGTTAATTGCCGCCTAACACAAAAATGAAAAAGTACTCATTGCAAATGAAAATTTCACCAGAAAAATTACTACAAGTAGAAGTGTTTCAACATCAGTGTTACTCGTAGCTTTTCAATTAGCTATGGATGAAATGTTGCCAGACTTGAACGAGCCTTTGCATGAAGCAAATATCAACACAGGTATGCATGCACCCTATACAATTGTTCATGTGCTCATCTTTTTTTTAGTTTTGTGATAAGAGTAGAATTTGATTTGTTGCTTCCATCGCTTCATCGTCTTCTAGATACTAGTTCTCTGTCAGGCTTGCAGCAACCCTAGTTCTGTAATAATCACTTTCACTTGTGATCTGAATCGATATAATAGTTAGAAAACCGCTGATGTGCAGCCGTAGGTTTCCTCTGTTGTTTGTACGCAAGCGCAACACAGCCGGATGGGGAACGAACGAAAGACACGAAGCATCGAACGACACGGCGGGCCGCAGGAAGGAGCGACACGCGGATAGCACCGGAGGGCTCTAAACCTCCGGAACTTAATATAGGTATAATTCCAGATCTAAACGATGATATATGAAAGTGCATCTAGGCCCCTTTGATGGTTTTGGTGATTAATGTCAACACAATTAGAGAGAACTAATAGTTCAAATGAGAATTTGTGCAGGGATCGAGGACTTTTAATGATAAGAAGGCGATGAGACGCCCTTACGTATATTTAAATTTGTGTAGATGGCATCAAGACTCTAGTTGTAATATTTTTATTTATTTGAGTCTAAGGATGGCAGTACTATTAAGGGGGATACGACGGGAAATCACTAACAGGATAGCTTTGTGCTCAGTGGATGAAAATTGCATTGCAATATCTCAAAAACACTTGCATTTCCCTTGTCTGTCTCACAGCTGGCCGAGCCAGTTAGGTCGAATTATCCGGACTCTTGGTCCGGAGTATCCGGGTGTTGGGTCCGGACACTTCAGGTTAAGGCTCTCGGTAAGGGTTGCGATTTCACTAATTCGGACTATCCGGGTATAAGTCCGGATACTCCGGGTTGTGCGCAGCCTCTCACAACGGTTGGATTTTGGAGATTCATATTTAACCCCTTACTCCACTCAAACTGAGATACAGTTCCATTCCAACGTGTTTCAGCTCTCAAGCCCTCACTCTCACTCACTTTGAGCTCTAGCCTTCCTCTCCATTCAAACCTAGAGATTGATTTGAATCTTTGAGAGAGAGAAGGAGATTTTAGTACTTTGTTCTTGCTTTTCTCATTTTTTAGCACAAGTTCATCCTCCAAGATGATTTCGCAGCGTGTTTGTTACTCTTGGAGTTTGAAGGGCTCCTAGACTGCGAGGAGTCACCGGGAGCCTCCAATCTCACTTGTGGTGAGCCCCGAAAGTTTGTGAGGGTTCGTCTCACCCCGAAAGGAAAGAGACAAGGAGAAACCGGCGAGTGTTTGGTGCAAACCGGGTGGATATTGGTCAAGAGGGACCAAGGCTTTATGCTTCCACAACGGAGACGTAGGATTCCCTTCAAGAATCCGAACTTCGGGTAAAAAATCATTGTCTCCGTGTTCTTGTTCTCTTTTGGCAAAGGTAGCTTGGTATTAAATCCTTAGGAGCTTCGATCTACTTCCTTGTTGTGTTTGGCTCCAGATCTCTGCTTGTTTCAGGTACCTGATAGTGATTAGCTACTTTGTATTCAAATAGTTTGTTCAAAAATTGAAGAGATTTGAAATCTCATCTCGAGCAGCCAAACCCGGAATATCTGCCCCATCACTCCGGATAATCCGAATAACTCGGAGTATCCGGACAATACTCGGATAATCCGAGCTGATCCCCTCGGGAAAACTATTTTCCGCTGAATAATTTTATCTCGCCTATTCACCCCCTCTAGGCTACATCGCTGGTCCTTTAAATTGGTATCAGAGCCAAATCTCCGTAGTTTTGGCTTAACCGCTTGGATATTTTGAGATGTCGAAAATAGAGAAGGTTACCGAAAGCTGTGACCAAGATAAGGCCACGGATTCCGGTAAAGGGGTTGAAATTCCTTATGATTATCCCACCCTTGGAGTCTCAAGCTCTTCATCTTACGTCTCCGTGTCGTCCAGTAGAGCACCTCACTTTGATGGTACTTGCTATGCTGTATGGAAATATAAGAAGAAGATGCACATGAGATCACTTCACCATTGCATTTGGGAGATTGTTGAGACATGTTTCAAAGCCGCGGATCCAAACAAGCTCACTCCCAAAGAAAAGAAAGCTCAACACTTCAACGACTTGGCCATCAACACCTTATTCAATGCATTAAGCGACTCCGAATTCAACCGAGTCGATGGACTTGAGGCTGCCAAGGCCATTTGGGAAAGACTTATGGTGACACATGAAGGCGTATCAAGTGTCCAAGAATCCAAGATTGAGCTCATCATTGGTGAGCTAAGTCGATTCACCTTGGAAGATGGAGAAACATACACCACGATGTTTGATCGCTTAATGGTGTTGGTGAATCAAGCCAAGGGTCTTGGATGTGTTGATCTCACCGACAAGGCCATAGTCAAGATTATCCTTCGAGTGATCACTCCCACCAACCGCAACCTAGTCCAACTCATCCGTGACCGGCCAAACTTCGACATACTTACACCTCATGATGTGATTGGAAGGTTAATAATGGATGAGATGATGATCAAAGAGGCGGAAGTGGTGGAAGAGCTCAAGTCCGGCAAGAAGAAGGGCATTGCCTTGAAAGCCGTCAAGGTAGCGCATGAAGTGGAGGAGAGTTCAAGTGATGAAGAAGAATCAAGTGGTCAATTGATAAATGAAGATATGGCTTTGCTTGTAAGAAGATTCAATAAGTTTCTCAAGAAAAAGGGTTACAAGCCGGGAAGTCACTCCAAGAGTTATGGAAACAAGTCAAGAGGAAAGCACTCAACTCGAAGATGTTATGAATGTGAGGAACCCGGTCATTTCATTACCGAATACCCACAAAGAGAGAAGAAAGAAGACAAGCCTTACAAGAAAGATAAGTACAAGGGCAAGGACAAGGAGAAGAGCAAGAAGTACAAGCACAAGGGTCATGCGCATATTGGAGAGGAGTGGGACTCCAACTCCGACACCGATTCCGAGTCCAACTCTGACAAAGAAGGAGGAATCGCCTCGGTCGCCATCGCCGTATCTTCCTCACCAACAACATCGAAGAGCCTCTTCGACAACTTGAGCGGTGACGATGAAGACCCCCCAATGTGTCTTATGGCTAAGGGGCGTAAGGTATCAACTAAAGCATCAACTCTTTCCATTATTGACTCATGTCTTGATGATTGTGATGATGGTTGTGATAATGATGATGTGTTCAAGTCCATGAAGGACTTTGATGTTCAAAAATTAGATTTGCTTTTAAAGGATATTGAGAAATTAGAAGAAGCTGTTGAACAAAATGAGGCTACTCTCGAAGCTCAAGAGGACTTGTTCATCTTTGAAAAAGAGAGAAACCTTGAGCTAGAGAAGAGCCTAAGGATTGAAAGAAAGAAAAATGAGGAATTGGTCAATAACTTCAAATTGATCAAATCCGAGAAAGCTAGTCTTAAGATCATCAATGCTTCACTCATAGAGGAACCTGCCAAAGCAAAGGATGCTTGCAAGACTCTTGAATTGAAGCTTGTTGATCTCTCGAATAGCACTTCCACCTCCTTAACGGATAACTCCAATCTCTCATTACCCTCAACTAGCAATGGGTGTGCAAGATGCTATAATGTTAATGTTGATGCGTTTGCCACTAACCTTGAGACTTTGCAAGTGTTGGCCCATGATAACGAAAAGCTCAAGGGAATGCTACAAGATGGTCTCCAAAAGTCCTACAAGGCAAGTAAGGGACTAGAGGAGTTTCTTGGCAAGCACCAAGGTAACTACAAGGAGGAAGGGCTTGGATACGTTCCACCCAAGGGCAAAAGGAGCAATATTGTTGATGCCCCTTTAAATGAGCCCATACACTTCGTAAAAGGCGAAGGAACTTCTACGCACAAGGCTCATTCTACTTTCTTTGCTTCTTATGTGCTTAAGAAAACTACCTTTGGTCGTGTGGTTGCTTGTCATATCGGGCGCAAGCCCAAAAATGCTTCTCGAGTGCAATCAATTTGGGTCCCAAAGTCTCTTATCACTAACGTGCGCGGACCTAACCAAGTTTGGGTACCAAAGAGCAAAACCTAAATTCTCTTTTGTAGGCCTATATCTCCGGTGGATCATGTTGGATCTTGGATAGCGGATGCACACACCACATGATCGGGGAAAAGACGATGTTTGCGTATTTGGATGCAAATGGGGTCAAACAGTGAAAGCATCGTGTTTGGCGATAACGGGAAAGGTGAGTTGATAGGTTTAGGTAAGATTCAAATCACAAATGATTTCCATCTAAATAATGTTTTGCTTGTTGAATCACTAAGCTACAATTTGTTGTCCATTGCTCAATTATGTGAAGCGGGTTACAATTGTGTGTTTAGTGAAAAGGGTGTGGAGGTCTTAAAGAGGGTTGATGGTTCAATAGTTCTTAAAGGTCGTTTGAAGGGTAAGCTATATCTTGTGGATTTTACTACAGATAGGCTTAATCTTGAAACGTGTTTATTAGCTAAATCTACCATGGGATGGTTATGGCATCACCGACTAGCTCATGTTGGTATGAGGAACCTTCACAAACTCGTTAAAGGCAGTCACATCCTTGGAATAACGAATGTTGTTTTTGAGAAAGATAGGGTATGTAGCGCATGTCAAGCCGGAAAGCAATTTGGCGCATCTCATCCCGCCAAGAATGTGATGACAACCTCAAGACCGTTGGAGATGCTTCATATGGATTTGTTTGGTCCTATTGGATATATTAGTATTGGAGGAAATAAGTATGGTCTTGTAATTGTTGATGATTATTCTCGCTTTACATGGGTGTTTTTCTTGCAAGAAAAGAATGAAGTTCAAGGAACTCTGAAGAAATTCATGAGAAGGGCGCAAAATGAATTCGAAGTCAAGATCAAGAGAATCCGAAGCGACAACGGAACAGAGCTCAAGAACACCGGCGTGAAGGGATATTTCGCTGTGGAGGGCATCAAGCATGAGTTCTCGGCTCCCTATTCTTCCCAACAAAATGGGGTAGCCGAGAGAAAGAATCAAACTCTCATTGAGATAGCGCGCACAATGCTTGATGAATACAAAGTCTCCGATATCTTTTGGGCGGAGGCTATCAACACGGCATGTCATAGCACCAATCGCCTATAACTCCACAAGATTCTAAAAAAGATGTCGTACGAATTGCTCACCGACAAGAAACCAAATGTCTCCTACTTTCGAGTCTTTGGAAGCAAGTGCTATATCCTTAACAAACGAGCTAAGTCTTCTAAATTTGCTCCCAAAGTTTATGAAGGTTTCTTGATTGGTTATGGGTCAAAGCCTATGCATACCGAGTTTTCAACAACAACACGGGTGTGGTTGAGATCTCACATGCTGTGACATTTGACGAGACTAACGGTTCTCAAGTAGAACAAGTTGATCTTGACGTGATTAACAGGGAAGAGCCCCCTTGAGAGGAAATCAAGAAATTGGCTATTGGGGAAGTGAAACCTCAAGAACAAGAAGAAGTCCCGAGCATCCCAACCCGGAATGTCTGGATGATAGCCGGAGTATTCGGACAAGTCCAGAGTGTCCAGATTCAATCCCGGATGCTCCGGACTGTGATGCTCCGAGGGGCATTTATTCTTCATGCAAGCAAGCTCAAGATGGGTCGAACCCTACTCAAGATGATGGAGAGCCAATCCAAAGGACAAATACAACCGTTCCTCACTCAAGGGTACATCAAAGCGTGCAATGAGATCATCCAGTCGACAACATACTTCGAGACATTAGCAAAGGAGTTTCTACTAGATCTCGAGTTGCAAATTTTTGTGAATATTACTCCTTTGTTTCCTCTCTTGAACCTCTTAAGGTAGAAGAAGATCTTCAAGATCCGGATTAGTTGATGGCCATGCAAGAAGAGTTAAACAATTTCAATCAAAATCAAGTTTGGAAGCTTGTCGAAAGGCCCAAGCAAAACGTGATAGGAACAAAATGGGTGTTTCGGAACAAACAAGACGAACACGGAATAGTGACAAGAAACAAGACTCGGTTGGTTACTCAAGGCTTCACACAAATTGAAGGTTTGGATTTTGGTGAGACATACGCTCCTGTAGCTAGGCTTGATTCTATTAGAATATTACTTGCCTTTGCTACTCACCATAATTTCAAGCTTTATCAAATGGACATGAAAAGTGCCTTCTTGAACGGGCCACTCTCCGAGTTAGTCTACGTCGAACAACCACCCGAATTCGAAGATCCTGAATACCCAAATCACGTGTATCTCTTACACAAGGCCCTATATGGACTCAAGCAAGCTCCAAGAGCGTGGTTTGAATGTCTTCGAGATTTTCTTCTCGAGCAAGGTTTTGTAGTCGGAAAGGCCGATGCCACTCTCTTCACTAAGCACATTGATAATGATATATTTGTTTGTCAAATTTATGTTGATGGCATCATATTTGGGTTTACTAATGAACATCTTTGTAAGGAGTTTAGCAGAATAATGATCAAAAGATTTGAAATGTCCATAATGGGCGAGTTGAAGTTCTTTCTTGGTTTTCAAGTCAAACAACTCAAAGAATGAACCTTCATTTGCCAGATGAAGTATGTCAAGGACATGTTGAAGAAGTTCGGCATGGAGAACGCCAAGCCAATCAACACGCCCATGCAAGCCAATGGTCATCTAGACTCCGATAAAGAAGGTAAACCGGTCATCCAAAAGGTATATCGCTCAATGATCGGTTTTCTTCTTTACTTATGTGCATCTAGGCCTGATATTATGCTTAGTGTTTGCTTGTGTGCATGGTTTCAAGCCGCTCCTAAGGAGTGCCACATGGTGGCCGTAAAAAGAATCTTAAGATATTTAGTGCACACTCCTCATTTTGGGCTATGGTATCCGAAAGGATCTTCCTTTGAATTAGTCGGCTACTCCGATGCGGATTATGCCGGTTGCAAAGTGGATAGGAAGAGTGCCCCAGGGACTTGTCAATTCCTTGGAAGGTCCCTTATCTCTTGGTCGTCCAAGAAACAAAATTTTGTAGCCCTATCCACTACCGAAGCTGAGTATATAGCGGCCGGGAGTTGTTGCGCCCAGTTGCTTTGGATGAGGCAAACCCTAAATGATTTTGGCTTAACCTTCAACCATGTTCCTCTTATGTGTGACAATGAGAGCGCCATAAAAATTTCCAACAATCCCGTCCAACATTCCCGCACAAAGCATATCGATATTCGCCACCATTTCCTAAGAGATCATTCTACCAAAGGCGATATAGACATTTAACATGTGAGCACAAATGATCAACTAGCCAATATCTTCACCAAGCCCCTTGATGAAAAGAGATTCTGTGCTTTGAGAAGTGGTCTGAATATCTTAGATTCTCGATATGTGGCTTGAGAAGTGTTCACAGCTTGTGTGGTGATTGAAAAATGTCTTTCGAAAACTTCTTTGATCTATTTCTTTGATCTTTTTGTGTTATCTTGTATCTTCAATCTTCGGATCTAGACTCATTACTATGTGACTATAGTTTGTTTGCATGAGTGTTCGCTAGTCACAAAGTATATAGGATTTCTAGGGCTTCTTACCCTTTTCTGCAACACGGATTCAAGATCCTCCTTTGAAAATTCCCTGTTGCCTCCCGAGAAAGCTAACTCGGATACTCCGGGATGTTATCCGGACTCTCCGGACAATCCGGAATATCAGGACTAATCTCCGGACTATCCGGGTTATGCGGGCTGTGCCTTTTAGTTACTGCGTGGGGGTCTCTATTCCCAGTCATTTCCTTTTTTTCCCCATTGCTCTCTCCCAGTTGTTTTCCCCGGAGTCGCCCTCAATCCTCCTCTCCTCGGTGAGATCTTCATCCTCTGGAGTCTCCGAACCAGGCTTCAAGAGTGGGGCAACTTCTTTATCTCCTACATTCTTTCCTCTCTCCATTTCTTAAGGTATTTTGCCCTAAATTTGCTTTTCCCTCTCCTTGAGTCACAAATCTAAGCAATAGACTATTGTGACAACCTCCTGTGATCATATTATTGCCTTTCTGTGAATGGCTGTAAGTTTACTTGGATAGATTTTACGATTTGGGGATGTTAGGGCTTAGATCTCGAAAACCCGGACTATCCGGATGTTTTACCCGAGGTATCCAGATTATGCGGACACTCCGGATAAAACACCCCGGAGTCTCCGGGTTATCCATCTCGGCCAGCTAACCCAAGTCGTCATCTACATTTGTTCTCGAGCCATTCCTAAATCCTTTTGTTGGTCTTGTTCAAATGGATCCCTCTCAGGGTGGTTCAGGCGTAGGCAAGCATCTATCCAACGACATTGTTCCCTTTTCCTCTTCTGGGCAGGGCTCCTCTTCAAAGAGACAGAGGCACGCTGTTAGGAAAGTTTCTCAAAGCAAAGCAAACCCTCCACCTGCAGCCGCCTCAGATCAGCCAGATCCCGTTGAGCATCCTGCCGATGCTCACGCCAGACTCCGAGAGCAGAAGAAGAAGCAGTTTCAGGAGTCTAGGGATCTGATTTGTCCTCTTCAGAAGTGCAAGCCTGCTTGGCGGTATCCGGGTGCAATGAGTCATCTTCGTACCATCGACTACAGGACAGGATCAGGCAAAGGGAAGGCCATTGTTAAGCAGAGGAACAAGGACCCGCTTGATTTTCATCAGGATGAATATGTAGACAAGCGGTTCTGGAACAAGTTTCACTCTGACTTCCATGAGACGGTCTTACTTCCTTTGGAGCACTTCGTTATGAAGATGAAGACCATTGACTGGATCTACATGGCAGATCTTCACAACCCAGTCTTTGATGAAGTAATTCAAATTTGCGAGCGTCACCAGGTGAAGGAGATCATGAGCTTCGGTTATCCCTGGAATGATGAGATCATCATGCAGTTCTACTCCACCCTGTTCTTTGACAAGAATCAAGATGCTATTTGGTGGATGACTGATGGGATCTGGTATGTGGCCACCAAGAGGACCTTTGCTAGAGTTTTGCAACTCAGGTCTCAAGCTGGAGATGTCAAGCTGCATGACAAGAAGGCATTGTCCCCAAACCAAATTGAGGCTTTGTATGATCTGTCTCAGCGCTTCACAGTTGGCACCATCAAGGGTCTGAAGGATGTGCCGCCGTCCTCTACAGGATGCTCAGGGCCACTCTTTGCCCCAAGGAGGGTGATGCTTCCTCTATCAACGGCTTTGATGTGGTGGATTTCTTGTGGGAGGTGATCCGTTATAATTCCTTGAGCAATGTCATCAGCTGTGGGCAGGGGCGGAACTAGAGAAAAAATCATCGGGGTTCACCACTTCACCATATATTTGATAATAACTTATTATTCTTACCATTTGCTTGTTATTTGCCTCCCGGTGTCACAAGATTTAGATCAAGGGGGTTCACATATACTATATATATAGACTAACATATAATAATTTTTTTTATATATAGATTAACATACACTAATTTTTTTTACCTGGTGTCCTGTGACACCGGGTAATCATATCTAGTTCCGCCCCTGGCTATGGGTATGCACCGTTCATCATGGCTTTGATTGAGCATGTCACGGGACTTGGATTTGTCAAGGATGTGGAGCACCTTTCCTACAAGGTTCGAGCTCCTTCAGCTCCTGTTGCTTCTGCTGGTCTGAGGACCAGGGGTCAGGCTTCTCGAGCCAGCTCCTCTGCTCCTCCTTCCGCTCCAACTGTAGCCTCAGTCTCTGAGCTCTCGTGGTGACATTATCAAGAGGATGCTGAAGAGTCTCTTTTGCATGTGCCAAGACATATCTTCTCAAGTCAAGGAGACCCGCCAGGAGATTCGTGAGCATCGTCGTGAGTTTCGCGCTTATCGTCGCCAGCAAGGTGAGGACATACCTCCTAGTGAGTCAGAGGAGTCTTTCGCTGAGCATGGTGTGGATTCGGTCACCCATCAGCTCTTTGATCTTCCTTCTCCTGGTGCTCAGCCTGGTGACAGCGACAATGGTAGTGGTAGTGATGACGACAGCGAGGAGCCCGAGTTCGAGCCTTCCGACGACGACGAGTGATCTGTTTCCTGTTGCTTCCCTTTTGGTGTCTTGATGCCAAAGGGGGAGTGTGGTTGTGTCTCACGTCTTGTTTATTGTGTTTCGTGGTTGTGGATTTTGTTCGTGCTATCTTTGTGTTAGTTTGTCTTGTTGCTATTTTGGTTATCTTGTCATATGTATTGCTACTCGTTGCTTATGTTCATGCTACTATTACTTTTGCATATCTTGTCATGTCATTACATTTGTGGTATTTATATATTATCTCTTGTATTAATCCCTCGGATGCAAGAATTTAGGGGGAGCTCTTGCAAAATTCTCTCAATATGTGCATTACAAACATTACTCCACCTCGCAAATGCACACTTTGAAGGAGCTCCATCATTTGTTTAGCTTTCAAAATGGGAAGTTAAATTCTTGCTATCTTTTTGAGTCTTTAATTGTGTTGTCATCAATACACCAAAAAGGGGGAGATTGAAAGTGCATCTAGGCCACTTTGATAGTTTTGGTGATTAATGTCAACACAATTAGAGAGAACTAATAGTTCAAATGAGAATTTGTGCAGGGATCGAGGACTTTTAATGATAAGAAGGCGATGAGACGCCCCTACGTATATTTTAATTTGTGTAGATGGCATCAAGACTCTAGTTGTAATGTTTTTATTTATTTGAGTCTAAGGATGGCAGTACTATTAAGGGGGATACGACGGGAAATCACTAACAGGACAGCTTTGTGCTCAGTGGATGAAAATTGCATTGCAATATCTCAAAAACACTTGCATTTCCCTTGTTTGTCTCACAGCTGGCCAAGCCAGTCAGGTCGAATTATTCGGACTCTTGGTCCGGAGTATCCGGGTGTTGGGTCCGGACACTCCGGGTTAAGGCTCTCGGTAAGGGTTGCGATTTCACTAATTCGGACTATCCGGGTATAAGTCCGGATACTCTGAGTTGTGCGCAGCCTCTCACAACAGTTGGATTTTGGAGATTCATATTTAACCCCTTACTCCACTCAAACTGAGATACAGCTCCATTCCAACTTGTTTCAGCTCTCAAGCCCTCACTCTCACTCACTTTGAGCTCTAGCCTTCCTCTCCATTCAAACCTAGAGATTGATTTGAATCTTTGAGAGAGAGAAGGAGATTTTAGTACTTTGTTCTTGCATTTCTCATTTTTGAGCACAAGTTCATCCTCCAAGACGATTTCGCGGCGTGTTTGTTACTCTTGGAGTTTGAAGGGCTCCTAGACTGCGAGGAGTCACCGGGAGCCTCCAATCTCACTTGTGGTGAGCCCCGGAAGTTTGTGAGGGTTCGTCTCACCTCGAAAGGAAAGAGACAAGGAGAAACCGGCGAGTGCTTGGTGCAACACCGGGTGGATATTGGTCAAGAGGGACCAAGGCTTTGTGCTTCCACAACGGAGACGTAGGATTCCTGTCGACGATCGGTTCTGCCGGCAATGAGATTTGTGATTCTAGGGGATTCGTGCAAGATCAGAGCGAGATGGTAACACAGGATGCGAGGGAAATCTTTTTAGACAGGTTCGGGCTCTCGCGGAGGAGATAATACCCTAGTCCTGTGTTCTTGGATATCTGGATGTGGTCTCCTTTTCTTCTTGTTTTTTTCTCTCCTCCCCCTTATATACTGGGGGAAGGATACGTTACAAATGGGCGCCACCTGGCCCTGGACAAGGTGGCTTCATGAGTATATGGTCTGTCTCTGTCTACCAAGCCCCACTGCGTCCAGGGGATTTGGTCGTTCCTTCCCCGACCTAACCTGCCGATCCGCCAGGTTCTGGTGCCTACAAGCTCTGCCGGCGCCAGGTCGCAGGCTTTACTTTCGACGGGGTTGTCCTGACGCAGCGCGAAGCTTCGTCGAGAGGACAACCAGCTGCCTTGGGGAAGATGTCGGGCCATGGCCATGGGCTCTCCGTAATGCTTCTAGGATCTGTGCCTACTGCTCCGTCCTCGGCCCAGTTGGGGATTGGCTTCTCCTGCGGGACCCCCATCTCGGACATCCCACAATTCCCTTCAAGAATCCGAACTTCGGGTAAAAAATCATTGTCTCCGTGTTCTTGTTC
Source organism: Rhipidocladum racemiflorum (assembly GCA_036346355.1). Lineage (NCBI taxonomy): Eukaryota > Viridiplantae > Streptophyta > Magnoliopsida > Poales > Poaceae > Rhipidocladum > Rhipidocladum racemiflorum. Next base: position 32,451,364 of record CM070589.1, on the reverse strand, counting down.
TCTTTTGGCAAAGGTAGCTTGGTATTAAATCCTTAGGAGCTTCGATCTACTTCCTTGTTGTGTTTGGCTCCAGATCTTTGCTTGTTTCAGGTACCTGATAGTGATTAGTTACTTTGTATTCAAATAGTTTGTTCAAAAATTGAAGAGATTTGAAATCTCATCTCGAGCAGCCAAACCCGGAATATCCGCCACATCACTCCGGATAATCCGAATAACTCGGAGTATCCGGACCCCTCGGGAAAACTGGTTTCCACTGAATAATTTTATTTCGCCTATTCACCCCCCTCTAGGCTACATCTCCGGTCCTTTCAATATACCTGAGCTTAGCTATGTTGAGTCAAACCAAAATAATGATCTTCGTGATAGCACAGGTAAGTAAGCTGTAAGTATAAATGATGGTATACCTATTTATGTTTGTTTTTGTTCATATTGCACTAAAGTTGTCTCTCTTTTGTAAGTAGATGAGAATGCAAATGATGTTGCACAACCATCCATTGATCGGATAAGGAATTTCTTGAGCGATGATATGCGTCGAACCATCTACTCCATGCTTTTGGAGAGAACTTCACTGGGCAAACTGAAACACGGGGTGACAAAATCCATAGCATCAGATGTTGGTGTTCCCTTGAGAGTTGCTCAACGTATATGGATAGCGGGTAAGCATGGAGGTGGAATTCATGCTATCGCCAATAAGAGGCATGCCAATTGTGGCCGTAAAAGAATCTCCATTGATCCTCAGCAAATTCGTGGTGTGCCTCTCAGTGAAAGGACAACACTTCGTGACTTAGCACGCTCTTTGCATGTTCACTCGAGCACATTGTTCCAGCGTCTTAAGGAAGGTGATCTAACGCGACAAACAAACGACATAAAGTTCTCTTTAACAGAAGAAAACAAGAAAGCTTGGCTATGTTTTTGCATCTCAATGCTTGATTCTGACAGCATTCCACATGATCCAACTTTTAGAGGAATGTACAACATGGTTTACATAGATGAAAAGTGGTTTTATATGACAAGGAAGTGTCAAAATTATTATTTGGCGCAAGGTGAAGATAAACCACTACGGACCATTAAAAATAAGAATTTTATTGAAAAGGTAATGTTTCTAGCTGCCATAGCTCGGCCAAGGTTTGATGAACATGGTAATGAAACATTCTTCGGAAAAATTGGCATATTCCCTTTTACATATAAAGAGCAAGCTCAGAGGAGTAGTGTCAACAGACCTGCAGGTACCATGCTTACCAAAGCAATGACATCAGTTAAGAGAGAAACTATCAAGTCATATCTTGTTAACAAAGTTTTGCCTGCCATCAAAGAACAATGGCCGAGAGAAGATATCAGACAACCCATTTTTATTCAACAAGATAATGCAAGGACTCACATTGATCCAATCGATGAAGATTTCTGCCGGGTAGCAAGGGAAGATGGGTTTGATATTCGTTTGATGTGTCAACCTTCAAATTCCCTTGATCTAAATGTTTTAGACCTTGGTTTTTTTTTGCTGCTATTCAATCAATACAGCAAAAGAATCCATGCAAGACGGTGGAAGAACTAGTGAGCTCAGTGGCGAAGGCATCCGGGGAGTATCCAGTGATAAGATCTAATTATGTCTTCCTCACTCACCAAGGCTGCATGAGAAAAAATATACGAACAAAAGGTAGCCAGAAGTACAATATCCCGCATATGAGCAAGCATGTGTTGGAGAGGAATGGTGATCTTCCAAGTCAGCTCAAATGTGACTCTCATATCCTACAAGAAGGCATTGACTATTTGAATTAGTGCCTTTTCAATTCTACTAATGAACAAGTTGTAGATTGTTTTGGCTCAATAGAGCACAATTTTGTCTGTTGATATGACGAAGCAATTCAATACCTCAATTAGCAATTTGTCTCATGCGTGAATTGCTATATATCTACGCTTGAAATTCCTATGTATCTATCTCATTCAGTACAAGCAATTCCTATATATCTATGCTTGAAAAGAGTACGAGCAAGTCAGCACTTACGATAACCATCTGGCAAACACAATCACATAGGCACTTAGAAGAAGTTAGGCATACAAATCTTATAAAAAATCTTAGCGATTTGTTGCTGCCAAACAGGCAACTCATAAAAATCAACCGGCAAGCAAGTCTCGTTGAAGTCTTCTAAAGCTTCGAGCTTGACCATTTCTTCAACAGCTTCATCTTCTTGCTCGATCATTTCTTGGCCAGCTTCATCCTCGACCATTTCTTCACCACGTTTAACATCGACTATTTCTTGGACAGCTTCAGGCACGATCGAGTCGTCTACACCTTCAAACCTTACTTGGACAGCATCACCCTTCATGGTCTCTTCTACAACTTCGGGATCAATCAATTCTTCCAGCTCTATGGAATCATCAGGGGCGGATCTACAGTACACACACCGGTGTCAGATGACACCGATGGATTTTGACCCAGCCCTTAGGGCTCTCTAGTATACAGCTCAGGTGACACCGATGGAAATTTTTTAATGACCCCGGTCGGCTGGTCCTGCAACCAAAAAGGCTAGGCATGATTTGCATTTGGCATTTGCAGGCTGCAGCCCGTAGCTTAGCTAGCATGCAAATCCTCAACTAACAGAGTAACAGGCTCAAATGGATGCATCATGCATGCAAATACGGGCTAGCTAATAAGCCGGCCTGCTTGCTGCCTGCATGCGACGCAGCCCGTAGCCTATAAGCCGGCCTGCTTGCTGCCTGCATGTATTGATGCATAATAGTATAATACATTATACGTCCAGACTGCAGTGCAGTCTCTACGACTCCACGTCTCTACCTCAAGTCATAAACTAACCTGACGTTTGGTCTTCCGATCTTCTCACGGGTTGCAGTGGCGGCGGAGACGCCGAGACGGAGTTGCCGTCGCCAAGACTTGGAGTTGGAGTTGCCGACTTGCAGTTGGATTGCCGTTTGCCGGCGCCCGACGCGGCAGCGCCGGAGGCTTGACTGCCCGATCTGCAAGAGGCCCAGAGCTCGCCCGGAGAGTCGGAGACGGGAGACCGGACCGGTGGCCCTGCAACTGGCAGCCTGGCGCCTTGCTAGCTAGTCGCCTCTGTCTCGTGATCTCGTCACTCTCGTGAATTCAGAATTCATGATCTGGTATTCTCGCGTCATCAATCATCATCTGTGTATGTACTTTATAATTTATATGTGATTCAAGTTCTGAAGTTCACAACCTTGATGCTATTGCTAGCTACTAGCCAGTGATGAACATGAACTGATGATTAATTGATTATAAATTTATAATGCACGCAGAGTAGGTCACCATTCACGGACTCACCAAATTACTAGCTACTAGCAAGAATATAATGGAACGATTTTTTAAAAGGAAGACACCACCACCAAGTGATGTTGATACTCCTGATGGCAACGAAAGGACTTCAAGAAGAGATGGAGGGATACGTAACATTGCTCACACCACTCATTCTTTGCCAGTGTCCTCAAAAGAGGTAAATTTGGATGAACTTCCATATGATCCAGCCGATAGGAAAAGAATTTCAGAATACAGTGGGCCAAAGTTGCAGGATGAGATAAGACGAAAGTATTTAATTAGAGGTCCTTATAGGCCACAACCTGGTTTCATGTATCCACAAAGGAGCATATCGAATCATTTGCGTCGATTTAATCCTGAATGGTTCAATAAATATGACTGGCTAGAGTATAGCGAGAAAGTGGATAAAGCCTTTTGTTTATATTGCTACTTATTCAGAGATTGCATTGAAGGGCAAGGTGGTAATGACGCATTTGTAGCCAATGGTTTTTGTGGATGGAATAAGTCAGATAGGCTTCGTGATCATGTAGGCCGATGCAATAGTTTTCATAACACAGCAGTGAAAAGAAGTAACAATTTGATGAAACAAGACCAATCAGTTGTCGTTGCTCTCAACAAGCAGAGTAGCATCACTAGAGAGGAGCATCGTATTCGGCTTAATACTTCCATCAATGCTGCTCGTTACTTGTTGCATCAAGGTTTAGCTTTTCGTGGCCATGACGAATCAGAAGAGTCTAACAATAGAGGCAATTTTCTAGAGTTGGTGAAGCTTGTAGCAGAGCAAAATGAAAAGGTGAAGAAGGTTGTGCTAAGAAATGCTCCTCTAAATAAACAAATGGTGGCTCCAGCTATTCAAAAGGACATTGTTAATTGCTTTGCTGAGGTAATAGATGTTGTTCTTAATATTTTTGTTTTGTGGATGATACCAAATATAAAATGTCATTATTAAAATATTATTCACTTTGCTTTGTGCAGATCATAGTTAAATCAATAATTGATGAAATTGGAGGTGATGTCTTCTGCTTGATGGTTGATGAGTCTGCTGATGTTGCTGATAAGGAACAGATGGCCGTTGTTTTGCGATATGTCGACAAGTTTGGATTAATCAAAGAAAGACTTATTGGGGTTGTTCATGTGAAAGAGACGTCGGCTTCATGTCTCAAATCTAACATTGATTTTCTCTTTGATAAGTATGGATTGAGCATAAAACAAGTCAGAGGCCAAGGCTATGATGGCGCAAGCAACATGAGAGGTGAGTTTAATGGCTTAAGAGCTTTGATCATGAGAGAAAATAACTCAGCATATTATGTTCATTGCTTTGCTCATCAACTTCAGTTAGTCATCGTGGCAGTAGCTAAAAAGAATGATGATATTAGTGATTTCTTTGATATGGTATGCCTTCTCCTTAATGTGGCTGGAGCTTCCTGAAAGAGGAAGGATATGATTCGAGAAAGTCAACAAGAGAGATTAAGAAAAGCCATATGCAATAGACAACTTAGTACCTAACGAGGATTAAATCAGGAGCAATCACTTCAAAGAGCAGGGGACACCCGATGGAGTTCTCATTACAAAACCCTCAAAAGCATAAGTAATTTGTTCCTTTCTATTATCGAGGTGCTACAATATGTTGAAAAGGATGGCCCTAATGATGGAAAGAAACGGCAAGCCCGTGGTCTCTTGAATTATTTAAAGGATTTTGACTTTGTTTTTCATCTGCATTTGATGTTGCTCATATTAGGACATGCAAATGCTTTGTCACTATGTTTACAAAGGAAAGATCAAGATATCCTAGAGGCCATGTTAGAGGTGAAGTCTACCAAACAAAAATTTCAGCAAATTAGAGATGATGGTTGGGAATCTCTATTGGAGAACGCATACTCTTTTTGTGAAGAGTATGATATTCCTAAGTTGGATATGGAAGAGCAATATGTTGATCGTCATAAACCAAGACAAAAAACAAACCGCACTAATTACCAACACTACAGATATGATTGCTTGAACCCTGTGATTGACTTGCAGCTTATAGAGTTCGATGACCGTTTCAATGAGGTAAATTCTAATTTGCTAACCCAAATGGCTTCTTTCAGTCCCAAGGATTCTTTTGCTGATTTCAAATATGAGAGTTTGATGGAATTAGCAAAGTCATATCCATATGACTTTAATCCAGTGCAATTAAAGGATCTTGGTCATGAGCTTCATATTTATATTGATAATGTTCGAGCAGATGAAAGATTTGGTAATTTGGACTCTATTTCTAATCTTGCTAAATTGATGGTAGACACAAAGAAACATCTTTCCTTTCCCTTGGTATATAAGCTCTTGAAGCTAGTGTTAGTTCTACCAATTGCAACTGCATCAGTGGAAAGATGCTTTTCGGCAATGAAAATTGTGAAGACGGTGCTACGCAATCGTATGGGTGATCAATTTATGAATGATGCTGTGATTTGCTTCGTGGAGCAAGGATTTCTAGCAAAAATTCCAAATGATGACGTAATAGATCGTTTTCAGAAGATGAAACCACGTAAAGAACAACTATGAAGCTATGAGGTAACGATTGTAATAATGAGAATTTATTTATTTTGTATTTACATATACTTGTCGATGATTTATGGTGTATTTTATGCATATTGTTTGTTTCTTATATGCTATAAGAAGTATTACGAGTTAGTGACGACCCCGATGATCTATTTTTCTGGATCCGCCCCTGGGAATCATCATGTTTCATCCATGGCGATGGCGGCCACGTCAGCGGCGACGGGGTCGACCGCAACGCGCAAGCAGAACGTGGCGGTGGTGAGGACATTGCAAGCAGCACTGGCTTCATTGGTGATGACGAGAAGAACGCGCGTTTCAGCCTCATGTATACGTGCATATTCATTGCACGCTACTAGCAATTCCTATACAGCCATGCATGAGCGCAGTAATTGCTTTGGATGGATTACGAAGCGGCATGCATGAGCTTTGGATGGATTACGAAGTGCAGCCATGCATATAATTGCTAGCTATAGCTCAAGGGTATTATCGGAAAAAATCATAAAAAGTTACCTTGGAGGAAGTGTGTGTCTTATAAATCTGAACAACAACATTTGAGAAAGACGCCTGATAAAAAAAAAATTAAGGGAGTACTCTTTAGGCCTCGTTTGGCAACTTGGAACCGAGCTGTTTCTACTAGAATCTGGGAGAAACCCAGCTAAACGGGCTAAAACTCGAAACGATTCTCCTCGGAACGTTTCTCCTTTTTCTACACCATGGTTGAATCACCTTCAACCCCGTTTCACTAGTTTCTACTAGAATCTGGAACCGTACCAAACGATTTGCAGAAAGTGATTCTGATTCCACCTGAAACGTTTCTACCAAGAATCTGGAACCGTTTTCGTTTCTACTTGAATCTGAAACTATACCAAACGGGGCCTTAATATACCCATAGCTCCAACTTCATGGATCTGATGAAGCTAGAAATACCTAACTCCACCACAAATCTAATAGAGTTACAGCCGTGCCAAACAGGTCTAAAACCCGGTTCCCAGTAGTTCAATCTGAGCAGTCCGTTTTCCATCAATCTGAGCAGCCCCGCACAGTCCTCAAGGTGGAGAGACTAGAGGTTGATGAAGTTGAGTCAACAGAGTTTCTGTCCGAAGTCAATCGTGGTGTTTCTCTAGACATAGAGTCTTCTTCCACCTCCAGACCATGATTCTCTTCCAAAGCAATTTCTTTCTCCATGTTTGAAACAGCATCAACAAGACCCTCTGCTCCTTCTCCTGTAGCAATGTCTCTCCCATATATAGCAGCTAAGGTATCAAGGTGTGGGAATGAAATGCCATACAAGCCCTTTGCATCAGGATTTTCCTACAAGAAATCAATACGGAACATTGGATAGCTGTAAAAGCAAGTATGTAGCCCACAAATAATAACTGAAACTTACCCTGCAATGGTTGTCATATTGTTGCTTCTCACATTGTACCATCTTCCTGTTTTCATCCCAAGAAAACCCACTTTTGGCTAGCATAATCTCGATTGCACCATACTTTGTTCTAAAATGTCTGACCCTAGACTCAATATGTGGAATTGCAGTGAGATTACAGCCTGGTATTTTTTGAGCAAGCACACTTTCTAGAACAAACAGGTAGCCATTCTTGAAACCACCCTCACTTTTCCACTTTGGATCTAGGGATAGCTCATAGAGTGCCTTGATCAACTCCTCATCCTCAAAATAAGTCCACACTCTTTTATTTTTTCCTCTTCCACGTGCAGGAGTTGAGCTCATGGCTTCATTCATCCTGTAAGAAGTGTTTATGTTAATTAGTTAGACCTAGAAGCTCTATAGCTATTATACATCCCTTGAGCAAGATTATTACGAAAACCACCCACTCGTTAGATGTTGATACAAATGTGATAAATTCCTGTTCACTAATTTCTCCTTCCATTACTTCAAATGAAGCCTCCATTGCTGGTTCCTCACATTCAAGTGGGTCTCTAGACATCTTTTGCAAAATTAAGTTGTGCAAGAGAGCACATGCCATTATGATTCGACACTTGAGTCTTGACTGAAAATAAGATGGAGCCCTCAAAATAGCCCAACGACCCTTGAACCTTCCAAAAGCCCTCTCAACAATATTCCTAGCTCTAGCATGGCACAAGTTAAAATACTCTTCTGCGCTATGTGGTGGATTTTGGCGGTGAAACCTCCTAGATGGTATCTTTGACCTGTATGGCGCTAAAAAGCCATTTGCATTGGTGTAACCAGATCAACAAGATAATAAGCGACCTTGAGGGATTCTTAAACCATCGCACCTTGAGATAGCATCTCGAAGCACACGACCATCATGTGCGTAACCCTCCCAACCAGGTAACATATATATAAATCGCATGTCGTGCACAAACACCTAAGACATTTGTCACAATATCTCCCTTTCTTGACCTATACCTCCCTTCACTTAGTTGGGACAAGAACCTTCACATGTGTACCATCCAATGCACCCAAACATTTCTTAAAATACTTCCATCTATAGTCCTGCGGCAGTCCTCGGTATTGGTTCGGGTTTCTTAAGTAGTAATCGTGAAGTTTCGTAATGCCTAGTAGACATGAGTTGAAATGCGGCTCACAGTCTCACCACTTCTAAGAAAAAGCCTCCTATTGTTCTATTTTTCAAATGATGAGACAGCGTATACAAGAATGCCGCTACTATCTCTTCTAACGGCATATGTCTTGTTCCTTTCAAACCAACAACATCTCTAAGCATCTCACACAATGTATCAAAGGTCCTCCTATCCATGCGAAGCTCACTTATACAAGGAACATCACTCTCACGAATAAGCTGATATAGACGTTCACTTCTAAGTTCTCTAACTTGTATCCTCCTTTCTATTTTCCAACACTTCCACTTATATGAGAGGAGTAATAATACCCAAATATAATAGAACATAAGCATGAACGCAGACGTCATATTTCTAAGAACTAGATTTCTCTTCCTTTTTTGGGTAGTTAATGGAAGACGTGCCATAGTGCTGTACAAAGATAACACATGAACAAATAAGAATATATGCTACATCACTAAACAAGCAAATATTAGAAACTTCTTAGATTACTGAACAAGCAAACAGCTATTACATAGTGCAGGAGCATAATGGCATAGTGAACAAGCAAAAAATACTAAGGCATGGGAAAATGAGACCGCCAGCTGCTAAACAAGGAAACACAAGAATTACTGATTATAGTTGAATGTGTAATAGTAGCTTCATGAACAAGGAAACATAATGTGTAATTTTTTTATTATGGTTACTGAACAAGGAAAAAGCTATTACTAATGTAGGAGCATAAACAGCTATAACCTGAATTACTGAACAAGGAACCAGGCTATTACTGAACAGACTATAGATGGCATGAGCATAAACAGCTATAACCTGAATTACATAGTGCAGTGATATTCCACTGTAACCAGGCTATTACTGAACCAAACTATAGATGGCAGGAGCATAAACAGCTATAACTTGTCAGCTATTACATAGTGCAGGAGCATAAACAGCTATAACCTGAATTACTGATGTAGTTGAATGTGTCTAGAGACCCACTTGAATGGATTCTACATTAGAAACCAACTTGAATCAGAATCAGTAACGCATCTTCAGGTTCATTCAAGATTAATCAGTAACAAGATTAAAGCATCTTCAGAATCAGTGACAAGATAACATAACGCATCTTCATAATCAGTAACAAGATTCCCTTGTTCCACGAGCTTAGACAAGATCTGAACAAGATAACATAGCGCAGAAGAGTGGCATCACAAGATCTGAACAAGATAACATATGCGACGGGAGGAGAAGAGGAATATAGGGGAGGGAGGGAGGAGAAGAGGAATATAGGGGAGGGAGGTCCTCACCGGCGTGATGCGACGGGAGAGGGAGGTCCTCGCCGGCGTGATGCAGACCTGTGCTGTGGATTGTAAGGGTTAGGGTTTGGAGAAATAGATAGGGTGGGGAGGGAGAGGGAGAGGGAGAGGACGATGGGAGCAGGAGATCCTCACCGGCGAGGATGCGGTGGCCGGAGGCGAGGCGGCGGCTGCGTCGCGTGAGATCGCGAGGGGAGGACGACCTGGACGACGAAGGAGGGTATCGGATAACCAGCGGCTGGGAGCGGTAACGAGGTTGGGAGGGAGCGATATCTGATACCGCTGCGATCGATTACGGAGTGCCCTAACCAAACGCAAGTTACGCCGTCCGGTAGCGCCGTTAACTGTTACGGGCTCAAAAACGCCTAACCAAACAGCATCATAGCTCCTTCCGGCTCCCCGGTTCCTCGCCAGAAGTTCCCAAACCCCGCGCCGCCGAGGCCGAGCGAGCCACCCCTCCAAGACTCTCCTCCCGCCGAGCCGGAGCACGCCGCCACCTCGAAGGAGTTCTTCCCCCTCCCGCTCTACTGGATTGGCGAGGAGCGGAGATCCTCTTCTGCTTGTAAGGAATCCTAACTTTTTTTTTTTGCGGGGAAGCGGGGAACCCTAGTTTGCCTGGATTTGTTGTTCTTTGCTGCGAGCAGCCGAATCTAAATCTTTCCTCCTTTAGTTCTGGGGTTTGATACTCCAATCCGTCCCGCTAGGTGTGGATTTAGGGTTTAGGGTTGGTGCTAACCTGATACATGCATCCGTGGTTCGATTGGATGCACAGCCGGTGGAGGTGGATGGCTAATCTGTAGCAGCTGGTAGGGTTTCTGTGCTTGAGCCGAGCGAAATCCGGCTCAAGTCTCGTTCGCAATGAAGAGGACATGGTCGATTTTGATCAGAAAAAGTAGTAGGATTTCCCCCTTGTCTTGGTTGTTTTTGGTGGAGGAGAGGAGAGGAGGCGACGCTGGAAAGCGTATAATTTCTTCTTATCATAGATAGGCAGACATGAGAGCAGGTGGTGTGGTGAGATGTTTTGCCTTCAAGTTGGCTAGTCTGTAGCAGTCAGTGGGTAACTGGGTTGGGTGAGTTGAGCCTGATCCAATGCCAAGTTTCTCTCACCAACAAAAAACTAGGCATATTTCTTTACTTTAGGCCCGGTTTGGTACGGTTTTAGATTCTAGTAGAAACGGAAACGGTTCCAGATTCTTGGTAGAAACGTTTCAGGCAGAATCAGAATCACTGCTTGGAAACCGTTTGGCTAGCTGTCTGGATTCTGTGAATCGGGGTGGAACGGGGTTGAGGGTGATTCGGCCCCGGCGTAGAAAAAGAAGAAACGTTTCGAGGAGAATTGTTCCGAGCTTTAGCCCGTTTGGTTGGGTTTCTCCCACATTCTAGTAGAAACGGCCCGGTTCCAAATTGCCAAACGGGGCCTTAATCAGAAAGGAAGGTCTCCCCCTCCCCAGTCTCAATGGGGGTAGGGGAGGAGATGCGCCAAAACCTAGAATTTCTTCTTGCCCTATTGTGCAAACACAATGCATTGGTGGATAGATAGATTAGACACATAGCACTCGGCGAGGAGATTTTTTTTCAGTTTAAGTTTGTGGTTGCAGTTTAGTTGAGTTACTTATGTTCCGACCACTCTGTTCTTTAATTTTGTTTTGGCAGTTGGCAGCCGTGCCAATCTCCGGAAGACTCTTCCTGTTTTTTGTGTCATCATTTGATGCGGTTTAATGGCGAGTAATATGCAGCCTTCTGGGCCCCCGCAGGTAAGCGCTGTCTCCTGTTGTATGTAAGATGGTGATTCTCAGTGCGAAGGTTTTATTTTATTGTCTGTGGTGTCCTGATGTTGTAAGCCTCTTTATTCCCTACCAAGCAGCCTCCCAGGCCTCCTATGATGGGTTCTAGTGCTCCGCCGCAAAATATGGGACCACCAATGCCCATGCAGGTAAAACTGGAACTTTGGATTTTTTTGCTTCTTTCTGCAGTATGCACCTTTGTAATCTTATGTTAGGTTTCTTATATTGCTATTTTGTGCTCCAACCTTTGTAATCTTATGTTAGGTTTCTTATATTGCTATTTTGTGCTCCATTTTCAGTTTAGGCCGGTGGTTCCTCCACAACAGCCTCAGTTCATGCAACCGGCGGCACAACAGTTTCGACCTGTTGGTCAGGCCATGCCAGGAGGTAATATTGGCATGCCAGGGCAGATGCCACATTTTCCGCAACCTGGGCAGCATTTGCCTCATGCCGGTCAAGTTCCACCCACATCACAAGCAGTTCCTATGGTGTATCAGCCGGCTAGGCCTATGTCATCAGCACCTATGCAGCCGCAGCAGCAAAATGCGTTCCCTGGTGGCCATTTGCCCACCATGGCTGCCCCTATGCCGCCTCCGTCTTATACAGTAAGTATTATTATCTTTGTTGCAGTTGTTATTTGCAAAGCTCACTGTATTTCCTTGATGTACGCATTTCGAGTTTTTGCTATTAGCATATATATAATGCTTCTCTTTGCTGAGAAGTTATTAATGCTGAAATGCTACATTTCAGTATCAACCAACATCGGTTCCTCCTGTAGTTCAACCGTGGGGCACAACTCCGGGTCAGAGTGTACCTCTTCTGACACCACTGGTGCAGCCTGGGCATCAGCCCATGTCAGCTTCAGCTGCATTGCTTTCAGTAAGTAATACAGGACCTCTGGTAATGTACATCACTTAACTTTTATCTAGTATATAAATTTAAGACCTATTGCATCATTCAATTTTTTCTAACATATAAAACTGGATATCCTTGACTGTGCAATAATTCAGTTTGCAAATGCCCAGGTCAGCTCCACTGAACCTAGCTCTTTGGATTGGCAAGAGCACACTTCAACTGACGGGAAAAAGTAAGTCATCTTTGTATTACTTTAATTATTGCATATTTTTGGTCTTTTTTGCTTTGCTTGCTATTTTTCTTTATCTAGGTACTATTACAATAAGAAGACAAGGCAATCAAGTTGGGAGAAACCCGCTGAGTTGATGACACCTTTGGAGGTTATTTGTTCTGCGTGCTTATATGCCCCATTTATTTTTTCTTTGCATTGCTATTGTTGACTTTTCTTCTCTCAAGCCTTAACCTGTAATTTCTATTTTCTATTTCAACATATTGATGTTCATTTACCAATTTCTGCAAACAATAGTTGCAGAATAACCATGGGGTTATCATATGATGTTTAGCTGGTACAATTCACATGTGAGATTGCTATGTTCAATGATTCTATGTTCAGCAATTAAGTTTTAGAACTTCGCTTATGTATTTATCTGCATCAGTAACATATTCAACTATTGCATTTTGTGCCTGCATTTGTAGACTCATTTTTTCACAGGACTCATAAGTCATATGCAAAGTTTAATAATTTATAAACACTATGGAACAATAGTTATATGATTCTGCTTTCTTTTATCAGCGGCATTAGCAGTTTAGCACCCTGATCTCTTTCCTATGATAAGTGCTATACGTTCTATTCCCATTTTATCTAGTTTTGGTTTTCTATCCCTCTATAATAATTTTGTGTCAATTTTTGTAAAAGAGCATTTACAATGATCCAATAATGCATTCGTAATTTCCCCCTCCAGAGGGCAATGCATATTAATGCGCTTTTTTGGTGATGCACCAGAGGGCTGACGCCGCAACTGAATGGAAAGAATTTAATACACCGGAAGGACGAAAGTAAGTTCATATTGGAAATAATCTCCACCAATGTTTTGTTATTTGGTTTGCAAGTCACGGGTTTTGTTTGTTTATTGTGTGTTCTCACTAGTCACTTCTATTGTTTCAGGTACTATTACAACAAAGTGACAAAGCAATCCAAATGGTCTATTCCTGATGAGCTAAAGGTTTTTGTTCTTTTCATGCGACATCTATTTTTGTCTAAATTGATATTAGAATACTTCTACAATTACTTTTGTCTTTCTGTTTAGATTGCACGTGAATTAGCAGAAAAAGCATCAAATCTACAACCGGATCAAGAAACAGAAAGAACTCCTGGTGCTCCTGTTGGATCAACTTCTATTTCTGCAGAGCCTTCTTCTGTACCTGCAAACCAGTCATCTACAGTAGGTATAGTGACTTCAAGCACACATGATGCAGCAGCAAACTCTGCTCTTCCTAGTACTGGCCCATCACACAATGTGGACAGCACTTCTTCCTATGTTGCCACGCAAAATGGTGGTCCAAGCAGTGCTGCTGTTGCCCCTGTTACAATGAGCACAGAAGTTCCATCAGTTGCAAGTGACGCAGGGCCAAGCAGGTATTTGCAGATGTTTTAACGTTTCCCCTCAATTCTTTCTCACACCATTTGAATGCAGCTGATACGCGTTTGTTTGTTGTATTGTGCAGAAACAATAATGGAAATTCATCTCTACCAAGCACTATTGACAAACAAGATGCATCTGCTGAAGATCTGGAGGTATGTTTTGGTACATTTTCACATATTTTGTTTGGTAAATTAGCAAGTGTATGGTAACCGAGTCAATCTACTTACAATATTAATAGAATAATTCCGTTCCTCCATTTTGTGCAAGGCCTGCATTGTTACGATTTGTCTCTGATCATCTTACCGTCATAATATTTATCATTGCTTAGATTCGCATGTGAGCTACCTTTACAACATCAACCTTGCATGTTACATGGCTCATAGCTCTTTTTTTTTTTGGTTTCCTCTGTTCTCTGGGGGAGGGGGGGGGGTTGTTTTGGGAATATTTTAGTTCTAATTTGGACTAAATCCCAAGGATTTGTACCCACATTCCCCTATCCAAATTTGGTTTCCTCTGTTCTCTAAGGGGGTGTTTGGATGATGGTAGTTTTTGCTTATGTTGTACCATTAGTTGCTCGTGAAAAGCATCTCTCTCTCCACATTAACACCGTTTCCTCTTACTGCTCTGCAGGAGGCGAAAAAGACAATGCCAGTTTCAGGGAAGATCAATATCACTCCACTGGAGGAGAAAGCAAGTGAAGAAGAACCTGTGGTTTACGCTAATAAGTTGGTGAGGAAGACTAGTACAGAATCACATTATGAATCATCGATTCATTTACAAGTGTTAAACTATTAATCTAATTTATATTTCTATTTTTTTAAATGTAGGCAGCAAAAAATGCATTCAAGTCCCTACTTGAATCAGCAAATGTTGAGTCTGATTGGACATGGGACCAGGTATGTAACTTTAATTGAATTAATATCAATTAATGATGCCTGACAGCGATAATATTCCCAGGCTATGAGAGTTATCATAAATGACAAAAGATATGGTGCTCTGAAAACTCTTGGAGAGAGAAAACAAGCTTTTAATGAGGTTAGCCTTTTCTTTCTTATATGATGGCGATATCATGGAATTCTGAGGGTCATAGTTGTCATGGTGTCAGCTAGTCGACGACATTTCATCCAATCGGCCACAATGTTCCCCTAGGCGCTAGGCGGGCGGCAGACCGGTGCCTAACGCCTAATCGCCGCCTAGGCGGAGAAAATTGACCTAGGTGGCTAGGCGGGAGGGAGCGGCCTAGCGCCTAGGCGAGCTAGGTGGCCGCCTAGGGGAACAATGGCAAGCCAACAGTGGACGACAGGGCTGCTTGTGGCGACCCGTATAATTAGCCTAGGGTAATTAACATCCACTCTGTCATTACCCTAAGTTAATTACACGAATCTCAATATAGTAGCTAACAAAGTACCGGGCGTCCCAGTACTTTATCAGTTACTGCGCCGTGTTCAGAGTGTTGCAGCAAAACAATAATTAGAGAATGAATTGAAATATATTACATTCTAGCCACACATAGCTTACATGTCTAGTACAATAATTTTACATCGAGTCCAAGTACAACAAAAATATAATACAACTTATAATTACCCCAGCGACTGTCTAACACCAGATGACGGTCTCGTAGAGTCCCTACTCCTGGTTGCAGTAGTAGTCGTCCGCCGATAGGTCCTGGTCCTGCAGATCACCCTCACTCCAGGTCTCATCGGTGGATCCATTGAACTCACCCATGGTTGTCACGGCGGTAAGGCGTCCGCGGCGTGCCAGGACCTTTTTACCTTTTAAAAGGTTAAGGCGTGAGGCGAGGCGACTTTTTAGACATGTATGTAAGGCGAATAAAAACAACCAAATTGCAACATAATAAGACATTAAAGTTTTGCACGGACGCCATGACAACCATGGTTCAATAAACTGTTTTGCACTAGAAAACTGGAATCAGTAAAGTGGCCTTCTTACCCTCTTCTAGTAGAAGCCCATGGGTAAAAAGGTAAAATACAAAGATCAGAAGAGATAAGAATAGAGCACAGAGCCAACCTGGAGACAACCAAATAGCAGCTCATTTCCTTTCTTTCCCCAAACCAAGAAAGAGCAAGAGAGCAAGAGCAAGCCTCAGAGGGGCACAGAGCAAGAGCAAGAGCAAACCTGCACGAGTAAGACCACCGAAACCACCTCAAGAGCAAGAGCAAACCTGGAGAGCAAGAGCAAGAGACCTGGAGATCGACCTGGAGAGCAAAGCGAGCCGGGTTTGGCGGAGCGGGCGCGACGACGACGGCCGGAGGTCGGGCGGAGTGGAGCACGGGGCGGCGAGCACCTGGGCGGACCACCGATCAGGAGATCGCCAGCGCTGACGGCTGGCAATGGAGATCATGAGCGACGCCGCGCGACGGAGGTTCGGCCTTCCTTCTCCTCAAGGCCGACTTTCTAGCCCCGAGTCCCCCTATGGCGGGCGCCATAGCTCAAGGCGTCGCCACGGACGCCTCACGGACGCCTCAGACGCCTCAGGCGAGCTCCGCAAGGCGTCCGCCGTGGCGTCTGCTCAAGACCGCCACGACGATAAGGCGACGCTTAGGCGTCCTTTCAAGGACGCCATGACAACCATGAACTCACCTTCTAAGAAGAGGGAGAATTAAGCAAGAGTGATTATAATGTACTCAACAAGCATTAATAACATCATAATGACATGAATTTTTCTCTCCTTTTTCCACAGAAGCTCACTTAACCTCAAATTCAGATATTTATTAAAATAGTTTGTTAATTTTAAAGGTTGGCCATTTTAATTAAAGAAAAGGACCACTAGCACTTGTATACGAGACAGCTTAAGCTTCCGTAGCCTCCAATCCAGGAGACAGGCTTGAATTCATGATTTTAACCCTACGCAGGTTGGTATCACTTTACCCATAGTGACCCTCACAAGAGAGGCCCCAGAATGTTTATTACTAATCCTAGGCTGTCCCACCAGACTCGCAGATAGCAGTTGTACTCTGGCCAACTACACAACAGTAAATCAGTCCATGGCTTCAATATAGCGCCACCTTTTGGCGAATCCCTATGGGCCTCTCGGCATATCCCACAGGGATGCCCGTAATAACAACTTACGCAATGTGGAGATCTAAGACCTTTATAGGGCAACCTTTTCTGACCGATTCCACACACTATGGTTGATACTGTAATTACGGTTCATTGCCCAAGTGTAGTTTGTTTATCCTTATATTATAACCTATGTAGAGGGCCCTACCGGCAATGACAATCCTTCTTATCGGCACCCTCTACCCACCATAGTAATTATACGCCAACAGCTCCTTTCGTTGGATGAGACGATTCATTAATTCACAATTATACCACAAACATCAATTCCACTTTTCTCAACCACATCTCCATCCGCAATTGATTTAAGATTTTTCACTTTCATAAATAATCATTTTCCATGCATGAGTAATACACTTAATATACTGAAATCAATTCTAAAGACTTTTAATAAAATTGCTCAAAGGAATTCTTGCCTGGTATAGAGTTGAAAGGTGCGTCCTCGCTTGAAATGCTGGGGGGGAGGTCTGGCAAGTTCGACTCGGGACCTGACAATTACAACGTATTAAATCTATGGATTTCAACCCATAGCAACCTTACGGTGCCCGAAGGCTATGGGCAGCGCCTTTTTGTCTAAACCCGCTACTTGAACCACATTTTATTATTCTAGCAGCAATAAATACAGCAATTCAATTAATACCAAGTTTTACCGCTTTACACATTTATTAAGTACTGAACCACAGCTTTTAGAAATTAGATAAATTTTTTCCTACGATCCTGTTACGGTGATTTAACCTACGCAGTTCGCACGGAGGACAATTCTTTCTACCTTTCCCTTTTCTTTTTCTTTTCTCCCTTTTCTTTTCCTCTTCTTTCTTCTTTCTTTTTCTTTCCCTTTTCTTTTCCCCTCTCCTGGCCGAAGCCTTCGGTCTCTTCGATTTCTTCTCCCAGTTGCCTCGCCTCTACTCCTCTCCCCTGAGACTGAATCCCCTCCGGTCCCTCGCTGCTGCGCCGGTCACCGGCCGCCGCCAATGTCGCCGCTCCCCCACGCCGGTTCCTCTCCTCCCCCTACTCCTTTCTCTACTCGGCTAGATGCCGAGCTCCCTCCCTCTTTTCTGCTTTCCACTTGGGCCGACTGCCTCCTCTCGCTATGGCCGAGCTCTCCCTGGCCACCACCCTCCCGATCTACCCATCTATGCACTTCCAACAAGATAGTAGTATTGCTACTGCTACTAGGAATGCTATGAATGGCTGTGTACCTGATGGTTGGATTTTGGGGTGTTCGGTTGACAAGGAAAGAAGAGGTTGTCGGCTCTGGTCTTGGGGGTTCCTCCTTGTTCGACTGGCTCTTGGGGATCCTCCCTGTCCCAGCTGTTCTTGGGGATCTTGCTCCAGTTTGTCTTGGGGATCTTGCTCCAGTTCGTCTTCGGTTTTGGGTGGCTAGCTCATGGTAGTGTGGCTCTCTCTTTGCTTTGGGTTCTTCTATTGCTCTTTGGTTGGAGAGAGGAAGAATGGGAGAGGCTTGCTGGCTTGCCTTGCTTGGTTGTGCTGGTAGGGATTTAATGGGTGCTCCCCTCTTGCTTGCTTTTGGCTGGTCCTCCCGATGTGCTCTGCCATACCTTGCCTCGATCGTTGAGTTGCACCAGGGGGAGGCTCCTATTGTGCTGGCGGGAAGGGTTGGGGCTTGGTCAAACTTACGAAGTAACCGTGCTTGGCTTTTACTGCGTGACAAAGGGCTGGCTACTATTTGGTTCCTAAATGCTATGGACACCCGCAGTCCTTACCAGGTAAGTTACAGTTGCCGAGTGATGAACCCGATCTAGTGAGAGGTGCCGACTCGGTCCCAACAGGTTTGATATCTCGGTGATCGATACCTTACCTGCGGGTCTGACGGCAATCCTGTTTTTAATCTATTCGTTCTATTCGTTATTTTATTTTGAAGTAAGCAAGATACGCCGATTACTATTCCAATTACTCACTAATGCTATTACCTGTCTAATTGATATTCTAGGGCATTACACTGCTCACCTCGACTAGAAGTGGTTTGCGAGAGAGGGGCTCAGATATGGCCTTTGGGTGAACCGAGAGAGAGGGGGAGGGGGACGGAGAGAGAGAGATGGCTCAAGCCTGCGAGAACCCTAGCCGCTGCCTGCCCTTGACCCTCTTCAAGTCGCATCTGTCGCCGCCACTCGAAGGCACATTGCCGCTTCCCTGTCTTCTGCCTTCACATCGCGGTCACTCCTCTCCCTCTCCTTTCTTCTCTGTTTCTCCCTCTGTCTTGCTCTCTGCTTTGCCACTCGTCTCTCTGCTGCTTGTGGTGTTGGATGCTGCTGCTCACCACCCTATTTGCTCTGCTACTGGAGGTGGCAGCTTAGTGGTATTATTAGGGCACAGTAGGAGGGAGGGGATGACTTAGATGGGCCTTTGGGCTTTAGTGAGGTTGTGGGCTGAGTGGGTAGTGGCCCATCCGTCATCTAATCTTACTATTTTCTTTGCTATATGTGTTAGATGTGCTGATTTGGCCAATATACCTCATCGTCTAATCTCCGTCTATGCAGGCGCCTAGACGTCCTGGCACCCTTGGGTCGCCACGACGGACTGGAGTGCCGTGACAACTATGTTGAGGGTCATATCATTTTTAGGTTTTGCAGTAAATGGTTCACTGAGGATAATATCTGTTGTTTTTGCAGTACTTAAACCAGCGGAAAAAGCTTGAAGCTGAGGAAAGACGTGTCAAACAGAGGAAAGCACGTGATGATTTTCTCGCAATGCTGGAAGTAAGATAGCTCTAGAAAGGTTTCCCCTTTTTCTTTTCTTATTACTTCTACCGTATTGAATGTGTTATTGTGTATTTCAGGGATGCAAGGAACTTACATCATCGACGAGATGGAGGTATATTATCAAACTTCAGGCTACTTTTTGGATATGGCAACCATATGCAACAGAAAAGCGCTTTTCATAAGTTGCTCTAATAATTAGTGTTTTTATTTATTAGTATTGCTTCTTTCTATTTCTGTTCTAGACACACTTAGCTTTGTTTTTCGCTGTGCAGCAAAGCAATAACTATGTTTGAAGATGATGAAAGGTTCAATGCTGTTGAGCGTCCAAGGGAGCGTGAAGATTTATTTGAGAACTATCTTGTGGAGCTACAAAAGAAGGTTATATGAGATAGAAACTCTTGACTTAAAATAAACTTCGGTAGTTATTATTAAAGTTGGAAGATCATGATAACTCATGCAGCTCATCCGTTGAGAATGGAGACATCGGTGAAGCCTGCGCTGTATTTGTTTGTTTCATGGTCGTCTGTCCTAGCCTCCTGGGAACAGGCCTAAAAAAGCTTACGTTTGCAATTTATTCTAGTTTTATGGCTTTATCTCACAGATTTCAGTAAGGTTATGAATGTTGTCAACTTTTCATATATAGCCAGCTGGATATTTTGTATGTTTAAAGTAGGGAAGCTGGAGCATGTGTTTCTTCATGGTTTTGGTAATTTGCTTTTGATGTTAAACTGTTGCTTCTTAGATAAAACATCATATGCACTTTATGAAGGAATGGCCTCATACTAGGATGGGTTGGACCCAGGTTTTTGGAAATTGGACTGGCCCCTAAAACCGGAACATTGTCAGTTCTGCTTTTTTACTGGAAACCGGCGGGTGTTTGGCCAGAAAACTACGTCCCTCCCATCACCTCCCTTGTTGTAATTATGAATGCCTTGTTGATGGACTAACTGTTTCCATTCCTTAATCATACAAGAAATAGGATTGGATGATCCTATGACCAATCCATTCCTCAAACCAAACACATCAGTTTCTCACATTAATAATGGGCTTCTGGCCTTTTAATTTCCACTGTTGATAATAAATTAGCTTTATGACATGAATGCCACATACTGATCTTGATCTAACAAGTATTGTATTGTAGGAAAAAGCCAAGGCTGCTCAAGAACACAAAAGGCACGTAGCGGAATATAGAGCCTTTCTTGAATCCTGTGACTTTATCAAGGTTATTTCTTTGGTATTATCATTTGGTTAATTTAGTATGCTCAGAATTTCATCATTGAGAATTCTTTTGATATGCCTGCAGGCGAACACCCAGTGGAGAAAAGTTCAAGATCGGCTAGAGGATGATGAACATTCTTCCCGACTAGAAAAGATTCATCGCTTGAATATTTTTCAAGTTAGTATTTTCTACACCTATATCAACTTTTGTCATCTTCGGGTTCAACTATAGATTTTTGTGCATTACAGGAGTATATACGAGATCTGGAGAGAGAAGAGGAAGAGCAGAAGCGGATTCAAAAGGTATTTCAGTTTCGTTTGTTATCACTTCTATAACCCCATTGTTTTAGTCTATGGTTGTTAGTTACGATAGTATACAAATGCAGGATCACGCAAGGAGACAAGAGAGGAAAAACCGTGATGAGTTTCGCAAGATGTTGGAAGTACATGTTGCTGATGGCACACTTACTGCAAAAACTCAGTGGCGTGACTACTGTGCACAGGTTCCTGAAATATTGTTTTTGGTAATAAGATAAAATGATAAAACAATTTTGTCCTGATTCTTTGCATGCTATGAATTTACAGGTAAAGGATTCACATGCTTACTTGGCTGTAGCCTCAAACACATCTGGTTCCATGCCAAAAGAGCTCTTTGAAGATGCCATGGAGGAGCTTGATAAACAGGTTACTTTCTGAAAATTTTGAGTATATTCTTGTAATTTTTTATCAATATATAAATTGTCATTATACTATTGTTGTTTATTTTGGTACTTGGATGAGGGGTTCCGGCAATGTATCGAAGATCTACAAACTTCGATAAACCCTGCACTGAAACATTATTTAAAAAGCATAAAACTAATCATTTATTTAAATCAATGGAACATTGTGTGGAACTTAAATCATTTTGTTGGAGAAAAAAATGCCAATTCTAAACTACTGACATCTGTACCTTGGTTTGTTATTTCTGGGATGCTCTAATCTTCAGTTACTAGTAAATAGTAAAATAGATATTTTTCTTCTAAACAAAACCTTGCTCTTCAACCACTTCCACCCCTCCAAGAAACACTTAACAAGCGCAGTGGGGTTTTGGAACAGCGTTTTGATTTTTGAAGATGAGATTATATCTGTCAGATGATGCAATTTTTGTTCATTCAATAAGGATTGCCATCATTTTTCCTTGCCGATCCATATGATAATCCTGCACTTTTTGTTGTTCAAATTCAAATAGTTACGTCTCAATCAAATTGATGTAACAATGAAACTTTCTTGTACATTGTGCTCATTCGCATGCAAACTCTTCTTTAGGGTGCCCATTGCTTTCAGCAATCAGCAGTTACAATCTTGGTATTAAATATATTTTATCAATTGAACATTTTCTGTAAATTCATAGTTAATTTATGCTTATATTCATGATTGGAAAAAAAAAATCTACTATGTCTTTCATTCTGTTCTATTCGTGAAGGATGTCCCTTGAGAGACGTGTTCGTTATTTTTCTGCACAAACTGATGGTTTCCTGCTATCTTTTTTATCTCAGTATCAAGATGACAAGACCCTAATTAAAGACGCAGTGAAGTCGGGAAAGGTACATTTTCTTTCCATATTTTTCCGCTTGTAGCAAGTAGTGTGCTTCATTTTACTATACAGTATTCATGCAGCATATATTTGTCAAACTTATGGTTGACAACCTTCTTATTTCTTCTAGATTCCTGTGACGACCTCATGGACATTGGAGGATTTCCTAGCTGCTGTTACAGAGGATGATACTTTTAAAGGAATATCAAACATAAACATCAAGGTTTGGTGCGAAGTTTTGATCAATGTTTTTTTTTTGGTAGTGATTGCCCTATTGAGAACTATTGACTATTGACTACATTTTCCTCGCTGATAGTGTTGTTTATCTTTTCTGGATGTGCTACAGCTTATTTATGATGACCAAATTGAAAGGCTCAGGGAAAAGGAGCTAAAGGATGCTAAGAAGCGCCAGCGACTGGGTGAAAATTTTTCAGATCTTCTGTACTCGATCAAGGTATTAATAGCATATTACATTATTTGCCACAACAGTTGCTTGCCTTCATTGAATGTACTTGCTGTACTTAGTAATAAAGTCCAGGTTAAGCGTACGAGTGTAGGACAGAATATGTTTTGAGGTCTAACAGCCTAACGGGTAGTTTTCATGGTTTGCCAACATGATCCGTAAGTGCATTTTTACTTATGTTTCACATAGCACTATTTGTCAATTTCATAATAAATTTTATTTTGTAAACAATGTTATAAAGCTCAAGCGATGGTAAATGGTAATATTGTGATTAATTTACATATTAATTAAGCGTTATGTCATAATCTGCATGGTAATCTTATAGGAAGTCCGGTCATTGATTATAAAATACCTTGGAAAATTGGCTGTACTTGGTTGTTTACTGGTTAAATTGTATGCTGTATCACTTCTATATATATGTACTAATATTCTAATAATTATGGGTGCAAATGGGGCAGGTTGGGCCCACTTGAGATCTTCCCTGTGGTACCTAAGTAGGTACTTTGGGTCATTGGTTGGCCTGACCCTCAATCCTTCCCTGGCTGGAGGAACCCTTGGGGTACTGTTGGCCAGCCAAATTGGCTGCCCTCTGTTCATTTAACATGATCTATTGGGCTGATTAAAACACTTGTTTACTTATGGCTCTTTTCTGTTCTCATCTTTTGAGGACGTGCAGAATACAATTCACACCTTTGGACAAAACATTCACAAAACAATATTCGATCAGCAATTTTATTAAGAGCAGATCAACAAAATTGTTCACAAATTTGGTTTGGCTGTTTATACCGAGATACATTCTTCATGTTCGCCATCCTCTAGTCTTCCATACCAAATCACATAAATTTCATTTGTTCCATTGGAAATAACCCTCATGCCTATGATCTCAAAAGTAGCCAGAATCTAAAAATTGTATAAAACATGTAAAACTGAATGTTTTTAAAACTAATGGATCAGAACCTGAGAATTTTTGTTTTGGAGTCATCACAATCTCTTGTAAAGAACCAGAAAACAGTTTTTAGAAGTTATTTTTTTTTTAAAAAAAATAGGTACAACCTCTCCATCATAGTTGTCATGGCAGTCCGGCTAGGCGCGGCAAGCCTGTAGCGCCTGGACGCCTAGGCGATGATTAGACGATGAAAATAATAAATAATCTTATATGACATGGAATTAAGTCGAATATGAAGCATGGCCACCATATGCTTTGAATTAAGTCTTATATATTTGAGACTATACCCAAAACTCCATATAAAAGATCTCATATGCTTCGAATCACCAAATTGAAAGCAAAAATAGTATTTGTAGTAAGCCCAACACTCCAATAAAAGACTACCAGTAGGGAGCGAAGAACATATACACAGAAAAGAAGATACTGTTCTATCCACGAGATTATGAAGATGTATAAATGTGTAACTTCAATGCTTACCTCTTCTTGTAACTTCAATGCTTACCTCATCAAGAAGAAATTGATACATATCTCCTGACCTGGCAGAAGTGGCGGTAAGCCAGCAACATCAACGCAAAGCAGAATCTGGCAACATAAGACAAGGAAACAACAAACAATTAACTGTTTTGCAGAAAGCAAAAAATTCAGTGGAGGTGCAGAAATATACCTCATATGAAAGGAAATTAGAGATGACAAGCAACTAGGCAAGCAAATAAGTATTTCCAAATAGAAAGGCATAAGTAGTTCCAAATAGGACAACAAAAGATACAACTAGTTCCACATAACACAACAAAGTATCAAAGTTCATAAATCATAACAAACGTGAAAGGCCACATCACTGAGTGAAATAGTAGCAATTTCACTCATCATCCAACTCCAAATTATGCCTCCTTGATATTTTCTTCACGGTCTCTTGAGAAGGAATTTGCGGTGCTTGACCGAAGCCATCTTCAACATCCTCGTCATCACACACCAATGTTGTCAAGGCGACAAGGCGAAGCGAGGCGCCAGCCCATCGCCTGGACGCTTAGGCGATTAGGCGAGGATTACGCGAAGGTCAGCATTTTCAATATATCACATTATCACCAATACAAATATACCTTGTATGGATGCAAATAAATAACATGACAAGATGCCAATTAAGTAGAGAAGCAAATACAAGTCTTAAACAAGTAGATAGCAACATTACTACCAATAGCTAATATTGTTTAGAAGGACAAATCATGCAGTCACCACAACTCCACAAGTCCATAAGAAAATCATAGTCACAATCACCAAAACATGCAATCTCAAATATCTAGTTCTAATTCGAAAACATTCAAATCCTCATTTGATCCATCTCCACCAGTCCCATCATCATGAGGACTAGGTAGAGCCCCATAATCATCATCAACATTCTCATCGTCGGTCAAAAGAGGCTCAACTTCATGTTCATCATCTTCATTGTCCAAGTCAAACTCTTCAACAACACTTGATGTAGAACCACTTCCATGACGACGAGAGTAGGGGATGATTCCTTCATGCGCTCTCCTAGGAACATTACGGCCCTCAAAGTTGCATGATGCATCTATGGTGTCATCATCATGGGACCATAAAAGATCCTCCCCACTGTGAACTTGTTGGGCATTTGCATCAACCCATTCGTTGTCCCATTGAAACTCATCTAGGAACAAAGGGTTATAATTGGTTCCTTCTTCACGGCGCATTTTAAATCTATTGGCAATTTTCTGGTTGTATTGAGCATACACCAAATCATTCAACCTTTGGTGTTCTAATTGGTTCCTTTTCTTGGTATGGATCTACAAATAAGAGAGGTAAACAAGGATAATTTTAGATGGTTCAAAACTAAATTAAAACATCAAAGACCTAAGATGCGCTTTGCAAATGCTTGAAGCTCGAATGTCAAGCCCCCAAATGCAATCCACCAATCAACTAAAATTTGAAACATGGTAAATTAGTAATCAAATCCCATGTTAGAGTCTTAAAAGCTTAAGAAGAGATAGAAGTACTAACGAGGATTCTTCGTTTTGTAAGCTCTAATGGCCATTGGCTTTCCAAAGCCACCTCGCAGATTGTGATAGATATCGGCTTGGTCACTTATTTTGCAAAGCTTGTCTTCATCATTGTGGAACATCTTCTCAAGTACATCATTGAACATCAACCTCAACATAGACGCTTGTGCCGCATCTTTCTCCTTGATTTTGTAGTATTTTCCTGGGTTCAAGAATAATGCAGCCCCATACAATGTTTGCTCCATTTGATCGTAATTGCCATGACTTTCCTAAGCAATGGTTGCTTAGTTGCTAAACTATCGGTGATCTTCCCTTTTGCGAAATCCATACTTGCATAAGCCTCAACCATTGCCAACCTCATCACCATCAACTATCCGTAGCACAACAAGAAGCGGCTGTGATGCTCTTATGCAATCCTCCACTGCATTCCAAAATCTAATAGCGATCACAATTTCATGAACCTTTTTCCTAGCCTCTGTGCTTGAGAGATTGCACCTAGTCCAATCTATACTAGTAAATAGATGCCTCAACACATCTCTGTTCTTGTACAAGCTCTGCAACGTGAGAAAAGATGTGGCGAATCTAGTAGCCGTAGGCCAAGATCATTAGCATTTGTCAGCTCACTCGTTGAAAGTAGCCTCCCATGCCTATAGATAAATGTAGTGACCCGCTTGGCATTATCAATTGTCTTCTTGAACTCCGGTAGCTTCCCGATGTCCTCCAACATGAGGTCCAAGCAATGTGCAGCACAAGGAGTCCAAAATAGAGCAGGGATCCTCTCCATTAGAATTCTCCCTGCTGCTTTGAAGTTGGCACCATTGTCCGTCACCACCTGAACAACATGTTCCTTGCCGATCTGCTCAATTCTTGCCTCAAGCAAATCTGCTAGCATCATTGCATTAGCTACTTCACTTGATTCATCAACAAACTCCAAGAAGGTCCCCGCCGAACAGTTCACATGAAAATTGATCAAGTGTCTTCCCCTCCTATCTGTCCATCCATCAGACAAGTGTGCAACCAACAGCTTTCCAATGTCTCTTGCTCCAACCTCAACTTATTAGTCTCCCTCTTTGCCTTCCCAAGTAACGGCACCCTCAAATCATTGTATGAAATGTTATTGAAATCGGGTCCATATTCCCGATGGCATTGAATGGAATGCCACTCATAGAAGAATGCATAGCAGCGACGGTTGGAGCAGACGATGCTGGGGACTACCAGGCGACGGCGCGATGCAGACCAGAGCCTGCGGAGGCGGGGGAGGCAGGATTGGGCGGCGGATTTACCGATTTGCACCCGCCGGCGTTGGAGACGACGGAGGTGGCGGTGGCGATGCGTGGCGGATACCCTTGTCCTCAGCCGACTTGAGTCCCTCAGCTGACGGAGGTATGCACAAACCCTAACCTAGCCCATAACGTTATCAGCTGACGGAGGTATGCGCAAACCCTAACCTAGCCCATAACGTTATCCCTTTGGCCTCTGCTCCTCCCGTACCCTAGTTGACCGTCCCAAGCTCGCCTGGCGACGCCTGGACGTCCCGGGCGACGCTTGGAACGTCTAGGCGTCCGCCTTGCTTCGACCAAGCGAGGCGAGCAGGGATGGCGAGCTTCCTCCGGCGCCAGGACGCCTAGGCGACGACTTGACATCAATGTCCCACACATACTTCTCTTCATCGGAGCCTAGCTCATGGGGGGTAGATGTAGCAACTCCACGCCTGGCATAATCCTGAACATCATCTCCGCAAGCTCTCCTAGGAAGGTTGCGACCCCGAAGGGAGGATGTTGCATCGACAACTTCATCAACATGATCCCATAAAAGATCATCCTCACCGACATGCACTTGTTCGGCGTCCTTATTGATTCATTCATTCTCCCATTGAAATGTTTCTAGGATCGAAGGAATAGAACCACTTTCTTCACGAAGCCTTTGAAATTTATATGTAGTGTTCAAAAAATCGGCCGATTAGCCGATTAACTTGTGTTCGGAGCCCTAACGATTCGATTTTTGTGTTTTCGGTGAAAAACTGGGCAGACCGATTAATCGGGCCTAATCGGGATTAGTCATATGCAGTTCTGTTTTGATTATTTGGACTTCTCACTAAAACAGTTTGATACTTTGTTTATTTCTTACAATATTTCTAATTGAAGGCTTGAAGCACACTCATGGATTTGTTTTCATTTATTGGTTATGTGGCTGTGAATATTTCTTTCAATCAAGCAAGCTACAACCTACATCAATATTACATAGCAAGACATCAAGGCATTACTTTTTAGTATTTTAGTAATTACACCAATATATTGCCCTTGCTGACCAACCGATTAATGGTTGGCC
Organism: Rhipidocladum racemiflorum; assembly: GCA_036346355.1. Lineage (NCBI taxonomy): Eukaryota > Viridiplantae > Streptophyta > Magnoliopsida > Poales > Poaceae > Rhipidocladum > Rhipidocladum racemiflorum. Next base: position 32,423,072 of record CM070589.1, on the reverse strand, counting down.
GATTAGTTCATAATCCTCCGACTAATCTCTAATCCTAGGCCGACCGATCAACTACCGATTAACGATTTCTTGAACATTGTTTATATGCGATCTGTGTGTGGTATTGAATGTAGACCAAGTCATTCAACCTCTTGTGCTCCAACCGGTTTCTTTTTTGGTATGAATCTAAAGTAAGAAGAATGGTAAAGTTTTAAGTTTGACATGTATCGAAACTGGTAAAGCTATAGGTTTGGAATACTTACAAACTTAAATGTAGTCCAATTGCGCTCGCAACCGGAGGAGGAATAACAAAGACCAACAGTCCACTTTGCAATCTTTTAGAGAGGCAAAGTATGGCCACCATATGCTTTCCACCAATCAACTGAAGCTAAGGTAAAATGTCATATTGAATGAATACACTTAGGATTTAGTAGGACTTACGAGGTTTATTTTTCGTTGCATGATTGCTAGCTCATTGTTGAAGCTACTACGGGTCTACTCATAGTCATCAACTAAGACATCCACACTGCATAGCAAGTCCCTATTACCATGACACATCTTTGCAATCACTAAATTAAATGTCATGCATAGGTGAGCTGCATAATCTTCATCCCTTCTCTAATATGTTAGAACCTAGATGGATTCAAAGACAAAGCAGCTCTATGTAGCTTTTGGTCCATTTGACTTTCCCACCGACTGTCAACAATGGCCAACACTTTATTGAGCAATCTTTCCTTGCAGCAAGGAAAGACTTTGTGGGACCCCAGATCTGCTATCTGGAATCTCATGTGTATTTTTGTACTAGTCCCAGATCAACGCCAGTACACAGTTCACAGTGATGTATCATAACCGAAAAGAACGAAATGTAAATATAAATACTAAGGCCGGAAAGCCACTTATTACAATACGAGGTCACATGACCTTAAGTTTACAGCAGCGGAAACAAGAACAAAAAGGTAAAGCCGAATAACTCCACAAGCGGACAACTGGGGAACGCACGCCTAGTTTTCTTGATGGCCCTCATCAAACTCCTCAGTGAAGTACACATCATCTTCCACAGCTAGGGGCGAAAACAGTACAGGAAATATCTGCCCAATCCGATCCTGAATCCGCTTAAAATCCGATCCGTATCCCAAATATAGCTATATACGGATCCGGATTCGGAGTCTAATATCCGGCGGATACAGTATCGGATCCGGATATTCAGATATTTCCTATTCGGATATCCGGATTGGACAGCAATATCCAGCGCATTTCGTCATATTTATTTTCAATATTAACCCATTTTTATTGGCAATAAAGTAGCATATTCTTTCTATGATGTCTATTAGGTTTGATTGATACATAACTTATTGATATAGTTATGTACTCATACGGTTTAATTCAACATATATTACTTTATATATGCATGCATTATTCGTATATCTTCATGCGTTTCCGACCCGAATCTGTCACATATCCGTCCCGTATTCGTATCCCGAATAACCCGGATTCGTATCCGTATCTAGCTAGCCCGTATCCGATTCCGACCCCGAAAAAAAATATGGGTTAGGATACAGGAAGAGCAATATCCGCCCGTATTCGACCCGTTTTCATCCCTATCCACAGCATCTTGGGAAGACTCTTATGATAAAGTTGAGTGTAGCATATGAGTACAAACGTACTCAGCAAGTCTGGTAAAGATGCATTATGCTGGGCTTTCGAAAGATGGCTTAATATGGTTATTTTGCTCAAAGCCAATTTTTAGCAAGCATTACTAGTATTAATTTTCACAAATCAGTTTTAACAATTATTTGTACAATTGAAATTATTTATAATTCTAGTGAAGGTTCTAGCCACCAACACTAGCATAGAGGCTCTATCCGCACATTTAAAAAGATCAAGATTAACCAACACATGACTTCATCTGTCATGACTTAAAACAGGTTCTAACCACCTGACTGGCTCAAACCGCCAGAAGCATATCTGAGAGTTCTAACCACTCACAGACCCCAAAACATCGGTTTTTAAACCAAAAACAAAGTCTACCAATATGAAAGCATTCTTTGCCCGCCTTTGATCGTAGGCACGACTATTAGATTAGTTTTATACTCTGTAGAGGTGTACAGCTTTACCCACAAGACATGATCGTCTCTTGTTGCCATGCAATTAACACAATTCCTTTGGTGTGTCGGCAGAGAGATCATGAGAAGGCCTTTACAATGCAACAATCTAACCCGGCTCCACCCGCTAAGGTTTCACCGCTGTTAGGGTTCCATCCATCCAGTACAGAAGCCCCCTCTTGCGCCGTATGGGAAAAACAACTTGCCTCCATCCGGCACTCACATTCTACCATTAGGCGAGTCTAAGTTAGATTATTACAAATTATTTAGCCAGGTCGTACCCATTTAGACGTGTGGTTGTACGGTTGTGCTTGGAATGGACAATCATAAGCGTCGGTCCTTAACTAAGGCGGTACTTGCACAAACCATGACTAGTGCTCCATCTGCACCCGCCAAACAAACCAATCCGCCCAAGTACGAATCATTTTTATTTTTATTTTTATTTTGTAAACACAGCAGCAGCATACAATGCTACAGTTTTTCTATACATACTTTTAAAAACATTTCACAATAATCTCCCCCATAGGCATTTTCATCAATTATCAACTAAGCATCAATCTAACGTACTAAGCAATATGTCATACATGATATCATACAGCAAATCCTATGGTTACAGAGGCATGGATGTCAACAGCAAGGTAGTCATATCAAGTTGGATTAACTAACAACCTAATCTTTTAATATTATTTTTACATAAATTAGCAATGCAATTTGTAAACATTGTAAAACATTTATAAATCATAGGGTCAACGTGCGTCAAGGAGACTTGCCTTCATTGATGAGAAGAGAAGCGTCACACTGCTGATCGGCACTTTTGTCAGCGACGGCGGCTACTTCTTCGACTACACGCAAAACAGAGCAACAAATAAATAAAATAAAATAAATAAAATCTAAAAAAATTATAAAATTAGTACTGGCAGATATAGGATGATTTTCTTTGAATGGATTGATTCCATGTTCGGACGGAGGAGAACGGGCCTTCTGAAGTTTGGTCGGAAAGAAAAATCTAGAAAAGGATGAAATTGCACTGTAGCACTGATGCTACAGTGCTTCGTTCTCCTCTTTTACGAAGAACAGAAGCTCCAGGGAAAAGACCATGGCATGAAGAAGGGCCCAGGAGGCAGGCCGGTCGGCCGGCCGGCGGCGGCGGCAGCGGTTTCGCTGGCGTTGGCAGTAGGGGTGAAACCAGGTCGGATACGGGCGGATATTGCTCATCCCGTATCCTAACCCATATTTTTTTTTCGGATTCGGAGTCGGATACGGATGTCCCGGATACGGATACGAATTCGGATTATTCAGGATTCGAATACGGAACGGATACCTGACGGATTCGGGTCGGGATCGGATATCATAATCGGATAGTAGTATAATACATAATTGTGTACGTAAAAGAAAGAATGAAGCATTAACCTTGCAACATTAGCTTCAAGTCATAATTATTTCAACGTAGGATAGTAGTATAGTTAGAGGTGCAAATGGGTCGGATACAAGGAGAGAGATCGAGACATAAAGAAAACAGAGAACAAGGGGAGCTCTTCCATCAAATTTAACCTTACGGAATAAATTCCTGGAGATATTAAATAGTGTTGAATTGTCACATTCTAACAAACTGAAGATAGACTTCTCTCATAATGAGGACTACTCGGATTTGTTTGCTATGCTTCAATTTAGCGACTCACTAATTCCAGTAATTTGAATAGAAAAGAAGTTTATCAAATATAAAAGCATTATGTCATCACTCTATTTGTTTGTTGATAGATTTGTTGAAGTTCACTCTTAATAACAAAGTAGTGTTTTTTAGTGCCAATATCAAACAACTACTCTATCTATCCAATAATGAACCAAATTAATGGAAGAATAACTAATTTTATCCGGATATTCGGGTCGGATATTTACCGGATATCGGGTCGGATATTGCTCTTCCCATATCCTAAACCCATATGAGATTTTTCGGATACGGATCGGATATTGCTCTTCCCATATCCTAACCCATATTACACCGGATTTTCCGGATATGGATACGGATAACATCGGTACGGATTTTAAACGGATTCGGTATCGGATCGGGCGGATATTTCCTGTCCCGTTTTCACCCCTAGTTGGCAGTGCGGGGAAGAGGCGGCCGGGTGGCGGTGGTGGCCGGAAAAAGAACAACCAACCGGAAAAAGAAATTTCAAACCTTTGCGAAATCCGACGAAATGAATGCGAGGGAGCTCAAGAGGAGTAGAGGGATGGGTTGGCGACGAGGAGAGGCACCCGAGGCCCCTTTTTATAGGGCAAGAGGAGGACCGGAGTGGGTGCATTCATGGAAGAAACGGAAAAACGTTTTTGCGAGATTTGATTGCAATTCATGGAGGATTTAATTGGGAATTAACTTCAGAACGTTACGAATGCGACGAGGATTTCGAATATTATTTTTGCCAAATTTTTGGTGGACAAAACGGAAGGGATTTGGAGCTTCCAATTGAGCATCAATGGAGTGGGGAGAGAGTCGTTGTCTGAATGGCTGGAGGTTGAAGACAACTACTGTTCATCTGACAAGTGGACCACCAATTTCCTTGCTTTTAAATAGTGATGAGAAGAAGGGCGCTTTGGATAAAATAGCAAAAAGGCTCTAAAAATCTTGGAAGAATTCTCAAAAATACTATGGAATATTTGGAACCTAATACAATTGGATTCGGGATTTTTGAAGAATTTTGGAATTTGGATAGAATTTCAAATGAGATTTGGAATTTGGGATTTTGATTTTTCGGATGCTAATGGAATAAATTCCATCTTTGGATGAGAACGGATGCCAGGTTAACTAAAACTCCAATTAAAGTCCAAATCTTTAAATTAATTAATTAAATTAATTTTTTGACAAGAGAACCGAAAATGGGGATCCTTGATTTTCTTCTTAGTCATGTCCATAGCTATGGACAGTTCTGGCATTGCGGGCTTCTCGTCACCATCAACAAGCCTTAGGAGGGGTTGTGACGCTCTTATGCAATCTTCCTCTAAATTCCAAAATGGCATAGCGAGGACAATAGTCGTTACATCCTTCCCAGCCTCTGTCCCTAACAATTTGGATCTATTCTAATCATCGCTAACATAGAGCTTCCTCAAAGCATCTTTATGCTTGTACATGCTCTGCAAAGTAAGGAATGATGTGGCACACCGAGTAGTCACGGGTCTCACAAGATCCTTCCCACCCGTCATATCCCTTACTGTAGCAAGAAGTCTCACATGCCTATAAATGAATGTTATGACACGCTTTGCTTGGGAAATGCACTTCTTGAACTCCATTTTGCGAATATCCTCCAACATAAGATCCAAGCAATGGGCAGCACATGGCGTCCAATATAGTCTGGGAAACCTCTCCATAAGAATCCTTCCCGCCACCTTATAGTTAGTCACATTGTCCATGACAACTTGTACAACTTTGCCCTCACTAATCTCTTGAATTTTCATTGCAAGTAAACCCACCAACAACACCACATCATGCGATTCACTAGATGCATCCACACTCCCTAGGAAGAAAGTCACCTCCGGGCTATCGAGAAATTAATTAAGTGACGACCCCTCTTGTATGTCCATCCACCTGACATCAACATGGCATGAACGGGTAGCCAAAATTCTTCCAAGACAAACTTCTTTCTTATTTCACCAATTTGTATTTTTGATTTCTTAAGATATGGCATCCTCAATTCATGGTAACTAGAAGGCTTATAGCTGGGTCCATACTGTGCAATGGCTTCAATGATCTCGCAACTTCTTGAGTTTGCAACATTGAATGGAATGCCATTATCGCAGAAAAACTTGGCTACATACATGTTTGTCTTCTCCCTATCTTCCTTTGGTCTCATGGTTCGCTCGATGCTCATTTGAGAAGCCCCCTTTTGGTGTCCTTCCTTCAGTTCTTCCGGTGTTAATTAGAGCATCTCCAAGAGGGGCCTTAAATATGGCCTTAATTTGAATTATAGAGCTTTTGAGGAAAAGATTAACTCCAGCAAATTGTTTTAGGGCCCCTAGGAGAGTAGCTATATTTAGCAACTCTGTGATTGAGCCCTATCTTCGTTGGGTTTTAAGGCTTAATTGCTGGAGTGAATATTTTGTTGGAGCCCTAAATCTAATTAGTTGGGGTCATAAATTAAAATTTAAGGCTAACTTTTAGGGCTCGCTCTTGGAGATGCTTGCTCTTAGGGGACTGTTTTAGCGATCTTTGTTGGTGGCTTGAAAAAGGCTGCAGAAGCCTTTCTTTTAGTCGCCATCCCGGAATATGGAATTGAAGCGGCTCCGGAACTTTGCTATTAGAGGACTTGGACGGGTGCCCCTGGATGAAGCTCCCTCAACCTCATCGCCGTTGCCACCAGTCCCAACATCATCTTCATTATCAAAATTAATCTGCCTCTTTCTTGAAGTCTTTTCTTATCCACTCTTGCATCTCCTTCATGATGGCAGTTGTCATTTTAGGGCACTTCTGTACATCCCCATAGCCCCCTATGAGATGTTGCTTTAACCTCTTGATCCCCGAGTGCAGTTGTTTGCAACAAAGAGAATATTCTACAAGATCCTTGTCCTCAGTTGGCCAAAACCCTGATTTCCATCCTGGATCCTTAGACTTGGCCTTCCTCTTCGGGTCATTTCTTGGTTCATATGCATCGGCAACATCATTAGCCTTGGCAAACTTGGAACTTGATTAGCCATGTACCTGTACAAAGTCAGTAAGCCACACCCAATTAGCACAGGCAGCAGCAGTAATGCAGTAATGCAGAACCCTGCCTACATGCAATACATCCACTGACCACTCTTTGTTCTAGCTAGATTAAACTGTATAAACAATGGAACTCTATTAGCAGGGTAAACATGTGAGCAACAATCCACTATATGGTTATTCCCTAATTAGTATTAGGTGCCCGATGTAAGTCCAATTTTCTGGCAGTTAGATGTGCTTGGAGAAGTCCATGCTTTAGCTATCGGATGGTGATCGAAAATTTGAGAGGCAGCGAAGTATCAGCTGGGCATGTATCAGCGAACGACGGCCAGCGCGCGGTGGCGAGGAAGTGAACGTGGACGGTGGCGGGTTACCGACTGCGACAAATGGCTACTGCAGCAGTGTCGGCGGCGGCTGTTGTAGTTGCGACGCAAAGGAGGCGGTTTCTGCATCGGTTGCGATAGAGGGGGCAGAGGGAGGCGGCTGCAGCGGCGCCACATAGTGGGATCGGGCCTGTGGAGGAGCAGAGGGGCATGGGGATTCGGGACGACGGGATCTCATCTAAGCAAGAGGCGCCAATGATTGGACGCGGCGGAGCTCCCCTATATTCTCCTCTCCACATGCTAGTGTAGCTCCCTTATCTTTCTGCTTTTACCCAGTTCGGCGCTCGCCTTCTGCTTTTACCAGTTCCTCGGTATCCCTAATCCCACTTCGGTGCCTGCGTACCTGCCGCCGCCGTAATGCCTAGTCGATTGTCGCCTTGACTGGATGTCTAGGCGGTCGCCTAACGCCCTCCAGTTGAGGCAGACGGTCATGGCGTCCCCCTCTGGCCACTGGAACTCCTAGGCGGTGACTAGGTGGTGACGTGACAACTATGCTCTCCATTCTATCATTCACACCCTTCTACTGCATCCTGGCATTGGCTTGTTCCTTGTGCGCTTTGGCCACCATGCGAAGTGGCCTCCGCAGCGAGTATGGAGTTGAATATATCATTTGGGTGTGGTGCTGGGGACTGAAGATCACGAGTGGCTAAGATGAGAACTGTTAAGGTCCGAGAGCTCTATAAGAACCTTCAAAGAGGTGTCGACCCATGGGTACCTATGCGGTGGAGTGGTATTGACCCATGCTGACTTGATAAATTAAAGGACTAGTCCAATTTTTCTTTTCGCTTATTTTGAGGATATTAGGTAAATGGCGCCCTTACTGATATTTCTATTATATGATGGTTTATAGACCTCTTTTGATATATAAATAGTGGATGAGTTGGAACCAGAAATGCTTCTGGCATTTGTGGAAGGCAAATATTGCAAAGCCTTTGGGTCTAGAATAATTTTTGGGTGATTTATTCCTAGAGGGTCTAGCAGTAGCTTTCTGTTTTGATAATTGATTTTTCTCTAGCCACTCAATAGGACATTAGTTTGGGTCCTAAATGTGATATCATGGTACATGTTCCCAGCACCAGTCTTAATCCCAGATCCTGTGGTTCTGGAAACCACCTAGAAACTGAAAAAAATTTCGGCTGTTTTTTATGCTTTGCCTTTTATTTTTATTTGGTTTTGAAGTTTATATGTTTTGATTCCTGGACATATTGTATCAATGTCAATAGAAATTCCATTGAAACAGCCAACACCACTTCAGTTTCGACCATATATGCACCTGAACGTTGTGTGGGATTGGGACCGCATTCATCAATATGTGTTTTGCTTCACACTGAGCAACTGTATAAATAGATAGCCCAGTCTCAAGTGTTTTTAATGAAATATAAGTTGGAAGATAGTTTTGTTTGGAGATGTCATCCTTTGAGCTGATTTATGTTTCTGTAAAAATCTGCAGGAAATATCAGCTTGTTCAACATGGGATGATTCTAAACCACTATTTGAAGATAGCCAGGAGTACAGGTAAAGGCTTCTTTTTAAATATTATGAAAACAGTTTGTCATGCTACCTACTTACACTAAACTGGTTCGTCTACTGGCATTACCAGCCGGAAAAGAACTATTTTACTAGTCCTTGCTATTTTATGGGTACAGTACAGTTAATTTTATACTGGTGTCTTAATGTCCTATGCAATATTGGCACATTGAACAATGGTTGTACCGATACCTATTTACAAACATGATAAACAAAATATTGATTTGGGCCTGAGATGTTAATAACAGTTCCTCAGTAAAATGGATGTTTGAACTGCTGTGTGATAGTGCCTGTTATCAGATTTTTTCTATTCGTTATTTTGTTTCTCTGGATAGGGAGTGATTTATTTGTTGGATTTGTTGCATTAGGGCCTTGGACAGCGAGACTTATGCCAGAGAGCTTTTTGAAGAGTGTGTTGTCCACCTTAAAGAAAGGCTGAAAGAGAAAGAGCGCATGAGGGAGGAAGAAAAGGTATTAGATTGTACTGTAATACGTTGAATCATTTACCATCAGTGCTTATAACTTGTTTTTTGGTTCTTGTTATAGAATTTTTACCGTGGGGATGGCTATGCTACAAACAACTTTTAGCTACAAAAAGTCTATGCTTTTTCTCCCCTTGCAGTTTAACCACTTTGCCCCCACTCCCACTTGTAAGATGGGGTAGTGGATGGTGGAAAGTGTATGGAAAGTGCATAAAATACAAACATGTACCATAGTCACTCATTATTACATGAGCAGCATGTACACTTCTTACCAACTGGTAAATGTACACCCCAATGTATTATCTTGTGCTACCTATCCAAATGTGTATATGAGTGAATGCAACTTAATTACTTTTATTAGCTGCAGCATACTATTTTTCGTCAGCTGTATCGATCACCTACTTATGCCTTCCTTTTGCAAATTTTCTTCTATTTAGGCAAAAAAAGAGAGAGAGCGTGAAGAGAAAGAGAGGAAGAAAGAGAAAGAGAAAGAAAGGAAGGATAAAGAGCGCAAAGAAAAAGAAAGAGACCGAGAGAAAGAAAGAGAGAAGGAAAAGGGAAAGGATCGGTCAAGGAGAGATGAAATGGAGATTGATGGTCCTGATGTGGATACCCATGGTTCAAAAGATAAGAAAAGAGAGAAAGATAAAGAAAAGAAGCATAAAAGACGCCATCATGACGCCACAGATGAAGTAAGCTCTGAAAGGGATGAGAAGGATGACTCAAAGAAGTCTCGAAGACACAGCAGTGATCGCAAAAAATCTAGGAAGGTATAACATCTGTTATTCCTTTCGTGCAAATATAAGGAGTTGTATTGTGCATACAACCCTTGGAGCTAAGACAATACAAAAAATACCAGATTTAGTGTATCTGCGTGACTTATCACATTTAGTGCCGATATATCAGTAGACCTTGCCACCTCGCCTCAAAAGACTCGACTCTTTTCAGTCTTCACACCGAATTTTACCGCTCCTTCAATTTCCAACTTGTGTTATTGAACTTAGAACTTGCCTGCCTCTGTCTTGTGATGTTTAATTGGAACTGTTTGGTGATGAATGTGTATTTATTAGTATATTTTAGTATTATAGTAGTGTATTTTATGTTGGTAAATGGGTAAAAGGCTATAGGGCACTATAAATTCACTCCCAAGACATCAGGAGAATCGTTTGACAACGAATGCTGTCATCACTATCCCTTTTACCATTTTTTTCTAGCATAATTTAGTTTTGTCGTAGTATGTTTTATATATTGGTAAATTGAAAATTAACTGTACGACACTACAATTTTGCTCCATGACTGTAGGAGAATTATTGGAAAGTAACTGCCATCACTCCACCCATTCCAAAAATATAAGTTGTGTTACTTTATTAGCGCATTGCATCAGAGGTACTTGTTAGGACATCCTTTTTTTTGTCTTAAAAGGACTACATTTTAATTTTGGCTTGCTAGGTCTCATAACTTGTACAAACGTGTCACCTAAGTACATCAATCAAAGGAGGAAAAGTAATAACATGGATTTCCGTATCTCTGGCACAATTATTTAGAGACATCCAGACTAGAGAAAATTTTGTGCAATTTTTTCTTGTGATATATAATTTTGTAGAGCCAAGAAAAATTGATTATATAAACATACCAGCATGATCATTTATCAGCTGATTTATGACCCAATTAAGCCCACTGATCCCTGTTGTACAGTTTTTAAAACTTTGTTTAAAAGTTGACAATTCGGACTGCATCATAGGGTGAATTGGAGTACTTACTAATGCTGCCACCAAGCTGTAGGTGCTAGTAGCAGCAGAAGAATCCACCTGAGCACAACCATAATTCTTGGGCCACTATCAAAATTTACTTAATATTGCTGATTACTTCCACTATGGATGTATGTGATTTCTAATATGTAAAATATCACCTGCATAAATGACATAAAATTTAGCATGGTTGAATACATATATTGAGATTGTTTGTCATTCATGCAGCATACCCATGCTTCAGACTCGGATAGTGAAAACCGTCACAAAAGACATAAAAGGGATCGAGATAGTTCCCGCAGAAATGGTGCTCATGAGGAGCTTGAAGATGGTGAACTTGGAGAAGATGGGGAGATTCATTAGCCTTTCCTTTTTGCTACCAAGATTGTCAGTACTTACTGTCCCTTGCTATGTTCTCCATTGCTGCTGTTTTGTTTGTTTTGCTGAAGTAGTGCCTTTGCTTAAGAATTAAATTTGTTTGTCTACTCATTCTTGTTTACTATGCTGCAGTAGTGCATTGTTTGTTACAATTACCAGGCCACTCTTGTTGCCTTCCGTACTTATGAAACTTGTTTTTTTGCCTTTCCTCTTTCCTTTGTTCCTTTCTAGGTGTTGGCGTGTATGTAGAATTGTAGTATGGGAGGGAGGCTGAAAGATTTTTTTACTTTTAGAACGCTTGTTTGGAGTTTGGACATGCATCTAACTTCTGTTATATATAGCTCTGACCTTGCATTGTGTCTTCTTCCCCACCTTAAGCTTATGTGAGTCTATTACTGACAATTTTGACTGAAATATTAGCATGTGGTTAGTGGCCACTGTGCCCAGCAGTCTAACTTGTGGGCATTGAACTACAGCCGTGTTTTACTATGGATTTGTTGCCATCTCCTGCCTGTTGCCATTGAACTTGGCAGCTGGCTGTTGATGCAACCAGCGGGCGTCAGGTGCATGGACATGGATGTCCATAGCACTCACACCTGTCTGCAAGCACTGCAAGAGGCAAAGCCTTCGTTCTCCTCTCACTGGTCCTGCCGCTGCAGCAGTTCATCTCAGTTCTCACACGGCTAAGATTTGACAATAGCAGATTTCGGTTAAGAGTGTCTCATGAAGTTTGCGGTGCATTTGTTATTATTTGACCTAACATACTGGTTTGGCATGAGGGAACGGGTTGAGGTCCAAAATGTAATGATCCTCTGATATATTTGCATGCTGCTTTGTGGATGCATGTACTGTCAGGGCCGTTGATCATGTCGCGGAGATGCTTCAATGATGATTTTGTCGTGAACATGTGGGTAGTTGATAACGAAAAGGTCACTTGGCCCTTGATTGTATGATAATTTTCGATTATGAACGTAATTGCTACTCTGTATTTATATATCCAAACACGTGCTAATGTTTTTAATAACACTGTCAGTTACTGACTTGTGGAAAATAACCACTTAAATGGTAAATAAAATGATTTTACGCTGAACTATATCAATTTTGAAAGAAGGTTGATAATAGCTCGTTAAGCTCAATAGCAAGCCCTATTCACAATGCATGGCCTGAACTAGGAACTGAATATTCGGCCAGTTGTATATATAATTCCTTGTATGCGTGTTGGTAATGAATGAATTTGCTACGCTGATGAATAGGTGAAATCTTTGTGAAATCAGTCAGTTCATCTCTGACCGAATGCGTTCTTTTGTTGCCACATCCTTTTGCGTGTGCTATCTTTCTACTATGCCTTTTTTTTATATGAAATTCACGGATATCCATTTTCAAACAGGATATCCAAATAGAGGAACTCATGGATATCCAAATTCAGATGAATATGATGAGATAATGAGCTGAATCTGTCGTGCAGCCTTGCAGGTAACCGCTTGTTGCTCAGCTGTTGGAGGCTGCAGCAGCGCATGTGGTTTGTGCGCCATTAAGTTATTATGCCCTGTACTATGCTTATAGTAGTATACTAGTATGATCCTAATCGGACTGTCCAAATCCAATTCAACAATTATTTTAGCAATATGTAGTTATATTTAGTGATACAATAATGACACTTAAAAGTCAGGTCCATACTTCAAGTATCGTTGTAAGACCAAAATTTTGATGTTACCAATAATACACCTGAAGGAACTAACGGCGAGAGCTGAAATTTAAACACCCGGCATATCAAATAATGTCTCATGTTCTGCAACGGAGTAGTACGTGCGAGCACAAATGCATAACTTACTATGCATATATACTAATCCTTACTATGCTGGTATTTTGATGCATCTTATTTATAATAGATCAACATAACATATTATTAAGGAAAAAGTACATATCTGATCCTTTAACTCCTGTTTAATTTTGGTCTCTGAAATACAAAACCAGGTAAAACTCGTTCCCTAACCGTGAAAACCAGTGTAAATTATATCCAAAGCCGGTTTTCCTTCTCCTTTTCTCGCCGTTGCCTTCCATGGCGCTGCCATTTGTGCGTTGCCGTGGGGAAGAAAAGCGGTGGGCAGCTGTGGCTTAGAGGGAGAGAGATCAGAGCCGCTACAAAATTTAGACCCGCAAAATCTATGGTCCTGATGTTTTACTTTTTCTCGATCAATATGAGAATTTCTAGTTTTTTTTATCTTTTTTTTTAATTAATATGATCATTTCTATTTGTTTGCACCAAGATTTGGCGTGCACAGAAAGTATCGGCTCAATTCAAAATATGGAAAGTTTGACGCATATGCAATGAAAAAGATACACCGTGATCAACAAGGAATCAGTTGCCAAACGGAAAGAGATCGGATCAAAGTCGATGTGGATCCGGTTGCCGTATCCATGCAGGACTCGGATCGACCGGGGCATATAGAAGGGGACGGACCAGAAGACGCAATCGACAATCAATCCAACACAATACACATCTAGTTTTACAGTTCTTTTTCGTTGTTTTCCAGTCTTGTAATCTTTCCTCTGTAAGTCGACGAGATCAATAAAGAGTTGCGCATCGCCGATTTGTTGATTCCGCCGATTTCGCCCAGGCTCGATTTGCTTTGTGTTGTTGTGCATCGCCTCTCAAAGCCGATCTGCCTTTACTCTCGGATTAACCTTAATCGGTTGATCTAGTTATCTCCTGATCGGCTTTTGGCCGACCGGTGTTAAGCCGATAATCTTTTGTTTATCAGCTTTGATTGATTTGCGATTTCCACATTGTCAATTACAGGTCAAATTGACTGGCACGCTTCAAACCCGGCATTTGTCTTGTGTGTTCGAGGCTAAGAACCCTGCCTTACGTTTTTAGCGCGAACATATTTTGGCACGCCCGGTAGGACCACCTGAAGATCAACATGGTATCGACTGGAAAGTCCACGGCGACAGCCGATATCAACCCAGATGTCATAATCGCGCCCACATTGGCCGATTTGACCCCCGAACAGTAAAAGGAAATTGAAGATCGGAAAGCTGCGCTTGAAGAGATGATGCTGAAGTGCTACCAGAAGACCCGACGGGGTGTCACTCAAAAGACTGCGCTCCCAACCATCAACCCTATCAACAACACCCCCACTGATCCGGTAAGCCGATACATGCCAGGTCAAGCTGAATTGTCTAGTATGATCGAGCAATCTGTACATCATGCGCTAATCAATCAATCATCGGCTCTAGTCACTACATTAAAGCCGATGATCGAAAATAGCGTAAAAACAATTACTCAGGAGTTGGCTGTGTTAGGGAGCCTATTAGATCCAGTAAAACCCCTCCCATCATACCCTGTTTATTCAATAGCACAGAATACCGGTACGGTAAAAGTGTCGGCTCCAACCCCCTCTGCAATGCCGGCTCAACCTACCATAGTGGCACCAAGTAGCCGATCGGGTGGAGTGATGCATTATCACGTATATACCGATGCGGCAAAACTAAACATAAATCATTCTGCACCATCGACCAGTATGTTTGTTCAATCGACTAACAAGCCGACTGAAAATAGATAGGACACTTCAGGCCCAAGGAGCAATTCCTACCAAAGAAATGGGCCCACATAGAATAGTATCATACACCGACCCATTTGTACCTATACCTGAGGTATCGGCTATAAGGAACGATGGTTATGATCAGGTACCTCGACATCAGCCGACGCGTTACGGTCGACAGGCCGAGTTTGTACTCGGGGGGCAGGACACAAATCACGGTAACTGGCAAGGACCAGGGGTCACACAGGCCGATAACGTTAACTGGGCCGAACAAATTTCTGCCGTATTAAGAGAGCAGTTTGGCCTACAGCCCAAAGGAATGGCAATCGGCTACAGAAAGCCGTATCCTGATTACATAGATCGCATGCCCTATCCACACAATTATAGGATCCCAGATTTTGCCAAGTTTTCGGGTGATGATTCTGTCACCACTCTCGAACACGTCGGACGATTTATAGCCCTGTGTGGCAAAGCAGCACAATCCGACGGGTTGAGAATTAGACTTTTTCCTTTATCCTTGTCAGGGACAGCTTTCACTTGGTTCACTAATTTGCCCCCAAATTCGGTCCATCTTTGGAACGATTTGGAAAGCCGATTTCATAAATATTTCTTTTCTGGGACAACTGAACTTAGAATTTTCGATCTAAGCTCGGTCCGACAAAAATACGGCGAATCCGTATCCGATTACATTAGGAGGTTTAGGAATGTACGGAATAGATGCTTCAGCGTTACATTACCCGATGACTAATTGGCAGACCTAGCATTTCAAGGGTTAATCCCGCCATTGAAGGAGAAATTTGCAGGACAAGAATTCTTCGACCTAGGTCATTTGCTTCAACGTATATCGGCGCAAGAAAGCCGATATGCAGAAAATAAAGGGTTTAAAGACAAATTTAGATTAAATGGTAACGACAAAGCTAAAGTAAACATGGTTGAGTGCGATTCAAGTAATACCTCCGAAGATGAAGCAGATTTAAATATAGCCGAGTGGACCAAGGGTTTCAAAAAATCGCTTGTTTGCTCGTGGCTTAAGCCGACTAAAAACAAAACAGAAGTAAAGTACGCTTTCGATGTGTCTAAGTGTGATCGGATATTTGACTTGTTACTACAAGAAAAACTAATACGGTAACCTGAAGGACATGTTATTCCGTCGGCTGATGAAATCAAAAAATGAAGGTATTGTAAATGGCATCATTCCTTTTTGCATAATACTAACAATTGTAACATTTTTCGGCAGCAGATACAATCGGCTATTGAAGACGGACGATTGAAGTTTGCAGAAGAATCAACCATGCAGGTAGACGTGAACCCTTTTGCCATCAACATGGTTCAATGTTCACGCAAAGGGAAAGAGCCCATGGAGGAGGATACTAAGCCGATACAAAGAGTCGATGTCCGGTCGAAGACCAACGGGGACGAAACAATGCAAATAACAATCGGCTCAATACAAATAGAAGCCGACCGAAATGGTCGGAATTCGAGGACTATGAAACCGAAGGGAGAACTGGAAGTCGGGAAATGGTACAAAGCCGAGAAATCCCCTCCAAGGAGACCAAATACCAAACCCAAACCCTACCTTTTCGCAGCTACTGGAAAAGTACGAGAGAATAGGTCACCGGCAAAGGCAGTACAACAATCAGCCAGTTAGATCCTATTGGCCGAGGAATGACGAAGAAGCTCATTGGCAATGTCCTTTATGGCAGTTTTGCTGGGAAATAGGAATGACTTTACCCACAGTACGACCCTGGCAGGAACTGGCCAAGGCAGTCGGTCAAAGATAGGTTGTCCAGGCCTGTGCACAACCGATTGGAGCCTGGAAATAAGAAGCCGATCCATGAGAGGCTATCGGTATCAGAAAAGGGCGAAACCTCCAGCGCTTCGAGAACACCAATGTCCGACAGTGCCTCCAAAATAGAGTCCAGCGGTGAAATAAGTACTCTGGAGTCCAACGGTGAAATAAGTACTCTAGTTGGAAAGATTCGAAGGCCGATTGAGCCCAAGCCAAGATGGTGTCCTTCAGGCCTCAGCAAGTCACAGCGCAGGCGGCTCCAACGGCTAAAAACACAGGAGAAGAGGGACGCTGAAGAAGAAAAAGAAAGAGGTCGGATTTTCAATGAGTTACGACCGAGACCGGCCGTGAGACAAGAATGGAGGGAAAAGAATTAAGCCGACGATGACGGCTTAGACCAGTCGGTTGAGTCGGGACCACCAATGATCCGGGACGACACCCCCCTATGGATATAAACATGGTGTTCACGCTGTCGGCCGAATTCAGAACCGAAACTGAATCGGCTCAAAGACACATTTGCTTAGTTGTGTCTTGGTGCGCGAGACGCTGTGTTCGAAAAACCACAGGATATGCATCGGCATTTGAAGCCGTTGTACCTTAAAGGGCACATCAATGGCCGACCAATATCGAGGATGTTGGTAGACAGCGGAGCTACAGTGAATTTGATGCCATTAAGCACATTTAAGAAGTTGGATAAAGCCGACGAAGATCAAAACAAACATGGTGCTAAATGATTTCATAGGCGATCCCACTGAAGCGAAAGGAGTCATGGTCGCGGAGTTAATAATCGGTAGCAAAACTTTGCCGACTGCATTCTTTGTGATTGAAGCTAAAGGAAATTACAGCGTACTCCTTGGACGGGATTGGATCCACGCCAACTACTGCATACCATCGACTATGCATTGAAACGATGATGAAGTGGAAGTTGTATCAGCTGATACATCTGCTCACATTGCCATGGCCAGCCCTGAAGCCAACTGGCAACATGAAGAGGCCGAATGCATATCAGGCAAAGTTTTGGACGATCGGTAAATCAGGATTTATGCTGATCAGTGTCAAGCCGGGCACGTTTGATCGGGCAAATGAGATAGTAAGAAGATGGAGTCCAAAACAGTAGCAAAGCTACAAGAAAAAATAAGAAGCTATCAGCAAGAGGAGTACGAAGAAGCCATTGAAGAATTCCAAGAAGAAAGATGGGGACAAGGGTTCACCTCTGCCGATTTGCTTGAAGAAGTCGATATAGGCGAAGGCGATAGAAAAAGACCAACATTTGTAAGTGCAAAGTTAGGTTCAGATTACAAGGCAAAGTTTGTCGACTTACTTAGAAAATATAAAGACTGTTTCGCATAGGAGTATTATGAGATGCCTGGGTTAAGCCGACAGCTTGTCGAACATCGGCTACCCATAAAGGCGGGGTATCGGCCATTTAAACAGATTTCACGACGATTTAACCCAACTTTGCACGATGCCATAAAAGAAGAAATAAAACGATTAATGGAGGCCAAGTTTACCAGGCCTTGCCGATACGATGAATGGGTCTCGAACATCGTTCCGGTAAAAAAGAAGAATTTTCGAGTATGCGTGGATTTTAGAGATTTAAATAAAGCTGCGTGGACGAGTATTCGATGCCAATAGCCGATATGCTTATCGATGCTGCCTCGGGAAACAAGATTATAAGTATCCTTGATGGGAATGCCGGATATAATCAAATATTCATGGCAGAAGCCGATATACCCAAAACAGCCTTCAGATGCCCAGAAGCAGATTCAAGCCTTTACCCCGTTACTAAAATTAAAAGATAACCATGAGTTTGTGTGGGGAACCGATCAGCAGAAAGCCTTCGAATATATAAAGAGATACCTGGCGAATCTTTCAGTCTTGATGGCGCCAAGGAAAGGAATCCCATTCAAGCCGTTTTAACCCAAGAAGCCGACGCAAAGGAACATGTTATTTTCTATTTAAGCCGACGACTAATAAATGCTGAAACCAGGTACTCCTTTGTAGAAAAATTATGTTTGTCCCTATATTTTGCATGCACAAAGTTAAGACACTATATTTTGGCATCAACGTGCACTGTGGTATGCAAAACCGACATCATCAAGTACATGCTATCCGCGCCAATTCTGTGAGGACGACTTCGTAAATGGGCGTACGCCTTAACCGAGTTCGACCTAACATACTGTTCGCGCTAAAAATATGAAGCATGATCCTTAGCTTCGAACACACAAGACAAACACCGGGTTTGCAGAGCGTGCCAGTCAATTTGACTTGGAATTGACAAGGTAGATTTGTGAATCAAGATGAAGCCGATAAATCAAAGCTTATCGGCTTGACGCTAATCGGCTGATAACCGATCAGGGGATAAATAGATCAACCAACTACGGTTAATCCGGAGGTAAAAGGTAGAATCGGCTTTAAGAGGCGATGCGCAACAACACAAAGCAGATCGAACCTGGACGAAGACAACGAAGCCAATAATCGGCGATACGCAACTTTATTGGATCTTATCGACTTACAAAAGGATGATTGTCTAAACTAGAAAAGCTGTAAACAAAAGCTGTGAAAATATTGTGTATGGTGTTGAGATTCTTTTTTCGCTTGACATCCGTTCCTTTTTATAATACGCCCGGCCGATCCGAGTTGTATACGGACACGGTATGCTTACCCGTATCGGCCTCCGATCTGATCTCCTTCCTTAGAAACGGATTTTTGTTCCGATTTGGTAATCTGATCCTTCCAAACGAACGCTTTTATCCGATTCGAACTCATCTTACTTCATACCGAATTTTGGTGCAAACATATGCCCCCCGTTTTTGGAAGATAACTTGTTATTTTCCAAAAAGAATTCATCAGCTTTTCGTCCGTATCGGCTTTACAGGTGAATCTTTTTCGGGAACCACCCCATTAACTGCGCCGTAAAAATCTCGGTGCGCTTTAAACGCACAACTGCTCCCGCCCGCTCGCCTTCTTTTCACCGTGGTATAAATATGGGGGTCCCCCACGGTCATTTGCACGCTTTCAAGCTCTCGTTCACCTTGAAATCGGCTTTCCTTCAAGCAAATCTCCTCTTCTTGTTGCATCGGCTGAAATGGACGCATCCCAGGTACTCATTCCGATTCCAAATAGTGACCATCAGTACTTTCTGGGCCCAATAGGAACTATAGAAGCCGATACTGTTGTTGGAGATGAGATCCCTAGACTCCCTTTGTCGGCTCCTGGCTATAACATTAAGGAATGGACTAAAAGCTTTAGGGCTTGGCCGACAGCTCTCAAGGGCTGGAGGTCTTGGTATATTAGGGTATCAGCCCAAAAGAAGGCGGAGTGGGAAGGAATGGGCATTGCTGAGTGTATTCCCATGTCTTTAGCTGCTCCAGAACCTAATGAATCCTTGGTGGCCGCCGCTTGCTATTTTTGGTCGGATTCCTTTAACGCCTTCTTTTTCCCAACTGGTCCTATCGGCCCAACCCTCCTAGATATGGCCGAATTGTGTTGCCTTAGGCCTGATGGAGACCAAATATCGGCTTTTAGCGGGAAACCTCAATACAAATTGACTCGAAAAAAAGGAGAAGGTTGGTCCAGATATATACAAAACAATAACAAAGCAACCGGTCCTGTATCGGATGAGGAACATGTCGCTTTTCTTAACCTATGTCTAGACCGATTCCTTTTCTGCGGCGCTTCCTTAGGACCAACCTAGGTTTATCAATTTATGGCGGAGCAACTAGTTATGGGTCGTCGGCTAGCTTTAGGGAAATCCTTGTTGGGGGCTGTGTACCATATGATGCATATTATCCGGAGTCGGCTCTTTACCGGCAACGGTTCCTTTGTCGTGGGCAATGTTGGTGGCCCACTTTTGTTTATCCAGATCTGGCTTTACTGCGTTTTCGGCCGCCTCATTATCCCAGATCCTTCGGAAGAATCGGCTTTCCCAATAGAAGATTTTCCTGAAGGCGCAACCCCCAGATTCCAGCCTAGCCGATCCCCGGGCGAGAAATTTATTATGTGTTCGTCCGATGAGCCCAAAATTTCCCCGGCCGGTTTTCATAAGTACTTATCCTTCTTTTTGAATCTTAACCAAGCCACCTTCAATCGTCGAGACTTCTTTTCGTATAGCCAACTAGCCGATCTCCCATGGCCTTCTTTTCTCCGTTTAAACTCTGATAGCTCTCTAATGCCCCAGTCCACTCTTGATCTGCTTCCTTTGCTGATTTCTCCTTGCATCCTTCATGTCGGCTTGAGTACTCGTAATAGAACATTTCAGCCGACCTATGAGTTCTATCACCCTTCTGTGTATGCACGCCAGCTGGGTTTCGGACAAACGATTCCTTGCCTTCCTTTACTTAACATGATCAAGCCACGAAACAAAGTCACTAACATTACTGCGGTGGAGGTTATTATCGAACTAGCCGATGAGCTCCATGTGGTGGACTTGCCTTTCCTCGTGCTGAACACACGTCGATCGGGCCAGTTTACCTCATGGTGGGCTTCCATAGCCGAGTCGCTCTTGCGGAGGTGTACTATTCACGAGGTCTTGTACTCTTTTCTCCCTGGCTTTCAAGAGCCGACGGAGGCCGCCATCGGGTCTAGCTCGAGTTCAGGCTATGCTAACTCGTCTTTAGAGGTATTTTCATTTTGATATGTTTGTTGAAATAAGATTTTCATCGGCTTAACCATATCTTTTGTCCTTCAGACTAGCAAGAGGTCGACTCCGGCGCAAACCACATCGGCCGACGACCGCTCGAAACGTCAAAGGCCGTCGACCCCTCTTGCTGGTTTATCCTCTGGCACGTTGAGGGTTAACAACCCATCGTTATCGGATCTCGCCGAGCGGCATGTTGAGAGTAAGTGCAACTTTGTTTTTTGCTCAAAATTTCCTCTGTCGGCTAACCCCATGTTTACCATTTTCAGAAAAGAAGAAGAGTCGTAGAGTCGTTATCAAGCGATCTCCAAAACCTGCTGGTCGTGATGCAGCATCATCTTCAGCTAGATCGGCTACTGCGGTTAGCTTCGATCTTTAATTTGGTTTTTCGTCTTGGCTTTTACTTATATTTTAGATGCTAAGTTTTATTATTTCAGGAAACTCCTTCCGTCCAGATGTTGGAAACTTTAGCCGATGCTGAGAAAACCCCGACAGATGTGCCTGTCTTATCGGCTCCTGCTCTCGTACCATCACTTGCTTCCCCGACCCAAAAAACTGTTGATGTTCCCCTGCTGCTTGAAGCGGATCCTGCTGACCTTCTGGGCTTTTCCTTGGATGATCTGGGCGACCCCGAGATTATAGCCACTACCGATTATCCGGCCGACGTTCAGCAGATCATTGATGCTGCTGCGGAGGCATCGGCCGCTGTGACTTCCGCACCAGGAATGCAGGAAAGGCTCAATCGCCTTTTTGACGAAGTCATGCAGCCCGAAGCCCGCCTTTTAGCTGATACGCAGCCTTTGAGGACAGCTATGGCCGCAATGGAGACCGACTTGCCTCCAGAAGTCATGAGGGCCCTTTTGGATGTTTGTCACTTAGACGCTTAGAGGGACACAGTTGCAGCCGCCAGAGAGAGAATCGCCCAACGTTCTTCACAGCAAGCCGATCAAGACACCTTGGACAAATTGGTGGCTGATACGAAAGCCAAGAAACAACAGTATGACCAAGGTATTTCTGCCTTTAAATCGGCTAAGATGAAGCAAAAAGATTTGGAATCTACGAGGAAGTCTCTTGAAGAGCAGTTGGCCCAAGTAACCCAGCAACTGGCCGATCTTCAGACGTCTATCTCTTCATTGGCTTCATCTTTGTCAACGCAGAAACACGCCCTTGGTGACATGGTGGCAGCAGTGAAGGATCAATCGGCTAAAATCAAAGTAATACCGGGGAGCGCGATTGACGATGAACGTATTGTTAGCAGTGTCCAGGACATCATCGCCAAAGCAGCGGGGGCTTTATCAGGACTAGGAGCTCGTCTGCCCGGATCTGGGCTGTAATCTTTTAAACAATGTTGTCTGTCTTACTATCGGTTTTTGGGATGTTTGCATGCAACGATCTTATTATCGGCTTCATAAGCCGATTGTTTTAATGCTCCTGTTTCTTGAACGACGTAATTGGCCGTCTATGATCCAACCCAAACGCTGGGGTGGTATGTTTTCAGATACTTTCCGTTGATTGCTTTAAGTAGTACGAACCCGTCTAAGGATTCCAATATATATACGAATTTCCACCAATCGGCTGATTTATCTTATAAGGTCCTTCCCACGTTGGAGACCATTTACCGAATCGGTTATCTTTCGAACCGATCGGCAATATAGTTTTCCACACCAAATCGGCTTGATCAAAAGATTTTGGTACAACCTTCTTATTGTATGACCTGGCGACCCTTTCTTTGTTCTTTTTAAGCCGATCTACTGTAATCAGCCTTAGCTCGGCTAAATCATCTAAATTGTCTAGCATCAACTGTCTGTATTCATCGATTGACAATTTATCTTGCTCTGATAGCCTCACTGAGCCGATGTTAATTTCTACGGGCAAAACGGCTTCTTGTCCATATACCAATTGAAAAGGTGATATTTTAGTCGATCCGTGGTGGGATAACCGATAAGCCCATAGAGCTTCTGATAGCGTTGAATGCCAGTTTCTTGGTTTTTCCTCGATCATTCTTTTTATCAATTTTATCAATGTCTTGTTTGACGACTCGGCCTGTCCATTGGCCTGAGCGTAATAAGGAGAAGAGTTGAGTAATTTTATCCCAAGACTTCCCGCGAAACCTTTGAATTCGTTAGACATGAACACAGTCCCTTGATCAGTAGTGATTGTCTGTGGGATTCCAAACCGATGGACGATGTGTTCATTTACAAAATAGATCAGCTCTTTGCTAGTAACTTTCTTGAGTGGTACAGCCTCAACCCATTTTGAAAAGTAATCGGTGGCTGCGAGGATAAATTTATGCCCTTTGCTGGATGACGGAAATATCTGGCCGATTATGTCTATGCCCCATCCCCTAAACGGCCATGGCTTGATGATCGGGTGTAAAGCCGATGCTGGTGCCGACTGTACGTTGCCAAACTTTTGGCATGTCTGGCATCCTTTATAGTATTTGAAACAGTCTTCTAACATTGTCGGCCAAAAATATCCGGTTCGTCTCAGTATCCATTTCATTTTATGGGCCGATTGATGTGATCCGCAAATTCCTTCATGGACTTCTCCCATTGCTATTTTGGCTTCTTCAGTTCCCAGGCATTTTAGCAATAAGCCTTCCATGGTTCGAAAGTACAATACGTCCTCCAATAGAACGTACTTGAGTGCTTTGCGCCTGACCTTCTGCTCAGTCGGCTTAGATGGGTCTGATAAATAATTCCTTATTTCCGTTCTCCAGTCGACAGGGTGTACGCACATAATCGGCCAATTGTCTAGCTTGATTGATGCTTGTCGGCTTTTACTCTTGTAACCAGACGCCCATTGTGCTAAAAAATTTGCTTTACCATTGATCTCTCTGGGAATATGCTTTATGGAGAATGTTGTAAAAGTCTCGATGATCTGGAGACATTGGTGCAGATATCGGGCTAACTTCTCATCATTGCATTGGTACTCCCCTTTGATTTGTTGCACAATCAGCATCGAGTCCCCGAAGGCTTCTACGTCTTTTACTCCGATGTTCTCCAATAATCGCAACCCTTTTAATAGTGCTTCATATTCGGCCTGATTGTTGGAACACCGCCCGTCCAGCCGATATGGGAATTCAAAGCACTGTTTCTTGGGTGATATTAACACTATTCCGACGCCTTCACCCTCTTGGCAAACAGATCCATCAAAATACAATTGCCAAGGGGTGATGTCGGCTATTCCTACTAATGTAGCGCTTCCCATGAGGAAATCGGCTATAGCTTGTCCCTTTACAGCTTTAGCCGATTCATAAACTAGGTCGAACTCGGTTAAAGCGTATGCCCATTTACCAAGCTGACCTCGTAGAATTGGCGCAGAAAGCATGTATTTAATTACATCAGTTTTACACACTATTACACACTTAGACGTTATAACGTAGTGTCTTAGTTTAGTGCAAGCGAAATATAAAGATAAGCATAGTTTCTCCACAAGGGGATACCTGACCTCTGCATCTAATAGCCGTCGACTTAGATAGAATATAGCTCGCTCCTTTCCATCGGATTCTTGCGTCAGGACTGCTCCAATTGTATCTCCTTCAGCCGATATATACAGTTTATAAGGTTTACCGATTTTTGGTGCGACCAACACAGGCGGTTTCATCAGATAACCCTTTATGTCGTCAAAAGCCTTTTGTTGGTCATCCCCCCATACAAACTCTTGGTCGGCTTTTAATTTCAGCAATGGTGTGAAGGCACGAATTCGACCAGATAAATTCGAAATGAAGCGCCGTAGATAATTGATTTTGCCGATCAACACCTGTAGTTCCTTTTTATTTGCCGGTGGTTTGGTATCGGCTATTGCCTTGACCCTTGCCTGATTTACCTCGATTCCGTTTTCATGTACTGTTAATCCGAGGAATTGTCCAGCCGATACTCCGAAGGCACACTTGAGTGGATTCATTTTTAACCCATGTGTTCTTGTGCTTTCGAACATTTTTTCTAAATCGGCCAAGTGCTGCCAATCTTCTTTGGACTTCACAACGACATCGTCGATGTAAATTTCTACGGAATGGCCGATTAGTTTATGGAATATGTGGTTCATGGCGCGCTGGTACGTGGCACCGGCGTTTTTTAAGCCGAACGTCATGACAGTCCATTCGTAAAGCCCTAGGGCCCCTAGACATCTGAAGGCTGTTTTGGGTATATCGGCTTCCGCCATGAATATTTGATTATATCCGGCATTTCCGTCAAGAAAATTTATGATTTTATTCTCGGATGCAGCATCGATAAGCATATTGGCTATAGGCATCGGGTATTCATCTTTGGGTGTGGTTTTGTTTAAATCTCTAAAATCCACGCACACTCTAAGCTTACCATTTTTCTTTTTCACAGGGACGATGTTTGAGGCCCATTCAGCGTATCGACAAGGTCTAATAAACTTGGCCTCTAATAATCGCCCTACCTCTTCTTTTATGGTGTCATACAATGTAGGATTGAATCGCCTCGGATGTTGTTTGAACGGTCGATAACCCGTTTTTATATGTAGCCGATGTTCGACGAGTTGTCGGCTTAAACCTGGCATTTCATAATACTCCCATGCGAAACAATCTTTGTACTTTCTAAGTAACTCGACCAACTTTGCTTTGTAGTTTGGATCCAACCTAGCACTTACAAACGTTGGTCTTTTCCCATCTCCTTCTCCGATTTCAACTTCTTCAAGCAAATCGGCAGATGTGAAGCCTTGCCCTCTCTCTTCTTCGAAATCTTCAATGGCTTCTTCGTATTCTTCTTGCCGATAGCCTTTCATCTTTTCTTGCAGCCTTGCTATTGCTTTGGACTCCATCTTCTGACAACTTCGTTTGTCCGATCAAACGTGTTAGGTTTAACACTGATCGGCTTGAATCCTGACTTCTCGATGCAAATAAAGTCACAATCGTCCAAAACTTTCCCTGATATGCATTCGGCTTCTTCATGGGGCCAATTAGTATCGGGACTGGCCATGGCGATGTGAGCCGATGTATCAGCCGATACAACTTCTACTGCATCATCTTTCCATTGTATCAATTTTTGATGCATCGTGGATGGTATGCAACAATTAGCATGGATCCAATCCCGCCCAAGGAGCACACTGTAATTACCTTTAGCTTCTATCACAAAGAACGCAGTTGGTAATGTCTTGCTACCGACTGTCAATTCCGTCATCATTACACCCTTGGCTTTAGTAGGGTCTCCTGTGAAATCATTCAGTACCATATCCGTCTTGATCAGGTCTTCATCGGCTTTTCCCAATTTCTTAAAAGTAGGCATGAGGTTGACTGTTGCTCCACCGTCAACCAACATCCGTGATATTGGTCGGCCGTTGATGTGACCCTTGAGATATAACGGCTTTAGATGCCGATGCGCATCTTGAGGCTTCTCGAACACAGCATCTGGTGCACCAAGGCATAATTGAGCGAATACCTCTTCGGCCGATTCTTCTCCTTTTCTGAATTCGGCTGGCAAGGTGAATACCATATTGATGTCCATTGGTGGTGTGTCATCTCGGATCATTGGGGACCCAGAATCGACCGATTGATCAGAATCACTATCGGCCTGTTCTTTTCTTTTCCATTCTTGTCTCCTAGCTGGCATTGGTCTCAACTTACTAAACATCCGATCTCTCTCTCTTTCCCTGCTGGCTTCCCTTTCCTCCTGGGTTTTTAGCCGTTGAAGCCGTCTTCGTTGCGACTTGCTAAGACCCGAAGGGCACCATCTAGGTTTAGGCTCGATCGGCCTTCTGATTTTCCCAGCCAGATTGTTTATCTCACCGTCAGATTCAGTCTTGGTGGTATTGTCGGAGGTGGCTACCTCTTGTGTTCTTGAAACCCTCTTTTGTTCTGGTATCGACAACCTTTCATGAACCGGCCTTTTATCGCCTAGCCGATCATGGACCGACCTAGACAACCTGTCTCTAGCCGATTGGTTCTGTCGATTTTCAATCAAGTGTTGCATCGGACATGATGTCACCGAAGGCAAAGTCATTCCTCTCTCCCAGCAAAATTGCCAAAAGGGACATTGCCGATGCTTTTCCTCTTCGGTTCTCGACTGATAAAAGCTATCTGACCGATAATAATTATCTGGTCGAGTTCTTTCGTACTTTTGTCTGCGACTTATCTTTTCATATTTTCCCAAAATCTGCGAGAATGTTGGCTTTGGCTTGAAGTTCGTTCTCCTTAGAATTCTTTCTGCTTTGTACCACCGGCCAACTTCAGGGTTCCCTTTTGGCTTAACGGTTCTTGAATTTTGCCCATCCTTATCGGCTTCTATCTGTATTGAGCCGATAGTGATTTGCACCGTGTCATCCCCTTTTGATCGGACTTCAACATTTTTATTCGGCCTGATGTCTTCTTTCATGGGTTCCTTTCCTTTCCGTGAGCACTGGACCATGTTAACTTGGAAAGGGTTTGTGTCTATCTGCATAGCCGATTCTTCCGCGAACTTCAATCGTCCATCAGAAATAGCCGATTGAATCTGCTGTCGAAAAATATTACAATCGTTAGTGTTATGCGAAAAAGAATGGTGCCACTTGCAATACCTTCGCTTTTTAATTTCATCGGCCGATGGAATGATGTGCCCTTCTGGTAATTTTATAAGTTTTTCCTGTAGTAATAAATCAAATATTTTATCGCATTTTGATATGTCATATGAATATTTGACTTCTGTCTTATTTTTTGTTGGTCTGAGTAAAGAGCAAACGAGTGGCTTTTTAGCATTTTTATTCCACTCGGCTATGTTTATGTTGACTTCATCGTCTTCAGAGCTATCACTTGAATTGTATTCCACCATATTCACTTTTGCCTTCTCATTACTATTCAACCTAAACTTATCCTTGAATCCTTTATTCTCCGAATATCGGCTTTCTTGTACCGATACGCGATGGAGTAAATGACCCAAATCGGAGAATTCCTGCCCTGCTAATTTCTCTTTTAATGGTGGAATTAGCCCTTGAAATGCTAGATCGGTCAATTGATCATCGGGAAGCGTTACACTAAAACATTTATTTCTTACACCTCTAAACCTCCTTACGTAATCAAAAACCGATTCGCCAGATTTACGCTTGACCGCACTTAAATCGGAAATTCTAAGTTCCGTAGTCCCAGAAAAGAAGTATTCATGAAATCGGCTTTCCAAATCGTTCCAGAGTTGGACCGAATTTGGGGGTAAATTGGTAAACCATGTGAACGCCGCTCCAGATAGTGATAAAGGAAAGAGCCTAATTTTCAGTCCGTCGGACTGTGCAGCTTCCCCGCATTGAGCCATGAATCGTCCGACGTGTTCGATGGTGGTGGTGGAATCATCTCCTCAAAATTTTGCAAAGTCTGGTATCCTATAGTTATGAGGGTATGGTATACGATCTATATAATCAGGATACGGCTTTCTATAGCCGATTACCCTTCCCTTAGGTTGCAAACCGAATTGTTCCCTTAATACTGCAGCGATTTGTTCTGCCCAATTAACATTTTTGGCCTGTGGTGCGGCCTGATATTGCCAATTGTCGTTATTTATATCCTGCCCCCCGAGTGCAAACTTGGGTTGCTGTCCCATCCGTACCGTAGGTCTTGGTATAGGATTAAAATTATGATTTCTAACAGTCGGTGCATCGACCGTAGGTAAAAAAGGCTCACTGTACGGTATCACCCTATGTGGCGTTGAGTGTCTAATTGTGTTTCCTTGAAACGGAAGAGCCTGATCTAATTCAATCGGCCGATGGGCCGATAACCCGTTCCCACTTGTGGGGACCACGTTGGACATACCTGGCCTATTCATCTGTGCCCCATCGGTATGCCCATGGTAGTGCGCGAATCCCCCTTTCTGTGTGCTAGGCTTTAAAACAGTAGGTTGAGTCGGCATCGTGACAGGTGTTTGAGCCGACACGTTTACTGCATTGGTGTTGGGTGTTATGGAGTATACTGGATATGTCGGGATGGTTTGTGGTGGATCTAGCAGGCTTCCAGACACAGCCAATTCCTGAGCAATTGTTTTCACACTATTTTCTATCATCGGCTTTAATGTGGATACTAGAGCCGATGACTGGTTAATTAATGCGTGATGAACAGATTGCTCAATCATATTTGACAAATCAGCTTGAGCGGGTGCGTATCGGCTTACCGAATCGGATGATGAATCCCCAATAGGATTGATGCTTGGGAGTGCAGTCTTTTGAGTAACGCCTCGGCGTGTTTTCTGGAAGCACCGTAGCATCATTTCTTCTAAAGCTGCCTTTCGGTCTTCGATTTCTTTTCGCTGTTCAGGGGTTAAATCGGCCATTAGAGGCGCGATTATAGCATCAGCGTTGATATCGGCGGTGACCGCAGGCTTATCGTTTGATGACATTTTTTGATTTTCTTGTGTCCCACTGGGCGTGCCAAAATATGTTCGCGCTAAAAATATGAAGCAGGATCCTTAGCTTCGAACACACAAGATAAACACCGGGTTTGCAGAGCGTGCCAGTCAATTTGACCTGGAATTGACAAGGTAGATTTGTGAATCAAGATGAAGCCGATAAATCAAAGCTTATCGGCTTGACGCTAATCGGCTGATAACCGATCAGGGGATAAATATATCAACCAACTACGGTTAATCCGGAGGTAAAAGGTAGAATCGGCTTTAAGAGGCGATGCGCAACAACACAAAGCAGATCGAACCTGGACGAAGCCAACGAAGCCAATAATCGGCGATACGCAACTTTATTGGATCTTATCGACTTACAAAAGGATGATTGTCTAAACTAGAAAAGCTGTAAACAAAAGCTGTGAAAATATTGTGTATGGTGTTGAGATTCTTTTTTCGCTTGACATCCGTTCCTTTTTTATAATACGCCCGGCCGATCCGAGTTGTATACGGACACGGTATGCTTACCCGTATCGGCCTCCGATCTGATCTCCTTCCTTAGAAACGGATTTTTGTTCCGATTCGGTAATCTGATCCTTCCAAACGAATGCTTTTATCCGATTCGAACTCATCTTACTTCATACCGAATTTTGGTGCAAACACATACGAATCGGCTAAAGCTGTCAAAGGACAGGCCGAAGCTGATTTCATCACAGGAAGTAACACCCTAATTGGAGTAGTCGATGTCGCCCCTTGGCAATTGTATTTTGACGAATCAGTGTGCCAAGAAGGCGAAGGCATCGGCATATTATTAATTTCTCCAAAAGGACAAATGTTCGAGTTCGTGTATCGGCTTAACAGCCGATGTTCCAATAATCAAGCCGAATACGAAGCATTGCTTAAAGGATTGCAACTGTTAGAGAGCATCGGGGTAAGCAGCGTGAAGGCTTCTGGGGACTCATTTGTTGGTAGTGCGACAGATCAAAGGAGAGTTCCAGTGCAACGACGGGATACTAATACAATACTTGCAAAGATGCCTTCAAGTTATCGAATCGTTCACCACGTTTTCCATAGAACACATTCCGAGGGAAATGAACGATAAAGCTAACTTGTTAGCACAACAAGCATCGGGATATAAAAGCCATAGCCAACATGGGACGACTGAGTCGATCGAGAAAACGATCATGTGCGTCCATCCTGCAGATTGGAGAACAGAAATAAGGGATTACTTGTTAGATCCATCTAAGCCAACTGAACAAAAATTCCGGCAGAAAGCTTTGAAATATGTGGTACTAGAAGAAACGCTCTATTTTCGAACCATGGAAGGCCTACTACTAAGGTGTCTTGGAGTCGAAGAAGCCAAGGTAGCAATGGGAGAAGTCCATGAACGGATTTGTGGCTCTCACTAATCGGCTCATAAGATGAAATGGATGCTGAGACGAACAGGATACTTTTGGCCGACAATGCTCGAAGATTGCTTCAAGTACTACAAAGGTTGCCAAACCTGTCAAAAGTTCGGTAACGTGCAATCAACGCCAGCATCGGCTTTGCACCCGATCATCAAACCATGGCCGTTTAGAGGATGGGGTATAGACATAATCGGCCAAATATTCCCAACATCCAGTAAAGGTCATAAGTTTATTCTTGCGGCAACAAACTACTTTTCGAAATGGGTTGAAGCCATACCGCTCAAAAAAGTCACTAGCACGGAATTGATCGACTTTGTTAATGAACATATCATCCATAGGTTTGGAATACCGCAAACGATCACAACCGATTAAGGGACGGTATTCATGTCTAAAGAATTCCAAGATTTTGCAAAAAGCCTGGGGTATAAAGCTACTCAATTCCTCACCCTATTACGCTCAAGCTAATGGACAAGCCGAGTCATCGAATAAAACATTGATAAAGTTGATAAAAAGGAAAATTGAAGAAAAGCCGAGGAATTGGCACTCAACGCTATCAGAGGCCCTGTGGGCTTATCGGCTAGCCTACCACGGATCAACTAAGCTGTCACCTTTCCAGTTGGTGTACGGGCAAGAAGCCGTTCTACCTGTAGAGATTAATATCGAATCGGCTAGAGTATCTAAACAGGATAATTTGTCAGACGACGAATACCAACGTATGATGCTCGATAATTTGGATGATTTGGCGGAACTAAGGCTAACTACGTTGGATCGGCTTAAGAAAAATAAGGAAAGAGTTGCCAGATCGTACAACAAAAGGGTTATACCAAAATCTTTTAATCAAGCCGATTTGCTATGAAAAACTATATTGCCAATCGGATCTAAGGATAATCGGTTCGGTAAATGGTCACCAACATGGAAAGGGCCATATAAAATAAATCAGTTTGTCGACGGGAATTCCTATATACTAGAAACACTCGAAGGGTCGGTACTACCAAAGGCGATCAATGGAAAATACTTGAAATCGCACTACCCTAGCGTATGGATCGGAGCATGAAATGTGTCGAGCCGTCAGGAATAGAATACATTCAAAGAGCAAGCACGTAAATGCAATCGGCTAAAAAGCCGATAATAACCAGTTTACAACAAAGTACAAAAACATCCGACATCCAACCACAGTTTTTCGGACCAAATATTGTTCAACTTAGACTTACAGCCCAGATCCGGGCAAGTGAGCTCCGAGGCCCGATAAGGCTGCTACCGCTTTGCCGATGATCGCTTGAATGCCGTCTACTAGCTGTTGATCGGCTACCGGGTTGCCAGGAACAGCAACAATCTTGGCCGACTGATGCTTGACCTTCGCAAACACTTCGCCAATCCGCTGTTTTTTGGCCGACAACACGGAAGTCGATTCAGTGGCACGCACTTGACAGCCGGCGAGTTGTTTAACGATTGTGGCCAGCTATTCCTCAAGCGACTTCTTAGCCGTTTCCAGCCTTTGAATCTCACCTTTCAGTAGCTTAAGGGCAGCAACACCTTCATCAAATTCCTTCTTCTGCAATTTAGCATCGGCCACTAGGTCATCCAAGTGCTTTTGATCGGCCTGTTGCATTTCTCACTGGGCGATCCTAAACTTAGCAGTGTTCACCTCCTCCCTCCGGTCGTCAAGATGACAGATATCCAAGAGCGCCCTCATAACCTCGGGAGGGAGATCAGCCTGAACGTTGGCCATAGCAGTCCGCAGCAGCTGTGTGTCGGCCAGAAGTTGGGCTTCAGGTTGCATCACTTCATGGAATAGGCGGTTGAGCCGCTCCTGCATGCCCGGTTCCGAAGTAACCACAGCAGATGCCCCAGCCGATGCATCAATAATACGGCGGTAATCGGCTGAATAATCATCAGTGGCCAACACCTCCGGGTCATTCAGTTCGTCCAGAGAAAAACCCAGCAGATCGGCTGGATGGCAAATGAAGTCGGAGAAGGAGGCATCGCGGCAAATGCTGGGACTTGCGAAGGAGCTGCAATCTCACCGACTGGGTCTGCTGCCATAATCGGAGGAGAGGGTACCGGGGCCAGCGTTGGAGTCTGAGGCGGTATGGCAGTCGTGCCCGTTTGGAGGTCGACCAGAACAGTGGCCACTTGGACCGACGATGACTGTCAAGGAATAATCACATCAACAAAAGTAAAAGGACATATCGAGATAACCGTTTCGGTAAGAGGGGCAAACCTTAGTAGCCATTCCATCCGGAGAGGTCTCAGCGCTTCCCTCCATAGCCTGAGCAGGCCTCTTCATAGTAACTTTATATTTCTTGGTCCGTTCTGAGAAAATCGAATTGGTTAGGATAGAACACAATGTAAAAAGGGGGATGTCTTCGGCCAGATCACTTACTCGAAGGCTGCTGCTTCGCAATATCGGACAAGGAGGGACTACTGATTCCCAGATTACCCGACGCGTAGCTGGTGAGGCCCGTTGATTGACCCGGCCTCCTGATGGACTGGACGCCTTTGGATGGAACCGGCGAAGCTGCCCTCTTGCTGCCCGATTTCTTGGACGATTGAGCCTGGAGAAAAGATAGTATGGATCAGCCGATGTAAGGGTGCAAAATAAAGATGAGAATGGATTCAAAGAGGAAAAGTTAATACCTCTACAGCTATCGACGAGTTAGTATAGCCCGAAGAGCTATTTTCCTCATTTGAAGTGCTGGGAACTACCGTCGGCTCATGATAGTCAGGCAAGAAAAGATAAATAATGGCCGACGGGGTTCTATCCAAAAGGAGAGCTTCGGCCACAGAAGACCACCAGACCGTATATCGGATTGATCGGCGAGTGTTAAGGATGAAGTGTTGGAGCCTTGTGATCTAGAGGTCATCGGCTAGTTCAAGGATGATTTCGGCAGCCGTCGTGTTAGTTACCCTAGTCCTAGGCTGGACACGATCAAGAAGAGGTAGGCTGGGGATAACTTGGCCAAAGCCCAGTTGACGAGCATAAATTGAGGGGTGGTAAAACTCATAAGACGGCTGAAAGGTCCGATTTCTTGTGCTTAGTCCTGCATGAAGTATACTGGGAGAGATGAAGAGCTTGAAAAGGTCTAGAGAGGATTGGGATATGGAGGAACTATCGGCTTCCAAACGGAAAAAAGTCGGGCGAGGGAAATCGGCTAGGTTTGTGTAGCTAAAAAAGTCTTGCTGACCAAAGCCGACACGATCCAAGTTTAGGAAAAAAGACATGTACTTATAAAAACCAGCAGATGACATTTTCACTTCTCCAGCAGAGCACATTATATACTTCACCCCGTGATATCGGCTAGCTGTGTACGTGGGGGTTGATTCTTCAGGGTAGTCTTCTCGAGGAAATCCTGGATCTTCCGACGGGTCGGGAATGAGTGATCGGCTAAAAAGACAATGCAGCCACATTTGTACAAACCACAAAGGTCCACCAATGTTGCCGATGACAAACTTGAAGAAACCAGAAAAAAGCCTACTCTGTATCACATGCATCATCTGAAACACTGCCCCCAGCAAAATCTTGCCCAGAGCAAGCCGACGACCCTCTACTAACTGCTCTGCTATGAGTTGATAGACTTGTGTTGGCCCAAGGGAAGCGCCGCAAAACAGATATCTATCCAACCACAGATTAAGAAAAGCGACGTGCTCCTCGTCCGACACGGGTCCAGCAACCTTGTTATTATTCTGGATATATTTTCGCCATCCCTCGCCCTTCTTTTGGATAAGCTTGTATATAGGCTTGCCGCTGAAAGCCGATATCTGCTCCCCATCAGGTCTAAGACAACACAGCTGGGCCATGTCTAGAAGAGTCGGACCGATGGGGCCGGTTGGGAAGAGAAAGTCATTGAAAGAGTCCGACCAAAAATAGCAGGCCGTGGCCACCAAGGGCTCATTGGCTTCTGGATCAGCTAGGCTCAAAGGAAGGCACTCGGCTATTTCCCATTATGTCCCACTCTGTCTGCTTCTGGGCCGAGACTCTGATATACCAAGACCTCCATCCTTTCAGTGGAGTCGGCCAAGCTCTAAAACTCTTGCCCCATCCCTCTACGTTATAACCAGCAGCCGATAGGGCAAGACGAGGTATCTCCTGATTAATGACTGCGTCGGCTTCTGGTCCTAGGTAAAATTGATCGTCACTATTAGGGATTGGGATAAGTACCTGAGAGGAATCCATTCAGCCGACTCAAAATGATGGTCAGCAGGAGAGGAGGAAGCCGATTGCTGCTGATTCGAGAGCTTGAAGACGTGCAAATGACCATGGGGGGCCCGCATATTTATACCGCGGTGAAAAAGGTGAACGGGCGGGAAAAGTTTTGAGCATTAAAAGCGCACGGCGCCATTAATGGGACAGTTATCGAGGAGGATTTATTTTACAAGCCGATTGAGAAGAAGAGTCGATGCGATTTTTGGAAGACAACAAGTTATCTTCCAAAAATGGGGGGCATATGTTTGCACCAAGATTTGACGCTCACAGAAAGTATCGACCCAATTCAAAATATGGAAAGTTTGACGCATATGCAATGGAAAAGATACACTGTGACCAACAAGGAATCACTTGCCAAAACGGAAAGAGGTCGGATCAAAGCCGATGTGAATCCGGTTGCCGTATCCATGTAGGACTCGGATCGACCGGGGCATATAAAAGGGGACGGACCAGAAGACGCAATCGACAATCAATCCAACACAATACACATCTACTTTTACAGTTCTTTTTCGTTGTTTTCCAGTCTTGTAATCTTCCCTCTGTAAGTCGACGAGATCAATAAAGAGTTGCGCATCGCCGATTTGTTGATTCCGTCGATTTTGCCCAGGTTCGATTTGCTTTGTGTTGTTGCGCATCGCCTCTCAAAGCCGCTCTGCCTTTACTCTCGGATTAACCTTAATCGGTTGATCTAGTTATCTCCTGATCAGCTTTTGGCCGACCGGTGTTAAGCCGATAATCTTTTGTTTATCGGCTTTGATTGATTTGCGATTTCCACCTTGTCAATTACAGGTCAAATTGACTGGCACGCTTCAAACCCGGCGTTTGTCTTGTGTGTTCGAGTCTAAGAACCCTGCCTCACGTTTTTAGCGCGAGCACTATGTTTCTTATCTCCTAGGCTCATGGAGGAATATATATATATATATATATATATATATATATATATATATCTACTATATAAAGTGAGAGTTTCTTCCCACGTCATTTCATCAAAATTACCAGTTCTGCTATTCTTTAATTACCCACCTCTTTAATTAACCATTTCAGGCGTGGATGGAAGACAGCACACACAGTTCTGCCATTCTTTAATTAACCTCTTTAATTGTAGAATGTAGACCATTAAGGTATTATTTGCACAACATATTTTTTTCTTGTTTCATGTTATCGTAATAGCAGGACAGCCGTTCAAAATGTAGATACCGTTGCAACGCTTGCCTTTTTCAGGAAAAGCGACCTTTACCCATCTGATTGACTTTCTTGAGCCGATTGGATCTACCGTTTACCACAATCTGCATCGGTTTGCGTCAATCGATCGGATCTGTTTATCGTCGAAAGAGCCCAATCGGTTCCTTAGCTGATTCATTGACACGCATCCTCCTTGCTGATTACAGGGTTAAATGGGCTGGCACACCCGCAACCCGAACTCTGAACCCTGCATTTGCGTGGGCTAGTGGCTATCAACCCGTCGTCAAGTTTTTAGCGCCAACACACTTTTGGCATGTCCAGTGGGACCGAAGCAATCAGCATGTCATCGACAGGGAAATCTATAGCAACAATCGATATCAGCGCCGACGCGATAATCACGCCTACGATGCCCGATTTAACGCTGGAGCAACGGAAGGAGGTCGAGGACCAAAAGTCTGCATTCAAACAAATGATGCTGAGTTGATATCAGAAAACTCAGCACGGCATCACGCAAAAGATGGCGTTGCCAACGGTTAGCTTCGTCAATCAGGACACTCCTGGCGCCGCCGAACAAGCACAGGTAAGCCGATATTTACCCGCCCAGGCGGAGTTGTCTGACATGATTAATCAATCTGTGAATTGCACGCTGCTCAACCAGGCATCGGCCCTAGTGACCATACTTAGGCCGTTGATATCTAACAGTGTCAAAGAGGTGGTGCGAGAACTCGTATCGGCTGGTTCCCTTTACGAACCGCTACAACCTTTGCCAACATACCCAGTGTTTTCCATCGGGCAAAACACCCAGTGTGTGAAGCCAATGGTTGATAATAAACCATCGTGTGCGGTCCTAGCTTCTACTCCATCACAGCCGACCGTGATCTTGCCTCGAGATCCCGGTTCGAGCGAGGTCATACAATACTACGGCCACACGGATGGTGCTAGGCTAGGATGCTCATCTAGCCTGCCCCAAAGCATGCCACCCCAGAGGTTCCTTGGATCGGCCCCACAGCCGATCGAAAACACCCCGTACGTCGAAACGACCCCGGCACGAGATCCGCCCCCGTACAGGGTCGTTACATACTCAGAGCCCTTTGTGCCACTATAGGAGCCCGTAAGGCATCAGCCTGTCGGCTATGAGCCGCTACAGAACCCACTATAGCCCAGGCCACTGTGCCAACCTGAGTTCGCACTTGGGGGGCATCGCCAAGAACTGCCCGAGTTTGCACTCGGGGAGCATCACCATGAGCCTGGCTGACAGATGCCTCCGGCACATGTCACGCCGCCTAGGGGTACCGACTGGACCGAGGCTATCACAGCTGGGACTAGTGTGAGACCCCGGATCAGCTATCCGAAATCTCCTGTGTATTTCTGTACTAGTCCGAAATCAGTAGCTAGTACACACAGTCAACAGTGATACGTCATTGTCGAAAATAACAAAATTGTAACATAATTATAAAGTATTAGCCACATGGCTACTTATTACAATACTCGGCCACAAGACCGGAGACACGGCAGCGGAAACAAGACGACAAAAAGCGAAAACCAAAAATACCACAGGCGACGACAAGACACGCGACTAGCTCTCCTGGCAATCTTCCTCAAAATCCTCAGCGGAGAACTCACCGTCTTCAACGGCGTCTTGATGGTTTTCTGATGAGAACAGTTTAGGTAGCACGTGAGTACAAGAGTACTCAGCAAGTCTGGGAAATCATGCACATGTGGGGCTTTCCAAGAAAGGCTTAATATGGTTCTTTTGCACAAAGCCAAGTTTCATCAAACCATACTTAATAATAAGTTTCATAAAGCATATTCTAGCAATTATTTTTAACAATTGAATTATGTAATATTTCAGTGAAGGTTCTATCCACCATCACTAGTATAAGGGCTCTATCC
Organism: Rhipidocladum racemiflorum; assembly: GCA_036346355.1. Lineage (NCBI taxonomy): Eukaryota > Viridiplantae > Streptophyta > Magnoliopsida > Poales > Poaceae > Rhipidocladum > Rhipidocladum racemiflorum. The sequence continues at coordinate 32,384,804 of CM070589.1, read as the reverse complement.
GTCACAAGTTTAAAACATCAAGATTTTCCACACATGACTCTATCCGTCATGACATAAAAACAGGTTCCAACTACCTGGTTGGCTCAATCTGCCAATTAAACATCCGAGAGTTCTAACCACTCCCGAATCCCGAAACACCATTTATTTTCAAAACAAAAACCAAAGTCTACCAGTATGAAAACATTCTTTGCTTTGCCTTTGACCGTAGGCACGGCTATTCGAATAGTTTTAACTCTACAGAGGTGTACAGCTTTACCCACAAGACATGATCATCTCTTTAACGCCATGCAATTAACACACTTCCTTTGGTGTGTCGGCAGAGAGATCATGACAAGGCATTTACAATGTATACGTCTAACCCGACTCACCCGCTGAGGTTTCACCGCTGTTAGGGTTCTGTCTACCCAGTACAGAAGCCCCCTCTTGCGCCGTGTGGGGAATACAACTTGCCTCTATCTGGCACCCACATTCCCCCAACTGGCGAGTCTAAGTAAGGTTTCTACAAATTATTTAGCCAGGTCGTACCATGTTAGACATGTGGTAGTACGGTTATGCTTAGAATGGACAGTCATAAGCGTCGATCCTTAGTTGACTTGGGGCGGTACTTGCATAATGGAAACTAGTGCTCAATCCGCGCCCACCCAACATTCCAATCCGCCCAAGTCCAAAACTTTTTTTCATTTTATTTTTATTTTGGAAAAACAGTACCAAATACTTTGGAATAATTCCCAAATCACAATTTAAATCACAAATTTTGTATAATCCCACCCATGGGTCATTTTCATCAATCCGGGTACTAAGCATATCTAGCGTTCCAATCAACAAATGTCATTTTATAAGATAGTCATGACATAACAAAGAATCCTAGGGTTACAATTAAGCATGGATGACAATAATTAAGGAGGTAATCGCAATTGGGATTAACTAATCATCTACATTTGACATACGATGATAAACATAGCAATGCAGGCTTATAAAACATTGTAAATCATTTGCAAACATAGGATCAAGATGCGTCAAGGGACTTGCCTTCAGTTGCAGCGAGGATGTCGAAACCTTGAAGTTCGGCGGCGGGGTCGGCGGACTCGGCGGGATCCTCGGCTACGCGCAAAACGGTACACAAAATAAATAACAATAAAATAAATAAAATTCAAAAATTACAAAACTTATACTGGCAGGTAGATCTTGAATTTAGATGAATTTAGGAATTTGAACGGATTCAATCAGAGTTCGGACGGAAAAGTTATGAGCGTCCGAAGTTGGAAAATTCTGGAAAATACGAAATCGGGGAATATTTCCGGAATCTTCTTTTTGGTTGATTTTTGGATTTGACTCTATTAGATGTGGGGCCCTAATGTCATACTCTTGGGGTTCTTCCCCATGGCCAAAGAACAGGGGAGCTTGAGCTCCCCATGGGCGTCTTAGCCATGGCGACGACAGGCGGCGGCCAAGCCAGGGGAGGTGGCGGCGGCACGGCGGTGCCGAGGCTGCGTGGCGCGACCAACGGGTCGGCGGACTCGGCGGGATCCTCGACTCACAGCAAAGCAAGACACAAAATAAATAACAATAAAATAAATAAAATCCAAAAATTACAAAACTTATACTGGCAGGTAGATCTTGAATTTAGATGAATTTAGGAATTTGAACGGAGTCAATCGGAGTTCGGACGGAAAAGTTATGAGCGTCCGAAGTTAGAAAATTCTAGAAAATACGAAATAGGAGAATATTCCCGGAATCTTTTTTTTGGCTGATTTTGTGATTTATTTGACTCTATTACATGTGGGGCCCTAATGTCATACTCTTGGGGTTCTTCCCCATGGCCAAAGAACAGGGGAGCTTGAGCTCCCCATGGCGGCTGACAGGCGGCGGCAAGCTAGGGAGGTGGCGGCCGACCAGCAGGAGTGGCTTGGCCGCGATGGCCGGAAGTCTTGCATGGCCTTGGCCTGGCGGAGCCAGCGTGGCGGCGGCGCGGCCTTGGCTGAGGCAGCGGCGACGGGCACCGGGGCGGCGGCGGTCGCCGGCCGTCGGAGGCGCGGCAGCCGGTCGGCCGGCCGGGCGACATGCGCATGGGAGCCAAGAACAGAGGACGCCAAAAGTCCCAAAAATTCCGAAATTTCATGAGAAATTTGAATATGGCCTCAAAATTTAATTAATGAATCATCTAGGGTACCTCTAGATGGACTTAGGAGTGCAAGGAAATTGAACCCAAACTCACCGGAGAAGATGAAATCGACGAAGAACGATGGTTTGACCGAAGCGACCAAAATCCGAAATTCGTCCACCCCACTTGAGTAAACCTAAAATTGATTGATGAATTAGAATATAGACCTCCATACGAACACGAGGAAACAACCGGAATTGGATGTGGCTCACCGGAGAGGAAGATACGACGATGAACGCGAAGAACACGAAAACGGTGTCCCGGCGCCGGTTTTCTTGATCTAGCGGACGAACAGGTTGGAGATGCTAAAAGAGGATGACACCACCGGGAAGAGCACTCCAACACGGAAATTTGAAGGGTGGTGGTGCGCCGTTTGGAGAAGAAACGGCCGAGTAATGACCATTAAGGTAGATTTCGGTTTTTGGTAGATTAAATCGTCTCCGGCGCGAATTAGGGCTAATGATGGTGAGGAACGGAAAGGTTGCATCACTACGAATCCAACGGATCCGGCCGTTCGCGATTTGGAGCATTGGTTGGAAAGTTATGAGTGTTTGAATGCATGAAGTCAAGTATGGAAAGCTTGGAGCCCTTCTCTGTACGTTCCAACTCAAGGTTGAAGAAGCAGTACTGTAGCATGCCACGTGGCACTTCCTGATTGGCCGAGAGTTACGCGAAAGTGACGCCCTAGAGAAAAATTAGCAAAAATGGTCTAAAAATTCCGGAAAAATTCCTAGAACCATTAGGGAATATTTGGAACCTAATAAAATTGGTTTCGCGGAATTTGGATGAAATTTGGAGATTTGAATATTCTGGAGCGAATAGCGGGCATTAAACAAAAGCCGCGCGGGATAAAATACCAGAGAGCCTTCAAAAATCTTGGGGAAATTTCCAAAATGTTTTTAGATTATTTGGGACCTAATGCAATAGGTTCCATGATTTTTGGAGCATTTTTGGACTCGGGTGAAATTTCGGGTACAAGCGGGAATCTGGAAATTTGATTTTCCGAACGGAGGGGAATTAAATTCCGATTTTGGACAGGAAAGGATGCCAGGTTAAATTAAACACCAAGGAAACTCCAAATTTTGAATTTAATTAATTTAAATTAGATTTTTCCAGAACAACGAAAACGAGGATGTTACAACTAGTTTAGCATACAGCTGAGAGGACGAACTCTTGATTACAGGAAGCCGTATCCTAAATACATCGACAGGTTCCGTACCTTAATGGGTATAGAGTTCCTGATTTTGCCAAATTTTCTGGCGATGATGTGACCACCACCATGGAGCACATCAGAGGCTTTTACATGGTTCACCACACTACCACCAAATTCGGTCAACACCTGGGTCGATTTGGAGAGCCGATTCCATGAATATTTTTTTGTGGGAACTTAGAGTTGCGAATTTTTGATCTAAGTTCCGTACGGTAGAAATTTGGGGAGTCAGTAGCTGAGTATATTAAAAGGTTTAGGAAAGTGTGAAATCGATGTTTTAGTGTCACACTACCCGACAATCAGTTGGCCGATTTAGCTTTTCAGGGGTTGATTCCTCCCTTGAAGGAGAAGTTTGGTGGCTAAGAGTTCACCGATCTTAGCCACCTTCTGCACAGGGTATCAGCTCAAGAAAGCTGATTCTACGAAAATAAAGGGTTTCAAGATAGGTTCAAGAGTGGTAAAGATAAAGAGAAACCCAAGGTTAATTTCATAGAGTATGAATCAGAGGAGTCGACCGATGAAGAGGAAACATACATTAATGTAGCCGAGTGGGTTAAGGGGAATAAAAAGTCTCTAGTGTGCTCTTGGCTTAAGCTGACTAAATCCAAGTCAGAAGTCAAATATTCTTTCGACATAACCAAATGTGATCGTATCTTTGATTTGTTATTACAAGAGAGGTTGATACGATTACCAGAGGGACATGTTATACCATCGGCCGATGAAATCAAGAAACATCGATATTGTAAGTGGCACCATTCTTTTTTGCACAATACTAACGATTGCAATATTTTCCGTCAACAGATACAGTCGGCCATAGAGGATGAATGACTGAAGTTCGCGGAAGAACAAGCGCTATAGGTAGACACCAATCCTTTCCCGGTCAACATGGTTAGCTAATCCTCCAAGGGGAAAGAATCGATACGGGACGAAGTCCGATCCCTGTCATCATCGGCTACAACAAGGCGTAGAGCCGATGTGGAGACAAGGGACGGCAAGGAAACAATACGGATCACGATCAGCCCAATCTAGATCGTGGTCAACCACGAGGGAAAACATTCAAGGACAATCAAGCTGAAAGGGGAACCTGAGGTGGGAAAGTGGTATAAGGCTGAAAGGCCGATACCACCAAAGAAGCCGATTCAGAAAGCTAGGCCAACGTTTTCTCAACTGTTGGCCAAATACGAGCAAAGGAGACGAAAATCGCAGGGTAGGCCCTAGCAATAGCCGATGGAAACTTATCGGCCAACCACCACCGAAAAGGCTCATGAACGGTGCCCATTCTAGCAGTTTTGCTAGGAAAGGGGATTGGCATTGCCATCTACTTATGTTTGTCCGATGCAACACTATCCCGGGCAGGACCAGGAACACAGGCCTACTTCCAGAAGACAAGCGTCGAAACTGCACCTAAGCCGACGTTAGGAAAGCCGGTTCATGAAAGATTGTCTGGGCCAGCTCAAACGCAAGAGTAGCCAGAAAAGAAGTGTGAAGAAGGCAGTGGGTCAGAGTTGGATGGCAAAATTCACTAGCCGATAGAGCCAAAGCCGTGATGGTGTCCCTTAGGGTTGACGAAGTCACAAAGGCGTCGGCTTCAGCGCCTCAGAACACAGGAATTGCGCGAGGCCGAACAAGAAAAGTAGAGGGATGAGGTTCAACAAACTACGTCCCGCAAAGACACCGAGAAAGGAATGGCGAAGGAAAGAGGTCATCCGGGAAGAGACTCAGCCCACGATGAGGATTCTCCAGTAGTATGGGACGACACACCACCTCTGATGGATATCAACATGGTGTTCGTGCTACTAGCTGAGTTCAGGGCGCGGACAATGCCGAACCAGGAGCCCTACACACAATTGCGCCTGGGGTCACATGAAGCAATCTTCGAGAAGCCCGAAGAAGATCATCGGCACCTAAAGCCATTGTATCTGAAGGCCACATCAACGGCAAGCCGATATCCAGGATGTTGGTGGACGGCGGAGCAATTATCAACTTGATGCCATACTCCACTTGCAAGAAGTTGGGTAAGTTTGACGAGGATCTCATCAAGACCAATATGGTGTTGAACGACTTCATAGGAGATCCCACAGAAGCTAGGGGCATCATGGTGACAGAACTAACGGTCAGCGGCAAAACTTTGACGACCACCTTCTTCGTGGTCGACGCAAAAGAAAGTTACAGTGTGTTACTAGGAAGGGTTTGGATACACGCTAATTGTTGTATCCCATCACCATGCATCAGAAATTTATACAATGGAACGGTGATGCAATCGAAGTCGTGGAAGCTGATACATCGGCTCACATCGCTATGGCCAGCCTAGAGGTCAATTGGCCACACGAAGGAGCCAGATATATCTCGGGTAATACGCTGGATGACTACGACTTTGTCTGCATCAACCAAGCTGGGATTAGTCCAATCAGCGTAAGACCAAGCGCACTTGATCGGACAAGTGAAATTCTACGCCGATGGAGACCAAGTCAGCAGTGAAATTGTTGCATGAGAAGGCGCGGGGTTATCGGCAAACAACTGATAATCATGAAGCCATCGAGCATTTTGAGGACTTCAAGAAGCTTGGACAAGGGTTCACATCAGCCGATCCGCTAGAAGAAGTAGACATAGGTGATGGCGATCGGAAAAGACCAACTTTTGTTAACTCTAGACTACATACTACATATAAAGAAGAGCTTGTTAAATTGTTAAAAGATTATAGAGATTGTTTCGCTTGGGAATATCATGAGATGCCAGGGCTAAACTGGCAGCTTGTCGAACATCGGCTGCCAATAAAGTCAGGATATCGGCCATTTAAACAGTCTCCTAAACGGTTTAACCCGGCTATATATGAAAAAATAAAGGAAGAAATAGAATGACTGTTGAGGCCAAATTCATTAGACCTTGTCGGTATGCTGAGTGGGTTTCCAACATCGTTCCAGTAATGAAGAAGAGCGGCAAACTTAGGGTGTGCGTCGATTTCAAAGATATAAATAAGGCTACTCCCAAAGATGAGTAACCGATGCCCATAGCTGATATGCTCATCGACACTGTATCGGAAATAAGATCATTAGCTTCCTCGACGGGAATGCAGGATACAACCTGATATTTATGGCTGAAGCCAATATTCATAAGATGGCTTTTCGGTGCCCCAGAGCGCTGGGGTTATTTGAGTGGGTTGTCATGATGTTCGGCTTAAAGAACGCTAGAGCTACGTATCAGAGGGCCATGAATCTGGTTTTTCATGAACTAATCGGCCACATCGTGGAAATATACATTGATGATGTTGTAGTGAAATCGATGTGTGATCATCAACATTTGGCCGACTTAGAAGATGAATCCTTTGAAGTGTGCATTTGTGTGTGCTGGAGGCTATCAACCCGTCGTCAAGTTTTTAGCGCCAACAAAGGGTTAACTCAGGAGTGCTACGTTTGGGCTTAACAAGTTTTATTTGCTACTACAACTCACTTTACACATGATCCCACAACTCTACATGAGCATATGGGCCACCACACTAACGTGTCGGGGTATTATATTCACCCCTCCTTAAAGGCTATCAAATGTCTACAACCAGCTCTTGATATATATATATCTATGCGTCCAGTGCCGGCATGTTTGCCATACTGTATAGCCTCTCTGTCCCACATGTACCATACGCCATATACCTGCACCCCTATCCCATACTCATATGTGCCAAAGGTTAATGCTCTATTACTATTTGTAACACCCTAGACAAAAAAACGTGTAAAACCTAGCCTACTGTGACATGGGTCTACACATGCATAACACCCTGCTTACATCTTCATTATCACTTCATATAAAAGGGTTAATTCAGAGATACCACGTTTAGGCCTAATAAGTAGTATATGTTACTACGAGAAGATACCAAGTGAAAATGACTAATTTTCTATAAATCTGAAAATTTTGTTTTCAGATCGTCCGATTATGTGCCAATGGCCACATGTATCCAGGGACTAGTGGTTATCACATGGTTGCAGGAAGCTCAAATTGGAACCAATTGGATGGCATATGCTCTCAGGTGTTGAGTATCGTGCTGAGCAAGTGGTTTCAATCTGAGTCTGTCGTGATGCCGTGATCGTTACGTTACTGGTTGCGTGATTTTCCAGGCCTGCGCAACAGTAATGGAGTATCACTGTACTAGGACAGGAGCCCCCACATACCGTGAACTGCACCTGGAGCCTGGGAAGGTCCTGGCTCCCCCAGAGCGGCCAAGAACTCCTGGAACGACTCTGACTGCTCAACACGGCGCACAGACTTCCATGCAGTTACTCTGAGCAGCGGACCTCGGCGACGCTTGACCCTCGAGGCGTCTGGGGTCAAGCCTCTAGGTGGAAGGTCCTCCTGGGCTGGGGTTGGCAGTGGTGGTGCTGTTTGATGCGCCTCCTGCACACGGCCGGGTGGAGGTGGAGCGGCTCCACGCTGCAAGTCCTTGAGCTAAACGATCTCCAGCCTCGCCGCAGCAAGATCCCTGTAAACATCCTCAAGCTCACAAGAAATGTGGACATAGGCCTCGTCCTGCGCCCGGATGAGTTTACCCATGTGCACAATGGTGGGGTCTGACTCCAACTCTAAGCTCTGGAACCGGTTGTAACTCCTCCCCACCTGATGGGAGGGAAAGAGCCGGTACGGAGTGTACTCCAACTGGTAGCGATAGCTCTCACCGAAGTGAAGGAGAGCCTGCCTGGCCGCATCCTGCATAGCATCACCGAGCTTTGCCCGCTCCACCGTGAAGTACCGGGGCCGGTCATTCCACTGAGGACCCTTGGCGAAGATGAGCAATCTCACTGTCCAAAAGTTCTGGCTAAAGCGGGGCACGGAAACGCAGCGGTACTCCGGGCGACGAGTGTAACCCAGCTCCTGGAGCATCAAAGATAGCTCCTCACAAAATCCTCCCTCCGTCATAGCAAACGAGGTGAAGACAGGCATCTACAAAATTTTGAAACAAGACAAGGTCAATAAAACATTTTAAATATAATATAGGGGAAGAGCAAGATACTACGACAGAAAAGGTAGAAGTGAAGAAGCTTATAAGTGTGTAAATATGTCTTACGAAAAAATTCATCGTTAAAGTTTTGCCATTCTAACTAGGTCACGACCTACAGTATTAACTTTCACAAATCATGTTAGAGCAATTATTCGAACAGTAAACATTATTTCTAACTGTACTGAAGGTTGTAGCCACCAACATTATGCAATATGGAAAATGGACAGCACTTAGTACAATTTACAAAAATCATTAGTATGTACAATTAGTAATTACATGAGACGGAGGCCCTACATGAAGTGATTTTACATTATTAACGGCCCCCACGGCGACGTCCACCTTGCCTTCTCATGAATTCCACAGGGTTGTAGGCATCCGGGGGATGTGTGGCCCTCTGTCCTGCGGCCTGTGATGGCCCCTGCCTACTCGGATCTGGCGGTCGTCCAAATCTTCCTCAGGGGGAGGTGCACCCGACTCAAAGGTATATTGTCTCGAGGCTTCGTGGTAATAGTTGTACCACGCAGATGGATTGGTCGTTTGTAGTGGACCCGCATGCAGTATGCCTGCTGCCGGTTGCGGTTGCGAGATGTCCGCCTGCCCGCCTAGTAGAGCAGTAAAGGTAGTATGTCCCGACATCAACTCGAAGTCGAAAGCACCAGGCTCGCTCCACTGCTTTACTTGATTGTAGTCCGTCGCGTAGGACTGCGAGAAATCAGGCGCTTCCGGCGCAGGCGGTGGGGCCGACGGGCCAGGTCTGTCGTCCCATGGTGACCACGGTTCTGTTGGGCCCGACGTAGCAAGCTTGGTCTGCTCCCATTGTGCCCACGGATCAGTTGGGACTTCAACACGGGGGGCTTGAATGATGACGCGTTGACTGGCTTCCCACATGGGAGGTGGACGCACGTCCTGGGGCGTCTTGTCGTTCGCCACTGGAGGGACGGACGCTGACGGACCGCCTGGCGTGTGAGGTATGAGCTGGATCCATGCCAGGCGAGCCGTAGTTGCGTGGCTGTCGTGCAGAGCCTCCAAGGCCACGAATCGCCGAGAGTAATCTGCCAGGCCACCGCCAGTTGCAGGTGTTATTTATGAAAGTTATTTTGTACAGTGAGTTACATTGTTGTGTTGTTGGGTGAGTGATATATTGATGGGTTCTTGGGGTTTTGTGGTCATCTATTTCGTTTTTATGTTTTTATTCGAAGTATATTTCATCAGTTATGCTTGAATCCTACGCTTTTAGGCTGAAATATAATTGCTTCCAATGTGTAGATGGACAATTATCCGGAGCAGCTCAGTAAGGCTTGGCCCGGAAAATCAAACAATGTGTAGATGCGGTATCAACGGAAATTGAGCACATCCAGAATCAACTGAATTGAGTACGTAGGCTGGGTGGTGGACATGTTACAGCAATGAACAGTGGAAATTTTATCAAGGAAATTTGTTTGGACTTTGTATCCATACAATTTTAATACGCTCAATCCAGATATTCATAATGATATCTTTTGGTCAAAGTTATAATGGTTTAACAACATGGATTCTAGGACAACAATCTAATGTGATTAGAGTGAGAGAGTGTGTATATAGTTTTTGTTTTGTTTGAGAGAAAGACTATATACTTCCTCTGGTTACACATACTTGTCGTTTTGGACATCCACACGCCCAAAATGAAATTACTTTTCTAGACAAATCTACACATATGATTTTCATGTATCCACTAAAAAGAGGTATTACGCATATGATCAATCAGAACAATTAAGTTAGTAAGTGATGTGTATTTGATATAATATTTAATGCAATAGACGAAAAAAAATAAGATGGGTCGTTGGCAAAAGCTTTTGGTGCAAGAAAAACTTTTGTTAGTATTTTGTATGTCGAAGTGTTTAATTTTAAAAATAATACTTGTCTCTCATTGCAAGATGGAACTGATGGTATTAATATTCAAATAGCGAACCATTTTTTTTTTTCGAGGAAATAGCAATTGTTATAGACAGAGTTACAATAGAACAAGTAAATGTCCTCAGCGGCCACCACGAACAACAATTTTCAATTTTAATTCTTAGGCATGTCAATATATAGATACCAGTACAACTATGTTTCTTGTCTTCAACTACACGACATTCTACTACTATAAGCATATAGTGAGCATGTAGGAGAATATGTCTTCGAAGTTCCTTTAGAAATGCTTTTGATAAGAAACATGCCTGACACAGCCAGCTGGTTCTCACCTACGTGATCCGTTGCATGCCATGAATGTTGTGACTGCGGCCTTGGTTCTGCATCGAATACTTCACCTTCACGGTCAGAGGTTCGATTTTTTTTTTTTTTTTTTTTTTTGTTAACTTGATACCTTTCATTTTAAAGAGGAAAGAGTAACTATACGAAGTTTGTTTGTTGAAAAGAGCACCAAAAGATGAAAGCAGTACAAGATGGAGAGCCTGACTCGCGGCGGTACTACCGAACAGGGTCTGGGCCTAAAGACCTGAAACAAACGCAGGAAGAACAGCGCCTAGATTAAGCAACGCGATGGTAAGCTTGACAAACGACTTATTGTAACACTGGCATTGAGAGCCTGAAAAAGGCATCTTTCGATTGTTTAGCTCTTGCAAGATTCGACCAACGACACGTGGCATTGAGAGCCTGAAAAAGGCATCTTTCGATTGTTCGCCTAGATTAAGCAAGTGCTAGGAGGCCTGTTCTCCGACTGCTCTCCACCGACCTGTGGCTGAATTCTGAAGTTCAACTTTGCACGATCACCAGATCATGATTGTTATTGCACCGATCATGATTGTTATTAAGTTTCATGCAGGCAATTCACTTATACTTTAACACTTCCTTCAGATCTAATACGTGGAATAGAAGTGTGTTGCAATTATTTTTTTAATTGTGCAGAAGATCTTGAACTCAAGACCTCCTTGCTCTGATAACATATTGAGTTACTTGAGCATAACTGCGAGGTCGCAATTCACGAGGATGGGGCATTCTCTAGAAAGCTCATGAGCAGATACGGGAGCATGACCATATAACGCTCCGTATAGGCGTGGTTCAATGGCAGCCTTGTATCAGTTGTAATTTCAAGTGAAATTTAATCACAAAATGCTATGAATTCAAGACATAGTCCATTCATCAGCTGTGAGAAGATGAATCTTACTAATCTAGGTGTAAGTTCAACCCGTACGGGGCTTACACTAAATGACTGGTATATAAACAACACTTCAATACAGCGAAGTTTGATATTGTTTTATTGTTTGCTTTGGAATTGGTGGGGGATTGTTAGAATTGGCCCATGAGTATGGGCCATTTCCTTTAATTCCAAATATTGCATGGTTTAGTACCATATGGCCTAGCCAAGTGGAGACAATGCAACTTAAAAGGTGGAGTCTTTGCCACCTCTTGATTAATGTGACACTTGGCATGGAAATGACATAGGGTAGACAGTGGCTAAACACGCGTGCGCCGCGTCGTAGTCTCCTGGCACTATGAATTCACCTTTTTATTTTGCTGAATCATGCAACTGTTTAGCTTTCTGTACTGGTCAGGAGACTGCATAATTACCATTATTTTTGTTTGAATTAGCATTTACCAGTGCATTAAGTCTGTTTAAATTCGATCAGTTACCAGTGCTTAATGCTGTCAGTTACTAGTGAGTAATGGAGACAGTTACTGGTTAGAGGCTGTCGGCGTATTCTACACCAGGGTACCCACTCCCCCACAATAAAACACGGTCGCCGGGCGGGCAGGGCGCGTCTGGGCCCCACCGCCGCGGCGAGCAGTAGGGCCACCAGGTGGTCGCCCGATGGGCGAGTGGCGCTCGAGCCACGCCATTGGGCGCCAAGAAGGTGGTCGCCCGATGGGCGGTGACGATCGAGCCACGCCATGGCGCCAAGAAGGTGGTCGCCCGATGGGCGGTGACGATCGAGCCACGCCATTGGGCGCCAAGAAGGTGGTCGCCAGCGATGGGCGAGCGATGGCGCTCGATAAGGTGGTCGCCCGATGGGCGAGTGGCGATCGAGCCACGCCATCGGCGCTCGATAAAGGTGGTCGCCAGCGATGGGCGGTGGCGATCGAGCCACGCCACTGGCGCTCGATAAGGTGGTCGCCGGTGGGCGAGTGTCGATCGAGCCACGCCATCGGCGCTGATAAGGTGATCGCCCAGTGGATAGGTGGCGATCAGGCCACGCCACTGGGCACTCAGTAAGGTGGTCGCCCAGTGGACAAGTGGCGTTTAGGCCACGCCACTGGACGCTCAGTAAGGTGGTCGCCCAGTGGACAGGTGGCGTTCAGGCCACTCCACTGGCGCACCACCCCCGAGGCTACAGTGCCAGGATCAAGGACAGTTAATGCGAATCGTGCGCATTAAATGCAAAGCGTGGAGTCTACAGTATGACGGCGTGTCTTCCCCAGGCGCGTATTAATTACGGGTGACGTCACGGCAGCACCCCTCCCCCTGACGGAACGGGTGGCGTTGGTGGGCGTGGGGCCCTAGGCAGGAGTGTGACGGCTGCGGCAGGCATTAAATGGGGTGTAAGGACAGTGACGGGTGCATTAAATGCGCCCGTGGCAGTGTAATGAATATAGCTTGCTGTGTAAGCCTCCCATGCGCCCCCGGCCGGCCCAAGTATAAAAGGGAGCTGGGGTGCATGGGAGAGGGGGTTCGATTCTTTCATGTTAGGTTCCATTCTCTCAAGTTAGGATTCCAGTTCATACTCCACAACACATGCAATCACAAGAAAGGCAGGACTAGGGCTGTTACTCTTCGGAGGGCCCGAACCTGGGTAAACCCTAGCGTCCCCAGTCTTCCAAGCTTCTCCGGCACTCCGGTTTCTCTTCCTCCGGCGATTGCCCCGAAAGCCCCCTGTCTTAACCTTACAAGCACCCGATCCGGAGGTGCCTGTTGGCTAGAACGCCGACAGTGGCGCGCCAGGTAGGGGCTCTTGGTGGTTAGATTGCCCTCTTCCTTCCGTTTCCGGTTCGAAGCTTAGAAGAAGTAGGGGCGATTGTCTGCATGGCGGAGTCGCACTCCAAGCGCAGCAATCTACCCGAGGAAAGCAGCGCCCGTAGCCGGTCCCGGCGCCCGGGAAAGGCGCCGGGTCAGCCGGGTCCCTCCGTCGTAGGAGGGACACGCCTGGCTCCCGCCCCCGGGGGCCAGCCCGTCCAACGGCGTTTGATGTTGGGGGATGATACCCCCGCGCGGAGCCTTCATGCAGCCCGGCTACTCCTCGATCACCCTCCAGTTCCGCTGGGGGGCGACACCCCGGCCACTCCGTGGCTGCGGGATATCGCCCGCCTGGTCGACGCCGCTCAACAGCAGGTTGAGGCGGCGACCCAGCCGGGGGCTTCCGGCGCGTGGCGGCAAGGAGCGCGTGCTCCCGAGGCGCAGGGTTCCTGCCGCCACACGACAACTTCTCCCGGCGTCAAGGGCCGGGACAAGGGGAAGGGAGCCCTGGTTGCAGCCCCCTCCGGCGCAGGGGGACATGCACGTGATTCCGCTTCTTCTCGCGGTCCCCCCGAGTCAAGAGGAGATCGCGAGGATCTGAGAACAAACCTGGACGAGAGGCGGCTCCAGCGCGACGGCGACCTACGCCACGTCCTTAGGGGGCGTCGCGAACGCGCACAGCGACGCACCAATCCCCAGGTACCCGCTGATCAACAGGAGGCTTCCCCCTCTGACTCCGGGGAGAGCGTAGACTCGCACCCCTCATCCTCGTCTCAGGATCGAGGGGCTGGCGAGCGACGCTGCTCCCCCTACAACGTTGGATGCCAGGCGTTTTCTCTCCGTCTCCGGCAAGCTGCGTGGCCGGAGAAATTCCGCCCCGCCTCCATCGAGAAGTACGACGGCACCACCAACCCGGAGGAGTTCCTGCAAATCTACACCACGGTGGTGCGCGCTGCGGGAGGGTCCGAGAAGATTATGGCCAACTACCTCCCGACATCTCTGATGGGCTCCGCCCGGTCTTGGCTACTTAACCTCCCGCGAGGCTCTGTGCATTCGTGGGAGGAGCTGTGCGACATTTTCGTCACCAATTTCCAGGGCTCCTACACTCAGCCAGGCGTGGAAGATGACCTCCACGCTCTGGAGCAGACTGAGGGGGAGTCCCTGAGAGAGTTCATCCGGCGGTTCAGCCACTGCCGCAACACGATCCCCCGGATCTCTGAGCAGTCAGTAATCATCGCGTTCCGGAGGGGGGTCCGGGACCAGAAGATGCAGGAGAAGATGGCTACCCGCACCATCGCAACCACCTCCGAGTTGTTCTCCCTGGCGCATAAGTGCGCCAGGGCGGCGGAGGCCCGGGAGTGCACGACAAGGCCTTCCGGCCCCAGTGACGTCGGCACCTCAAAGTCCTCCGACCGCAAGAAGAAGAAGCGGAAGGAGGCTTCCGCCAGGGAAGTCCTGGTTGCCGAGCCGGAAGCCAAGCCCCGGCGTCGTGACGGCCAGGACCGAAGGGGTGAGCGCCGGGACCAGCGCGGCGACCGCAGGGACCTCCGTTCACCCCATCGCGAAGACGACGGGGGCAAACCTTATTGCCCCATCCACCGAACGAGTGGGCACGACTTGGAAGACTGTCAAGTTGTGTCCAAACTGGTAGATAGGCGGCTCAAGAAACGCCGCGAGGAAGACCATGGAGACGACGACGACGAAGACCCGGCTCCGTTGGCTTTCCAGCAGGCGGAGCATACGGTGGTGTTCATTCACGGTGGCTCAGCCTCCTACTCATCGAACTCGCAGTACAAGCGGGACCTGAGGCAGGTTTGTGTGAATCATGTGATGAAAAATTGGCTTGATCTTGTGCTGAAAAATTGGTTAGGATTAATCTTGCAAAATTGCTTGCATGAAGGACCAAACATTCAAACATCCAAAAACAGAAACTTTGCATTTGCGCCAGACCAAACATCTAAAAACAGTGAGTCTCACATGTATGACGGACCAAACTTTTTGGTCTGTCATAAACGTGATTTTGATGCTTTTACTCTTGTTCAAGAAATCGCGTTTTTCCCATGTATGACGGACCAAATTTTTTGGTCTGTCATACACATGATTTTGGCGACCTCGTTTTTCCCATGTATGACGGACCAAATTTTTTGGTCTGTCATACACATGATTTTGGCGACCTCGTTTTTCCCATGTATGACGGACCAAATTTTTTGGTCTGTCATACACATGATTTTGGCGACCTCGATTTTCCCATGTATAACGGACCAAATTTTTTGGTCCGTCATAAACATGATTTTGAGGTTTTTGCGCGGGACTAAGTTCTTAAAAACAGTAAGTTTTTCATTTGTGCGCTGGACTGGTTTTTGGTCTGTGCTGGATGTTTTTGTGCACGGTTAAGGGTTTTGAGCTAATGTGGACTTTATGCAATGCTCGTGTGAGTATTTGCATGGACTAATGTTGAGTCAAGTCGTGGACTTGTGCTCGGATTTGTTTTTGCGGTTTGATCATGTGCAGGTATTGCTCGAGGGCGAACGTGGTCGTTGACGGGACCGGAACTAGGTTCGTGGAGGAACTGAGGTTCGGGACTAGGTTCAGGAGGAACTGAGGTCTTGGTGGTCAAAGATGTCATGCGGGACGTTCGGGCTAAGAGAATGGTGCACATGAAGAATGGTTAGTCACATGAGAATGGCAGGAGGTCATTCGCGTGCAAAGTGTTAGTCACGTGAGTATGGCAGGTGGCCATACGCGTGCAAAGTGTTAGTCACGTGAGTATGGTAGGGTTGCCATACGCGTGCAAGTGTTGTACTTGGTCAGGTTAGGCTAAGTAGAGTTGTGTTGGATACAGATTCCTTCTGGGGAATAGGAATCGTATTCAGGACTACTTGTGGTTTGGCCCTTTAAATAGGAGGGGTTGTCTCCTGTTGAAGGGCATCAAGCAGAGCTGAGCGCATTGAGAGCTTGAGCTCAGTTTTTAGGGTTTGTACTCTTTTGATGAGAGTACTTTAGACAAAAGAAATAAAGATCAATTCTTTCAAGATTTTTGCGTGCTACAGTAACCACGTTGCTACAGTGTTTTTCTGTCTTGGTTCTTGTTTGCATGCTTGCTCTAAATCTAGATTGGTTTTTGATCCTTGAGTGTCATCTTGATTTGATCCATCAAAAACCTTTCTAGGGTATTGATTTAGAGTTCCTCAAAGTCTAGTTGATTAAACTTTTGTCAGTTCTGTTAAAACTTTCAAGTTTACGTTAGATCAATTCTCGTCAAGTTCTGGATCAGCAAGCTTGATAAGCTCATAACTTTTGATCCATAAGTCCGATCGAGCTGATTCTTTTTGGGTTTGATTCGTATTGGAATCTAGTTTCTTGTGTACAAATTTCAGATCGTTTCTACGGTTGGATCTCCGGGAATTCTCGTTTTACCGAGTCTCTGTCATTCTGTTTTTTGTCAAAACCGAGACAAGTATTTGGTTTTGTTTTGGGGTGAACTTTTAGTAGATCAAGAATTTGGTTTTAGCTTCCGCACAATCATTCACCCCCCCTCTGATTGCTATATTCGTATACTTCGATCCTACAGTTTGCACCACCACAACGGCTCCCGGGGCGAGCAGGCCGCTGAAGTGGTCGGAGCAACCGATCACTTTCAGTAGGGCCGACCACCCGGAGAATGTTTCCGGCCCGAGCCATCTCCCGATCGTGGTTTCTCCCATAGTTCGCAACGCGAAGCTCGGGTGGGTTCTTGTTGATGGAGGTAGCGCCATCAACCTGTTGTCTGTCGGGGCGTACCAGGCGCTCCAGATACCGTATGAGGAGCTGCGCCCGGCCCCACTTTTCTACGGAGTTGCCCCCGGGGTGGGCCTCTTGCCCCTGGGGCAGGTCCAGCTGCCTGTTACATTCGGGAGTGCGGAGAACTTCCGGACGGAGCTTGTCAACTTCGAGGTCGCCGACTTCGACCTCCCCTACAACGCCCTGCTTGGCCGCCCAGCTCTGGTCAAATTTATGGTGGTCGCTCACTACGCCTATATGCTGGTAAAGATCCCTGGGCCTGGGGGCCCAATCACGGTGAGGGTGGATAGACCGGAAGCTCTGCGCCTCAGCAAACAGCTGCAGGACCTGGCCGGCACCACCTGCTCGGCGCGCGATAAAGACGACAGCCCAGGCGTCCCCTCGGTCAGGACCCGCACTTCGCCCGGACCTTCGGGCGAGGTGAAGGCGGTCCCCGTGGGCGAGGACGGCTCCAGCAAGGTCGTGAAGATCGGCACCGACCTCAGCGCCAAATAGGAAGGCACGCTCGTCACCTTCCTCCAGTCCAATCTGGATGTGTTCGCTTGGGAGCCATCGGAGATGACCGGGGTCCCTAGGGAGGTGATCGAGCACCGATTGGCAACGCTCCTTGGAGCGCACCCGGTCCGGCAGAAGGTCCGACGGCAGGCGCCAGAGCGGCAGGACACCATTCGAGACGAAGTGGAAAAACTTTTGTGTGCAAAGATTGTGCGGGAGGCCGCCTACCCCGAGTGGCTGGCCAACCCCGTGCTCGTAAGGAAGTCCAATGGGAAGTGGCGAATGTGCATTGACTTCACCGACCTCAACAAAGCCTGCCCCAAGGACCCGTACCCTCTGCCACGGATAGACATTGTTGTCGATTCCACGGCAGGGTGCGAAGCTCTGTGTTTTCTCGACGCATACTCCGGTTATCATCAGATCAGTATGGCGCGGGAAGACGAAGAGAAGACTGCCTTTGTGACTCCTTTTGGTGTATATTGCTATGTCCGTATGCCCTTCGGGCTGAAGAATGCTGGCTCTACTTATCAGCGGGCCATGCACATTGTGTTCCGGTCCCAAGTGGGGAAGAACCTTGAAGTGTATGTTGATGATTTGGTAGTAAATACGAAGAGGGTTGACGGGCTTATCCAGGATCTGGAGGAGACCTTCTCCCGTCTCAAGAAGTATTGTGTGAAGCTGAATCCTGAAAAGTGCGTGTTTGGCGTCTCATCCGGAAAGCTGCTCGGATTTCTAGTCTCCAGCCATGGGATCGAGGTCAACCCAGAGAAGATCTAAGCGATTGAGCGGATGCAGCCACCTACCCAGCTCAAGCAACTGCAGTGCCTGACCGGTCGCCTGGCCTCCCTTGGCTGGTTCATAGCCCGGCTAGGGGAGAAAAGCCTACCCTTGTTCAAGCTGTTGAAGAAGACCAACTCATTTGAGTGGACCCCGGAAGCCCAGCAGGCGTTCGAAGACCTGAAGAAGTACCTATCCTCCCCTCCGGTCTTTGGTCGCCCCGGTAGGCGAGCCGCTGCTTGTATGTGGCGGCTAGCCCCTCTCAGAGTGGCGTGGCTGGTCGCGGAACGGGAAGGTGTCCAGCGGCCGGTCTACTACATCAGCAAGGTGCTGCACGACGCGGAAACAAGGTACCCGCAGGCTCAGAAGATGGTGTATGCCGTGCTGGTGGCGTCGAGGAAGCTGCGACACTATTTCCAAGGAAGGGAGATCACGGTGGTCTCCTCCTACCCCCTGCGCGAGATTCTCCACAATCGTGAGGCTGAAGGCCTCATTGCAAAGTGGTCCGTTGAGCTGGGGGAGTTCGGCATCAAGTTCGCTCCTCGTACCGCCATTAAAAGTCAAAGGTTGGCGGACTTCGTCGTCGAGTGGACCCCAGCCGAGTCCGAAGCAGATGAGTCCCCGCGCCCTCTCCCTAGACACTATTCTTCGATGGATCCTTCAGGCTCGAAGGCGCGGGGGCTGGGGTCCTCCTGGTCTCCCCGACTGGGGACCTCCTCAAGTACGTGGTCTCCCTCGACTTCAAGGCCACTAATAATGTTGCCGAGTACGAGGGCTTGCTGGCGGGTCTTCGGGCCGCCGCAGCCATCGGTATTCGGCGCTTAAAAGTGAAGGGCGACTCCCTGCTGGTCGTCAATCAAGCAAGAAAAGACTTCTCCTGTCCTGACCCCGTCATGGCAGCGTACCTGGCGGAGGTTAGAAAAATGGAACGACACTTCGAAGGGTTGGGGTACACCCATATCCCCCGACGTGACAATCACTTGGCGGACGAGCTCGCGTAGCTCGCCTCGACAAGGGCCCCTGTTCCGGTCGGAGTCTTTGAAGAAAGGCTTCCGCGACCGTCCATCATGGCCCCCGTCCCCGGTGGGGAAGATGGTGATGCTGCTTCAGCCCTCACCTCTGGAGGAAGGGTAGCACCGGTGGAAACGCCCGGCCAGGCGGAGTACCCGAGCGGCCATCTTGTGGTCGCCGCGCTTGACCGGGAAGGCACGTGGATGGATCCGATCCTGGCCTACCTGCGGGATCAAGTGTGCCCCGACGATGGTGCGTCAGCGGAGAAGATAGCACGAAAGGCCAAGTGCTATACCCTAGTGGGCGGGGACCTTTACCGCCGGGGTAAAAACGGGATTCTCCTGAAGTGCATCACTCGGGAAGAGGGGAGCACTTTGCTCTCTGATATCCATGGAGGCGTGTGCGGGAGCCATGTGTCCGGTCGAACGATGGCAGGAAAGGCTTTCCGCCAAGGGTTCTATTGGCCAACCGCCCTCCAGGATGCTTGCAAGCTGGTGAGGAGGTGCGAGGCGTGCCAGTTCCACGCCAAGCAAATCCACCAACCAGCCCAGGCCCTGCAAACTATCCCGCTCTCGTGGCCCTTCGCGGTCTGGGGGCTGGATATCCTGGGCCCGTTCGCGAACTCTGAGGGGCTACACCCATCTGTTCGTCGCCATCGACAAATTCACTAAGTGGGTGGAAGCCGAGGCGGTAAGAGCCATTACCGCTGCAGCTGCAGTAAAATTTATGCAAGGGATCTTCGCTCGCTTCGGGGTCGCCAACCGTATCATCACCGACAACGGGGCGCAGTTCACCAGTGCGGCTTTCCTGGATTTCTGCGAGGAGATGGGCACCAAGGTCTGTTTTGCCTCGGTGGCCCATCCAAGGAGCAATGGCCAGGTCGAGCGGGCCAACGCGCTGGTGCTGAAGGGCCTCAAGACCCGCGCGTTCGATCGACTCCATAAGTGTGGAGCCCGATGGACTGAAGAGCTCCCGGCAGTTTTGTGGTCGCTTCGAACCACTCCTAGCCGGGCTACCGGGGAAACCCCTTTCTTCCTGGTTTACGGCGTGGAAGCGGTCCACCCCTCGGAGCTAGAGCTGGGATCGCCGCGCGTCGCGGCGTTCGCAGAAGAAAGTCAGGAGGATCTACGCCAAGACAATGTCAACCTCCTGGAAGAAGCACGGGACCGGGCGGCCCTGCGCGCTGCACGGTACCAGCAGAGTCTCAGGCGGTACCACGCCTCCCGGGTTAGTAAGAGAACACTGGCAGTGGGCGACCTGGTCTTGCGAAGAATCCAGTCGCATGCCGAGTCGCATAAACTGTCTCCCCAGTGGGAGGGCCCCTTCAAGGTGGTCTCAGTCTCTCGTCCCGGGGCGATCAGGCTAGCCACTGAAGACGGCGAAGAACTGGCGAACTCGCAGAACATAGAGAACCTGCGCGAGTTCTATCCCTAATCGGTTGTAAGTTTCAGGCTCTGCTCCCCGACCAGCCGGAGTGTGCCTTCCTCTCCTTCGCTGGTCGGGAAAGGCCTCTTGTTTGAAATCAAGTATTCACTTTCTTTATCCGAAGTAATTATTCTCCCTACTCTCTTTCCTGTCTCTTGCCCACTGTTGGGCAGTGCCAGGACATTTGCCCTTGGTACCCTATGGCCTTGCAAGAGCCCGGTGGCAAAGGCGGAACCACTAAGTGAGAGCGGCGTGCAGGGGTGGACGATCGGACGGCTAGTTCAGCACGATCCCCGGCACGGTCATGACACTCCGGGTGTCCCCGTGGGGGTCGGCGACTTGAACACCGTTGTCGAAAACCTAAGGCCCTGCCACGACTCACTAAGTGATCGTTCCCTGGAGGTTACCAGGATGGCAAAATTTTGCTAAGTCAAAGGGTTCAAGGGAAGTGACTCCCTGGCACAATGCCTTAAATCGTGCTCCCCTTCCGAGTCCTTAAGCGGTCACACGACTTGTTCGTGCGGAACCAGTGGAGTAGAAGTAAAAGCAGACACTGGGTAATATAATGGGAAGCTTGTGCTTCCGTTTCATTTAAGTTGATTTGCATCAAGGATCTTTACAGGTGGAAGCAAAAAAAGAAGGAAGAGCTACGCTAATGGGGCCTCCTCCTCGTCCTCTGCTACCGCTTCGACGGCCGCCACGTCTTCCTCAGCTGGGCCAATGTCCAGCCTCAGCGCCACGTCTTCCTTCTTTGCCTCCGGTGAGGTTCTCCATCTCCACCAGGCAAAGAACTTGCTCGAGGCGTCGTGGACTCCGCTCCTCCGCTGCGCCCGATCACCTTCAATCCTGGACGGTGGCCCCGGATCGAGATTGGCGTCCGCGGTGGCGCAGCAAGCCCGGCACGTGCCAGCCGTGGCTGCCGCAGCTGCCACGACCCTCTTAGGCGGGCCAGGGCGGTCGAGCGGCGGCGGTGCGTGAGGAAATCTGCAATCCGGTGGCGAGAATCGTAGTCTTTGCGGCTTCTGCTCCCGCAGAGATGGCTGCGCCAGTCCCAGTGGAGTAAGGCTGGCCACCATCCGGTTAAAGGCATGACGCAGCATCCCCATGGTGTCCGCCTCCGACCGAAGCCGATCGCCCTTCTCCGCATCCAGCTCCTCGGCGCGGCGGGCGCTTTGCTCCCGCTACTCTCGCTCCCTCCGCAGCTGCAGCTCCAGCCCCGCCTCCCGTTCGCGCAAATCCTCCACCTCCTTGCGAAGGCGGTTGATCTGGACCCCCGCCTCCGCCAGCCGCTCCTTGCTCGTCACCAGACGGCTGCTCGTGCTGGAGTAGAGCTCGCTAAGAGCCGCCAGCAGAGCGTCTGCGTCTGCCGAAGGAATGGAGGCGGTGGGGAGCTCCGGGGTGGGCAAAGGGCCCAGCGTGCCCGATGCCTGAGCGACGGCGGCTGGCGGAATGACCACCTGGGGGTCGACCCCCTCAATCTGCTCACCGTGGGGCTCGGCTGCCTCAGGTGGCGCGGCCCCTGCAGCCGCGGCGCCCTGATCGTCCTCGGCCTGGGCGGCAAGGACATCCGGAGCAGGCACCCTGAGAAAAGGAAAAAACGATGGTAAGACGCAGTTTGAAGGGACTTGACTATTTTTTGTGTGCGTTTTTGAATAAGTACCTAGGTGGCGGCCTCTGGAAGCGGGGCACACCTGGGACAAGGACCAGCCCTGCAGGTGCCGGGCGGTGCGGTCCCGGCGGCCTAAGGCCGGCGGCGGAGGAGGGAGAAACGCCACTCAGCGCCGGCGACGGTGGCGGCGACGGCAGTGTCGTCGTTAGAGCCGGCGGCGGCGGCGGCGGAGGCGGCGGCAGAGTCGTTCCTAGAGTCGACGCCGGAAGGTCCAACATCACCACCTCATCGGGGGCGAGGGAGGACGAGGTCGCGCCGGCCGATGAACCCCCTGCCGCCGTTGAGGAGCCCGCCGTAGCAGCAGAAGAGCTCCCCGCGGCTGCTGTGGAGGACCCCGCCCCGGCCGAGCCCAACAGCACAGGCGGAGGAGCAGTACTGCCTGCCGAGAGGCGGGGTCTTTGGGAAGGCCCGCCGAGAGGTGTCGTCGTCGGCTGGGCGCCCTTCCCCTGGTCGCCGGCGGGAGGGGGGTCTCGGATCGTCAGGGGCGCCTGGTGTGTTGTATCGGGCGTTCCCATGGCGTCCATCTTCGGCATAGCGCGGACTATCGCCGCGCGCTCCCTAGGCTCTAACCGGCAGAGTGGGAGCACGCCCACCGGGAATGGCGGGACGGAGCTCGGCACGCCCAGCTGCCCCATCCACCTGTTGACCGCGGTGGAAGACAAGTTCCCGGCGGCTGATAAAGAACCAAGGAAGAAGAATGCCGTCAGAACCGGAGTTGGCCAAAGAAGAAAAAAAAGGGAGGAGGAAAGGGCGATCGAAGCGTAGCAGTTTACCTCCAGGGATCGTCCGGATCCCATCATCCTGGCTCATGTATTGCCAGGCCGGGCGGACGCGGCGGCGCAGGGGGCTAATCCTCCAGGAAATGAAGTCCCGGACAACCATGCCCCCCGTTAGGCCCGCCGTCCGCAACTGGTCGACGCGGGCTAGCATCATCTGGATCTCGGGCGTCTCGCTGACGTGAGCCCCCCAGTTGGGGTTGCTGACCACCGACCCGGTTGGAAGCTCCAGCACTTCAATGCCGCTGTCGTCCTCGACGTACACCCACTCGTCGCGCCACGTCCTCCAGTTGGACCGGCAGTCCAGCGGAATGTAGCGCGACATGGTCCCATCTCGGAGCCGCAGGTGGCAGCTCCCGGAGATAGGAGAGGTGACGCCGGCGGAGTGAAGGGCGTAAAAGAAGCGAAAAAGGAGGAGATTGGGCAGCACTCCTACGAACATTTCGTAGAAGTGGGCGAAGACAGCAAGAAGGATGACGGAGTTAGGAGGAAGATGGATGTGGTGAATGGCGTAAAAGTTGAGGACGGAGAGATAGAAGTCAGAAACCGGTGGCAGCAGGCCGGCTACCAGTTGCCACCCAAAGAAGACCACCTCCCCAGGATGGCAGCGGGGCACGACGGTCCCGGGGCGAATGCGTAGGGTGCCCGCAGAGATGTGCCGGGAAAGCCTGGCGGCGCCCTCCTCCTCGACAGTCGAAGGGGGCAAGATCGTGGCAGAAGGAGTCGGAGGAGCCATCGGAAGCGGAAGAATGCCGAAGCACACCGGGGAAGAAGAAGCAAGGGGCTCTAAGGTGACGAGAAAAGACAGGGCGAAGGGAGTTTGAAAGAAAAAGAACCGCTCCCCCTCATGGCCGGCCTTTTTATAAGGTTGCGAGGGAAGGCTTAGCGGGAAAACCGAAAAGACGCGGCGGCTCGCAAATGGGAAGTTCAAAAAACCCCATAAAGGGGGCGCATCCCAAGGGTCGTGCGACGGTTACGAGGCGGGAATAACTGCGCAAACCGCCTTGGGAACCGGAGAGGCCGGAGGATCTTCAAAGTTGCGGGGCGCGTGGGCATTTAAGGGGCCCCACCCGGGAGACTGAACGGTTCCCCGAAGGTCAGTTAAAGAGAGAGAAGAAAAAAGGAAGGCAAAAAACCAAAAGGCGCTCCTGGGTGGGCCCGGGGGCTACTGTCGACGTATTCTACACCAGGGTACCCACTCCCCCGCAATAAAACACGGTCGTCGGGCGGGCAGGGCGCGTCTGGGCCCCACCGCCGCAGCGAGCAGTAGGGCCACCAGGTGGTCGCCCAGTGGACAGGTGGCGATCAGGCCACGCCACTGGGCACTCAGTAAGGTGGTCGCCCAGTGGACAAGTGGCGTTGAGCCACGCCATGGCGCTTCGATAAGGTGGTCGCCGATGGGCGGTGGCGTTGAGCCACTCCACTGGCGCACCACCCCCGAGGCTACAGTGCCATGATCAAGGACAGTTAATGCGAATCGTGCGCATTAAATGCAAAGCGTGGAGGCTACAGTATGACGGCGCGTCTTCCCAGGCGCGTATTAATTACGGGTGATGTCACGGCAGCACCCCTCCCCCTGACGGAACGGGCGGCGTTGATGGGCGTGGGGCCCTAGGCAGGAGTGTGACGGCTGCGGCAGGCATTAAATGGGGTGTAAGGACAGTGACAGGCGCATTAAATGCGCCCGTGGCAGTGTAATGAATATAGCTTGCTGTGTAAGCCTCCCATGCGCCCCCGGCCGGCCCAAGTATAAAAGGGAGCTGGGGTGCATGGGAGAGGGGGTTCGATTCTTTTATGTTAGGTTCCATTCTCTCAAGTTAGGACTCCAGTTCATACTCCACAACACATGCAATCACAAGAAAGGCAAGACTAGGGCTGTTACTCTTCGGAGGGCCCGAACCTGGGTAAACCCTAGCGTCCCCAGTCTTCCAAGCTTCTCCGGCACTCCGGTTTCTCTTCCTCCGGCGATTGCCCCGAAAGCCCCCCATCTGAACCTTACAAGCACCCGATCCGGAGATGCCTGTTGGCTAGAACGCCGACAGAGGCTATATAAGACTTGGAGACGTCCAGGCCAAATGACTGCATTTTTTTACGATTCCACTCTTTCTTCTTCCTCCTGCGAGAGCTGTAGTGAGGTGTTGAGCAACAGGACCACGCCAGCCTTCCTACTCGGCGTGCACTTTGAAGGAGGATGAGCAGTATCTCTGAGCCGTTGTCACAGAGTTCACCTGCACGGGGCGGCAATAAGGTTTCTAGGCAGCGCATCTGCGCGACCGCTCCTACGCTGCTTCCTCGACTTCGACTTCAACTTCTTCCACAATCTCTTCTGCGCATCGTTCTGTTCTTCATCAAGCCCAACTGTAAGTCGTTTGTGATCGTTCGACTTAATCATACTCTATTTCTTGAGTATATATGTTTGGAAGTACAATGTGTAGCCTGCTGTTAGATTTACTGTGTGCATCACTATTTATCTGTGATATTTGTCTCCTGGTAAAATCTAGCATTAAAATATTGCGCATATTTCCAACAGCATGCACCAGCTAGTTCACCCAAAAGCTTAAGTTGATGAGGACAGATGAGCAATTCACTTATACTTCAACATTTGTAACTATCATCAATTTTCTTACTTTCAATTTTAATCATTTCTGATCGTGTTTGTAACTAAGCAAATTCTGATTCAATCAACTGGAATGTATCTTATTTTAAAATTAAACATATGATAATGAGATTTGATATGTGAACGTTGGAGCCTTGCAGTGTCCTTGGGAACATCATTTCGGGAACTTCCTTTCACTTTACAATTACGATTGTACCAGCAACAAAATAGGATAGGTCTAAAACTCTGTAAAAGCAAGTAACGCCACTTAAGGCAAGCGAAGTTGCATGATGTTGTTGCTGCAGTTTGAAAACAAGGTACTCAGTTGGAGCTAAACTGAGCCATTTGGTAGGTACATAGCTTTATTCTACAGGTGGTTGTACTTTTGTCTTCAAGCCTCCGAGCAAATTCCAACATATTGTTTGCAAACCATTGATCTTCTAGTATTACGGTATAATCACTCTTGTTTCAGAGCACTTGGAAGGCGTCATAGCTGGAAATTTTGTCGTAGTCCTAATTGTACGTGCACAAATTCGTCCAACCTTGTGGTAATTTAGCAAGTGAAGACAAGCTCTGTTGCTGCAATTAACCTTTAGTAGATTTCCTCCAACATTCAAGAGCTTACAAGAAAATTACAACATGAATCACATGAAGACCAAATAGTTTTGAACTGCCACCGGAAGCTTCATATTACCTTATTTGTTTTTCTTGTTTCCCTTCCTTTTCCTTCCACCACCAACCTAGACAACCTCGTGGCAGAAGTAGGGGTGTTCATCCTTAGGTTCCAGCTAGAATAGATGAAAAACTACATTTAGATGAACTAGTCTCTGCTAAACTATGCTGAGATTTTCTATGTGACAGCTTCTCACTTCCATGGTGGACAAATGTTGATATTTTCTGTGTGATAGATGCGGTATTTATTCTGGAGCAAATGCCCACACCAACCTTTGCCTACGTACAACCATCAGGTAACATTGAGTGCACAAATTCCGCTTATCCTCTTACATTCAACGTATATAAACCCCCACCTGTCTTCTCTCCAAGAGTTCATCATTTCATTCAATGTACCAACCTCCTCATTACAGGCAAATAGAAACATGGAAGTAGACTACAATTCCGCCTGCAGGTGAAATGTTCATACTGTCTGATGGTGTAAACGGTAGGCACCAGGGAAATTTTCACATATATGGTGAAAATTGTAGGTATCAGGAATAAGTTGACAAGTCTTAAGTTTGAAGATGTGATGCGACATAGAAGATCTGTGTATCACAGATTGCCAGTTGCTACAAGCCTATAACTATCTTTTGCACCCAAACACAAGTACAACAGTTCACAACTACAAATTCCTTAAATAATGGCGCTTATGATGCTTCATTATAAAACTAAATAGTTAAATATTACACTTGAATGACAGTCTTCCAGAAACAGTGCTTAACTTGGAACTCAATAAGTTACATGGTACAAGAACGATCAGACAGTGTGCATACTTTGCAGTTAACCAGCTTCGAGAACAATGTGATCAACAGCATCAGTCAGGTCAGCAGCAGTTTCTTATATCTGCCAGTGCCACATGTTTCCACTACATCTTGGAAGGTTGAACTGAATATGCCACCAACTGTGTAACCTTGTTTACCGGTCTTTTAGTCGTTGACACGGGAAATGTGGAAACAAGTAGCCCTTTGAGTGGGCTTGAAATAACACAGTTCTAAAATATTCCAGTCTTTCAGAGCGTAGAAAGCCCTGACAAATATACAATTCTGTACAGAATGACATCTTTGAAAGTGTCACAAAGTACTACCTAGAGCAAGTAACCCACGCTAATGTTATGGTAAGCGATTGCAGGTGCACTGCAGATACCTAGCTACCTACCAGTGGCCGCTCCGACCATCAACAGTAGTAGGTAGTTTGTTTGGTATGTACGGCCTTGGTTGAACGGCTTGGCTCACATCAATCCTTTCAGTGTCACCTGTTTCGCTCTTGCAGGTCGGGTTTCTCCTGGGGTATGAGCTTTTGGGGGAAAGAGCATTTGAAGCAAGTGCAGGGTTTCTAGCAATTCTTCGCTGTTCATACTGCTCAGCAGCAGATGTTGAACAGTTACCATAATGCAACACCGAGCCAACCACTTTGCCAGGCCTCACAGCACCACCTGCCATATAAAAAGATACACAGTGAATCAGTCTTGAGCTACCTGCTACAGATATCATGTAAAATGAATGAGCGGTATTAGAAAATTCAATTCAACAAAAAAAGTTCAGGAGTCAGCATGTAGATAATTTAATTCTCAAGAAACAATATAGTGCTGAGCTGCATGGTAGCGCTCAGCAAGGTGCCACCCATCTGCTGTTGCACCTTCATGGCCTGGTATTGCGGACCAGTGCTGTGAAAATCGGTGAAAATAGCTAAGTGGTACAAGTGTTTAGTAATTATGGCTACAATGTGTTTGAATACCTATTGGACTAGTATTATCATCCAATACACAATACATACATATATTAGCAGGTCACCAAATTGTCCGCATAATTCCGATTAACCGTCTGTATTCCAATTAATCGCTTGGTGGTACCCTGCCCGTCTGAAAACCATATTCTGTTTTTCGCATCACTAGTGTGGACACCACAGCGCTGCGGATTGCTATGCCTGAGTGCGACCAAAGGGGCAACAACGGAGATTTGAGTCTAGATTGAACATGTAAAGGGGACTGAGTTTGGGTGCATACTGTGAGGAGATAATACGAGATGGGGGCAAAAGGGTCATTTCACAGATGCTGAATCAGCTCAAAGATAAACAAGACAACGGTTGCTGAGTAAGTACGCCCACATGGTGAGAAATGTCATCCAACTGATGTATGTGACCGAAAATGCAAACTACGGTGACCTATTTGCCTCTTTCTAAACATTAGGCACTACAGTGCCCCTTTTGCCCAAGTTGATGCAATAATTTGGTCATGAACCCATTAGACAAACATGGCTGAGTGACTGACCCAGCACTTGCTGCTAAGCAGAAATTTATTTCATGTCATGTACAGGATTCCATACCAGCAACACATGTACAGGTAGGACCAGCCGAACGGCACAAAGGACTCGACCAAAGCTGGCATGCCGGATAATGCACAGTAAAGGCCAGGGATTCTTTGGTTACTAAGAGATTACATTAGTTAAATAATAGTTGTCGATTATATTAGTTGAGTTAGCTTAGGATAAGATATCCTTGGTTCATATAATTAGTTCCAAGTTGTTAGGAGGGTGGTTCCTAACAACTTAGGATAAGATATCCTTGACTGCTGCACGAATTGAGAAGGCAAGAAGTAATCCATTTTCCCTACCGTCGTTCTCTCTTCCTTCCCAGTCTACCCTTGTTTGTCACAGCACTGGAGCGCCAAGGACCTGGGCCTCAACCTCCAGTCTCCCACAGCTACTACCCACGTCGCTGACCCTGGCTCACGCCAATACACGATATCTATTTTTCACTGAATCTACTCAGAGTATTTGGATGGCAATATTGAGGTGCAGTAACAACACATCAATTTCTTTAGTAGTGTAGTTGTCCATCATGATGATGTGGCTGCAGAAGCTTACCCTGAAGAACTCTATTTGCACCAACAGAAGCAGAATCTTGCCGCGTTTTTTGTGTATTATCTCGGATTACACACTTTGAAAGATCCTCTGTGATGTTGGCTGTGCTTTGTGGTTGGTTATCTGAATATAACACACATGGCCTGTTAATGCAGAAGTAGTGAGCCAAGAAGCATGCATGCAATTGCAGCCAAAGTGCTATCAGTTAATTGAAGCCACCTATAGAAAACAATGGAAGTATGACCTTGGTAAAGAATTATGCTGCCTCTCAGGTGGAGCTGCTGTTGATCCCTTCGCGTAATGTTCTTCCAGGTATGCAAACTGTTTTTTAAAATGATCTACCGCACTGCAAGGAGATAGAGCAATAGAGATTAGTCCCACCAGAACCCAAATCCACTAAACATCATCCCCCCCCCCCCCCAAGAAATTAAAATAAATAAGCAAAAACTACTCAATAGTCGATCACATCAAGGAAAAAATAATTATCCATGATTTAGTTATCATCATCAACAAAAGTAGTTCAAACGTCAAGACAACACAACATGTCGATAAATATGTTTACGAACCTGGAGACATATTAATGATAAGATCCAAACCTATAGCATGCTCTACATACACTAGCCTACAAATGTGGTCATTGAATTGTCTCAGGAATTACATTAGGCGTTTCATTCTAGTTAAATATGTTAAAGTAATGAAGATCAACTTGGCTTGACAACACACCTTGGGTACATGAAACCAGTTGAGTCAGTCCCCTCGAGGAACTCCCTCAACATCTTTGGATGATACTCCAGAATTTCTCTATAGATTAGTTCTCTTATATCTTCCTTCGTAATTCTCCGCCTCTCAAACTCAAATTCCAACTTTGTGACGGGTTGTGCTGAAGGTTCTCTATCCACATTGGCTATGTTCTTGAAATAAGGGTCAGCAAGAGCCTGAAAGTGTGTATGATGCATTAGCTACTGGTATGGAGGTTACAAGCATGAAATCATTCATTTAAAGGATGCTTCCACTTGATAATACTAACAAGCAAGTTACTAAAACTGCACCTCCTCAGCACTTGGCCTATCTTTTGGCTCGAAGGCTAGCATTCTCTCCAACAAACGCAAGGCAAGTGGATCTGCATTTGGAAACTTCTGTGTAAATGGTATAGGCTTTTTCCTCCTCATACCGCTCAAATAGCGCCTGGCCTTCTCATTTCGAATCTATTGCATAAAGAGTACATGCAACTACAATCATTAGAAAACTTTATTGGAAATAACACATATTTTTATGTCAAACCATACTGACCCTAGATATTGCTTCTGGAGATGGTGTTCCCTGGAGATCTGTAATTATATCAAGTTGATGCACCACATTTTTCCCAGGGAAAAGAGGTTTTCCAGTTAAAAGCTCTGCAAATATACAGCCAATGCTCCATATATCTATTGCTGGTGTATACTGCAAGAATTCGGACCATATAATGTTAAAAAAAATATTCCTGATATTGTAAAACAAAAAAGCACATGCAACAAGTAGAAAGGGGAACTATCTAGCATCCCATTCTATGAACAGTAACATGGTATCATAAGTTCATAACCAAACCAAAAGTAGATAATGTCCGTAAACAACTGTCAAAAAATGTGTGAAAACTGAAAACAACCCCCTTCTCTTATCAGCTATAGTTTTAGGGTCAGATGGTCTGCATATGAAACTGAACTTATTAGATGGTTACTAGTTACCGCACATCATGCTACATTATCCACGTTACAGTGAACAATCCATAACACTTGTCAGGATCATATACGAGAGAGAATTTGAGTCTCAGATTGTCAAGTGATGAGACCACAAAGAGGTCCTATGTGTAGCTCAGGTTCCAAATTATGTTGATTTTTTTTTTTGAGAGAGTACAAGGCAGAGAAGCACACACTCAACACATACCACACTCACACCACCAACGCACCCACGCACATGTACGTGCACGTCCGCTACACACGCTTGGAACTTGGAATTTATCGTAGACACCCAACACCTCAAGCAGCACGGGCGTGCACTTTCCCACTGAACGTGCAAGCGTGTGTACTCCTCAAATCGGTGGACACCAACGCCAAGTCTAGAACTTAAACCCTAGTCAGCTGGGCGCACACCTGCACACCTAACCATCTGGTCACAAGTCAGCTTCCCAAATTGTGTTGAATTCATATTGGCCTTGTCAAGCCTAGACGTAAGGGACATTGAGCTACAGATATGAACGTGATGTTTCATAACTGGCTAAAATGCTTTATCATGTGGCCCATGAAACTTGACTATAACTTCATACACAGAAGATGTACATTATTTCCATAATTCACAATAGTAAATATCACTCAGTCACGATGTTTCTTCTCAGCAGAAATCAATAATCAACCTACTAATGCAGCAGACAAGATAACCGTGGGTTGTGTTAGAAACCCTATTTGCCCTAAATAACCTACTAATGTAGCAGACAAGATAACCATGGGTTGTGTTAGAAACTCTATTTGCCCTAAATTAATAATCATGCTGCCAGACCAGTCTTGGTTGAACTCAACTATATGTATTTTTAAACATAACCTATTAGAAATAAACTAACAAGGAAATGAAATGTTATACATGTTTGCTTACTGTTCAAGACTTGCAGTTTGTATTTAACTGTAGTAAATCAGATCAGCGGAACAATAATGGAAATAGGAAATCATGGACATTCTTGCAAATATCATGATTCATATCGAATCAGACACATGTTCAGAAGGCCACCAACCTTGGAGAAAAAAGATCCACACAGCTCAGGTGCTCGATACCACCTCGTTGCAACATAATCCTAAAAATAGAACAAGCAATTAGCTGATGTTAAAAAGCTTGACTACGTAAAAGAAACAGTTGGAAAAAATGATATACCGTCCAAAATATGGCAGTTGGAGTATCACTGAAAGCTACCCTTGCAAGGCCAAAATCACATATTTTGAGCTTACAATCAGCATTGGCCAAAATATTTTTTGGTTTGAGATCTCGGTGAAAAACATTGGCTGCAATAAACCAACAATGAAAGATGCATCAGTCATACCAGGAGTGTCACAAATAGGATTGAGTGGTAATCACACAACTGGAGCATTTATCTTAGTAACTTATTCCTCATAACTAGACAAAAATGAGTTGCTTAGAAAAGCTTTTACATCATACCGTTCATAAACTCTTAATACCACATTTCCACTTTCAACCTTCTATATAACAAAAAAAAATATTACTACTTGTCTGTTTAAATCGACTTGTTCAACTTGAAAAAAAAAACTGCCTTATTCTTTTTTTTCAGAGAGATGACCACACGCCTTATCATTATTGCAACAAGAAATTATTTCTTAGCATGCTGAAATACGAAATAGAAAAGGCCTACTTTATTACAAACACATTACTCATGAAAATCTTTTAAAATGAATGAATCTCGGCCGCCAAATAGGTGCTTTAGAAGAATAGCATGCCTATCAGGAACAATAAATGGTGTCAAATACACTTAGGTAATCTACTTTATCATCTGTCATTCTGTCTTCAAATAAATAAGTCTAGAAGTGACAAAAACAACCAGACAGATGATGAAGTATCTTCAAAACAATATATTCCTACAGCCCACAGGGAAGCTTGATTCACATGCAGACAGATGGCTTGATGTTTAGCTCGCTGTTATCTCAAACTGAAGAGACTACTGTAGTCTCCTTACAAGGACGTCAATTCTGTTATAAACAAGACATTGCCACAACCAAGTCTGGTGGCAGATAGTGGTACAATTACAGCTTCATACCATAGTTTTAAAAATTAGACCAGTGATCAAATCGGCCAAGCATGGTTCACCATCCAACTGCCATTTCACTTGTTGAACTGCCGGTTTTGTAATTTTATATTTTTGTTAGTTGGAGATTATTTTTTTAACCTTCGATTCTTAGTTGATCAAGTCCATCTCATTTCTTGTAAGACTCCTTGCAAAAATGTTGTAGAATTCCAAATATGTGTTCTACATGACTTAAAATGACAAGAAAACTGATCAAGACAAGAGCCAAATGGCATTAAAAATTCATGGCCACCCAATGGCAGAGAATACAAGAGAACCAAGGGAAAAAAGAAAGAACAAGAGGGGAAGCAAGCAACAGCCAACGACACATCTCAAACAAGAAGGCATCACCACTACCTATGATATCAATCTGCAGTGGGCATAAATCTCTTGCGCCACCAGGATGTAAGGATATGAGAGATTGGGTGTTCCAGACACATGAGATGTGGAAAGAGGGAGAAGTGGAGAGGCAGCCAGCATATGGCAATTGGGGGGAAGCCTAGGGTTAAGCCCAGTTGCCCATCCCGATTCTTTACTGCTATATTTTTCCAACCGTCAGGTTCGTTTGTTTTTTGAAAACCACCAATTCAGCCAGATTTTTCCAGTCCAGTTGCATAAATGATTGTCAGTTCCGGGCTTTTCCAGTTCAACCATCAGTCTGGTCATGTTTTATGAACTATGCTTTATAGAAGAATGGCATTAATTCCTAATTTCTTGTGAATCGGTTCACAAGGTGAAATAACTATAATAGCACCACCACAAGTTGTACAACCATAGTAAAATTCAACAAATCCATAAGTGGGAAAAAAGAATACCATGATGTTGGTGATGCCTGAGTACGATGTACGTAAGTTAGCATTACAGAGTACAGAATATAATCAACATGGGGCATTATAATTATCACACAACAAAGAGCTTTCCTGGTTATCAAGTCAGTAAGTCACTGCCTCTCGTCCAGGCAGCCTTGGGAGGTCGCCACATCTAGAGAGGGAGAGAGAGAGAGAGAGAGAGAGAGAGGATGGGGTGAGGAAACTGTAAGCAGGCGACAACGTGGAATATCTCGAAGCAGGGGAAGTCAGCAGTGGTGGAAGGCTTACTAAGCGGCGATGATGGCGCCACCACAGCTGCTTCTCGAGCTCTCCATTTGGCCCTCTACTTCATTGAAGGGATGGTGGTAGTGCACTACCAGTGGCAACAAGAGGTTGGGTCAGGAGGCAAGATCCTTATATGCGTCAGGATGGGTCTTACATTCTTGTTTTATTTTTATTTTCTTCCTTTCCCTTTTCCTCTTTCTATTTCCTCTCCTTTTCTTCTTCGAGGAGCCACCAGCGGCTCCACACCATTGTCACAACATCCACCACCACCGCCTCCTGTTCTCCCCTTACCCAACAAGGTGATGCCTAGGTGTAACATGACATCACCTAGGCACCCATAATAGTTTAGATCATTGTCTAATGCGATCTATATTGCTCCCATGATCACATGCAGTGATCAGTGACTATGGCAATTACTCTCCAGTCTCCATTTCTTAGTGTTTTAGCTAAATTCACACAAAACAAGGATCAATACAAGATTACTACGCAACTCCGTTACTTCATTAAATCTGCCCTTGTGTATATAGTCCATTTAACCATTGAGCAATATAGGAGGTAAAATGTGTGTTTTCTGGCCCAATGTAGTTAAGTTCCAGTTAATTAAAGGTCTTGTACAACTTTTTATTCCACTAATCAGGAAACACAGGTATCTTAGCCATGTTCCACCTATAACTCTTAGTACAAAATCTTTTGCCTTAATCAACACTTATCTGATGACAGATGGCAAGGTTATTAAGTCAGTAAGTCGAGTCGAGCCGCCAAGGGACCGACTAGTAGTTGACTGCTTGTCGACTTGCTAGCAAACCACCCTTCAACAATAGCAAATTAAACAAAGCATGAAATAAACAAGACTTGAATAAATTTAGAGCATGCTACCGCATCTTTCTACTACAATAGAACGGAGCAGCTGCTACCACCACATCTGTTACTCTGCTATTAATACCGCTGATACTCTGCTACTACTACTTGTTGCACTGCTAGTCTAGTAGTACTACATTAGTATTTACTACATTACTACCTGCTGGCCGCCGCTGCTACTACTAGATAGGGATGGAACTGGTACAGATAGTTTTCGACCGACCGAATTGATTTGGATGATGATTTGGATAATTTCACAGATATCCAGTTGATTTCTCGGATAAGGATATGGATACAGATAACTTATATGAATACGGATACGGATATGAAACACTGATTATCCGACGGATACGGAGTATCCGAGTTTTTGTTCGGATAATATCCGAATATGACATAGGGATATTATCCGAATAACTTGAACCATGTCCATGAGATCAGAGATGAGACCATGACAACATGTAACTGCTGCAAGGTTACATACATGTGGAATTGTGGTTTGTGGAATATGGATGACCAGATGTGGATGTCATATACTCATATGTACTTATGTTATGTAGTTATGTCTATGTGGCTAACTGGCTATGTTTTCTTCTAAAGAATGATTATGTTTGATGTTTGCCAATTGTTGAGTTCAGACGATCATCATTCATCATTCATCAATGACGAACTTGACACTGAAGGTCTATTAGACTTATCACTATCCACTAGAGACCACTACTTATAAATTTGAGTAGTTTTCATAGTAGATTAAATAAATTTGATGGTGCATTAAAAACAAAATTTAAATGTAATTTATTTTTAAATAACAGTTGGAATTTAAATGAAACTCTCAAATTTTTGATTGATCTTTCTCCTAATTTTCAATTTAAATTTAGAAATTTTGAATTTGTACTAATTTAATAATATTCGTGCACAAATTTTGTAATTTTTGACATTTTCTTATTTTTTAAAATTCCTAATTTTGAATTTAAATTTGGACCGATTTTGGAAAAAAAAACTGAAATTGGATTTTAATATATCCGACTAATATTATTCGTATCCATGTTGATTCCGATCCGTATTTGATTTGTATTCGTAACCAATATTATCCTGTATAATTCGTATTCGATTCTGTATTCGGCATTATTCGTATTCGATTCTGTATTCGATAAAAAAAAACGGATACGGATACGAATAGGACGATATTCGACCGTATCCGATCCGATCACATCCCTGCTACTAGATCTACAAGAGGTTGAGAGCATAAGAGCAAAACATAGCAGATCAGCATTTAGCAAAACAAGGCAACAAAGCAAAGAGAAGGGAGCTCAGGAGAAAAAGGATATGAGGGGAAAGGGAAGAAGAAGGGATAAGAATCCGGAGACCAAGGCAACGCTTGCAAACGGCGGTTTGAGCCAAGGGCAAAGGCGACGAGTGCTGTGAGATGGCCGAAAGGGAGGCAACCAACACGAGGAGGTGAGAACCAGCGGCGGCTGGTTGCTAGGGTTTGAGTGCCAAGACTCTTTGTCCTCTTCAATTTTCAACCTGACGTTAGGACACCTGAAATCACACACCAAGTCCCAGAAAAAGCGAACCAAGTCGTGTGCCCTCTCCCACACTCGCCCACAAGTAGCCCAACTTGTCTCTCCAAGTCAATAACTAGTCGATCCAAGTCAACCAGTCGACAGCAAGTAGCTCGACTTGCTCAACTAGTTGAGTTGGTGGCTCCAGTCGAGCGCCGCTAGCCAACTGGTCGATGACTAAATAACACTGCAGATGGGCTAATATTTTTATTTGTAAACAGAGCACTCCTTAGAGCAGGTGTTGGAATATGCAAAGAAACAATTTTAATGTGCGAATAAATCATTTACCTGTATGTATGTATTTCAATCCTCGAAGCAACTGATACAAGAAAAACTGATAGTGCTCTGGAGTCAAATCATCATTAGCCTTTATAACTTGGTGCAAATCAGACTCCATGAGTTCAAAAACAACATATATATCCTTGAATTCTCTCCTTGATGGAGGAAGTAAAATATGTTTTATTTCCACGATATCCGGATGTCGCAGGAGCCGAAGCAATTTGATCTCACGAAGTATCCGTGTTGCATCAGATACATGTTCAAAGATGTCATTTATCTTCTTGATAGCAACTTTATCGCCGGTGTGAGTATCCAGGGCAGAGCAAACCACACCATAACTCCCTTTTCCTATTACCTCTTCTATCTTATACCTGTTTCCCTCACCATACTCAGTGAAAAAATCCATTTCAGAAGGTACCTGCATTGCACAGGAAAGAACGTGAATCAACTTGACAAGTACTGTTTTAAAAGTTATTGTAGCTTTATGATACAAAAACAAACACTAAAGCAGATAATATATATTGCTACACAAAAAACTAAGTATCAAAGATATTTCTGTTGCAAAATTAACAGGGGCTAAATAATATCATATCCTTCTTACATCTAAAATTGCTTCTAAATGCAGACTACTAATTATAGGGGTGTTTAATCGGTAAATTAAACTTAGGTTCAGTTTTTTTGGTATATTTCAAATTTCAATAAGTGAAACTGGATACCATGTTTACCAAATAAATTTTGGTTTGGTCGGCAAATACAATTTTTTTTTCGTTGTTGTTCAGTAAATACTAGGCCAACTTTTGAGTGTGATCACAATTGACAAGTTTGACAACCTATAGCAAAGAGGCAAAAGCTTCCAAGTTCCAGGTTCAACAATACAAACCCTCTAACCAGTCGAGAGCAAACAAGTCAACAATTAGCTAGGTACTTAATCAAAAGCCAGATTCAACAATACAACCAAGCCTACATGATACAAATCATGGCCAAGTCAGGTTTGACAATACTGGCAACACAGCTACTCACCGTCCGGTGAACAAGATAAGAAACCAATAAGCCAAAACCTAAGCAAGTGCTATCAGGTTCAAGTCATTTGCCCGACAGAACAATTATTGCAAATAATGAGGGAACAAATCCAACAGATCCAAGATTGCAAGAGCCATCTGCCTATAAAAACGTCGTCTGAATATTGCAAGAACAATGCAGACGCGGAACTAAGCGGCGGCCATGAAATCTACTAGACTACTACTAAATCCTAACAGATCTAATACCTGAGTTCCAGAAAAGGGAGCGAACTCGCGACGAGAACTGGATCAGTGAGAGACGCGCCGGGAAGCTCCGGTCGTGCCGTTAGGCTGCGGCCAGCTGCCAGGCGGTGGCGCCGCCGGGGGGCGCTCGCGCTCGGCGGCGAGGTAGTGTCGCTCGGACAGCGCGCGGGAGATAGGAGGAGTTGCCGCGGGGAGATCGCCGTCGGGGAGGAGTAGGCAGTGTTGCTCCACGGCGAGGAGGGGCCGGGCAGGAGGGATCGCCGGATCGGGCAATCGGGATTCGGGGTGAAGGGGGCAGGAGGGAGAGCAAAAGAGTCTTGGACTCTGTGGCTTGTGCGCGTGCGAATAACGCGCACATCTTACATTCTCTACATTTTTTTTCAAATTCAGCCCTTAACTTTTTTTTTTTACAAAAATAACTCCTCCATCAGCGTGGCAAATAACACGTATCCCGTACCACGCCTAATAAGTATAGAAGAAGACCATCCCACAGTTACCCATGTGACCATGGGAGGACGCACTATCGGCCTGGGGAGCGCGAAAGCAACGAGTACTACAGTGTAGTACGCAGAACAATGTACGATGAATAGTGTTTAGAATAGTGCGCTGCACAATGCCTCACATGTTTCTGCGCTCGTGCGCGTAGCCACGGGGCCGGCCTCCTGCCGCGCTCCCCGAGCGCGACAGGGGAGGTATGTGTGTTGCCTGCTGAACCTTCTACGGTGGGGGGATGGAGGGAGCTAAATTTGCAAAACAGAAAAAAAAAATTGATGTACAAAGGGCTAGATATGCACAATGTTCTACGTGTGGAATTTTTTTTAAATAATCCTTTTTATCCAAAAATTCAAAAATATACGCCCGAAAAAAAAATTACAAAACCGAGCTCCTATCGCGCCATGTGGCAACGACTAGGGTCAGTCGCGCCACGTGGCAGCGACAAACGGGTCAGTCGCGCCACGGTGGCGCGACTGAACCACGAGCTACCACGTGGCAGCGCTCTGATTGGGTGCATTTTGTAATTTCAATTTAATTGCAATAATTTAATAATTTCAATTTAATTGCAATAATTCATATCGGATGCTAGGAACCTCCAAATGGAATGAAAAAAATTATAATTTTTTATTACGCTATAAGCATTCTTAATATATCACAAAAAGTAGCATGTTCCATGCAAATTTAAGATGTTAAAATCAAATTTAGTAAAAAACCATTTTGTGTATTATGAAGAAACTATATAAACCATAGCTCCAAAAATCACAAAAGAAATTAAAATTTTGTATTAAGCCATAAGGATTCAGAATATCTCACAAAAAGTACTACGTTGCATGCAAATTTCTTTTCTTATCTTAACTATTAAAAGATGGAGTTTACTCGAATTTTTTTTATTTAATATTTGTTTTTAATCTTTTTTTCGAAAATGAGCTACGGAATGTAAAATTTGTAAAAGTGGGTGCCCGTCGCCAATGTATGGGGCGATCGCCCCATACACGGGCGATCAGTGCCTACACAAACGGCAGAACAAGGCGCCGTTAGCCCCATGGGGCGATCGGAGGGGTGAATAGGGCGATCGCCCATATATGGGGCGATAGGTGCCCTCCCCCAGCGCCATTTTAATTAGGGATAGCAACCAAAAATAATAATGAAATTAATGTGCCACATTAATTACTTACACAAACAAATAATTATGAAATTGAAACATTAATGGCAAGAAAATAACAATTAAACAGTAATTAATAATGAATTTGAAGGACTGAATGGAAAGAAATTTAAATGGGCCAAAAAGTAATCATCAGGAAAATAGCAGAAAAGGCTAAAAATGAAGTAAAGTGCCATGGTGGCCTAAAACGCAAGCCAGGTCAGTCTGCAGGACCTAGCAACATGCGATCGACCATACAACTTAGGGTTATTGCGCAAGTGAAATATACACGCAAAGGAAGGTGTACATGAAATATTTTTCCAGAATATGGTAGTCCGTGTATCAAAGAGCAAATCTGGTCCGTGCTTCGGAAAAATTTCCTTCAAACGGGATATTTTACGGGCTGCCGAAAAGGCTTAAGCGTTAACGTTTGCGCTCGACCATACAACTTAGGGTTCGACCGAATGAGGGAGGCAGAGGCGTCCGGCCGAATAAAAAGGGCGCCCATCGCCCTGTACCTGGGCGATCGCCCTAAATAGGGGCGATCAGTGGGACCCCCATTAGCCGTTAAACTCCCAACCGTTTCGCCGTTACTTGGGGCCACCAATCGCCTGTGTATGGGGCGATCACCCCATACAGGGGCGACGGGCACCCTTTTCTGCTATTTTGAATCTCCGTAGTACATTTTCAAAAAAAAGATTAAAAATAAATATTAAATAAATAAAAATTCGAGTTTACTCCTTCCTTTTAATGGATCGTCCACACCCCAAAAGGCCCAAAGCCCATTTCCGCATTGGCCTTCCCTTCTCTCCCCTCGCCCCGACGGTTCCTCCCAGCCGCGGCCCCGTCCTCTTCGCAGCAGCCCCCGCCCCCTACCGCCGAATCCGTCCTCTACCTCACCTCCCACGACCCCTCCGCCGCGCTGCCCCTCCTCCCAGCGCTCCCGCCCCACGCCCTCGCTGACCTCCTCTCCTCCCTCTCCGTCGCCTCCCACCCGGACCACCTCTCCCTCCTCCCCGTGCTCCTCTCCCTCTCGCCCTCCCCCTTCTCCGCGTCTACCGCATTCTCTTCTCTCCTCTCCGCGCCCGGCTGGCCCTCCGCCACCCTCCTCACCGTCACCTCCCTCCTAC
Source organism: Rhipidocladum racemiflorum (assembly GCA_036346355.1). NCBI lineage: Eukaryota > Viridiplantae > Streptophyta > Magnoliopsida > Poales > Poaceae > Rhipidocladum > Rhipidocladum racemiflorum. The sequence continues at coordinate 32,343,780 of CM070589.1, read as the reverse complement.
ACGACCTTCCCGTCGCCTTCCGCTCCAGCGTCCCCGTCTTCCTCGCCAAAATCCTCTCCCTTCTTCCCAGCGCCGACGTGCAGGACCTCCCCGCCCTCGCCTACCAGCTCCTCCTCCTCACCTCCAAGCCGCTCCACCCCCGCGCCGTCCTTAGCGCGGTGGCCCAACTCCAGCCCATTTCTCCAAGTGCGCTTTCCCGTCCTCGTCATGTGCGTAACACCACCCCCCCATTCTCTCGCCACACGACCGACTTGAGGCTTCTTCTTCCTCCTCCTCTCTGCCCCCTCCACGCCGCACGCCGAGAAGATGGGGAAGCGGTGGATCCCCCTTCGAGGCCAACCCCGACGTCATGAACCAGGTGAGCGCACCTGTCCTCCTCCGGAGCTAGGGTTTCATTCCCTTTCTATTTGGGCTGCGCGCTCACTCACAGATGGTGCATACGCTGCCTCGTGCTGTGCTGGTGCGTGCAGTTCATGTGGGGACTGGGGGTCTCTGAGGAGGAGGCGCAGTTCTCCGATGTCTACAGCCTCGACGACGAGTTGCTCATGATGGTGCCCCAGCCCGTGCTCACCATCCTCTTCCTCTACCCGCTCACCTCCCTGATAACATTCCTCATGTCCCGCTCGAGGGGTTTGCTTCGCTTTGGATTATGTGATGCGAAGAGGGTGATGAATTTGTTGCTTTATGGGACGAGCAGGACGATGAGGAGGGGCAGGAGGAATCCGACGCTTCTGCCGCTTCCACGGCCGGGGGGCAAGGTACGGTTGTATCGTTATGTTCTTTTTTCTTCATAGCGCATATAATGTGTTCAACAGAATGCCTTGTCTACGGCCTGATACTTTCTAGTATAGATCACTACTCTGAGCCATAGGCGAAAAAAAGGTCTTGTTGGAAACTGTGCTAGGGCGTCTTCCAAAGTTTGAGCGAGGCTGTTATAGCAACCCTCTATTGGGTCAGGATAGGTTCTTCATTGTTTGAAATTGAGTCTGGGTTAGGATGTTTTATTTGAGGTCAAAACTATGTTTTGCCTATGAAATCTTAGGTAACTGGCCAACTTTTCCTAGACACAAAGCGTAGTGGAATTTTTAAAAACTAAATTTGTGATGATTATATTGGTTGCCTGATTGTAGTGTATCCATTTTTTACACGACGACTCTCTTTAGGAGAATGCTAATGAAGATGCAGCTTATGTGGATGTGAAGAAGTGCATAAAGAATGCGGAAGGCCAATGATGCCATTTTTTTTGCATTCTCTTACTGATGCTTACATATTACTTTGCTTCAAGGGGTAACTAGCTTCTAAGGTGAGCTGATTCTTTGTCTATGCAGGTCATATTGGGAAGCATCAGTTAGTGTCCAGGTGGTCAAATCCCTCAAGAGCCTTGATATGGAATACAACTTCAGGTATTGGATGGCTTCCCTCTGACATTAATCTGATTTAGATTTTACATATGTTCATCCATTTTTGTGAATGCATCAGTGGGAAACGTGGCTTGATGTCAGTTTCATGTTTCTTGATTAATAGTAGTCACTGCATGAGTGAAAAGACAGGTAGTGCATGTTGATGCTTCATTCCCGGCAGAAACAAAATTGTTCTTTGCCATGAAAAAAATTCTTTAGTTGCTAACTTGAAGCCAAGTTGGCTTCATGTGTCTCAGCTTACATGCCAATCAAGAAGCTATAGTAAATCTGACAATCCCGAAAGAGCATCCAAACGAATAGTCTCTGATCTGAGCATTCCTTGTTAAGTTGTATATGATCCGCATCAGCACTGTGGTTCGCCATAGTCAAGCCTCAATTATGGATCCTACCTTTTGGGCTCCTCCAATGTTTGTGAACGCCTCAATGGTCACAATGAAAGATTATGTGTGAATGTACATGCATATTTTAAATCTCAAGTAGTCTATTTGATTTCACAGAATTTACTAAAATTCTTTTGGAATGGTAAAATATCATGTAAACACAACATAATTGCTATGTTTCCATGATGTCTTCAACTTAGCGAAAATTAGGAAGTGACAAAATAGTAATAAAATAGGTAGCTTATCCAGTGGGTTTATTTGGGTTTAGTATTTGAATTATTTTTTCTAGCAGGCACGGTTCAGTGAACGTGGTAATGCTTTTAAATGATAGTTTTCTCTTAACTTGATTGTGGTTACAATTTTCTTATACGTGCTATTATTTGATCACTTCTTTTGGCATCCATAACTTTATTTTCTCTGTTTTTTTTAGCTTGCAAATCTTCACAAGGAATTGATGCCCCATATTTTAAGGCAAGTCATAAAAGATGTTGAGAAAAATTGTGTGTATTCTTCTTCTACATGTTTACATGTCTCCCCTACGTAAACAGTTAATACTTTTTGCTAACTTAAATTACTAATCCATGCCATTCCTAACTGAAATAATCATTTTCTAAAAAATATTTTACTAGGTATTACAAGTGGATTATTTGAGCGGAATTTTCACAATCTGAATAAAGGAGTTCATGGAAATCAGGTTTTGATACTTGACCATTAAATTCTTAGGTCTCAGTAGATCACTCTGTAGCAAAAGCTATAATTAGGTCATGAAGACAAATATATTTTACTGCTTCTGGTCATCTGTCTAACTAAAGTATTTTTGTGAAGGTGATAGTTCCTCTACTTTACTTTGATGCAGGCAAAGGAGATTAAGAAGTTGATAAGGCCAGCGCCATGGCCCTTACATGAGGAATTTATCTGCCGATTTGGTAGCAAGCAATGAGACCAATTTTGCTTTGTCAGCTATGTTTGTATTTGTCTTCTCTCTTTTTTCCAGTACTGGCGGTGTACAGGTAATTACACAGCCCATAATAGCCTAATAATACTAATAGTAATGAGGTTCTGGTTAGCCCACTCATGCTACCATTTACTGCATACGTCGATGAATGCGCTTCCAGCCAAATTCTTCATTTTGATGTGTGATAGACTGATAGTATGGCAGTATGCTTTATTGGTTGGGTTCAGATATATCTTGCTAAGTTTAGGTTTGGTAGGCGCTATTTGTTTTGTACATCATACATTTGTTTTATTTAATGTTTTTATGGTTGTAACGTATTCTATGACCTATCAATTAGGAAAATCATAATAGAATTGAAATATGTATGCAGAGTATGCTGTATATTTCATTGCAATTGATTGATGTTGAAAAGATGTGATGAAAGCCTAGAGGGGGTGAATAGGCTATTTAAAATTTCTAAAGAAATTTTCTACAGCGGAAACAGTATCAAACTTTCCGATCCAATATCGGAACTTCCGACAATATCAGAACTTCCGGTATAAACTCGGAATGTCCGATCAGTTCTCAACTTAGATAACGAACAAAAAGATTAGCACTTAAAGATCTTGTCCTACTCTAGTTAAGTAGGAGAGTAAATTACCAAGACTTGCAAAGCAATAATTGAAAAGTGTAAACAAAGAAGACAAAGAATTTGTTTCCCGGAGTTTGGATCCTTGAGGGGATCTTACGTCTCCGTTGAGGAGGCTCACTAAGAGCCGGGTCTTTTCCAACCCTGTCCTCCCAAACCTCGGTCACACTTGAGGCTCGGTTTCACTCTTGGTCTCTTCCCTTTCGGAGGCGGAGCTGGCCTTCACAAACTTCTCACGGCGTCCCACAAACTTCGGGAGCTCGTGAGCAACGCCTAGCCGTCTAGGAGTCCTTCAACCTCCAAGAGTAACAAATACAATTGATTCTTGATCTTGAAGAGGCTCTCTAGTGCTCAAGATGAATGAATAGCTCTTGTTCTAGCTCACACTCACACTCCAAATCCTCACTCTCTAGATGATCACTAAGATCAAGGAGGAGGGCTCAAGAATGCTCTAAGATGCGCTCGAGGTGCTCAAGGTGTCAGCCAAAGCAAGTGTGTAACCCTCAAAAGGAGAGGGTGAGGGGTATTTATAGTTTTGGTTCAAAACTAGCCGTTATACCCGCACTCAGCCACACATCGAAATATCCGAACCTAACTTCGGAACTTCCGATGTGTACAAACTATCAGAACTTGGAAACCTCCAAAGGTCGAAAACTAAATGCATCGGAATATCCGATCTCATCATCGGAACTTCCGATAACACTCAGAGAGAACTCGACAAAAACTTTCTAAGACAACATCGGAATGTCCGACTGTGGTATCGGAATATCTGAACCAAACAGAGAGTTCCCAAAAAGAAAAACTGCTACTTCGGAACTTCCGACTTTGAAACTTCGAACAGTCCGTACTTGACAGAGAGCACCCTTTTCAAGACAACACGTATCGGAACTTCCGATGTGGGATATCGGAACTTCCGATCTCAACAGAGAGTACCCTAACCGAAAAACAACAGGCATCGGAACATCCGATATAAAATATCGGAGTATCTGACCCCTTCTAAGGGCTTCGGACTCGAATACACCTACACATCGGAATGTTTGAAACTTCGGAACTTCCGACCTATCATCGGAATATCCTATAGAAACTTAAAAGTAAACACATTCCAATGCACGGGTGGAGACTTTGAACCTCTCAAGAGACTAACCATCATTCATCTGAGCATAAAGACCATCTCTAGACCAATATCAATGCATCCCTCTTAATAGTACGGCATTCCTATGACTCAAGAAAACAAGATACATACACACGCTGTCGTTTTTCTTACTCAATCCAATTTGAGGGTATCCGATGGACGAAGATGATCTCTTCTTAGGACTTTTATCTGTTCATAAACTAGTTGGACATGTTAGCTTCTTTAATCATTTATCATTAATCAACCAAAACTAAATTAGGGGGCCTAGATGCACTTTCAGATGTGCCTTTCTAGCCTTCCTTGTGCTATTGTTTTGGTGGATGCTGTATCAATCAGTTCTGTCGCATAACATGCCTTCAGATCAGAATGTCTCTACTATATTTCTTTCAAACTTCCAGCCCACATGTTCCTCTTAATTGTGGCCTGATAGCTGTTGGGTTAGTCACTGGAATGAGAAGCTCAGGTGATGGAGACAAGGTGTTAGCTACCGGCCTTCTAATTATGGTTTGTTCGATCTGCTCACGCCATTTTGTTTTTTCTTCTCTTTAGTCTCTAGCTATTCATGCTTCTTACACGGCCTCGCAGTCCCCTCCTCTGTGGGTCTGCCTCCCTCTGCCCCAACGATGTTCGTCATATGTGTTAGGTCCAACTTTTTCTTCTCTTTTGCTCTCATATTGGAGTACAATAGTCCACAGGTTCCTCCAAGGATCCACTAGCCTTTTGGGATACCACTAGGTTTATTATCCCAGCAGGCTTGGAATAAAATCACGTGATGCTGATTAGGTTGACTATTTGAATGTCTGCTGGCTTGTCTCGATTTAGTGTGTGTTAATATTCCTCTCTGTTCAACATGTGGGAATCAATAATCAACACTAATACCAATTTATGTTAATTCCCAGCATGATGCTACTTCGAAACAGCTTGTGGGAGCATGCAACCATTCTCTTAATATAATAGATTTCTTGATCTACAAATTTGGAGCTTAGATCTCTACTGCCTCTATTTTAAATATCATCAACGATATGTTAATTGTCAATGTTCTAAATTTTCATTGAATTGGATACTCCTTTGAGGTTAGTTGCAAATAAATGGAATGTTCATTTCTTTAACGAAAACTTGTTTGGTTTGAATGCTGACAATTCCAAAGGTTAGCTGTTGCCAGTGGTGGAGTTATGTTGTAGGATGTAGGGGGTGGGGATCTATAAATCCACGATCAACTAGCCATCTTTGGTTTTCGTTGATTCCTTTTATGTGTCGAATAGAAATATTGTTATTTGTGTAAAGTTTAGGGTTTCGTTGCAATGCACGGGCACATTACTAGTACATAGTTAAAATCAAGTTTAGTAAAAGACCATTTTTGTGTATTATGAAGAAACTATATAAACCATGGCTCCAAAAATCATGAAAAAAATATAGTTTCTTCATAATACACAAAATAGTCTTTTACTAAACTTGATTTTAACATCTTAAATTTACATGAACATGCTACTTTTTGTGATATATTATGAATGCTTATAGCGTAATAAAAATTTACAAAAAAATTTCACTCCATTTGGAGGTTCCTAGCATCCGATATGAATTATTGCAATTAAATTGAAATTATTAAATTAGTTTTAAAAAAATTTTGGGAAACCCACCAATCGGAGCGCTGCCACGTGGCAGCTCGTGGTTCAATCGGGCCACCGTGGCGCGACTGGCATCTTGGTCGTTGCCACGTGGCGCAACTGACCCCAGTCGCTGCCACGTGGCGCGACAGGAGCTCATTTCTGTAATTTTTTTTCGGCCATATATTTTTGAATTTTCGTATTAAAAATGGATTATTTAAAAAAAATTCCTGCGTGTGCGGGTGTTTTCTAAATACAGTTCTTTAGACAAAAGCCCGAGTAAATTATAGAGAAATTTGAAGAAAAAGTTACAAGTAATTTCTATGAACAGCTCAATGTCTATGCTTTGCTACAGATAAAAAAATCATATAACCTACTCCACGTTGAGTTGGTATCATTGGGATGGGATTGGTTTGCCCAGCTGTTGGGACCCAAATGTGCAAACCCGAACCCTTGGTGTATTCCACACTAATCCAAGATCACGCTAATGCACACCGTCTCAACACAGATGAATATCACAATCATACATAGCAGAATAATAATAAAGTCTTTATTTAATATAAAACATGTTGAGTTAACCTTATGGTCAACTTACAAAAGTACGCCTCGTAGGGCTAAGTCTTAATCAAATAAACTGCAACGGAAATAAATAAACTCGTGGCGCCAACCAATATGCCACAGGCAACTGACTAGGCTCGCTCCCTAGTTTGTCGACTCCTCCTAGAACTCCTCCTCCGGTGCTGGCGTTGATTCTTCTTCAACTGATATTTGTGTTATTGCAAGGGGTGAGTACTTAAAGCACTCAACAAGTTGTGCACAGAATGCAAGCTATTAGTACATGCATGGCTTATTCCAAAGACAGGCTGTATGGCTACTTTGCAGTGAAGCAGCATTCACAAATATTCATAATAGCTTGAAAAGCAGTAAAACAATAAGAACAGTAATAACTTTCACAATTAATTATCAAGTAAAGCATTTCCCATCCTTAATTAGTTTCATCATTTCCATACAAGTATCCATAATCCCAAGTTCATTTTTATTTTTATGAAAGTCTAACCCTTGACTGTAATCCCCGAGCAATGTCCAATACCGTGGACACAGCTATTCAAATAGGTAGTACCCACAAGATACAGTCGTTCACCACACAGGTGATTAACCGTAACAAAGTTTTTCAAAAACTTCTAACTTAACAAGTGAACCTCTCCGGTATTGCCTTCACTATCACTCCCCTCACAAAGAGCCAAAGTATAGGACCAACACATGCCGTTGGATGGGTACCAAGCCGCAACACAGGTACGCTCCCCCGTACAGCTACACCTATGTGTTAACTATCACCCCGAGGTACCACAAGCAAGATATCAGTGACCTACTCAACTAGGTCTGTCCTATTCCAGACATGTGGTTGTATGTTGGACTCAGTTCAAATTCTTGCAAGATTAAATCCTTAGATGACCGAGGCAAGACTTCCAACACTCAAATGGCACACAACCCTCGCAACCACTCATCACCCATTGCCACACAGGCCCACCATTTTCATGCCACTTGCCCCCGTCTAAATCTTTTCACCCTAGTTGATTATTGTGCAACACATGCCAGCAATAACTCAACATCCATGTAGACTATGACAGGAACATCTTGCTCAATGTAACACCCCGGCATTTAATATGCCCGAATGCTACCAAACATAGACTAAGCAACCTCTAAATACCACAATTACAAGTAAATTACAGCAAAGGCACTAATGCAAAAACCGAAATTTCGGCAGCATCTCCTTTGTTTTAACATGAATTGAAGGAAACACAATAGCATAGCAAAATAAGACAATATGAGAGACATCTAAAATAGCAATAATTAAAGGCATGACAACAATATAAGTCTAATTCCAAGTATCCAATGACTCCATGAGCCAAACAAACAATAAGACTCTCATATCGCAAAGCTAAACCACAAAGCAATAATCATCACACTTAGTTTATTGTCAAAGCCCAAATGAATGTCTTGTGGGACAAATGAGTGAAGCTACGTGTAGTAGTGTGACTAATTCCCTTCCCCACTTGCCGATCTCATGGTACCTAAAACAACAAGAAAGCACAAGCGTGAGTTCAACACTCAGCAAGCATATTGCAATGGTACACAAGAACAAACACATGGCTACAACAACTCATATCATGTTTATCATCTCATTCATGATCACATATCAATAACATCATCATTATGTATGCAATGCGATGCGATGCTCATGTCTCCTTGGAAACTCATACCGGTATGGTTGAGTACACACCCGTCGGTGTGCACCCTCTCCCCCCTTCCATCACGAAGATGGAGGGTGCCTACTCCTCGCTTCCGTTCACCGCGGTGAATGGAATCACGATGTAGGACTTACTCATTGGCTCTCCGGAATAGTCATAACTTTCTCACCGACCTTCCCCGGACTAGTTATGACTTTCTCACCGCCCGAGCCATGTAACATGCCATGTATGCAAATATGCCAACATCATAATTAACTTGTACATTAACACATGGCATCATAACATAATAAGCATACTAATCATATCATTGGCAATCATTAAAGCATGGCAAGTGATCATATCATATAATCAATTTCATCTGGTCTCTACTAGCAACCTACAAACCGCTATCCATTACAATACACTTGCCTCAACCACGGGCAACGGATTGGCGAGAAGTAGAAGGCACTCCCGGGGTCACACCACCTGCACATGAGTACCACACACTCACAATCATGTCCACAAAACAGTAAGCAATCCCTCTTCTACCCCGACATCGCAAACTACTCATTAAACCCAAAAACAGAGGTTATGTCCCATCGGGACAGCAGCCTTCCAAAAGGCATAACTCGGGTTCTAAGACTCCGAATCAATTAAACGAGTACATCCTCGCGTAGCTTAGGAAATTTCCCAACTTTTTCTAAGTATACGGAAAGACTGATTCGGACTCTAAAGTGGTTTAATCTACAGAAAACAGTGATCTGTTCCAATCACATCACAGATTTTAATACGTTCGGTAAAATGATCATAACTTTCAAACGGCTGGGCAGAATTGGACGTTCTTTATACCCACTGAAAGGTATTGAAATTACCTACAACTTCTTCAACATCCGTACGACCAAATTCCGACTCTAAATTGACGAAAACCCAAACCCTAGGTCGACTGCTCATGCTGCCCGAAATGGAGAACGTGGCAACTTCTAGATTTCATCTAATCTACTCAATTCCAGCACCACCAATTGATCTAAAAACATGATAATGACCCTAAGAACAGTACCTAGGCCAACCCCAAGGAGTCCCATGGCCATACCTTCGCCCGACGCATGAAAACCCAATAGATTTCCTCTCGGTTCGCGCAATCTCCTTCCTCGCTCCAATCCCGCCGGATCTCCTCGTCGCGGAGCGCTCCAACGGATTGATCTTCGAGGTGTTGAGGTGGGGATCTCCCCTAGGGCAGCAAGGTAGGTAGAGAGGTGGTGGAGGGGTGGTGGAGCAATGGGAAGAGTAAGGGGGCGCACGCAAGAGGGAGAGGGGAGGTGGGGGCGGCTAGGGCACAACGGGAGGTGGAGGGGGCGCACAAGAGGGAGGTGGGGCGCACAAGGGGCAGGGAAAACCCCTTTTTACCAGCCCACACAGGAATCCTACTCCTAAATGGACTCAAACTCTTTCCCACCAAAGCCCACGACCCCTTTTCTTAGGCGCAAAACTCCCCGGAAAGGCCCAAACTCCCGGAAACGGCCCGGAAACGCTATTAACCTCCATACCTTATGGTTTCAACCTCTAATTCCATATTTCATAATGTGTTTAACCTCAACATTCACATTATATAAGGTTACGACACTCCGTGGTGTCACACTCAATCGAGTAGCAATGCTTGAAGGCAGCTCGACTGTGACAGGAAAAGGTGATGCGTCATCTTGAAATCGCCTAAAAAAAGAGAAAGCAAAGTCTTGTAAACACTTATATTCACAAGAATCTCTGGTGGAATCCTCGACCCCTTCGTAGTCCTAGGTCGGGTGGTCACGACATTTGAGTGGACTGAGCTGCTGGGTGATAAAACCACGTGTGACATCCCATCCAGTTAGGTGTCGCTTCTTCAACTCCTCGACCCTCTTCACGTAAAGAGCATTGCGAGCGGTCGATGGAGGGGCTTGGGACCAGAGGTTGGTAGGATGGATCAGGAGGCTGCAGTAAGCTAGCGGACAGTGGATGGTGTCCGGGGAGGTGATGTAAAACCATTTCTTCTTCCAGTCTAACTGCCAGGAAGAGGTAACAGGAACATGGATATAGGGCCCAGATTTTTCGTGTCTAAGGCGAAATCCGGCGCTCCCTACCACGTCCTACTTTATCCTCGTTAAAATATAAAAATGACGGAAAAGATTGAGGCTAGGCCTGATGCCCAAAAACGCCTTGCAGAGGTGGACAAACACACTCAGCATTGTGATCGAATTGGGCGTCAAGTTGAAGAGCTGGATAGAATAGAAGTCCAAAATGAATCGAAGGAAGGAAGATGGTGGAAAATTCAAACCACAAATGAAGAAGGGCATAAAGACCACCGTCTCATCCTCATTCGTCGGAGTGGGATATGGTTCGCCGGCGGATGGGCGCTAGTGGACCAATTCGCGAGGAGGAATGTACCTCCCCTCCTCCATCTTGACGAGGTGCTCCTCGGTCATGATCGAGGGTTGCCAGCATTTTTTGAGTCCCTCATCCTCGAATACCACCTCAGTCATCTTTACCCCCTTCGGCGGGGCATCGCCTCCAGTAGCCGCCGCACGAGAACCGGACGCCATTGAAAGGAGGTGAAGAGTTCTCTTCGGCGGAAAAGGGCAAGGAAAAAGGCAAGAAGTGGCGGAGTTTTCGCATACGCAGGTACTGGCAACTTCTCGAAAACGAAAATATATACAGGCCACCTACTCGCAGCTGGTGAATCCATCCCCTTTGTACGGCGCAGCAATCGGAAGGGCAGTTGGAAAGAAGGTCGCGCATGCGAAGCATTGCAACTTTTGCAGACTACAACATTTAATGCCGCATGTTCCCGATATTTTGAATCATGTCTTAACTCTGTCCAGCATTGAGTCCTCAAAGTCGATATCGAGTTGTGGGTAAGCATACTAAAAGCTCGAGGAGGGCTGAAGACCGGGCCTTCGACCCTGCATGTCCCCTTTCGACCCTAGGTAGTCCAAACCTACTTGAAGCTTTCGACCATGAGCTTGTGCGACATTGCTCGACCAAGTCGGAGCTTGGCAATAATCGACCGAACACTCGACAAAGACCCTTCACTTGACAGAGTTCGGGGGCTACTATCGAATATCTAAATATGGGATATATATACGCGCCACGAAAAGTCAAAGACCACACCGTACATTCCAGGCATCTAGAGCCCTATTTCCATGGGACAACATGATAACGGAAGGAGTATCTTTATATTTAGAAGGACTCAATCGCACTCCCGGGATGAGGAGATTGGCTCGAGTACGCCAGATAACGAAAAAGGTTAGTTACCCTACGTAGATCCCAGAAACGAGGATTCCCTAATCGGGTACAATTAGAAGTCCTTATCTGGCGATGTCTCCAGAAGATGGCTCACCCAGTTATAAAAATAGAGGAAGGAGCACGGAGAAAGGGGACCCTAACCAGACGAAGAAAAGGGAAGGGCACACATGAGAAGAAGCCAGAGGAGAGCATCTGCTAGGCTATAGTCGAGAGATTAGATCTAGCTGTAGTTCTCACATCTTGATTGTAACCAGAGCTAAACATCCCTTGATCTGTACTCCACTTCTTGTCGATCTGATAGCGCAAAACCATAGGAGTAGGGTATTACTCGATCGTTAGGCCCGGACCTATCTAATTCGTGCATTGCCCGTTATGTTGATCCTGCAATCCCCGAAGGTACCCGTTTACAAATTTACTATTGATTTCATAACCTTCGATAGTGGGCCGTGTGCCAATACTTTTATTTGTGGGATTTGATGAAAATCACCCGATGTTTTGTTTGTACAAATCATCCAAATTTTGAGGCATTAGATCTCCATGATATTAGTGAGTACATGATTTGGATCCTACAGGGTCTGTGCAAACCAACATGTATAGCTCTCAAATCTGTTTTATATCTCTTTCTATGACATGATTTTCTTCTTCCCTCGATGCGAGGCACCACCAGGTGTGGTCCTTTTTGTTAGAGACAGAGCAGAGAGGGGAGAGAGCATTAGCATGGCGTGATGGATAAACTGGGGTCAATCAGCACCATCTCGCTCACTGTCGGCTAATTGGGGAGGGAGAGAAGCAATGGATCTACATTGACAAAGTCACCGACATTCAACCGGGACTTGCCACTGGCTACGAGATGAGGACTGTGTTACTCGCATGCTTTTTTCTGTGGACGCTTATTAATTTCACCCTCGTTGTTGGAGATATTGTGGGGGAAGAGTTGGGAAACAAGGGTGTGGGCTTGGTGGTACTGGATATGGTATTTGCATTGGATGCAGATCCCTTTCAATTTTTTTGTATTTCATTTCCCTTCTAATTTTCTATTTTTTTTGTGTCCCCATCCGCATGAGAGAGAGAGATAGATCAATGGAGGAGGGAGGTGAGACACCAAATCACCGATGCCCCTTCCAATAATGAGGAGGACATTTTGGAGACATAGGTTGTTGTTTGTTGGATTGGTGTAGCTGATCCCCCTTCATTTTCGTTTTGTCAAACAAAGATAGAGAAGACCAACTTCCTACTCTAGCAAGAGGAAGGGGACTGCCACCATCATTAGAGCTAGCTGCAGAGCAAACAAGCCTTGAGCTTGTTCATGGTTCCCTTCCATCAAGCTCTCCATTATGATTAGTGATGGATCTGTTAGCGCTATTATCTTCTTACAATCATCATCTTCTTATTATCCCTTGCTTTTTTTGTGTGTGTATCCATTACTGAAGAACTAGTTTTTTCATTTGTATGTGATTCATGGCTTATAAACAGGTTTAGTTTTGTTTGTAATCAATGCCAAGTGTTAGGTTTGCTAAGATCTAAATCATTATCTAACCTAAGTCATGATCACAAGCTAATGAGGAAATCAAACATTAGACACTGACCCGGAGATGAGGATGAAGCCATTAGCCTTCGGTGGGTTGATCTTGAGTGTCGGAGAGGAAGGAACACACGGTGAACTTCACAGTAATGGCGTAGGTCTTCATCAACCTCGTGCCAGTAGCCCGGATCGGATGGTCCTTGTTCGGGTAGAGAATGAACTTGTGAGAAATCAATCACAGTCACAAGTGCCTGTCATACCCCTCTAAAAATGGCGCTGGTTGACAGGACCTAAACCAATGGACGTTAGAGCGCTCCTGATCATTGCACAAGATGTGGTAGACTGCTCCCCTGGAATCTCGGAATTGGTTAGGAACTGTTAGCCAAGATCACATCAAACATTCTCCCACTTGATCGTAAGGCTAACATTAGTCCACACTTAATAGAACAGCACTCCAAGATAATGTGTTGCAGCAGTCAAATAACGCTATTGAAACCCCATCATCTATAGAGTACTATTCCATCTCGATAGGATAGCCACTTAAACTTAACGGGAGTTGGTTTGTTCTTATGGTCTTTATTTCCAGAATCAAAGGCTTTCCAATAAACCCATGCCGACAACATGCTCTCGAAAGAGACTGGATGGTAAGCCTTTAGTAAGCTGATCCGCAAGCATAGACTTAGTACTTATATACTTGACATCAATTGTCTGATCCTGGATTCTATCTTTCACAACATGATACTTAATGTCAATATGTTTGGCAGCACCACTTGACTTGTTATTACTCGAATAGAAAACGGAGGCCTTATTATCGCAGTATACTATTAGTGGTTTAGATATACTGTCAACCACTCTTAGTCCGGGAATGAAATTCTTAAGCCATACAGTCTTCCCAGTAGCCTCATAACATGCCACAAACTCAGCATGCATCATTGATGATGCAGTAAGTGATTGTTTGGAGCTTTTCCATGAAATGGTTCCTCTCACAAGTGTGAAGATATAACCTGATGCGGATTTCTTAGTATCTACACAACCTGCAAAGTCAGTGTCTGAATAACCCACAACCTCAAGGTCACCAAACTTCTTATATGTGAGCATGAAATGCTTAGTGCCCTGCAAATAACGAAGATTTTCTTAACGGCTTTCCAGTGGTCCAACCCTGGATTTGATTGATATCTGCCAAGCATCCAGGTTATGAATGCTAAATCAGGGCGAGTATAGACTTGAGCATACATAATGCTTCCGACAGCTGAAGCGTAAGGATTCCCCTTCATCTAATTAGTTTCTAATTGATTCGTTGGACATTGGAATGTTCTAAATTTATCGCCCTTTACAATAGGAGCAGGCGTGGTAGAGCAGTTATGCATATTATATCTCTTAACACTGTCAATGTATGCCTTTTGGGATAGGCCTAATAGCCCTTTGGACTTATCTCGGTGAATTTCAATGCCCAAAACATAAGAGGCATCACCGAGATCCTTCATATTAAAATTAGTGAAAAGAAATCTTTTGGTCTCATACAACATATCCTTATCGCTGCTAGCCAACAAGATATCATCCACATAAAGTACTAAGATAGTGAACTTGCTCCCCTTAATCTTAATATATATGCAATTGTCCACATCATTTTCTTTGAAATCAAAATTCCTTATGGTCTCGTCAAACTTAAGATACCATTGTCTAGATGCATGTTTTAGTCCATAGATGGATTTCTTAAGTCTGCATCCCATATATTCCTTGCCTTCCATGACAAAACCTTCCGGTTGAGCCACGTAAACATCCTCATGCAAGTCACCATTAAGGAACACAGTTTTAACATCCATCTCATGTAGCTCTAAATCATAATGTGCTTATTTTGACTCCATCAGGAATTTCTACTAGATCCCAGACATCATTAATGCTCATAGACTTTATTTCATCCTGCATGGCCTCAAGCCACTTGGATGAATCCTTAGTCATCATAGCCTCGTTAAATGATGTGGGATCATCTACCTTTCCTATGTCACATACATCTTCATTCATGTATACAACATAATCATCAGGGATGGCTGATCTTCTTTCCCACTGTGATCTCCTTAGTGGTTCATTAGTTGTCACAGGGGGCTGTTGAGGCTCATCATTAGGTGTTGTACTGTTGATAGGTGAATCCTCGGGTGGGGGCTCAACTCCAGAATTCTCAACTGAAGGCATGACTATAAGAGGTACAGGAATAATAGCCTCTTGGATTATCGGTAATGGTACATAAGTCTGAATTTTCTCAAGGTCTATTTTCCTAGCCTCTGAGCTCCCACTTATTTCATCATTCTCTAAGAATACAGCATGACGGGTTTCCACAAATTTAGTGATATGATCTGGACAATAAAATCGATATCCCTTGGAGCTTTCAGGATATCCAATAAAATGGCAACTTATTGCCTTAGAATCCAATTTTCCAATATGTGGATTAAAGACTTTAGCTTCAGCAGGACAGCCCTACACACGTAAATACTTTAAGCTCGGTTTCCTCCTAGTCCATAATTCATAAGGGGTTTTAGTGACTAATTTACTGTGAACCCGATTTAGTATGTGTACTGTCTTTAATGTTTCCATCCACAAATTAACTGGTAAACTGGAGTAACTCATCACGCTACGCACCATATCCATAAGGATGCGGTTGCGCCTTTCATCTACTCCATTTTGTTGAAGTTCACCGGGTGTGGAATATTGGGCTACTATGCTATTTTCCGAAAGAAACTTAGCGAATGGACTAGGAATTTGTCCATGAGGAGCATGTCTCCCATAATATTCTCCTCCACGATCTGATCTCACTACCTTAATTTTTAAGTTATGCTGATTTTCGACTTCAGCCTTAAATATTTTGAACTTATCGAGTGATTCAGATCGATCACGAATGGGAAAAATATAACCATACCGGGAGAAATCATCAGTAAATGTGATAAAGGAGTTATACCCATCAACTGAAGTTATAGGAAAAGGTCCACATATGTCAGTGTGGATTAATTCTGATATTCATGTGCTTCGTGTGGCTCCTTTCTTAATTTGTTTTACATATTTCCTTTTAATGCAATCAATACAGTGACCTGAGTCAGAGAAGTCTAAAGGGTGGAGTCTCTCTTCCTTAATGAGATGTTCCATTCTCCCCTTCGAATTGTGGCCTAAACGACAGTGCCACAATTTCGATGAAGTCTCATCACTTAGACTTCTCTTTCGCTTATTGGTGGCATCACACACATTCATTGATACATGAGATTCAGAGAGATGAAGCATATAGAGTTTGTCTCGTCGAATTGCGAGACCAACATTATTAGATTTAAAGCTTACAACGCATTTATTGTTCCCAAAGATACAAGTGTATCCATCATCATCTAACAAAGAAACTGAAATGAGGTTTCTCCTCACACTAGGAACATAAACGACATTATTCAAAAGAAGAGTGAAGCTATTATCTAATACTAATGATAGTGTGCCAATGGCTTCAACTTCAGCCTCCTTTCCATTAGCGACTCTAAGGCTTCGTTCCCCCTTTCTTACCATCCTCACAGTAAGGAATCCTTGCAATGAATTAGAAATATGCACAGTGGCACCTGAGTCAATCCACCAGGCATTAGAGGAAAAATCAACATAAAGGATTTCGTCAATAAAGGAAATTTCATCATTACCCTTTTTAGCGAGTCATTTCATAAAGCCTACACAATCTTTCTGAATGTGCCCTTCCTTTTTACAAAAGTGACACTTGATGGTGCTTCCTGAAGAGGAATCATTAGTGGCCTTAGGGCCCTTTTGTACTCCCTTACCATTTTCAGGTTTAGGAGAAAAATGCAGTTTTTTCTTGGATTTGAAATCCCCTTGAAATTTCCTTTTGTTTTGGCTGACAAAGTTTACATAATCCTTTCTCTCGACCTTAAGTCTTTCCTCCTCTTGCACGCACATGGCAATTAGCTCACTCATTGTCCACTTCTCCTTCTGAGTATTGTAATTTATTTTAAAGGGTCCAAACTCACAAGGCAAAGAAGTCATAATGAAATAGACAAGAAAGCCCTCAAAAATAGCTATATCCATGCCTTTGAGCTTAGCGGCCATATCAGTCATCATCATGATATGTTCTCTTACGCCGCTAGTCCCATCATACTTAGAGGTAAGCATTTTCATAATCAGTGTACTGGTGTATACTTTTGAGGAACCTTTAAACTGTTCCTCGACTAAGGCCAAGTATGTTTTGGCATCATCAGATTCAGGAATTGCTCCCCTAATTCCAACCGGAATTGTGTTCTTCATAATCATGAGCGACATACGGTTGGATATCTCCAATTTTTCTGCCAAAACATCATAATTTCTTTTCTTTTCAGCAAAATCCTGCGCATCAGGTGCAGGAGGTATGGGAGCAGCCTCTCGCAAGGCATAATCAAGATCCATCACTCCCAGGACGATCTGGACCCTTTCCTTCCAAGAGGGGAAGTTTGTCCCGTAAAGTTGCTCTATGCCGTTTAGGGCACCAGCAACGTTGGATGTGTTCATAGCTGAAAAGAAAACACCATCAGTAAACAATGTTTAAATGATGTCATACATGTAATTAACCCTATGTTGGTCTGATTAATTACACGCTAATGACATGAAATTAAATAGCTCTAACTCGCATCACCGTTGGGCAGAAACGAAAAGAACTAAAATTATCTTATGGGTGACACATGTTCATAAACAATGTTGGTCAGTATATTATCATGGTCATGACATAATCCCAATTTTCAACATTAAATAATAGTTTCTAATCAAAATTTCCTGTTGGTTCCATTTTAATTAGAGGTAAAACTTAGAAATAATCATCATGTTAATTGCCACATTAAATAACTTGCTCAGAAAATTAATCATAAAATTAATTCGAATATTAATGTCCAAAACATTTAATCAAAAATTAAATACAGTAATAGTGCCCAGGAAATAAACATTAAACAATAATTGTTGCTAAATTAAACGACATAATGCAACAAATACTAAAAGGGCTAGTAAATTGCTAAAACAGTAAATATCTTAAACAATAGAGCCCAAATAGCCCAGAATACAGCTCGGTCCAGCCGCACGGCTAGCCCAACAACGAGCGCGAGCTTGGCCCAACCGAACGGCCCAATGCGGCGGCGCGGCCCAGCTAGCCCGTAGCCCAGGCGACACGCGATCAGATCCGTCGATCTGGGCGAATGGCTCATATTCACCCGAGGCTGAACAAAAGCCACGTGAGATGGGAACAAAAAACCCTAACCCTAACCACTTCCATCTCCCGATCCGGAAAACGTGCGTGGCGGCGAGAGCGGGAGCTAATGCAAACGCTGGTGAGGCAGCGGCGTCGGCGAGCGCGCGCAGATCCGGCGAGGCTCGAGGGCCACTTTGCTCGCGTGGGGTCGCATCTGCGGGCAAGACGAAGACCCGCGACGACGAGCAAAAGCATGGGTCGACATGCGCGCGCGGAGCGAAGCAGGAGCCAGACGAGGGAGCTCAGGCGCGGACGAGCTAAGGCCGCGCGCATCCCCGGTGACAACCAAGGTAAGTCCCGAAACCCTCTCTCAAAACTTTGATTTTCCAGGATCGATTTGGGGAAATTTGGGTATTTAGTGTTTCGGGACTGATGGGGATTTTTGGGGTAGGGTTCGGATTTGTGGCCTAGGGTTTGAATCAATCTTATCCCCTCCTTCTAATTGTTAAACCGAAGATATTAAACTCTAAACCGAACCAGAAAAGAGCTAATCCGACGAAATAAGAGCAAAAAATCGACAAGATCCGAACCTAAAACCGAGCTTAAGGAGGATCAACCTAAGGCTAGTGGGCTTTGATACCAAATGTTAGGTTTGCTAATATCTAAATCATTATCTAGCCTAAGTCATGATCACAAGCTAATGTGGAAATCAAACATTAGACACTGACCCGGAGATGAGGATGAAGCCATTAGCCTTCGGTGGGTTGATCTTGAGTGTCGGAGAGGAAGGAACACACGGTGAACTTCACAGTAATGGCGTACGTCTTCGTCAACCTTGTGCCAGTAGCCCGGATCGGATGGTCCTTGTTCGGGTAGAGAATGAACTTGTGAGAAATCAATCACAGTCACAAGTGCCTGTCATACCCCTCTAAAAATGGCACTGGTTGATTGGACCTAAACGAATGGACGTTAGAGCGCTCCCAATCATTGCACAAGATGGGGTGGATTGCTCCCATGGAATCTCGGAATTGGTTAGGAACCGTTAGCCAAGATCACATCTAATACCAAGTCCTTTATTTTCGGACATATTAGTTTTGTTAGTCACCTCCAAAAAATATTTTGTTAGCTCACGTGGTAGTTCACTAATTGCTATGTTTAAGTGCTCCAATTAGAATAATAGTTTTGTGGAATTGCTTACATTTCCCCAAAATATTTATTATCTCACAGTTATAGTTTTATACTTTTTTGTGCCCACTAATTCTAATGTTTTGTCAGCTAAGGTTATTATTCCTAATTCTTAGTGGCTACCTTTAGAATTTTTTTGTTTCATGATTTTTTTTGTAGTTTGACTTGTGAAAGGAAGTCACTCCATTACTTAAGTCTGGCATTCTTAGAAGATTATATATATGCTACTTTTGTTTTTGTCTTTTGCTTTTTACGATTTGTGCATAGTGAAGTATTTATTTATTTTGGTAACACACATTTCTATTGATTTGTTTTGTAGGCAAGGGGAAACATCCTTAGCCCTGCAACCCAGGTGTAGCGGAGGATGCTGGTAATGCATATGTTTGTATTTCAATTTATCAAAGCATCCTAATGTTCAAGGTAACAATTATTTCACAATTATTTTATTTATTATTTATTCCTTTCTATTGTTTAGGAGGGGGTAATCATGTTTTTTTGTCCTTATAGATAGCTCTAGGTCTGAAGGGTATGAACAATTGTGTAATCTAAACCAAGATAATAATTGAAGTAAGGATGATAACCTGTTTGCACTGATGGTATATATGCTGGATAATTTTTACTATAAAAAATTTAGTTGGATGTACTCAGCATATTTTTCTCATGTTTTATGATTTTTTTTTTTCTTTTGAGACTTCTGATGTCAGTAAAGGGCCTGCTGATCAGTTCCATGCAAGCGATGATAGATATGATTTCAACAATCTAGAGAGCAAGTTTAGTCGTTTGGATGTGCTCGGGATTTTTATGCTAATGTTATGCATATCTAGAATAGAAATTTTGCAGTACCATTGGCTCACTGTCTTGCTATTCTTAGCTTTTACTGGTCTATGAAGATCGGTTGTTATAGGACTGTTTTTTAAGCTGAAAAAGAAGCAACACTAGTAATGTCTATTGCTGCTTTAGGTACCCTAATCATTCTAGGAAAGAGCTTGACAGTAATAGAGTGGTCATACCTTGACGCTATTTTTTTATGAAATAATGCTTCGTTGCCATCTAAGAAATTTGGACCACATGCACAGAGGCATAGAAGCACATCTAGTTACTTCAGTTGTAGGAGCAATCTTCAACAATATGAATATCCAGCTTTCATAAAGGAGGCATAGAAGCATATAACCTTAGCAAACATTAGGTTTTTTTTTTCATTTTTCATTTGGCCTCCTTTTATCCATCTCTTACTAAATTATTTTGCATCTTTCTCTTTGTTCTGATGTAATTTTCAAGAAACTAGGACCAAGCTATAATGGGGCAAGTGATAACATTAAGCAATTCCTTAAGTCCCCCCTAGACCCAAGGGTCATGGCATTGTATGATTGGTCGCCCTCACTTGATCTTACCATTGATGATCCACCTGTGATGCGGTGTTAGTAAGACACAAGCTACAAACCCAAAGGACCAAGTGAAGTAGAGTTGCAAAATGTTGCAGAAGTTGTATGATTGGTCGCCCTCACTTGATCTTTCCGAATGATATGTTGATGGTGTTTCTACTGTACTCCAATGTGATGAGTTCCGTCGATTGTTTCTCAATCTCTATTTTTTCTCCTCCTTTCTCCAATGTGCATATGTTGTATCTCTGTTTTTTCCCTTTATTTTTCTCGATAGATAGTTTTTTTTAAAACAAAAGATCGATAGATAGTTTTTTTTTATGATCCTCTCACTCAGACCCTTGATTTTCTCTGATGACATTTGGGCCTCGGTAGGATTTCATACCGGCTCATGCAGATTTTTTTTTTGCGGCCCAATTAACAAGTCATTGGATCCAGGCCCACTCATTGGCGGGCCCTTTACTGGTCAAAGCTCAAACAGGAGTGGGATGCTGATTTTGATCTAAAGGTCCAAATTTTGGATGTTTTTAGGGTCAAAACATTTGGGAGTTGTCTAGAGTCTAGACGAACCCTTTATTTATTGCAGAAGATAGCAACAGCCACATCACCACATGGATTAACGAAAATACAGAGGAACTTTATTTGCCTTAGTCATTCTAGAAGTCACTTTCTTTTTGCTTATGACACTCTGTTTGCACCAAAATTCGGCATGTGATAGAATCGGCCTAATTCGGGTTTATGGAAAAGATCAAATCGACGTCGGAAAATTGGAAAAGGAATCCGTACCCGATAAGGAAAGGAAATTGGATCTAGAACCGATACGGATTTGGCTGCCGTATCCATACAGGACTCGGATCGGTTGAAGCATTATAAAAGGGCGGATCACGGAGGTGACAAAAGAAAAAAAAATCAATCAATCCAGCAACACACCTACTTTTTACAAGCCTTTTTACATCGTTTTAGCTTTATAGATCTCCCTGCAAGTTGACAGAATCAACATAGCTGCGCATCGCCGATTGTTGGTTTTAGCCGATTTCACCAGGTTCGATCTACCTTGTTTTGCTGCGCATCGCCTTCTCAAAGCCGATTTTACCTTGTATCCGGATTAACCGTAACTGGTTGATCTAGTTATCCCCTAATCGGTTTTCAGCCGACTAGCGAAAAGCCGATAAACATTGCTCTATCGGCTTTGATCAAATTACAAATTCTACCTTGTCAATTTCAGGTCAAATTGACTGGCACGCCCTGCAAACCCGGTGTTTGTCTTGTGTGTTCGAGGCTAAGAATCCTGCTTCACATTTTTGGCGCGAACAGCCTTTAAGGCTAGAAATTGTAGTTAAGGAAAATTTGGAAATCGCTAATTTCTCTTTTGAGGGTGACCCTAACGTTTGCACCCGCTATTAGTGGGCTTGAAACTCGTCCAATGGTAACACTTACAGAGAATCTACACCCGCTATTAAGATGATTTTTGTGTGCTACGCCAAGGATTGAAATGTCGTTTATGAAGCACATTTTGGACTACGCCGAAATCCGAAATGTTAGCGAAATGTCAGAATTCCAATA
Organism: Rhipidocladum racemiflorum; assembly: GCA_036346355.1. NCBI lineage: Eukaryota > Viridiplantae > Streptophyta > Magnoliopsida > Poales > Poaceae > Rhipidocladum > Rhipidocladum racemiflorum. The sequence goes on along the minus strand of CM070589.1, from coordinate 32,321,325 downwards.
GAAATCCGGACAAAATCAAAAGGCAAATTTCAAATCTGGTTATTTTGACATTAGGAAAATCGAGATTTCACCAAGAAACACTAAAATCTTGACAAATTATAACCGAACAAAAAATTATTCAAACTATATTAGAAAATCTTGAAAATTTTTATGGATTGTCTTGACGCATCACTAATGTTCCCATAAAATTTCTAAATGATGATCAAGTCTGAGGAATTTTTTAAAAATTCTGATATTGCTACTGTCATGATAAAATTCTTACCGGCAAATTTTAGCCGAATGAAAATGGTTCAAACCAAGTTAGAAAATTTTTGTAGACGGTCCTGATGCATCACTAATGTTCTCATAAAATTTGCAGATGATGATCAAGCTTGAGGAATTTTTAAAAATCCTAACAGTGCTACTGTCTTGATACCATGGTCTCCCAAGGCTACAAAAAAATTACACCTGATACCATGGCATAAAATTTCACACAATGTTACGCAATGAACTAAATAGTTCCAGATTTCGGCCATGAGGACAAGAACATTACACAATAAACCAACATTAAAATGTTACACAAGTTCGGCCATAGACCATAGAGCTACTACCCATTGAATCCAGCCATGAACTACCCATTGAGCTACTACTCTGGTTCAGCTACTACTCACTGAGCTACTACAGCAACCAGGCATGAACCAGAGAACACAAGTTCCGACCAGATCCAGCCATGAACCACCATCATCCGCTACCTACAAGCATCATTTCGGGCCAAACTAGTGAAATCTCGGACAAAACTCATACCTTCGTGAAGCCAAATCTCGAAGAAAACTCCGCTGTAACAAGCGAAATCTTGGTCAACTATGTCGAGATACCCCTTCTTCCTGACCGAAGCAGCTTAGGGATGGCCGGATCTAGACCAGACACTAGAGGGTAAGAGCTAGCTCGACTAGAGGATAAGGATGAAGAAGAGAGGACTAACTATGAGTTAGTGTGCATGTGTGTTCGCTAGTAGGGGCATCCAGTGATCAACAAGCCAAATGAGTGGTTCAAGGTTAGGTTAGGTTTAGGGTTTAAGTTAGGGTTTAGGTTAGGTTAGGGTCATCCGGTGATCAACAAACCAAATTTGAGAGTATGTTTCAGTGATCAGTGAATTGAGAACTACTACCGAACTTACATATCAATTTATAATAATTTTTACTGATTCATGAATGAGGGACAACCTAACACTATCAAAGTTCATATCATTTTAAGCTAAAACATGGATGATTGATCATAGATGGCCATGTTATTTTGTCTCATTTTTTTGTACAAAGGTTTGCCAACCGAATGATTACCTTAATTTGCATTAAGAATGATATGCAATTCTGCATATCCTTCTTTGTTGAAGCTCGCTGTCGGGACTCGAAAGTGCAAATCTGGACCCTTTGTGTATTCTACACTATTCCAGGATCACGCTAGTACACACAGTCTCAACATAAAATGAAATATCACAATCATACATAACGAAAATAATATAAAGTACTTCATCTATTAATATAACCTTATTGAACAACCTTATAGTCAACTTACAATAATATGCCATCCAAGGCATAGACTAAGAAATAAAAAAAATCTGCATAGGAAAAGAAGACTCATAGTAATCCATCAATTTACCACAGGAAACTAACAAGACTCGCACCCTAATTATCCGTCTCCTCTTCGTGAGCTGTTGTAGACTCCTCTTCAATAGGTGAGTTGAGTGTTGCAAGGGGGTGAGTACATAAAGCACTCCACAAGTTGTGCATAGAATGCAAATCTATTAACTATATACATGGCTTATTCCAAGTGAATAGCTAACATGGTTATTTTGCATAAAGCAACATTTACAAAGGATTAACATGTATAGATTGAAATGTTTATAAAACAATTATCATTACTAAGTAACTTTTTCATTTATTTTCCTAAGACTCACTAGCACACAACCTAAACCAAATTTATTATCTCTAATGGCACACATGCTCCCTTTCATAGTTTTATTTTTCAAGATCTAACCCTTGATCGTAATTACCGAGCATTATCTAATACCGTGGACATGGCTATTTGAATAAGTTTGACACACTTTGCAGAGGTTATACACTTTACCCACAAGATATAATCAGCTCACCATGTCTACCGTGACTCGCCATACAAGAATATGTGAATGAGCGATCATAACAAAACCTTTTGGAAACTTCTATCCTAACACATGAACTTCCCGGTAATGCCATACACTATTCCTTCCCTCATATAGAGCCGAAGTATAGGACTGACACACCATTGGACTGATGTGAGACCGCTGTACACTACATCCTCCCCCATAACCACACACATATGTGACTATCACCCTGAGGTGTCACATGCTAAGACATAGGTAACTTACTTAGTTTCGTCCCCATTTCAGACATGTGGTTGTATGTTTGGCTTAGTTCAAAGGTTTGCAAGGTTAAATCCTTAATTGACCGAGGCAAAATTACCAAACGTTCAAATGGCACACAACCCTCACAATCACTCATCAACCCATTGCCACTAAGGCCCACCATGGCACAAAGCCTCTTGCCACTTGCCTCCGTCTAAATCATTTTCCACCCCAGTTGGTTATCGCGCAACACATGCCATCAACAAGTCAACATCTATGTAGAATAACACATGTCTCTACATATCAACATTATCGTGTGGCAACACATGGTGCACCATTTCAGAAAACACATTTAATATTCCATTAATCACATTAAATTTACATATCCAAAATGATATTAATGACTCGTTGTATGTCTAACCACACTAACATGTTCTAGCAACCCATGTTGGCAAATAATAGCATCCAACTAACATTAAAACATCTTAGGGTGACAAATAATCATGGTATACAAATGACAAGGTAGATATACTACAATTCGGTTGATTAACTAATCCCAAATTAATTGAAATTGTTTTAATCTAAATTAATATGTAATAGTTTAAAATAATGTAACTTTTAAAATATAAGATCAATATGGTCAAAGTACAACTTGCCTTGGAAATGCTCTTGCTCCTGCTCTGGACCTTATTCTTGAAGTAGCAACTCACCCTCAAATCCCTCGGACATTTCAACATCTACGCGTAATGAACACATAAATAATAAATACCAAGAATAGAGAGAAAATAATACCCAAATAAATAAATAAAATTCAACATTAAACATGGCTTGATTTTACAAAATTTAAATAATTTAATAGAAGGCTCAATTCAAATAAATTTCAGAAAATTCTCAAAAATTCAAAAGGCACAATAAATTTAAGAAATATAAAAATTGGGATGTTATACTCGCCATCAATAAGCAATGGTTAGGGTTTAGGATCACTAATAAAAGATATTTAATCCTATTAATTCCTATATCTCGACAAATTTTAACTGAATGAAAAATAGTTCAAACTACGTCAGAATTTTTTTTTAAAAAAATTGGATGGTCATGATGCATCACTAATATTTCTATAAAATTTTTAGATGATGATCAAGCCTGATAAATTTTTAGAAATTCTGACCAAACTAGTGTCCTAATAAAGCTTACATGTATAATTTTGGATCATGATTTGATTGAGAAACTAAAAAATGTTTAGAATTTTTAAAGTTTTAGAAAAGGGTTATGACCCAATAATTAAGCTCTCATAAAATTTTTGGATCATGATCACACTCGACCGAATTTATAAAATTCTGACAAGGTTACTGTTTCATTTATGTTCCTTCTATTTTTGATTTTTTAAAGATAAAAAATGAAGTTTGATTCTTCTGGAAATTTTTTTGTATGATCCTAGATTGCTAAAGATGTTACCATAGATTTTTAGAGTATAATCAAGCTTGTATATTTTCATAAAAATCTGACAGTGTTTATGTTATTTTTATAAAATGTCTCAAAAATTTGGTTTTTCAACAAATTTTCAAGGAAGATGACATTCTTAAGATGCATTGACTCAAATACAGTCCAAAAAAAATTAAAATACTGTCAAAGTTCCCAAATTTTTTAAACTACTATAGTAATTTGAATTTTTTGATCTTACCAGAATTTTGAATCTTTTAAAATCTAATATTTCAGTGGGATTTTGAGCCATGGCCATAGCTCGCATTTAGAGTTGAAAACCCCCAAGAAGAAGCATTTTGTTAGGGAAAAAAAATCCCTCGAGGTCCTGTGTGTGACCCTCTACACACTGTAATTCATCATCACTTGTCAGTCTGTTAAGAGAGAACTACCACGCTAGCAATAGGAAGTAGGAAGAGAAGGTATGCCCAACAGAACGAGTGCACTTCAAAGTTCCAAATTTTGTTTTTGGTTCACATCTTGCCACCTTCTGAAATTCAAAATTTCCTTGAGATCTTGTTTTTTTGGATGAAATCCAAACGACAACCAAAAAGCAAAATTCAAATCCAGAATTTTTTCCACCGAGTTTTCCGAGATCTCGCCAAGATTTATCGAGATCTCAGCGAGATTTACCGAGATCTTGGTGATTTTTAACTGAACAACAATTGGTCCTGACACATCATTAATGTTTTCATAAAAAATTGGATGATGATCAAGCCTGAAGAATTTTTAAAAATTCTAACAGTGCTGCTGTCCTAATAAAAGGCTGGCCGGTAAATTTCAACCCAAGGGAAAATGGTGCAAACCACGTTAGAATTTTTTTAAAAAAAACTGGATGATCCTGACACATCTATAATATTCTTATAAAATTTTTAGATGATGATTAAACTTGAGAAATTTTTAAAAATTCGGACAGTACTACTAAAGGCTGACCGACAAATTTCAACAGAATGAAAAATAGTTCCAACCATGTTAGAAAAATTTGAAAATTTTTGTGGATATTCGTGATGCATCACTAATGTTTTCATAAAATTTTCAAATGATGATTAAGCTTAAGAAATTTTCATGATAAGTTAACTCGATGGGCCCTAATTATGATAGAAATACATATTATTTTTTAAGGGTATAAATATACTCCCTTGGATTCCAAATATAAATTATTTTTGGACATTGATATGATTTCTAAGGCAACATTTTTACCCTCAGTTGCTATGTGCTTGATGAATTTTTGTACAAATATGATAGGGAAGTAAATTCTAAACCTAAACACGATCAATAATGACCTTCCAAGGGCATCTCCAATACGTGCTTTTTGCGGCACCATAGACCCTTTCAGAATGCACGTTTGTTCCAGGCCGACAGATCCGACCACTCCACCATACATAATTTTTATGAGGTTCCTCATGCAATCCATCTAGTAACAAATTTATAGGCTAAACTAAAATACATTCTTCAGGTATCTACACCAACAATCCTACTAATATAAAAAAAAGGTGTAACTGAAAGCTATAAAAATACGTACCAAATTCACAGGCTGAACTAAAACTTGGACATTAAAATTCCAATCCATCTACGTAGATCCCGACTGAAAATGACCTCCAAACAGGACCGAGCTGCAAATTTAGCCAAACACTTGTATTGGGCGGTGGATTCTCATACACGAATTTACCGTATTATCACATGGCAATGTGAAACGGCAAAATATCCGGTGCAATCATCGTTTTCGTGTAACCACCGTGCAACCCTACTAAAAAAAGTTTCAAAAAATTCTGAAAAAAAATCATGGATGTATATCTCAACTTACCCCATCTACGTATAAAATTTCATGATCAAATTCGTCATATACTATAAGTTACAAAAAGGACAAATTTTCGCTTGGAATCTTGCTACAGTAGATAACACAAAATTTGTCTTTTTTGTAACTTCTAGCATAGGACGTATTTGATCATGAAATTTTATACGTAGATGGGGTAAGTTGACATGTACATCCATGATTTTTTTTAGAATTTTTTGAAACTTTTTTTAGTAGGGTTGCACGGTGGTTACACGAAAACGGTGATTGCACCGGATATTTTGCCATATGAAACACTCACGCCAGGCGGCGGTAACTCCGAGTAGGGATAAGACATCAAGTAAATCTTCTGCATCTTGAAATGTCAAGGCGCCAAGCAATCAAGAAAGCAAATTCCTAAAAGTACAGAATCCAGTCTAAAATATTCGATGAAATTTATTGAGATCTCATCGAGTGTAGCAATTCAATTTTTATTATTTTATCAAATTTATAAATCTTGGAGGAACAAAAATCCGAGATTTTATCGTAATTTCATGAGATTTCTGTCCTTCCGCACCTTACTGCCCATCACAAATTTCGCTGGGATTTCTATCCTCGCTGCACCTTGCTGCCCCTCCCAAGTCCCCACCCCCCCCCCTCCCCGGGGATCGGATGGCGAGCCCGCGCCAGGTCCCCCTCCTCGTCATCCTCCCCCGGATCGCCTGCGCCGCCGTCGCCCTCTGCGCCTGCTTCCCCGCCCCCGCCTCCGCCATCCGGTGAGTGGGATCCGTTTCTCGGAGATGCAGACGCTCTCTTCGTCACTGTTAGGAGCTGAATTCTTTCGATCCCAATCGCTACCGCTGTAGTTCTTTGGTTTTCGCTCTGGCCTCAATGATACGGACCAGTTGCTGTGCTGCTTAATTTGCACCGTTGATGACTAGATGCCGTGCTTGTTTCCGATTTTGTATCCTCCTTTTGTTGCACTTGTTGTTGGTCGGCTGTGTGCTCGGGCTGATTGAAATCTTGACTGCCGCAATGTGAATTCTTTGTTGCGATTTGGGTTGTGCTGATGTGCGGGGTTCACGTCAGCTTGATTTGTTTAAGTTCTTTATCAGTTTAAGCTGCAGTGTATGTTAACTTAAAATTCTTTGTATATAGTATTCAGATCTGTAAGGTATACCTTGGTTTCGGATTCGCATGGTCGACCTGCCCTCCATTCGATTCATGACAAACCCATTGTTGTTTGTAATTAAGTTTGTGAAGTTGAGCCTCATGCTTGATTATAGGAGTGTATCTTACGAGAAAAAGGTAAATGCCGAGCTCCATAAGGCTAGTGAAATCAGAATAATGTTTGTGTTCCAGTGCGGCTCTACTTGTTAATTTCGGAGTGATGAGAAACAAGTGCTTTCCATATCAATACACACATAAACCTAGTGATGATTTACGTGAATTCAACTTTCAACAGCATTCATGTTAGTTGTTGCCTTTTCTCCCTTTTTCTTATCAAATGCTATAGAGCTTCTACAAACTTTACCTGATTGGTTGGAACCTTTTCATTTCACTGGCATAAGGGCAGGTGGGTCCGAAGAGGGATGGGAGTAGGAAGCCTGAGAGAGATGAAGTGGGAAGGGGAGGAGGTGGATGAGGCTGATAAGGAGGAAAGGAAAAGAGATCAAGGGAAAATGTGCTTGCGTTGAACAGAAATGTTGGCTCTTTTAGGTGTTAACCAGATGAATGCTCACATACCCCTTATAGAGTTATAGTTAGTAACACTAGGCTTTATTATGGCACAAAAGAGCAAGTCTGCGTGCTTTTCTCTAGCCAATACATAAATATAGCAGTGCATACCCATTTTGTATAATTCTTAAAATCATTTTTCCTAATTTTCATTCGCGGTTCAACATAATCAAAAGAGTTAATTTTATACAAGTACTTTTATAGAAAGTGGCAGCCATTCAGTTAAATATCTAGTACTAGTTCTACAATCAAGTTGTGCTTTTACCTGATTTCTTGGAGCACGACAAAGGTTTCATTGCATGTGGCAACATGATGCCAGGAGGATCAAGCAATCAGCATTGCTCCCGTCTAGTGTTAGCAGATTCAGTTGTTCTTGTCATTCTGAATATAAGCTGGATATTGGAGTGTCTTATTCTATTCAATAAATCTAATGACACAAGTTGATTTTAAGTCTTGTGCAGGAAGGACATTGGTCTCGCTGCACCCATTATGTGCAGGAGCACTGTTCAAGGGCGGCATTTGATATCAGATGATAATGGTAGTGCACCTGCCCCCTCTCTCTTGCTTAGATATATTTTCTGAGAAACACTATACTGCCTTATATCCTTTTCTCCTCTAAGAAAACACTTTCTTTGCAGGTTATGTATGTTCTGCCCTTTCAATCAATCCATGGTCTCACTGCTGCCCAAGAACGGGGGCACGCTTTTCCTGTCAGTGAGTTTCTAACCTTTTGTTGCACCATTTCAATTACAGCACTGCATCATAAAAATTGGATGACCTGGAAAATCTAACATAATTCTTCATGACACCATCCAGGGGCTGCAAACTTGATTTACAGTGCTGCAACTCTTATGAATATTGTGTTTCGTGCTGCTTGAAACCTTCGAGGGTAAATACTTACTAGTACTACTGGATTTGGCATGAAAGAGTTGAGTTCTTTCCTAAACTTTATACTCGTCCTTTTGACAGACCAAGGAAAGAGATGTGCTGAAGTTGAAGGTAGCTAAGCCAGTTACTGCTGGTAAGATGCTTGTAGGTACTGATTGGTGAAAATATAATGCTAGAATGTGTTGGAAGAAGCTTACGGTGTATTTTTCTCCAGGAATTTACACCAGTGTCTTCGATTTTTGCATGGGAATATGCCGCCATAGTTCTGCAAGTGTGGTACCGGTTTTTTCTTAGAGTGCTAATATGATTATCGTATATTCTGGACTCGTTATACTTTCCACATCTAAAACAAGGAACTGTATTACAGTACAGTTCCATCCTTGCGATGTCTTGTTTTGCTCAAATGATATAATTACAGCAAGTTCTGACAAATAAGATTTTGTTTTAATATAAGTTGTTCTTTGAATCAACCAGGTTCACGAAAATGCCTATGTGAGTGATTTCCATCATTGCTTCTTGGTGCAGCAAAATTCATCGGGTATGCATTGTATTTCTTGGCTATATTACAACGCTCTCTAGGTAATAGCATGTGTTTAAAATCATTTCTGGTATACCTAAATTATTGAAGGAATTGATATTAGACTTTTTATTTCCCCATGAGAGTCAAACTCAAGTGCCCATCAGGGGTGGATACGAAACAGCTTTACTTGGCTTGCTTGCAAATTTCGTGTAGTCTTGGCTTTGCTCAGCTGATGCTACATGCTTCAAGCCATAATTAGCGGCTCAGCTTGACTCACAGAGGCCAAGCCAACCAACTCACTAATGCTCAAAGGCTTGGCTGACAAAGTGGCATGCCATCGCGTGGCCTAGCTGTGTAGCAGAACAACCCACACAGTCCGCACTAAAACAAAGTATGTAAGGTATACTACTATTGGAAATCATGACTGAAGCTGGTGATGACAATGATTGTTCACTACTACCAAATGTGAAATTACTCTATTTACAAAAAGTGATTGTTGGATCATCTTAATTGTCAGATCTCCCCTGTTTTTCTGGATTATAATTTTGATGAAATCAATAAGCTAGGTAGTAGAAATTTAGCCTTAATCCTGGGAAGAGCCCAACTGGAGTGGACGATTATGATCCGGCTCAGATGGGGATTATGTGGAGCTGTGTGTGTGACCAGGGGTGAGAATAGGGCCAAGGGGGAACCTGGGTTGTGAATTCTGGAGTTTTGGCAGAAAGGATGGGAGCCTGATGGTTTTAATGTTTTGAAATGCTGGTCATTCTATCAGACTTTTGGTTTAGGATTTTTTTTTTCCGAGAAAACACGCAAGAGACATTTGTTTATTTTCATTAAGAAGAAAACTGGGTACAATGTTCTGACAGACTTTCATCAAACTGTTGGTCTGATGGGAGCAGAGAGAAATAGGGGAATATTACACTTAACTTAAGCGGAGACACTACCCAGATGATCCGAAAGAAAACACTAACCTAAAAAAACATGGATTTTGCTCCAGCGGCCAACCGAAGCAGCTGCTCCTCCTACTTGTTTGGTTTAGGATGAAGTTTTAGTTTTTTTCCCTTTTCTTTTTTTGGAAGAGTGCCTGCAATGAGAAAAGCTGTTCGAGCTAGGATCTATCTTCACTTCGCTTAGTTAATAAGAAATGGGATGAAAATAAAGCTCTATTCAGCTTGTTTTCAGTTTCAAGCTAAGTCTGAGCTGAGCCGAGCCCAAGCAGCACACAAGCTTATTATCCACTTTTAATGTCCACATTGCCATGTTCTTGAATTATGCATTAGGAAGTGATTGTGTATAACTACTTCGCAGGATCAACTGAATCTAATCATGGATCAAGGTTGGCTGGCATTAACGTCATCGTGGGAAGGTGAGGTCTGTCTAATGTAAGCTCTATACCAACGCAGAGTGAACGAAACCATTGAAATTGCTTCATGAAATCACACATGAAATTCAGGCAGGGGGAATCTTGTAGCTCGATTTGCAGAGAAGAAGGACAATCATGCGTTTCAAGCAGGCTTTCTGCGCTAAACAAATGTGAGATGTAAGTATAATTACAGTCTAATTTTTTTCATGATATACTTTCAAATAATATGTCATGGTAGAGAAATTGGAGTTTGATTGAAAGTCCTCAAATGGTTTGTCCTGCTATTATAATTGCAGATTAACTGACTAGCCAAGTAGCAGGCTCGATTATTATTATGCTGGGAGCTCGAAGTAAATAACTATTGTTTGCATTATTATATGTGGACTCTGACTTTATTGTTTGGTTGAGTAGTCTGCGTTAGGCTGTTCTTTGGATGAACCATTCGGTATTAGATTGCTAAGACTGAAACATTTTAACTTACCAGACTAACTGCTTGCAAATATGATTTGCTTGTTGCATGGTCTTTTCAAGTTTTAACTTCTATCAAACCACCAGCACCAACACATTTAGCACTGGTAGCCTGAATTCAAGGTCCTTATGTACGAAATTTCTATTCCGGATGTTGATATCTTGTCCGCATTTTGTACGATTTGATTGCCAATATTCTTGTCTTTGTCGTTGCCTATATGCTGTTTGTTCTATCCTATTTTATTGTGGTACCATCAGTCTCTCTGCGAAGTTTAGGCATGCACAGCGAACCAAGTTTGGATATTATCAGCTACTTGATTTAATGAAGCAATTCTAGGAGTCGTTAAAGGAAATTTAACAAAGCGAAATACGTACCTGGAGAAGAGTCAAGCACTCTTGTCTGCAATCCACATAATGAAGTGATGAAAGCTAAGAAAGCACCATATATAGTGATGTGTATTTACAGCCTATTTTGTGCAGAATCTAAAATCTTTATGCTGTAGACTTGTAGTTGTCTATATGAGATTCATTTCATATCCTGTGTAACAACCTGGCTGAAAACTGAAGTGGTGCATCACATTTCAATATAAAATGGACATGAATTTAATTAAGTCCCTATAAACACTGTCAGCAGTATTGTCAATATGCACATGTGTAGATTTTTGAGCAAATTACCACATCTGAGACTTTGTCCCAGCCAGTTTGATTTTTGTCATTTTGTCAGTAACTGTATTCATGAATTAGAGTTACTTGTCTTGTTTATCATTCTCCATGTCGTCTTTGCCAAATAGTAATATGTAACATCACTTCCTTTTTTTCAACGGGGAACAGTAGGGGAGGGCCCTACTTGTAAATATTAATTAATTAATTTATAGTACACAATTAACTTAATTACATAAAAGATCCACAGATCCAAAACACCTCTAACATAGGTTAGCTACTACTCAAGGTAACCAATTGCGAAATGAACTAACTCATTTAATTTCTACTAATCCAGCTTTCCAAAGCATCAGCCATCTTAGAAGAAAAATCTGAATTTCAATAATTTCAAATCTATTAGCAGTAACCACTTCCACCTGAACTTGTTGGGAGGAATGTTTTAAAAAATGCACTTGTTTCTTTGAGTCCATATGTTCCAGCAGCCTATAGTAATAAGTTCCTTGACAAATATCTGAGCAAATCCAGCTTGTGACTTAAAAAGAGACAACATGTCCAAATTCTCTAAAGAAATGTTCCAATTGATTGAATCAAATTCCAACAATCTTTGCTAAATTGGCACTCAAAATAAAAGATGCATCCACTACTCCAGAACTTGATTGTTACAGAGCACACAGTGAACAGTATCGACTTTAAAGTTTTTCCGAAGATCATACTTCTGGTGTTAATTTTTCCATAAAGAAAAATCCATAACAATACTCTATGTTTTAGCATGCATTTATTTTTCCAAACCCACTAAAAAATGGGAGAAACTTGCAGATTTCCATGTAAGTCTTCTTTGTTGAAAATAATTTTGAGCCCCAAATAAATGACCATGAGCCCTGATTGCTACTATAATTCACCAAAGACTCCTGCATGCAATTCTTGAAGTTGACCAATAGCAATTTCTGATAAGAGAATAAAAGGCTTGATATGAATCCTGTAGTGAGAGGAACTCTAAAACTAGCATATTGTTTTTTATTACATAAGAGTAGAGCTGGAGATAATCTTATCTGAGAATTGAGTTAAGCCATAAGTCCTCCCAAAACAGAATTTATTTACCATTACCCAACTTGGGGCTAGCAATAGCTGTAAACCAAATCAATTGTCTTAAAACATCCTTCCACCAAAATGAACCTTTGCCACTGTTTAGTAAAGGAACCGAGCTTCTGTAGTACCGCTGCCATAAAAAGCTAACCCATGGGGTATTCATCTTATTATAAAACTTACATAAAGATTTCGTGAGTAAAGCTTCGTTTTTCCTTTTAATATTGATAACTCCTAGTCCCCCATTCTTTTTATTTTGGCAAACAAACTGTATTCTAGGCAACTAAACTGGAACCTCCCTGTACAAATGAGATCCCTTTCCAGAAGAAGGTTCTTTGAAGCCTATCTATTATAGCAACAACCTTAGCCAGCAGAAGGAAAGTACTCATGTGGAACATTAGAAGAAGTGATAACACTGAATTCACCAAAGTTAGCTTGCCTCCTTTTGATAATTGAGAAGCTTCCCAACCTGAAAGTCGATTTATATGTCTGTCTAGTAATCCAGCAAAATCCTTTATTCTTGGTTTGGAAACACACATAGGCAGCCCCAAATATGTAAATGGAAAAGATTCAACTTTACAACCCAAAATTCCAGCTAATAGTTCAATTTTATCCAATTCCATGTTGAGAGGCACCATATATGATTTAGCAAAATTAACTTTCAGACCTTTTGAAGCAGCAAATGATTGAAGCATACCTTTGAGGAAGAAAATCTCTTTGATCTGCCTTCATTACCACTAATGTGTCATCAGCATATTGAAAAATTGGGAAGCCTACGTCCAATTCAGAACCATATGGTATTGAAATTAAGCCTTTTTCCATAGCGTTATTTAGAATATCTTGTAAGAGATAAGCCACTGAGACAAACAACAATGGGGGAAGTCGGGAAGTGGGTGATTTTGTCTTAAGCCTCTTTTAGGCTTTGTTGGATCCCAACCGGGAATGGGCCTTCCAAACAAGGCCTTACAGTGGAATTTCTTCCCCAGGACACCATTAAGCATAATAAATTTTCCGATGTCCCATCAGCACAGAAACACTTTTTTGGGTGTAGAATAAGCTGATATGAACTGGAGTGGTGTTGACATTTTTGCATGATTATTTGTGAATTCATAAATTTATGCAGCATTACATTGGCTTACCTTGTATTGTCGAAACCAGTTTGCAGAAATATATGAGATGCAAAAGTGGTTGCTTTCGCAGTATTGGACCAGATCAGCCTGCCCAAGTTGTAGATGAAGCTCCAAGCAATTTGGTATGACTAATACATTAATTTGAATTTGCTAATTTCTTAAGTAATGGTTATCTCCTGTGCATGTTTATGCTGTTTAACCACATGCGGACTGTTAAGAGGGTCTATCTAGAAAAAGAGAAATTTTCACCTCCCAGTTTATATGCAATAGGGCCTTTTTGTGTATTCTTCTGGTTTTGCCCCAACTCCAAAGTGTCCTTTGTGCTGTGCATTTGTCATGGTTTCAAAATAGCTAATTATTTAACCAACAATGAGTTTTCAATATGTTTCTCTGCACAACATTATATCTTGGCCATCTTCATGGAGATTATGATGCAAGAGACTTGCATCCATACTTAAAATTTCAAAAAGGTGATATTTACTTTTCACTGTTAAACTAAGAACTCTGTACTCACAATGAGCCCTGCCCGTATCGTTTGCCATCATCCCTTGACCGCAGTTAAGTGGTCACCTTAACAAGCAATTGCACAGCACACATGGCCTGCTGTATCATTTTTCTTTGCTTCTGCTGCAGGTAAATATTCACTGCATTTTGAAAACCATGATTATGTAGAAAGCTTATTCTTTTTTTTTAGGAATGCACAAACAGGTGCACCGGTGCACACACACAGAAATCATTTCGCTTGAAACCTTTGTTTCCAGAAGAAACCAATGCACCTAGGGCCATCAGTTATGCTGTGATACTTTTACATTGCTGGTATAACCATTGTGTATTCGCAGTTAATGTGGAACTAATTTTCTTTTGGCGGCTGTTTCAGAATCCAGGAGCATGCTTGTACATGCAGATGGATGAGCGGCTTACATGTGATGGCTCGCATCAACATACCCGGAGGCTCTGTCCTTGCGCATGAAATGGACAAGAAAATTGGCAGTCATAAGACAGGTAATTTTCCCTGAAAAGTTCCGTCAGGTTTTGGACTCAATTAATTGCCAAGTATCACCATAATTGGCCTCACATCAGTCAAATCACCTGCCAGGAAACAAGCGGAGATGATCTGCGGCGAAATCGATGGTTCTCTGTGATGCACAACCTTTCTACCTGTTGGTTGTCTCAAAACAACATCACTATTCTGCACCAAGTTTCCGAACAGCATTGTGGATGCGCATAGGAATGAGTACCTGTGAATCTTCCCATGGCATTTGCTAGGATGTTACATATCCAATGAAAATGCATGCATCTGTAGTGCCATTACTCTATGTACACGCAATTGAGTGCAAGATGCATTGCATCCATGCTTTCCTCAGAATTCTATATTTTTGACTGTCCTGAGCAAGCTTTCATTTTTTTTTGTTTGATTGTCTGCGTGCATGATTCATGTACAGAGCAAACAACTTCTCAAACAATTATATTCATAATATATTGTGCAATTTTCCATACATGTTTAGGACAAAAAAGCCAAACAGAACTACAGATACATGATTTTTTTTAAAATCATCTGCACCATGACAGCATCTCTGCATCACAAACTTGCATGCTTTTTGCCCTTCTCAAAAGGAGTAGTCAGGCTTGAAATCTGTCATCAACTTGGGCCTGTCCCACCCTTTGTTATCATCTTTACTCTGACCAGTGGTAGCAGCTGTGTCATTCTCCTCCTCTGTTGCCTCCTCCTCTTGGCTCTGAAAGGCAGGGTGTGTGAGTATGTTTCCCAAGAGCTGTGTCCCTCTGAGGGCATTGGTCAGAGGCAGGTGACCCTCTGGAGTGTCATCATTCAGCTCCCATATGAACTCATCAGGGAAGGACCTGTAGTTGAACTGCTCCACTTCAGTGTCCAGCTTCTTCATCCAGCCAACCTTGATGAAGAAGCGAGTGAAGTCGCGCCGCGACTTCTCCCACAGCCTCCGCTGCACGCTGTACCCAAACTTGCCATTGCTATGCTCCCTCCAGAGCGTGTCGATGGCGCAGAGGTCTTCTGCGGGGATGAACTGGACCTCCGAGAAGAAAACATACCCTCGACGGCGTGCAGCCTCGCCGGCAAGGTCGATGAGGAGCGCACGGGTGGTCTCATCGGCCTGGCGGTAATCTCCCTCTGCAAGCTGGCGGCCTAGGAGGTCTAGGGAGGGGGGAAGGGGTGAGGTTGTCGCCGCAGGCGTGACTGGAGTTGGAGCTGATGAGTTGGCGGTTGAGGCTGTTGTCACCGAGGAGTTGTTGGAGAAGAGCTTGAAGGAAATGGTGGCGCTGCTGCTGCTGGTGAGCTTGAGAGTTATAGAGGCGCAGCCGTCATGGATGCTGCTGCTGAGGACAGAATGGTGGTGGTGGTGAAGAAGAAAGGATCGGAGAGAAGCATTTGCCATGGCAGGCAGGAAGAGAGGAGAGGTGGAGGGAGATGACGATGATGGAGGAGTGGATGGGGTTTAGTGAGAGGATTGTCTGTGCATGTGATGTACTCGGTGCTGGTGTGGAGACTTTGAGTGTGTGTGGCTGTGTGCTGCCTATGTGCCTTTGTGTTGTGAAAAATTCTGGTGGTGGTTTTGTAGGGGGTGCATCTTGGAGAGAATACAAAGGAGTGCTGTGATTGGTGGGTTCCGGGTGAGATGAGGTCGCTGGCTTATCACAACCCAACAGAGATGTTTACAGGGAAGGGAGGGTGAGGTGGGTAGGCTGAGTCCATAGAACATTTTTAATATGTTCTACCTTGTTGTGCTCTTCCAGAGAGAAGGCTTTAGAATTAAACCATTTCTGGTCTCATATTCACTTTACAGCCCTTTTAGGAAAGATAAACCGGATTAGTCTACATGGATTTTGCATGTAAAAATAATTTTACCCTATTGGTGAAACTAGTCTCGGCGTGCCAACTGCTATATTGTAATGACCAAATAATATGGTGAGACTCTTCTGCTGGTGGAGGCTTAATTGCCTTGTCAATAATCTCTTCAAGAATTTTGTGCAAAATGACAGAAGCTTATCCATTCTCTCTCTGGGTGCACGAAGAATTCAACAGGAATTGGCATAATCCTTGCATTCCAAACAGCACCTAATCTTGGATATTATTTTGCATTTGATACAATGTTCCACTCGGGAACACTTGCTTTTTTCTAGAAAAACTCACCAGCTTATAAATTCTTCATAAAACATTTAAACCTTAGGTGTCCAAATTTTAAAATAGAATCTCTTTTGTAAAATTACATTCATATGTAGGTTCTATTTAATTTTTATAACACGAATGAAATTTATATCGTGTTGATGAGCCCGAGCAACAACCGATAAATTGGCCTCTTGTTTGTTCGACTTGGGTTTCTGGGTCTATGGACATGGTGTATGCAAATCTGTATCTATCTAGAAATGGCCGAGTTGGACTCTCTGGACACCAGGGCTTCCTTGTTATCTTGGCAGGCCATGTATGCTGTTTTTTTTCACTTGTTGTAACTTCTACTTCTTAAAATAATACAACAACAATAATAAAACATTTTATCCTAAATAAGTTGAGTAGGTTAGGAAAAAAAAACCCAATCAAAATAAAAAAAATTCTAAACATTCAACTTTATGTCATGATTCCAGTACGTAGATTGCCAACTTTCATACACTCCTATACAGCACTATATCTTTGAAAAATTTCTAATCCCTTAAGTCGCTTTTAACTACCTTTTTTCACGTCAGTCTTGGTCGACCTCTCCCTCTTATATTTTTGAGACGACTTAAAATTCCACTACGCATCGGTGCCTCAGGAGATCTCCGTTGGAGATATCCAAACCATCTCAGACAATTTTAGATAAACTTTTCTTCAATTGGTGCTACCCCAATCTTGTCACGCATCTCATCATTGCGGATTCCATCTCGCCTTGTATGACCATATATACACCACAACATCTACATCTCTGCTACGCTCCTCTGTATATGTTGACTTTTTATCGCCCAACATTCAACTTCATACAACATCGTAGGTCCAATTGCCATCCTATAAAACTTACCGTTTAACTTTTGAGGGATTTTTCTATCATATAGGACATCCAATGTTTGGCGCCATTTCAACCACCTCTCGCGTATTTTGTGGCTCACATATTCATCACACTCGTCGTCAAATATCATCGATCCCAAATATCGAAATTTCCTTTCTGGGTACTACTTTTCGATCCAGACTAACATATCCATCACTTGCCACATTACCACTGAAAACACACCTCATATACTTAGTTTTAGTTCTACCAAGTCTCAAACCATTTGATTCTAAAGTTTCCCCCCACAACTCAAGTTTTCTGTCGACACTTAACATACTCTCATCAATTAGCACCGCCATATCATCAGCAAAAAGCATATGTTAGGACCCGAATTTGCTAATCCGAACACTCTGTGTATTCAGCACTAGTCCAGGATCACGCTAGTGCACACAGTCTCAACATCGGTAAATACCACAATCATACTCAGCGAAATAGTAAGGTACTTTATTGAAAGGGAAATACAACCGGTTGCTCGACCTTATGGTCAAGTTACAAAAGTACGCCTCGCAGGGCTTAAGTCTTACTCAAATAAATCTGTAGTGGAAAACAAAGAAACGCGTGGCGCCAACCAATATGCCACAGGAAACTGATTGGGCTCTCCCCATAGTTCGTCGGCTCCTCCTCGAACTCCTTCAAAGCTGGCGTTGCTTCTTCTTCAACTGATGTTGTGTTATTGCAAGGGGTGAGTACTTTGGTACTCAGCAAGTCATGCACAGAATGCAATCTAGTAGCTACATGCATGGCTTATTCCAAATGACAGGCTAAGTGGTTCATTTGCAGTAAAGCAACATTTATAAATAATAGTAATAGATCGAAAGCAGTAAAACAATGATAACAATAGTAACTTTCATAAACAATTTCACAAGTGAAGCATTTACCAACCTAAAGCAAATTCATCATTTCCAATACCAAGTATCCATAAACCAAGTTCATTTTCATAAAGTCTAACCCTTGACTGTAATCCCCGAGCAGTGTCCAATACCGCGGACACGGCTATTCGAATAGATTTTTCACTCTACAGAGGTTATACACTTTACCCACAAGATACAGTCAAACACCACAAAGGCGAGTGACCGTAACAAAGCCTTTCGGAAACTTCTACCTTAACAAGTGAACCTCCCCGGTTGCCATACACTATCCCTTCCCTCAGTAGAGGCGAAGTATACGACTTACATACCGTTGGATGGGTACCATGCCGCAGCACCTGGTACGCTCCCCCGTACAACTACACCTAGGTATAGCTGACACCCTGAGGTACCACATGCAAGTTATCAGTAACCTACTCAACTAGGTCTGTCCCATTCCGGACATGTGGTTGTACGATGAACTCAGTTCAAAGGCTTGCAAGGTTAAGTCCTTAGGTTGACCAGGGCAAGACTACCCAAGCAACAAAACCAAATTGACATTCCCGGTGCCACTCTTGGCCCACCAGAACAATCTTGCCACATGCCCCGGTCTAAATCAGTTAAACACCCAGTTGATTACCATGCACCACGTGCCATCAACATCATCAACAACACATGACACTTCTCAAAAACATGTTTCATATCTCATTAAGTCAACATTAATATTTGGTACTCCAAAATCATGTCAAAACATGGGGCATGGCTAAGCATACTACAACCATGCTAATTAACCCATGTTAGCAATTTAATAATGTCCAACTACTTAAACCAAGCTAGGGTGACAAGGGTTCATGGCATAGAGCAAAATTGGCATTTAACTAATCCCCAGAATTAATCAATGCATTTTCTAATTAAATTAGTATGCAGTAATTTGAATCAAAATAATTTTCAAAAGTGGGAACAATATGATCAAAGCATAACTTGCCTTCAAAAAGTACTTGTTCTTGGTCTTGAGCTGGCTCCTGGGTCAAAACTTCACCTTCGAAGCCTTCGGGCACTTCAACGTCTACTCGTAACGTGCACAAATAGCAATAAAATAAATAAACAGCAAGCAAACAAGGTTCAAAAATTCAAATAAGATTCATAAATAGAAAGAGCTCAATTTTACAAATTTTTAGAAATTTGAACCACTCAAATTAGAGTTAAAACACAAAAGTTATAGCATTTTGAAGTTTGAAACTATATTTAAAAAGAATAAACCGAATTAAATGAATTATTTTTCTATTGAAAAACCCAAAATATGACATCAGCATGATGTTAGCAATAGAATAATAAAAATAAAAATATATTTTTCGGAAAATAATGTGTCACTGACAAGTGAGACCCATCGATGACGTCATCGATGACGTCACAGCGCGGCGTGCTAACTCGCTACGCGTGGCGTGCTATTCTACGTAGCACGGCGTGCTAACAAATCCAGGCCACTCATTCTACATCCAACGGTGACGTGCTATTCCTCCAAGCGCGACGTGCTATTCTTCCAAGAGCGACATGCTATTTGCGACATGGCTCAATCTGGTTCATTCATCTAAGATCCAACAGTTCAGGACAGATCTATCCAGAACTATGTGCTCCAATATAAACCGCACGATCTAGATCCTACGGCTCAAAACAGGCGCGCTACGGCGTGCTATTTACGTGCTCACGACGTGCTAACCAATCTACACCCTCCAATCTAGATCCAACAGTTTATAACTAATCTAACGCAACTAACAGAACGGCAATGTGGGCTCACCTTAGCGGTTAGATCTTGACCGGACGGTTGATAGAGCTCGAAGAACCCGATGGTGGTGTGGCGGGGCTGGCTGACCAGAGACGAAGAAGACGACCCTCGCGATGGCATTTCCGTGTGTTTCCGGCAACATGAGAGGTCACGGCCCAAGCGCCTCGTCCTGGGGGTTCCAAATCCGGTCACGGTGCGGCGGAGGCGGCTTCACGACGGCACAATCCACCCAAAACCGCAGCGCTCCTTCGTGAACTCCGATGAGCAATCGAGCACGAGCGGCGGCGGCTGAAGCTACGAGACCTAGGGCAACGCGTGCGCACGGCAAGGGCGATCCTCGGGGGCCGGTTCGTGCTTTAAATACTCTCGACGTCCGCGCAAAAATCGGAATGCTAGGTCCACACAACGGCGCTGTCCGACTCGGAGACGGAGACCTACGTGGCACAATCACAGCCGTCGGATCGAAATCCAATAGTTCGGGCGAATTAGGGTTCGGGTCCTACGCAGTTGGGTCCATCGCGGCTGGCTTGGTCGGACTCGGTCCGGCGCTGAAGTGGCTCGGTCGGACTCGGTCCGACGTGGTCGCTCCAACAGTGAAACCCACTAGGGTTTTCCAATGATTTAAATTTTAAAATAATTCTAGAAATTCAATTAAATCGAGAAAAATAGCAAAATGCTCAGAAAAATTTCAGAAAATATTTTAAGACATTTTTGACTCAAATAAAATATCTCCAATGAAATTTTATTTGAAAATTTTAAAGATTTAAATAACTCAAAAAGGAATTAATTCAAATTAAATCCAAATAAATTCCAGAAAATTCCAAAAATTCAAATAACTCAATAAATTAAATAAAAGCACAAATTTGGGATGTTAATAGAATCTCGACCCCGAGATTCAGGGCTAACTAAGGAATAGGTTTGGGAACTCCTTCAAATCTTCCTCACGTTCCCAAGTCACTTCACTTTCTGAATGATTGCTCCACTAGACTCTACAGAAATGGGTTGACTTATTTCTTGTCTCTCGGTCCATTGTGTCCAAAATCTTCACTGGGTGCTCTTTATAAATCAGATCTTGCTGCAGCTCGATCGACTCCAAAGACGTCTGTTCATCTGGCACTCGTAGACACTTTTTCAGCTGTGACACATGGAACACATCATGCACTCCCGCCAGCGACTGTGTCAACTCCAACTGATAGGCAACTTCACCTCTACAGCTAAGGATCTTGAATGGTCCAACATATCGCGGTGCGAGTTTTCCTTTGGCATGAAATCTCCTAACTCCCTTGAGAGGTGTAATTCTAAGGTATACGGAATCTTCTGGTTCAAAGCTCAAGTCTCTACGACGATTATAAGCATAACTCTTCTGTCTTGATTGTGCAATCCTCAGCCTTTCCCGGATCATGGCAATATGCTCTTCGGCTTCTTGAAGAATGTCTGGTCTGAAGACATGGCGCTCACCTGTCTCATTCCAGTTCAACGGCGTCCGATAGGGTCGACCATACAATGCCTCAAATGGTGACATCTGTAAGCTGGCTTGGTAACTATCGTTGTAGCTGAACTCGGTGTACGTCAACTACTTGTCCCAAGAAGTAGCGTATGTGAGAGCACAAGCTCTTAACATATCTTCCAAAATCTGGTTGACTCTTTCCGTCTGTCCATCTGTCTGCGGATGATATGCTGTACTGAAGTTCAAACGAGTCCCCATGGCTTCATGTAGCTTATTCCAGAATCTTGAGGTAAACTGGGTACCTCTATCCGATACGATCTTCTTCGGCACTCCATGCAGACATACAATCCTGGACATATACAACTCCACTAGTTTATCTCCTGAATAGGTGGTTTTCACAGGTATGAAGTGGGCAACCTTAGTCAAATGATGCACTATTACCCATATGGAGTCATATCCACCTTGTGTTCTCGGCAAACCGGTAATGAAATCCATACCGATTTCCTCCCACTTCCATTCAGGCATCTTTAGTGGCTGCAACAATCCTGCTGGCCTCTGATGCATTGCTTTGACTCTTTGGCATATATCGCATAAAGCAACATGCTCGGCAACCTCACGCTTCATGCTTGGCCACCAAAATCTTCCCTTCAGGTTTTGATACATCTTGGCACTTCCCGGATGAATCGAGTACTTGGAATCATGGGCTTCTTCCAGAATCGACTGCTTTAGCTCCTTCTTGTTCAGCACACATATACAGTTCTCCATTCACAGTGTACCCTGCTCATCCAACTTGAAGTCCTTAGCCTTGCCTTCATCCATCTTGGACTTAATTCTGCGGATCTTGTCGTCATCCTTCTGACCTTCCCTGATCTGGTCCTCTAAGGTAGGCTTCACTTCCAAGGCTACCAAAAATCCTTCTAGTACCACTTCTAGCTTCATCCTCTGAAAATCCTTACATAGCTCAGCTAGACTCTCTGCTACTAGCATGTTCACGGTGTGACTCTTCCGACTCAAAGCATCGGCTACTACATTAGCCTTGCCTAGATGGTAATGTATTCCAACATTGTAGTCCTTGATCAGCTCTAACCATCTCCTCTGCCTCGTGTTCAGGTCCGATTGGGTGAATATGTATTTAAGACTCTTATGACCCGTATACACTTCACATCTATTTCCAATCAGATAGTGACACCATAACTTCAAGGCATGCACTACTGCTGCTAACTCTAGGTCATGCATCGGATAATTATCCTCATGCGGCCTCAACTGCCTTGATGCATATGCAATGACCTTCCGGTTCTGCATCAACACGCATCCAAGTCCCTAGCGCGATGCATCACAGTATATATCGAAGCTTTGATTTACATCCGGTAGGACTAACACCGATGCTGATGTCAAATGCTTCTTCAACTCTTGGAAACTCTTTTCACACTCTAGCGTCCATGCGTACTTCTTTTCTTTCTTCAACAATTGCGCAAGGGGTCAGGCAATCGCTGAAAATCTTTCAATGAATCGACGGTAATATCCCACCATTCCAAGAAAACTACAGATCTAGGTCACTGACTTTGGCTGCTCCCAATGCAACACTGCTTCTACCTTACTTGGGTCAACTGCAACTCCCTCAGCAGTCATCACATGTCCCAGAAATTCCACTTTACTCCTCCAAAAGTCACATTTGCTAAACTTAGCAAATAACTGCTGCTCTCGCAATTTCTCAAGAACTAGCCTCAGATGCTCGACGTGTTCTTCTCTTGTCTTGGAGTAAACAAGTATATCATCTATGAATACGACGACAAACTTGTCTAGATATTCCATGAAAACTTTATTCATTAGGTTCATAAAATATGCGGGTGCATTTGTCAGACCAAAGGACATAACTGTGAACTCGTAATGTCCATATCTTGACGAAAATGCAGTCTTCGGCACATCTTCTGATCGGATCTTCAGCTGATGATACCCTGATCGCAGGTTGATTTTGGAGAAAACTCCAGCTCCTCTTAACTGATCATACAAATCATCGATCCTGGGTAATGGATACTTGTTCTTCATCGTCACATCATTGAGTGCACGATAATCAATACACATCCGAAAACTTCCATCCTTCTTCTTCACGAACAGGACGGGTGCTCCCCATGGCGACGAACTAGGTCTTATGAAACCTTTCTCCATCAACTCCTCGATCTGCTTCTTCATCTCCACCAACTCATCGGTAGACATCCAATAAGGTCTCTTGGCTGTCGAGGCTGTGCCTGGTACTAACTCGATCACAAACTCAATATCTCGGTCTGGTGGCATACCGGGCAAATCTTCCGGGAAAACATCTGGGTATTCACTGACAACTGGTACATCTTCAATGCTGACTGCCTTCACACTGTTGACCATCAGCTGTCCATCTCGAATGGCAGTTGCTTGAAACTCAACTCTTCTACCATCTGAGCTTTCGACTGATACGACTCTTTGTCCACAGTCTAACACGGCCTTGTGCTTGGACAACCAATCCATTCCAAGTATAACATCTAGGGTCTGGGCACCTAATACAATGAGGTTCGCTAGAAACTCTACCCCATCTATTAATAGTCTTACCCCAGAACATCCTACTTTAGATCGGAGTTCTGATCCAGGGGTTCAACTACAAGCATGCATTTAAGATCCACAGTCTCCAAATCATTGCTAGCAACAAAATCTCGAGAAACAAACGAATGCGAAGCTCCAGAATCAAATAGTACTATTGCAGGTACTGAGTTAATGTCGGGACCCGGATTTGCAGATTTTGTTTGAATAAGTCTTAGCCCTGCGAGGCGTACTTTTGTAACTTGACCATAAGGTTCCATATATCATTAAGTCAATATTATTAATTCAACATGTATTTTTGAGAATTTTTTTGAATTTTTTGAACTCTATGAGATATTTTCTCTAAATATATTTTTATTTCTAAAATTATTTTAATTAAAAAAATGTAAATTCCCCCTTTTCCTTTTTGGGTAAAGCCCGTTTCCTTTTCGGCCCGTTTCCGTTTCAAATTTTCAGTTTCACTTCTATGAAATTTCCGTTTCCGTTTACGTTTTTGTTGGAACTAGCTCTCCCGTTTCCGTTTACGACAAAAAAATTTCCGTTTCTGTTTTCAAAAAAAGGCTTCCATTTTTGTTTTTCTCCGGAACAATCAGAAACTCTCCGTTTCATTTTTGGGCGGCGGATCGGATTGTGTCTTGTATGTAAGGCTTTGATACCATGTGAAATTTGCAAAATAATTGTGTTATATCAGATCCCCACACTGTTTATTTATAGCGTTGATTATAACTGAATAACAACCGAACTCTATCCCTAATTTGACTCTAATATGAATCCTATCCTTAACATAACTCCGAACCGCACACAACTCGAACTCTTATTAATCTCTAATACTAACTCTCCGACACCAGCGTAGAACTCACCCACATCCATGGAGATAATGTTAAGCAAGTCCTGTTTTGCACGTAATAATTGACCACCTGAATGCCCTTAAGCCCCATGTCTCATTCTAGGGCATAACAAGTGTTTTGCACATTTTTGCTCTCTACTCGCTAACACATCTATCAAAACGCTAGGGGCATTTGTCAACAGTGAGCTTGTTGGCCAGTGAGGCAGTGACCCAACCTCGCCGCTATATATGGTGTAACCGAGAAGAAGTTTGTATTAGTTGCCACAGGTATTTAACACTATTTTCGTCCCAACCTGAAAGATTTATAAACACACTGAAATGCCCCAAAAATTTCGAAAAATCTCAAAACCCTAATTGCAATCCTAATCAAGTTTATCGGTTCTTAATCGCGTTTGTTCTTACTCGCGTTCTTAAGATCTTAATCCCGTTCTTGAGCCGTTCTTGGATTTCTGGGGAAAGGATTGGATGGGAAGGGAGTGGTTGTACTTACCTGGACTCCGCTTTCGGACCGGTCCTCGCCCGTCTTGGCCCGGTCGTCGTCGCCGTCGTCATCCCCAGCTCGCTTCGCCGCGTCAGCTCCGTGCCTCGCTGCTCGCGCCCGCCTGCTCCGCTCTCTTCTTGGTAAATCGCGGCCGTCGCCCTCGCGTCATCGCGCTTTGCCCGTCTTTGTCGCCTCGCCGGTCGCTCGCCTCGGGACCGCGCGCCACCTGCCTCGTCGCCTCCGCCGCGTCATGCCCCCGCCACCCCGCTCACCTGCTCCGCCTCGCGCCCATGCCGCGCGTGGGTATAAAACCCGCGCCGCCCTGCCTTCGCCCCCTTGCTCGCCCTTCTTCCCCTCGTGGTGAGCCCCCTCGCCTTCCCTTCCTTCTCCAACCGCGGCGAAGCCCCGCCGCCGCCACCTTTTTCTTCTCCCCCGGCACCGAGCCGCCTCCCTCGCCGCTTGACACCTCCCCTCCCCCGCTTGTTCGTCCCCACCCGTCTCTTCATCTCCCCGCCGCCAACTCCCTCGCCCTCAATCGCCGCCGCCCCCACTCGCCTCGCCGCCGCCGCCATGCCCAAACCCTAGCCCCGCCCTCGGTCTCGCTCGATCGATCGAGCGACCGATCGATCTTGTCTGTGCCTCTGACCGCCCAGCCCCACCTGTCATTAGGTGCCGCCCAGCCTCGCCCTCTCCGCTTCGGCCCCACCTGTCGGGTGGCCAGGCCGAGCTCGTGGGCCGGCCCAGCTTCCCCCCCTGCGCGCGCGCATGGCCGTGGCCCGTTCGGCCGGCTTGGGCCGAGCCCAAGTGCGGCCCAGTGCTGGTTTTCCTTTTTCTTTTGGATTTTTGATAAGTCCAAAAATCCCTTTTTAATCCTCCAAAAATCCAAGAAAATCCCCGAAAAGTCCAAAAATGGCCCAAATACACTATCTCGACCGTTTCGAGCCACTGAGACCAAAAACGCTTCCCGTTTCGCCATCCGAAGTCCACAAAATTCTAAAATGCCCAAAAGCCCTCAAACCTCCCCTTCGGCCCTTTTCTCTCTCGATTTCTTTTTCGTTTTCTTGTTTTTCTCTTTTCTTTTCTTGTTGTTTTATTCGTTTATTTATTGCTCGCTTCCTGTACGCTAGATCCGACCTTGGAGCCGTCCCGGAGCGGTACGAGGAGCCGAAGAAGGAGCCGGACGTGATCGGCACCGCGATCGACTACATCAACGACGACCTAGGACTTCCCCTCGCCTCGCAAGGCAAGCCGCACTCCTTGAACATGTTGAACCCATGTTAATATTGTAGTATTAATTATTTTGCTAGTGCATTATGTTAGTATGTTAAATGCTAGAAATGTTATTTTAGAATGCCATGACGACATAGGTAGTACCTAGCTTGCTTAAAGACCCACTTTGTATTGTTATGCTATATTTCCGTTGAAAACCCTAGGCATAGCTATTGAACCTCGTATGCTAGTAGTAATTAATTAGATGAACCTTAAAAGATTTGTGTATTAAAATAAAACCATCAAGCGGGAAGCTTGATGTAGACTATGTTTCAAAAATATGCTACGGTGAGTGGACTTTGGCGGGCAAACCACTAGATGGCTACGTGCCCGAACCTCGACCGTTGACGAGGCCAATGTGTGTGGTGTGGATTGTTGGTTTGGAGTTGGCTAAGTCTTGGGCATAATTTTAAGTAATCACAATCTTGGGCAAAGTAAATAACTTAGATCCCGCTCAACCACAAGTTGGGTCGGTTGACCTCGTTGACTCGATCCAACCTAGCTCGGTAATTGAACTCCCCCTTGGAATACTTATAGGCGAGAGGTTTCATACTGTGGGCGTTGATCAGTATGCCCGCGGAAAGAATGGGGTGGACTGGGGGTTGACCGACGGTGTCGCCTGCCGCTATCCACAACGGTAGATACCCTCAGGAATCGGATTGTGCACCCCGCCGTGGCCCGTGGGACCCGAGTACTGTGTGGTTTCGAAACTACCGGGTAAGTGCTAAAGAGGGGTAGTTCAACGAAAAGCTTTGATGGTCTCGGCCTGGCCGCATGCATTTAAGTTGCATGTAATTCGTATGTGGCATAACGGTCGTAGATATCTTGTGGGTAAAGCTGAACAACTCTGCAGAGTCATTTAAATGGTATTCGAATACGCCGTGCTTCCGGTAAATGAAGCTAAGTTTGAATTGGGGTGAATCCCGTAACCTAACCCAAGTAGAATTGATTATTTTCAACTTGACGTAATGGTGAACTTGTGAAAACTCAAAATTTGCTTATTTCTATTATGTATGGTTTGTGCTTCAAATGTAAAATGTCTTCGAAAATGAAAATGCATCCACAATGATAATAGCCCTATTACCATTTCCTTGAGAATATCCCTGCATGTAATATTCAGAAATTTCCGTGCGGTTTGTTGAGTACTGTTGTGTACTCAGTCTTGCTTTTCAACCTATTTTAGAATTTGAAGACGCAGGAAAACTCCAGAAGATCGTAGATGGCGAAGTAGTTTGGTTGTAGGGTCCTTTTTCTGTGCTCAGGCCTTGCCTGTGTGGTTCTTTTGGTAATGTAATTTATTGAAGCCTGCCGCTTCCTTTTGTAAAGCTCTGGCCGTTAGGCCTTATTTGTATTAAAACAGTTGTTTCGTTCTTATGCTGGCAATGTATGACTTGGTTCCCGACGGCTAATCATCCTGGGTAGCCGTTGTGGATTTAAACGCACCCCTTGAAAAAGGCGGTCCGTCACAAGTGGTTTCAGATCCTGGCTTGACCATAGATAAAGACCCTAGGATGGCTTAGGAAAAATATATTACAAAACTATTTGACCTACAAACAAAATGAATTACGAAAATATAAGTATTATTGCTGTCTACTCCTTCTTCTGTCTTACCTCTCTTAGAGGCTCTCTCTTTTCGTTTTTCATTTTGTGTTCCTCTCTACTCAACTGATTTCAAAATATTTCGTTGTTTGCAGATGGTTCACCTCGTTTACTCGCAGACTGCCGCCTTCGGAGGATGGGTCCATTTATTCCATAGGATGTTGAAGTGCGTCGACAAGCGATTCGCCGCACATGAGTTCCACACCGAGGAGGTGATCCACAGAGATGTCAGACGCCAGTGGAAGGCATGGGTGGACGTGCACCAGCTGCCTGGTGACCACGTTCTCCCTTCTCGGTTCACTGGACATCGCCGCAACGAGCACGACGCCATTCAGGACGCTGCCAGAGGGGCAGTAAGGTACTTGCGCCGCCGCTACGCAGAGCGATTCGACGTCAGTGTCTTTCAGCTGGTTACCCAGGAGGGGGAAGACCCTGAAGATGCCACTGTGGCAGTCCCTGAAGATGAGGAGCGGCGCGTGGAGGTGATTACAGATGTTGTTATCTTCCAGGACAACCTCTACAGTCGCCTTGTTCGGGAGCGTGATAACTTGTACCAGCAGCTCCACGCCGCCAGAATCGAGAACCAGGAGTTGAGAGATGAACTGGAGCAACTTCAGCTGCCACACGCCGCTGCAGAGGAGCAGACCGTCGATGGACCCTCTGAGGTCACCAACTTGACTAGCGTCGAAGAGGAGGAGGAGGACCCCGAGGAGAGGATCTTCTACAACTCCGGCGAGGAGTGATCGTTCCGTGTGGTAGTAAAGCGCTAGTAGTAGTGGTGTACCCCTTTTGTTGTTTTTAGCTCTTTTGCAATGTAAAATAGGTTGTACCGGACCTTAAAACGGTATTGTGCACAATCTATGTTTAATATAAGTTGCTTATGTTCTCTTCTAAGCTGCTACTTTGTTTTGCTTATTATTTGCTTAACTCTGTCTAAAATCAAAGTGAATCTCCTTCCTTTCGTCTAAGCCCTTACCTGTTCTTGCTCTCCCCAACCCCAAATTCTAACTCTTACTCACCTTCTGATTTCCCCAAAACCCGTAGCAAATTCGACAAAGGACAGCACCCACGACAAGAGTTGGACATAAAAGGAGTTAAGTTCAAAACAGACATGCTACTTTTAGAAATGAGAAGCCTGGACATGATAATGGGGATGAATTGGTTAATCCAGACAAGAAGCAAGACTAGACAGTGTATACAAGAAGACAGTACCTGAAAACGGTCAAGGACAACAAAATAACAATACAAATAGACTCAAGGCTAGTAGAAAGAGACGGAAGGATCATCAACGTCGTTGCGACAAATATATGAGAAGTGCCAGTAATTCAGAAGTACCTGGACATTTTTCCGGAAAATGTTACCAGGAAGGCCACCCGACAAGGACATAGAGCTGGAGATCGAATCGGTTCCGGGAACCACACCAATAACAAATAGCCAAATAACCAATGGCACCCTTGCAATTAAAAGAACTTAAGAGACAATTAAATAAGTTAAAGAAGAAGGAATTTATCGGACCAAGCATTCCGCCCTAGGACACAACAGTTCTGTTTGTAAAGAAGAAAGATGAAGGTACCAGATTCTACATGGATCACAAGACGTTGGACACGGTGACCACTAAGAACAAATACCTTTTTTTCCCAGATTGACAATTTGTTTGATCGACTTAAAGGAGCCAAGATATCCTCCAGGGCAGACTTGAGAACATGACATCACCAGATGAAAGTGAGAGAGAACAAGACAAATAGAAGATTGTATTCACTGCAAGACACGAACGCTACAAGTTCACAGTGGCCCCTTTGGACTCACTAATGCCCCAGCATGATGTATAAGTCATATGAATCAAGTGCGCATGGACTTTTGGATCAAACCGTCGTCATATTCAAAAGACGACCTTTTATCTACACAGGGAATGAAGAAGACCCCTGAAAGCATCTACTTTTTAATTTTGGAAGGACTTAGAGGATGTCCCCTTTGTGCCAAACTCTCAAAAATGCGATTACTGATTAAGTGAGGCCTCTTTTCTCGGGCATGAGATTACAAGGGATAGAGCGAGAGTAAATCCCGAGAAACAGTAAAACTATCATAGAATGGTGGCAACCTACCTCAGTGACAGACGTCCGAAGTTCCTTAGGATTGACCAGTTATTACCTAAGGTTTATCGAAGGATTCTCCAAGATACCAGAACTAGTGACACAACCTCTTAAGGGAGACAACCCATACAAGTGAACAGATGAATGCGAGAAAGGCTTTAAGGAGTGAAAGACAAGATTGACCTCAGCAACAGTCCCTGTATTCCCAGATCTGATCAGGGATTTTCGGAAGTTACTGTGATGCATCAAGGAGAAGACTATATGGTGGGTTGATACAAAATGGAAGGTAGTCGCGTATGGATCCTAACGACTACAGACCTCATAAGAAGGATTACCCGACCCACGATCCGGAATTAACCTCAGTGGTTCCTGCATTAAAAATTTGGAAGCACAATCGGTTAGAAGACCATTGTGAGGTATTCCCCGACCACAAGAGCTTGAAATATGTGTTCAATCAACAAAACCCGAATATCCGACAAAGGAGAACGTTTGGAATTGATCAACGATTATGACAAGAATGTTTGAGTACCAACCCGGAAAAGCTATCATGGTAGCCGACGCTTCGAGCAGAAAAAAGTGTCACCATTTGGCCCTGATGACAGACCTCTCCCCACAATTGGAGACAGAAATACAACAGTTGAACTCACAAGTTAAAAGTGGTAGCAAAAGGTTCAGTGCTTGCCCTCACAATCCAGTCAGACCCCCTTGAATCAGATTAAGTCAGCACAACAGACGAACGATTAAATCTAACCTTACCAGTCAAAAGTGAGCAAGGCAACCCGTTAGAATTTACAGAGAATGGACAAGGCATATTACGGTTTCACCACCCCATATGCGTTCTGAACAATGAAGATATAAGAGGATTGATTTTCGCAAGAAGCTCACTTACCATCATTCTCAATGCACCCTGAAGGCATCTAGATGTACCGAGACTTCAAGAAAGAATGTTGATGGAAAGAAACAGAGAAGGAGATGGCCAAGCGTGTCGCATGCTGCGACACATGTCGAAAGATTAAGATGGACTACCAAAAGACTGCCAGATTATTACAACCCCAGTGCCGGATTAGAAGCAGAAAGAAACTGGAATGTATGTTATCATGGGATTACCCAAAACCCAGAAAGAATTTGACGCCTTCTGGATCATGATGGACAAATTAACCAAAGTGACTCATTTTATACCTAACCAACAGACCTGCGGGAAAGCTATACAAGCAGAGCTATACTTGACTCAAATTGTGAGACTACACGGTATTCCTAAGAAGATAGTATCAGATCACAGAACCCGAGTCACCCCTAAATTCAGGGTAAGTTACATGAAGCTATGGGGATAGACTTAAAACTCAGTGAAGCATCTCATTCATAGACAGAAGGACGGACATAAAGAGTAAACCGAATTCTAGAAGACGTGTTGTGGGCCTACACTTTAACTTGCAGAGCTACTTGGGCCACCGACTTACCTTCTTCAGAGTCTCATACCACCACAGTCGCCGAGCCAGTTTGGATATGTTACCGTTTGAAGCTCTTTATGAAAGAATGTGCAGAACCTCTCTAATTTTGGACGAAGATAGAAAGAGACGATTCTCTGGGCCACAGCTGGTTTACGATGCCGAAGCCATATTAAGACTATCAGAGAGAACTTAAAGACTGCACAAGGACTACAAAAGAGTTGTACAAATACGAGAAGAAAAGACATTAGTCACCAAGTTAGTAATTATGTCTACCTAAAAGTGACGCCATTCAAGCCAGTCCGCAAATCCATATCAAGGGAAAACTTGGCACCCCGATATATTGGACCACATCAAATGCTAGACAAAGTGGGAGGAATAGCTTACGGACGGCAACTAAGCTCAGGATTATCCAAAGTACACAATGTGTCCACAGGTCATAGTTGAGAAAGCACCTCAGACAGCCAGCCGAGCAAGATCAATTAGAAGGAATTGAATTGTAAAAAGATCCGACCTACACCAAGGAGTCAGTTTGGATTGTCGAAATGATTGAAAAGGAGCTCAGAAGCAAGAAAGTCAGAATTCGCCAACCGCTATGAAAGAATCACCCTCCAGGAATCAACATGGGAGAAAGGAATCGAAATTGCTATGGATTTTTCCCAACCGTACCCCTTGAGGAGTAAATCTCGGGGACGAGATTTATTTTAAGGGGGGTAGGTTGAAATGCCCCAAAAATTTCGAAAAATCCCAAAACCCTAATTGCAATCCTAATCAAGTTTATCGGTTCTTAATCGCGTTTGTTCTTACTCGCATTCTTAAGATCTTAATCCCGTTCTTGAGCCGTTCTTGGATTTCTGGGGAAAGGATTGGATGGGAAGGGAGTGGTTGTACTTACCTGAACTCCCGCTCGGACCGCTGGTCCTCCGCCCGTGCGCCGGTCCGTCGTCGCCGTGCGTCATCCCCCGCTGCCGCTCGCCCGCGTCAGCTCCGTGCCTCGCTGCTCGCGCCCGCCTGCTCCGCTCTCTTCTTGGTCGTCACTGACCCCGTCGCCCTCGCGTCATCCGCGCCTGCCTCGTGCTGTCGCATCGCCGGTCGCTCGCCTCGGGACCGCGCGCCACCCGCCTCGTCGCCTCCGCCGCGTCATGCCCCCGCCACCCCGCTCACCTGCTCTGCCTCGCGCCCATGCCGCGCGTGGGTATAAAACCCGCGCCGCCCTGCCTTCGCCCCCTTGCTCGCCCTTCTTCCCCTCGTGGTGAGCCCCCTCGCCTTCCCTTCCTTCTCCAACCGCGGCGAAGCCCCGCCGCCGCCACCTTTTTCTTCTCCCCCGGCACCGAGCCGCCTCCCTCGCCGCTTGACACCTCCCCTCCCCCGCTTGTTCGTCCCCACCCGTCTCTTCATCTCCCCGCCGCCAACTCTCTCGCCCTCAATCGCCGCCGCCCCCACTCGCCTCGCCGCCGCCGCCATGCCCAAACCCTAGCCCCACCCTCGGTCTCGCTCGATCGATCGAGCGACCGATCGATCTTGTCTGTGCCTCTGACCGCCCAGCCCCACCTGTCATTAGGTGCCGCCCAGCCTCGCCCTCTCCGCTTCGGCCCCACCTGTCGGGTGGCAGGCTGCTTCGTGGCGGCCAGCTTCCCCCTGTGGCGCGCATGGCGTAACGTTCGGTAGGCTTGGGCCGAGCCAAGTGCGACCCGATCTTTGGTTTTCCTTTTTCTTTTGGATTTTTGATAAGTCCAAAAATCCCTTTTTAATCCTCCAAAAATCCAAGAAAATCCCCGAAAAGTCCAAAAATGGCCCAAATACACTATCTCGACCGTTTCGAGCCACTGAGACCAAAAACGCTTTCCGTTTCGCCATCCGAAGTCCACAAAATTCTAAAATGCCCAAAAGCCCTCAAACCTCCCCTTCGGCCCTTTTCTCTCTCGATTTCTTTTTCGTTTTTCGTTTTCTTGTTTTTCTCTTTTCTTTTCTTGTTGTTTTATTCATTTATTTATTGCTTGCTTCCTGTACGCTAGATCCGACCTTGGAGCCGTCCCGGAGCGGTACGAGGAGCCGAAGAAGGAGCCGGACGTGATCGGCACCGCGATCGACTACATCAACGACGACCTAGGACTTCCCCTCGCCTCGCAAGGCAAGCCGCACTCCTTGAACATGTTGAACCCATGTTAATATTGTAGTATTAATTATTTTGCTAGTGCATTATGTTAGTATGTTAAATGCTAGAAATGTTATTTTAGAATGCCATGACGACATAGGTAGTACCTAGCTTGCTTAAAGACCCACTTTGTATTGTTATGCTATATTTCCGTTGAAAACCCTAGGCATAGCTATTGAACCTCGTATGCTAGTAGTAATTAATTAGATGAACCTTAAAAGATTTGTGTATTAAAATAAAACCATCAAGCGGGAAGCTTGATGTAGACTATGTTTCAAAAATATGCTACGGTGAGAGGACTTTGGCGGGCAAACCACTAGATGGCTACGTGCAGAACCTCGGCCAGATTGGAGGCCAATGTGTGTGGTGTGGATTGTTGGTTTGGAGTTGGCTAAGTCTTGGGCATAATTTTAAGTAATCACAATCTTGGGCAAAGTAAATAACTTAGATCCCGCTCAACCACAAGTTGGGTCGGTTGACCTCGTTGACTCGATCCAACCTAGCTCGGTAATTGAACTCCCCCTTGGAATACTTATAGGCGAGAGGTTTCATCTTGTGGGCGTTGATCAAGATGCCCGCGGAAAGAATGGGGTGGGCGGGGTTGACCAAGCGGTGTCGCTGCCGCTATCCACAACGGTAGATACCCTCAGGAATCGGATTGTGCACCCCGCCGTGGCCCGTGGGACCCGAGTACTGTGTGGTTTCGAAACTACCGGGTAAGTGCTAAAGAGGGGTAGTTCAACGAAAAGCTTTGATGGTCTCGGCCTGGCCGCATGCATTTAAGTTGCATGTAATTCGTACGTGGCATAACGGTCGTAGATATCTTGTGGGTAAAGCTGAACAACTCTGCAGAGTCATTTAAATGGTATTCGAATACGCCGTGCTTCCGGTAAATGAAGCTAAGTTTGAATTGGGGTGAATCCCGTAACCTAACCGAAGTAGAATTGATTATTTTCAACTTGACGTAATGGTGAACTTGTGAAAACTCAAAATTTGCTTATTTATATTATGTATGGTTTGTGCTTCAAATGTAAAATGTCTTCGAAAATGAAAATGCATCCACAATGATAATAGCCCTATTACCATTTCCTTGAGAATATCCCTGCATGTAATATTCAGAAATTTCCGTGCGGTTTGTTGAGTACTGTTGTGTACTCAGTCTTGCTTTTCAACCTATTTCAGAATTTGAAGACGCAGGAAAACTCCAGAAGATCGTAGATGGCGAAGTAGTTTGGTTGTAGGGTCCTTTTTCTGTGCTCAGGCCTTGCCTGTGTGGTTCTTTTGGTAATGTAATTTATTGAAGCCTGCCGCTTCCTTTTGTAAAGCTCTGGCCGTTAGGTCTTATTTGTATT
The DNA here is from genome assembly GCA_036346355.1 of Rhipidocladum racemiflorum. Lineage (NCBI taxonomy): Eukaryota > Viridiplantae > Streptophyta > Magnoliopsida > Poales > Poaceae > Rhipidocladum > Rhipidocladum racemiflorum. The sequence goes on along the minus strand of CM070589.1, from coordinate 32,285,937 downwards.
AAAACAGTTGTTTCGTTCTTATGCTGACAATGTATGACTTGGTTCCCGACGGCTAATCATCCTGGGTAGCCGTTGTGGATTTAAACGCACCCCTTGAAAAAGGCGGTCCGTCACACACACGCGGGTTATATGTTCGCCCTACCTTCTAATCATTCCCGGTGAGCCATTGTCAAAAGTATAAACAGCAACACACTTGACGCCACACATATATAGGACGCATATATACCATGGGCACAAGCCGGCATGATGAGCACTTTGTGTGTTTGGTTAGTGGGATGGAGTGGAATGGAACCATCCCATCCCACCAAGTCTAGTGTTTGGTTGGAGAGCTGAGGATGCCTTGATTCCATAAAAGAGAATATTCTCTCTAGATTTGGGACGGCCAGGTTCTACAAATTTTCTGGAACGCAGCCATCCCACTTGGAACGTGAGAGTGACAGTGGGCCCTGTCTGAGAATCTGGGATGAAGCCATCCCATCCCTAAAATCTGGGATGGAGCCATCCCATCCCTGCAATCTGGGATGGAACCATTCCATTCCACCCCACTCTCCAACCAAACACACAATAAATAACCTGCTAGCTCGCTAGCATGGGCAGATGGGCTGCCTCTGCCCCTGCCCCCTGCTGCCGGCCTTCTCCTGAACTGTGAGCCGGTCTTCCATGATTCCATCCGTACATGCACAGGCACAGGAACAGGATTCCTCTCCATGCCATGCTTCCATCACTGTTGCCAAGTAGTAGTTTTTTACCTGTCATGCTTCTCTAAATATTGTTCGGTATTTACCTCTCGTGCTTCTGTGGGTGCATGCACCTGTCCTGAAGCAAAGAAAGCTTCCAAAAATACTAGCCACGGTGCAACGGAGCTTTGTCTGTATTCTACTTCAGACATCAGAGATTTGTCGCGGGGGAACCTGACAGACATGATATGATGCACGCCCAAGCCCTGCCCAACTCTTGGTTTGGTTAACCTACCTGCCGCCGCTGCTAATACGCAACAAAACGTTAGCTAGGATTATTGTCGTCTGTTTGACATGGCTGTCCAAAGGGTGTTTTGTACTTTGTAGGCACCACCCTTATGGAGATTAAAATGTACTCATTGTTACAAAACAGCGTATAAGTGACACTTTATTTGTAGGGGTTTTTTTGGAACCGTTACAAATAGAATTATCAGTGTCGGTTTTAAAATTCCAAATGGTGGGAACACTATTTGTGATTGTTTTTATTTGAAACTACCACAAATAATTTATTTTTTGTGGCAGTTTTTCTATGAAATCGCCACAAATAATTCATTTTTTCTGACAGTTTTTCTATGAAACTGCCACAAATAGAATTATCGATATCGGTTTTAAAATTCCAAATGGTAGGAAGATGTCTTTAGAATTATCTGTGATGATTTTTAAAAACCACCACAGATTCTATCCCTATATATTAATGACGATTTTTCTTGAAAACCACTGCATACTATCCCTGTATATATATCCCGACTCTGATGGTCTAACCCTAATCCGACGCCTCCCTCCACCGCGCCCTAACCTGCCTCCGGCCCACCGTTCGGCTCCGAAGAGATCAGGAGGCGGTTGGCCGCGAAGGAGACGGAGGTGCAGGAGGCCAAGACCACCCTCGATGCCAAGCTCGTTACCATTGGCAACATCGTTCATAAATCCGTGCCCGTCAGCGACGATGAGGTGCGTTGAAAGCGGAATGCTTATGTTAGGTTTCGTGGTTCTAGAGATAATTAAGTCAAGTTTGATTTGATAACTTAGTTAAGAACACGAGTTTTTTTTTCACTCAGCAACTGTTTGTTTGTCACGCGCAAGCGATAGAACTACCACGCTCTCATCCTTCTGTTGTTGGAATTCCATTGCATTTTAGGGCGCTATAGTAATGCAAGAAACAACATTGCATTAATCTGAGTTTGTGATGAGCGCTGGTTACGGGAAGCAGAACCAAGATGTTGAGGCGGAAGATGGCGGGAAAGGCAAGGGCGTCTTCAAGAGTGAAAGCAAGAATATTCCAACGGAGGGGTGTAATACTGACAAGTAGGCCCTAGTGCATGTGTGAGTATAAGAATGATGTGTGTATGAGTTGGAAGCAACGAGAAAAGATGGCGTGAACATTATGTTCTTCTTTTGCTTTCCCCTCTCTACTCTCTCTTCTGAGCTGTGATTTGTAATTTTGGTGATTCATCTGGAATTCAATCCTTCTCACACCGGTAGAGTCTTCTCTATCGATCAAGAGATATTACATTTGGTATCAGACCTCGGGCGATTTGTAACACCCCAAAATTTTGCTTTTCTTAAATTCATGTGTGATTTGGCACTTTGGTGAATTTTTGGAATTTTCTGGAATTTATTTGGATTTATTTGGAATTTATTTGAATTTATTCCATTTTGAAATAATTAAAGAATTTAATTTTGCAAATAAAATTTTGTTGAAAATATTTTATTTGAGTCCAAAATGTTCCAAAATATTTTCCAGAATTTTTCTGGAATTTTTCTGAGTCATTTGCTATTTTTAATGAATTAAATGAATTACTAGGAATTATTTTAAATATTAAATCGCTGGAAAATCAAACTCGGGTCAAGTACTGTTCATCCGACCGAGTCGGAACCCGAGTCGGACTCGAGTCCGACCCGAGCCACGTGACTCGACCAAACCCACTCCTAAACCTAATCAATCCCAACCGTGGGATCAAGATCCAACGGTGAGATCCGCCCGTCTTAGGTTGAGCCGTATCCGCCCGGATCCGATCGCGCCGTCGCGATCGTGGCGTTGATCGTGCCACGTGGGCGGCTGAGCTTCATCGTCCCGCCGAGTCGAGCCGGACTCATGCGCCGCCGCGCCGTAGTAAGAACTAGGTTTCCGTCTAGAGCACTGACGCCGAGGCTATTTAAAGCGTGAGACGTCCCGAGGTTGCCCTCATCCTTGCGCACCCGTTCCCAAAGCCATCTCGCCTGAGCCGCCGTTGTTTGCCGTGCGAGCTCGCCGTAGTTGGAGGAAGTGACCGCCAGCGGTTTTGCTCGGTCGCCGCCGTCCGTCGTCTTCCGCCAGAAGGAGCCCAGATCGAGTCCTCGCGTCGAGACGCACCGAAGGACCCTTCATCTCGCCGGAGCAACCGGAGCGCCGTCGGGCTCGTCGTCGTTCGTCTCCGGTGCCCAAGCTTCAGCCGTGCCATCGCCGGACTCGCGAGCTCGAGAGGACCGTCGAGATCGGATCGGACGGTTGAGGTGAGTTCACATGTTCCAAACCCGATTAGATCTGGACCGTTGGATCAAGATCCAACGGTTCACAATCGCCACGTGCCGTAGCAGTGCGATTATAGGATTAGATCTGGACCGTCCGATCTAGATCGAACGGCCCACGATCATCAAGTAGTTTAACGTGTTAACCCTGGATCTAATCCGCGCCGTTGATTTTCAAACCAACGGTCGCGATTGCGCCACGTGTCGAGGAGATGGACCGACGCGGTCAGCGCCGTACGCGTGTGAGCGCGTGTCCCTGACACGCGGGCCCCGCATGTCAGAGGGCCCACACGTCAGCCGCGTTTGCGTGAGACCCTGCACTGACAGGTGGGTCCCACATGTCAGTCTCACGTGGAAGCCGTGGGACCGGTCCACCGTGGACCGAACCGCGCCGTGAGCTGAGCCCATGAGCCGGCTGACGTCAGCCAGCCAATCAGGAGCTGACACGTGTCCATGCTGACGCAATAATTAATTTCCGAAAAAGAAAATGATTTATTAATTCGAAATAATGATTTCAGATTTTGTTTCAAACTTCAAACGCTTATAACTTTTGCGTTTCAACTCCGATTTGAGTGATTCAAATTTCTAAATTTGTATAAAATTGAGATCTACCTAAATATGAATTTTATTTAATTTTTGGACTAAAGTTTTTCTCTGTAATATTATTTAATTGATTATTTAAACTTTAATAAATCATAACTTTTGCATTTTAACTCCGATTTGAACGATTCCAGTTTCTAAAAATCCAGAAAATTATGTTCTCTCTGTTTATGGATTTTATTTGGAGTTTTGGGATGTTTTTGCCTAGTGTTTATTTGTGTATTTGCTATTTGCACGCTTTACGAGTAGACGTTGAAGTGCCGGAAGGATTCGAAGGAGAGGTGTTGACTCAGGATCCAACTCAAGACCAAGAGCAAGTACTTTTTGAAGGCAAGTTGTGCTTTGACCATGTTGATCCTATTTCGAAATCTATTTTGATTTAAACTATTGCATGCTAGTTCAATTAGAAAGATACTTTGTTTAAACATGGGGGATAGATAAATACCAAATTGCTGTATGACACCTTGATTATTTAAGTATGTGCCATGACCCTTGTCACCCTAGTTGTGGTTTACTAGTTGGACATTATTAAATTGCCAACCTGGGTTTAGACCGTTGTAGTATCGCTTAGACACACTACGTGCTCATAACATGATTTTGGACAATCACATGTTAATATTGACTTAATGATATATTTAACCTGTTTTGGAAAAGTATCATGTGATGTTGATGGCATGTGGTGCATGGTAATCAACTGTGGTTTGATAAACGGTTTCGGCCAGGGCATGTGGCAAGAGTAATGTCAGTGGGCCATTGTGGCATTGGGGATGTTGATTTGGTTTTGGGTAGTCTTGCCCTGGTCACTCTAAGGACTTAACCTTGCAAGCCTTTGAACTGGGTCATACTTGCAACCACATGGGTGGAATGGGACGGCCCTAGTTGACTAAGTTGCTAAGGACTCGCTTGTGGAGCCTCGTGGTGTCGATTACACCGTTTGTGTGATTGTGCGGGGAGCGTATCGTGGCTGTGGCCGGATACCCATCTAACGGTGTGTTGGTCCCATACTTCGCCTTGGCTAAGGAAGGGATGGTGTAGAGCACCTGAACAGGAGAGGACCACTGTGTTGTTTGAGGCTTAGAAAGGCTTTGTTACTGAACTCGCCTTTGTGGTGTTTGACTGTATCTTGTGGGTAAAGTGCATAACCTCTGCAGAGTGTAGAATCTATTTGAATAGCCGAGTCCACGATCTTTGGACAATGCTCGGGAATTACAGTCAAGGGTTAGACTTTACGAAAATAACTTGGATTTGAAAGGTGGGTTGGTTTAACAATGAAGATGATGGAAATGTGGTTTAGGATGGGGAAAAATGTTTGTTAAACTTCTTGAAAGTTATTTATGCTTTACTTATTTCTCTTGCTTTGAATCTACTTTTATTACTTGTCAAAAGCTGTTTCTTTGCAAATATACCTTGAGCTATTCCTTTGTACCAAGCCATGCATATAGTATATTAGCTTGCATTACAGGCATGACTTGCTTGAGTACCAAGTACTCACCCTTGCCTCAACACAATACCAGTTGAAGAGGAGACTACGCCCGGTTCGGAGGAGGATTTCCAAGAGGACCCGTCTACTTAGGGATGCGAGCCCGGTCGGTTGCTGTGGTATCTTGGATGGCGCCACGAGTTATTTGATTTTCATTTGCTATTATTTCTCTTTTAATAAGTTTCGCCTTGCAAGGCATATATTTGTATCTTGGCCATAAGGTCAAGTAACCCTTTGATTATTTAAATAAAGTACTTTGATAGTATCGATTGGTATGATTGTGATATATACCGATGTTAAGACTGTGTGCACTAGCGCGTTCCTGGACTAGTGCTGAATACACAGAGGGTCCGGATTTGCAAATTCGGGGTCCCGACACGATTCCTGAGGAAATTTTTTTTTCTCTCGAACCGTAAAATCCCAGAGAGGACTTCGACATCTTCGGAACCGCCGAATCCGAGTTGTCACATTCCAATCTGGTTGGTCTCGGTTGAATCGACAACACAGCGCCCCCAAAGCCTTCAGTACAAACCAAATTGATGTTAGAAGCAATGGGAGAAGCAGCAGATTATGAGGAGGAGAGATGGGCGCAGATGGATGATCATTGGGAGTCTTAAGCTATAAACTTAGAAGAGGAGAACAAATTGAAGAAATGAAATTAAATCTTTATGTACTAACTCCTAAGCGAATTATTTGGGATTGTGAAGTGAAAGAAATCATTTTATCTACTAATAGTGGCCAAATTGGCGTATTACCAAACCACGCCCCCATTAACACAGCTGTAGATATGGGTCCTTTGAGAATACGCCTCCTCAACGACCAATGGTTAACGGCGGTTCTGTGGAGCGGTTTTGCGAGAATAGAGCTAGTCTGGATTTTATTGTGGAGAAAATCAAACCAGTGGAGATGATTCCGACCATTCAATCTCAAGTCAACGAACATCGCGCGGTGATTTCAGGATTGATGGAGTAATTTCAGAAGACGACCCAAATCATGAATCAATTCATTGGGGCTCAAATGTCCGTGCCACAGGAGGAAGCGGGTGGATTCATCGTGCCAAATCCGAGGTCGACGACAACGGCAGCACACACGAGAGCTTTGACAACAACATTAGCTGGCCTATTGGGAAAATGCACTTTGCCACCATTGGTATGTAGTGCTCCACACCACAAATCGGGCCGATTGACATTATCGCCGAGAACTGAAGCAACAAATACAGAGAAACGATCCCCGATTCCCAAGATATCTTTTTCGAGGTTTGATGGAGCAGAGCCGCGCATTTGGAAAGATCGTTGTCTACGATATTTCGCAATGTACAACATTGATGAATCTTTATGGGTGATAGCGGCTGCAATGCACATGGAAGGTAATGCGGCAATGTGGTTACAAGCTTATCAAGAGGACCAATTTTTGGGAAGCTGGGAGCAGTTCATGGCAGTAGTGGAATCAAAGTTTGGTTTATATGATGGCCGTAGATATATGAGGGAGTTGATTCAGATGAGACAGCTAGGAACGGTGTTGGACTACAAGAGTCAATTTGAGGTGATAATGTATAAAGTGAGAGCTTACAATAAAGCATGCACTGAGGAATTTTTTGTGAATCATTTTATTATGGGGTTGAAGGATGAAGTGCGTTTTGAAGTGGAAATTCAGTTGCCAGACTCGGCGAGGAAGGCCGTGTTGCTAGCTCAAATCCAGGAAGAGAAATGGGAAAAACTCAAGATGCGTCCACCAAAGAGTTCTGGAGGAGTAAAGGCATATGGTGCCTACGATGGAGATATCCCAGCAGTACCGACCAAAACAGCGGGGGATGACCTAAGCAAAGCTAGTCAACTAAGGCTGAACCCAAGGATGGCTTGAAAAACTAGGCCTCTACAAGCCCTGAACAGTGCAGCCTGTATTCGATTTGGGCCTTTATATTGGATCGATTTCCAACCATGGCCTGAACTCTCCTTCGCACATAGCACACGCGAGAACGGCCTCTACATATAGGGATGAACCCCTCCAGCCTCTTTGATAGAGGCGCACATAGCACACCCCCTTGGGATAGCTACATGCCTAAATAGACCCCTAAATATCCAAAGAGGCCATTTTCCAAGCCATCCTTGGAGAGAGCCTAAGGGAGTATAGACGTGCTCGAGGTCTCTATTTTAAGTGTGGTGAGAAATATGATCGAGATCATCGGTGCAAACCTTTACCAACGGTCCAGGTATAGTCAATGGAAATAGAAGAGTATCCTAAATCCATTAGTGAAGAGACTTTACAAACATTGGAGGACATGGACCGAGATTTCGAACAGGAACAATACAAATTGTCCATTCATGCTATGGCTGGCACTGAAGACAGTGAAACTGTGTGTCTTAGAGCCATGGTGGGAAAGTGATGTTGGTGTTGATTGATTCAGGAAGTTCCCATAGTTTTGTCAATGCATCGTTTCTCGCAAGCACCAAGTATAAGGCTACATCAGTTCACCCGGTGCAAGTGCAAATCGCTAATGGGGACAAACTAAAGTGTAATCAATTTGTCCCTCAATTAGAGTGGTGGGCACAGGGACATACTGAAAGTGCATCTAGGCCCCTCATTTTATTTTGGTGATTAATGATGACACAATTAAAGTGATCTAATGCTTCAACCAAGATTAATGCAGTTATCGAGATCACTTCTAGCTTGGAACAAGATTGAACACTCCTAAGTGCGTCAAATTTCGACAAAACGGCATCAAGACGAAGACTTGTAATTTTTATATTGCTTTGAGTTTTAAGGATAGCCGTACTATTAAGAGGATGCGACAGAAAATCAATTTTAGGATGTGCATGTGCTCAACATCAAAATTTGCATTCAAACTAGCACTCAAACACTTGCATTTTCCAAAAACTGGATTTCAAACCAGGCGATTAACTCGGAGAGTCAGGACACTAAGTCCGGTATCGGACTTCGATCGGAGTATCCGAACATTTGGTCTGGAGTCTCCGGGTTAACCCTCTCGGGCAAATCGAATTTCAGATAGTCCGGAGTGTCCGGACATTTTGTCCGGAGAGTCCGGACAACCCGGAGTCTCCGGGTTCATTGTCCGGAGTCTCCGGACAGTTCAAAAAGGGGACAAACGGCTAGTTTTCAAAAAGACTATTTAAAGCCTCCACTCCCCTCCAACGGCTAGAATCTCTATTGAGCTCATTCATAGCAGCATTCAAGCCATTCCTAACCTCTTCCAAGCATTCAATAGAGCTCATACTTCCTCCCACCATTAGATTTGGTTGTTGATCCATTTTGGTGAGGAGAGGAAGAAGCAAAGTGCTAGGTGCATTCATTTCTAGTTGTTGAGCACTAGTTCATCCTCCAAGCGATTCTTTGGGGCATTTTTACTCTTGGAGGTTGAAGGTCTCCTAGACGGCTAGGAGTCACCGGGAGCTACCAACGCGTGTGGTGAGCCCCGGTCGTTTGTGAAGGCGAGTCTCGCCTCCGAAAGGAAAGAGACAAGAAGTGAAGCCGGCGAGTGCATTTGTGCAACACCGGGAGGAAAGCGGGTTGAAAGAGACCCCGGCTCAAGTGCGACCGAGCCACCTCAATGGAGACGTAGGGTTCCCTTCAAGAACCCGAACTTCGGTGAAAATTCGTGTCTCTCTTATTCTCTTTTACTTCCTAGTCTTGCTTATTTGGATTTGAATTTGTAAAGTTAGATCTAGCTCTTTGCTTAGCTTTAATTCAAATCCTTACTAGCAATTGTTCTAGGTTGTTCTTGCTATCTATTTCTAGTGGTTTATTGTGCTTACTAGAGTAGTCTTATTTGCGTTCCCGAGCCAGCTAACCCGGAGAGTCCGGACACAAGACTGGACACTCCGGACAAGCCGGAGTATCCGGATCAAAACCCGGAGACTTCGGGTTGACCAGCTCGGCCTGCTTTAATTCCGCTGCGATTTTTTTTAATCCGCCTATTCACCCCCCTCTAGGCGATATCGTTGGTCCTTTCAATTGGTATCAGAGCCAAATCTCCTTTATTTTGGCTTAACCGCTTGGAGAATCAAAGATGTCGGACATACAGAAAGTTACCGAAACCCATGCCCAAGACAAGGCCACGGGTTCCGGTATAGGGGTTGCAATTCCTTTAGATTATTCCTCCTTTGGAGTCTCAAACTCCTCATCTTATGTTTCCGTCTCGTCTGGTCGAGCGCCTCATTTCGATGGCACTCGCTATGCGGCATGGAAACACAAGATGAAGATGCATTTGAGATCACTTCACCCTTGCATTTGGAAGATTGTTGAAACAGGTTTCAAGCCCGCAAACCCCAACAATCTCACCTCCGAGGAAGACAAAGCTCAACACTTCAACGACTTGGCCGTCAATGCCTTGTTCAATGCTTTGAGCGACTCCGAATTCAACCGGGTCGATGGCCTTGACAATGCCAAGGATATATGGGAAAGATTGATGGTATCTCATGAAGGTGTATCAAGTGTTCGTGAATCCAAGATCGAGCTTATCATTGGAGAACTAAGCCGATTCACTTTGGAAGGAGAGTGCTACACCAAGATGTTTGATCGTTTGATGGTTCTAGTAAATCAAGCTAAAGGACTTGGAAGCACCGAGCTCACCGACAAAGCAATTGTCAAGATCATCCTTCGAGTGATCACCCCCACCAACCGCAATCTTGTGCAACTCATCCGCGACCGGCCAAACTTCGACACTCTCACTCCTCATGATGTGATTGGCCGGTTGATGACGGATGAGATGATGGTCAAGGAAGCGGAGGTGGTGGAGGAGCTCAAGTCCGGCAAGAAGAAGGGCATCGCCTTGAAGGCCGTCAAAGTGGCACAAGAAGCCGAAGAGAGCTCAAGCGATCAAGAAGAGTCGAGCGGCCCCTTGACAAATGAAGATATGGCCTTGCTCGTAAGAAGATTCAACAAGTTCTTGAAGAAGAAGGGCTACAAGCCGGGAAGTCACTCCAAGGGCTTCGGCAACAAATCAAGAGGGCGGCACTCTTCAAGAAAGTGCTATGAGTGTGGGGAACCCGGTCATTTCATTGCCGAGTGTCCTCACAAAGAAAAGAAGGAAGACAAGCCCTTCAAGAAGGACAAGTTCAAGAAGAAAGATAAGGACAAAAGCAAGAGGTACAAGGGCAAGGGTCATGCATACATCGGCAAGGAGTGGAACTCCGACTCCGACTCCGAGTCCGAGTCCGAGTCCGACTCCGACAATGAAAGAGGACTCGCCACTGTCGCCATTGCTACACCACCGACAAAGTCAAAGGGTCTCTTTGACAACCTAAGCGACGGCGAAGGAGATGCTCCTATTTGCCTCATGGCAAAGGGGCACAAGGTATCATCTAAGAGCCCCATTCACTCTATTGTTGATTATGGCTTAGATGATTGTGATAGTGATAACGATGAAGTAGCATTTAAGTCTATGAATGACTTTGATATTGAAAAACTAGACTTGCTACTTAAAGACATTGAAAAATTGGAGGAAGTTGTAGAACAAAAGGAGGCTACTCTTGAAGCTCAAGAGGATCTCCTTATATTTGAAAAGGAAAAGAATCTTGAGCTAGAGAAAAGCCTAGCTTTTGAGAGAAAGAAAAATGAGGACTTAGTCAAAAACTCAAATTTGACTAAGAATGAAATAGTTAGTCTTGAGATCACCAATGCTTCACTCGTAGAGCAACTTGCTCAAGAAATGGATGCTTACAAGTCTCTTGAAGTGAAGCTTGTTGATCTCTCGAATAATGCTTCATCCTCAATTAACAACTCCAATGTTTCCATGCCTTCAAGTAGCAACGGATGCGCTAGATGTTATAATATTGATGTTGCTACTTGTGCTACTAACCGTGAGACTTTGAAAGTCTTGGCTCATGAGAATGAGAAGCTTAAGGGGATGCTTGAAGATGGACTTCAAAAGTCCTACAAGGCTAGCAAAGGTTTAGAGGAGTATCTCGGTAAGCGCCAAGGTAATCCTAAGAAGCATGGGCTTGGATATGTTCCGCCTAAGGGCAAAAAGAGCAACATCGTGGTTGCTCCTTTAAGCAAGCCGATTCATTTTGTGAAAGGCGAAGGAACATCCAAGCACAAGGCTCACTCCGAGTTCTTTGCTTCATACGTGCTTAAGAAAACTAACCTTGGTCGTGTAGTTGCATGTCATATTAGGCGTAAGCCAAAGAATGCTCCTATTGTTAGCTCCATTTGGGTCCCAAAATCTCTAGTTGCTAATGTGCGTGGACCTAACCAAGTTTGGGTACCAAAGAGCAAAAACTAAATATGGTTTTGTAGGCCTATATCTCCGGTGAAACGAGTTGGATTTTGGATAGCGGTTGCACGCATCATATGACCGGAGAAAAGGCAATGTTCGCCCACTTGGATGAAAATGGATCAAATAGTGAAAGCATTGTCTTTGGAGACAATGGAAAGGGAGAAGTAATTGGTTTGGGTAAAATCTCTATCTCAAATGATTTCCACTTAAGTAATGTTTTACTTGTTGATTCATTAAGCTACAATTTGTTGTCCATTGCACAATTGTGTGAAGCGGGTTACAATTGTTTGTTTAATGAAAAGGGTGTGGAAGTCGTTAAGAGGCTTGATGGTTCAATAGCGTTTAAGGGACGTTTGAAGGGTAAGCTCTATCTCGTAGACTTCAATACGGATAGACTTAATCTTGAAACGTGTAATGGCTAAATCTAGCATGGGTTGGCTATGGCATCGCCGACTAGCCCATGTCGGTATGAGGAACCTTCACAAACTCATCAAAGGCAACCACATCCTTGTACTAACCAATGTTGTCTTTGAGAAAGATAGGGTATGTAGCGCTTGTCAAGCGGGCAAGCAAGTTGGTGCCTCTCATCCCGCCAAGAATGTGATGACGACCTCAAGACCGTTGGAAATGCTCCACATGGACTTATTCGGTCCCGTAGCTTACATAAGCATCGGGGGAAGTAAGTATGGTTTGGTTATTGTTGATGACTTTTCTCGATTCACTTGGGTGTTTTTCTTGCATGACAAGGGAGAAGTCCAAGTGACGTTAAAGAAATTCATGAGAAGAGCTCAAAATGAATTTGAAGTGAAGATCAAGAGAATTCGAAGCGACAATGGTACCGAGTTCAAGAATATAGGCGTAGAGGAGTTTCTCGATGAAGAAGGAATCAAGCACGAATTCTCGGCTCCCTATTCTCCTCAACAAAATGGGGTAGCCGAGAGGAAAAATCGAACCCTCATCGAGATGGCGCGGACGATGCTTGACGAGTACAAGGTTTCCGATAGCTTTTGGGCGGAAGCCATCAATACCGCATGCCACAGCTCCAACCGCCTCTACCTTCACAAGATCTTGAAGAAAACGGCATACGAATTGCTCACCGGGAAGAAACCAAATGTCTCCTACTTTCGAGTCTTTGGGAGTAAATGCTATATCTTTAACAAAAAGGCTAAGTCTTCTAAATTCGCTCCTAAAGTAGATGAAGGTTTCTTACTTGGTTATGGAACTAATGCTTATGCGTACCGAGTTTTCAACAATACCACCGGTGTCGTTGAAATCTCGCGTGACGTAACTTTTGATGAGACTAACGGTTCTCAAATAGAACAAGTTGATCGTGCCGTGATTGACAGGGAAGAACCTCCTTGTGAAGCTATCAAGAAAATGGCAATTGGGGAGGTGAGACCTCAAAATCTGGAATCTCACCCGAGCACCCCAACCGGAGTCTCCTGGCACAACCCGAGTGTCCGGACTGGTCCGAGTCTCCGGATGGGTTAGATTCAAGTGTTGTTCCCACCTCGTCCAAGCAAGCTCAAGATGGTTCCAATGCCACCCAAGATGATGAAGGCCCTATTCAAGCTTTGGACTCAACCGTTCCTCACCCGAGAGTCCATCAAAGCATTCAGAGGGATCATCCAGTCGACAACATACTTGGAGACATTAACAAGGGAGTATCTACTCGATCTCGAGTTGCAAACTTTTGTGAATTTTACTCGTTTGTTTCCTCTCTTGAGCCTCTTAAGGTAGATGAAGCTCTTGAAGATCCAGTTGGGTGATGGCCATGCAAGAGGAGCTCAACAATTTCAAGAGAAATCAAGTTTGGGAGCTTGTCCAAAGACCAAATCAAAACGTGATCGGCACAAAATGGGTCTTCCGGAACAAGCAAGATGAGAATGGAATCGTGACAAGGAACAAAGCTCGTTTGGTTGCTCAAGGGTACACTCAAATCGAAGGTTTGGATTTCGGTGAAACATATGCTCCAGTAGCTAGGCTTGAATCCATTAGAATATTACTTGCCTTTGCTACTCACCATGATTTCAAGCTTTATCAAATGGACGTGAAGAGCGCTTTCCTGAATGGACCACTCTCCGAGATGGTCTCGTCGAGCAACCACCCGGCTTTGAAGATCCAAAACACCCGGACCACGTCTACTATCTACACAAAGCCTTTATGGACTTAAGCAAGCACCGAGGGCTTGGTTCGAGTGTTTACGAGATTTCCTTCTCGGACAAGGTTTTGTAGTCGGAAAGGCCGACCCTACTCTCTTTACTAAACACATTGATAATGATTTATTTGTATGCCAAATATATGTCGATGACATCATATTTGGATCTACTAATGAGCATTTGTGTAAAGAGTTTAGCAAGATTATGACAAAAAGGTTTGAGATGTCCATGATGGGAGAAATGAAGTTCTTCCTCGGCTTTCAAGTTAAACAACTCAAGGAAGGAACCTTCATCTGTCAAACCAAGTACATCAAGGACATGCTCAAGAAGTTTGGAATGGAAGACGCCAAGCCTATAAAGACACCTATGCAAGCCAACGGGCATCTAGACCTCGACAAAGAAGGTAAACCGGTCATCCAAAAGGTATATCGTTCGATGATCGGTTCTCTCCTTTATCTTTGTGCATCTAGGCCCGATATCATGCTTAGCGTTTGTATGTGTGCACGATTTCAAGTCGCTCCAAAAGAGTGCCACATGGTGGCCGTTAAGAGAATCTTGAGATACTTAGTGCACACTCCTCATTTCGGACTTTGGTATCCGAAAGGATCTTCCTTTGAACTTGTTGGCTATTCCGATCACGGATTATGCCGGTTGTAAAGTGGATAGGAAGAGTACCTCGAGGACTTGCCAATTCTTGGGTAGGTCTCTAGTCTCGTGGTCTTCCAAGAAACAAAACTCCGTAGCCTTATCCTTTAGAAGCCGAATACATAGGCTGGGAGTTGTTGTGCCCAATTACTTTGGATGAGACAAACCTTGAGTGATTATGGCCTAAACTACAAAAAGTGTTCCACTCTTGTGTGACAATGAGAGTGCCATAAAATTGCCAACAATCCCGTCCAACACTCCCGTACAAAACACATAGATATTCGCCATCATTTCCTAAGAGATCACGCAACCAAAGGCGAAATTGATATCCAACATGTGAGTACAAATGATCAATTAGCCGATATTTTCACCAAGCCCCTTGACGAGAAAGGTTCTGTGAATTGAGAAGTGGTCTAAATATTCTAGATTCTCGTAACGTGGCTTGATAAGTGCTCATATATTGGTTGGTGAATGAAAAATGAATTTCAAAAACTTATTCATCTTTTTCTCTGAATTTATTCTGTGTTTTTGGCTTTTTGATCCTTCGATCTTGTCATTTGCTATGTGACCATAGTTTGCTTGTTTAATTGTTCGCTGGTCATATATCAAGTTGACATCTTAGGGTCTCTTTCTCCCTCTCATTCCGCCAAATTCCTAGATTCTTCGTGTGGTTTCCCTTTCTCCTAACCGAGCTGGGGAACCCGGAGTATCCGGTTTTCTATCCGGACTCTCCGGGTTAGCCCGGAGTCTCCGGACATTTTGTCCGGAGTGTCCGGGTTGGACCGGAGTATCCGGACTGGAGTCCGGAGTCTCCGGGTTGGGGCGGTCGGTTAAACCCCAAAAATCCCGCGCGGTTCAGTTTCTTTTTCCTATTCCCACCGTGCGTCTCTCCCTCTCCCGTGATCGTTTTGTGGCTAGGGCTTGATCCTTCCCTCATCTCCATCTCCAAGGGTTCTTGGACTCCTCCTCTCCCTCGGTTTGGAGATCTTGGTAAGAATCTTGGTGCCCTACCGTTTTTCCTTCCGGGATTGATTTCGTTTCTCATCTTAGGGCCTCTTCTTTCTCTCCTATTTCTAGGGGACGTGGTTTCTATTCCTTTGGCCCTCAAGAATCGGAGAATCGTTCACCCTATCTCACCCGTGTTCTTCGTTTCAAATCTCTTGAGGTGAGTTCAATTTCGTGCCCTAATCCCGCGAAATCTTTTGCTAGATTGTGTCCTAGACTTCATTCCTACTTTCTTGAGGCAATCTAGATTCCTTTCGAGTTGTTGCGGTGATTGGATTCCCCAATTTTGGCCCGCCCGTGCGCGATTTCTGGCACATCCGGAGTATCCGGACTTTTGGTCCGGAGTCTCCGGGTTGGTCCGGAGTATCCGGACAATTTGTCCGGAGTCTCCGGATGCAATCCGGAGTATCCGGACATTTTGTCCGGACTCTCCGGGTTGGGTGACTCGGCCAAAATTTGTTTCTCGCTGAATTTCAAGTCGCCTCGCGGCTAATCCTTTTCTCTCACTTTGTCTGGTCAGATGGATCCTTCTCAGGGGTCTTCTGCTGGTGGTGGTGGTGATCTGCCGAGGGACCCTCCGTCTCCTGACAGTCCCTCCAGTTCACCGTCTGCTCGTCCGGCACCCAAGAGGCCGCGTTACGCCGTGGCAAAGAGAAGGGTGGGTGAGCATTGGGGCGCCATCTGCTCGGCAGCCTCTGTCCAATCCTCTTCCCGGCCTCGGCTCGGCCGATCTCGGCGGCGGCAGCGATCTCAGCCTCAGGCTCCGTCCTCCGCTCAGCCTCAGCCCGATCCAGATGAGCATCCTGTAGATACTCATGCTAGGCTGAGGGATCAGAAGAGAAGGGAGTTCCGTGCTTCAGGTCATTTCATTGGCCCCTTCGCCAAGGCCAAGCCTGTGTGGAGGTATCCTATGTCGATCCAACCCCATGAGAGTGATTGACTACGGGGCGAGTTCAGGCAAGGGCAAGGCTATAGTTGAGCACAGAAAGAAGAATCCGCTCGACTTGCATCAAGACGAGTATGTGGACCGCCGGTTCTGGAACCGGTTTCAGTCAGACTACTATGAGACGGTCCTCTACCCACTTGAGCACCCAGTGGTCAGGATGAAGACCATCGACTGGGAGTATATGGCAGCAGCTGAGCATCCAGTCTTCGCTCAGGTTCTTGAGATTTGTGAGCTGCATGAGGTGAAAGACATCATGTCTTTCAAGTGTGATTGGAACAACGAGATAATCATGCAGTTTTACGCCACCTTGTATTATGACAAGACTGAGGATGCCATTTGGTGGATGACAGATAGGGTGTGGTACAAGGCCAACAAGAAGAGATTTGCTAGAGTCCTCAGCCTTCGGTACAATGACAGTCCTAAGCTTCATGACAAGAAGGTGTTGACTCCCGAGCAGATGGAGTCCTTGTACGATACATCGAAGAGCTTCACAGTAGGGACCATCAAGGGTCTAAAGGATGTGCCTGCCGTGCTCAACAGATCTTTGAGGGTCACTCTTTGGCCCAAGGAGGGAGATTCTTCTGCCATCAGTTCCTATGGACGGAACCTGCTATATCACCTGGTTGAGCGTACTCATCCGTTTGACATTGCTGATTTCATTTGGGAGACGATGAGGCAGAACGCGCAGAGCAACATGGCCAGCTGCAGTTATGCTCCTTTTGTGATGGCCTTGATCACATCTATCAGCGGACTCAAGTTTGTCAGGGACGAGGAGCACCTTTCATACAAGGTTCATCCTCCGTCAGCTCCAGCTGTTCCCGCTGCCCCTGGTCCTACTCCTCCTAGGACTCGACGCGGTCGTGCCTCGAGTTCTACGTCTGCTCCGGCTCCTACTGTGCCTTCGGGTACCCCTTCCGAAGCGGCGAGGTTTCGAGTAGCGTGCTTCAGAGGATGTTGAAGCATGTTTTCTGTCTGTGCCGCGACATCTCCACCAGGCAGAAGGAGATGAGCAGGCAGATAAAGAAGAATGGTCAGGACATCCGCAGCATCCGCCGCCACAATGGCGAGGCAGTCTCTCCCAGCGACTCCTCCGGGTCTTCCGAGGAGAGTAGCGATGCCACTTCCGCAGATCAGCTTTTTGGCATCACCTCTTCTGCTGCTCCTCCTCCTCCTGTTGATGATCCTGACAGCGAGTATTCCGCGTCCGACGACGAAGGTGAAGACGAGTGATCTCCCGTGTTCTCCATTCCTTTTGGTGTCTTGATGCCAAAGGGGGAGTGATACCTTTAGAGTCGTTTCCTTAGTTGTCCCTTTTGTTTGCTGTCGCTCGTGGACTTGTTTTGGGTTGTTTTTCATTATTGTGTTATGCTGTCGTAAAATCTGTTATTTGTTCTCTCTCCATGTAATGACATTATTGCTTATTTTATGCATGGATTGCTTTCAATTACTTGTGATGTATTCTCTGTTGCAAATGTTTGAGGGGGAGCTCTCGGTTATTTCTCGTTAAATATGTGCATTTGATTCCACTCAATACTTCTAATGCACACATTTAGGGGGAGCTCCACCTTTCATTTGAATTGCTAAAGTCAATTTCATATCCTTTTATTTGCTGTTAATTGTGTTGTCATCAATTCACCAAAAAGGGGGAGATTGAAAGTGCATCTAGGCCCCTCATTTTATTTTGGTGATTAATGATGACACAATTAAAGTGATCTAATGCTTCAACCAAGATTAATGCAGTTATCGAGATCACTTCTAGCTTGGAACAAGATTGAACACTCCTAAGTGCGTCAAATTTCGACAAAACGGCATCAAGACGAAGACTTGTAATTTTTATATTGCTTTGAGTCTTAAGGATAGCCGTACTATTAAGAGGATGCGACGGAAAATCAATTTTAGGATGTGCATGTGCTCAACATCAAAATTTGCATTCAAACTAGCACTCAAACACTTGCATTTTCCAAAAACTGGATTTCAAACCGAGCCAGTTAACTCGGAGAGTCGGACACTAAGTCCGGTATCGGACTTCGATCCGAGTATCCGGACATTGGGTCCGGAGTCTCCGGGTTAACCCTCTCGGGCAAATCGAATTTCAGATAGTCCGGAGTGTCCGGACATTTTGTCCGGAGAGTCCGGACAACCCGGAGTCTCCGGGTTCATTGTCCGAGTCTCCGACAGTTCAAAAAGGGACAAACGGCTAGTTTTCAAAAGACTATTTAAAGCCTCCACTCCTCCAACGGCTAGAATCTCTATTGAGCTCATTCATAGCAGCATTCAAGCCATTCCTAACCTCTTCCAAGCATTCAATAGAGCTCATACTTCCTCCCACCATTAGATTTGGTTGTTGATCCATTTTGGTGAGGAGAGGAAGAAGCAAAGTGCTAGGTGCATTCATTTCTAGTTGTTGAGCACTAGTTCATCCTCCAAGCGATTCTTTGGGGCATTTTTACTCTTGGAGGTTGAAGGTCTCCTAGACGGCTAGGAGTCACCGGGAGCTACCAACGCGTGTGGTGAGCCCCGGTCGTTTGTGAAGGCGAGTCTCGCCTCCGAAAGGAAAGAGACAAGAAGTGAAGCCGGCGAGTGCATTTGTGCAACACCGGGAGGAAAGCGGGTTGAAAGAGACCCCGGCTCAAGTGCGACCGAGCCACCTCAATGGAAACGTAGGGTTCCCTTCAAGAACCCGAACTTCGGTGAAAATTCGTGTCTCTCTTATTCTCTTTTACTTCCTAGTCTTGCTTATTTGGATTTGAATTTGTAAAGTTAGATCTAGCTCTTTGCTTAGCTTTAATTCAAATCCTTACTAGCAATTGTTCTAGGTTGTTCTTGCTATCTATTTCTAGTGGTTTATTGTGCTTACTAGAGTAGTCTTATTTGCGTTCCCGAGCCAGCTAACCCGGAGAGTACGGACACAAGACCGGACACTCCGGACAAGCCGGAGTATCCGGATCAAAACCCGGAGACTTCGGGTTGACCAGCTCGGCCTGCTTTAATTCCGCTGCGATTTTTTTTAATCCGCCTATTCACCCCCCCTCTAGGCGACATCGTTGGTCCTTTCAATTGGTATCAGAGCCAAATCTCCTTTATTTTGGCTTAACCGCTTGGAGAATCAAAGATGTCGGACATACAGAAAGTTACCGAAACCCATGCCCAAGACAAGGCCACGGGTTCCGGTATAGGGGTTGCAATTCCTTTAGATTATTCCTCCTTTGGAGTCTCAAACTCCTCATCTTATGTTTCCGTCTCGTCTGGTCGAGCGCCTCATTTCGATGGCACTCGCTATGCGGCATGGAAACACAAGATGAAGATGCATTTGAGATCACTTCACCCTTGCATTTGGAAGATTGTTGAAACAGGTTTGAAGCCCGCAAACCCCAACAATCTCACCTCCGAGGAAGACAAAGCTCAACACTTCAACGACTTGGCCGTCAATGCCTTGTTCAATGCTTTGAGCGACTCCGAATTCAACCGGGTCGATGGCCTTGACAATGCCAAGGATATATGGGAAAGATTGATGGTATCTCATGAAGGTGTATCAAGTGTTCGTGAATCCAAGATCGAGCTTATCATTGGAGAACTAAGCCGATTCACTTTGGAAGGAGAGTGCTACACCAAGATGTTTGATCGTTTGATGGTTCTAGTAAATCAAGCTAAAGGACTTGGAAGCACCGAGCTCACCGACAAAGCAATTGTCAAGATCATCCTTCGAGTGATCACCCCCACCAACCGCAATCTTGTGCAACTCATCCGCGACCGGCCAAACTTCGACACTCTCACTCCTCATGATGTGATTGGCCGGTTGATGACGGATGAGATGATGGTCAAGGAAGCGGAGGTGGTGGAGGAGCTCAAGTCCGGCAAGAAGAAGGGCATCGCCTTGAAGGCCGTCAAAGTGGCACAAGAAGCCGAAGAGAGCTCAAGCGATCAAGAAGAGTCGAGCGGCCCCTTGACAAATGAAGATATGGCCTTGCTCGTAAGAAGATTCAACAAGTTCTTGAAGAAGAAGGGCTACAAGCCGGGAAGTCACTCCAAGGGCTTCGGCAACAAATCAAGAGGGCGGCACTCTTCAAGAAAGTGCTATGAGTGTGGGGAACCCGGTCATTTCATTGTCGAGTGTCCTCACAAAGAAAATAAGGAAGACAAGCCCTTCAAGAAGGACAAGTTCAAGAAGAAAGATAAGGACAAAAGCAAGAGGTACAAGGGCAAGGGTCATGCATACATCGGCAAGGAGTGGAACTCCGACTCCGACTCCGAGTCCGAGTCCGAGTCCGACTCCGACAATGAAAGAGGACTCGCCACTGTCGCCATTGCTACACCACCGACAAAGTCAAAGGGTCTCTTTGACAACCTAAGCGACGGCGAAGGAGATGCTCCTATTTGCCTCATGGCAAAGGGGCACAAGGTATCATCTAAGAGCCCCATTCACTCTATTGTTGATTATGGCTTAGATGATTGTGATAGTGATAACGATGAAGTAGCATTTAAGTTTATGAATGACTTTGATATTGAAAAACTAGACTTGCTACTTAAAGACATTGAAAAATTGGAGGAAGTTGTAGAACAAAAGGAGGCTACTCTTGAAGCTCAAGAGGATCTCCTTATATTTGAAAAGGAAAAGAATCTTGAGCTAGAGAAAAGCCTAGCTTTTGAGAGAAAGAAAAATGGGTGACGTCACGGTGCGGTCGCTGACACGCGGGCCCAGCGTGACAGTGACCCACGCGTACGCCCGCGTGGCGCAGCGGTTCGGCTCCCAGGACACGTGGCACGATCGTGGTCGTTGGTTTGAAATCCGACGGCTAGGATTGGGTTTAGGCCTCATGTGCTTGGGGCGCACGTGGCCGATCGTGGGCCGTTGGATCTTGATCCAACGGTCCAGATCCAATCTAGCCTGGTGCAGTTCTTGCTACGTGGCGCAACCTAAGCCTTTGGATCTAGATCCAACGGTTGAAATTATATCTAGGATTTTCAACGGGGAACTCACCGATGGTGACGTGGCGCGATCTGGGCCTTTGGATCTTGATCGGACGGTTGGTGGAGCTCGGGGTCGGCAATGGTTTCACGGCGGAGTTGCGGCTGCCGACGCTGAGGACGGCGACCACACGAACGGCGTTTGGGGCGTGCTCCGGCGAGGTGGAAGGTCCTCACCGACGCGGCTTGACCTGGCTGTTCCGGAACTGGGCTCAACGGCGGCGGAGAATGGCGAACGGCGGCGAAATCGGCGTTTAACCGCGGCGGAACGGAATTCCAACTCCGGCGAGCTCGTACGGGCAAACGGCGACGGCTCAGGCGAGATGGCTTGGGGGCACGGGTGCGCAAGGAAGAGGGCAACCTCGGGCGATGTTTCACGCATTAAATATCCCCGGGACGCGCGCACAAATCGGAACCCTAACGAGACACGGCGGCTACGCGGCGGAGGAATCCGGCTCGGACTCGGCGGGGACGACGACGGAGAACCGTCCACATGGCGCGATCGGCCAGTCCGCGATCGCCAGCGCGCGATCGGACCCGGCCGGTTACGGCTCGAATCGTCACGGTCCAATCTGGATCGTTGGATCCCGATCCAACGGTCGGGATCGAGTAGGGTTAAGGCCGGGTTTGGTCGAGTCGGTTGGCTCGGTCGGACTCGAGTCCGACTCGGGTTCGACTTCGATCGGATGAACGATGCTCGACCCGAGTTGATTTTCCAGCGATTTAATATTTAAATTAATTCCCAGTAATTCATTTAATTCATTAAAAATAGCAAAATACTCAGAAAAATTCCAGAAAAATTCTGGAAAATATTTTAGGGCATTTGGGACTCGAATAAAATATTTCCATCAAAACTTTATGTGCATAATTAAATTCTTTAATTATTTCAAAATGGAATAAATTCAAATTAAATCCAAATAAATTCCAGAAAATTCCAAAAATTCACCAAAGTGCCAAATCACACATGAAATTTAAGAAAGCAAAATTTTGGGGTGTTACAAACCTCCCCCCCTTAACAGAATCTCGTCCCCGAGATTCAGGGCTTACTAAAGGAATAGGTTCGGAAACTCTTTCCTCAAATCCTCTTCGCATTCCCAAGTTGCTTCACTCTCCGTGTGGTTGCTCCACTGTACTCTACAGAAACGGGTTGACTTATTTCTGGTCTCTCGATCCATAGTGTCCAAAATCTTTACGGGATGCTCCTTGTAAGTCAAATCTTCTTGCAACTCAATTGACTCTAGCGGTGTCTGTTCTTCAGGTACTCGGAGACACTTCTTCAACTGGGACACATGGAATACGTCATGTACTCCTGCTAACGACTGAGGCAACTCCAGCTGATAAGCAACTTCGCCTCTGCGACTCAAAATCTTAAATGGTCCAACATAACGGGGTGCGAGTTTCCCTTTGGCATGGAACCTCTTAACTCCCCTGAGAGGCGTAACTCTGAGGTATACAAAGTCTTCTGGTTCAAAGCTCAAGTCTCGGCGACGGTTGTCAGCATAACTCTTCTATCGTGATTGGGCTATCTTCAACCTTTCTCTGATCACGGCAATCTGCTCTTCAGCTTCTTGAAGAATATCAGGCCCGAAGACACGGCGCTCGCCGGTCTCATTCCAATTCAATGGCGTTCGACAGGGTCGACCATACAGTGCCTCAAAAGGTGACATCTGTAAACTAGCTTGGTAACTATTGTTGTAACTGAACTCGGCATACGGCAAACTCTTATCCCAAGAGGTAGCATAAGCCAATGCACATGCTCTTAACATATCCTCCAGAATCTGGTTGACTCTTTCGGTCTGTCCATCCGTCTGTGGATGATAGGCTGTACTGAAGTTTAAACGGGTTCCCATGGCTTCGTGCAACTTATTCCAAAACCTTGAGGTAAATTGGGTACCTCTGTCCGATACAATCCTCTTTGGCACTCCGTGCAAACAGACGATCCTGATCATGTACAACTCTGCTAACTTATCTCCCGAGTAAGTGGTCTTCACGGGGATAAAATGGGCTACTTTGGTCAAACGATCCACTATAACCCATATGGAGTCATAACCTCCTTGAGTCTTAGGCAAACCGGTAATGAAATCCATTCCGATTTCCTCCCACTTCCACTCGTATTTTCAGTTGTAGTAACCTGCTGGTCTCTCGATGCATTGCCTTGACTCTCGGCATACGTCGCACAATGCAACATGCTCGGCAACTTCACGCTTCATGCTCGGCCACGAATCTTTCCTTCAAATCCTGATACATTTTGGCGCTTCGGGATGAATTGAGTACTTGGAGTCATGGGCTTCTTCCAAAATCGGTTGCTTTAATTCCTTCTTGTTGGGCACACAAATGCGATCCTTCATCCATAACGTGCCTTGCTCATCCAACTTGAAGTCCTCTGCCTTGCCTTCCTCCTTGATGGACTTAATCCTGCGGATCTTGTCATCATCCTTCATCCTTCCGGATCTGATCCTCTAGGGTAGGCTTCACTTCCAATGCGGCCAAGAATCCGCTAGGTACCACCTCAATCTTCATTCTCTGAAAATCCTCACATAACTCATCCTGACTTGTGGCTAGCAACATACTCACGGTATGGCTTTTCCGACTCAAGGCATCGGCAACTACGTTGGCCTTCCCGGGATGGTAATGGATTCCAACATTGTAGTCCTTGATCAACTCTAACCATCTCCTTTGCCTCATATTCAGATCCGATTTGGGTGAATATGTATTTAAGGCTCTTATGATCCGTATACACTTCACATCTGTTCCCGATCAGATAGTGACGCCATATCTTCAAGGCATGCACTACGGCAGCTAACTCTAGGTCATGCGTCGGATAATTCTCCTCATGCGGCCTCAACTGCCTTGATGCATAAGCGACGACCTTTCCATTCTGCATCAGCACACATCCCAGTCCTTGGCACGATGCGTCACAATAAATATCAAAGCTTTGAGCAACATCCGGTAGAACTAACACCGGTGCTGATGTCAATCGCTTTTTCAGCTCCTGAAATCCTTTCTCACATTCTGACGTCCATGCAAATTTCTTCTCCTTTTTCAGCAATTGCGTAAGAGGTTTCGCAATTGTCGAAAAGTCTTCAATGAAACGGCGGTAGTACCCTACCATTCCAAGGAAACTCCGGATCTGGGTCACGGTCTTCGGTTGCTCCCAATTTAACACGGCTTCTACTTTGCTTGGATCAACGGCGACTCCTTCTGCGGTCATTACATGTCCAAGAAACTCCACCTTGTCCTTCCAAAAATCACACTTACTAAACTTGGCGAAGAGTTGCTGTTCCCTCAGCTTTTCCAAAACTCGCCTCAAGTGTTCGGCATGTTCATCCTCTGTCTTGGAGTAGATTAGGATATTATCTATGAACACGACAACAAACTTGTCCAAATATTCCATGAACACCTTATTCATCATATTCATGAAATATCTTTGGCGCATTAAATCGATCCAAAAGACATAATCAGAACTCGTAATGTCCATATCTTGACGAGAATGCGATCTTCGGATATCTTCTGATCGGATCTTCAAGCGATGGTATCCCGATCTCGAGATCAATCTTGGAGAAAACTCCGGCTCCTCTCGGTGATCAAACAAATCATCAATCCTGGGTAGCGGGTACTTATTCTTCACGGTGACTTCATTGAGTGCACGGTAGTCGATGCACATCCTGAAACTCCCGTCCTTCTTCTTGACAAACAAAGCGGTGCTCCCCACGGTGACGAACTCGGTCTGATAAATCCTTTCTCCATTAACTCCTCTAGCTGTTTCTTCATCTCTACCAATTCCTCGGTGGACATCCGATAAGGTCTCTTTGCTATCGTATTTGTGCAGTACAAGCTCTATCACAAACTCTATGTCCTGTCAGCGGCATACCGTAGATCTTCGGGAAAAACATCTGGGTACTCATTCACTACGGAGACATCCTCTATGCTGATTGTCTTGGTACTGTTAACCATCAACTGTCCTTCTCTAACGGCAGTAGCCTGAAATTCCACTTTCTTTCCACATGGGCTCTCAACTGAGATAGTCCTTCGTCCACAATCCAATACGGCCTTGTGCTTGGATAACCACCCATTCCCAAAATAACGTCTAAGGTCCGGGTCTCCAAAATTATAAGGTTCGCTAGGAACTCTATTCCTTCTATTAGTATTCTCACCGGAACATCCTACTTTCGTTCGGAGTTCTGGAACCAGGGTTTGAACTAAAAGCATGCACTTAAGTCTTGCAATCCCCAAATCGTTTCTAGCAGCAAAGCCTTGCGAAACAAACGAATCTGAAGCTCGAGTCAAACAAAATCAAGCAGTGTATCGAAGTTAACAAGTAACTTACCCAAGACGACGTCCAGTAGCATTCTGCGGTGCATCTGCGGTGACATGGTTGACTCGGCCTCTCACCACGGTGCAGGATGTGGTTCCTGGTGCGGCGTCCTAGCCGGGTGGTTCCCAAGTTAAAGCGAGCAGGGTCACTCCTGCTGTCTTCTTTGGACAAGCTGTTGGCAAAATGTCCTGGCTCGTTGCGGTTGTAGCAGCGTCTCACTTTGTTCCTTCTTGTTGCCTGGAGCGGCGTTTCTAGCGAAGTGAAGTGCAGTAGTTCGATTGATGGGTCTTGGTGCCGGTGACGGTGTCCTTGTAGCATTCTCGTGGCTGGAATCAAAATTGATTTGGTGCAACTCTCGGTATTGCGTTCCCTGCGTGATCCCTGCTGTTGCATTCTGCGCTTCCTGTTCTCATCCAGTTCCTTGCGCTTGACCTCAAGAATAAGCGCCTTATTCACCAATTCTTGGAAATCTGGAAAGGTGTGGGTGATCAGTCCTACTTGTAGTCCTGAGTTAAGTCCCTTCATGAAGCGAGAATGTCTGGCTTTATCTGTCGCTACATCCTCAGTGCGTAGCGTGCTAGGCTGTGTGAACTTGTTCAGTAGTCGGCCATGGCTGATTACCTTGCTTGATGCTCAACTCCTCCTTCTTAAGGTCCATGATTCCTTCGGCACGTGATCTTGTGAACGCACTGTGAACTCTTCCCAAGTGATATCTTGAGGGTTCTCTTGCGTGGTACGAAGTTCTCCCACCATTCGGCAATGCTCCTTCCAACCGATGGGAAGCGTGAAGTACCTTCTCATTTCCTATGCATTGAGCTATGTGTAGCTTCCTCTCAATTGACCTTAACCAATCATCGGCCTCCAATGGATTGGCATTCCCAGAGAAAGTGGGTGGGTGAGTCCTCATGAACTCGGCAGTCTTGTATTACAGCGTTGTCCCCGATTGACTTGATTAGCCGTGGCCTGGCGGTGGCGTGTTGCATTTGTTGCATCATAGCATGCATCAAGCGAGTCTGAGCGACAAGAAATGCTCCAAAATTCTGCATATCAATGGCGGTCTTTGGTGCTCCATCATTGGGGTTTTCTGCTGGGCGAGAACCACTTCCATTGCTTCCAAAGTTTCCGCGGGTGTTCACCATCTGTCGATTTGCTCTAAGTTTTAGAGATGAGGGGGAATCAAGAATAGACAAGTAATATGGAACATATGCGGGGCGAAAGGTGTAACTTTAAGGTCCAACTTTATTATTGATATTAATAACTTGGTATGGTTGCTTACAATGCCTAAGGGCCTTGCAACACATACTGCACACTCAGCAAATGTAACACCCCAAAATTTTGCTTTTCTTAAATTCATGTGTGATTTGGCACTTTGGTGAATTTTTGGAATTTTCTGGAATTTATTTGGATTTATTTGGAATTTATTTGAATTTATTCCATTTTGAAATAATTAAAGAATTTAATTTTGCAAATAAAATTTTGTTGGAAATATTTTATTTGAGTCCAAAATGATCCAAGATATTGTCCCGAATTGTTCTGGAGTTTTTCGGAGTCATTTGCGATTTTTTATGAATTAAATGAATTTAAAATTATTTTAATTATTAAATCGCTGGAAAATCAAGTCGGGTCAAGTACTATTCATCCAACCGAAGTCGGAACCCGAAGTCGGACTCGAGTCCGCCCCGAGCCACGTGACTCGACCGAACCAGCACTCAAACCTACTCGATCCCCACCGTTGGATCAAGATCCAACGGTCAGGATTTCCCCGGACCGCTTCGATCGAATCCGGCCCGGATCCGATCCCGCATCTTGGCGCTGATCGTGCCACGTGGGCGGATTGTCGTCGTCGCCTCCGCCTCGAGTCCGAGCCGAACTCCGCCGCCGCGCCCGCCGCCGTGGAGAACTAGGTTTCCGTCTCGGGCACGGACGCCGAGGCTATTTAAAGCCCGGGTCACGCCCCGAGGTTGACCGTTCCCGTGCGCACCCATTGCCCTAGCCGCCGCCGCTCGTAGCTCACCGACGCGCTCGCAATAGCTCGCCGTAGTTGGGCTTGCGCGCGTTTCGGTTTTGTGCACGTTCCGCCGTCGTTGAGCCGCCTCCGCCGCCACCGAGAACAGATCTAGGACCCCCAGGACGAGACGCACCCGAAGAGACCTTTCATTTCGCCGGAGCACGCCCCAAACGCCGTTCGTGTGGTCGCCGTCCTCAGCGCCGGCAGCCGCAACTCCGCCGTGAAGCCATCGCCGACCCCAAGCTCCACCAACCGTTCGATCAAGATCCAAAGGTCCAGATCACGCCACGTCACCCCGGTGAGTTTCCACGTTGAAAATCCTAGATCCAATCTCAGCAGTTAGATCTAGATCCAACGGTCCAGATCAACCGCGTTCACCCCAAACGCGTGAATCCAGATCCAATCTGGACCGTTGATTTTCAAATCAACGGCCGAGATCTAGCCACGCAGGCAGAGATCGACTGCCGCGTCGCCAAGAAAGCACGCCGCTGAGCTGCCAGAGTCTCGACACGCGGGGCCCGCGTGTCAACGGGACAACCAACCCGCACCATGACGTCACGCTGACGTCATGGCGGGCTCGATGTCGGGCCGGCCGTCAGCCGAAAGCGCCGACGCCAAGAATGACGCTGCCAGGTCCCACCGCCGCACCATGGCCGAGCCTCACCGACGCCGCAGCGACGTCATCCATAGGCGACCCACATGTCGGCCGACACGTGGATTCGTGGACCAAGTCCACGGTAGACCCGAGCCGGCGTGGACCACGTCCATGGACGGCCGACGCCAAGAGCCAATCAGAAGCTGCCACGTGTCCTTGCTGACGCAATAATTATTTTCCGAAAAAGAAAATGATTTATTAATTCGAAATAATGATTTCAGATTTTGATTCAAACTTCAAACGCTTATAACTTTTGCGTTTCAACTCCGATTTGAGTGATTCAAATTTCTAAATTTGTATAAAATTGAGATCTACCTAAATATAAATTTTATTTAATTTTTGGAGTAAAGTTTTTCTCTGTAAAATTATTTAATTGATTATTTAAACTTTAAATAATCATAACTTTTGCGTTTTAACTCCGAATTTGACGATTCCAGTTTCTAAAAATTCATAAAATTATGTTCTCTCTGTTTATGGATTTTATTTGGATGTTTGGATACTCTTTGCCTATTGTTTATTCGTGTATTTGCTATTTGCACGCTTTACGAGTAGACGTTCAAGTGCCGAAGGGATTCGAAGGAGAAGTATTGACTCAGGATCCAACTCAAGACCAAGAGCAAGTACTTTTTGATGGCAAGTTGTGCTTTGACCATGTTGATCCTATTTTGAAACTTATTTTGATTTAACCTATTGCATGCTAAGTTCCAATAGAAAAATACTTTATTTGAATATGGGGGATTAGATAAATACCAATTTGCTGTATGACACCTTGATTATTTAAATATGTGCCATGACCCCTTGTCACCCTAGTTGTGGTTTACTAGTTGGACATTATTAACTTGCCAACATGGGTTTTAGACCGTTGTAGTAAACTGCTTAGACTCACACGTGCTCATGACATGATTTTGGACAAACAAATGTTAATATTGACTAAATGATATATTGAACCTGTTTTGGAAAGGTATCATGTGATGTTGATGGCACGTGGTGCATGGTAATCAACTGGGGTTTGATAAATAGTTTTTCGACCGGGGCATGTGGCAAGAATGATTAGGTGGGCCAGTTGTGGCATTGGGGATGTTGATTTGGTTCTTCGGGTAGTCTTGCCCTGGTCACCCTAAGGACTTCACCTTGCAAGCCTTTGAACTGGGTCTAACGTGCAACCACATGTCTGTAATGGGACGGACCTAGTTGACTAAGTTGCTAATAACGTACCTGTGGGACCTCAGGAGGTCAACTACACCCTTTGTGTAAGTTGTACGGGGAGCGTACGTGCAGTGAGGCCAGTACCCATCTAACGGTTGATTGGCCTAAACTTCGCCTTAGCTAAGGGAAGGGTTAGTGTGCAATAACCGGGAGGACCACTTGTACTGTGAGAGGTGTCCGAAAGACTTTGTTACGGGAACTCGCCTTTGTGGTGTTTGACTGTATCTTGTGGGTAAAGTGCATAACCTCTGCAGAGTGTAGAATCTATTCGAAAAGCCGTGTCCGCGGTATTGGACATCGCTCGGGAATTACAGTCAAGGGTTAGATTTTCTCAAAAATAACTTGGTTTGAAAAGTTGGGTTGGATTAATAATGATGTTGATGGAAATGTGGATTAGGATGGGAAAGATGTTTATTAAACTCCTTGAAAAGTTACCTATGCTATACTTGTTTCTACTGCTTTCGAATCTACTTATGTTACTTGTCAAATGCTGTTTACTGCAAATATACCTTGAGCTATTCCTTTGTACCAAGCCATGCATATAGTATATTAGCCTGCATTCTGTGCATGACTTGCTGAGTACCAAGTACTCACCCTTGCCACAATACAACACCAGTTGAAGAGGAGACTACACCAGCTTTGGAGGAGGAGCTCCAAGAGGATCCGTCTACTTAGGGAAGCTGTGAAATCATGTGCTGAAAAATTGGCTTAGAATTGAATTTGCAAATATGTTTGTTCATGTGTTTTTGTCAATTTGACAAGAAGCAGTAAGTTTCGCTTTTGCGCCGGACCAAGATCTCAAGAAAGCGAGAAGTTTCCCATCTCTGACGGACAAACTTTGTTGGTCATGCGTGGACATGCTTTTGAACTCATTGAGCCAAACTCAATTTTTCCTCAAAAACCCGATAAGTTGTGCATGTCTGACGGACAAAGTTTTTGGTGCATAAATGAACGTGTTTTTGAGCTCATGAGTCGAACTCAATCTTCCAAGAAACCAGTAAGTTTTGCATGTACGGCGGACAAACTTCTTTGGTCAGTCGTGAATGGCTTTTTGAGGTTTGATTTCGCATGTACGACGGACCGATTTTGTTTGTCCGTCGTGAACGTGTTTTCGCCAGAATGATTTCTTCTTGGAACCGAAACTTTCACTTGCACAACGGACCGATTTTGTCTGTCCGTTGTGAATGTTTTTTTTTGAGTGATTTTTCATGTGTACGCCGGACCATATTTCCTTGTCTGTCGTGAATGCGTTTTTGCTGAATTAGGGTTTTGAGCAGAATTGAAATAATTTGAATTTGAGATTATGAAATTTGTGATGATTTCATGATGCTTCTTTTGAAGGGGACTTTATGCAATGCTCGTGTGAGTAGTTGCATGGATTGACATTGAGTCAAGTCGTGGACTTGTGCTCGGATTTGTTTTGTGGTTTGTTCATGTGCAGGTATTGCTCGAAGACGAATGTGGTCGATGACGGGACCGGAACTAGGTTCATGGAGGAACCGAGGTTCGGGACTAGGTTCAGAGGAACCGAGGTCTTGGTGGTCAAGGATGTCATGCGGGACGTTCGGGCTAGGAGAATGGTGCACATGAAGAATGGTTAGTCACGTGAGAATGGCAAGAGGTCATTCGCGTGCAAAGTGTTAGTCACGTGAGTATGGCAGGTGGCCCTACGCGTGCAAAGTGTTAGTCACGTGAGTATGGTAGGGTTGCCATACGCGTGCAAGAGTTGTACTCGGCCAGGTTGGGCCAAGTAGAGTTGTGTTGGATACAGATTCCTTCTAGGAATAGGAATCGTATTCGTAACTCCTTGTGGGTTGGTGCTTTAAATAGGTGGGGTCTCTGTTGAAAGGCACCAAGTAGAGCTGAGCGCATCAAGCTTTGAGCTTGGTTTTAGGGTTTGTACTCTTTTGATGAGAGTATTTTAGACAAGAAATAAAGATCAATTCTTCCAAGATTTTTGCGTGCTCTGATAACCACGTCGCTCTGATGTTTTCTGTTTTGGTTCTTGTTTGCATGCTTGTTCTAATTCTAGATTGGTTTTTGATCGTTGAGTTTCATCTTGATTTGATCCATCAAAAACCGTTCTAGGGTATTGATTTAGAGTTTCTCAAAGTCTAGTTGATTAATCTTTTGAAGATCTTGTTTAATCTTGAAGTTTTGATTAGATTGATTCTCGTCAAGTTCTGAAACAGCAAGCTTGCGAAGCTTATAACTTTTGATCCGTAAGTCCGATTGAGCTGATTCTTTTTGGGTTCGGTTCGTACTGGAATCTAGTTTCTTGTGTCCAAATTTCAGATCGATCCGACGGTTGGATCTCCGGGAATTTGCGTTTTACCAAACCTCTATCATTCTGTTTTTGTCGAAAACGAGGCAATTATTTGGTTCTGTTTTGGGGTGAACTTTTAATAGATCAAGAATTTGGTTTTAGCTTCCGCACAATCATTCACCCCCCCTCTGATTGCTATATTCGTATATTTCGATCCTACAAGTGGTATCAGAGCAAGGTTTCTCTAATCTATCTTAACCGGTGATTAGATCAATGGATCGTTATTCGACAAAACCATGTGTGTTCGATGGTGTTGATTTTCAGTTTTGGAAGGCCAAGATGGAGGCGTTCATCCAAGCACAGGGCTTCACAATTTGGGAGAAGGTCTACAAGCCATATGAAGTCCCTGCAAACGACAACGTCAACGACACCAATCGCACACATGTTGAAGCAAATAGCAAGGCGCGCAACTTGATCATCCAAGGCTTGGGACGCAGCGACTTTGATCGTGTGGTTCATCTTTGATCCGCATATGAGGTATGGAAATCTCTTTGTGATTACCATGAGGGTTCTAACATCACAAAGAGGTTCGCCAAGATATTTACAAAAAAGAATACATGCGTTTTGAGATGAAACCTAGTGAATCTGTAGATGACTTCTTTGCACGTTTCAATAAAATTCTTAGCAATCTACGTCTTTGTTGGAGTTAGCTACACCGATGCTGAAAATGCTCGACAATTGCTTAGTGCTTTGGACATGTCGGTGTGGGAGATGAAAGTAACATCTATACAAGAAGCGACTACCATGAGCACACTCACAGTAGATGTTCTTTACTCGAAGTTGAACCCTCATGAGTTGGAGGTTCTTGCCAGGAAGGGTAACACGAAATCAATTGCTTTGATCTCTAACCCTAACATGTCAAATGCAAATTCTTCTTCTAGCTTTGCCTTGTCTTCCATGTCTTCTTTAACGGATGAGCAACTTGAAGAGTTTCTGAAGAAGATCTGGCACTACTCTCTTCTCGCTTTAACAAAGCTTTGCAGAATGTGAGAATGAGAAAGAGAGGTGGTCCTCCAAGATGCTATGAGTGTGGTGACCTCAACCATATTCGCACAAATTGTCCTAAGCTTGCAGGAAAAACATCAAAGGAGGAGAAGGACAACGGCGAAGGAATGAGAAGAAAAGGTTCTCGTCAAATGATAGGAAGAAGAAGAGCTTCATCAACCGCAAGGTGGTTCACTGAGTTCTTTCCGCTCTTGAACAAGTCAATTTGAGCGATGTGGACTCGGAGAGCAGCGAAGATGATGCAACTCCAAGCAAGCATGATTTGATAGGATTATGTCTCATGGCAAGCGACAAGGATAAGCTTCACCGAGGGCGACCACGACAGCGACTTCAATGAGGTAGATCCCTCTTATGATGAATTAGCTATTGCTTTGTTGCTCGTCTTGGAAAATTGCTTGACAAGCGTGATAAGAAAATTAAGAAACATGATTTCATTATTGAATCATTGAATGCTGAAATTGCTAGACTTAAGACTTTGATTCCTAGTGATGATACTTGCAAATCATGTGACTTAATTTACAATGAGCTCACCTTGCTTAGGAAAGAACATGCTCTTTTGTTGCATCTAAATGAGAAAAATGAGAAACATGTTGTACATGCTAGCTGTTCCACTGATGATTTGCATAGTTCAACTTCTTGTTCTAAATGCTCAACTCTTGAATTAAAATTGAAAGATGCAAATGCTAGGGTTTCTCAATTAACTGATAATTTGCTTTCACATGAAATTCTCTCATGCTCAACTTGTCGCAAGCAAAAGGAAAAGTAGATGTTCCTGCAATAATTGTTTAACTCTTGCTAAGAAAGTTGATTACTTGCAAAATTCTTTGGAGCGTTTCACTAATGGCAAGAAGAAGTTGAACATGATTTTGGATCAATCTAAGGTTAGCACAAACAAGAGAGGTTTAGGTTTTGATCCTTATGCCACATATGAAACTAAACCTCGCCTTTGTTGTTCAGGCTCCTTGCAAAATTGAGTTATCTAATGAGCCTAAGAAAATTGCTTTTCAATCTGTGGTTTTATCCTCTACTATGATGAATGCAAAATGTGCTTTTCTTGTTAAAGCTAAACATCATGTCAAGTACACTTGCACTCATTGTGGTAGAGATGGACACTTAGTAGATTTTTGCTTTAGACTAGCCAAACAAAGAAAAGAAGGAAAGAAGCGAGGCTAGGTCAAATTTCAGCAAAGCACATTTTTATGCGCCTAGAGTGATGAAAACACCTTCTGTTCCTACAAACATGGGAAAAGGCAAATCTGATTTTGTGCATAAAAATTATCGTGTTGTACCCTCTTGTTGTGCGTCGTGTGTCTCGATCGATTCCCAAAAATCTCATTCCTAACCCCGATCGAGGCCTCGACATTTTTTGCTATGTAGGCTTCTCGCAAGGAAGGAGAACATATGGCTAGTGGATTCCGGATGCTCACGCCACATGTCCGGTGATAAGAATTGGTTCTCCTCCTCACTCGTGCATCTCGTCTTTGAAAGTGTTACTTTTGGAGATGCTTCTTCCTCTTCTGTTGTGGCAAAAGGTACAATAAAGGTAAGTGACAAGTTTATGTTCAAAGATGTGGCTCTTGTTGAAAATTTGAAATATAACTTGCTTTCTGTCTCACAAATGCTTGATGAAGATCTTGAGATAAGCTTTAAGAAAAATGAATGCAAAGTGCTAGATGCTTCAGGTGATCTTGTGTTCAAAATTTCTCATTTTGGAAGAGTCTTTAAAGCTGATTTTGATGCATCACCTTCTTCTAAGCATAGGTGTCTAATTGCCAATGTTTCTAAAGATTTATTCTTTTGGCATCGTAGACTTGGTCATGTTGGTTTTGATCATCTTACTCGTGTAAGTGGTTTAGATCTTATACGTGGCCTGCCTAAGCTTAAGGGTGATAGCAATCTAGTATGTTCTTCTTGTAGACATGGTAAGATGATTGCAGGTTCACATCCACCTCTTACCATGATGATGACAAACGCTCCAGGACAGCTTCTACATCTTGATACAGTTGGACCATCTCGAGTTCAATCCTTTGGAGGCAAACGGTATGTGCTTGTGATTGTTGATGATTTTCTAGATACTCTTGGGTGTATTTTATGGCATCTAAGGATGAGGCTTTTAGTCATTTTAGAAGTCTTGTTCTTAGGCTTTCTGTTGACCATCCAGGAGCTCTCAAAGCTATTAGAAGTGATAATGGAACTGAATTCAAAAATGCTTCCTTTGATCTCTTTTGTCTTTGAAAGGAATTGATCATCAATTTTCATCTCCTAGAGTGCCTCAACAAAATGGTGTAGTCGAAAGAAAAAAAAGCGAGCGTTAGTTGAGATGGCTAGAACCATGTTAGATGAACATCTCTCTCCTAGAAATTTTTGGGCTGAAGCTATTTCAATGGCTTGTTATGTTTCAAACCGTGTGTTTTTGAGATCAAAATTGGGTAAGACTCCATATGAGCTTCGGTTTGGACATAGACCTTCTGTTTCTCACTTTCGAGTTTTTGGATGCAAATGTTTTGTCTTGAAATCTGGAAATCTTGATAAATTTGAAGCTAGATCAACTGATGGCATTTTTCTTGGATATCCTGCTCATACTCGTGGCTATCGTGTGCTTGTTTTTGGAGATTAACAAAATTGTGGAAACTTGTGAAGTTACTTTTGATGAGGCTAGTCCAGGCACTAGTCCAAGTGATGCAGGTACAGGCGCATACATTCAGGGGGAGAAAATCTTTGAAGATGATGATGATGTTGAAGATGAGGTCTTGACTCTTCCTAATGCACAACAAGATGTAGCACCTTTGGCACCTACTACTACATCACCTACAACTAACCATCCTCAAGCTACAACATCATCTGTACATGCTGAAAATGAAGAAGGAGAAGGAGAAGTCTCAAAAGCCAATGCTCCCTTGTACATTCAAAAATGCATCCATCTGAACAAATGATTGGAGACCTAAATGAGAGAGTCACTCGATCCAGGTTTATTCATTCTGACACTCATGCTCATTCCGCTTTAGTTGCTTCTTTTGAACCCAAAGATATATCTCATGCATTATCTGAGAATCTTGGATCAATGCCATGCATGAAGAAATAGAGAATTTTGAACGAAATAAAGTTTGGAAACTTGTCTCACCTCCTCCAGATTTTAATGTTATTGGAACTAGATGGGTTTTCAAAAATAAACAAAGTGAGGATGGTGTTGTTGTTAGAAACAAGGCTAGATTGGTTGCTCAAGGTTACACTCAAATTGAAGGCTTAGATTTTGATGAAACCTTTGCTCCTGTTGCTAGAATTGAAGCCATTAGAATCCTTTTAGCTTTTGCTGCATCCAAAGGTTTCAAATTGTATCAAATGGATGTGAAAAGTGCTTTTCTTAATGGCTACATAAATGAGGAGATTTATGTCAAGCAACCACCTGGTTTTGAAAATCCAAAGTTTCCAAATCATGTGTTCAAACTATCAAAAGCTTTGTATGGTTTGAAACAAGCCCCTAGAGCATGGTATGATAGGCTAAAAACCTTTTTACTTGAAAAAGGCTTTTTAATGGGAAAGGTTGACAAAACTCTCTTTTTACTCAAGCAAGGCAATGATCAACTATTCGTTCAGATTTATGTTGATGATATTATCTTTGGTGGTTCATCTCATGTTTTAGTGTCTGAGTTTTCAGAAACAATGAGGAAGGAGTTTGAGATGAGTATGATGGGTGAGTTGACATACTTTTTGGGATTTCAAATCAAGCAAACGAAGGATGGTACTTTTGTACATCAAAGCAAATACACGAAAGACTTGCTACATCGCTTTGGAATGGAAAACAGCAAGCCGATCATGACACCCATGGAGAGCACTTGCGCACTTGACCCTGATGAAGATGGTGAGCAGGTTGATCAAAAAGAATATAGAAGCATGATAGGTTCACTTTTGTACCTCACTGCATCAAGGCCGGATATACAATTTGCTGTATGCTTGTGTGCTCGTTTTCAACTTCCCCACGTGCTTCACATCGACAAGCTGTCAAAAGGATTTTCAGGTATCTTCATGGAACTCAAGATTTTGGCATTTGGCTTTCTGCTTCCTCATGCATTAGTTTGAGATCTTTTTCTGATGCTGATTTTGGAGGATGTAGAATTGATAGGAAAAGCACTTCTGGTTCATGTCACTTCTTGGGAAATTCTCTCATTGCATGGTCATCTAGAAAGCAATCTTCTGTTGCTCAATCAAGCTTGAATCTGAATATGTGGTCGCTAGTTGTTGTTCTCAAATTCTTTGGATAGTAGCTACACTTAAAGATTATGGGGTTAATTTGGATAGTGTTCCTCTTTTGTGTGATAACACTAGTGCAATTTGCATTGCTAAGAACCCCGTGCAACACTCTAGAACAAAACACATTGACATCAGATTTCACTTTCTTAGAGATCATGTTGAAAAAGGCAACATTGTGCTTCATCATGTGGATACTGAACATCAATTGGCAGACATTTTCACAAAAACTTTGTCTTCTTCTCGTTTTGCTTTTATTCGGGGAGAACTTGGGATTGTTCATCCAATGGGTTTGTTTTGAGGGGGAGTTTCTTTGCCAAGTTCTTTCACTTGATGAGCTCACTTTATCATATTTCTTTATATACTATATAATTGAGCTAATATATGATAATCTAAATTGTCTCACTTGAACTAAGAATGACATTGCGGAATTCCCTGATCTGATTGCCTATAGCTAAATACTCTGTGATATCTTACTCTTCTAGGCTTGATATTGAATCCTCTTGACAAATTTGGGCTATGAAGCAAGTGTGGTTTCAACTTTACTCTTTCATAAGACCATTTAATCATTTTTTGCATGTTTATAATCAAAGAAAAAAAAGGGAATATAAAAAAAGGGGTGTTAAAAGCAAAAGCTTCAAATTGTATGCTTCAGGCATGCTTTCCTTAAAAAATAAGATGTATGCTTCAAGCATGCCATTCCCTCAAAGATAAGATGTATGCTTCAAGCATGCCACTCCTAGAAAATAAAAGAAGTATGCTTCAAGCATGCCACATGCGATTTATTGTTTAAAGATTAAATTGGTCTACTAGATTGGAGTTGAAACTACTTGCTCGCCCTAAGTTGTTAGTTGCTTCAATTTTTTTAAAGCCTTGCTTTTTCTGCTAAGATATTGCTTAGTACTTGGCTATAGTTGACTAAATTGAGGTTGAGATGCATGTCATTCCCTAACTTGTTAAAATCACTTCAAGATCATGTATTTTGCATATTATGTGATATATAAGGTTATATGATCGAATGAGCTCATCTTTTCCTATCTTGGCACTCCCTTGTTTCT
The DNA here is from genome assembly GCA_036346355.1 of Rhipidocladum racemiflorum. NCBI lineage: Eukaryota > Viridiplantae > Streptophyta > Magnoliopsida > Poales > Poaceae > Rhipidocladum > Rhipidocladum racemiflorum. Next base: position 32,247,842 of record CM070589.1, on the reverse strand, counting down.
CCTTGTGAAATCTTTGCTACAGGAAAAATTTTGAACCTGTTCTCTCTTTTACTCTTGATGAATCCATTGTCAAAGGGGGAGAAATTTGGGAATCGTTGAAAAGTTTAAGGACAAAGGGGGAGAAGAAAAAGGGGGAATTGTTTTTGGATTTTTGAGATGTTTTGGGAAAAGTTAGGAGAATTTTGGAATTTTGGGACACATTGCACATTCACACACATTTTCCTTCTCAGGGGGAGATTTTGTTTTGCATTTTGGTCAAAGGGGGAATTCTGTGTTTTCTTTTTGGTCCTTGATCCTTTGGATTTCAAAATCTTTTGTAAAGTGAATGCCAAATGTTCAATTCTAAGTGGTGTTGCCAATGTTTTCATCAAGGGGGAGATTGTGAAATCATGTGCTGAAAAATTGGCTTAGAATTGAATTTGCAAATATGTTTGTTCATGTGTTTTTGTCAATTTGACAAGAAGCAGTAAGTTTCGCTTTTGCGCCGGACCAAGATCTCAAGAAACAGTAAGTTTCCCATCTACGACGGACAAACTTTGTTGGTCTGTCGTGGACATGCTTTTGAACTCATTGAGCCAAACTCAATTTTTCCTCAAAAACCAGTAAGTTGTGCATGTACGACGGACAAAGTTTTTGGGTCTGTCGTGAACGTGTTTTTGAGCTCATGAGTCGAACTCAATCTTCCAAGAAACCAGTAAGTTTTGCATGTACGGCGGACAAACTTCTTTGGTCGATCGTGAATGGCTTTGAGGTTTGATTTCGCATGTACGACGGACCGATTTTGTTTGTCCGTCGTGAACGTGTTTTCGCCCGAATGATTTCTTCTTGGGCCGAAACTTTCACTTGCACAACGGACCGATTTTGTCTGGTCTGCTGTGAATGTTTTTTTTTGAGTGATTTTTCATGTGTACGCGGACCATATTTCCTTGTGCATGCGTGAATGCGTTTTCTTTGAATTAGGGTTTTGAGCAGAATTGAAATAATTTGAATTTGAGATTATGAAATTTGTGATGATTTCATGATGCTTCTTTTGAAGGGGACTTTATGCAATGCTCGTGTGAGTAGTTGCATGGATTGACATTGAGTCAAGTCGTGGACTTGTGCTCGGATTTGTTTTGTGGTTTGTTCATGTGCAGGTATTGCTCGAAGACGAATGTGGTCGATGACGGGACCGGAACTAGGTTCATGGAGGAACTGAGGTTCGGGACTAGGTTCAGGAGGAACTGAGGTCTTGGTGGTCAAGGATGTCATGCGGGACGTTCGGGCTAGGAGAATGGTGCACATGAAGAATGGTTAGTCACGTGAGAATGGCGAGGAGGTCATTCGGCGTGCAAAGTGTTAGTCACGTGAGTATGGCAGGTGGCCATACGCGTGCAAAGTGTTAGTCACGTGAGTATGGTAGGGTTGCCATACGCGTGCAAGAGTTGTACTCGGCCAGGTTGGGCCAAGTAGAGTTGTGTTGGATCCGGATTCCTTCTAGGGAATAGGAATCGTATTCAGAACTCCTTGTGGGTGGGTGCTTTAAATAGGTGGGGGTCTCTGTTGAAAGGCACCAAGTAGAGCTGAGCGCATCAAGCTTTGAGCTTGGTTTTAGGGTTTGTACTCTTTTGATGAGAGTATTTTAGACAAGAAATAAAGATCAATTCTTCCAAGATTTTTGCGTGCTCACTGATAACCACGTCGCTCTGATGTTTTCTGTTTTGGTTCTTGTTTGCATGTTTGTTCTAATTCTAGATTGGTTTTTGATCGTTGAGTTTCATCTTGATTTGATCCATCAAAAACCGTTCTAGGGTATTGATTTAGAGTTTCTCAAAGTCTAGTTCATTAATCTTTTGAAGATCTTGTTTAATCTTGAAGTTTTGATTAGATTGATTCTCGTCAAGTTCTGAAACAGCAAGCTTGCGAAGCTTATAACTTTTGATCCGTAAGTCCGATTGAGCTGATTCTTTTTGGGTTCGGTTCATACTGGAATCTAGTTTCTTGTGTCCAAATTTCAGATCGATCCGACGGTTGGATCTCCGGGAATTTGCGTTTTACCAAACCTCTATCATTCTGTTTTTGTCGAAAACGAGGCAATTATTTGGTTCTATTTTGGGGTGAACTTTTAATAGATCAAGAATTTGGTTTTAGCTTCCGCACAATCATTCACCCCCCCTCTGATTGCTATACTCGTATATTTCGATCCTACAGAAGCGAGCCCAGTCAGTTGCCTGTGGTATTTTGGATGGCGCCACGAAGTTATTTGATTTTCCGCTGCTACTATTTCTCTCTTAATAAGTTTCGCCCTGCGAGGCATACATTTGTGACTTGACCATAAGGTCGAGTAACCAGTTTGACTGTTTAAATAAAGTACTTTATTAGTATCGAGTGGTATGATTGTGATATTTACCGATGTTAAGACTGTGTGCACTAGCGCGTTCCTGGACTAGTGCTGAATACACAGAGGGTCCGGATTTGCAAATTCGGGGTCCCGACAGCAAACAATGAAAATCCAAATCGAACTAACACTGGAGTCTAACGCCTAAAGGGTGACTCTTTATTCTATGACGCGACTCGGCGAAGGAGTCTCACTATAGAACCTACGCTCACTCATCGAGAAAACCTCCACGGCCTGATACGGATCTTTGCGGCATAGGCGCGAAACGATTGCCATGTCCGGCAATCGTGTCATCTGTGGTAGTCGAAGAAGCGATGTCCTCATCGAGATCGACTCCTCCGGATCTGGCTCGTGTAGCTCAATCGCTCGTTACGGTCCGTATAAAGCCATCTCCAACTCGTCAATCCTTCGCAGAAGGTGTGACACATACTCTTTAGCTTCCCGCCATCTGTTCTTCTCTGTCGTGATCTCCTTGCGGGCCTTCGTAGCTCCTTGCTTGTATCATCGAGTACATCCTCCTGGCGACAACAAGTCGTGCCAATCGTGTAACCATGGCATCCTCATCCTGAATCGCCTTTGGGTCAAGAAGGTTATTCTTCTTGCGGGTGATAACGGAACACCGTGCTCTCCAACTCTCTGGCGTAGATACGGGTAATGTGCCGCATTGCTCGTCTTTATACTTCTTGGATACCCATCTCGCATTGTAGACCTCCTGGTAGTGCGGTGTATCGAGGCGATTGCACAGGCCCTTCTTCCTAGCAGGTACCTCAATCTTCATGTCACAAGCCTTGATCAATCCTGCTTGTCTGATCACTTCCACTTGGTATTGCGGCTTCTCAAAATCTCCGAGAGTCTGAAGCATATGCCAAAGTTCCGCGGCGTGACCAACCTCCAGATCGACGTAGTTGAACTCTCCCTCCATCTGTCACAAGAGTGCTCACGTAAGAACTCGAAATTTTAAATCGTGACAAGGTAAGGGAATATTCAGCAAGAGATAAGGAAAGAGAGAAGGGGATAAGTCGAGATGTCATTTCTTATCTTGACAAATTTTTAGCTTTAGAAAATAGGTTTTATCCTCACTACGACCATTCTAGCTTAGGGTTGAGCCTACGGTCAGTATGGCTCTGATACCACCTCTGTCGGGACCCCGAATTTGCAAACCCGGACCCTCTGTGTATTCAACACTAGTCCAGGAACGCGCTAGTGCACACAGTCTTAACATCGGTAAATATCACAATCATACCACTCGATACTAATAAAGTACTTTATTTAAATAGTCAAACTGGTTACTCGACCTTATGGTCAAGTTACAAATGTATGATTTACAGGCGAAACTTATTAAGAGAGAAATAGTAGCAATAAAAATCAAATAACCGTGGCGCCATCCAAAGATACCACAGGCAACTGACTGGGCTCGCTCCCTAAGTAGACGGTTCCTCTTGGAGCTCCTCCTCCAAAGCTGGTGTAGTCTCCTCTTCAACTGGTGTTGTATTGTGGCAAGGGTGAGTACTTGGTACTCAGCAAGTCATGCACAGAATGCAGGCTAATATACTATATGCATGGCTTGGTACAAAGGAATAGCTCAAGGTATATTTGCGATGCTTGACATTTGACAAGTAGCATAAGTAGATTCAAAAGCAGTAGAAACAAGTATAGCATAGATAACTTTTCAAGGAGTTTAATGAACATCTTTCCCATCCTAATCCACATTTCCATCAACATCATTATTAATCCAACCCAACCTTTCAGATCCAAGTTATTTTTGAGAAAATCTAACCCTTGACTGTAATTCCCGAGCGATGTCCAATACCGCGGACACGGCTATTCGAATAGATTCTACACTCTGCAGAGGTTATGCACTTTACCCACAAGATACAGACAAACACCACAAAGGCGAGTTCCCGTAACAAAGTCTTTCGGAAACTTCTAACAATACAAGTGGTCCTCCCCGGTTATTGCACACTAACCATTCCCTTAGCTAAGGCGAAGTTTAGGCCAATCAACCGTTAGATGGGTACCTGGCCTCAGCCCCGGTACGCTCCCCCGTACAACTTACACAAAGGGTGTAGTTGACCTCCTGAGGTCCCACAGGTACGTTATTAGCAACTTAGTCAACTAGGTCCGTCCCATTACAGACATGTGGTTGCACGTTAGACCCAATTCAAAGGCTTGCAAGGTTAAGTCCTTAGGGTGACCAGGGCAAGACTACCCGAAGAACCAAATCAACATCCCCAATGCCACAACTGGCCCACCTGATTATTCTTGCCACATGCCCCGGTCGAAAAACTATTTATCAAACCCTAGTTGATTACCATGCACCACGTGCCATCAACATCACATGATACCTTTCCAAAATAGGTTCAATATATCATTAAGTCAATATTAACATTTGTTTGTCCAAAATCATGTCATGAGCACGTAGCAGGTCTTAAGCAGTTTACTACAACGGTCTAAAACCCATGTTGGCAATTTAATAATGTCCAACTAGTAATCCACAACTAGGGTGACAAGGGTCATGGCACATATTTAAATAATCAAGGTGTCATACAGCAAATTGGTATTTATCTAACCCCCATATTTAAATAAAGTATTTTTCTAATTGAACTAGCATGCAATAGGTTAAACCAAAATAGATTTCAAAATAGGATCAACATGGTCAAAGCATAACTTGCCTTCAAAAAGCACTTGTTCTTGGTCTTGAGTTGGATCCTGAGTCAATACTTCTCCTTCAAATCCTTCCGGCACTTCAACGTCTACTCGTAAAGCGTGCAAATAGCAAATACATGAATAAACAATAGGCAAAAAGTATCCAATCATCCAAATAAAATCCATAAACAGAGAGAACATAATTTTATGAATTTTTAGAAACTGGAATCATCAAATTTGGAGTTAAAACGCAAAAGTTATGATTATTTAAAGTTTTAAATAATCAATTAAATAATTTTACAGAGAAAAACTTTAGTCCAAAAATTAAATAAATTTATATTTAGGTAGATCTCAATTTTATACAAATTTAGAAATTTGAATCACTCAAATCGGAGTTGAAACGCAAAAGTTATAAGCGTTTGAAGTTTTGAAATTCAAATCAATTGTTAAACCGAATTATTAAATCATTTTCTTTTTCGGAAAATCAATTATTGCGTCAGCAAGGACACGTGTCATCCTGTGATTGGTCTGCTGACGTCGGTACCGCCGTCCATGGACTTGGTCCACGCTCGGCTCGGGTCTACCGTGGACTCGGTCCACGGCTCCTTGTGTCACTGACAGGTGGGTCCCCCTCGAGTGACGTCATTCTTGGCGTCGGTGGGCTCGGCCACGGTCTTTGACAGTGGGACCCACCGATGACGTCATGGGTGACGTCACGGTGCGATCGGCCCGACACGCGGGCCAGCGTGGCGATGACCCACGCCAGACGCCGCGTGGCGCGGCGATTCGGCTCCAGGACACGCGTGCACGATCGTGGCCGTTGGTTGGTAATCCGACGGCGAGGATTGGGTTTGGGCCTCATGTGCTTGGGGCGCACGTGGCCGATCGTGGGCCGTTGGATCTTGATCCAACGGTCCAGATCCAATCTAGCCTGGTGCAGTTCTTGCTACGTGGCGCAACCTAAGCCGTTGGATCTAGATCCAACGGTTGAAATTAGATCTAGGATTTTCAACGGGGAACTCACCGATGGTGACGTGGCGCGATCTGGGCCTTTGGATCTTGATCGGATGGTTGGTGGAGCTCGGGGTCGGCGATGGCTTCACGGCGGAGTTGCGGCTGCCGGCGCTGAGGACGGCGACCACACGAACGGCGTTTGGGGCGTGCTCCGGCGAGGTGAAAGGTCCTCACCGACGCGGCTTGACCTGGCTATTCCGGAACTGGGCTCAACGGCGGCGGAGAACGGCGAACGGCGAACGGCGGCGAAATCGGCGTTTAACCGCGGCGGAACGGAATTCCAACTCCGGCGAGCTCGTACGGGCAAACGGCGACGGCTCAGGCGAGATGGCTTGGGGGCACGGGTGCGCAAGGAAGAGGGCAACCTCGGGCGATGTTTCACGCATTAAATATCCCCAGGACGCGCGCACAAATCGGAACCCTAACGAGACACGGCGGCTACGCGGCGGAGGAATCCGGCTCGGACTCGGCGGGGACGACGACGGAGAACCGTCCACGTGGCGCGATCGACGGTCACGATCGCGCGGGCGCGACGGACCGGGATTCGGCTCGAACCGATACGGTCCAATCTGGACCGTTGGATCCCGATCCAACGGTCGGGATCGAGTAGGGTTAAGACTGGGTTTGGTCGAGTCAGTTGGCTCGGGTCGGACTCGAGTCCGACTCGGGTTCCGACTCGGTCGGATGAACAGTACTCGACCCGAGTTGATTTTCCAGCGATTTAATATTTAAATTAATTCCCAGTAATTCATTTAATTCATTAAAAATAGCAAAATACTCAGAAAAATTCCAGAAAAATTCTGGAAAATATTTTAGGGCATTTGGGACTCGAATAAAATATTTCCATCAAAACTTTATTTGCATAATTAAATTCTTTAATTATTTCAAAATGGAATAAATTCAAATTAAATCCAAATAAATTCCAGAAAATTCCAAAAATTCACCAAAGTGCCAAATCACACATGAAATTTAAGAAAGCAAAATTTTGGGGTGTTACAAACCTCCCCCCCTTAACAGAATCTCGTCCCCGAGATTCGTGGCTTACTAAAGGAATAGGTTCTAAACTCTTTCCTCAAATCCTCTTCGCATTCCCAAGTTGCTTCACTCTCCGTGTGGTTGCTCCTTTGTACTCTCTGAAACGGGTTGACTTATTTACGGTCTCTCGATCCATAGTGTCCAAAATCTTTACGGATGCTCCTTGTAAGTCAAATCTTCTTGCAACTCAATTGACTCTAGCGGTGTCTGTTCCTCAGGTACTCGGAGACACTTCTTCAACTGGGACACATGAAATACGTCATGTACTCCTGCTAACGACTGAGGCAACTCCAGCTGATAAGCAACTTCGCCTCTGCGACTCAAAATCTTAAATGGTCCAACATAACGGGGTGCGAGTTTCCCTTTGGCATGGAACCTCTTAACTCCCCTGAGGCGTAACTCTGAGGTATACAAAGTCTTAAGGTTCAAAACTCAAGTCTCGGCGACGGTTGTCAGCATAACTCTTCTGTCGTGATTGGGCTATCTTCAACCTTTCCCTGATCACGGCAATCTGCTCTTCAGCTTCTTGAAGAATATCAGGCCCGAAGACACGGCGCTCGCCGGTCTCATTCCAATTCAATGGCGTTCGACAGGGTCGACCATACAGTGCCTCAAAAGGTGACATCTCAGAAACTAGCTTGGTAACTATTGTTGTAATCGAACTCGGCATACGGCAAACTCTTATCCCAAGAGGTAGCATAAGCCAATGCACATGCTCTTAACATATCCTCCGAATCTGTTGACTCTTTCTGGTCTGTCCATCCGTCTGTGGATGATAGGTCAGATCAAGTTTAAACGGGTTCCCATGGCTTCGTGCAACTTATTCCAAAACCTTGAGGTAAATTGGGTACCTCTGTCCGATACAATCCTCTTTGGCACTCCGTGCAAACAGACGATCCTGATCATGTACAACTCTGCTAACTTATCTCCCGAGTAAGTGGTCTTCACGGGGATAAAATGGGCTACTTTGGTCAAGCGATCCACTATAACCCATATGGAGTCATAACCTCCTTGAGTCTTAGGCAAACCGGTAATGAAATCCATTCCGATTTCCTCCCACTTCCACTCAGGTATTTTCGGTAATGTAGTAACCTGCTGGTCTCTGATGCATTGCCTTGACTCTCTAGCATACGTCGCACAATGCAACATGCTCGGCAACTTCACGCTTCATGCTCGGCCACCATAATCTTTCCTTCAAATCCTGATACATTTTGGCGCTTCCAGGATGAATTGAGTACTTGGAGTCATGGGCTTCTTCCAAAATCAGTTGCTTTAATTCCTTCTTGTTGGGCACACAAATGCGATCCTTCATCCATAACGTGCCTTGCTCATCCAACTTGAAGTCCTCTGCCTTGCCTTCCTCCTTGATGGACTTAATCCTGCGGATCTTGTCATCATCCTTCTGTCCTTCCCGGATCTGATCCTCTAGGGTAGGCTTCACTTCTAATGCGGCCAAGAATCCGCTAGGTACCACCTCAATCTTCATTCTCTGAAAATCCTCACATAACTCATCCTGACTTGTGGCTAGCAACATACTCACGGTATGGCTTTTCCGACTCAAGGCATCGGCAACTACGTTGGCCTTCCCGGGATGGTAATGGATTCCAACATTGTAGTCCTTGATCAACTCTAACCATCTCCTTTGCCTCATATTCAGATCCGACTGGGTGAATATGTATTTAAGGCTCTTATGATCCGTATACACTTCACATCTGCTCCTCGATCAGATAGTGACGCCATATCTTCAAGGCATGCACTACGGCAATAACTCTAGGTCATGCGTCGGATAATTCTCCTCATGCGGCCTCAATCGCCTTGATGCATAAGCGGCGACCTTTCCATTCTCGGCAAAGACACATCCCGATCCTTGGCGCGATGCGTCACAATAAATATCAAAGCTTTGAGCAACATCCGGTAGAACTAACACCGGTGCTGATGTCAATCGCTTTTTCAGCTCCTGAAATCCTTTCTCACATTCTGACGTCCATGCAAATTTCTTCTCCTTTTTCAGCAATTGCGTAAGAGGTTTCGCAATTGTTGAAAAGCCTTCAATGAAACGGCGGTAGTACCCTGCCATTCCAAGGAAACTCCGGATCTGGGTCACGGTCTTCGGTTGCTCCCAATGTAACACGGCTTCTACTTTGCTTGGATCAACGGCGACTCCTTCTGCGGTCATTACATGTCCAAGAAACTCCACCTTGTCCTTCCAAAAATCACACTTACTAAACTTGGCGAAGAGTTGTCGTTCCTCAGCTTTTCCAAAACTCGCCTCAAGTGTTCGGCATGTTCATTCTCTGTCTTGGAGTAGATTAGGATATCATCTATGAACACGACAACAAACTTGTCCAAATATTCCATGAACACCTTATTCATCATATTCATGAAATATGCTGGCGCATTCGTCAGTCCAAAAGACATAATCAGAACTCGTAATGTCCATATCTTGACGAGAATGCAGTCTTCGGGATATCTTCTGATCGGATCTTCAACTGATGGTATCCCGATCTCAGATCAATCTTGGAGAAAACTCCGGCTCCTCTCAGCTGATCAAACAAATCATCAATCCTGGGTAGCGGGTACTTATTCTTCACGGTGACTTCATTGAGTGCACGGTAGTCGATGCACATCCTGAAACTCCCGTCCTTCTTCTTGAAAAACAAAACTGGTGCTCCCCACGGTGACGAACTCGGTCTGATAAATCCTTTCTCCATTAACTCCTCTAGCTGTTTCTTCATCTCTACCAATTCCTCGGTGGACATCCGATAAGGTCTCTTTGCTATCGGCGGCATACCAGGTAGATCTTCGGGAAAAACATCTGGGTACTCATTCACTACGGAGACATCCTCTATGCTGATTGTCTTGGTACTGTTAACCATCAACTGTCCTTCTCTAACGGCAGTAGCCTGAAATTCCACTTTCTTTCCACACGGGCTCTCAACTGAGATAGTCCTTCGTCCACAATCCAATACGGCCTTGTGCTTGGATAACCAGTCCATTCCCAAAATAACGTCTAAGGTCTGGGTCTCCAAAATTATAAGGTTCGCTAGGAACTCTATTCCTTCTATTAGTATTCTCACCCCGGAACATCCTACTTTCGTTCGGAGTTCGGAACCAAGGGTTTGAACTAAAAGCATGCACTTAAGTCTTGCAATCCCCAAATCGTTTCTAGCAGCAAAGCCTTGCGAAACAAACGAATGCGAAGCTCCAGAGTCAAACAAAAGCTGTGCAGTCGAGTTAACAAGTAACTTACCCAAGATCGACGTCCAGTAGCATTCTGCGGTGCATCTGCGGTGACATGGTTGACTCGGCCACTCACCACGGCAGGATGTGGTTCCTGGTGCCGGGCGTCCTAGCCGGGTGGTTCCCAAGTTAAAGCGAGCGGGGTCACTCCTGCTGTCTTCTTTGGACAATCATGGCAAAATGTCCTGGCTCGCTGCGCTTGTAGCAGCGTCTCATCGTTTCCTTCGATCGCCTCGAGCGGCGTTTCTAGCGGGGGTGGTCCGTAGTTTCGATTGATGGGTCTTGGTGCGGTGACGGTGTCCTTGTAGCATTCTCGTGGCTGGAATCAAAATTGATTTGGTGCAACTCTCGGTATTGCGTTCCTGGCGTGATCCTGTTTGTTGCATTCTGCGCTTCCTGTTCTCATCCAGTTCCTTGCGCTTGACCTCAAGAATAAGCGCCTTATTCACCAATTCTTGGAAATCTGGAAAGGTGTGGGTGATCAGTCCTACTTGTAGTCCTGAGTTAAGTCCCTTCATGAAGCGAGACTGTCTGGGGTGTTACATAATGTTTTACTTGTTGATTCATTAAGCTACAATTTGTTGTCCGTTGCACAATTGTGTGAAGCGGGTTACAATTGTTTGTTTAATGAAAAGGGTGTGGAAGTCGTTAAGAGGCTTGATGGTTCAATAGCGTTTAAGGGACGTTTGAAGGGTAAGCTCTATCTCGTAGACTTCAATACGGATAGACTTAATCTTGAAACGTGCTTAATGGCTAAATCTAGCATGGGTTGGCTATGGCATCGCCGACTAGCCCATGTCGGTATGAGGAACCTTCACAAACTCATCAAAGGCAACCACATCCTTGGACTAACCAATGTTGTCTTTGAGAAAGATAGGGTATGTAGCGCTTGTCAAGCGGGCAAGCAAGTTGGTGCCTCTCATCCCGCCAAGAATGTGATGACGACCTCAAGACCGTTGGAAATGCTCCACATGGACTTATTCGGTCCCGTAGCTTACATAAGCATCGGGGGAAGTAAGTATGGTTTGGTTATTGTTGATGACTTTTCTCGATTCACTTGGGTGTTTTTCTTGCATGACAAGGGAGAAGTCGAAGTGACGTTAAAGAAATTCATGAGAAGAGCTCAAAATGAATTTGAAGTGAAGATCAAGAGAATTCGAAGCGACAATGGTACCGAGTTCAAGAATATAGGCGTAGAGGAGTTTCTCGATGAAGAAGGAATCAAGCACGAATTCTCGGCTCCCTATTCTCCTCAACAAAATGGGGTAGCCGAGAGGAAGAATCGAACCCTCATCGAGATGGCGCGGACGATGCTTGACGAGTACAAGGTTTCCGATAGCTTTTGGGCGGAAGCCATCAATACCGCATGCCACAGCTCCAACCGCCTCTACCTTCACAAGATCTTGAAGAAAACGGCATACGAATTGCTCACCGGGAAGAAACCAAATGTCTCCTACTTTCGAGTCTTTGGGAGTAAATGCTATATCCTTAACAAAAAGGCTAAGTCTTCTAAATTCGCTCCTAAAGTAGATGAAGGTTTCTTACTTGGTTATGGAACTAATGCTTATGCGTACCGAGTTTTCAACAATACCACCGGTGTTGTTGAAATCTCGCGTGACGTAACTTTTGATGAGACTAACGGTTCTCAAATAGAACAAGTTGATCGTGCCGTGATTGATAGGGAAGAACCTCCTTGTGAAGCTATTAAGAAAATGGCAATTGGGGAGGTGAGACCTCAAAATCTGGAATCTCACCCGAGCACCCCAACCCGGAGTCTCCGGCCTGAAACCCGGAGTGTCCGGACTGGTCCGGAGTCTCCGGGTCAAATACCGGAGTCTCCGGATGGGTCAGATTCAAGTGTTGTTCCCACCTCGTCCAAGCAAGCTCAAGATGGTTCCAATGCCACCCAAGATGATGAAGGCCCTATTCAAGCTTTGGACTCAACCGTTCCTCACCCGAGAGTCCATCAAAGCATTCAGAGGGATCATCCAGTCGACAACATACTTGGAGACATTAACAAGGGAGTATCTACTCGATCTCGAGTTGCAAACTTTTGTGAATTTTACTCGTTTGTTTCCTCTCTTGAGCCTCTTAAGGTAGATGAAGCTCTTGAAGATCTAGATTGGGTGATGGCCATGCAAGAGGAGCTCAACAATTTCAAGAGAAATCAAGTTTGGGAGCTTGTCCAAAGACCAAATCAAAACGTGATCGGCACAAAATGGGTCTTCCGGAACAAGCAAGATGAGAATGGAATCGTGACAAGGAACAAAGCTTGTTTGGTTGCTCAAGGGTACACTCAAATCGAAGGTTTGGATTTCGGTGAAACATATGCTCCAAAGAGCTAGGCTTGAATCCATTAGAATATTACTTGCCTTTGCTACTCACCATGATTTCAAGCTTTATCAAATGGACGTGAAGAGCGCTTTCCTGAATGGACCACTCTCCGAGATGGTCTACGTCGAGCAACCACCCGGCTTTGAAGATCCAAAACACCCGGACCACGTCTACTATCTACACAAAGCCCTTTATGGACTTAAGCAAGCACCAAGGGCTTGGTTCGAGTGTTTACGAGATTTCCTTCTCGGACAAGGTTTTGTAGTCGGAAAGGCCGACCCTACTCTCTTTACTAAACACATTGATAATGATTTATTTGTATGCCAAATATATGTCGATGACATCATATTTGGATCTACTAATGAGCATTTGTGTAAAGAGTTTAGCAAGATTATGACAAAAAGGTTTGAGATGTCCATGATGGGAGAAATGAAGTTCTTCGTCGGCTTTCAAGTTAAACAACTCAAGGAAGGAACCTTCATCTGTCAAACCAAGTACATCAAGGACATGCTCAAGAAGTTTGGAATGAAAGACGCCAAGCCTATAAAGACACCTATGCAAGCCAACGGGCATCTAGACCTCGACAAAGAAGGTAAACCGGTCATCCAAAAGGTATATCGTTCGATGATCGGTTCTCTCCTTTATCTTTGTGCATCTAGGCCCGATATCATGCTTAGCGTTTGTATGTGTGCACGATTTCAACCCGCTCCAAAAGAGTGCCACATGGTGGCCGTTAAGAGAATCTTGAGATACTTAGTGCACACTCCTCATTTCGGACTTTGGTATCCGAAAGGATCTTCCTTTGAACTTGTTGGCTATTCCGATGCGGATTATGCCGGTTGTAAAGTGGATAGGAAGAGTACCTCGGGGACTTGCCAATTCTTGGGTAGGTCTCTAGTCTCGTGGTCTTCCAAGAAACAAAACTCCGTAGCCTTATCCACCGGCCGAATACATAGTCTGGGAGTTGTTGTGCCCAATTACTTTGGATGAGACAAACCTTGAGTGATTATGGCCTAAACTACAAAAGTGTTCCACTACTGTGTGACAATGAGAGTGCCATAAAAATTGCCAACAATCCCGTCCAACACTCCCGTACAAAACACATAGATATTCGCCATCATTTTCTAAGAGATCACGCAACCAAAGGCGAAATTGATATCCAACATGTGAGTACAAATGATCAATTAGCCGATATTTTCACCAAGCCCCTTGACGAGAAAAGGTTCTGTGAATTGAGAAGTGGTCTAAATATTCTAGATTCTCGTAACGTGGCTTGATAAGTGCTCATATATTGGTTGGTGAATGAAAAATGAATTTCAAAAACTTATTCATCTTTTTCTCTGAATTTATTCTGTGTTTTTGGCTTTTTGATCCTTCGATCTTGTCATTTGCTATGTGACCATAGTTTGCTTGTTTAATTGTTCGCTGGTCATATATCAAGTTGACATCTTAGGGTCTCTTTCTCCCTCTCATTCCGCCAAATTCCTAGATTCTTCGTGTGGTTTCCCTTTCTCCTAACCGAGCTGGGGAACCCGGAGTATCCGGTTTTCTATCCGGACTCTCCGGGTTAGCCCGGAGTCTCCGGACATTTTGTCCGGAGTGTCCGGGTTGGACCGGAGTATCCGGACTGGAGTCCGGAGTCTCCGGGTTGGGGCGGTCGGTTAAACCCCAAAAATCCCGCGCGGTTCAGTTTCTTTTTCCTATTCCCACCGTGCGTTTCTCCCTCTCCCGTGATCGTCTTGTGGCTAGGGCTTGATCCTTCCCTCATCTCCATCTCCAAGGGTTCTTGGACTCCTCCTCTCCCTCGGTTTGGAGATCTTGGTGCCCTACCGTTTTTCCTTCCGGGATTGATTTCGTTTCTCATCTTAGGGCCTCTTCTTTCTCTCCTATTTCTAGGGGACGTGGTTTCTATTCCTTTGGCCCTCAAGAATCGGAGAATCGTTCACCCTATCTCACCCGTGTTCTTCGTTTCAAATCTCTTGAGGTGAGTTCAATTTCGTGCCCTAATCCCGCGAAATCTTTTGCTAGATTGTGTCCTAGACTTCATTCCTACTTTCTTGAGGCAATCTAGATTCCTTTCGAGTTGTTGCAGTGATTGGATTCCCCAATTTTGGCCCGCCCGTGCGCGATTTCTGGCACATTCGGAGTATCCGGACTTTTGGTCCGGAGTCTCCGGGTTGGTCCGGAGTATCCGGACAATTTGTCCGGACTCTCCGGACATTTTGTCCGGACTCTCCGGGTTGGGTGACTCGGCCAAAATTTGTTTCTCGCTGAATTTCAAGTCGCCTCGCGGCTAATCCTTTTCTCTCACTTTGTCTGGTCAGATGGATCCTTCTCAGGGGTCTTCTGCTGGTGGTGGTGGTCATCTGCCGAGGGACCCTCCGTCTCCTGACAGTCCCTCCAGTTCACCGTCTGCTCGTCCGGCACCCAAGAGGCCGCGTTACGCCGTGGCAAAGAGAAGGGGTGGACTGAGCATTGGGACGTCATCTGCTCAGCAGCCTCCTGTCCAATCCTCTTCCCAGCTGTAACATCCCAAAATTTGGGTTTTCAAAATTTTTGGTTTAGTTTAGCTTCCCAAAAATTTTTGTTGATTTTCTCGCGTTTATAAAGCTTGGTTTGAATTTTCTAAAAGCTAAAACAATTTAATTTAATTATTCTAAACCTCAAATAAAATAAATTTATTTTTATTTGTATTCCTTGTGCTTCAAGAAATTTTCCTGTAATTTTTGAGATTTTTCGGAGCTCGTTTGCTATTTATTGGATTTATTTGAATTCGATTTGAATTAAGCCCTTATATGGAAATTAATTAATTATTTGGAAAATTTTGTATAAATTTTTGTTGAAAATATTTTATTTAAGTTTATAATGTCTGTAGGATCGAAGTATACGAATATAGCAATCAGAGGGGGGGTGAATGATTGTGCGGAAGCTAAAACCAAATTCTTGATCTACTAAAAGTTCACCCCAAAACAGAACCAAATAATTGCCTCGTTTTCGACAAAAACAGAATGATAGAGGTTTGGTAAAACGAGAATTCCCGGAGATCCAACCGTCGAAATGATCTGAAATTTGGACACGAGAAACTAGATTCCAATATGAATCGAACCCAAAAAGAATCAGCTCGATCGGACTTACGGATCAAAAGTTATGAGCTTCGTAAGCTTGCTGATCCAGAACTTGACGAGAATCAATCTAATCAAAACTTCAAGATTAAACAAGAACGACAAAAGATTGATCAACTGGACTTTGAGAAACACTAGATCAATACCCTAGAGAGGTTTTTGATGGATCAAATCAAGATAAAACTTAAAGAACAAAAACCAATCTAGAACTAGAACAAGCATGCAAACAAGAACCAAAAAGAGAACGTTGAAGCAATGCGGGAACTAGAAGAATTGATCTTTATTTCTTTTGTCTAAAGTACTCCCATCAAAAGAGTACAAACTCCTAAACTTTGAGCCCAAGGCTCTATGCGCCTAGCTCTCCTCAATTCGATGCTCTTCAACAGAGACAACCCTCCTATTTAAAGCACCAACCCACAAGGAGTTACGAATACGATTCCTATTCCCTAAAAGGAATCAGATTCAACACAACTCTACTTGGCCCAACCTGGCCGAGTACAACTCTTGCACGCGTATGGCAACCCTACCATACTCACGTGACTAACACTTTGCACGCGTATGGCCACCTTCCATACTCACGTGACTAACACTTTGCACGCGAATGACCTCCTGCCATTCTCACGTGACTAACCATTCTTCATGTGCACCATTCTCTTAGCCCGAACGTCTCGCATGACATCCTTGACCACCAAGACATCAGTTCCTCCTGAACCTAGTCCCGAACCTCAGTTCCTCCATGAACCTAGTTCCGGTCCCGTCATCGACCACGTTCGTCTTCGAGCAATACCTGCACATGAACAAACCACAAAACAATTCCGAGCACAAGTCCACGACTTGACTCACATCAATCCATGCAAATACTCACACGAGCATTGCATAAAGTCCACTTCAAAAGAAGCATCATGAAATTCTCACAAATTTCATAATCCCAAAAATGAATCAAACACAATTCCAATTTTGCTCAAAACCCTAATCGAGCAAAAACGCATTCACGACGGACCAACAAAATCGGTCCGGCGTACACATGAAAAAGTCACTCAAAAACCATTCACGACGGACCAACAAAATCGGTCCGTGTACAAGTGAAAGTCTCGGTTTCAAGAAGAAATCATTCCGGGAAAACACGTTCACGACAGACTAAAAGAAATCAGTCCGTCGTACATGCGAAATCAATTCTCAAAAAGCCGTTTACGACTGACCAAAGAAATTGGTCCGACGTACATGCAAAACTTACTGGTTCCTTGGAAAATTGAGTCCGGCTCAGAATCTCAAAAGCATGTCCACGACAGACCCAAAAACTTGGTCCGTCGTACATGGGAAAGTGCCAAAACATGTTTACGACAGACCAACAAAGTTTGTCCGTCGTAGATGGGAAACTTACTGTTTTCTTTAAGTTTGGTCCGGCGCCAAAGCGAAACTTACTGTTTCTTGTCAAATTGTCAAAACACATGAACAAACACATTTTGCAAATTCAATTCTAAGCCAATTTTTCAGCACATGATTTCACAATCTCCCCCTTGATGAAAACATTGGCAACACCACTTAGAATTGAACATTTGGCATTCACTTTACAAAAGATTTTGAAATCCAAGGGATCAAAGACCAAAGTAAGAAAACACATAATTCCCCTTTTGACCAAAAAGCAAAACAAAATCTCCCCCTGAGAAGGAAAATGTGTGTGAATGTGCAATGTGCCCAAAAATTTCAAAATTCTCCAAACTTCTTCCAAAATTCTCAAACAACTCCCCCTTTTTCTTCTCCCCCTTTTTCTTAAACTTTTCAACGATTCCCAAATTTCTCCCCCTTTGACAATGGATTCATCAAGAGTACAAAAGAGAGAATTTGTTCAAAATTTTTCTTGTAGCAATGATTTCACAAGAAGAAACAAGGGAGTGCCAAGATAGGAAAAGATGAGCTCATTCGATCATATAACCTTATATATCACATAATATGCAAAATACATGATCTTGAAGTGATTTTAACAAGTTAGGGAATGACATGCATCTCAACCTCAATTTAGTCAACTATAGCCAAGTACTAAGCAAGATCTTAGCAGAAAAAGCAAGGCTTTTAAAAAAAAAAATTGAAGCAACTAACAACTTAGGGCGAGCAAGTAGTTTCAACTCCAATCTACTAGACCAATTTAATCTTTAAACAATAAATCGCATGTGGCATGCTTGAAGCATACTTCTTTTATTTTCTAGGAGTGGCATGCTTGAAGCATACATCTTATTTTTTAAGGAAAGCATGCCTGAAGCATACAACTTGAAGCTTTTGCTTTTAACACCCCTTTTTTTATTCCCTTTTTTCTTTTTCTTTGATTATAAACATGCAAAAATGATTAAATGGTCTTATGAAAGAGTAAGGTTGAAACCACACTTGCTTCATAGCCCAAATTTGTCAAGAGGATTCAATATCAAGCCTAGAAGAGTAAGATATCACAGAGTATTTAGCTATAGGGAATCAGATCAGGGAATTCCGCAATGTTATTCTTAGTTCAAGTGAGACAATTTAGATTATCATATATTAGCTCAATTATATAGTATATAAAGAAATATGATAAAGTGAGCTCATCAAGTGAAAGAACTTGGCAAAGAAACTCCCCCTCAAAACAAACCCATTAGATGAACAATCCCAAGTTCTCCCCGAATAAAAGCAAAACGAGAAGAAGATAAAGGTTTTGTGAAAATGTCTGCCAATTGATGTTCAGTATCCACATGTTGAAGCAAAATGTTGCCTTTTTCAACATGATCTCTAAGGAAGTGAAATCCAGTATCAAAATGCTCAAGAAAAGGGATTACTCAAGAGGTGGCACGAACCAAATCAAATCAACATCCTCCAAAGTCAACATCAGAAAAAGCTCTTAAACTAATCCATGAGGAAGCAGAAAGCCAAATGCCAAAATCTTGAGTTCTATGAAGATACCTGAAAATCCTTTTGATAGCTTGTCGATGTGAAGCACGTGGGAAGCTTGAAAACAAGCACACAAGCACACACAAGCACGTGGGAAGAGTCTCTCATGTAAACCTCTAATTATCTCGTCCTCAACAGCATTATCATCATCTTTATGAACAAAGACACTCTCCCCCTGAACATATGCACTTGTACTGCATCATTTGAACTAGTGCCTTTTGCGAAATGTGGAAGAAGCATCTTGAAAAATAACACTTTTAGCACGAGATGCACGAGTGAAGGAGGAGAACCAATTCTTATCATCGGACATGTGGCGTGAGCATCCGGAATCCACTAGCCATATGTTCTCCTTCCTCGCGTGAGAAGCCTACATAGAAGCAGAAAGTGTCGAGGTCTCGATCATCGGGTTAGAAATAAGATGTTTAGGAATCGATCTTGAGACACACGACGCACAACAAGAGGGCACAACACGAGCATTCTTATGCACAAAGATAGATTTGTCTTTTCCGTGTTCTTACCAACAAAAGGTGTTTGCATCACCCTAGGCACATAATGAGAAACAAAGCGTGCACATGTCTGAAATTAGACCTAGCCTTAGTTCTTTCTTTCTTTTGTTGTTTGGCTAGTCTAAAGCAAAAATCTACTAAATGTCCATCTCTACCACAATGAGTGCAAGTGTATTTAACAGATGTTTGGCTTTAGAAGTAGAAGCAACATTTGCATTCATCATAGTAGAAGATAACACTCCAAAGAGACTTAAAGACGCTTTCTTAGGCTCATTGACAATTTCAAATTTTCCTCCGTCAAGTGTTTTAACAACAGTGGGAGCATGTGATTTATGATGAGCATAAGAATCAAAACCTAAACCTTTGTTATGAGTGCTGACTTTTGATTGATCCAAAATCATGTTTAGGTTCTTCTTTCCTTTAGTGAAACGTTCTAATGATTTGTCCAAGTAATCAACTTTTCGAGAAAGAGTTAAACAATTATTGCAAGGAACATTCACTTTTCCTTTTTGCTTACGACAAGTTGAGCATGAAAGAACCTCATGTGTAAGCAGATCATCAATCAATTGAGAAACCCTAGCATTTGCATCTTTTAATTTTAATTCAAGAGTTGAGCATTTAGAACAAGAAGTTAAACCATGCAAATCATCAGTGAAACAGCTAGCATGTTTAATATGTTTCTCATTTTTCTCACTTTCAGCATTAATTTTCTCAATCAAGGAAGCATGTTCTTTCCTAAGCGAAGTAAGCTCATTCCAAATTAAGTCACATGATTTGCAAGCATCATCATCGGGAATCAAAGTTTTAAGTCTAGCAATTTCAGCATTCAATGATTCAACAACAAAATCATGTTTCTTAATTTTCTTGTCACGTTTATCAAGCAATTTACCAAGTCGAGCAACAGCAATAGCTAATTCATCGTAAGAAGGATCTACCTCATTGAAGTCATTGTCATGATCGCCTCGGTGAAGTCGCTGCTTTTGGCCATGAGACACAACCCCGTCAACTCATGCTTGCTTGGAGTTGCATCATCCTCGCTCTCCGAATCCACATCGCTCAAATTGACTTGTTCAAGAGCGGAAAGAACTCGATGGACAACTTTGCGGTTGATGAAGTTCTTCTTCTTTCTATCACTTGGAGAGAACTTCTTCTTCTCTTTTCTTCTACATCGTTGTCCTTCTCCTCCCTTGATGCTTTACTTGCAAGTTTTGGACAGTTTGGACGAATATGGTCGAGATCACCACACTCATAGCATCTTGGAGGATCACCACCACTTCTCTTTCTCTTTATCACATTTTGCAAAGCTTTGTTAAAGCGAGAAGAGAGTAGTGACAAGTCTTCTCGGGAATTGCTCAATCTGTTCATCGGTTAGTGAAGACAAGAAAGATAGAGCAAAACTTGAAGCAAAGCACCATTATGAGATATGCTAGATTGAGATGTCAAAGCAATTGATTTATGATCATTCTTTCTAGCAAGAACATCTAATTCATGAGTTTTCAACTTAGAATACAGAACATCTAATGTAAGTGAACTCATGATAGTAGATTCTCTAATGGATGTAACTTTCATCTCCCAAATAGACATGTCTAATGCACCAAGAAATTGTCTAGCATTAGCGGCATCATCAAAGCTAACTCCAACAAGCACGAAGATTACTAAGAATTTTATTGAAGCGTGCAAAGAAGTCATCTAGCGACTCACCGGTTTCATCTCAAATCGCATGTATTCTTTTTGTAAAGATCTTGACGAACCTCTTTAATAGTGTTAGAACCCTCATGGTAATCACAAAGAGATTTCCATACCTCATATCTTGGATCGAAGATGAATCACACGATCGAAGTCGCTACGTCCCAAGCCTTGGATGATCAAGTTGCGGCGCCTTCTTTGTTTGCTTCAACATGTGTGCGATTGGTGTCGTTGACGTTGTCGTTTGCAGGGACTTCATATGGCTTGTAGACCTTCTCCCAAATTGTGAAGCCCTGTGCTTGGATGAACGCCTCCATCTTGGCCTTCCAAAACTGAAAATCAACACCATCGAACACACATGGTTTTGTCGAATAACGATCCATTGATCTAATCACCGGTTAAGATAGATTAGAGAAACCTTGCTCTGATACCACTTGTAGGATCGAAGTATACGAATATAGCAATCAGAGGGGGGGTGAATGATTGTGCGGAAGCTAAAACCAAATTCTTGATCTACTAAAAGTTCACCCCAAAACAGAACCAAATAATTGCCTCGTTTTCGACAAAAACAGAATGATAGAGGTTTGGTAAAACGAGAATTCCCGGAGATC
Source organism: Rhipidocladum racemiflorum (assembly GCA_036346355.1). Classification (NCBI taxonomy): domain Eukaryota; kingdom Viridiplantae; phylum Streptophyta; class Magnoliopsida; order Poales; family Poaceae; genus Rhipidocladum; species Rhipidocladum racemiflorum. The sequence goes on along the minus strand of CM070589.1, from coordinate 32,226,358 downwards.
CAACCGTCAAAACGATCTGAAAGTTGGACACGAGAAACTAGATTCCAATATGAATCGAACCCAAAAAGAATCAGCTCGATCGGACTTACGGATCAAAAGTTATGAGCTTCGTAAGCTTGCTGATCCAGAACTTGACGAGAATCAATCTAATCAAAACTTCAAGATTAAACAAGAACGACTAAAGATTGATTAACTGGACTTTGAGAAACACTAGATCAATACCTAGAGAGGTTTTGATGGATCAAATCAAGATAAAACTTAAAGAACAAAAACCAATCTAGAACTAGAACAAGCATGCAAACAAGAACCAAAAAGAGAACGTTGAAGCAATGCGGGAACTAGAAGAATTGATCTTTATTTCTTTTGTCTAAAGTACTCCCATCAAAAGAGTACAAACCCTAAACTTTGAGCCCAAGGCTCTATGCGCCTAGCTCTCCTCAATTCGATGCTCTTCAACAGGAGACAACCCCTCCTATTTAAAGCACCAACCCACAAGGAGTTCTGAATACGATTCCTATTCCCTAAAAGGAATCTGTATCCAACACAACTCTACTTGGCCCAACCTGGCCGAGTACAACTCTTATGCAGCGTATGGCAACCCTACCATACTCACGTGACTAACACTTTGCACGCGTATGGCCACCTTCCATACTCACGTGACTAACACTTTGCACGCGAATGACCTCCTGCCATTCTCACGTGACTAACCATTCTTCATGTGCACCATTCTCTTAGCCCGAACGTCTCGCATGACATCCTTGACCACCAAGACATCAGTTCCTCCTGAACCTAGTCCCGAACCTCAGTTCCTCCATGAACCTAGTTCCGGTCCCATCATCGACCACGTTCGTCTTCGAGCAATACCTGCACATGAACAAACCACAAAACAATTCCGAGCACAAGTCCACGACTTGACTCACATCAATCCATGCAAATACTCACACGAGCATTGCATAAAGTCCACTTCAAAAGAAGCATCATGAAATTCTCACAAATTTCATAATCCCAAAAATGAATCAAACACAATTCCAATTTTGCTCAAAACCCTAATCGAGCAAAAACGCATTCACGACGGACCAACAAAATCGGTCCGGCGTACACATGAAAAAGTCACTCAAAAAACCATTCACGACGGACCAACAAAATCGGTCCGGTGTACAAGTGAAAGTCTCGGTTTCAAGAAGAAATCATTCCGGCGAAAACACGTTCACGATGCACTAAAAGAAATCAGTCCGTCGTACATGCGAAATCAATTCTCAAAAAGCCGTTCACGATCGACCAAAGAAATTGGTCCGACGTACATGCAAAACTTCTTGGTTCCTTGGAAAATTGAGTCCGCTCGGAATCTCAAAAGCATGTCCACGATGCACCCAAAAACTTGGTCCGTCGTACATGGGAAAGTGCCAAAACATGTTTACGACAGACCAACAAAGTTTGTCCGTCGTAGATGGGAAACTTACTGTTTTCTTTAAGTTTGGTCCGGCGCCAAAGCGAAACTTACTGTTTCTTGTCAAATTGTCAAAACACATGAACAAACACATTTTGCAAATTCAATTCTAAGCCAATTTTTCAGCACATGATTTCACAATGTCTCAAAATATTTTCTGGAATTTTTCTAGAATTTTTCTGGTATTTTTAGTGCCTCTATTGATTTATTTGATTTTGTGGAATTAATTTTATTCGAAAATTGCTGGAATTTCAAAAATGCCTGTGGGCTCAATCCTCCTCTCTCCCCACGCCCAGCCCACCTCCTGGCGCCTGCGCTGGGCCTCCTCGCGTCTGGGCCAAGGCTGGCCGGCCGCAGCTCGCGTGTCGCGTCTGGGCAGCGGCGGCAGGCGCTCGTGCGCTGGGCGGCAGGCCATGCGCCCACCAGCGCCGCACTCGGGCCAGGCCACGCCCGCGCGCGATGACAGCCACCGATCGCCGATCGGACGGCCAGAAAACGGCCACGTCACCCCGTGTCCGTTTCGTGCACGGTAAGTGCTCGATAAAATGCCTACAAGACCCGTTTTTGCTCCAAACGCGCCCAAACATGATTTTTCTTGACCTAGCCGCCACCCTAACCTCATGTAGACCTCCCATGATCTCTCCCACGGATCTTCAACCTCCGGATCATCTCCAAAACTCCGAGATCCATCCAATGTCGCCCGAACGTTGCCCAACGCCGGCCGAACTTTGGAGCCGCGTCCCGGGCAGCTCGTCGACTCTTTTCGAGATCTGTCTTCGCCGTGGTGTGCCACAAGGTACCATCTGTTTGCTGTCCAAAATTCAGCCAATTTGGCCCACGGGATCAAAAGTTATGGCCGTTTCAATCTCGAATCTTGCCGAGGCCATAACTCCCTCAATTTTTTGAGTTTGACGGTGAAATATTTTGTGTAGACTCCTGGGGATGTCCTCTACAGGATGAACATCTTTCCCCAAGGTTTTGCCCTCTGGATTTGGCGCAGCAAATTAATTTCTCCGTTCAGACTGCGTTCCAGACAGCGGCAAACTTCCTCGCGCGTTCCCCGCTGTTCCAGAAGGTATTTCTTCGAGCCACCTGCGTCACGGTGTGCCTCTTGGTCCCATCTAGCTCTCGGTCAAATTTCGTTAAGTTCCGATCATTATTCTAGAAGTTATGGCTGTCAAAAGTTTTGATCCGAAACCTGTTAATCGCCAGTTTGTGATTAATCCGGAAGGGCGCCGCAAAATCTGCCTATACCGTTGAGTTTGTCTCACCGCGTTCTACGCAGTAGACATTCTCCCTTTGCCATCCCATCCTCCGGAATTTTTTTTATATATTTAGGCCACAGTTTGCCGTCGCCGCGCGTCGCCTTTTGACGCTGGCTATTTTGGTTCGCTCCGGCCATGTTGTCGCATCCGGAGGATCATCTTGTACTGTTTTGGTCCATCATTAATGTTCTTTTGGTCTCCGTTTGCCGAGAAGCCCGATTCCGGCCTAAACCCGTCGTCTTTCAACCTAACCCGTGCCGCCGGTTCGCGCACCGGTTAATCGTCCTTGGTAGCGTTCTACCACGGCCATGTCGTTGCACCGACGGTCGCTACTTCGCTTCATGAAGTCTCCTATCATTGCTTGACCTCCGCCGTTAACGTTCCTCCGTTACCTGCTGCCGTTAACGTTTCACCGTTAACGTTTTGTCGTTAACGCTCCGTCGTTAACGTTCCACCGTTAACGCTCCGTAGTTAACACTCCGTAGTTAACGTTTCACCGTTAACGCTCCGTCGTTAACGTTTCACCGTTAACGCTCCGCCGTTAACACTTCACCGTTAACGCTCCGTCGTTAACGTTTCGCCGTTAACGCTTCATCGTTAACGCTTGGCTCTCATCGCTTCGTTGTCATCGCATGCGTGCATTCATGCACAGATCCTAGTGCGATGCCTTCGTCTTCTCTATCATCATGACGTGAGCCTAGTCTCATCGTCATATCACCTTCAAAGCCGAATCAAAACCCTAACCTAAGACCGGTTCGATGGACTAAGTTCATCGTGAGCCGCGTTGTTATCTTTGCAATCTTTCCCGTTGTTTCAATCGTGGTAAGACACCTGTCTTGTCTTATCCCTGAAAACCTAATCTGCCATTAATCGAGAATTCCTTCGTGGACTTGGTCGATAGACCATTGGCCATCTGTCATACCCCCGTGCCCGATCTATCCGTCTCTCTTTTGTTTGACTGTGTCCATTCGGTCAACAAAAGTCAACCTCGAGAATCAGCTTAGTTCATTGTGAACTAACGTAATCCTTATGGACCCGATCTATAGATCGAGAGCTCATATGTCGCTATCTGCTCAATCAAGATAATAACTTCGGAAGAAATATTCTTCGGAATATTATTCTTTCTTTCCCAGTTATTAATCTTTCCCTTTTCGGTGTTTTTCCGAAAGCCCGTTCTCTTTTGTCAACTCTTCGATCTAATCCGTTCGAGTTCCCAAATCTCTCCCAAGCCGTTGTGCCCAATGCTGTTCGTTCTTAATTTGGAGTTTACTTGATTTGTCTTTTGAATTGGTTTGTATTTGCTTCTTCTTTAATCGTTAGACGCGTCGTCCGGAAATCGTTCGAACGAGCTGAGGATCGAGAAAGTGGAAGTTGAAGATCGAGGACCAAGGATCAAGGATAAAGAGTAAAAGACAGTAAAGTTTGCAAGGGCCAGGCAAGTTGTGCTTTGACCATGTTGATCCTATTTTGAAACCTATTTTGATTTAACCTATTGCATGCTAGTTTAATTGGAAAATACTTTATTTAAATACGGGGGATTAGATAAATACCAATTTGCTGTATGACACCTTGATTATTTAAATATGTGCCATGACCCTTGTCACCCTAGTTGTGGATTACTAGTTGGACATTATTAAATTGCCAACATGGGTTTTAGACCGTTGTAGTATATGGCTTAGACCTGCTACGTGCTTATGACATGATTTTGGACAATCAAATGTTAATATTGACTTAATGATATATTGAACCTGTTTTGGAAAGGTATCATGTGATGTTGATGGCACGTGGTGCATGGTAATCAACTGGGGTTTGATAAATAGTTTTTCGACCGGGGCATGTGGCAAGAATGATCAGTGGGCGGTTGTGGCCAGGGATGTTGATTTGGTTCTTCGGGTAGTCTTGCCCTGGTCATTCTAAGAACTTAACCTTGCAAGCCTTTGAACTGAGTCAAACGTACAACCACATGTCCGGAATGGGACGGACCTAGCTGATTAAGTTGCTAATAACTTACTTGTGGTACCTCGGGGTGTCAACTACACCGTTTGTGTAGCTTGAAGGGGGAGCGTACCAGGGCTGCGGCATGGTACCCATCCAACGGTATGTCGGTCCCATACTTCGCCTTTGCTAAGGGAAGGGATGGTGTAGGGCAAAAACCGGAGAGGTTCACTTGTGTAGTTAGAGGCTTCCGAAAGACATTGTTATGATCGCTCATTCGCATACTCTTGTATGGCGATTCACGGCTGACGTGGTGAGTGGATTGTATCTTGTGGGTAAAGTGTATAACCTCTGCAGAGTGTAAAACCTATTCGAATAGCCGAGTCCAGTGCTTGGACAATGCTCGGGGATTACAGTCAAGGGTTAGCTTTTCTCAAAATTGAACTTGGGTTTGGAGGCAGTTTGCCTGTGGAAAAGTGATAATTGGTTAAGGATGTGGAATGGTTTACTTTTGAAACAACTGTGAAATTATTACTATTATTATTTTTACCGCTTTACAATCTATTATGAATATTTGTGAATGCTGTTTATTGCAAAATAACCCCTTCAGCCTGTCATTTGGAATAAGCCATGCATATAGCTATTAGACTTGCATTCTGTGCATGACTTGCTGAGTGCTTTATGTACTCACCCCTTGCAAACAAACAATCACCAGTGAGCAAAAGTCTACATCGTCGAAGAAGAAGAAGTTTCGTGAGAAGGCGATTATCTAGGAGTCGAACCCTGTCAGTTGCCTGTGGCGTATTGATGGGATTCACCGATATTCTTCGTTCCGCTGCTGCTTATTTGGAGTTGAAGCCGTCAAGGCCTCACAAACGTAAGGTTGACCTTAAAGTCGTTCAATAGTTTATATTCTATATTTGTGTTATTTCTCTTTTCCGCTGTGTATGATTGTGATATTCATCTATGTTGAGACTGTGTGCACTAGCGTGATCCTGGACTAGTGCTGAATACACAGAGGGTCCGGATTTGCAAATTCGGGTCCCGACACCAGCCTCGAGCTCAGCAGTCTCAGCGGCCCGGCAGATCTCGGCCTCGAGGCTCAGTCCTCCTTCGCCTCGGCCCGATCCGGATGAGCATCCTGCAGATACTCATGCTAGGTGAGGATCGAAGAGAAGGGAGTTACGTGCTTGTGTCATTTCATTGGCCCCTTCGCCAAGGCCAAGCTGTGTGGAGGTATCTATGTCGATCCAACCCCATGAGAGTGATTGACTACGGGGCGAGGTTCGAGGCAAGGGCAAGGCTATAGTTGAGCACGAAAGAAGAATCCGCTTGACTTCCATCAAGGCAGTATGTGGACCGCCGGTTACGAACCGGTTTGATCGAACTACTATGAGGCGGTCCTCTACCCACTTGAGCACCCAGTGGTCGATGAAGACCATCGACCGGGAGTATATGGCAGCGGTGAGCATCCGATCTTCGCTCGAGTTCTTGAGATTTGTGAGTCGTGCATGAGGTGAAAGACATCATGTCTTTCAAGTGTGATTGGAACAACGAGATAATCATGCAGTTCTACGCCACCTTGTATTATGACAAGACTGAGGATGCCATTTGGTGGATGACAGATAGGGTGTGGTACAAGGCCAACAAGAAGAGATTTGCTAGAGTCCTCTGCCTTCGGTACAATGACAGTCCTAAGCTTCATGACAAGAAGGTGTTGACTCCCGAGCAGATGGAGTCCTTGTACGATACATCGAAGAGCTTCACAAAGAGGGACCATCAAGGGTCTAAAGGATGTGCTGCCGTGCTCAACGAGGATCTTTGAGGGTCACTCTTTGGCCCAAGGAGGGAGATGCTTACGCCATCGGTTCCTATGGGACGGAACTCGCTATATCACCTGGTTGGCGTACTCATCCGTTTGACATTGCTGATTTCATTTGGGAGACGATGAGGCGACGCCGCAGAGCAACATGGCCAGCTGCAGTTATGCTCCTTTTGTGATGGCCTTGATCACATCTATCAGCGGACTCAAGTTTGTCAGGGACGAGGAGCACCTTTCATACAAGGTTCGTCCTCCGTCTGCTCCAGCTGTTCCCGCTGCCCCTGGTCCTACTCCTCCTAGGACTCGACGCGGTCGTGCCTCGAGTTCTACGTCTGCTCCGGCTCCTACTGTGCCTTCGGGTACCCCTTCTGAGCAACTGAGGTTTCGAGTAGCGTGCTTCAGAGGATGTTGAAGCATGTTTTCTGTCTGTGCCGCGACATCTCCACCAGGCAGAAGGAGATGAGCAGGCAGATAAAGAAGAATGGTCAGGACATCCGCAGCATCCGCCGCCACAATGGCGAGGCAGTCTCTCCCAGCGACTCCTCCGGGTCTTCCGAGGAGAGTAGCGATGCCACTACCGCAGATCAGCTTTTTGGCATCACCTCTTCTGCTGCTTCTCCTCCTCCTGTTGATGATCCTGACAGCGAGTATTCCGCGTCCGACGACGAAGGCGACGACGAGTGATCTCCCGTGTCCTCCATTCCTTTTGGTGTCTTGATGCCAAAGGGGGTGATACCTTTAGAGTCGTTTCCTTAGTTGTCCCTTTTGTTTGTGCTGTCGCTCGTGGACTTGTTTTGGGTTGTTTTTCATTATTGTGTTATGCTGTCGTAAACTCTGTTATTTGTTCTCTCTCCATGTAATGACATTATTGCTTATTTTATGCATGGATTGCTTTCAGTTACTTGTGATGTATTCTCTGTTGCAAATGTTTGAGGGGGAGCTCTCGGTTATTTCTCGTTAAATATGTGCATTTGATTCCACTCAATACTTCTAATGCACACATTTAGGGGGAGCTCCACCTTTCATTTGAATTGCTAAAGTCAATTTCATATCCTTTTATTTGCTGTTAATTGTGTTGTCATCAATTCACCAAAAAGGGGGAGATTGAAAGTGCATCTAGGCCCCTCATTTTATTTTGGTGATTAATGATGACACAATTAAAGTGATCTAATGCTTCAACCAAGATTAATGCAGCTATCGAGATCACTTCTAGCTTGGAACAAGATTGAACACTCCTAAGTGCGTCAAATTTCGACAAAACAGCATCAAGACGAAGACTTGTAATTTTTATATTGCTTTGAGTCTTAAGGATAGCCGTACTATTAAGAGGATGCGACGGAAAATCAATTTTAGGATGTGCATGTGCTCAACATCAAAATTTGCATTCAAACTAGCACTCAAACACTTGCATTTTCCAAAAACTGGATTTCAAACCGAGCCAGTTAACTCGGAGAGTCCGGACACTAAGTCCGGGGTATCCGGACTCAGTCCGGAGTATCCGGACATTTGGTCCGGAGTCTCCGGGTTAACCCTCTCGGGCAAATCGAATTTCAGATAGTCCGGAGTGTCCGGACATTTTGTCCGGAGAGTCCGGACAACCCGGAGTCTCCGGGTTCATTGTCCGGAGTCTCCGGACAGTTCAAAAAGGGGACAAACGGCTAGTTTTCAAAAAGACTATTTAAAGCCTCCACTCCCCTCCAACGGCTAGAATCTCTATTGAGCTCATTCATAGCAGCATTCAAGCCATTCCTAACCTCTTCCAAGCATTCAATAGAGCTCATACTTCCTCCCACCATTAGATTTGGTTGTTGATCCATTTTGGTGAGGAGAGGAAGAAGCAAAGTGCTAGGTGCATTCATTTCTAGTTGTTGAGCACTAGTTCATCCTCCAAGCGATTCTTCGGGGCATTTTTACTCTTGGAGGTTGAAGGTCTCCTAGACGGCTAGGAGTCACCGGGAGCTACCAACGCGTGTGGTGAGCCCCGGTCGTTTGTGAAGGCGAGTCTCGCCTCCGAAAGGAAAGAGACAAGAAGTGAAGCCGGCGAGTGCATTTGTGCAACACCGGGAGGAAAGCGGGTTGAAAGAGACCCCGGCTCAAGTGCGACCGAGCCACCTCAACGGAGACGTAGGGTTCCCTTCAAGAACCCGAACTTCGGTGAAAATTCGTGTCTCTCTTATTCTCTTTTACTTCCTAGTCTTGCTTATTTGGATTTGAATTTGTAAAGTTAGATCTAGCTCTTTGCTTAGCTTTAATTCAAATCCTTACTAGCAATTGTTCTAGGTTGTTCTTGCTATCTATTTCTAGTGGTTTATTGTGCTTACTAGAGTAGTCTTATTTGCGTTCCCGAGCCAGCTAACCCGGAGAGTCCGGACACAAGACCGGACACTCCGGACAAGCCGGAGTATCCGGATCAAAACCCAGAGACTCCGGGTTGACCAGCTCGGCCTGCTTTAATTCCGCTGCGATTTTTTTTAATCCGCCTATTCACCCCCCCTCTAGGCGACATCGTTGGTCCTTTCACATACCTTCCAGACTGATATGAGAGTGCTAGAACTGGGAGTATATGATGCAATTCTTGGGATAGATTGGCTTCAATTGTACAGTCCTATGACTTATCACTGGAAAAATAGAACTCTGAAATTTTTGGACAAGGATTGCAAGGTGAAGCTACAAGGGTTATGTAACAAACAGGAGGAAATGATACCTGAGATACATTTGGAACAGCTGCACAAATGGAGAAATGGTAATGAAGTATGGGCGATGGCTTTAGTGAAGAATACTGTAGCCATTCCAGCAACGGAGAGCATTCCTGCAAAGATACAACAAGTCATTGATTAATTTGAAGGGGTATTTGCAGAGTCACATACATTACCACCGTTGCGTGCATATGATCATACAATTCCTTTAATTCCAACAGCCATTCCCATGAACAGCAGACCATACCGATATTCACCTATGCATAAAGATGAAATCGAAAGACAGGTGGCTGAAATGTTAAGAGATGGTTTAATACAACCGAGCATGAGCCCTTTCGCCTCTCCGGTATTGCTAGTCCAAAAGAAATATGGAAGTTGGAGATTTTGTGTAGACTATAGGAAACTAAATAGTCTTATAATCAAAAACAAATTTCCTATGCCGGTAGTAGATGAACTACTGGATGAATTAGCTGGCACCAAATATTTCTCTAAATTAGATCTGAGATCCGGTTACCACCAGATTCGCATGGCTGAAAAGGATATAGAAAAGACAGCTTTCAAGACACATCATGGACATTTTCAATTTTGTATTATGCCCTTCGGGTGGACAAATGCACCGGCAACTTTCCAATGTCTCATGAATTCAATCCTTGCTCCTTATTTTCGCAAATTCGTGCTCATCTTTATTGATGATATTTTAGTATACAGTCCCAGTCTAGAGACACATGTGCAACACTTGACAATGGTAAACAAGCATCTCTTATTTGGGACATATCATATTGGACAAGGGAGTGGCCACTAATCCAGAGAAGACTCAAGTGATGGTAAATTGGCCTCAGCCCACCACTGTGAACGAATTGAGAGGCTTCTTAGGTCTAACAGGGTATTACCAAAAATTTGTGAAAAATTATGGGGTTATTTCTCGTCCACTGACCAATTTATTGAAGAAGGAAGCATTCCATTGGGATCAGGAAGCCTCCACAACTTTTGAACGTTTGAAGCAGGCAATGACACAAACACCGGTCTTGGCACTGGGAGATTTTCACAAGACCTTTGTCATTGAAACAGATGCATGTGATGTGGGCATTGGAGTAGTCTTAATGCAGAATAGGCATCCAATCGCGTTTCTAAGTAAAGCCTTGAGCCCTCAACATCAGAAATTAGCTATACATGAGAAGGAATTCCTTGCAGTCATAATGGCGGTAGAGCGTTGGAGACCTTATTTGCAACGGGGAGAATTTCTCATCAATACCGATCACCGCAGCCTCTGTTATTTAGGAGACCAGCAATTGATTTTGGAGCTTCAATGCAAGGCAATGACTAAATTGATGGGGCTTCGTTTTCGTATTCAATACAAAAAAGGGTCAACAAATCGAGCAGCTGATGCATTGTCACGGGTAGGGCACTTAATGGTAATACAAGCAGTATCGGGTAGTCAACCTTTGTGGATTCAAGAGGTGATAAATTCATATGTGACTGATCTTAGAGCTCAACGGCTGTTGGCATCGCTAGCCATTCAGAGCCCAGATGAATGTGGGTTTGAACTGTGTCAAGGGTTAATTAAACAACAAGGGCGTATTTGGGTGGGTGAAAATTTGGCACTATAGACAAAAATCATCAATGCTTTTCATGCTAGTGCAATAGGAGGTCATTCAGGGGTTTCGGCAACTTATCACCGCATCAAGAAACTGTTTGCCTGGACTGGATTAAAAGCTGATGTCATGAATGTTGTGAAGCAATGCAATATCTGTCAGCAAGCCAAGCATGAACATCACCGTGTGCCTGGGTTGTTACAACCGTTATTGATTCCTGAAAGAGCATGGCATGATATCACCATGGATTTCATTGAAGGCTTGCCTCGTTCTGAAGGGTGCAACACTATCCTAGTGGTGGTGGATAGATTCTCTAAATATGCTCATTTCATGGCACTGAAACATCCTTTCACAGCACCACAAGTGGCCAAGCTGTTCCTGGACAATGTGGTCAAACTCCATGGCATGCCTCGCTCTATTGTATCAGATCGTGACAAGATTTTTACCAGCCTATTCTGGAAAGAATTATTTGCAGCTATGCATACTAACTTGATGTATAGCATGGCATATCATCCGCAAACAGATAGGCAAAGTGAGAGGGTCAATCAATGTCTTGAGATGTATTTGCGCTGTGCAGTTCATGCCTCTCCAACCAAGTGGCGTAGTTGGCTTCCAATGGCTGAATTTTGGTACAATACTTGTCATCATACCTCTTTAGGGTGTTCTCCATTCAAAGCCATGTATGGGTCAGAACCACATTATGGAGTAATGCCAAATTTTGGTCAGGCAACAAATCAATCAGTGGAAGAGATGCTGCAGGAAAGAACATCTCACATTGCACTACTGAAACATCATCTGGAAGTGGCCCAAAATAGAATGAAGATGAAAGCTGATAAGATATGTATTGACCGACAATTTCAACAGGGCGAGCAAGTGTATATAAAATTACAACCTTATGCACAATCTTCATTGGTCAATCGACCTTTTCCCAAACTTGCATTCAAATATGTTGGCTCTTATCGGGTGCTGGACAGAATTGGGAATGCAGCATACAAATTAGAATTGCCTCAAGGAAATCAAATTCATCTGGTTTTTCATGTCTCTCAACCTAAGTCCTTTGTCCCGGACTACACACCAGTCTTTTCTAATCCTCCGTCCATTGTTGATTTGAATATGGAGTCAGTTTTTCTTGAAGCAATCCTAGATCGGCTTTGGTGAAAAAGGGAAATTCGGCAACTCCATAGGTACTGATCAAGTGGTTGCGGATCCCCGCTAAAATGGCTACTTGGGAGGACTTTCATGTGGTGAAAGCGAGTTTTCCTACTGCTAGTGCTTTGGGACAAGCAGAGCCTGCAGGGGAGGGTCATGTGATGACTGATGAGCGCTAGTTACGGGAAGCATATCCAAGACGCTGAGGCGGAAGTGGCGGGAAGGGCAAGGGCGTCTTCAAGAGTGAAAGCCAGAAGACTCCAACGGAGGGGTGTAATACTGACAAGTAGGCCCTAGTGCGTGTGTGATTATAAGAACGATGTGTGTATGAGTTGGAAGCAACGAGAAAAGATGGCGTGATCATTCTGTTCTTCTTTTGCTTTCCCCTCTCAGCTCTCCTAAACTGTGATTTGTAATTTTGGTGATTGATCTAGAATTCAATCCTTCTCACACTGGTAGAGTCTTCTCTATCGATCAAGAGATATTATAGAGTTAGGTTGAGTTTGCCTGTAGCATGCTTATTCTGGAAGACTAAGATCCAATCCTAGAAGTGTGAAGGAGACCTGTTTAATTTGATTTGATTAAACTGATATAAAACTCAAATTTTTTTAAATAATACATTTTTAATAGCAATTGTGATATTAATACGTGGGTAAAAAAATTGCAAAAATAATACAGAGTCTCCAAATGGTACGGCGAAGTACCTTATTTCGTCGAACGATACGGCGACAAAGTGGTAGTCGCCATATCGTGGGGCGACTACTCCCTAATCCAGTCGTTAACAGTCGGCCGTCAGTGACAACGGTATTAGGCTGTCATCGCCATATAGTATGGCGGCTACAGATAACCGCCATACGGTACGACGACTAAAGTTAATCGCCATACGGTATGGCGAGAACTACCAAATTTCCTGTATTATGAAGAAACTATAGTGCTATTGCTCGAAAAATGATGATTTAATATCACTTGTTTGTATGGGTCTTAGATGTCCCATTTTTGGAAAAACATGTAGGAATGATATCAGTTGAATAAACCAAATAACTATAAGAAGCCTCCCTTGCATGAAACGCTTAAGCCTTTTCGGTAGCCCGTAAAATATCATGTTTGAATGTATTTTTTTGGAAGAATGGAGTATATTTGCTCTTTGATATATGGACTACCATATTCTGAAAAAATATTTTATTTGCACTTTGCGTTGCATCTAAATTCTACTAGTGCAATAACCATAACTATTATAGTTGACAACAAACGATAACACTCAAGCCTTTTCGGCAGCCCGTAAAATATCATATCTGAATGTAATTTCTTAGAATAATGGAGCAGATTTGCTCTTTGATATATGGACTACTATATTCTAGAAAAATATTTTATTTGCACCTTGCGTTGCATCTAAATTCTACTAGTGCAATAACCCTAACTATTATAGTCGACAACAAACGATAACGCTTAAGCCTTTTTAGCAGCCCGTAAAATATCATATCTGAATATAATTTTTTGGAAGAATGCAGTAGATTTGCTCTTTGATATATGGAGTACCATATTCTGGAAAAAATATTTTATTTGCACCTTGCGTTGCATCTAAATTCTACTAGTGCAATAACCCTAACTATTATAGTCAACAACAAACGATAACGCTTAAGCCTTTTCGGCAGCCCGTAAAATATCATATCTGAATGTAATTTTTTTGGAAGAATGGAGCAGATTTGCTCTTTGATATATGGACTACCACATTCTGTAAAAATATTTTATTTGCACCTTGCATTGCATCTAAATTCTACTAGTGCAATAACCCTAACTATTATAGTCGACAACAAACGATAATGCTTAAGCCTTTTCGGCAGCCCCTAAAATATCATATCTGAATGTAATTTTTTGGAAGAATGGAGCATATTTGCTCTTTGATATATGGACTACCATATTCCAGAAAAATATTTTTTTTTGCACCATGCGTTGCATCTAAATTCTACTAGTGCAATAACCCTAACTATTGTAGTTTCTTTATTGCAAAACGAGGGTGGGAGAGGGAGATTAGAGAGAGGGTGATTAACAAATCAGATGTTACTGTGAAAAATAAGATAGGCCACACTCTATTACTGCTTAAAACTAAAAGAGTACCACAAACATGGAAAATAACAGTTACAACTAGATGTCTACTGGGTGCATCAAGGCCACTTCCCCTTCGCCCATGCCTCTAGTGGGGCTTCTCAATCTAGAACTAGTAACAAGGGTCCTTAATCTTTTGTTCTTCAGTCCAAAATTTCTTCTCATCACAAGGGATAATTAACTTGATCATCAACACCAAAACCCATAAAAATCATCACTCAAAAATTAGGGGGCATAGATGCTTTCAATCATATATAGCCAGATTAAATCACCTAGAAGACTATTTAAACGGCCAATAACCTTGTTTGATCAGTTACCGATGTTCAACTAGCTATCAGCTTAAACCAGGCATCTCATGATACTCCTAAGCAAAACAATCTTTATAACTCTTTAACAAGCTGACCAATTGAAAGACCGAGATGGCGATCAGAGGGGAAGGGGGGTGAATGATCCCAAATAAAATTTCCCCCACTCAAAGTACTCAAGACAATCCCGCAAAGAAACTCGGTGCTCCTCAAAATCGCAAAACCCGCAAAATCGGGAACGACTGGACAACTATGTGTATCCCTAGCTTACATGGATGAGAACCATGAATCATGTGTGGGATTTTTAAATCACAATCCTAGTTATCAAGTGTCCAAAGCAAAGAGGTATCAATTCAAATACATCTTTTCTAAAAGAGAACAAGCCAAAACACAAAAGCCTCTTTTAGAAAAGCAAAAGCAGATTGTTCAGGAATTGTCCTCACTTAGAGCAGGTGGATGGTGAACCTCTGTTCCTCCAAACTTTTAGGGAATTTTTCACCCTGTGAGAAGATGAGTCTTGAAGCACTCCACCAAAAATCACCACCCTTGGATGAGTCCCAAACCTTAGGGCACTCCACCAAGGGCTAGGATTAACCCACTCATTTCACCCCACACATGGGTTTTAAACAAAACCCGGTCAACCCGATGCAACGGGCCTTCATCCGCCGGACTTGACCGCTCAGTTTCTGCCTCTTCGAGCCACCAACCCGAACCGGAAACCTTGAGCCACCTCAAGTCCATTTCCATGACGTCCAAGTGATCCTGGTTTGAGCCCAACCATCTCGTCGGCATCCTCGACCACTCCGGACCTCGGTTCTCCCAACCTAGTCCCGGTACTCACCAACGACCATAGCTGCCTCAGGAACCTGTACCACAAGGACCAAACCATTTTGCACATACCACAATACATTTACCTTTTTCTTCCTGCATGTTAGTCCACAATTATCATAAATTCAAACATGTAATGCCAAGTCAAATCAAACTCAAACCTGAGCACACCTTGCTCAAATAAAGTCAAATACTTATCACAAACATGGATGGACCTCTACATGGTCCTTCAATCTCCCCCTTGATGAGTATATTGACAAACCACACAAAAGGCATAAATTTGAGTTTGAAAATGAAGGAATAAAAGCAATTTGATTGCAAAATCATATTTGGTCCAATTGAAAGAGAAAGAAAGATCATGACCAAATAGATGAAAAGATTTTCGGAGCTCAACACAAGAAAGAACAATTTTTCGACAAGAGCTCAAAAACCAAGAAATCCTCGAAGAAGCTCATGATCCAAATGCAAGGACAATTGTTCAACATGATCATGAGAAAGCATTTTTTTAATTTTCTAAAATGCCTTTTCTACGTCCCCCCTGGCAATATCGTCATCAAGAGAACAATTTTTGCATGAAATGCAACCTAGAAGAGCTTTGAGGATTATGCAAGTGACCACTTAGACAAAGTATGACACCAAGCTACTCAAATTCAGATTATGTCATCCTAAGTCATATCCAATGGCATATTTTAATTTTTGCTAACTAGCTTAAAAGAAGTTATATTACTTTGGCATGATTTCAACAATAGCAACACTTAGCATAACTTCAAGACTAGAAGCAAAACCAACCAAACGAGCAAATGGATATACTAGAGTTCAACCTAGTCAACACTTTGGGAAATTACAAGTCCATAAGAGAAGCCTCATGCTCAATCATCTCTTTAAATGCAAATTTTTAGATTAAAGCTCATAAAGTGGTATGAGAGAGTTAGTCTTAGTGAAGCACATCCTCAACTAGGAGCCATCGACAAAGGCCTCCTAAGCTTCACTCTCCTCCACAAACCTTTCAGGGTTTAGAGAGTTTATCATAGAGAAACACAACCTCGACTAGGAGCCATCGACATAGGTCTCCTAGGCATCACTCTCTTCCTCTAGTTCTTTTTGCATTTTTCGGTGTATTGACTCAAGCCATTAGCAACCATCTCAAGCAAGAAGCTTAAAAGAGTGGTTTTGGTCATACACACTTCATTCCAAGTTCATCCCAAGTGCAATGGGAAGCAGTCTCGTGAATGAAGAGTGTTGAGTTCAATTTTAGCACAAAAAGAGTCAATTTATTTTTTCAGCACTTAGATTCATGAGCATTGTTGAGGATTCTAGAATGAAACAGTGTAGCTAACCCAAGTTGCTCTAAGGACTCTAGTAGAAACCCACTATTTCAATAAGCATGACATAAGTATCTAGTGAAGAAGTATAGCAAGTAAAAGCCAAGTTTCATCAATTTTTCAGAAAACTCAATTTTAAAATGTTGGCTAGTTTCACATGATATACCAAATTGGATATGACCTAGATTAGCAAATTTCTTCGGAAAAGTAACTAGGTGCAACATATCTCAATTTTATCAATTGCATAATAGACAAAGCTCGTAAATGGAAAACAAGTCTATATGCAATGCAAGAGAATCAATTCCAAGCTCCCCCTCAACAAGTGAGTCGATTAAGCACAAAATCTGATTCAAGTTGAGTTATTAGCAATTTTAGATTCAAAAAGATGAATTGAACTCAACTGAAACCAGAAAGACAGAAATGAGGAGAAGGAATCAAGAAACTGACAAATGGGTAGTCTAGGAGCATAGATAACATGAAGAGAAACACTAACACTCAGACTCGCTCTCACCTTCCCCATATGACTTATATAGGAAAGCTACCCAGGGAGCCCAACACCTGCTAGACCTAAAAGACTGTGAGTGAGCTCAACCGA
This sequence comes from Rhipidocladum racemiflorum, assembly GCA_036346355.1. NCBI lineage: Eukaryota > Viridiplantae > Streptophyta > Magnoliopsida > Poales > Poaceae > Rhipidocladum > Rhipidocladum racemiflorum. Next base: position 32,209,299 of record CM070589.1, on the reverse strand, counting down.
GAAGAAGAGAGAAATAGCACCCTAAAGCATAAGGTGAGAGGTCCATGCCGAGGCATGCCAGAAGTCTAGGTGAAGTGGACTCAACCAAATGAAAACCATCCCAAAGATACCCAGAAAGAGGAAATGCTGAATATATACATATAAACAAATAATACAAACCAGCTCCCCCTCAAGATATTCCACAGGGGCTCATAATCCCAAGCTCTCCTCTCAGGGCAACAAACCTGGAGCTATCCAAAGGCTTGGTGAAAATGTCAGCCAACTGGTGGTCATTCTCCACAAACTGGAGCACTATGTCACCCTTCTCCACATGGTCTCTAAGGAAGTGATAGCGAATGTTAATGTGCTTGGTCCGAGAGTGCTACACTAGGTTCTTAGCAATGTGAATGGCAGATGTGTTATCACAGAAAAGTGTAACACAATCTGCTAGTAACCCAAAGTCCTGCAAGGTCGATCTCATCCAGAGAACCTGGCTATAGCCACTGGCTGCAGCAACATACCCGGCCTCAGCGGTGGACTGTGCAACACCAAACTGCTTCCTAGACGATCAAGAAACAAGAGAAGTGCCAATGAATTGGCAAGTGCCAGAAGTGCTCTTCCTATCTATCCTACAGCCGGCAAAGTCTGCATCGGAGAAGGCTCTTAGAGATAGACAGGAGGAAGAAGAGTATCAGATACCATAGTCAATGGTAGCTCGAAGGTACCTGAAGATGCGCTTCACTGCCTGACGGTGAGAGACGCGGGGAGAAGACTGAAACCGAGCACAAAGACATACAGAAAAATGTATGTCAGGTCTCGAGGCAGTGTGTTACAACAGGGAGCCGATCATGCTCCGAAACTCCTTCTGATCAACTGGCTCACCATCCTCACCAGGCTCGAGGACAGCAGTGGTGGCCATAGGAGTCATGACTGGCTTTCCATCAGACATGTCAAAGCGCTTCAGGAGGTCTTGAGTATACTTGCCTTGATGCAAGAATGTACCCTCCTGAGTCTGCTTAATCTGGAAGCCAAGGAAGTAGCTCAACTCGCCCATCATGCTCATCTCAAACTCAGTACTCATCACATCTGAGAACTGAGTAACGAGCGAATGCGAGGAACCACCGAAAATGATGTCGTCAATATAGATTTGGACTAGGAGAAAGTCCGAATCAGAATGTCTGATGAACAGAGTCTTGTCCACTTGACCCATATGAAAACCATGACTCAAGAGGTAGGACTTAAGCCTCTCATACCAAGCTTGTGGAGCTTGCTTAAGTCCATACAAAGCTTTGGAACTTGAAGACATGGTTTGGGTACTTGGGGTACTCAAATCCTGGAGGCTGTCTGACATACACTTCTTCCTCAATGAAGCCATTGAGGAATGCACTCTTGACATCCATTTGAAAAAGCTTGAAGCCCTTGGATGCCGCGAATGCGAGCAGGATCCGGATGGCCTCTAGTCTGGCTACAGGGGCAAAAGTCTCATCGAAGTCGAGACCCTCGACCTGAGAGAAACCCTGAGCGACTAGCCTAGCCTTGTTTCGAACTACAACCCCATCCTCACTCTGCTTGTTTTTGAACAACCATTTGGTCCCGATGATGTTGTGACCAGAAGGGGGCTCGACAAGCTTTCAAACTTTGTTCCTCTCGAAGTTTTCAAGCTCCTCATGCATGGCATTAATCCATGACTCATTAGATAATGCATGAGAAACATTCTTCGGCTCGAAAGAGGCAACAAAGGCAGAGTGGAGGCAGAAAGTGGACAGAGTTGACTTAGAGTGAGTGACTCGCTCAAACAGATCTCCAATGATCTGGTCAGGTGGATGAGCCTGTTGAATGTGGCGGGGAGGTCTAGAAGCAGAAGTGACCTCTACTCCTCTTGTGGGAGAGGTAGGAACAGAGCCACTAGCTGCTGAAGAGTCTGAGGGTAAGGGCTGATCTCCCTGAGGTGCAGATATGGAAATGGGAGGCACCTCGGAAGCAGGACTGGTGACTGGATCAGGCAAGGTGCGTTCATCTCCGTCATCAACTTCCTCTGAGAAGATAGACTGAGAAAGAGGAGAAGAGCCTGAAATGTCTGGTCTAGCACCGGGACTAGCCTCATCAAAGGTCACCTCACAGGTCTCTATGATCCTACCCAAGTCTACAGCCCAAATCTTGTAGCTACAGGTAGAAGTCGAGTAACCTAGAAAGATCCCATCAGCAGAGCATGACTCGAACTTATCTAGGTTCCCAGACTTCAAGAAGAAGCACTTGCAACCAAAGACACGAAAATGAGATACACTAGGCTTTCGCCCGTATCTCAACTCATAAGAAGTGCAAGGCAAGTGAGCCCTAAGAAAAACTCTGTTAGCAACATGGCATGCCGTAGCTACAGCCTCAGCCCAAAACTTCCTAGGAGTACTGTACTCATCTAGCATCGTCCTGGCCATCTCAACCAGGGTCCTGTTCTTCCTTTCCACTATGCCATTTTGCTGAGGGACGTATGGAGAGGAGAACTGATGCTCTAAGCCTAACTCCGTGCCATTGTCACTGCGGATCGCTCGTAAGGCACCTGGGAGCTCAACGGACAACCTACGGACCAAACCCCTAAAATGAGAAAATGACTCATCCTTCGAGGCCATGAAAAACACCCAAAAGTACCTCGAAAAATCATCGACAATGACAAGAATATACTACTTCCCACCTGCTGACTACACTCGAGCTGGACCAACAGTGTCATGTGTAGCAGTTATCCTGGTGCATCAGTCATCACTCGGGTGACTGGAGGATGGGAGGCAGCAACCATCTTGCCATGTCGGCAAGGAGAACATACAACATCTTTGACCATCTTGAGTTTATGTCGGGACCCGAATTTGCAAATCCGGACCCTCTGTGTATTCAGCACTAGTCCAGAATCACGCTAGTGCACACAGTCTCAACATTGGTAAATATCACAATCATACACATCGATAATAATAAAGTACTTTAATTATGATAACCAAACTGGTTGCTCGACCTTATGGTCAAGTTACAAGAGTACGCTTCGCAGGGCTAAGACTTATTCAAATAAAATCTGCAGCGGAATATATAAGAAAACGCGTGGCGCCAACCAATATGCCACAGGCAACTGAGTGGACTCGATCCCTAGTTAGACGGCTCCTCTTGAAACTCCTCCTCCAAAGCTGGTGTAGACTCTTCTTCAACTGATGTTGTATTGCGGCAAGGGTGAGTACTTGGTACTCAGCAAGTCATGCACGGAATGCAAACTAATATACTACATGCATGGCTTAATACAAAGGAATAACTCTAGGTATAATTGCAGTAAACAGCATTTGACAAGTATCATAAGTAGATTCGAAAGCAGTAAAAACAAATATAATATCAATAACTTTTCCAGGAGTTAAATAAACATCTTTCCCATTCCTAGTCCACATTCCCATTATCATCATCTATTAACCAAACCAAACCTTCCAAGTCCAAGTTGTTTTCACGAAAGTCTAACCCTTGACTGTAATCCCCGAGCAATGTCCAATACCGTGGACACGGCTATTCAAATAGATTTTACATTGTGCAGAGGTTATGCACTTTACCCACAAGATACAGCCAAACACCACAAAGGCGAGTGATCGTAACAAAGCCTTTCGGAAACGGCTAACTACGCAAGTGAACCTTTCCGGTTTTTGCCATACACCATCCCTTCCCTTAACAAAGGCGAAGTATGGGACCGACATACCGTTGGACGGGTACCATGCCATCGCCTTTGATGCGCTCCCCTTTCAAGCTACACAAAGGGTGTAGTTGACACCCGAGGTATCACATGCAAGTTATTAGTAACTTACTCAACTAGGTTCGTCCCATTACGGACATGTGGTTGCACGATTAAATCAGTTCAAAGGCTTGCAAGGTTAAGTCCTTATGTTGACCAGGGCAAGACTACCCAAAGAACCAAACCATCGCTCCCGATGCCACAACTGGCCCACCCGATCATTCTTGCCACATGCCCCGGTCCAAATCTATTTATCAAACCCCCAGTTGATTACCATGCACCACGTGCCATCAACATCACAACACATGATACCTTTCCAAAATAGGTTCAATATATCATTAAGTCAATATTAACATTTGATTGTCCAAAATCATGTCATGAGCACATGGCAGGTCTAAGCAATATACTACAACGATCTAAATCCCCATGTTGGCAATTTAATAATGTCCAACTATTTAATCCTCAACTAGGGTGATAAGGGGTTCATGGCATTCAATTTTCTATGTCAAGGTGGCATACAACAATTAGGTAATTAACTAGTCTCCCAAAATTAATTAAAGCATTTTATAGTTCAAATAGCATGCAATAATTTAAATCAAGTTAATTTCAAAATGGGATCAACATGGTCAAAGCACAACTTGCCTTCAAAAAGCACTTGATCTTGGTCCTGAGCTGGCTCCTGGGTCAACACTTCACCTTCGAAGCCTTCGGGCACTTCAACGTCTACTCGTAACGCGTGCAAATAGCAATAAATGAATAAAACAGTAGATAAAAAGTGTCCAAAAATCTAAATGAAGTCCATAAACATAGAGAGCATAATTTTATGAATTTTTAGGAATTTGTATCGGCGAAATCGGAGTTAAAACGCAAAAGTTATAAGCGTTTAAAGTTTAAATAATCAATTAAATAATATTACAGAGAAAAACTTTGGTCTAAAAATTAAATAAAATTCACCATTAGGTAAATCTCAATTTTATACAAATTTAGAAATTTGAATCACTCAAATTGGAGTTAAATTGCCAAAGTTATAAGCGTTTGAAGTTTGAATCTAAATTTGAAATCAATAAACCGAATTAAATAAATAATTTATTTTTCGGAAAAAGATTTATTGCGTCAGCATGACACGTGGACCAATCAGAGGCCGCCACGTCGCCTCGGGTCCATGGACCCGGCGCACGGTTTGGCTCGGTCCACCGTGGACCCGGTCCACCGTGGACCCGGTCCACGGCGCATGTGTCCCTCTGACAGGTGGGCCCTTCGGATGACGTCAGCAGTGACGTCATCACGCACGGCTGAGAACAGTTGATAGCTGGGCCCCACCGTGACGTCAGCATGACGTCATGGTGCGCTTGGTCGGGGCCGACAGCGGGCCCACGCCGACGCCACGTGGCGTCGGCACGGTGACCGGGCGGCGACCGCGCTGATCGCGACGGTCAGGCTTCCGCCCACGTGGCTAGATCTCGGCCGTTGATTTGAAAATCAACGGCCCAGATCGGATCTGGTTCAACGTGTTAGGAAAACTACTCGGCTGATATGGACCGTTCGATCTTGATCGGACAGTCAAGATCCAATCTAGAGTTACAACGTGGCTAACCCTAGCCGTTTGATCTAGATCTAACGGCTGACATCTATCCAAGCACGGTGTGGTTCTAGCTACGTGGCACGATCTGGACCGTTGGATCTAGATGCAACGGTTGGAAATAGATCTAAAAATTACAACGTGGGATTTTACCGTGGTGACGTGGACGAATCTGGGCCCTCGGATCTTGATCGAACGGCTGATGGAGTTCGCGAGGCGGCGATGGCGCGCGGCGGAGCAGAGGTCACCGGAGACGAAGACGACGACACGCTCGACGGCGTTTGGGCGCGATTCCGGCGAAGTGAAAGGTCCCCCCCCCGACGCTGCTGGTCCTTGCGGTTCCGGATCTGGGCTCAACGGCGGCGGAGAACGGCGGACGGCGGCGGAGGACGGCGGACGGCGGTGGAATCGGCGAATAACCGCGGCGGAGACCTAGCGCAACTACGGCGAGCTCTAGCGGGCGAACGGCGGCGGCTCAGGTGACGTGGGCTAGGGCTACGGGTGCGCATGGAAGTCGGCAACACGATGGCGGCGGCAGCGCATTAAATAGGCCCCTCGGCGTCCGTGAAAACCGCGGAAACCGAGGCCCACACGGCTGCGGCGGCGGAATCCGAATTGGATTCGGATTGGGTGACGTGGCTCAACGTGGGCCGTTGGATCAAGATCCAACGGTCTCGCGTGTTAGGGTTCGGCGACTGGGTTCGACCGGAACGGCTGGCTCGGGTCGGACTCGAGTCTGACTCGAACTCGGGTCCGGTCGGATGAACAGTGAAACCGATTAGGTTTTCCAGCGATTAAATAATCCAATTAATTCCCAGAAATTCATTTAATTCATTAAAAATAGCAAAACACTTAGAAAAATTCCAAAAAAATTCTAGAAAATATTTTGGAACATTTTGGACTGAAGTAAAATATTTCCAACAAAATTTTATTTGCAAAATTAAATTCTTTAATTATTTCCAAAGGGAATAAATTCAAATAAATTCCAAATAAATTCCAGAAATTTTCAAAAATTCACCAAAGTGCCAAATCTTATTTGAATTCATGAAAAGCAAAAATTTGGGGTGTTACAGTTTAGGCAGGCCACGAATGAGATCATGGCCGCTAACTCGAGTCAAATGATCAAAGCCAATGTGACCAAGTCTCCTATGCCAAAAGGAGAGATCACGGGACACTGAAGCAATAAGGCAATGGAGAGAGTCTCTTGAGGAAGAAGAAAAATCAGCACAAAAGACTCTCCCAAAATGAGAAATCCCGCAAACAAACTCCCCAGAAGAATCGAGGATCCTACAAGAGCTCCTCTTAAAATTGACCTCGAAATCGTCATCAAGAAGCTGAGAGACAGAAAGCAAGTTGAAATGCAGCTTACTGACTAAGGCAACGTCCTTAAGAATGAAATGATCGTTAATGCAGACGGTACCTTTAGCGATCACTCTACCCGATGCAGCATCCCCAAAAGTGATCACCTCATCACCGGGATCTCGGTCCAGGGAAGAAAACCAACGGGAGTCTCCGGTCATGTGGTGAGAATAGCCGGAGTCTACGATCCAAACCTCCCCCTTCCCTGTCCTATGGACCTGAGTCAAAGAGAGCGAAAAGAAGATGTCTCAGTACCAGGATAGATCAGTGCAGATCTAGGAACCCAATACTGAGTCAACTACGTAGTAGATGAAATAGTCAACAGAGTAGAAGAATGCAATCTGGCGCCTCTCCGTGACTCGACTCTCATAAACTCAGACTCCGCTCTAGTCGGACATCTGGGAGCAGGTGTCGGTTTGGTCCGCAGAGGTGCAAAGGCCGGACGATCCCAGTGCTGCTGCCCAGACCTCCTGCTGGGGAAAACAAACTCACGCCGCTGATATCTACCTCGATGGGAAAAACGAGGAATATCAAGAGGATGGCGGAAAGACTAACTTGGGATAGCTCTGAGGCGAAAACCAAAAGTAGAAGCCTGAAAACCAAGCCCCATGCGCTGTCCAAAAACAGGAGACTCTCTAGCTTGTCTATCCTGTCTAGAAGCCGTGTGTGCCTTAGGCGCACTCAGAGTCTGGGGATGACCCTGAAAACCCCTAAGGGCACGGACACGCTCACGCCGAGAGATCTTGGCGCGTCTGAAGCAGAAATCAACTATATGTCCATCCTTCTGACAGAAGGTGCATGTATACTTCGCCTTGGGGGCTGAAGTAGCATGAGAAGCACCCTTCTCATCAAATGTCCCGTGGACAATCCCTGCTGATCTAAACACAGTGGTGCTCACCTGTGGAGCCACCACTATCTCTCCGCTCTTGGAGGCACGCACAACAGTGGGCGGATGCACCCGTGTATGCTCCAAGGCATCAAACCCTAGACCTTGATTGAATCTACTAATTTTGGACTGATCTAGGATAAGATTGAGCTTCTTCTTACCTCCAACAAACTTCTCGAGAGTGCTCATAAGGTACTGACACTCTCGAAAAAGTAAGGCACAAGAAGAGCAAGGGGAAGGAGTAGCAAGGGAAGAGCCAGATGGAGAAGAGCGAACTGAACGATCAAATCTCTCCCTATAAAAAGTAGCCTCAATCTTGAGGGACTCGCAAGAAACACAGGGAGAGTCTCTAATCCTACCCACCTGGGCTTTGAGCTTCTTCCTAAGCTCTACATGAATTTGATTCATGTCCTCTGCTACCCCAACACACAGCATGCAACCATTTTGTGATTAGCTAGTAGATCCTTAGCAAATTTTGAGTTTTCAAGCACCAAGTCATCATAAGCATTTTTAGTTGCATACAGCCCTCACATGAGCTGATTGGGTCCTTAGAAGCATGCTTTTCAAGTTCATCATTTCTAGCAGATAGCTTCCTAAGGTGACAACTCATGGCATCAATTTCAGCGAGAAGCTTAGGGCAATTAGCACATGATGCATTTGTGTGAGTGTGAAGAAAACTAGCATCAACAGGAATAGGATCTACTGGACATGTACTAGCATCCTTCGACCTAAGTGACTCAAGATCAAAAACCACACTATCATGTAGAGTCCTTAGGTTCTCCAACTCCACAAGCAAAGCATCACACAAAGTACAGCTATCAGAGTCTCGGGAGGAACAAGATCTAAGTGAAGCTAACTCCCGAGATAAGGTACCTACTTCCTTCTTTAGATCCAAACACCTAGCTCTAGACTTGGAATGAAATTTTCCTAGTTTGATAAAAGCATCATGGAGCTGGTCATAAGAAGGTACCTCCTCCGTGTCGCTGTACAGCTCGGTGTTAGGTACTTCCATGGCATTGGAGGCCATGAAGCACATGCCGAAGAAGTCATTGCCGCCCTTCGCCTTCTCTTACGGTTCATCCTCGTGCTCGTCGCTCCATGTCTCCGTGTCGGAGAGGTCAAGGTCGTCGAGCGCGGCGAGGACGTGGTGAAAGAGCTTCTTGCCCTTGGCGAACTTGCGGTGTTTCTTCTCTTGCGCCGGCTCGCGAGCTGGAGGCTTCTTGTTGCGGTTCTTGTTGACGTAGTCGTTCTTGCCCGCACCGCCTTGTTCATTATTGCCCTTCTCCAGCTTGGGGCAGTTTGCCCGAATGTGGTTGGGGCCACCACACTCAAAGCAAGTGAACTTGCCACTCCTCTTCCTATCTCTCACCTTCTTGTAAATGTTCGAAAATTTTCAAGCGACAAGAGCAAGCTCATCTTCTGGAAATTGTTCCAGAACATCATCGCTTACGTCGCAAAGAGCGGGGAGAGAAAAACCAGAAGAGAAGTCAAGAGGGGGTCCAGAAGAGGAAGACCCAGTGGGATCGGTAACCAATGCCATCATTTGGGATTTCATCCTGCGAGCGACGATGTCAAGCTCATGAGTCTTAGGCGGGAATACAACCCGTCAAGCGTTAAGGTCGACAAGTCCGTATGGTCCGTGATGGTGGTTACCTTCATCTCCCAAATCCTCAGATCGAGTGCTCGAAGAAAATGCCTCGCATTCTCCGAATCAGTGTATGAACAACCCATTGACCGAAGATTGCTGAGAATCTTTGCAAAATGAGCAAAGCACTCATCAAGGCTCTCACCAGCGTGCTGCTCAAACTTGTTGTAGTCATGCTTAAATTGATCCTGTCTCACAGACTTGATCTGAGTGGTGCTGTCATGGTAAGCATTGAGGGTCACCCAGATCTCGTGAGCCGATCGTAGGTGAGAGACGCGATCATACTCACTGCGGCTAAGTCCCTGTATGAGGAGGTTCTTGGCCTTAGCGTTTGCCTCAACGTCAGCAATGTTTGCGGCGTTGACGTTCTCATCGGCCGGAACCTCATACGGGTGCATCACCTTCTGCCATAAAGAAAAGCCCTGGGCAGTGATGTATGTCTCCATCTGAACCTTCAAGAACGGATAATCAACTCCAGCAAAAATTGGAGGCTTAGTTGAGTACTTGTCCGTTGCCATGGCTCTTGAGACCAGTCAAGATCTATAAAAGAGCAAAACCGGCTCTAATACCAATTAAAAGACAGAGATGGTGATCAGAGGGGGGGTGAATGATCCCAAATAAAATTCCCCCCACTCAAAGTACTCAAGACAATCCCGCAAAGAAACTCGGTGCTCCTCAAAATTACAAAACCCGCAAAATCGGGAACGTGTGTATCCCTAGATTACATGGATGAGAACCATGAATCATGTGTGGGATTTTTAAATCACAATCCTGGTTATCAAGTGTCCAAAGCAAAGAGGTATCAATTCAAATACATCTTTTCTAAAAGAGATCAAGCCAAAACACAAAAGCCTCTTTTAGAAAAGCAAAAGCAGATTGTTCAGGAATTGTCCTCACTTAGAGTAGGTGGATGGTGAACCTCTGTTGCTCCAAACTTTTTGGGAATTTTTCACCCTGTGAGAAGATGAATCTTGAAGCACTCCACCAAAAATCACCACCAAAATCCTTCTACAAAAATCAGGAAAAATCAAAGACTACGAACAGTCAGGATCTTCAATAAGGAATTTTGGAGCTCGGTTTTCACCTCATAACTCCCAAAAGGTGCAACTAGTGGACTCCAAAATTTTTCTACAGATGGATATATGATCCACGCACTTTCTACAATAAGAATCAGTCAAAAAGGATTTTTCTATATTTTTCTAAAAATCAAAGACTGACTGCTGCGCGAAGAACAAGTTCAGGACAGATTTGCAATCTTGATAGAAACTTTATTTTTAATCTATCCTAAGGTGCAATAAAGATGTAAAACCATATGAGCACCCTCAAGACATCCTTGATCAACAACATTTAGAAGGAGAGGAGGCAAAACCAAATTGCGAGAATTTACATGCGGGAAAGTAAATGATGAATTTAAATTGCGTAAAGTAAAGACATAATATAAATGCGGAATTTAAATTCATAAGAATGTAAAGAAAATCTTTGTATTTTCTGGTAGGAAGGTTTACAAAGCCTCACTTCATGTGGGCAAAGCTCAAAGGAGCAACTCAAACCTTCAAGTGAGGGAGGGCACCCCTCCCCCTCTATTGATACTACTCTCGGGCCACCTACCACCCTTGGATGAGTCCCAAACCCTAGGGTACTCCACCAAGGGCTAGGATTAACCCACTCATTTCACCCCACACATGGGTTTTACATGGGCCACATTGGCCACACATGGGTTTTAAACAAAACCCGGTCAACCCGATGCAACGGGCCTTCATCTGCCGGACTTGACCGCTCAGTTTCCGCCTCTCCGAGCCTCCAACCCGAACCGGAAACCTTGAGCCACTCAAGTCCATTTCCATGACGTCCAAGTGATCCAGGTTTGAGCCCAACCATCTCGTCGGCATCCTCGACCGCTCCGGACCTCGGTTCTCCCAACCTAGTCCCGGTACTCACCAACGACCATAGCTGCCTCAGGAACCTGTACCACAAGGACCAAACCATTTTGCACATACCACAATACACTTACCTTTTTCTTCCTGCATATTAGTCCACAATTATCATAAATTCAAACATGCAATGCCAAGTCAAATCAAACTCAAACATGAGCACACCTTGCTCAAATAAAGTCAAATACTCATCACAAACATGGATGGACCTCCACATGGTCCTTCACCAATTTCTCTTTGTATTCAGTAGTTAACTTTGAGCTAATAAAAGCTGGCCTTTTTCTATCACCATCGCTTATGTCTACTTCTTCCAATGGATCTGAAGATGTAAAACCCTACTCAAACCATTCAACATCTTCAAAATCTTCGATGGCTTCATGGCTATCTGTTGTTTGCTGATAGCCCTGCATTTTATTTTACAAAACTCTTACTGCCGATTTGGACTACATCGCTGTTAGATCTCACTTGTACGATCAAAGGTACTGGGCTTCACGTTGATCGGACTCACACCCGCTTGGGTAATGCATAGAAAATCACGATCTTAAGTAGTGCTTTACCCGATATGCACTTTGCTCCTTCATGTTGCCAATTAGCCTCTAGACTGACGATAGCTATATGGGCTGAAGTGTCAGCTTTAACCACTTCGACTCAGTCACCATTCCGTTGTATCAGCTTCTAGTGCATGGTTAATGGAACACAACAATTGGCGTGTATGCAGTCCCTACCAAGTAACACACTATAGCTCTCTTTGGCATTGACCACAAAGAAGGCGGTTAGCAAAGTCTTGCTGTCGACCGTCAGTTCAATTACCATGATGCCTCTAGCCTCCATGGGATCTCCAGTGAAGTCATTGAGCACCATGTTTGTCTTAATAAGATCTTCATCAGACTCTCCCAATTTTTTGCAAGTTGAATAGGGCATCAAGTTAACAGTCGCGCCACCATCCACCAGCATCCTCGATATAGGTTTTCCATTAATGTGACCCTTCAAGTACAATGGCTTAAGATGTCGATGATCATCTTCCGGCTTTTCAAAAATAGCTTCCTACGAACCGCTTTTCAAAAATAGCTTCCTGCGAACCAAGGCACAATTGAGCATATGATTCCTTAGCCGACAGTGTCTGTGCCTTGAACTCAACCGGCAAGGCGAACACCATATTGATATCCATATATAGTGGCATGTCATTGCGCACAATAGGAGAATCAAGATCATCGGCTAAATCGAGTTCTTCCAGAATGATGTCGTTTTTCCTCCACTACTTTTTTACTATCTTGATCAGATGAAATCTATTGAAATTTTTGTCCCTCTATTTTTCTTGATCGGCTTCACGTAATTCCTGTGTTAAGGGGCGTTGAAGCCGACGCCTTTGCGATTTACTTAAGCATGGAGGGCACCATCGCAGCATTGGTTCAATTGGCTTCCATATTTTACCAACTAAATCCGAACCTTCTGCCTCCTTGCACTCTTGATCGGACTGCTCCTGTTTTTGAACCGGCTCAGAGATCCTCTCGTGAATTGGCCTCCTCTAACTCCCCTTCCGTCGGCTCGAATCCGGTTCTAACACTCTAGACTTAGCCGACGATCTATGTTCTCGACCTTGCCCGAGATAATGTTGCATTGGGCAAGCATAGGAAGACGGTAGTGCTAATCCCCACTCCCAATAGAACTACCAAAAAGGGCATAATTCGTGAGCCCTTTCAATAGCAGTCGGCTGATAAGCGTCCATCAGCCATTACGGGGGTCTTTCTTGTAGCCTTTGCCCCCTTTGCTCATACTTGGCCTACAGTTGATAAAATATTGGCCTATGCTTCTGTACCAGTTTCCTTCGTGGTACAGACCTCTCAGCTTGTACCACTTGCCGACTTGAAGTTCTCCCTTTGGTTTAATTGTTTTAGAGTGCTTGCCTTCACGGTCGGTCTCAATCTGCATTGAGCCGACTATAATTTTAATTGTTTCTCCACCGTTCACCGCTTCCACCTTGTCCTATCGACTATTTTCAGCCGATGTGGACAATGAACGGATCTCGTCTCGCACCAACTCCTTCCCCTTAGACGAGTAGCTAACCATGTTGATAGAGAAGGGGTTGGCATCAAGTTGCATAGTCGACTCCTCGGTGAATTTCAATCGACCATCTTCAATTACTGTAGGATCGAAGTATACGAATATAGCAATCAGAGGGGGGGTGAATGATTGTGCGGAAGCTAAAACCAAATTCTTGATCTATTAAAAGCTTCACCCCAAAAGAAACCAAAAGATTGCCTCGGATTTGACAAAAACAGATTGACAGAGGCTTGATAAAACATGAATTCCCGGAGATCCAACCGTTGGATCGATCTGAAATTTGGACACAAGAAACTAGACTCCAGTAAGAAACGAACCCAAAAAGAATCAGGTCGATCGAACTTACGGATCAAAAGTTATAAGCTTCGCAAGCTTGCTGATCCAGAACTTGACGAGAATCAATCTAATCAAAACTTCAAGATTAAACAAGAACGACAAAAGATTGATCAACTAGACTTTGAGAAACACTAGATCAATACTCTAGAGAGGTTTTTGATGGATCAAATCAAGATAAAACTTAAAGAACAAAAACCAATCTAGAACTAGAACAAGCATGCAAACAAGAACCAAAAAGAGAACGTTGAAGCAATGCGGGAACTAGAAGAATTGATCTTTATTTCTTTTGTCTAAAGTACTCCCATCAAAAGAGTACAAACCCTAAACTTTGAGCCCAAGGCTCTATGCGCCTAGCTCTCCTCAATTCGATGCCCTTCAACAGGAGACAACCCCTCCTATTTAAAGGACCAACCCACAAGGAGTTCTGAATACAATTCCTATTCCCTAGAAGGAATCAGATTCAACACAACTCTACTTGGCCCAACCTGGCCGAGTACAACTCTTGCACGCGTATGGTAACCCTACCATACTCACGTGACTAACACTTTGCACGCGTATGGCCACCGCCATACTCACGTGACTAACACTTTGCACGCCGAATGACCTCCTGCCATTCTCACGTGACTAACCATTCTTCATGTGCACCATTCTCTTAGCCCGAACGTCCGCATGACATCCTTGACCACCAAGACCTCGGTTCCTCCTGAACCTAGTCCCGAACCTCGGTTCCTCCATGAACCTAGTTCCGGTCCGTCATCGACCACATTCGTCTTCGAGCAATACCGCACATGAACAAACCACAAAACGAATCCGAGCACAAGTCCCACGACTTGACTCAATGTCAATCCATGCAACTACTCATATGAGCATTGCATAAAGTCCACTTCAAAAGAAGCATCATGAAATTCTCACAAATTTCATAATCTCAAAAACAAATCAAACACAATTCCAATTTTGCTCAAAACCCTAATCGAGCAAAAACGCATTCACGACGGACAAACAAAATCGGTACGTTGTACACGTGAAAGTCTCTGTTCCAAGAAGCAATCATTCCGGCGAAAACACGTTTACGACGGACATAAAAAAATAGTCCGTCGTACATGTGAGAACAATCCTCAAAAACACTCAAAAACCCATTCACGACGGACACAAAAACTTGGTCCGTTGTACATGTAAAACTTACTGTTTTTCAATAACTTGGTTTGGCACAACAACCTTCAAAAACACATTTACGACAGACCAAAAAGTTTGTCTGTTGTACATGGGAGGATAAGGTTGTCAAAAGCATGTTTACAAAGGACCAAAAAAGTTTGTCCGTTGTACATGGGAAACTTACTGTTTTCTTTAAGTTTGGTCCGGCGCCAAAGCGAAACTTACTGTTTCTTGTCAAATTGTCAAAACACATGAACAAACACATTTTGCAAATTCAATTCTAAGCCAATTTTTCAGCACATGATTTCACAATTACCGACTGTATCTGTTGACGAAAGATATTGCAATCGTTTGTATTATGCGAAAAAAAAGTGATGCCATTTGCAATACCTATGCTTTTTTATTTCATCAGCTGATGGCATAGTGTGACCCTCAGTCAACCATATGAGCTTTTCTTGTAATAATAAAGCAAAAATACGATCACACTTGGTCATGTCAAAAGAGTACTTAATCTCCGACTTAGCTTTAGTCGGTTTAAGCCATGAATAGACTAGGGACTTCTTATTCCCTTTAACCCATTCGGCTATATTTATTTCAGCTTCCCCCTTGTCGGATGAACTACCAGATTCATATTCGATGAGGTTAACCTTAGGTTTTTCCTTATCCTTATCCTTATCCTTATCCTTATTATTATTATTATTATTATTATTATTATTATTATTATTATTATTAACCCTATCTTTGAAGCCCTTATTTTCATAGAATCGGCCTTCTTGAGCCGACACCCTATGTAAAAGGTGGCCTAAATCAGTAAACTCCTGCCCACCAAATTTCTCCTTTAAAGGAGGAATTAATCCTTGGAAAGCTAAATCGGCTAGTTGATTGTCAGGCAATGTGGCGCTAAAGCACCAATTTATGACTTCCCTAAACCTCTTTATATAATATGTTACCAATTCCCTGAATTTCTGTCGGAAAGAGCTTATATCTGATATTCTCAATTCTAAACTTCCATAGAAAAAGTATTCATGGAATCAGCTTTTCAAATTGGTCTAAGTTTTGATCGAATTTAGGGGCAGTGTCGTAAACCATGTAAAAGCCACCCCGGACAATGATAATGGGAACAATTTTACCTTAAGCCCATCGGATTGCGCGGCCTCTCCGCATTGTGCCACGAAGCGTCTGATGTGCTCCAACGTCATAGTGGAATCGTCCCCAGAAAACTTAGTGAAATCAGGAACCTTATATCCATTAGGATATAGAATCCAATCAATGTAATCTCGATACGGCTTTCTATAGCCGACGGTTCACCCCTTTGGCTGTATGCCAAACTGATCTCTCAAAATGGCACTGATGGCTTCGACCCAGTTAGCTTCTTTGGCTGATGTCACATGGGCCTGAGGCACTTGCTGATTGGGGCTGAAGTCAGGTTGCCCCCCGAGTGCAAACTCAGACTGGCGCTGTGGCTGGGGTTATATCTGGCCGCGTGGTTGCCCATAGCCGATATGTTGCTGTCTCATTATCGGCTTAGGTAGTGGGACGAACGGTTTCGAGTATGTGACAACCCTATAGGGGGTCGGATCCTACAGAGGAATTAGCTCAACATACTGAGGGTGTACGTCAGTTTCGATCGACTGGGCAGCTGATCCTGGGTATACACAGAACAGAGAGGACGAGGGTAATCTACATTGATTGCCCAATTTGGAGCAATTTGTATAAGCTTGGTAGTGCCTAACCCCACTCGTGGCGGGGTCCCATGGTAGGATCACGATTGGTTGTGCTAGTGCCATAGTGGGGATATTAACCGCCAGCTTCGGATCAACCGTTAGCTTCACGTTTTTAGTATTCTGGCCCACGGAGTATACTGGATATGTCGGCAAATCTTGCAATGGGTCCAGCAAAGTACCAGCTGACACGAGTTCTTGTGCCACCTCTTTGATGCTATTTGCTATCATCGACCTAAGTGTTGTCACTAAAGCCGATGATTGATTGGCAAGAGCGTAGTGGATAGATTGATTAATCATGTCCAATAATTCCGTCTGAGCGGGCATATATCGGCTTACATGTGCCCTTGCAGTAGCATCTATAGCCTCCTTATTGTCAAAGTTGACCGTTGGTAGCGCGGTCTTCTGAGTGACGTCGCGTCGAGTCTTCTGGTAGCAATTGAGCATCATCTGTCCGAATGCAGCTTTCTGGTCTTCAATCTCTTTGTGTTGCTCTAGCGTTAAATCGTCCAATGTGGGGACAATTATCGCTTCTATATTGATACCAGACGGCGAGATTGATTTCCCAAAACAAGACATCGTTGTCCTATCGGGTCCTATTGGGCATGCCAAAGGTGTGTTGGCGCAAAAACTTGATGATAGGTTGATTGTTATCAACACACCCAAACATCGGGTTTATTTTTGGAGTGCAGGCGTGCCAGCCGATTTGATCCTGCAATCGAAAAGAGAATAATGTGTAAATCAATCGGCTAGTAAGCCAATACCAAGTTACAATGATGGTCAAGTCCGATCGGCTCTCTTAGGCCAATGTGGATAAAAGTGACTGATAGGTCTAACAGCCTTAAAGTTGACCGGACAAAAAGATAAAGGTTATTTTTTATGAGGAAGGCGATGCGTAGCAAAATCGAAGAAAATACAAACCTGGGTTTGATGTAAGTCGTTAATGATCAAAATCGGCGTTGCGCAACTTTATTGATCAAGACGAATTATAGAGATTATAATGCATAAAACTACTCCTAGTCGACGAAAAGTAAAGTAAAAGTAGAACGAGTTTTTTTTACTGTGTTGTTGATTGGTCCCCTTCCGATGTTGTCCACCATCTTCTTTTATAGCATCAAGCCTGATCGTATCCTTCACAGTTTCTTGTTAAAACTATTCGTATCGGCTTCAACTTGCTCTAATACTTCCCATCTAACATCACAGTTAGTTATAATTGGATAAAATCTTATCGGCTCATAACTCTTCAATCCAATACATTCCTTGACAAACTAATTATACCGATTTAGTAAACTAAATCGGCTACGTGCCAAATTTAGGTGTAAACAGGACTCTAGAGGAGTGCATTAGCCATTGATAACTTTTGGGTAATTAGTATCCAAGTAATATATTTTAGTTGTACTTGGATCGTATATACAATCAAAGTAATAAACATATAGTTTGCGTGATAATGGAAGGTAATAGAGTTTTTGTTTCAGTCTCTAATTATTATTTCTACTGCAACAATTTGAATACGGTGTATTAACTGATAAAGTGTCAGGTCTGTTTCACGTTTTATTAGTTAATATGCCTAGATTCGTGTAATTATGCTAGTAATGGCATTGTGATTGTCATTAACCTGGGCTAATTATATGGGTGGCCGATGCAGCAACGACCCCAGACAACTCTGCCAACCGCAGCCCTCACCCGTGCAAGGTGTCCATGGCGAACCACGAACGAGGGGATGGCGGTGGCCGGCGGATCGACTGAGGCTGACGATGACGAGATCCGCTCGAGGTTAGTGTTTTTTCCTAGTCAAGTTTGGATGGCTATGATACCGTGTTGAAATTTGCGGAATATTGTGTTTGTGTGTTTCCTATATGATCCCCACACCCATTATTTATAGTGTCGATCATAACCGAATTCATCCAAAATCTATCTCGAAATTATCTCTAACTTGAATCCTATTCATAACACGCTCTGAGTCACACATGACTTGGACTCTATCTCCGACACTTTTTACCCACAATTAGTAACAGTTACCGGTGCATGGTTCCTTTAATTTGGCTTTATATACCTAGTTGGAACAAGGCCATTCGGTTGCATTTGGTGATGTTCTAAAGATAAATACCCACTTCCTTTCAAAAAAAAAGTGACATTTACGAAGTAGTACTAACCTTGGACCTTCGTTCAGGAGGTACATTCACTGCCCAATCTTATTATTTTTTCTCTAACTTTTAGTTAGATTTTCAGACCTTGGAACTTGGAAGAATGCTATGTAGCTCTTTAGATTTAGAACCTACCGAATATCTCTAGAAAAGAAAATGGGGGATCTTGTCGATCTGTAGTGGGGAGTAGAGACTTTAACCTCTTTATTAAAAAAAGAGGACCACTGGTCCAGCAATGACAATTGTTGCTCCAATCAATCGAAACAAGGAAAAAATTTCTTCCAAGGAATTTGAAAGATCGAGATGACGATCAAAGGGGGGTGAATGATCTCAAATTAAAATTTTCCTATCTCTTGAACAAATAACACCCAAACAAAACACCTCTTGTAAAGTTCACAAGCTCGGGAAAACAAAATCAGCAAAACCCTCCAGGCCAGCACTACCACAGGTATAGTGCCGGGCTCAAGAACAGGGCTCTGAAACAGCACGACCTTCGAAAGCAAAATTGATGAAATTTTAAATCGATCGATCTAGTGACCATGCAACTTGGTAGATGTGATCCTTAGGATATCAGGAACTTATTCCACACATCGATTCGAAGAATCAACGTCAAAGTTCCTACCTTTTTCCATGAGAAGGAGAATTGCACCAAGTTGAGGCAAAAATCGAAATCTTCGATCTAGACTTGCTCGTGGGATTTTGATGATCAAGATGGACTTGGATACCTTCCCACTTGTCACAGCAAGCTACAAAACACGAAGAACACACTCGAAACGCAATCTACAACGATTTCCCCATGAAGAACAAAAATACCGATTTCTTGCAAAAACTCGAGTTTTGCCTAGAGGATTGGGATTTGGTCTGAGGAGAGACTCATCCAATCAATCACTCATCTTCGGCAAGAAGATCCACAAGCAATTAGAAGGACGGAAGGCAAATCCAAATTGCATGAAAGTAAATTACAAGAAAGTAAATGCAGAATTTAAATTGCGTAAAGTAAAGACATAATTTAAATGCGGAATTTAAATTCATGAATGTAAAGGAAATTTTTGTATTTTCTGGTTGGAAGGTTTACAAAGCCTCACTTCATGTGGTCAAAGCTCAAAAGAGCAACTCCAAACCTTCAAGAGGGGAGGCTACCCTTACCCCTCTATTTATAGTGTCCATGGATCAAACTAAGCCCTTAGATGTGTTGCTTCTATCCTAAGCGACCTCTCAAGGGCCAAGATTTGATCCCACACTTTACCTCTTGAGCTAACCTGAAACCTACTAACATAACGGGTTTTGCAAGCTTCTCAAAGCAAACTAGACTTAACCACTACTCTATCATCTAGAACCGCGATCCAATGGCTCTCCTTAATCCGAGCAGCATCAAGTTAGCTTCCATCATGTTCCCTTGCCTCCATGACTTGCTCCGGCTTCATCTTCGGCCATCTTCCAGCGATCCTTGGCCTCCCGGACCTCCAGCGCTCCTTGCCTAGTCCCGGCCTCTCTTCGCCTCACCATGATCACGGAATGAATCCCTGCAATCACCAAAGACAAAGAAACCTCACATAGCATTGTCCGACAACAACGTGCAATTAATCAATCATTAGAGAAACTATTCAACTAAAAACAGGGTGCCTCGCAGAAAAGGCCAGCACTACCGTCAGCATATGTCCGGTAGTACCACACAGCCGGTACTACCGCCCATTGAATGTCGGTAGTGCCGGCGGCAGAAAAATCCGAACACACCCCTCTCTGGAAAATAGCTACCGCCGTTATATGGCCGGTAGCTTCGACCAGGCCAACACTACCGCTCCCCAGAGCCGGTAGTGTCGCTCGGCTGGCACTACCGTCCAATCAACGTCGGTAGTGCCGCTTAATACTAACTCAGATCAAATTGCTCCAAATTGAAAATCAAATTCAAACTCAAACCTGAACAACCTAAGCTCAAATATTATCAAATATTCATCATAAATATGAATAAACCTCCACATGGTCCTTCAGAATTTTATTTTTGTTAGGATTCTGGCAAAAATTGTTCAGCCTTATGACAGAATCTGATGGCTTAGATTTCGCCTGCCGTAAAGAAGAACCTCTCTCTCCATTTTTCTTTCCACCTGTACGATCTAGACTGCCCATTCACCAACGGACGGCCTGCGCGGTCTGCGGTCATGGAAGGACTACAACCAATTTGGACCATCCATTTATGTTCTCCGGCTTGAAACTTGACAAAAAGATGCCTGTCCCTATCCAACGTTTCAATTTTTTTTGTTGACAAAATAACTCAGGAAGGACCATTCTAACAACAACTGATTAGCAATATGTGTTGACAGACTGACGGTTGAACAACTGTGCAAAACTTGCAAATAATCTGTTTATATGGATGTTTACAAATTTAGAGAAATTAACCAAGATGCAAGCCAAGAGACATTAATGTGATAGCTCGTTCCAGTCCTAGAAGCGACAAAACAAGAAAATAGAGAAAAATGACACATGAAGCAAGCCCAAAGACAATAATGCGGTAGCTTTTTTCAGTTGTAAAAGTAACAGAATCAGCAGATCCATTTAGTACATCTTACAAGACTAGGTCAATAAGCGAGGCACACGACACGCGCGTGAACGAAAAATAAACTTGCGTTTTTTATTGAGAAAAAATAGACCGAGATGTATTTTACAATTTTTTGGAGTCTTTTTGTGGTTTTTTCTGAAGAAAAATAGACCGAGACGGAAAAACGGACCAAAACGTACTTTCCAAATCCTCGGAGGGCCTCTCCGCATTTTTTAAACGGTGACACATGGAGGCCTTCTCCGGTCCTCAAAGCTTCCAACTTTAATAAATAAATAAATAAATAAATATATATATATATATATATATATATATATATATATATATATATATAGTACAATTACCTGGGACACCATGGTGCCTGGGCACCATGATCCAAAACGGGTTTTTTCCATATGTATTTGTATGCGAAATTTTTTGAAATTTTTAGGATGTTGAGTTCAACCAGTTTACTAACTAGTTCAAACAAGTTTGAACTGAAATTCAAACTAAAGTTTCCTTTTTTGATGATAGTTTGATTGTAGGTATGTGTTGATCATACATATAAATCAGCAAAGTATGTAATCTAAATTCATTCAAATCTTCAAATTCGAGTATATTTTTTTAAACGTATGTGTTTCATTTGAATTTTTATAGATTGGTATATACCCTAAAATTGAAAATTTTAAAAAATATATCCGAATTTGGCTTGAATTAACGCATTTAAAATCATGGTGCCCAGGCACCATGGTGTCCCATTCCGTCATCCTATATATATATATATATATATATATATATATATATATATATATATAGGAAGCCTTTTTCGTACTCTTGAGAGTATATACTCCCACCTTCAGTATACCACTTAAACGAACGTGTTATACTCCTTTATCACTTTCAGTATACTCCAATAATAATTCTAAGATACTTCAATACGGCATGAATGAAAAAATTTCATGGGAGACGTTTATTTTTTTATTATATACCCTTTTCCATGTGTAAAAAGAGTATATAAATAAATTATGCTATAAATGGTGGATTTCGATGAAATTTTTCGTAGAATTCACTTTGGAGTATCTTATAATTAGTATTAGAGTATACTCAAACATATAAAGAAGTATAACAATATCATTTATGCAGTATATTGAGAGTAAGAGTACATACTCCCAAGAGTATGGAACCATTTTCCTATATATACATATATATATACATATATACATATATACATATATACATATATATATATATATATATATATATACATATATATATATATTACTTTTGAAAGAAGTATTCACAACAAATATAAGGGCAAGTCTGTTAGGTCACAGCAACATTAATTGATTTGTAATGACCTGTCTTAATTATGTCGAAAGCAACAACCTAAACAGACAATGGAATATGACATTCATCTACAATCTCCTGAACTAGATCACTGAGGATTACATTTCACCTGTTACTGAAGATTGGACAAACAAATCATGATGTTTCAAGGGAAATGGAAAAAAGGAAAACTAAACAATTCATTTGCAAGAAGAGATGTGAAAGAATGTTAGATATGATAATGCAGACATGGAATTTGGGCCCTAAAGCTGCTTTTCACTTGGTACATAGCATAGTAATTTGCAGGCAAAACAACACTGGAACGAAGAGAGATGTTTCACATGACGAAAGAAACTACACAGATCTGTACGCTACAGAAGAGAATTCATTAACTGTTGCCATCCACAGATAAATAGCATCAAGAAAAAGAAGAAACAAAAACAATCTACAAAGAAATGCCTCCGGATGCTAAAAATTTTTCCAGTACTCTACAACTAGTTCCCTCTCATTTTCAACTGGCCTGCTACTATAGGATCTATAGACGCCGCAATGATTTTCCACATAGCAACAGGTCGCAGGGTCTGAACTTAAAATGCTGACCAGAAAGAGCAGAAGACGAGGTTTTCAGCTGCTCATGACATTTCATTTCATCAGAAGTTGTGCTGCAAGTACAGGTCCTCCTGTGGCGAGGCTGGCCCAATCTCTTCCTCCAGCGACCGCAGCCCATCTCCTATGCTGCTCCCGACATTCCTCCCATCTGTGGTTGTACGACCATCCATGTCAGCTTCCGAAGCTGATGATTTCCTCCTTTGGGATGAGGTCACACTCGGGAACGTTATCCAAGATGGTGCCCTGTACTCAATCCGCTGGTCGTCCCCGTCGACAAGCTCATTCTCTGAGCATGACTGGTTAGAGGACCTCTGCGATACCTTCTTGTGCATCCTGCTACTCCCAAGAACCACCTCGGTCGGCAGAATGGGCTGCTCAACACACGGGCTGCCCATCAGCAGTGCAAGGGCACGCTCCAGAGCGGTTGTCACCTTATCCATGGAAGGCCGGTCTTTGCCTCGCATTCTGACGCACTTGCATGCCACGGAGGCGATCTTCTTGAGAGCCTCAAGATCGGAGGGGGGAGACAAGACTGGGTCGAGGATGGCAGAAATGTCCCCGGCTTTGATCAACGG
Source organism: Rhipidocladum racemiflorum (assembly GCA_036346355.1). Taxonomy (NCBI): domain Eukaryota; kingdom Viridiplantae; phylum Streptophyta; class Magnoliopsida; order Poales; family Poaceae; genus Rhipidocladum; species Rhipidocladum racemiflorum. The sequence continues at coordinate 32,185,718 of CM070589.1, read as the reverse complement.
GACTGCCCATTCAACAATATTTCCTTCCTCGAACTGCATGTCGATAGCTTTCCTGCCACTTAAGATCTCCAGAAGAACAACGCCAAAGCTGTAGACGTCGGACTTTGTCGTCAAGTAATGGAGACGGTAGTACTCGGGATCAAGGTAGCCAAGTGTCCCGGCTGGCAGCTCAGACAGTGGGGCACCACTATCTGCAGGGCCCAATATAGAGAGACCGAAGTCCGCGACACGGGCATTATGATCCTCATCTATCAATATGTTTGAGGACTTGATGTCTCGGTGAATTACCGGTGGGCAAGCATAGCCATGCAAGTACTCAGTGCCCCGGGCAGCCTGGACAGCAATAGTGACCCGCCTAGCCCAATTCAGTCGCTTCTTCAAGTTTGGGTCCTTGCCGTGCAGATGCTGGTACAGGGATCCGTGAGCCATGAACTCATAAACCAGGAGCCTCTCACTGCCATCCTCGCAGTAGCCAAGCAGGTTGAGCAAATGCGCATGGTTGAGCCTAGAGAGGAGGTCAAGTTCAGTATGGAACTCCTTCGAGCTCTTCTTCACATCTGATGCTTTTATTGCACGCTTCACAGCAACCACCGTCCCATCTCTCAAGATGCCCTTGAACACACATGAAAAGCTGCCTTTGCCGACTTGTGAATCCTCCGAGAAGCCGCCGGTTGCTTGCTCCAGCTCTTCGTAGGAGAACTCCTGAGCTCTCCTGATCTTCAAATCTTCCACATCAGGCTGGATCTTCATGTTATCCTTCCGGAAAGAGTATGCTGTGCTCTTTGCCAGCCTCAGTTCGCTCCTGGAACACTGGCAATGCCGAAGCCTGTGCCGGACACACAGGCAAGCGATGGCTGTCACGCTGAACACCAAGATGATGGCAAACACAATCTCTGCCACGAAAATGCGCATCTGAAAAGCCATGAACTTGTGGTTCTTGGTTCGCTTCTGGGATAAGCAGAATGATACGCACTCATCCGAGGCACACCTCGAACAATCGAACTGGCACACACGGTCGGCTGTGGCATTGCAGGGCGACGACTCATATGAGTCGTCCGGGCAACCGACGCTGCAGGGCAAGCAGAGTCTAGAATCTCCGGGCTTACACGCCGTGCTGCTGCCAACCTCCCCCTGGTTCACGTACTCGTAGTACCCATGGCTGCATGCAGCAGACACACAGATCCCAGGGGATACCGCCATTGGGAGTGCCAACGGCCCACTGTTGCCCCAGCACCTTGGCTTTAGAGATGTCTCTGCAGGCACCCCACAAGTGAAGTAGTCCCCAGCCACTACTGCATACACCATGAGCCCTTTCGGTGCCGTCGTGCTGTTCTGAAGCGTGAAACCCCAGCAAACCACTTGGTGATCAAGGCTCCTGATGCCACAGGCATGGAACCGCCCACCGACCACAGAGACCATGGCGTCCATCGGCACTATATTCACATCACCTTCACCGATAGCATTGGAAGATGACACCTGCTGCACCTCCAAGCTCCTGCCCCAGCAGAACACCTGCGCGTTCTCCAGCACCCCACAGACATGGTAACCACCTGCTCCTATAGACTGGAACCGTACATTCTTCGGCGCCAGCCCAATCACACCACTCACTGTCTCATCACCCCAGCAGAACACTGTCCTGTTCCGCGCAAACAAGCCGCAGTTGAACACCGAACCGGCTGAGATGGTTGACACGGCGCCAGAGAAAGTGTGTGTGGCAGTCATGTTGTACCCCCAACAATCAATCACCGACTTATCAGCATTAGCACCACGAGCTCCCTTCACAGGTGTTCGCAGCGCACAAAGGTGGTTGTCCCCCGCGCTGAGCTCGGAGTACATGGCACCCTCGACCATCGGCTGCGGCACCCCAATCTTGGCATAGGAGTTGCTCCCCCAGCAGTAAGGTTGGCTTGTATCAAGCAAGAGGCCACACGCAAAACCATCCCCCGCAGTAAGGCCAAGGAATGGGATCCTGAGGGGGGCACCATACACAACGGAGGCGTCCGCGCCAAAGCAGGTGACCAAGTGGGAGCCGTCGGAGTTGAGGCCGCAGAACACCGGACCGTCCTCGCCATAAGACACTGCAATGGATGCCATGGAGCCAAGGCCATAGGCCCAACTTGGCAGCAAGGCTAGGAGGCACAATGCTAGAACTAGCACATGGTCCATTCCTTGAAACTTTGGGGGTCTATACGAAAAAGATTCCTGCCAGAGTTGCAAATTTTGGGGCTTTGTTTAGTACCAACAGAAATCAGGTGAGTCTCATTATAACTGAAACAAAAAGGAGAAATTTTTTTTCCCAGTGCATACCAAGAAGCAAGAACAGGGATGGTAGAATGCCTAATCAGCAGTCACCCTCAACTCACAGCATTTGAAGCGAAAACTGCTTTGTTGATTTCCTCCTTTTTCATCCCTGACCAACAAGTAAAAAAAAAGGCACATATGATTACATCAGCCATTTCAACCTTCCTGCATTTTGTCGGTGAATTAAAAAAAAAAAAATCTAAGCAGAGAGCATCAGAGCAGCAAAGAAACTGTTGATGCGTACCAAGAACAGATGCTTTCTTCGGCCAAGATTGCCTCTAGCTTCGAGCACGCAGGAGCAAGGAAGCTCACGTCAGTGCAACACCTAGCTTTCTTCCCTCTACAATCAGATCAAAAGGAAGCAAGAAAGAGAGGTTGAAGTGGGACTTCCACCCAAGATGGCGGCAAATCTAGACCCCTAGCGATCCTGCATTTGATCCCAAGGCAAAGGTGAACATACCAATAAGGCAAAGGATTGATCTTGCGGTGGGTGAGCACGCTGGGAGGACACCGCTGGCGACTGGATCGGAGGCGGTGCTTGGGACTGCCAGAGGAACCCACAGGCGTCGTCGCCCCGGAAGCAGCTCGGCCGACGACGGACGGCCCTCCCGAAGCAGCTCGACGGCGGCCGGCGTCGGCGTCCACTGCCCGCGGCGGCCGGTTACGGCTCCCCTCCACGCGTGGGAGCCACTTGCGTTCCTCCTCCCCCTCTCTTCTTCGTACGAGTGCCTGCCTGCCTGTGCTGCGCTGTGGTGTGCCGTGTTTTGAAAAGTGTGTGTGTGTGTGTGAGAGAGAGAGAGAGGGGGGGAGGGGGAAGACATTGAATGGCATTAAATAGCTGCTCCTGGTTGGAGGCGGTGTAGGTGGGGAGGGTAAATGCGAATTGAACGCCGTGCATGTTTGTATGCCTGCATGTCTGCACATTGGTCCATCGATCCCGGGACCGGGTACTCTTTCTCCCATCCTTTTTTTCACTGCTGGACTAGAGCTGGACTAGAGAGAACTCGCCTTCCTTTCTCCGTCCGTGTTTTCTCATTCGTCGTCGTTTTGTCTCCTAGAAAAGACCACGGAGAAGTTCAGGAGAGTCCCGACTACAGCTTTATATTTACCCCCATCTACTATAGAAACTTGACATGTACGTTTTTCACCTTAACTTGGATGGTAGATTTCTAAAAGAGAAATTGCATCAGGGATCCTAAACTTGTGACGAGCAGTTGCTGAGGCGTCTAAACTTTAAAATTGGCTTCGGAGGTCCCTAACCTTGCAATCAGTTAGGTCATGGCGACCTTTAGGTTCCTACAATTATTTGCTACCTCTGTTTCTAAATAGATGTTCTATGTTCTCATATTTCTATCAAGACACATCTACAAAACACTATGGGTCTGTTTGGTTGGCTGCATGTCTCTATCCTGGTTCGTATGATTCGTGCAGGCTGAGTGGATGCAAAATGGTTTGCTTGGTTAGCTGTATGTGCTAATCCTGGTTGAGCTGAGAAGTTGTTTGGTTAGCTGTATGAAGGAGAAAGAGGGATGAATAGATGCAAGAGATGTTGTTTGGTTGGTTGTATCTAGCTGGGTGTTGTGACTCCTGGTGAGGTGAGATACCTCTCACAACAAGCTAAATAGACACGCAGTCATAGCAGCAACCCACATAAGCATATTTAAAATGATATGTCTTCAACATACAGGAAACCAACATAAGCATGTTTTAACAACATTATCCAAAAAATACGAGTTCTCAGAGCTGGTATAGATATGAGTTCTCAGAGCATTGTGGCATCAAAGGGTGGAGATGATGAGTTCTCAGAGCTGGTATAGATACGAGTTTCACTGTCCATCTGTATCCTTTCCTCAAAGGTTTGGTTGGAAGGCAAAACAGGATGCCAACAATTGTCATTGTCTTCTGGCTTCAAGCTTCAAGACAAAGAACATTGGGGCTCAATAAATCATCAAGACAAAGAAAGCAAAACAACTGCAAACTGCTCCAGCCAGATTCTCCATCTTGAAAGAATGGAGTTTTCAGTGAGAATTTACAGATAATACCTAATGCTGCAATCCAATTCCACAAAGCAAGTCAAGTTTCAAGCATAAATAAATTCGATTAATTAGTTTTCAAATTCACAAAAATATGGATAGTTCTAATATGTTTTTTTCTTATTCCGTTGGAAAAAATCTTGTTCAAAGCAAACCATATTTATAATTTTTTAGGGGTATCTGGACTAAAGCTTTCCCCTCGTAAGGCATAGAATCTGTATAATGCCGAACAAGGCAGCATTTTGATAAAAGGGAGTGTATAGGTATCATCCGGATGTTTTTGTTCTAAAAATCATCCAAACTTTGAACCATACGATCAAAAGACACATCCGTAGGATCAACCCACCTTGAATTCAGGGGGACGTGCATCGATCTGAAAGCAAATCCAATGGCCAAGAATTTGGATGATGTTTACTAAAGAAAACATCCGGATGAAACTTATCAAAACCCTTGATAAAATTGAGGCTGTTATCATCTTATTGGACCAAAAAAAAACTAGTGCCCAATGCAAAGGCAACGATAAGAAACAAGCTACATAAAGATGTAGTACATACCCTTGCATCTGGATTAGCACCAGCCTCTAGGAGCCTCCTCACAATTGGAAGATGATTTCTCCAGGTTGCCGAACAGCTGTTTGCTTTGATGTGCGTGGAGGAGATACCGACGTCTCCATGAAACTGTCGCTACCTCATTCAGGTGAAGCTGTCGCTACCTGACAGCGCTGTTGTTCATCCGCAAGCAGCTCAAAGATCCGCAAGCAGCTCAAGCACATTGTTTGCATTTCTTGAAATATTGACAACCAGGACAGCAACACAACTGGTGCCAGAACAAACACCCCAAGCAGTATCTCATATAAACGTGCCACAGAAAGAACACTACCCCACCCCAAGCAGTATTAGCACTACCCTGAATTCCAGCCTCAAGACCACTCAGAATTAGATACAGGCGTCTCCAAACAAAGGTATAAAACACAGAAAGCATCTGAAAGACATTCATGATACATTTAAAATACCAGATTGGAAAAGGCCCTTTCAACTAATACTCTAAGACTGGAGTGACGTAGATTGAACAACTCTTTCTTGTTTTGAGGGTAATTCCTTCCACCATACTCCCTCAAGTGGTATCGAGTGGCTCGGTATGGTGGAAGGAACCCCAGACGAACAGCATATCCAGCATCGACGAGATAGAATTTGCCTACCAAAAACCCAAGTACCATTATTATTATAAAATTTTATGTTGCCATTACAAATTTCTAACCAACAATATGCTCCATATCAATATGTATTTACCTGGTGGGATCACAAGACCATCATCTCTCTTCAATGCATCTGCAAGTATTAGAGCATCGTGGGCCGATCCCTCCCACCTAGCAAGGACATAGGTAAACCTAAGATCAAAGTCAACGGCAGCCATGACATTTTGGGTAGTAGTGCCCTTCCTACCCCTAAATGCCGCAGACATTGATCGTGGGACTCTTGCAAGCACATGGGTCCCATCAATTGCTCCAATGCAATCCTAATAAAGACAGAAATAGTTTGATTTATTGTTGCGATTAATTTTTCAAATTTTGGGTATTAACTAAATATAATGTGACAATCATTGTACCTTGAAGTAAGGGTACCACCTTCTACTATTAAGGATTTTAGGGTGCACATCATTTGAGGGTGGCTGAATCATCTCATTGCGTAACTCGCCAATAGCATATAAAAGCTCATGAAAGTATCGACTGATGGTTTCAATTGATCTCCTGAAGATAGGCTGAAGAGCCCTAAATCTATGGTTGTGGCCAACAACTAGGAGAAACATGATGACTTGTTCTTCAACATAGCAATGAATGTTGTCTCGTAGCAATTGCCTTTCACGAAACAGACTACATAGCTGAAAAAAGGGGACCCTCCTCATCCTAAGCTGCTCCAAGCAATGTATGTCGTATGAATGGTATATCCATCTTAGGTTGGATTGTCTAGCTATGTCCCTTTCTACCATAGGACTATAGGTAATGCGTGGGTTACTGTGACACTACGGAATGACGGTATGAGACTTTTTCGACGTCGGCATTAAAGTACGACTTTTGTATCATGTTTTGGGCCTCTTCTGGGAGTTTGGGCCTTTCGGGGGAGTTTGAGCCCCTGGGGGACCTAACTCGGGCCTTGGGGGACCAATGTGGGCCGAAGGTGGGGAAGATTTGGCCCATGTGGAGGAGTTATTGGGCAGCAAAACCTGCTGCCCAGCCCCCTGCGCTCCACCCCCCTCCCACTAACCCTAGCCGCCTCCCTTGTTCCCCCATGCGCCTCCCCCTTGCCTCCCCTAGCCGCCACCTTGTTCCCCTTCCTCCTCTACCTCCTCTAGCCGATCCTAGGTGAGTTCCACCTCTCCACCTCCCTTGTTGCCCCTAGGGGAGTTCTCCACCTCAACACCTCGAAGATCCATCCATTGGAGCGCTCCGCGACGAGGAGATCCGGCGGAATTGGAGCGAGGAAGGAGATCGCGCGAGCGGGGAGGAGATCCGTTGGGTTTTCGGGCGTTGGGCGAAGGTATGGCCATGGGAATCCTTGGGGTTGGTCTAGGTACTGTTCTAAGGGTTATTATCATGTTTTTAGATCAATTAGTGGTGCTGGAATTGAGTAGATTAGATGAAATCTAGAAGTTACCACGTTCTCTGTTTTGGGCAGCATGAGCAGTCGACCTAGGGTTTGGGTTTTCGCCAATTTAGAGTCGGAATTTGGTCGTACGGATGTTGAAGAAGTTGTAGGTAATTTCAATACCTTTCGGTGGGTATAAAGAACGTCCAATTCCGCCCAGCCGTTTGAAAGTTATGCTCGTTTTACCGAACGTATTAAAATCTGTGACTTGATTGGAACAGATCACGGTATTCTGTAGATTAAACCACTTTAGAGTCCGAATTAATCTTTCCATATACTTAGAAAAAGTTGGGAAATTTCCTAAGCTACGCGAGGATGTACTCGTTTAATTGATTCGGAGTCTTAGAACTCGAGTTATGCCTTTTGGAAGGCTGCTGTCCCCACGGGACAGAACCTCTGTTTTTGGGTTTTGCGAGTAGTTTGCGATGTCGGGGTAGAAGAGGGTTTGTGTCGGCGTATTCTACACCAAGGTACCCGCTCCCCCGCGCTAAAAAAGGAATCAAGTGGCAGCCAGGGCGTGCTTGGGCCCACTGCCACGGCAAGAGAAAAACCCATACGGTGGTCGCCCCGACACGCATGGCGTCTGAAAGCGGCTGGCGACCAGAAGGTGATCGCCAATGACACGTGGCGTCTGAGCCAGGCTGGCGACCAAGAAGGTGGTCGCCCAATGACATGTGGCGTCTGAGCCAGCGCTGGCGACCAAATGGTCGCCCAGCGACACGTCTGACAGCCAGGCGACCCAGGAGATCGCCCCGGACACGTGGCGTCTGAGCCAGGCTGGCGACCAAGCGGAGATCGCCCAGCCGACACGTAAGCGTCTGAGCGACAGCCGGCGACAGCGAATCGCCCCGAGCGCGGTGGTCGCCAGATGGGCACGTGGCGTCTGATCCTGGCCATGCGCGCCATCCTCGGATGGTCCTGTCAAATCGAGGACATTAAATGCGAATCGTGCGCATTGAATGTGGAAGCATGGAAGCTGGCGTGGCGGCGCCCCTTCCCAGGCGCATCATGGCTTTGGGAGACGCCACGATCGCACCTCACCCCATGACGAACGGCAGGCGGCGTTACATGGGGCCCAAGGCAGGATTGTGACAGATGCGCAGACATTAATGTGACATAAGAATAGTGATAGGCGCATTAAATACGCCACAGAGCGATGTAATGATGGGGGCGGTGCAAGCCTCCCATGCGCCTCGGCCACCGAGTATAAAAGGGAGCCGGGGTGCATGGGAGAGGGGGTTCGACTCATTGTTAGTAGGTTTTCATCCTTTCCAGCAAGAAGGCAGGCAATACGAAGAAAGGCAGGACTAGGGCTATTACTCTTCGGAGGGCCTGAACCTGGGTAAAAAACTCTTGGCGTCCCCCCCGTTAGCCTGAGCCTCCCGGTGCCCCGATCGCGACCGTCTTCCATTCCGAGGCGATTGCCCCGAAAGCCCCTGTCGAAACCTCATAAGCACCCGTCTCGGAGGTGCCTGTTGGCTAGTACGCCGACAGTGGCGCGCCAGGTAGGGGCTATTGGTGGTTAGATCATCCCCCTTTCTTCCGTTTCAGGCGAAGAGGCCCAGCAGAAGAGGGGGCATTTGTCTTCATGGCGGATTCGCACTCCAAGCGTGGCAATCTGCCTGAAGAAAGTGGCGCTCATAGCCGCTCCAGGCATTCGGGGAGGGAACCGCCTAACCCGGGTCCCTCCGCCGCAGGGGAAGCGCGAGTGACTCCCACGCCTGGGTGTCACCCTGTCTATCGGCGCCTGGCGCTCGGGGATGACACTCCCGCGCGGAGTCTTCATGCGGCCCGGCTTCTTCTTGATCATCCCCAAGAGCGGCCTGGTAACACCCCACCACTCCATGGTCAGCGGATATCGTCCACCTGGTGGACGCCGCACAACAAAGAAGTTGAAGCGGCGACCACCGGGGCTTCCGCCGTGGCGGCGAGGAACGCAGCGTCGCCTAACTTGCCGGGTTCCGCCGCCACACGATGACACCTCCCGGTACAAAGGGTCGATAAGGAAGGAGTCTGGTTGCCACCCTCTCAGAATTCGGGAGATGGGCACGTGACTCGCTTCTTCCCGCGGTCCCCCGAGTCCAGGGGGAACCACGAAGACCTTCGATCGCGCCTTGACGAGAGGCAACGCCGCCACGACGGTGACTGCGTCGTGTCCTCCGCGAGCGCCGCTGGGTGCAAGACGGGGCTCCTCCCTCGGACTCTGGCGAGCGCAGGTCGCACTCCTCATCCTCTCTCCTCAGGATCGAGGGGCCGCGAACGACGCCGCTCCCCTACAACGCTTCGGATGCCAGGCGTTCTCTCCGCCGGCAAGCTGCATGGCCGAGAGGTTCCGCCCGCCTCCTTCGAAGTATGATGGTACCACCAACCCGGAGGAGTTCCTGCAGATCTACACCACGGTGGTGCGTCTGGCGGGAGGATCCGAAAGTAATGGCCAACTACCTCCCGACATCGCCGATGTGTTCTCGCCTGGTCTTGGTCGCTCAACCTCCCGCGAGGCTCAGACACTCGTGGGAGGAGCTGCGTGCGACATTTTGTCGCCAACTTTCAGGGCTCTACGCTCAACCAGGCGTGGAGGACGATCTCCACGCCTGGAGCGAAGAGAGTCCCCGAGAGAGTTCATCCGGCGGTTCAGCCATCGCCGCAACACGATCCCCTGATTTACGAGCGATCGGTGATTATTGCTTTCCGGAGGGGGGTCCGAGACCAGAAGATGCAGGAAAAGATGGCCACGCGCGTTATCTCAACCACGTCTGAGCTGTTCTCCCTGGCGCACAAGTGCGCCAGGGCGGCCGAAGCCCGGAAGTGCGCGACAAGACCTTCTGACTCCGGCGACACTGGCGCCTCGAAGTCCTCCGACCGCAAGAAGAAGAAGAAAAAGCGGAGGGAGGCAACCGCTAGGGAGGTCTTGGTCGCTGAGCCGGAACCCAAATCCCGGCGTCATGACGATCAGGACCGACGGGACGAGCGCCGGGGCGGGCGCGGCGACCGCAGGGACCGTCGCCGCTTCGCTAAAACGATGGTGGCAAGCCCTATTGCCCCATCCATCGAACAAGCGGACACAACTTGGAGGATCGCCAGGTTGTGTCCAAGTTGGTCGACAGCGGCTCAAGAAGCGCCGTGAGAAAGACCACGAAGACGAAGACGACGAAGATGCGGCTCCGCTTAGCCTTCCGGAAAGTGAGCGCGCGGTGGCGTTCATACACGGTGGCTCCGCCACCTACTCATCGAACTCGCAGCATAAGCGAGATCTGAGGCAGTGTGCGCCACAACGTCATCCTCCGGCGAGCCGGCCGTTGAAGTGGTCGAGCACCGATCACTTTCACCGGCCGACCACCCGAGAACGCCCGCCTGGCCATCTCCCGATCGTGGTGTCTCCCACGGTCCGCAACGCAAAGTCGGGCGGGTCCTAGTTGATGGAGGCGGTGCCATCAACTCGCTATCCGTTGGAGCGTACAGCGCTCCAAATCCCAGACGAGAATCTGCGTCCCGCCCCGTTTCTACGGAGTTGCCCCCGGTGGGCCTCTTACCCTCAGGACAAGTCCGGCCGCCGGCCACGTCGGGAGCTCGGAGAACTTCCTGACAGAGCTGGTGGATTTTGAGGTCGCCGATTTCGACCTCCCTATAATGCCTTGCTCGCCGCCTACCTGGTCAAGTTCATGGCGGTGGCCCATTACGCCTACATGTCGGTGAAAATCCCAGGCCTGGGGGTCCAATTACGTAAAGGTGGATAGATCGAGGCCTGCGCCTCGCCAGCAATGCGAGGATCTGGCCGGCACCACCGCCAAAGACGCGACAAGGGCGACAACCCGGCCTCCCCTCGGCCAAGACCCGCGCCCGCCTGCACCTTTGGGCGAGGCAAAGGCGGTCCGTGGGTGAGGATGGCTCGGGCAAGGTCGTCAAGATTGGCACCGACCTCGGCGCCAAATAGGAAGACGCGCTCGTCACCTTCCTCCTGGCCTAACCTGGATGTGTTCGCCGGGAACCTTCGAAATGACCGGTCCCCAGTGAGGTGATCGAGCACCGATTAACAACGCCTCGAGCGCACTTTGCTCGCACAAGATCCGACGGCAGGCGCCTGAGCGACAGGATGCCATTCGGGATGAAGTGGAAAAACTTTTGTCTGCTAAGATCGTGCGGGAGGCCACCTACCCGGAGTGGCTGGCCAACCCCGTGCTTGTAAAGAAGTCCAACGGGAGGTGGCGAATGTGCATCGACTTTCTTGACCTCAACAAAGCCTGCCCCAGGACCCGCACTTCGCCGCGGATAGACATCGTCGTCGACTCCACGGCGGGGTGCGAAGCTCTATGCTTCCTCGACGCCTACTCCGGCTACCACCAGATCAGCATGGCGCAAGAAGATGAAGAAAAGACTGCTTTTGTGACTCCCCTCGGTGTGTACTGTTATGTCAGGATGCCTTTCGGTCAAGAACGCCGGGCGCCACCTATCGGGCCATGCACATAGTGTTTCGGCCCCAAATAGGGAAGAATTTGGAAGTGTATGTCGATGATCCGTGGTAAAAACAAAAGGCCGATGAGCTCGTTCAGATCTAGAAGAGACCTTCTCTCGCCTCGAAACTCTTGTCAAGTTGAATCCCGAGAAGTGTGTGTTTGGTGTCTCATCCGAAAGTCGCTCGGTTTCTGGTCTCGGTAGTGGAATCGAAGTCAATCCGGAAAAGATAGAAGCGATCGAGCGGATGCACCGCCTACCCGCTCAAGCAATCGCAATGCTTGATCGTGGCCGGCTAGCCTCCCTGGGCGGTTCATATCCTGGCTCGGGGAAAAAGTCTGCCATTGTTCAAGCTATTGAAGAAGACCAACTCATTTGAATGGACCCCGAAGCCAATGAGCATTTGAAGATCTCAAGAAGTACCTCTCTTCCCCCAGTCTTTGGTCGCCCGAGCCGGCGAGCCGTTATCGCCAGTATGTGGCGGCTAGCCCTTCTCAGAGTGAGCGCTACCGGTGGCGGAACGGGAAGGTGTCCAACGGCCGGTCTACTACATCGAGAAAATGCTACACGACGCAGAAACAAGGTACCCTCAGGCTCGTAAGATGGTCTATCTTTGTGGTGGTAGCATCGAGAAAGTTGCGGCACTATTTTCAAGGGAGGGAGATCACAGTGGTCTCCTCATATCCTTTACGTGAAATCCTCCACAACCGAGAAGCAGAGGGCCGCATCGCAAAGTGGTCCGTCGAGCTGGGGGAGTTCGGTGTCAAGTTCGCTCCTCGTACTGCGATAAAGAGTCAAAGGCTGGCGGACTTCGTCGTCGAGTGGACTCCAGCCGAGCCCGAAGCCGATGAGGTCCCCGCGTCCTCCCCCTGGACGCTTTTCTTCGATGGGTCCTTCAGGCTTGAAGGCGCGGGGGCTGGGGTTCTTCTGGTCTCTCCGACCGGGGACCTCCTCAAGTACGTGGTCGTCCTCGACTTCAAGGCCACTAACAACGTCGCCGAGTACGAGGGCTTGCTGGCTGGGCTACGGGCCGCCGCAGCCGTCGGCGTCCGGCGCCTGCAAGTAAAGGGCGACTCCCTGCTGGTCGTCAATCAGGCAAGGAAAGATTTCTCCTGTCCTGATCCCGTCATGGCGGCGTACCTGGCGGAAGTCAGGAAGTTGGAGAGGCATTTCGAAGGATTGGGGTATACTCATATCCCCCGACGCGACAACCATCTGGCAGACGAGCTCGCCCAGCTCGCCTCAACCAGATCTCCTGTGCCGGTCAGGGTCTTTGAAGAAAGGCTTCCGCGACCGTCCATCGCAGCCCCCATTTCTGACGGGGACGGTGGTGATGCCGCTTCAGCCCTCGCCCTTGGAGGGAAAGTGGTTCCGGCGGAAACGCTTGGCCAAGCGGAGTACCCGGACGGCCACCTCGTGGTCGCTGTGCTTGACCGGGAAGGCACATGGATGGATCCGATCCTGGCCTACCTGAGGGATCAAGAATGCCCCGACGATGATGCGTCAGCAGAGAAGGTAGCACGAAAGGCCAAGTGCTATACCCTGGTGGGCGGGGATCTATACCGCCGGGGTAAGAACGGAATTCTTCTGAAGTGCATCACTCGGGAAGAGGGGAGCAGTTTGCTCTCTGATATCCACGGAGGCGTGTGCGGGAGCCATATGTCCGGACGAACGATGGCGTTAAAGGATTTCCGTCCAGGGTTATATTGTCCAACCGCCCTCCAGGATGCTTGCGGTGGTGAGGAGATGCGGCGTGCGATTCCACGCCAAGCGTATCCGCCAACCAGCCCAGGCCACGCAAACTATCCCGCTCTCTTGGCCCTTCGGCGGTGCTGGATATCTGAGCCCGTTCGCTGAGCCACAGGAGGCTACACCCACCTGTTCGTCGCCATCGACAAGTTCACCAAGTGGGTGGAAGCCGAGGCAGTGAGATCCATCACCGCCGCAGCTGCAGTCAAGTTCATGCAAGGGATTTTCGCCCGCTTTGGGGTCGCCAACCGCATTATCACCGACAACGGCGCACAGTTCACCAGCGCGACCTTCTTGGATTTCTGTGAGGAGATGGGCACCAAAGTCTGCTTTGCCTCGGTCGCCCACCCCAAGAGTAACGGCCAGGTCGAGCGGGCCAACGCGCTGGTGTTGAAGGGCCTCAAGACCCGGGCGTTCGACCGACTCCACAAGCGTGGCGCCCGGTGGACCGAAGAACTCCCGGCTGTGTTGTGGTCACTTCGGACCACTCCTAGCCGGGCTACCGGGGAAACTCCTTTCTTCCTGGTCTACGGCGCAGAAGCTGTTCTCCCTTCGAATTGGGCTGGATCACCCGCGTCGCAAAGATTCACGAAGAGGAGCAGGAGGGTCTGCGCCGGGACGACGTCAACCTCCTGGAAGAGGCGCGAGATCGAGCGGCTTTGCGCGCCGCAAGATACCAACAAAGTCTCAGGCGGTACCACGCCTCCCGGGTCAATGAGAGAACGCTGGCAGTGGGCGACCTGGTCTTGCGAAGAATCCAGTCGCATGCCGGGTCGCATAAACTGTCTCCCCAGTGGGAGGGACCCTTCAAAGTGGTCTCGCCTCTCGTCCCGGCGGTCAGCCGCCATCGAAGACGGTGAAGAGCTAACAAACTCCTGAATATAGAAAATCTGCGCAAGTTCTACCCCTGATCGGTTGTAAGTCCTAGGGTCTGTTCCCCGACCGGCCGGAGTGTGCCCTCCTTTCCGCCGTGGGTCGGGGGAGACCTTGTGTTTAAAATTAAATATTCACTTTCTTTATCCAAAGTATTTGTTCTTTCTGCCCTCCCTTCGGTCTTTTGCCCACTGGCCGGCGGCGCCAAGGCACTCGCCCACGGTGCCTCGCCGCCTTGCAAACACCAGTGGCAAAGACGGAATCGCTTAGTGAGAGCGGCGTCTGAATCAAGGCGGTTGGCGGTGGTTCAAAGACGACCCCCAGCACGGCCATGACACTCCGGGTGTCCCCGTGGGGGTCGGCGCCTCGAGCACCGTTACCAAAAGCCCAAGGTCCTGTCATGACTCACTAAGTGTTCGTTCCCTAGAGGCTACCTGGGAGGTAAATTTTGCTAAGGCGAAGGGTTTGAGGGCCGAGGTCCCGCGGCGCAAGACTTGAAGTCTTTAAGCGATTATGTGCTCATTCGTGTGGAACCAGAAAAAATTACGGCAAAAGCGAGTTCTTAAGCAACTTGGCAGGGAATTTTACACTACTATTTCATTCGAAATGGCAAATGCCTAAAGTTTTGCAGACAAAGTCACCACCAAAAAAGAAAAGAAGAAAAGCTGCGAGGGGCGCGGAGGATCCTCGGGTCATCGGCGCCTCCTCGGCTCTGCGCCGCATCTTCGGCGAGGAGGGGCCACGCGTCCGGCACCATCGCCACGTCCTCCGCCACCGCCTCCATCTGGGGTTCTCCATCGCTAGTGGCGGCAACCTGCTCGGAAGCTTCGTGAACTCGCTCCTCACTTTGCACCCGATCGCCCTCTAGCCCTTGGACGACAGCCGCGGGATTGAAGTTGGCGTCACGCCGGGCGCAGAAGCCGACGTACTTCACCGTAGCCGCTGCAGAATCGCGCCCTCTGGCGGACCGAGCGAAAGAAGCGGCAGCAGCGCGTGAGGAAGTCCGCGGCCTGGCAGAGGCAAAAGGCGTAATGCCGTGGCCTCTCCTCCCGGACCCGGTTGCTCCAGCCCCAATGGAGCAAGGTCGCCACCGTCCGATCAAGGCGTGGCGCGGCATCCGCGATGTCTCCACCTCCGATCGAGCCCGGCCGATTCTCTCGCCTCGGCTCGCGAGACGCTCAGCGGCCGGTGCTTTGCTCTGCGCTCCGCTCCCTCCGCCGGTGCAACTCGGCCCGCCCCGATCGTGCGGAGTCCGCCACCTCCTTGCGGAGGCGGTTGATTTCGGTTCCGCCTCCGTCAACCGCTCCTGCTCGTCACCAGGCGATTGCTCGTCTTTGGAGTAGAGCTCGCCGAGGGCCGCCAAAGAGGCATCGGCGTCACGAGGGAACGGAGGCGGTGGGAAGTTCGAGGTAGGGACGGGGCCGAACGGGCCTTAGTCCTGAACGACGACCGCAATGGCCGGCCGAGAATCGCCTCGCCGCCCTCGATCTGGGACTCGGCGACCGGCCGACGCAGCTGACCGCCGCACCTTGGCTGTCCCCGACACGAGCAGCTGATATCCGGGCAGAACCCTGGACAAAGGAGGAAATAACGGTAAGGATTAATCTTAACGAAAATTTTTATTGTATTTGCATCTCAGGTGAGTACTGGCGCCGCCTTGGGAAGCGGGGCACACTCGGAACAGGACCAGCCCGCGGAGGCGGGGCGGATCTGCCATTCTTTGGCGGCGGCGAGAAGCGGGCGGATCCGCCATCGCCGGCGGCGAGCGAGGCGAGGAAGGACCACCGCCGCCGTGGCGGTGGCGGCACAAAGGATCGGCGGCGGAGGGTCAGCGTCGCGCCCCGGCAGGGGCAAGGGCGACGACGCCGGCCGACGAGCCCCCGCCACCACGAAGGAACCCGTTACGCAATCGAAGAAGCCCCGCGGCCGACGTGGAAGCCCCGCGGCCGACGTGGAAGCCCCCGCCGGCCGCCCAGGAGGCGGGCCTCGGGGAAGGATGAGCGAGCCGTCGTCATCGTCGGCGCTGCGCCTCACTCGTCGCCCCTCACGACCGCTGCGGGAGGATCCCGGATCGTTAAGGGCGCTGGCGTGTCACGACGGCGAGCCCATGGCGTCCATCGAAGCGTGGCGCGGATTATTGCCGCCGCTCCGGGGACAGCCGACAAAGTGGGACGCGCCCGCCGGAACGGGCGGACGGGCCGGATAGGCCGATTGCAGCATCCACCGGTCGATCACGTCATCGGCCAAATTTTGCCATTGTCGGCACGAAGGAAAAGAAATCGCAGGAGGAAAGAAGCGCCGTAAGAATCGAGTTTTGCGGAGAGAAATAGAAGTAGCAAGGAATGACGCAGAGCGGAGCGAGTTACCTCCGGATACTCCGGTCCCATCGCCCACGCCCATGTCTTGCCAGGTGGGGCGGGCCAGCAGCGCGAGGCACGACCTCGGGTAATAAAATCTGGATCACCATGGCCCCGTCAGGCCCGTGGCCCGCAATCGTCGACGCGCCAAGATCGCTGGAGCTTCGGGCGCATCGCTCACTGGAGCCCCAGCTTGGGGTTGCTGACCACCGGCCGGGCGGAAGATCCAGACTTCAATGCCGCTGTCGTCCTCGACGTCTGACCACTCAAGGCGCCAATCTCCAGCTTGGACCGGCGGTCCAATGGGATATAGCGCGCAACGCTCCGTCATGGAGCCGCGGTGACAGCTCGAAACCGGCGAGTACTGCCATGGCCGAAGGGTGTAGAAGAAGCGAAAAAGAAGAAGGTTGGGCAGCACTCCCACGAACATCTCGCAGAAGTGAGCAAAGGCAGAAAGGAGGATAACAGAGTTGGGAGGAAGGTGAATGTGGTGAATGGCGTAGAAGTTGAGAACAGAAAGATAAAAGTCAGAGACCGACGGTAGTAGGCCCGGCAAGGAGCTGCCACCGAAGAAAACCACTTCCCAGCCGGCCAGTGGGGCTCGACAGCTCCGGCGCGAGGCGCAGGGCGCCCCCGGTGATGTTCTGGGAGAACCTAGCGGCCCTCTCCTCCTCAATGATCGAAGAATGAAGCACCGGAGCCATCGGGAGTATAGGGATTTCGAAGCGCAACAGCAAAGGGGATAAAGAAAGGAAGCTCAAACGCGTCGGAAAGAGGTGGAATGCGGAGAGTTGAAAGGGGGAAGAACTACTCCCCCTTCGATCGGCCTTTTATAAGGCCGCGGAAGGCGAACCGGCGGGAAAACCGAAAAGGCGCGGCGATTCGAAAAAGAGGAAGTTTAAGAGCCTCATAAATGGGGCGCATCCCAAGGAACGTGCGGCGGTTACAAGGAGGAAGTAACCGCGCAAACCGCTTGGGAATCGGAGAAGCCGGAAGATCTTTTTTGCAAGGCGCGCGGACCTTTGAAGGGTCCCACCCAGGAGCCGGAGCAGTTCTCAAGCCGCCAATTAAAGAAGAAGAAGAGCAGAAGACCAAAAAGCGCTCCTAGGTGGGCCCGGGGGCTACTGTCGGCGTATTCTACACCAAGGTACCCGCTCCCCCGCGCTAAAAAAGGAATCAAGTGGCAGCCAGGGCGTGCTTGGGCCCACTGCCACGGCAAGAGAAAAACCCATACGGTGGTCGCCCCAGCGGACACGTGGCGTCTGAGCCAGGCTGGCGACCAGCAAGGTGATCGCCCAGCGGACACGTGGCGTCTGAGCCAGGCGGCTGGCGACCGATAAGGTGGTCGCCCAGGACACGTAAGCGTCTGAGCCAGGCTGGCGACGATAAGGTGGTCGCCCAGCCACACGTGGCGTCTGAGCCAGGCCCATTGGCGACGATAAAGTGGTCGCCCACGACACGTGCGTCTGAGCGAGCGGCAAGCGACAGCGAGAGATCGCCCAGCGGACACGCGTGGCGTCTGAGCCAGGCCGAGAATACCCAGCCCAGTGGTCGCCCGATGGGCACGTGGCGTCTGATACCTGCCATCGCGCACCATCCCCGGGATGGTCCTGTCGAAATCAGGGACATTAAATGCGAATCGTGCGCATTGAATGTGGAAGCATGGAAGCTGCAGCGTGGCGGCGCCCCTTCCCCAGGCGCATCATGGCTTTGGGAGACGTCACGACTGCACCTCACCCCGTGACGGAACGGGCGGCGTTGGTGGACATGGGGCCCAAGGCAGGATTGTGACAGATGCGGCAGACATTAATGTGACATAAGAATAGTGATAGGCGCATTAAATACGCTGCGAAAGGTGATGTAATGATAAGGGGCAGTGCAAGCCTCCCATGCGCCCCCGTCAGCCCGAGTATAAAAGGGAGCCGGGGTGCATGGGAGAGGGGGTTCGACTCATTGTTAGTAGGTTTTCATCCTTTCCAAAGAAGAAGGCAGCAATACGAAGAAAGGCGGGACTAGGGCTATTACTCTTCTGAGGGCCTGAACACTGGTAAAAACTCTTGGCGTCCCCCCCGTTAGCCTGAGCCTCCCGGTGCCCCGATCGTGACCGTCTTCCATTCCAAGGCGATTGCCCCGAAAGCCCCTGTCGAAACCTCATAAGCACCCGTCTCGGAGGTGCCTGTTGGCTAGTACGCCGACAGTTTGCTTACTGTTTTGTGGACATGATTGTGAGTGTGTGGTCCCTATGTGCAGGTGATGTGACCCCGGGAGTGCCTTCTACTTCTCGCCAATCCGTTGCCGTGGTTGAGGCAAGTGTATTGGAATGGGTAGCGGTTTGTAGATGCTAGATTGGTTGGGATTGAATTTGAATACATGATATGTTCACATGCCATGCCTTAATGATTGCCAATGATGTGATGAATATGTTTATTATGTTATGATGCCATGTGTTAGTGTACAAGATATTTATGATGTTGGCATGTTTGCATACATGGCATGTTACATGGCCTGGGCGGTGAGAAAGTCATAACTAGTCCGGGGAAGGTCGGTGAGAAAGTTATGACTAATCCGGAGAGCCAATGAGTAAGTCCTACATCGTGATTCCATTCACCGCGGTGAACGGAAGCGAGGAGTAGGCACCCTCCATCTTCGGGATGGAAGGGGGGAGAGGGTGCACACCGACGGGTGTGTACTCAACCATACCGGTATGAGTTTTCAAGGAGACATGAGCATCGCATCGCATTGCATACATAATGATGATGTTATTGATATGTGATCATGAATGAGAAGATAAACATGATATGAGTTGTTGTAGCCATGTGTTTGTTCTTGTGTACCATTGCAATATGCTTGGTGAGTGTTGGACTCACGCTTGTGTTTTCTTGTTGTTTTAGGTACCATGAGATCGGCATGCGGGGAAGGGAATTAGTCACACTTCTACACGTAGCTTCACTCATTTGTCCCACAAGACATTCAATTAGGCTTTGACAATAAATTAAGTGTGATGCTTATTGCTTTATGATTTAGCTTTGCGATATGAGAGTCTTATTGTTTGTTTGGCTCATGGAGACATTGAATGCTTGGAATTAGACTTATATTGTTGTCATGCATTTAATTATTGCTATTTTAGATGTCTCTCATATTGCCTTATATTGCTATGCTATTGTGTTTCCTTCATTTCATGTTAAAACAAAAGAGATGCTGCCGAAATTTCGGTTTGTAGCATTAGTGCCTTTGCTGTAATTTACTTGTAATTGTGGTATTTAGAGGTTGCTTAGTCTATGTTTGGTAGCATTCGGGCATATTAAATGCCGGGGTGTTACAGTTACGTTCCCTAGCTCTTCGTAGGATGCAAACCATGTAGGCACACATGACAGCCACTAAACCAGCACATCTAATGATTAGCATACGATGTTCACGCGCCAATTCATCCATCTATGTACAAGACATAATGCCAAAGTATCAAAAATAGTAAGACATGATGGTGTTGTCACTAGTTTAATGCATTCACATTTATAAAATATGCACCCAAATGCATGCATGCCACGGCTGCCACATCCAAGGGATGCTCCTCCAATGGCATACCATCATCGACCAATAGAAGCAATGCTCAGATAAAAATGGACAGACCATAGTACCAGATCGAAACAAATAGCATAACATGCCAAGATATACTAGATGGAAACAAATAGCATAAGATGGACAGACCATAGTACCAAACCATAGTACCAGATCGAAACAAATAGCATAAGATGCTCAGATAAAAATGGACAAACCAAGATCATAATACCAGATCAAAACAAATATGCCAAGATCACAATACCATATCACAATACCATTTCTACTGATTTCTCATGTACAGATATACTAAGTTTGGATGCCAATATGCCAAGATCACAATACCAGTTCTACGGATTTCTCTTGCACAGATATACTAAGTTTGGATGCCAATATGCCAAGATCACAGTATCAGATCACAATACCAGTTCTATTGATTTCTCATGCACAGATATACTAAGTTTGGATGCCAATATGCCAAGATCACAGTACCATATCACAATACCATATCACAATACAGATTAACGTAGAAGAGGCAAATACAGATTAATGTACAGATTATGGAAACTTGAGCACAAATCGAAGTACCAGTTCTACTGATTTCTCATGCACAGATATACTAATCCCAAATCTAAATCAAACCAAATTGAAGCCAAAGAAGAGAAGAATGGGAAGAAGGAGAGGAGAAGTACCTTGTGGTCTTCAGAACCCCGCCGAAGACCACTAGAGATCGACTTACCCGTGGTTGTCGCTGGAGAGATTGAGCGGAGGGAGGCGACCGGAGGGCTCCAGTGGCGGGAGGCGACCGGAGGGCTCCAGCGGAGGGAGGCGACCGAAGGAGGTGAGTGGAGGATTCGAGCGGATGGACGAGGCAAGAGGAGGATTCGAGCAGAGGAGGCGAGCGGAGGTAACCCTAATGCAAGAGGCGAGCGGATTGGAGCGGAGCGGAGATGGTTGTCACGGGCCTGCATGCGATCGATGGATGATCTCCGCGTTTCCACCAGCCCGGATGCCGGATGCATGTTGCATGGGCTGGGCCAAGATTGCTGCAAGATACAAGAAACCAAACAGTTGCATTTTGTGATTTAATTGTATCCACTCATGCCATACAAGGTTCATGCAACCAACCAAACAGACCCTAAGTGAAGCTCAAATAGGACAAATGAATTGAATATGATTCCACATAGAAAATTAAATTCTGAAAATCAAGATTGTATAAGTAAAGTGCGCTTTCGTGATCAAGAATTTCACAAGCTTATCAAGGGCATACCTCTTTGCAATGTGTCACCCATATGTACCTTTTAATTCTTGATAATGCCAAATGCAAGTTAGATGACACTTCAAAACAATTTAGGATTAGAGGATACCTCTTGAAAGATACCAATTGAAAGATACAACACCATTTAGAATGAGACAATTTAGCACAATGGTGTGCAGAAACATTATTGAAGGTGGTCAAAAAGAAATATGTTCCTTTGTCGGTTCTTGTCCACCACATGTTCGAATTGGTCATGATCAACTCGCATGGCCTTAGATCCCTCGGACTATGGAACTCCTCTCCATTTACTTCATCCCACCGTCGAAGATGACCCTTTTTCCAATACCTTGAACATCAATAGATAAGCACACGATTTCTGGGAGCAAATATCTTTCAACTTGACCCAAGTTTGTTTGATAATGTCTAAGTACAACATGCACGACATAGATGATCAGCATGAAAATACTACTTGCACACAATTTGAACATTCAAGATACCAATTGAAGATTTTATTATAACAATTTACAATTAAAATATTTGAAACTCATTCAAATTTAATCTTGACATCCACTTGTAAGAGAGATAATGGGTAAAACACATTTAAAATCACTCTTGAATTTACAAGGGAATTTTTCTCTTTTCCATAATAAACTCCGAGTTATGCAAGAGAGAAAACATTTTGAGGCTAAGATACAATTAAATCCAATTTCCAAAAGAACTTAGCCAAAGGATGCATTTTCATTGAAATGAAAACTTAAATAGATATGCTCCAGTTTGAAGCTTGGAGCAATGAATAAGTTCACTTAGTTTTCATCTTGAAAGGCTTGCCAAGATTCCAATTTACAACTCAAAATCTCAAAAGATGCAAATAGCAGCACAAAATCGATTATATCTTTTAAACCATTGCTCAAGTGCAAAAATCATCAACGTGGAAAAGATCCATCTCGAAATTCTCTTCAAGGGCTATGAAGACCAAAAATTCATTTGAGCAAAGGAAAATCCTAAAAACTTGAAAATAGTGAATGTTGAATCGAAGGTTTCGGAAAAAAAAATCTTATCTTCAATTAACTACTAGGATGAAAAACTTGAGTAAATAAGCTTCCTGTGAAATCATGTGCTGAAACATTGGCTTAGAATTGAATTTGCAAAATGTGCTTGTGCATGTGTTTGACAATTGACAAGAAACAGTAAGTTTCGCATTGGCGCCGGACCAAATTTTCAAGAAACAGTAAGTTTTCCTTGAGCGCTGGACCAAATTCTTGGTCCATGGTTGTCGGGACCCCGAATTTGCAAATCCGGACCCTCTGTGTATTCAGCACTAGTCCAGGAACGCGCTAGTGCACACAGTCTTAACATTGGTAAATATCACAATCATACCATTCGATATTATCAAAGTACTTTATTTAAATAACTAAATCAAGTTACTTGACCTTATGGTCAAGTTACAAATGTATGCCTGCAAGGCGAAACTTATTAAAAGAGAAATAATAGCAATGGAAAATCAAATAAACTTCGTGGCGCCATCCAAGATACCACAGCAACCGACCGGCTCGCTTCCCTAAGTAGACGGATCTTCTTGGAGTTCCTCCTCCAAAGTGGCGTAATCTCCTCTTCAACTGATATTGTGTTGAGGCAAGGGTGAGTACTTGGTACTCAAGAAGTCATGCATGAGAATGCAGGCTAATATACTATATGCATGGCTTGGTACAAAGGAATAGCACAAGGTATTTTTGGCAAGAACAAAGATTTGAAAAGTAATATAAGTAGATTCAAAGCGTAGAAATAAGTAAAGCATAAATAACTTTTCAAGAAGTTTAATAAACATTTTCCCCATCCTAAACCATATTTCCATCCTCTTCATTATTAAGCCAACCCAACTTTCAAACCAAAGTTATTTTTGAGAAAATCTAACCCTTGATCAGTAATTCCCGAGCATTGTCCAAAGATCGTGGACTCGGCTATTCGAATAGATTCTAAACTCTGCAGAGGTTATGCACTTTACCCACAAGATACGAGTCAAACACCACAAAGGCGAGTTCAGTAACAAAGCCTTCTAAGCCTCAAACAACACAGTGGTCCTCTCCTGGTTCGTGCTCTACACCATCCCTTCCCTTAGCCAAGGCGAAGTATGGGACCAACACACCGTTAGATGGGTATCCGGCCACGACCACGATCGCTCCCCGCACAATCACACAAAGCGGTGTAATCGACACCCTGAGGCTCCACAAGTGAGTCCTTAGCGACTTAGTCAACTAGGGCCGTCCATTCCAGCCATGTGGTTGCAAGTATGACCTGGTTCAAAGGCTTGCAAGGTTAAGTCCTTAGAGTGACCAGGGCAAGACTACCCGAAGAACCAAATCAACACACCCAATGCCACAACCGCCCACTGATTACTCTTTGCCACATGCCCGGCCGAAATCGTTTATCAAACCCCGCTTGATTACCATGCACCACGTGCCATCAACATCACATGATACTTTTCCAAAACAGGTTCAATATATCATTAAGTCAATATTAACATTTGATTGTCCAAAACCATGTCATGAGCACGTGCTTGGTCTAAGCGTTATACTACAACGGTCTAAACCCATGTTGGCAATTTAATAATGTCCAACTAGTAATCCACAACTAGGGTGACAAAGGGTCATGGCACATACTTAAATAATCAAGGTGTCATACAAAGAAATTGGTATTTATCTAACCCCATGTTTAAACAAAGTATCTTTCTAATTGATCTAGCATGCAATAGTTTAAATCAAAATAGATTTCGAAATAGGATCAACATGGTCAAAGCACAACTTGCCTTCAAAAAGTACTTGCTCTTGGTCTTGAGATGGATCCTGAGTCAATACTTCTCCTTCAATCCTTCCCAGGCACTTCAACGCGTCTACTCGTAAAGCGTGCAAATAGCAATACACAAATAAACAATAGGCAAAAACATCCCAAAACTCCAAATAAAATCCATAAACAGAAAGAACATAATTTTCTGGATTTTTAGGAACTGGAATCGTCCAAATCGGAGTTAAAATGCAAAAGTTATGATTTATTAAAGTTTAAATAATCAATTAAATAATATTACAGAGAAAAACTTTAGTCCAAAAATTAAATAAAATTCATATTTAGGTAGATCTCAATTTTATACAAATTTAGAAATTTGAATCACTCAAATCGGAGTTGAAACGCAAAAGTTATAAGCGTTTGAAGTTTGAAATAAAATCTGAAATCATTATTCGAATTAATAAATCATTTTCTTTTTCGGAAATTAATTATTGCGTCATCATGGACACGTGTCGACTCCTGATTGGTGGTGGCGTCGGCCGGCTCATGGGCTCGGCTCACGGCGCAGTTCGGTCCACGGTGGACCCG
The DNA here is from genome assembly GCA_036346355.1 of Rhipidocladum racemiflorum. Lineage (NCBI taxonomy): Eukaryota > Viridiplantae > Streptophyta > Magnoliopsida > Poales > Poaceae > Rhipidocladum > Rhipidocladum racemiflorum. Next base: position 32,161,135 of record CM070589.1, on the reverse strand, counting down.
GTCCACGGCTTCGGGTGAAGGCGACATGTGGGACCACTCGGGTAGCGTCATCGCCGACGTCGGCGGGGCTCGGCCACGGTCGACAGGTGGAGTCCACCAGATGGCGTCATGGGTGACGTCACGGCATCGCCGCCGACACGCGGGCCAGCGTGTCGGTGATACCACGCCGCCAGCGTGAAGCGCGGCAACTCGGCTTCCTGGGCGCGTGGCACAATCGTGGCCGTTGGTTTGAAATCCGACGGTACCGATTGAGTTTGGCCTCATGTGCTTGGGGCGCACGTGGATCGATCGTGGGCCGTTGGATCTTGATCCAGCGGTCCGCATCCAATCTAACCTGGTGCGATTCTTGATACGCGCAACCTAAGCCGTTGGATCTAGATCCAACGGTTGGGATTAGATCTAGGATTTTCAGCGGGGAAACTCACCGAGGTGGCGTGGCACGATCTGGGCCTTTGGATCTTGATCGGACGGTTGAGTGGAGCTTCGGGGTCGGCGATGGCTTCACCGGAGTTGTAGGCTGCCGTGGCCGAGGGCAGCGACCACCCAACGGCGGTTGGGGCGTGCTCGGCGAGATGGATGGTGTCTTGGTGCGCCTGGCCGGGGTTTGAATCCGGTCAATGGCGGCGGAGGGCGGCCGGCGGCGGCGAGCAGAGGCGTGGCGGCGCTTCACGCAACTACGGCGAGCGATTCGGCGAACCTCACGGCGGCTAGAGCTCGGCGGAGTTAGGGCAAGAAGTGCGCAGTCACGGCGGTCCTCGAGTGCGATCCGGGCATTAAATAGCCCGGATGCGTGCTCGGCGAGCCCTAGTCGATTCTGGCCAGCGCCTTTCGGAGTCCTGGGACTTCAGCGAGGAAGACGGCACGAACCGTCCACGTGTCGGATCAGCGGCCCCGATCGGACCGGCGCGAAGCAGGTTCGGACCGACACGGCTCAACCGTGCAGGCGGATCTCGGCCGTTGGATCTTGATCCAACGGTTGGGATTGATTAGGTTTAGGAGTGGGTTCGGCCGAGTCACGTGGCTCGGTCGGACTCGAACTTCGAGTCGACTCGGGCTCGATCGGATGAACAAGATACTTGACCCGAGTTGATTTTCCAGCGATTTAATATTTAAAATAATTCCCGATAATTCATTTAATTCATTAAAAATAGCAAATGACTCGAGAAAAATTCTAAAAATTCTGGAAAATATTTTGGATCATTTTGGACTCAAATAAAATATTTCCAACAAAATTTTATTTGCAAAATCAAATTCTTTAATTATTTCAAAATGGAATAAATTCAAATAAATTCCAAATAAATCCAAATAAATTCGAGAAAATTCCAAAAATTCATCAAAGTGCCAAATCACACATGAATTCAAGGAAAGCAAAATTTTGGGGTGTTACAAACCTCCCCCTTAATAGAATCTCGTCCACAGAGATTCGGGGCTCACTACTGAGAATAGGTTTGGAAACTCTTTCTTCAAATCCTCTTCGCTCCCAAGTCGCCGCTTTCTTCATGGTTGCTCCATCGAACTCTCTGAAGCGGGTTGACTTGTTTCTAGTTTCTCGATCCATTGTGTCCGTAATCCTCACAGGATACTCCTTATAAGTCAAATCCTCTTGCAACTCAATTGACTCTAGCGGTGTCTGCATTTCTCAGAACTCGGAGACACTTCTTTAAGCGGGACACATGGAATACATCACGTACTCCTGCTAACGATCGTGGCAACTCCGGTGATAAGCAACCGCCTCTGCGACTCAAAATCTTAAATGGTCCAACATAGCAGGGTGCAAGTTTCCCTTTGGCATGGAACCTCTTAACTCCCCGAGAGGCGTAACTCTGAGGTAAACAAAGTCTTCCTCGTTCAAAACTCAAATCTCGCGACGATTGTCGCCATAACTCTTCTGTCGAGATTGGGCTATCTTCAACCTTTCCCTAATCATAGCGATCTGTTTCTTGACCTCTTGAAGAATATCAGGCCCAAGGACACGGCGCTCACGGTCTCATTCCAATTCAATGGCGTCAGCGAGTCGACCATACAGATGCCTCAAAAGGTGACATCTCAGAACTAGCACGATAACTATTGTTGTAACTGAACTCGGATACGGCAAACTCTTATCCCAAGAAGTAGCATAAGCCAATGCACAAGCTCTCAACATATCCTCCGGAATCTGGTTGACTCTTTCGATGCATCCCATCCGTCTGCGTGGATGATAAGGTACATCTTGAAGTTCAAACGGGTTCCCATGGCTTCATGCAACTTATTCCGTAACCTTGAGGTAAATTGGGTACCTCTGTCTGATACAATCCTCTTTGGCACTCCGCAAGCAGACAATCCTCGATCATGTACAATTCGCTAATTTATCTCCGAGTAAGTGGTCTTCACGGGGATAAAATGGGCTACTTTAGTCAAGCAATCCACTATAACCCATATGGAGTCATAACCTCCTTGAGTCTTGACAAACCGGTAATGAAATCCATTCGATTTCCTCCCACTTCCACTCGGATATTTTCAGCGGTTGTAGCAATCCTGCTGGTCTACGATGCATTGCCTTGACTCTCGGCACACGTCGCACAATGCAACATGCTCGGCAACTTCACGTTTCATACTCGGCCACGAGAATCTCTCCTTGAGATCTGATACATCTTGGCGCTTCGAGGATGAATTGAGTACTTAGAGTCATGGGCTTCTTCCAAAATCAGTTGCTTTAACTCCTTTTTGTTAGGCACACAAATGCGATCCTTCATCCACAACGTGCCTTGCTCATCCAACTTGAAATCCTTTGCCTTGCCTTCCTCCATTTTGGACTTAATCCTACGGATCTTGTCATCATCCTTCTGTCCTTCTCGGATCTGGTCCTCTAAAGTAGGCTTTACTTCCAATGCGGCCAAGAATCCGCTAGGTACAACCTCAATCTTCATCTTTTGAAAATCCTCACATAACTCATCCTGACTTGTGGCTAGCAACGCACTCACGGTATGGCTTTTCCGGCTCAAGGCATCGGCTACTACGTTGGCCTTCCCGGGATGGTAATGGATTCCAACATTATAGTCCTTGATCAACTCTAACCATCTCCTCTGCCTCATATTCAGATCCGACTGGGTGAATATGTACTTAAGGCTCTCATGATCCGTATATACCTCACATCTGTTTCCAATCAGATAGTGACGCCATATCTTCAAAGCATGCACTACGGCAGCTAACTCTAGGTCATGTGTCGGATAATTTTCCTCATGCGGCCTCAATCGCCTTGATGCATAAGCGGCGACCTTTCCAATCTGACATCGACGCATCCAAGTCCTTGGCGCGATAAGGTCACAATAAATATCGAAGCTTTGAGCAACATCCGGTAGAACTAACACCGGTCTTGGCGTCAATCGCTTCTTCAGCTCTGAAATCCTTTCTCACATTCTCAAGGCGTCCATGCAAACTTCTTTTCCTTCTTGGCCATTTGCGTAAGAGGTTTCGCAATTGTCGAAAAGCCTTCGATGAAAGCAGCGGTAGTATCCTCGCCATTCCAAGGAAACTCCGAATGCAGGTCACAGTCTTGGTACGCTCCCAATGTAACACCGCTTCTACTTTGCTTGGATCTACTGGCGACTCCTTCATGCGGTCATTACATGTCCAAGAAACTCCACCTTGTCCTTCCAAAAATCACACTTGTCGAACTTGGCGAAAAGTTGTCGCTCCTCGCCTTTTCCAAAACTCGCCTTAAGTGTTCGGCATGTTCATCCTCTGTCTTGGAGTAGATTAGGATATCATCTATGAACACGACGACAAACTTGTCCAAATATTCCATGAACACCTTATTCATCATATTCATGAAATAAGTTGGCGCATTAAATCGACCCAAAGGACATAATCAGAACTCGTAATGTCCATATCTTGACGAGAATGCGCCTTGAATATCTTCCGATCGGATCTTCAATCGATGGTATCCCGATCTCAGATCAATCTTGGAGAAAACTCGGCTCCTCTCAATCGATCAAACAAATCATCAATCCTGGGTAGCGGATACTTATTCTTCATCGTGACTTCGTTGAGTGCACGGTAGTCAATGCACATCCTGAAACTCCGTCCTTCTTCTTGACAAACAAAACCGGTGCTCCCCACGGCGACTAACTCGGCCTCGATAAATCCTTTCTCCATTAACTCTTCTATTTGTTTCTTCATTTCTACCAACTCCTCAAGACATCCGATAGGGTCTCTTTGCTATCGGTCTTGTACCGGTACAAGCTCTATCACAAACTCTATGTCCCTGTCTGGCGGCATACTGTAGATCTTCTGAAAAACATCGGGTACTCATTCACTACTTTGGGACATCCTCTATGCCGATTGCCTTGGTACTGTTAACCATCAACTGTCCATCTCTAACTATGAGTGGCTTGAAATTCCACCTTCTTCCCACACGGGCTCTCAATCGAGATAGTCCTTCGTCCACAATCCAATACAGCCTTGTGCTTGGATAACCAATCCATTCCCAATATGACGTCTAAGGTCCGGGTCTCCAAAATTATAAGGTTTGCTAGGAACTCTATTCCACCTATCAAGATTCTCACCCCGGAACATCCTACTTTCGCTCGGAGTTCTAACCAGGGTTTGAACTAAAAGCATGCACTTAAGTCTTGTAATTCTCAAATCATTTCTAGTAGCAAAGCCTTGCGAAACAAACGAATCTGAAGCTCCGTGAGTCAAACAAAATCAAGCTGTGTATCGAGTTAACAAGTAACTTACCCAAGATCTTACGTCCGTAGCATTCTCGCAGTGCATCTGCGGTGACATGGTTGACTCGGCCTCTCACCACGGTGCAGGGTGTGGCTCCTGATCTTTGGCGTCCTAGCTGGGTGGTTCCTAGGTTGAAGCGAATCGGGTCGCCTCTGCTGTCTTGTTTGGACAACTGTTGGCAAAGTGTCACGGCTCGTTCAGATTGTAGTGACGTCTCATTGTTCCTTCTTATTGCCGAGGTAGCGTTTCTAGCGGGGGGTGCAGTAGTTTTGATTGACAGGTCTTGGTGCCGTGGATGGTGTCCTTGTCGCGTGCTCGTGGTTGGAATCAAGAATTGATTTGGTGCAACTTCTCGGTATTGCGTTCCACTGGCGTGATCCTTCTTTGTTGCGTCCTGCGCTTCCTGTTCTCATCCGGTTCCTTGCGCTTGTCCTCAAGAATAAGCGCCTTATTCACCAACTCTTGGAAATGCAGGAAGGTGTGGGTGATCAATCCTACTTGCAATCTGAGTTGAGTCCCTTCATAAAACGAGGTATGCCTGGATTTATCCGTCGCTACATCCTCAAAGTGCGTAGCGTGCTAGCCGTGTGTGAACTTGTTCAGTAGTCGACCCGGGTGATTACCTTGCTTTAATGCTCGAACTCCTCCTTTTTAAGGTCCATGATTCCTTCAGCACGTGATACCGCCGGAAGGCGGTGTGAACTCTTCCCAAGTGATATCTTGAGGGTTCTCTGCGTGGCACAGAAATTCTCCCACCATTCGTGCATTGTTCCTTCCAACCGATGAGAAGCGTAGAGTACCTTCTCATTTCCTATGCATTGAGCTATGTGTAGCTTCCTCTCGATTGATCTTAACCAATCATCGGCCTCCAATGGATTGGCATTCCCAGAGAAAGTGGGTGGGTGAGTCCTCATGAACTCGATGACCTTGTATTCTCGGGCGTTGTCCATGATTAACTTGATTAGCAAAGTGGCCTGAGCAAAGGATTTGCTGCATTTGTTGCATCATAGCATGCATCAACGGAGTGCAGGCAGCAAGAAAAGCTCGAAATTCTGCATATCCGATGGCGGTCTTTGGTGCTCCATCATTGGGGTTTTCTTGGCGAGCACCACTCCCATTGCTTCCAAAGTTTCCACGGGTGTTCACCATCTGTCGATTTGCTCTAGGTTTAGAGATGAGAGGGAAACAAGAATAGACAAGTAATATGGAACTTATGCGGGGCGAAAGGTGTAGCCTTAAGGTCCAACTTTATTATTAATAACTTGGTATGGTTGCTTACAATGCCTAAGGGCCTTGCAACACATACTGCACACTCAGCAAACAAAGCAAATCCAAATCGAACTAACTCTGGAGTCTAACGCCTAAAGGGTGACTCTTTATTCTGTGACTCGACTTGGCGAAGGAGTCTCACTATAGAACCTATGCTCACTCATCGAAAACCTCCACACGGCACGGTACGGGTCTTTGCGGCATAGGCGCGAAACGATCGCCATGTCCAAAGAATCGTGTCATCTGTGGTAGTCGAAGAAAGCGGTGTCCTCATCGAGATCCGACTCCTCCGGGTCGGGCTCGTGTAGCTCGAGTAATCGCTCGGTCCGGGTCCGCATAAAGTCATCTCCAACTCGTCAATCCTTCGTAGAAGGTGTGCCACATACTCTTGAGCTTCCCGCCATCTCGTTCTTCTCTGTCGTGATCTCCTTGCGGGCTTTCAGAGCTCCTTGCTTGTATTATCTAGTACATCCTCCTGGCGACAATAAATCGTGCCAAGCGTATGTAACCGTGGCATCCTCATCCTGAATCTCCTTCGGGTCAAGAAGGTTATCGCTGGCGCGGATGGTAACGGAACACCGTGATTCTCCAATTCTCTGGCGTGAATACGGGTAATGTGCCGCATTGCTCGTCGTGATACTTCTTGGATACCCATCTGCATTGTAGATCTCCTGGCAAAGGCAGTGTATCGGGCGATTGCCTGGGCCCTTTTTTCCTAGCAGTACCTCAATCTTCACGACACAAGCCTTGATCAATCCCGCTTGCTGATCACTTCCACTTGGTATTGCGGCTTCTCAAAATCTCAGAGTGCATGGCATATGCCAAAGTTCCGCGGCGTGACCAACTCCCAGATCAACGTAGTTGAACTCTTCCTCCATCTGTCACAAGAGTGCTTTTCGTAAGAACTCGGAATTTTTTAAATTGTGACAAGGTAAGGGAAAATTTCAGCAAGAGACAAGAAAAGAGAGAAGGGGATAAGTCGAGATGTCATTTCTTGTCTTCACAAATTTTTAGATTTAGAAAGTAGGTTTTATCCTCACTACGACCATTCTAGCTAGGGTTGAGCCTCACAGTCAAGTATGGCTCGATACCACCTCTGTCGGGACCCGAATTTGCAAATCCGACCCTCTCGTGTATTCAAAGACTAGTCCAGGAACGCGCTAGTGCACACAGTCTTAACATTGGTAAATATCACAATCATACCATTCGATATTATCAAAGTACTTTATTTAAATAACCAAACTGGTTACTTGACCTTATGGTCAAGTTACAAATGTATGCCTACAAGGCGAAACTTATTAAAAGAGAAATAATAGCAAATGAAAATCAAATAAACTTCGTGGCGCCATCCAAGATACCACAGGCAACCGACTCGCTTCCCTAAGTAGACGGATCTTCTTGGAGTTCCTCCTCCAAAGTCAAGCGTAATCTCCTCTTCAAGCGATATTGTGTTGAGGCAAGGGTGAGTACTTGGTACTCGGCAAGTCATGCATGAGAATGCAAAGCTAATATACTATATGCATGGCTTGGTACAAAGGAATAGCACAAGGTATTTTTGCGATATGACATTTGAAAAGTAATATAAGTAGATTCGAAAGCAGTAGAAATAAGTAAAGCATAAATAACTTTTCAAGAAGTTTAATAAACATTTTCCCCATCCTAAACCATATTTCCATCCTCTTCATTATTAAGCCAACCCAACTTTCAAACCAAAGTTATTTTTGAGAAAATCTAACCCTTGACTGTAATTCAGAGCATTGTCCAAGATCACAGTGGACTTGGCTATTCGAATAGATTCTAAACTCTGCGAGAGGTTATGCACTTTACCCACAAGATACAACAAACACCACAAAGGCGAGTTCCCGTAACAAAGCCTTTCGGAAGCCTCAAACAACACAGGTGGTCCTCTCCTGTTAGTGCTCTACACCATCCCTTCCCTTAGCCAAGGCGAAGTATGGGACCAACACACCGTTAGATGGGTATCGGCCCACGACCACGATACGCTCCCGTACAATCACACAAACGGTGTAACTGACACCCTGAGGCTCCACAAGTGAGTCCTTAGCGACTTAGTCAACTAGGGCCGTCCCATTCCAGCCATGTGGTTGCAAGTATGACCCAGTTCAAAGGCTTGCAAGGTTAAGTCCTTAGAGTGACCAGGCAAGACTACCCAAGAACCAAATCAACACTCCCAATGCCACAATGGCCCACTGATTACTCTTTGCCACATGCCCCTGGCCGAAATCGTTTATCAAACCCCAGTTGATTACCATGCACCACGTGCCATCAACATCACATGATACTTTTCCAAAACAGGTTCAATATATCATTAAGTCAATATTAACATTTGATTGTCCAAAACCATGTCATGAGCACGTAGCCGGTCTAAGCAGTATACTACAACGGTCTAAACCCATGTTGGCAATTTAATAATGTCCAACTAGTAATCCACAACTAGGGTGACAAAGGGTCATGGCACATACTTAAATAATCAAGGTGTCATACGACAAATTGGTATTTATCTAACCCCATGTTTAAACAAAGTATCTTTCTAATTGATCTAGCATGCAATAGTTTAAATCAAAATAGATTTCGAAATAGGATCAACATGGTCAAAGCACAACTTGCCTTCAAAAAGTACTTGCTCTTGGTCTTGAGTTGGATCCTGAGTCAATACTTCTCCTTGAATCCTTAGGCACTTCAACGTCTACTCGTAAAGCGTGCAAATAGCAATACACAAATAAACAATAGGACTTAAAAACATCCCAAAACTCCAAATAAAATCCATAAACAGAAAGAACATAATTTTCTGGATTTTTAGGAACTGGAATCGTCCAAATCGGAGTTAAAATGCAAAAGTTATGATTTATTAAAGTTTAAATAATCAATTAAATAATATTACAGAGAAAAACTTTAGTCCAAAAATTAAATAAAATTCATATTTAGGTAGATCTCAATTTTATACAAATTTAGAAATTTGAATCACTCAAATCGGAGTTGAAGCATAAAAGTTATAAGCGTTTGAAGTTTGAAATAAAATCAAATCATTATTCGAATTAATAAATCATTTTCTTTTTGGAAATTAATTATTGCGTCATCATGGACACGTGTCAGCTCTGATTGGGTGGTGGCGTCCAGCGGCTCATGGGCTCACTCACGGCGCGGTTCGGTCCACGGTGGACCCGGTCCACGGCTTCGGGTGGTGACATGTGGGACCACTCGGGTAGCGTCATCGGCCGACGTCGGTAGGCTCACCACGGTCGGCAATTAGGTCCCACCGGATGACGTCATGGGTGACGTCCGCAGTCTTTGTCGGCCGACACGCGGGCCCAGCGTGTCGGTGATCACCTGCACGCAGCGTGGGCGCGGCAACTCGGCTTCCTGGAAGCGTGGCACAATCGTGGCCGTTGGTTTGAAATCCGACGGCTGGGATTGAGTTTGGCCTCATGTGCTTGGCGCGCGTGGTGATCGTGGGCCGTTGGATCTTGATCCAGCGGTCGAGATCCAATCTAACCAGTGCGATTCTTGATACGCTGGCGCAACCTAAAGCGTTGGATCTAGATCCAACGGTTGGGATTAGATCTAGGATTTTCAGCGGGAAACTCACCGAGGTGGCGTGGCACGATCTGGGCCTTTGGATCTTGATCGGACGGTTGGTGGAGCTTCGGGTGGCGATGGCTTCACCAAGCGGAGTTGTGGCTGCCGTGGCGAGGCGGCGACCACCCAAACGGCGGTTGGGGCGTGCTCGGCGAGATGGATGGTGTCTTCGGTGCGCGCTGGCCGGGGTTTCAATCCGGTCAATGGCGGCGGAGGATCGCGGACGGGCGGCGAGGCGAGGCAAGGACCGTGGCGGCGCTTCACGCAACTTCTGGCGATTCCGGCGAACCTCTGGCGGCTAGAGCTCGGCGGAGTTAGGGCAAGAAGTGCGCGGGTCACGGCGGTCCTCGGTGCGATCCGGGCATTAAATAGCCGGGATGCGTGCTCGGCGGAGCCCCTAATCGATTCTGGCTGGCGCTTTCGGCCGTGAGTCCTACTGGGACTCAGCGGGAAGGCGGCACGAACCGCCCACGTGTCGGATCGGCAGCCCCGTCGGGCCGGCGCTAACAGGTTCGGGTCGGACCACGGCTCAACCCGTGCAGGCGGATCTCACCGTTGGATCTTGATCCAACGGTTGGGATTGATTAGGTTTAGGAGTGGGTTCGGTCGAGTCACGTGGCTCGGTCGGACTCGAACTTCGAGTCGACTCGGGCTCGGTCGGATGAACAAGACTTGACCCGAGTTGATTTTCCAGCGATTTAATATTTAAAATAATTCCCAAGAATTCATTTAATTCATTAAAAATAGCAAATGACTCGTAAAAATTCCAAAAATTCTGAAAATATTTTGGATCATTTTGGACTCAAATAAAATATTTCCAACAAAATTTTATTTGCAAAATCAAATTCTTTAATTATTTCAAAATGGAATAAATTCAAATAAATTCCAAATAAATCCAAATAAATTCCAGAAAATTCCAAAAATTCATCAAAGTGCCAAATCACACATGAATTCAAGGAAAGCAAAATTTTGGGGTGTTACAATGGTGAATGCCTTTTTGAGCGTCGTTTTTAGCGTGTACGCCGGACCAAACCTTTGGTCTGCCGTAAACATGCATTTGGGGATCTTTGCACCGGACCAATTCTTCGCTTTTGTGCCAGACTAATTTTTTCACGCACGCCGGATCAAACTCTTGGTCCGTCGTGAACGCATGTTTGAAGGGCGTTTTTGCATGTACGCCAGACTGCTTTTCTTCAGTCCGTCGTGAACGTGGTTTTGAGCTTGTGCGCTGGACCGATTTGCTGAAGTGACCGAGAGTTGGACGTTTGCGCCGGACCAAATTTTTAGTCCAGCGTGAATGTGTTTTTGTAGGGTTTCATGTCGGACCAAGTTGCTTTTTAAACCGAGCATGACACGTTTGTGCCGGACCAAGTTTCTTTTGGTCCGCCGTGAACGTGTTTTCAAACGTTTTTGAGCCGGACTGAAACTTCCAAAACCAGTAAGTTTCACGTGTACGCCGGACCAAATTTTTGGTCCGTCGTGAACTGGATTTTTGACGGTTGTTTTCACGTTTGCGCCGGACCGAATTTTTGGTACGGCGTGAATGGTTTTTTGCTCGATTAGGGTTTTGAGCAATTTTGGAATTGAATTCTGGTTTGAATTTGAAATTATGAAATTAGTGTGAATTTCATTATGCATGTTTTGAAGTGGACTTTATGCAATGCTCGTGTGAGTATTTGCATGGATTAATATGAGTCAAGTCGTGGACTTGTGCTCGGAATCGTTTTGTGGTTTGTTCATGTGTAGGTATTGCTCGAGGGCGAACGTGGTCGATGATGGGACTGGAACTAGGTTCATGGAGGAACTGAGGTTCGGGACTAGGTTCTGGAGGAACCAAGGTCTTGGTGGTCAAGGATGTCATGCGGGACATTCGGGCTAGAGAATGGTGCACATGAAGAATGGTTAGTCACGTGAGAATGGCAGGTGGCCATGCACGTGCAAAGTGTTAGTCACGTGAGTATGGTAGGGTTGCCATACGCGTGCAAGAGTTGTACTCGGCCAGGTTGGGCCAAGTGGAGTTGTGTTGAATACATACTCTTTCTAGTACTAGGAGTGGGACTCCTTCTAGGATTAGGAATTGTATTCAGGACTCCTTGTGTTTTGCTCCTTTAAATAGGAGGGGTTGTCTCCTGTTGAAGGGCATCAATTGGAGCTGGGGCATTGAGAGCTTAGAGCTCAGTTTTAGGGTTTGTACTCTTTTGATGGGAGTACTTTAGATAAGAGAAATAAAGATCAATTCTTCCAGATCCTTGCGTGCTACAGTAACCGCGTTGCTACAGTGTTTCCTGTTTTGGTTCTTGTTTGCATGCTTGTTCTGGTTCTAGATTGGTTTTTGTTCTTTGAGTTTCATCTTGATTTGATCCATAAAAAACCTTTCTAGGGTATTGATCTAGTGTTCCTCAAAGTTTTATTGATTAATCTTTTGTTGTTATTGATTAATCTACAAGTTTTGATTAGATTGATTTTCATCAAGTTCTGGAATAGCAAGCTTGCGAAGCTCATAACTTTTGATCCGTAAGTCCGATCACGCTGATTCTTTTTGGGTTCAATTCATATTGGAATCTAGTTTCTTGTGTCCAAATTTCAGATCGATCTAACGGTTGGATATCCGGGAATTTGCATTTTACCGAACCTTTATCATTCTGTTTTTTTTAATACAAGGCAATTATTTGGTTCTGTTTTGGGGTGAACTTTTAGTAGATTGAAAATTTGGTTTTCGCTTCCGCACAATCATTCACCCCCATCTGATTGCTATATTCGTATATTTCGATCCTACACTTCCAAATAATATTAAATGGATCATGGAGCTATACCCAAGCTCAACTCAGATTTCATCCAGAGGAATATTCAAATCATCAAAAACATAAGCAGGATTTCAAAAGTGCCAAGTGCCAAAAAAAAAGAAAATTTAGTTTTAACATTCCATTGAAGCTTTTTGACAGAGCTGAATGAAGGTTCAAACAAGGTTCACAAATTTTGAAAACAATTAGACAATGAAGTACAGCTATAGAGTATCAAAACATGTTATAAGACTTTCCTCTCATTATAAACCCATTTGGAGATACAAAAATCACAAAACAGCTCAAAATCATGCAAAAGTCTGAATTTTCAGCATTTGGTCAAAAGGAGAAAATAGCCATAAATTTTGCAAATTACGTTGAAATTATTTGAAATTGTTCAAAAACATACTTTGGGATCCTGAGAAACTTTTCCAAAAGGAATTTTCTAAAAAGGAGTCTCCAATCAAAAGATATGCCAAATTTTGCTTTGTAGGCATGATTTTTACTCAAAGAGGAGAAAAGTCAAAACTTTTTCAAATTAAGTCCAAATGATTTGAAAATATCCAAAAATAAACTTTGGATTATTTAGAAGGTTTCTCAAAAAGAATTTCCATAAAATCACATTTCTTTCAAAAGATATGGCAGATTGCGCTTTGTTGTCATGAAAGGAAGTTGAGTTTGCATCAAATGCTCAAAATGCAATCCGATTTGAAATTTATGGAGATTTGAACTTTCATGACTTTGTATGAGTTGGAAATACTAATTTAAGCCAGGATACACAAAGAAATCCAATCGAAATAGCAAAACTCACAATATGCAAGAAAAGGTCATTTTGGGTCAAATGAATAATTTTGGCCAAATTCAAATAGCTATAACTTTTGAATGGTTGGTCGATTGGAAAAACTTTGAACTAAAGAAATGCTTAAAATGACCAACCCTACGATTTTTGTATTGACCACATTTTCAAAAACTCAATAGATTTTAACTTATAAAAATATTTCATTTAATCCAAAATCAAGATCCTATAAAATCCATTTAAGGCCAAATTTACTATTTTGTTTCTAAAATAGAAATTTTTACTCCGAAAGCATTGTAAAACATTTGAAATATATATTTGAGAACTTTTATAAAGATTTTCACAAATATTGGCCTTTTAAACAATATTTTTGACTTTTGACCAAAATAGTCCTTTTGAAGAAACAATAGGGAGGCAAAGCCAAAATCCAAAAACACAAAAATTCAAATGAGGCAAAGGATGAGATATAGAGATTTGAATTTTGTGTATGAGTCTAAGATACCATTTTGAACCAAGATACTACACAAGATCTGGTCCAAATGGAGAAACTCACTAAGTGCAATAATACGACCATTATGGGTCAATTGTAGTTTTTCGGTGAGTTTCAAAATCAAATAACTTTTACTAGGTTGGTCTTTTGAAAATCTTTTGAACACAAGAATTGTTAAGAATGACCAACTCTAGGTTTTTCATTTTGGAGATACTTTCTAAATCATTTTACATATAATTCTATGATAATTATAAGTTTAAATCCAAAATAAGATACTAGTAACTAGATTTTGATCATGAAACTCATTTTCTTTTCAAAATAAATTTTGTGAAGCCAAAACCTTTGAAAAACATTTTAAATACATTTGTATACATTTTGCAATTAGTTTTTCACAAGAATACTAATAGCATACAAAATTTTGACTTTTGGCTAAATGGTTTGATTTTGAAAATATATATTAGCACTTATATAGATATTGGCACTTGTAGGGACATGATATACATGATTATGATTTAGCACTCCCCCTAAATTTGCCATTACTTAACTTGCTCAAGATTGCAATAAGGGAATAGATGAGAGGCAAGATCAAGTACTCATAACAAGCAATTAAATTAATTTTTCATGATACCAATGCATCTAAACCTACACAAGGCTAAAAGCTAAATAGTAATCAATTTAAATGCTTGTTACCAAGATTGCATTGGCTCATGATTTGAAGTGATCGTCCCTATGCTTGACTCCATTTTGCAATTGATGAAGTCTTCATTCTTTTAAAGAAGCCAAGCGTCTAATGCATCTCCAAATGCCTAAAAAACCTTTTAGATAGTTTTTGGTACCCAATCCTTTTTGGGTCCAACAATGTTAGTCACAATAGATTTAGGAACCCAAATAGCCCTAATTGGGATATTATTGAATTGACTAACTGTTGGGACCCGAATTTGGAAATCCGGACCCTCTGTGTATTCAGCACTAGTCCAGGATCACGCTAGTGCACACAGTCTCACCATTGGTAAATATCACAATCATACTCAACGAAATAGTAGTGTACTTTACTTAATTAACCAAACTGGTTGCTCGACCTTATGGCCAAGTTACAAAGATACGCCTCACAGGGCGAAGACTTATTAAAAGAGAAATAACTGCAACGGAATAAAATAGATTTCGTGGCGCCATCCAGTATACCACAGGCAACTGACTGGGCCCGCTCCCTAGTTAGACGGCTCCTCCTGGTACTCTTCCTCCAAAGCTGGCGTCGACTCTTCTTCAACTGATGTTGTATTATGGCAAGGGTGAGTACTTGGTACTCAGCAAGTCATGCACAGAATGCAAGCTAATATTCTACATGCATGGCTTATTACAAAGGATAGGCTTACAGGTTCATTTGCAGTAAAGTAGCATGAGTAAATACAATAATAGAATGCAAGCGGTAAAACAATAGTGAATAGAGTACTTTTCACAATGATCTCACAAATACAACATTTTTCAATCCTAGGCCCAATTCATCATTCCAAACCAACCATCTTTCCAGAGTCAAGTCATTTTTGTGAAAGTCTAACCCTTGACTGTAATTCCCGAGCAATGTCCAATGTCACGGACTCGGCTATTCGAATAGATTTTACACTCTGCAGAGGTTATGCACTTTACCCACAAGATACAGCCAAACACCACAAAGGCGAGTGTCCATAACAAAGTCTTTCGGAAACTTCTAACAGCACAAGTGGGCCTCCCCGGTTATTGCACACTAACCCTTCCCTTAGCAAAGGCGAAGTCTAGGCCAATCAACCGTTAGATGGGTACCTTGCCGCAGCCTCGGTACGCTCCCCCGTACAACTACACAAAAGGTATAGTTGACACCCCGAGGTCTCATAGGTACGTTATTAGCAACTTAATCAACTAGGTCCGTCCCATTACAGACATGTGGTTGCACGTTTGACTCAGTTCAAAGGCTTGCAAGGTTAAGTCCTTAGGGTGACCAGGGCAAGACTACCTGAAGAACCAAATCAACTTCCCCGGTGCCACAACTGGCCCACCCGATCATTCTTGCCACATGCCCCAGTCTAAATCTATTTATCAAACCCCAGTTGATTACCATGCACCACGTGCCATCGATAACAACATCAATAACACATGACACTTCTCAAAAACATGTTCCATATGTCATTAAGTCAATGTTAACATGTAATTATCCAAAATCATGTTGTGACTACGTGGCAGGTCTAAGCAAAATACTACAACGGTCTAATTACCTATGTTGGTAATTTAATAATGTCCAACTGAATAATCCACAACTAGGGTGACAAGGGTTTATGGCACATAAGTAATTAATCAAGGTGTCATACTGCAATTTGGCATTTATCTAATTTCCCAGAATTATTTAAAGCATTTTCTAATTGAATTAGCATGCAATAATTTAAATCAGATAGATTTCAAAAATGGAATCAATATGGTCAAAGCATAACTTGCCTTCAAAGAATACTTGTTCTTGGTCTTGAGCTGGCTCCTGGGTCAACACTTCTCCTTCAAGCCTTCGGGTACTTCAACGTCTACTCGTAATGCGTGTAAATAGAAATAAATAAATAAAATAGTACATGCACATTGCTCAAAACATCAAATAAAGTCCATAAACAGAAAAGGCATAATTTTACAAATTTTTAGAAATTTGAATCGCTCAAATCAGAGTTAAAATGCAAAAGTTATAATTGTTTAAAGTTTAAAGAATCTATTAATTAAATATAAACAAAGAAAAAATTCATGTCCAAAAATTAATTAAAATTCATATTTGAGTAGATCTCAATTCTATAAAAATTTATAAATTGGAATCACTCAAATCGGAGTTAAAATGCAAAAGTTATAAGCGTTTGAAGTTTGAAAATTCAAATAAATCAATAAACCGAATTAATTCATTTATTTTTCTATTGAAAAATCCGATTTATGACGTCAGCATGACGTCAGCAGGTCCATGGACTTGGTCCACGGCTCGGGCTCGGTCCACCGTGGACCCGGTCCACGGGTTCACGTGTCACTAACACGTGGGACCCACTGGATGACGTCAACACTAATGTCATCGCGCTTCGGCCGAGCGGACTGACACGCGGGCCCCACCCGTGACGTCAGCATGACGTCACAGATGACGTCATGGAGCCGTTGGCCAGCCGCTGACAAGCGGGCCCCACGCTGATGTCACACGTGACGTAAGCGGCGACCGCTGACCGCGCCGGTTCGGCTCCCGCGCACGTGGCTAGATTTTGGCCGTTGATTTGAAAATCAACGACCCAGATCGGATCTGGACCGTGCACGTTTGGGGTAACGTGGCTCGATCTGAGCCGTACAATTCTGATCGGACGGCTATGATTGGATTGGGTTTCACCGCGTCATGGGGCGATGCGGCATGTCCCGGCGCGCGATACGTGGCACGATCTACGCCGTTCGATTTCGATCGAATGGCTGGGATTACATCTAATGCTACAATGCGGGTTAACCCTAACCGCACGATCTAGATCTAACGGGTGAGATCTATCCAAGGACGGTGCAGTTACGGGTGATGTGGCACAACCTAGAGCGTTGGATCTAGATCTGACGGTCTAGATCTAATCTGGGTTTCTACGGAGATCGAGCGACGTGGACTCACCGTGATCGTTGGATCTCGATCGGACAGTGGATAAAGCTCGGGGGCGGCGATGGTGACGCGGCGGCTTGCGGCGGCCGAAGACTAGGATGATGACCCACGCAACGGCGTTTGGGGCGTGCTCCGGCGAGGTGAGTGGTCTCCATGGGTGCGCCTCGACGCGAGGGTTCCGGATCTGGGCTCGGTGACGGCGGAGGACGGCTGACACGGCAGCGAACGGCGGAAAACCGCAGCGGGCTTCACCTCCAACTTCGGCGAGCTCTCGCGGGCGAATGGCGGCGACTTGACCTCAACTAGCTAGGGCTACGGGTGCGCACGGAAGAGGAGAGCGCGATGGTGGCTGCGGCGCATTAAATAGGGGTCTCGACTTCCATGAAACTAGCGAAAACCGAGGCCCACACGCGGGTGGCGGCGGAGTCCGGCGGCGACATAGAGAGGGTGACGTGGACGCATCCTAGCCATCCACGTGGCGCGATCAACGGCCGATATCGCACGGGGCGAACAGGTTCGGCCGAACCCCACGTGGGCGACGTGGCACGATGCTGGCTGTTGGATCTTGATCCAACGGTTACGCGATTAGGCGACTCGAGTCGGACTCGGACTCGAGTCTGACTCGGGCTCGGTCACATGAATAGTAAAACCCACTCAGCGATTAAATAATTAAAATAATTTCTAGGAATTCAAATAATTCAAGAAAAATAGCAAATTAATCAGAAAAATTCTAGAAAATACTTTGAGACATTTTGGACTCAAATAAATTATTTCCAACAAAATTTTATTTATAACTTTTAATTCTTTAATTATTTCAAAAGGAAATAAATTTGATTTAAATCCAAATAAATCCAAATAAATTCCAGAAAATTCCAGAAATTCACCAAAGTGCAAAATTCCATTTAAATTCATGAAAATCAAAATTTGGGGTGCTACACTAACACAATTAGAAATCGGTTTGCAATAATTATTCCTCCTAGGCAATTGATTGGCATTTTTATGAAAAGGTTTAGGGAGGACAATGATACTTTGCAAAACTATTTCTAGTTTGATCTCTTCTAAGCATATGATAATTGAAATTAAGCATTGGCTTAGAGGATCTAGTATATCTAGCAAATGTTTTGCTATCGTTATTTCTCCTAAGCAATTTATTTGAATTGCTTTGTGTAGGCTTAGAAGTCCTAACAAATTTAGCAAATCCATTTCTAGATTTACTTTTCCTATGCAAATGAGCATTATCATTTTGAGCGGGCATAGGGGACTTGACAAGCTTGGCAAATACATTGCCATTCTTGTCCTTCCTAAGCAAATTATCATTAAAATGATGAGTAGACTTAGGGGTAATACCTTTGGGACAATCCTTACCGATGTGCCCCTTTTCCTGACAATTGTAGCAAGCAGGCTTTAAGCGTCTCTTCTTGACTTGCTCTTTGCTGGTTTGCCTCATTGTTGATGGTTGTGACTTAGATTCCACTTTGTTTGGACACACGGAGGTGAGGTGTCCCTTCTTGTTGCAATTGAAGCACTTGATGGTCTTCATGTGTCTTGTATTGTGCCTCATCTTGCTTGTTTCCCTCTTGGAGATGTAGCCGAGTCCTCACTTATCTTGAGGCGCCCTTGGCTTGCTCAAGATCTCATCGAGGACGGCTTTTCCCTTTACGCACCTCTTCAAGTCATTTTCCAATCTAACTACTTGGGCCTTGAGCTCGTTGTTTTCCTCTACAAGGTTAGTCTCAACATGCATAGAGGAAGTACTAGCATTTGAACTAGAGCTACAAGGCATATCAACATTATAGCATCTTACATACCCGTTGCTAGTTGAGGGTAAAGAGGGATTGGAGTTGTCAGTTGAGGAAATAGGAGTGTTATTCGAGAGATCAACAAGCTTCACTTCAAGAGCCTTGCAAGCATCATTTGCTTTGGCAAGTTTCTCTATGAGTGAAGCTTTGGTGATCTCAAGACTAGCTATTTCGGATTTAGTCAAATTGGAATTTTTGACCAACTCCTCATTTTTCCTCCTTTCACTAGTTAGGCTCTTCTCTAGCTCAAGGTTTCTTTCCTTTTCAAGGATAAGCAAGTTCTCTTGAGCTTCGAGTGTGGCCTCTTTTTGCTCAATGATTTCCTCTAATTTCTCAATATCCTTTAAGGGCAAATCTAGCTTTTGAACATCAAAGTCCTTCATGGACTTGAACACGTCATCATCATTGCAATCATCATCACATACCTCATTTTTACCTTTAGCCATGAAGCAACGGGTTCACGATGGAAGTGAATCTTCATCGTCACTTGAGGCGAAGGTTGAGGTCAATGGAGATGTCGGTTCTTCATTACTTGATGTAGAGGTTGAAGAATCATCAACTGACATTTCTTCCTCAATGCAATCCTCACAAGTGGATGTGGACACGCCATATAATTCTTGAAGCTTTGTCCACATTTCATGAGCAATCTTGAGATTGCATATTTCATCAAATACATCTTCGCTCACAACATTAAATAAAACGTTAGTAGCTTGAGCGTCGAGATGTAGGCATTTCCTCTCTCTGTTAGTTGGAGCAACTTCATTCAATGGAGAGGAAAAGCCGACATCTACGATCCACCATATTTGGGGGCTCGTGGATTTAAAATGAGAAATCATAATTAATTTCCATAAGCATAATTTGAGCCATCTAGCACAAGTGGATTGTGTGGGTGCACTAATCCTCTAGTCGCCATCCCTTACTCTCTAGACGGTTAAGTCTAGTAAAATGAGAGACCTTGCTCTGATACCAATTGAAAGGACAGGGGATGTCGCCTAGAGGGGGTGAATAGGCGAATTAAAAAGAATTTAAAACTAAATCGCAGCGGAATACAGAAACTTCGGAATGTCCGAATAATACTTCGGACTATCCAAGTAGTTTGGATAGTCCGGGGTTATATCAGGGTAGTCTGAGTTATTCGGAGTATCTGGGGCTCTATTCGAATATTCCGAATGCTCCAGAGCACATAGCTCGCAAAGGAGATCTAGGCTATTTGAGGGATATTAAATACACCAAATTAAACTAGTTAGCCTAGAATACTTGAAGCAAACAGAGATCTAGCCGAAAACCCACTAGAAAAGTAGATTGGGCAATTTCAAGATTCAAAATCAAATACTAAAGCAAGAGTAAGAAGCAAACTTGGAGACGATGATTTTTCATCCGAAGTTCGCATCCTTGAGGGGATCCTACGTCTCCGTTGATGCGGCTCGGTCACACTTGAGCCGAAGTCTCTTTCAACCCACTTCCTCCCGATGTTGCACAAATGCACTCGTCGGTCTTCACTTCTTTGATTCCTTCCCTTGCGGAGGCGGAATCGGCCTTCACAAACTTCCCACAGCCAACCACACAAAGCACCGATGACTCGTAGGCAACCTCCTAGCCATCTAGGAGTCCTCAAATCCAAGAGTAACAAATGCTCACGAAGAACAAACTTGGAGATGAACTCAAGTGCTCAATCAACTCAAATCTCACTCAACTTAGCACCTCACTCCTCAAACTCTTCCCAACCCTTCTCACCAAGGGGATCACTTAGATCTAGGGGTAAAGAGGTGTTTTGGTGGGCTCAAGAACAAGAGAATATCTCCTCAAATTAGTGAAACAACGGCCACCTAGAAGATGGGGAGGATGGGGCTTTAAATAGAGGTCCTCAAAAACTAGCCATTTGGATTACGTAAAACCCGGATACTCTAGGCAACCCGGATACTCCGGACTCACCTGGATCCTCCGGATTAACCGAGAGGACGAACTCGGATACTCCGGACTCAACCCGGATACTCTGGATTGGCACTGAGTAGCCCGACAAAAACGAGCATAACTTTTGACTCCGGACTCCGATTTCAGTGATTTTGGACTCTACGGAAAGCTAAGAATGAGGGCTACACAACTAACACTGTCTCACTACCCAAATCTCAAATGATAAATATAGATTTTATAAGGAATCAGAGAGAGACCTACAACTCTCACTTTCCGGCACCACCAACATCACTCTCTCTAAGCTTCACAAGGATGGATCACTTGAGCACTTGACACATCTAAAAGTCATTCGACATCACATCCCTCTTAATAGTACGGCAATCCTTAGACTCAAATTAAATCAAAGATAATACAAGTCTAGAAATAGTCACTTGTCGTCTTCCTTCTTAATGCCGGTGCATGAAGATCTTCACCATATAATTGATGACATCTTCGCCTTGTCCAACTTGACTCGATTCACCTCATGAGACTCTCGTCCTATCAACCTTGACTTGATCATCCGCTCCGACGATCTCCACGCCAAGTCGATCTTGACTTAGTCCTCAACTCTTGATGACACCGCCGTCTCGTTGACCTTGGCTTAACGGTCATCCTCCAAGATACCTTGGTCATCATACACACATGGGACCTAATTCTTTCCAAACCACTCATGAAAGACATTAGTCCCAAAAGCTCAATAGATATATAAACAAGTTGATATTTGTGAGCAATTGATTACCACAAGTGTTTCATATAAAGAAGCACAATAGAAATGGAAACACTTGACATAAGAAATGTTCTCTACTAAGTACATCATGATGAATATGTAATTGATCTATATGTACCAGAGAGATAATTGCCAATATGATGAATCAATTAAATTATGGCAAGGATCACATTCTTTACTTAAATGAAACACATGATAGAATATACACGAATTGTACATGTGCAAATAATATTTGGAATGAGAGTAAATATGTGATGTAATTCTAGATTAAAATTCACTAAGAGAAGTGCATAAGAAGGTATACAACTAAGACATGTATGCACCAAGTCAATCTATAGCAATGTGAAGTTTAACTCTAGTTAATACATGCATATAGAGATGGCAACGGGGACCCGAAACCCGAAACCCGACGGGTATTTACTCTATTAGGGTCCGGGTATGAACCGTTTTTCATACCCGCGGGTACATTAACGGGCAAAAACAATTACCCAGCGGGTAGAAAGGGTACGGGTTCGTACTACTGTTACCCGTACCCGTTCACCCGTGGGTATAAGAAACTTTTGATTTTCCAATTCCACGTTGATTTGATGTGCCCTTATATCTTTGTCAGTGTTCCGATCCAATGAGATGCATTTCTCTTTGTTTCTCTTGTTGTTAGCAAGGTTCCAATGACAACAAAGTTCCAGCATTCATTTTGTGCCAATGAGAAGGAGACAGAAATGAGACTGTAGTTTCTCCCTTGAACTTTTTATAAGAGTTATGAATAAGTCACTCTTTTATAGTGTTGATTCCATAACTGCATGGTGTAGGAGCTACTCATTGAGAACAAAATGAAATGGTGCGGGAAATAAACTAGAACATGAATACATGATACTGTCGGTAACTACTCATTGAGAACAAAATGAAATAGATTGCGGGTGTGAGAACAAAATGAAATGGATTGCGGGTGTGGGTTACTCATGGTACTGATACCCGCACTGCACGGTACGGGTAAATTTTGTACCCGCGTGCGGGTATGGGTATTGTAGCGGGTGAATTTTACGAACACGGGTATGGGTACGGGGTGGTGATACCCGCCGGGTATATACCCGTTGCCATCCCTACATGCATACTAATATCAAAGCACATAATGAACTCAAATGAATATATATGCACAAATAAATATGACATGAACCAATGTGCATATATGTAATCAACATGTTACTTAGAGTTCACTATGCATTTGCACAAGAGGATTGCAATAATAGAGCTGCCCGTTTGGTAGGTGGAGAAGTGATGGCTTAAATAGAGAGCTCCAAAATCCAACCGTTGTGAGAGGCTGTGCACAACCCAGAGTGTCCAGACTTTCAACCCAGATAGGTGAGTAAGCAGCCTTTTACCTAGGGTATCAACCCGGAGTGTCCGGACTTTCAACCCGGATAGTCCGGGTTGGTGAGCTCTTGAACCAACTGAGAGGGTTAACCCGGAGAGTCCGGATTAGTGAACACTGGTCTAACCGAGAGGGTTAACCCGGATACTTCGGACTGCCCTGCTCGGCCAGCAGAGATGCAGCCAGGGGAAATGCAACGCTTTGAAGATTTTAAAAATGCACTCTTCATCCAATGAGCACAAGACTGGTGAATAAGGCGCTTATTCTTGAGGACAAGCGCAAGGAACTGGATGAGAACAGGAAGCGCAGAATGCAACAGCAGGGATCACGCCAGGGAACGCAACAGCGTCTGAGAGTTGCACCAAATCAATTTTTCAGATTCCAGCCACAGAATGCTACAAGGACACCGCTACCAAAGACCAAGACTCAATCGTAACTACTGCACCCCACTTCGCTAGAAACGCTGCTCCAGCGATCGAGAAGGAGCGATGAGACGCTGCTACAACCGCAACGAGCCGTGACATTTTGCCAACAATTGTCCAAAGAAGACAGCAGGAGTGACCCAGTTCGCTTCAATCTAGGAACCACCCAAATAGGACGCCAAAGACCAGGAGTCACATCCTGCATCGTGGTGATAGGCCGAGTCAACCAAGTCACCGCAGATGCACTGCGAGAATGCTATGGACGTCTCGGGTAAGTTACTTGTTAACTCGACTGCACCTGCTTTGTTTGACTCGAGCTTCGCATTCGTTTGTTTCGCAAGGCTTTGCTACTAGAAATGATTTGAGGATTGCAAGACTTAGATGCATGCTTTTAGTTCAAACCCCTAGTTCCGAACTCCGAACGAAAGTAGGATGTTCCGGGGTGAGAATACTTATAGATGGAATAGAGTTCCTAGCAAACCTTATTATTTTGGAAACCCAGACCTTAGACGTCATTTTGGGAATGGATTGGTTATCCAAGCACAAGGCCGTATTGGATTGTGGACGAAGGACTATCTCAGTTGAGAGCCCGTGTGGGAAGAAAGTGGAATTTCAAGCCACTGCAGTTAGAGATGGACAGTTGATGGTTAACAGTACCAAGGCAATCTGCATAGAGGATGTCTCAGTAGTGAATGAGTACCCCAGATGTTTTTCCGAAGATCTACGGTATGCCGCTGCACAGGACATAGAGTTTGTGATAGAGCTTGTACTGCACAAAGACCGATAGCAAAGAGACCCTATCGGATGTCTACCGAGGAGTTGGTAGAGATGAAGAAACAGCTAGAAGAATTAATGGAGAAAGGATTTATCAGACCGAGCTCGTCGCCGTGGGGAGCACCAGTTCTGTTCGTCAAGAAAAAGGACGGGAGTTTCAGGATGTGCATTGACTACCGTGCACTCAATGAAGTCACCGTGAAGAATAAGTATCCGCTACCCAGGATTGATGATTTGTTTGACCAATTAAGAGGAGCCGGAGTTTTCTCCAAGATTGATCTAAGATCGGGATACCATCAGTTGAAGATCCGATCAGAAGATATCCCGAAGACTGCATTCTCGTCAAGATATGGACATTACGAGTTTACAGTTATGTCCTTCGGTCTGACAAATGCGCCAGCATATTTCATGAATATGATGAATAAGGTGTTCATGGAATATTTGGACAAGTTTGTCGTCGTGTTCATAGATGATATCCTAATCTACTCCAAAACAGAGGATGAACATACCCCGAACACTTGAGGCGAGTTTTGGAAAAGCCGAGGAACAAAGAACTCTTCGCCAAGTTTAGTAAGTGTGATTTTTGGAAGGACAAGGTGGAGTTTCTTGGACATGTAATAACCGAAGGAGTCACCAAGTGATCCAAGCAAAGTAGAAGCCGTGTTACATTGGGAGCGTAGGGGCTTGACCCGATCCTAGTTTCCTTGGAATGGCAGGATACTACCTTAGTTTCATTGAAGGCTTTTCGACAATTGCGAAACCTCTTACGCATAATTCTTTGAAGAAGGAGAAGAAGTTTGCATGGACGTCGAATGTGAGAAAGGATTTCAGAGCTAAAGAAGCGATTGACATCAAAGACGGTGTTAGTTCTAATGGATGTTACTCAAAGCTTTGATATTTATTGTGACGCACGCCAGCCATAGGACTTGGATGTGTCTTGATGCACGGAATGGAAAGGTCGTCGCTATGCATCAAAGCGAGTTGAGGCCATGAGGAAAATTATCCGACACATGACCTGAGTTAGGCCGTAGTGCATGCCTTGAAGATATGGCGTCACTATCCGATTGGAAAGCAGATGTGAAGTATACACGGATCATAAGAGCCTTAAATGCGTATTCACCCAGTCGGATCTCGAACATGAGGCGAGAGGAGATGGTTAGAGTTGATCAAGGACTACAATGTTGGAATCCATTACCATCTGGAAAGGCCAGCGTAGTAGCCGATGCTCTCGAGCCTCGGAAAAGCCATGCGAGCATGTTGCTAGCCACAAGTCGATGAGCTATGTGAGGATTTCCAGAGAATGAAGATTGAGATGATACCTAGCGGATTCTTGGCGCATTGAAGTAAAGCCTACCTAGAGGACCAGATCCGGGAAGGATGCGGAAGGATGATGACAAGATCCGCAGGATTAAGACCATCAAGGAGGAAGGCAAGGCAGAGGACTTCAAGTTGGATGAGCAAGGCACGTTATGGATGAAGGATCGGTTATGTGCCCAACAAGAAGGAATTAAAGCAACCGATTTTGGAGGAAGCCCATGACTCAAGTATTCAATTCATCCCCAAGCGCCAAAATGTATCGTGGATTTGAAGGAAAGATTCTCGTGGCCAAGCATGAAGCGCGTGAAGTTGCCAGAGCATGTTGCATTGTGACGTATGCCGTAGAGTCAAGGCAATGCATCGAGAGACCAAAGCAGGATTACTACATTTGAAAATACCCGAGTGGAAGTGGAGGAAATCTGAATGGATTTCATTAGGTTTGCCTAAGACTCAAGGAGGTTATGACTCCATATGGGTTATAGTGGATCGCTTGACCAAAGTAGCCCATTTTATCCTCAGAAAGACCACTTACTCTGGGGATAAATTGGCGATTTGTACATGATCGAGATCGTCTGTTGCACGGTGTGCCAAAGAGGATCGTGTCAGACAGAGAACCCAATTTACCTCAAGGTTTTGGAATAAGTTGCATGAAGCCATGGGAACTCGTTTAAACTTTAGTACACCTATCATCCACAGACGGATGGGCCAGGCATCAAAGAGTCAACGATTGAGGATATGTTAAGAGCATGTGCATTGGCTTATGGTACCTCTTGGGATAAGAGTTTGCCGTGTCTTGAGTTCGATTACAACAATAGTTATCAGTTAGTTTACGATGTCACCTTTTGAGGCATCAGATGGTCGACTCGTCGACGCCATTGAATTGGAATGAGACAAAGTGAGCTGCCGTGTCTTCGG
The DNA here is from genome assembly GCA_036346355.1 of Rhipidocladum racemiflorum. Lineage (NCBI taxonomy): Eukaryota > Viridiplantae > Streptophyta > Magnoliopsida > Poales > Poaceae > Rhipidocladum > Rhipidocladum racemiflorum. The sequence goes on along the minus strand of CM070589.1, from coordinate 32,134,604 downwards.
GCCTGATATTCTTCAAGAAGTCAAGAAGCGGTGCCGTGATCAGGGAAAGGTTGAAGATAGCCCAATCACGGCATGTAAGAGTTATCTTTGACAACCATCGCCGAGACTTGAGTTTTGGAACCGAAGATTTTGTATACCTCGAGTTACGCCTCTTAGGGAGTTAAGAGGTTCCATGCCAAAGGGAAACTCTTCGCACCAGTGCTATGTTGGACCATTTAAGATTTTGAGCAGAGGCGGTTGCTTATCACCGGAGTTGCCCGCTAAGTAGGAGTACATGACGTATTCCATGTGTCCTGGGCCAGAAGAAGTGTCTCCGAGTACCGAGGAACAAACACCGCTAGAGTCAATTGAGTTGCAAGAGGATTTGACTTATAAGGAGCATCCTCAGTGAAGATTTTAGACACCATGGATCGAGAGACTAGAAACAAGTCAACCCGCTTCAGAGAATTCGATTAGCAACCATGCAGAGCGAAGCGACTTAGGGGAGCCGAAGAGGATCTGAAGAAAGAGTTTCCAAACCTATTCTTTAGTGAGCCCTGAATCTCTAGGCGATTCTATTAAGGGGAGGTTTGTAACACCCCAAAATTTTGCTTTTCTTAAATCTATGTGTGATATGGTACTTTGGTGAATTTTTGGAATTTTTTTGGAATTTATTTGGATTTATTTGGAATTTATTTGAATTTATTCCATTTTGAAATAATTAAAGAATTAAACTTTGCAAATAAAATTTTGTTGGAAATATTTTATTTGAGTCCAAAATGATCCAAAATATTTTCCAGAATTTTTCTGGAATTTTTCGGAGTCTTTGCTATTTTTAATGAATTAAATGAATTATCGAATTATTTTAATTATTAAATCGCTGCAAATTCGAGTTGGGTCAAGTACTATTCATCAGACCAGAAAGTGGAACACGAGTCGGACTCGACCGAGCCGCTTGACTCAACCAAACCCGTTCTTAACCTCAATCGATCCCGACCAGATTTGGATCGGGATCCAACGGTCCGGATTGGGCTGCAGGATTCGAGCCCAAGTCCTGGTCGGACCGTTCGCGTGAGCAATCGCAGCGCTCATCGCGACACGTGACGGTTCCCGCCATCGTCTCGCCTCAGGCTCGAAGCCGAAGCTCGCCGACTTGGCCAGGGACACTTCCGGCTTAGGGTTCCGATTTGCGCACGTCGAGGCCCGTATGGCGTCCGACCAGGCCCCGAGGTTGCCCTCTCCCATGCGCCCCATTTGCCTAGCTAATAGAGCTCAAGCCGCCGCATGTCGGCCGAGCTGTAGTAGTTATGGAGGAGGTGTCCGCCAGCGGTTCTTGGACCGCTTTTTCGCCGGGCCCGTCCGTCGTCTTCCGTAGAAGGAGCCGGTCCGGAATCCCGCTTGAGGCACCGAAGAGACCACTCACTTTCGCCGGAGCGATGCGGAACGCCGCGTCGGTGTGGTCTTCGTTCTCAACGCCGGCGAACTCCGTAGTGGACATCGCGGACCACGAAGCTTCTCCACCGTCGGATCTTCATCGACGGCCCGCATTCGTCCACGCCACCCACCGGTAAAGAATCACGTGTTGATCTCCAGGTCTAATCTCAAACCGTTAGATCTAGATCCAAGCGGCTTAGACAACCACGTTCATAGCGGTAGATTGGATCTTTGGCCGTCGATCAAGATCGAGCGGTCGGATCAATGGAGTTGTTTTCAAGCGCCGTTAGCCATATCTATCCGGCCGCTGATTTCCAAATCAACTACGATTGAGCCACGCGGTCGGGAAGGCCGACCGCCGCGGTCGGCGCTGGTCCACGCCAGCAGCAGCGTCGTGTAATGACAGCGGGGCCCGCGTGTCGAGGGCCCGCACTTTGTCGGCGGCCGTGGCCGTGGTAGAGCCCACGCAGTGGGACCGAGCCGAGAACCGTCTGGCGGGACCCGTGGACACGCCACGTCACCCGATTGGTCCACGTGTCCTTCATGACGCATAAATGATTTTCCGAAAAAGAAAATGATTTAATAATTCGGTTTAATAATTGATTTGAATTTCAAAACTTCAAACGCTTATAACTTTTGCGTTTCAACTCCGATTTGAGTGATTCAAATTTCTAAATTTGTATAAAATTGAGATCTACCTAAATATGAATTTTATTTAATTTTTGGACTAAAGTTTTTCTCTGTAAAATTATTTAAATGATTATTTAAACTTTAAATAATCATAACTTTTGCATTTTAACTCCAAATTTGACGATTCCAGTTTCTAAAAACTCATAAAATTATGTTCTCTCTGTTTATGGATTTTATTTGGATGTTTGGACACTTTTTGCCTATTGTTTATTCGTGTATTTGCTATTTGCACGCTTTACGAGTAGACGTTGAAGTACCGGAAGGATTTGAAGGAGAAGTATTGACTCAGGATCCAACTCAAGACCAAGAGCAAGTACTTTTTGAAGGCAAGTTGTGCTTTGACCATGTTGATCCTATTTTGAAATCTATTTTGATTTAACCTACTGCATGCTAAGTTCAAATAGAAAAATACTTTATTTAAAAATGGGGGATTAGATAAGTACCAATTTGCTGTATGACACCTTGATTATCTAAGTATGTGCCATGACCCCTTGTCACCCTAGTTGTGGTTTACTAGTTGGACATTATTAAGTTGCCAACATGGGTTTTAGACCGTTGTAGTATACTGCTTAGACCTGCTGCGTGCTCATGACATGATTTTGGACAATCAAATGTTAATATTGACTTAATGATATATTGAACCTGTTTTGGAAAGGTATCATGTGATGTTGATGGCACGTGGTGCATGGTAATCAACTGGGGTTTGATAAATAGTTTTCGACCGGGGCATGTGGCAAGAGTAATCAGGTGGGCCAGTTGTGGCATTGGGGATGTTGATTTGGTTCTTCGGGTAGTCTTGCCCTGGTCACCCTAAGGACTTAACCTTGCAAGCCTTTGAACTGGGTCTAACGTGCAACCACATGTCTGTAATGGGACGGACCTAGTTGACTAAGTTGCTAATAACGTACCTGTGGGACCTCACGAGGTCAACTACACCCTTTGTGTAAGTTGTGCGGGGGCGTCTGGCCGAGGCCAGTACCCATCTAACGGTTGATTGGCCTAAACTTCGCCTTAGCTAAGGGAAGGGTTAGTGTGCAATAACCGGGGAGGACCACTTGTATTGTTAGAAGTTTTCGAAAGACTTTGTTACGGGAACTCGCCTTTGTGGTGTTTGACTGTATCTTGTGGGTAAAGTGCATAACCTCTGCAGAGTGTAGAATCTATTCGGATAGCCGTGTCCGCGGTATTAGACATCGCTCGGGAATTACAGTCAAGGGTTAGATTTTCTCAAAAATAACTTTGGTTGGAAAGGTTGGGTTGAATTAGTAATGATGTTGATGGAAATGTGGTTTAGGATGGGAAGATGGTTGTTAAACTTCTTGAAAAGTTATTTATGCTATACTTGTTTCTACTGCTTTCGAATCTACTTATGTTACTTGTCAAATGCTGTTTACTGCAAATATACCTTAAGCCATTCCTTTGTACCAAGCCATGCATATAGTATATTAGCCTGCATTCTGTGCATGACTTGCTGAGTACCAAGTACTCACCCTTGCCACAATATAACACCAGTTGAAGAGGAGACTACACCAGCTTTGGAGGAGGAGCTCCAAGAGGATCCGTCTACTTAGGGAGCGAGCCCAGTCAGTTGCCTGTGGTATACTGGATGGCGCCACGAAGTTATTTGATTTTCCGCTGCTACTATTTCTCTCTTAATAAGTTTCGCCCTGCGAGGCGTACATTTGTGACTTGACCATAAGGTCAAGTAACCAGTTTGACTATTTAAATAAAGTACTCTATTAGTATCGAGTGGTATGATTGTGATATTTACCGATGTTAAGACTGTGTGCACTAGCGCGTTCCTGGACTAGTGCTGAATACACAGAGGGTCCGGATTTGCAAATTCGGGGTCCCGACAATAATCATATTTGATGTTTGTCATTTGTTAAGCACTAAGTTAAGCATTTACACAATTACATAGATTGTCATTATATGCGTGTGTCATTAATCACCAAAATAACATAAGTGCCTAGATGCACTTTTAGAGTACTTATTTGATAGTAATGTTGTCTGATTAGTGTACCTTCTCTTTACTGACTAGACCTAGTAATGTTCTTGGTTACTGCATGCATGCACTGATTGTGTTTTTGTAAGGTAGACTACATGTGTGTTGACTTCTTGTTGTTTTGTATTAGTAGATGGCGGACTAGGGCAATGTTGTGTGAGAGCACAGTAACAAGATGGGGACCGGATTTCGATACAGTATTGTCACCAAGAGAAGAAAGGAGGCGGTTCAACCCAACTGAATCATCACTTGGTAAGGCGCAGTACAAATGTCGTCCATTGCAAGCAAGTTCCTAAGGAGATACATGAATACTTTTGGCGCAACTTAGATAGGTGTCGGGACCCAAATGTGCAACTCCGAACCCTCTGTGTTTTTAGCACTAGTCCAGGATCACGCTAGTGCACACAGTCTCAATATCGATGAATATCACAATCATACACAGCGGAATAACAAATAAGTCTTTATTATAACAAAAGTCAACCTTATGGTTAACTTACAAATGTACTCCTCGCAGGGCAAGGTTTTAAATAAATAAACTTGCAGCGGAAATTAAATAAACTCATGGCGCCAACCAATATGCCACAGGCAACTGACTGGGCTCGCCCCTAGTTCGTCGGCTCCTCTTGGAACTCCTCCTCCAATGCCAGCGTTGATTCTTCCTCAACTGATGTTTGTGTTGTGGCAAGCGTGAGTACTTAAAGCACTCAGCAAGTCATGCACAGAATGCAATTCTAATAGCTACATGCATGGCTTATTCCAACAACAAGCTAAAGGGGTTCTTTTGCAATAAGCAACATTCATAAATGACAGTAATAGATTGGAAAGCAGTAAACAATAATAACTTCGTAAATAATTTCTCAAGTAAAGCATTTATTAACCTAAACAAGTTCATCATTTCCAAAACCAGATATCCAAAGTTATTTTTGTGAAAGTCTAACCCTTGACTGTAATCACCGAGCGATGTCTAATACCGTGGACTCGGCTATTCGAAAAGGTTATACACTCTGCAGAGGTTACACACTTTACCCACAAGATACAATCAAACACCACCAAGGTGAGTGACCATAACAAAGCCTTTGCAATGCTTCTTATAGACTCAGTACTGCTCGCTAAGGTTTCAACACTGAAGGGATTGGTTACCACAGTCAGGGCCCCCCTCTTGCGCCATGTGAGTTTTCACCTGTACACCCGGAACCCACACCACCACAACAGTACTGAAGACTAGACATCACAAATTAATCAGCTAGGTCTGTCCCATTCCAAACTTGTGGCTGTACGTTAGACTCAGTTTAAATTCTTGCAAGGTTAAATCCTTACGGTGACCAAGGCAAGATTACCCAATTGAATTCACAAGTATCCAAAAACCAGCAAAAGCCAAATGCGACCTCCCAAGTGCCACACCTGGTCCACCATAAACAATCTTGCCACTTGTCTCAGTCTAAACCATTTTATCACCCAGTTGATTACCATGCACAAGTGCCATCAACATCATCAATAACACATGTCACATCATTCATAAACACATTCCATATCTCATTAAGTCAAGATTAACATTTAATATTCCAAAGTGAGGTTATGGACACGTTGCAGGGCTAAGCATACTACTTCGATCTATTTAACCCATGTTGGCCAACTATTAATGTCCAACTAATATTCCATAATCTAGGGTGACAAATGATTCATGACATACAATTATTATAAACAAGATGGCATACATCAAACAGGTCGTAGAATTATTTCCTGAATTATTTAAAAGCATTTTTAATTAAACTAGCATGCAATAATTCAAATCAACATAATTTCCAAAAGTGGGATCAATATGGTAAAAGCATAACTTGCCTTGGAAAAGGTCCTATTCCTAGTCTTGGACTTGTTTCTGGGTCAAAACCTCTCCTTCGAAGCCTTCGGGCAATTCAACGTCTACGCGAAACGGATAAATAAAAAACAAATAAATAAAAATAGAAAAAAAATCATATCCAAAAATTAAATAAAATTCACCAATAAATAGATCTCAATTTTACAAAAATTTAAAAACTGGAATAGCCTCAATCGGAGTTAAAACGCAAAAGTTATAGCCATTTGAAGTTTGAAAATCAATTAAAAAGAATAAACCAAATTATTCGATATATTTTCTATGAAAAATCAGAATTATGACGATAGCTTGCATCAGCACGGAATTTCATTTTTGCCCGAATTATTTTTCTAAAGGAAAATCGATTTATTGTGTCACACTTGCGTCATCCGGTCTACAAACCCAGTCCGCGCTCGGTTCTGGTCCACGGTGGACTCGGTCCACCAGACCGCGTGACGCTGACGTGTGGGACGCACTGGATGACGTCATCACGACTCGGCCGAGTGGACTAACAGGTGGACCCCACCGTGACGTCATCAATGTGTCACAGATGATGTCACGCACGCACGGCACGGTCACTGACATGCGAGGCCGAAGTTGACATCAGGGGTGACGTTAGCGGCGATCGAGCGTTGACCTGCACCGCTTCGGCTCCGGTTCACGTGGCGTGATCTCGACCGTTGATTCAAAAATTGATGGCTGCGATTGAATCTAACCTTCTGCATAAGGATCTATGTGATTTAATCTGGTCCGTTCAATTCAGATTGGACGACTGAGATTTAATCGGTTACACCACGATTGGAAAGATGTGGCATGACCCGGTGCCCGATGCGTGGCACGATCTAAACCATATAACCTCGATCCAATGGCTAAGTACAGGTCTAATACCACATTACGCGAATCGATCTAATCCACACGTTCTCAATCTGACGGTTAAGATCAATCCGAGAATGAATCTTCGCGAGGAAATCTGAGCTGCACATCTACGAATCTAACGGCCTAGATTGGCTAAATCCTACGGCTCTAGATTGCAACTACGTGGCCCAATACACGCCCTTGGATCTAGATCTAAGGGTCTAAATTGCATCTAAGTCTCTACGGGGATGGAACACGTGGACTCACCTCAGCCCTTGGATGGAGATCGAACGGTACACGAAGCTCGCGAAGGCCGACGATGGTGCGGCGGAGTTCGACCACCGGAGACAAGGACGATGACCAAAGCAATGGCGTTTGGGGCATGCTCCGGTGAAGTGAGAGGTCGCATTCGAAGCGCCTTCACTCGGGGATCTCGAATCTGGCCACCCACACCGCGGAAGACGGTGGACGGCGGCAGAACACGGTGAAAACCATGGCAGCACCCCAAAGACTTCGGTGAGCAATCACTGGCAAATGGCGGTGGTGCGAGCGAGGAACCCTAGGGCGAAACAACGAGGGTGGCACGGCGAACCGGCTGAGGTATTTAATGCCCCCTAGGCATGCGTGTCCTAGCCGGATTCTGCGGGCGGCCGTTGCGTGGTGGCATAGTCCGATGAGATCTCGAAGAGACGATATGGCTCCATCCTGGCCGCACATGCGTACGAGATCAACAGCTCTGATCAACCAGCACAGACGGATCCGATCTAGACTCGCGCGGGCGACGTGGTGCACATGCAGCCGTCGAATTGAAATTCGACGGTCGCGCGGAATAGGGTTTTGGGTTTGCGAGTGAACGGGTCAACAGGCTAACGGGTTAGGGTTTTCTAGAATCCTTTTTTCATTTTTATTATTTGAAATAATCCCAGTAATTCAATTAAATCAGTAAAAATAGCAAAATACTCAGAAAAAATCCAGAAAATTTTGGAAAATACTTTGAGGCATTTTGGACCTTATGGTCAAGTTACAAAAGTACGCCTCGCAGGGCTATGGTTTTACTCAAATAAATCTGCAGCGGAAAATAAAGAAACGTGTGGCGCCAACCAATATGCCACAGGCAACTAACTGGGCTCTCCCCCTAGTTCGTCAGCTCCTCCTGGAACTCCTCCTCTAGTGCTGGCGTTGATTCTTCTTCAAATGATGTTTTGTTGTTGCAAGGGTGAGAACTTAAAGCACTCAGCAAGTTATGCACAGAATGCAGTCTAATATTCTACATGCATGGCTTATTACAAAGGGTAGGCTAAGATGGTTCTTTTGCAGTAAAGCACATTCATAAATAACAATAATAGATTGAAAGTAGTAAAACAGTGATAACAATAATAACTTTCATAAACAGTTCACAAGTAAAGCATTTGTCCACCTAAAGCAATTTCATCATTTCCATACCATTCGACCCAAAAGTTATTTTCATGAAAGTCTAACCCTTGACTGTAATCATCGGGCAGTGTCCAATACCGTGGACTCGGCTATTCGAATAGGTTGTACACTCTGCAGAGGTTATACACTTTATCCGCAAGATACAATCAAACACTACAAAGGCGAGTGATCCTAACAAAGCCTTTCCAAAGCTAATTCTAGACCCGGTACTGCCCGCTAAGGTTTCAACACTGATGGGACTGGTTACCACTCTCAGCCCCCCCCCCTTGCGCCATGTGAGCCTACCATAAACTCGGCCTCACACCACCACGACAGTACCAAAGACTAGACATCATAGTTTACTCAGTTAGGTATATCCCATTCCAGACTTATGGCTATATGTTGGACTCAGTTCAAAGGCTTGCAAGGTTAAGTCCTTAGGATGACCGAGGCAAGACTACCCAATTAGCAAAAACCAAAATGACTTTCCCGGTACCACCCTTGGCCCACCAGAACAATCTTGCCACTTGCCCCAGTCTAAATCATTTAATCACCCAGTTGATTACCATGCACCACATGTCATCAACATTATCAACAACACATGTAGCAATTTCCAAAATCATGTTCCATCTCTCATTAAGTCAAGATTAATTTCTGACACTCAAAACTATATCAATAACACGATTGCATGGCTAAGCTGGCTAATTACGGTCTAGTTAACACACGTTGGCAAAGTATTAGTGTCCAACTATTATTCCACATCCTAGGGTAACAAATGATTCATGGCATACAATTATTATAGACAAGGTGGCATAATCAGGTAGGTCACATAACTATTCTCGGAGTTATTCAAAAGCATTTTTAAAAAAACTAGCAGCAATAATTTAAATAAACATAATTTCAAAGGTGGGATCAATATGGTCAAAACATAACTTGCCTTCAAAAAGTACTGGTTCCTGGTCTTGAACTTGCTCCTGGGTCAAAACTTCTCCTTCGAAGCCTTCGGGCAATTCAACGTCTACGCGTATCGGATAAATAAACACCAAATAAATAAAAATAGAGAAAAACTCATGTCCAAAAATTAAATAAAATTCACCATTAAATATAGCTCAATTTTATAAAAATTTAGAAATTGGAATCACCTCAATCGGAGCTAAAACGCAAAAGTTATAGCATTTTGAAGATTGAAAATATAATAAAAAGAATAAACCGAATTATTGAAATTATTTTTATACGAAAAATGAATTATGACGTCATCCCCGACACGTGGCATCACCACATGCTGACATGTGGCATTGCTGAGGTCACCCTGGCCGGTGTCCCCGATGACGTCAGCATGACGTCACGGAACACATGGCCCAATCGGAAGCTGTCGCGTGGCCTCGGGTCCATGGACCCAGCGCACGGCTCGGCTCGGTCCACCGTGGACCCGGCTCACGTGTGCAACGATCACTGACCGCTGGGGCCCACGCGTCAGTGGCACACACGCTTGCTCACAGGCTGGCAAGCGGCTGTTTACGTGGCTCACTCTGATTGGCTCGGCTTAGGTGCGATCTGAGCCGCTCGTTCAAAAACCGATGGCTTGGATCTAATCCAACTAGCTGCGTTCAAGGGCAACATGGACAGTCCCAAAGGATGCCACGTGCACACGTCCAAACCCTCCATCTATGATCCTACAGCTCCAAATCCATCTAGTTCATCCGGCATGGCCGCTACGTGGCTTAATCCCGATCGTCCAACCTAGATCTAACGGTTGAGAACAAATCCAAATCCAAATGTTAGATCTAATCTGGGCCTTATGATCTAGATCCAACGGTTGAAATCTGATCCTGTGCTATGGGTGAGGTGCAACGTGGTCGTACCTGGGGCGTTGGATGCAGATTTAACGGTGGTGGAAACTCGCGGGCGGCGGCTATGGTGCGGTGGTGCGGGCTGCCAAAGCTAAGGATGATGGCGCACGGAACGGTGCTATAGGACTCCTCCGGCGAAGTGAAAAGACTCCACGGGCGCGGCTTGAAAATGCATCCTCAGATCTGGGGTCCTTGAGCGGCGGCGATGGCCAAACGGCGGCGGAGATCACCAAATCCCGTGCCGACTCTACTCCAACTCCGAAGAGCAATCCACGACGATTAACAGTGGCTCGAGCATCCAAACCTCGGGCAAAACATGCTCACGGCAAAGGGGAGTACGGGGCAGGTGGCGGAGCATTAAATAGCTGTCTCGGTGTCCGTGAATCTCGCTCAAAACAAGACCGGCTCGGTTACAGCGGCGTAGTCCGACGAGGTCTCATACAAGCTACGTGGCTCAACCCTGGCGCTCCAAGCATGCTCGATTGGACGACCCTCACCGCGCGGCTACGCGGCTTAGTCCCGGCCGTTGGATCGAGATCCAACGGTGCGGCGATTAGGGTTTGCGGCGGCGATTAGGGATTTTCCGCGATTTTCCAATTAAAATAATTATAGAAAATAGTTTAATTCATTTGGGGTTTTAAAAATACCTGAAAAATTCCAGAAAATTCTTAAAAATATATTAGGGCATTTGGGACCCAAATAAAATATTTCTAATGAGAATTTATTTGTAACTTTTAAATATTTAAATAATTAAGGAAAAGGCTTAATACGAATTAACTCCAAATAAATTCCAGAAAATTCCAAAAATTCAATTAACTCAATAATTTGAATAAAAGCAAAATTTTGGGATGTTACAAACCTCCCCCCTTAATAGAATCTCATCCCCGAGATTCAGGGCGAACTAAGGAATAGGTTTGGAAACTCTTTCTTCAAGTCTTCTTCGCGCTCCCAAGTCGCTACATTCTCGGCATGGTTGCTCCACTGGACTCTGCGTAAACGGGTTGACTTGTTTCTTGTCTCTCAATCGATCGTGTCCAAAATTTTTACAGGGTGCTCCTTATAGGTTAGATCTTCTCGTAACTCGATCGACTCCAAAGGCGTTTGCTCTTCTGGCACTCGAAGACACTTTTTCAGTTGCGACACATGGAACACATCATGCACTCCTGCCAACGGCTGCGGCAATTCCAATTGGTAAGCAACTTCACCTCTACGGCTTAGGATCTTGAATGGTCCAACATATCGCGGTGCGAGTTTTCCTTTAGCGTGGAATCTCTTAACTCCCTTGAGAGGTGTAACTCTGAGGTATACAAAATCTTCCTGTTCAAAGCTCAAGTCTCTACGACGATTATCAGCATAACTCTTCTGTCTCGACTGAGCTATCTTCAATCTTTCTCGGATCATGGCAATCTGCTCTTCAGCTTCTTGGAGAATATCTGGTCCAAAAACATGGCGCTCACCTGTCTCACTCCAATTTAATGGCGTTCGACAGGGTCGACCGTACAAAGCTTCAAATGGTGACATTTGCAGACTGGCTTGATAGCTATTATTGTAGCTGAACTCGGCATACGGCAAACACTTGTCCCATGAGGTAGCATATGCTAGAACACAAGCTCTCAACATGTCCTCCAGAATCTGATTAACCCTTTCTGTCTGACCATCAGTCTTCGGATGATATATTGTACTGAAGTTCAAACGGGTCCCCATGGCTTCATGCAGCTTGTTCCAGAATCTCGAGGTAAATTGGGTACCTCTATCCGATACGATCTTTTTTGGCACTCCATGCAGACATACAATCCTTGACATATACAACTCTGCTAGTTTATCTCCTGAATAAGTGGTCTTTACGGGGATGAAATGAGCCACTTTGGTCAAACGATCCACTATGACCCATATAGAATCGTATCCACCTTGAGTTTTAGGTAAACCGGTAATGAAGTCCATTCCAATTTCCTCCCAGTTCCACTCAGGTATTTTCAACGGCTGCAGCAAACCGGTTGGCCTCTGATGCATGGCTTTAACTCTTTGGCATATATCGCACAAGGCAACATGCTCGGCAACCTCACGCTTCATGCTTGGCCACCAAAATCTCTCTTTCAGGTCTTGATACATCTTGGCACATCCTGGATGAATGGAGTACTTGGAATCATGGGCTTCCTCCAGAATTAACTGTTTCAGCTCCTTCTTGTTCGGCACACAGATGCGGTCTTTAATCCACAATGTACCCTGCTCATCCAACCTAAAGTCCTTAGCCTTGCATTCATCCATCTTGGTCTTTATTCTGCGGATCTTATCGTCATCCTTCTGACCTTCTCTGATATGATCTTCTAATGTAGGTTTCACTTCTATGGCTGCCAGAAATCCTTCGGGTACCATTTCTAGCTTCAACTTCTGAAAATCCTTACATAACTCGGCTTGACTCTCTTCTATCAGCATATTCACTGTGTGGATCTTCCGACTCAAAGCATCGACTACTACATTAGCCTTGCTGGGATGGTAATCGATTCCGACATTATAGTCCTTGATCAATTCCAACCATCTCCTTTGCCTCATATTCAAGTCTGATTGAGTGAATATATACTTAAGACTCTTGTGGTCTATATAAACTTCACATCTGTTCCCAATAAGGTAATGATGCCACAACTTCAGAGCATGCACTACAGTTGCTAACTCTAAGTCATGTGTCGAGTAATTCTCCTCATGCGGCCTTAACTGCCTGGATGCATACGCAACTACCTTCCCGTTTTGCATCAGCACAAATCCAAGTCCTTGGCGCGATGCATCACAGTAAATGTCAAAACTCTGATGCACATCCGGCAATACCAGTACCGGTGCGGATGTCAGTCGCTTCTTCAACTCTTGAAAGCTCTTCTCGCACTCTGGCATCCATGCAAACTTCTTCTCCTTCTTCAATAATTGCGTACGAGGTCTAGCAATAGTCGAGAATACTTCGATGAATCGACGGTAGTATCCCGCCATTCCAAGAAAACTGCGGATCTGGGTAACTGTCTTCGGTTGCTCCCATGTCGGAACCCGAATTTGCAAATCCGGACCCTCTGTGTATTCAGCACTAGTCCAGGAACGCGCTAGTGCACACAGTCTTAACATCGGTAAATATCACAATCATACCACTCGATACTAATAAAGTACTTTAATTAAATAGTCAAACTGGTTGCTCGACCTTATGGTCAAGTTACAAATATACGCCTCACAGGGCGAAACTTATTAAGAGAGAAATAGTAGCAGCGAAAAATAAGATAACTTCGTGGCGCCATCCAGTATACCACAGGCAACTGACTGGGCTCGCTCCCTAAGTAGACGGTTCCTCTTGGAGCTCCTCCTCCAAAGCTGGTGTAGTCTCCTCTTCAACTGGTGTTGTATTGTGGCAAGGGTGAGTACTTGGTACTCAGCAAGTCATGCACAGAATGCAAGCTAATAGACTATATGCATGGCTTAATACAAAGGAATAGCTCAAGGTATATTTGCAGTAAAACAGCATTTGATAAGTAGCATAAGTAGATTCAAAAGCAGTAGAAACAAGTATAGCATAAATAACTTTTCAAGGAGTTTTAATAAACATCTTTCCCATCCTAATCCACATTTCCATCAACATCATTATTAATCCAAACCCAACCTTTCAAGTCCAAGTTATTTTCAGAAAGTCTAACCCTTGACTGTAATTCCCGAGCGATGTCCAATACCGTGGACACGGCTATTCGAATAGATTCTACACTCTGCAGAGGTTATGCACTTTACCCACAAGATACAGTCAAACACCACAAAGGCGAGTTCCCGTAACAAAGTCTTTCGGAAACTTCTAACAATACAAGTGGTCCTCCCCGGTTATTGCACACTAACCCTTCCCTTAGCTAAGGCGAAGTTTAGGCCAATCAACCGTTAGATGGGTACCTGGCCTCAGCCCCGGTACGCTCCCCCGTACAACTTACACAAAGGGTGTAGTTGACCTCCTGAGGTCCCACAGGTACGTTATTAGCAACTTAGTCAACTAGGTCCGTCCCATTACAAACATGTGGTTGCAAGATTGACTCAGTTCAAAGGCTTGCAAGGTTAAGTCCTTAGGGTGACCAGGGCAAGACTACCCGAAGAACCAAATCAACATCCCCAGTGCCACAACTGGCCCACCTGATCATTCTTGCCACATGCCCCGGTCGAAAACTATTTATCAAACCCCAGTTGATTACCATGCACCACGTGCCATCAACATCACATGATACCTTTCCAAAACAGGTTCAATATATCATTAAGTCAATATTAACATTTGATTGTCCAAATCATGTCGTGAGCACGTAGCAGGTCTAAGCAATATACTACAACGGTCTAAACCCATGTTGGCAAATTTAGTAATGTCCAACTAGTAATCCACAACTAGGGTGACAAGGGGTCATGGCACATATTTAAATAATCAAGGTGTCATACAGCAATTTTGGTATTTATCTAATTTCCCATATTTAAATAAAGTTTTTTTTTCTAATTGAACTAGCATGCAATAAGTTAAATCAAAATAAGTTTCAAAATAGGATCAACATGGTCAAAGCACAACTTGCCTTCAAAAAGTACTTGTTCTTGGTCTTGAGTTGGATCCTGAGTCAATACTTCTCCTTCGAATCCCTCCGGCACTTCAACGTCTACTCGTAAAGCGTGCAAATAGCAATACACGAATAAACAATAGGCAAAAAGTGTCCAAACATCCAAATAAAATCCATAAACAGAGAGAACATAATTTTATGAATTTTTAGAAACTGGAATCGTCAAATTCGGAGTTAAAATGCAAAAGTTATAACATTTCGAAGTTTAAATAATCAATTAAATAATATTACAGAGGAAAATTTTAGTCCAAAAATTAAATAAAATTCATAATTAGGTAGATCACAATTTTATACAAATTTAGAAATTTGAATCACTCAAATCGGAGTTGAAACGCAAAAGTTATAAGCGTTTGAAGTTTGAATCAAAATCTGAAATCATTATTTCGAATTAATAAATCATTTTCTTTTTTGGAAATTAATTATTGCGTCAGTGAGACACGTGTCGGCTCCTGATTGGACGGCTGACGTCAGCCGGTCCATGGACGTGGCCCATGGTTTGGCTCGGTCCACCGTGGACTCAGTCCACAGCTCCATGTGTCACTGACAGGTGGGTCCCCTCGGGTGACGTCATTGATGACGTCAACGGGGCTAAACCCGCAGTCTTTGCGGCAGGTGGGACCAGCGGTGGCGTCATTCTTTGGCGGCGTCACGGCTGCAGAAGGTGGCATTGTCACGGCCAATTTAACTTGACTCATGCGGCTAATTGTTGGCGCCAACTAAGTGTTGGCGCCAATGAGATCAACTCTTGACTTGTGAGTATCCTAAAGCGCCATTTTGAGGTATCCCAAACTTGGCCAAAAATCTAGAGTTAAAATTTGAGGTATGCAACTATGATTTTATCGGACTTTGGAGCCTCATAGTTGGAATCGGTAATGAACTAGAATGTGCATGTTGGATGGTTGAAAACTAGAGACTTTTCTCTAGTTAATGGTGGAGTTAAACTTGCCAATCCAACATCAAATGCTAAATTAAATCATAGAGTCAAAACTGAATCCATGTTACGAAATTGTAGGACTTAGCCAAATTATAGTCTTTTGTTTCACTTGTGGGTTGGCTTAGGGCCTAAAAGCATTACACCTCCACAAAGCAGCCAGCCACTCCCTTCTCCCCCCAAAGCGTGCAGACCACCAAGTTCAACCTCTCCTCCATGGCTGCACCTTGAAGTCTCTCCATTGCAGCAGCCCCAGGTGGCGCCTCCATCCTCCTCCACCCTGTTGCGGCGCCCTCCCCATCCCCTTGCCAGGCTCCCCTCTTCCTCCTCTCCCTCCTCACTCCAATCCCCTCAAGGTAAGGCTCCCCTAGGGGCTTGGGTTTGGGGTTTTCCTGTTTTGGGGTGTCCATGAGTGAGTTTGGATCTTTGGAGAAGATGGCGTGGTGGAAATCAAGTTCTAGGGTTTGTATACGTTTTGAATTTTCGAGCAGATTCTGTAGCTGCTGTTTTTCGTATTTTGAGCAAGTTAGAAGCTTCATCTCTTAGGCGGCTGAAGAATTAGTTGTAGATAATCAAGTTATCTTTCATTTCCAACTGGAATCGATCGATTTAGATTAATCCAGCTGAGATTACGCCTGTTTTAGTACAGACTGTCCTGAGATTTGGGATTCGGCTGAGCTACGAGTTTGCTCTCGGATTTGGGTAGTCTAAACTAATTTCTGTTCAGTAGGGGTAGAGGTATATGTAGGTGTTGTCCCTATGCTCATGTAGGAGCTGGGAGCACTCCATTTGGTTGAGTAAATGAAAAGATATGCTAATCTGAATTTCAGACTGTTCTGAACTCTGAAAAGCTGTAAGGCTGAAAGCTGAGCTCTGAACATTGTCGAACTGGGAGTGCTTCAGGAATTTGTTCGATGATTGTGTCAATACTAAGTCGAAGGTATATGTCTCACGATCGTTTAGAGTCTGAGTTGCACAATTTGATTAAGCAGTTCAAAAGTTATGGCCGTTTGAATTACTGCTGTCAGTGTTGCTGAAAGCATGAGGCTGAAAATGGAATTGCAATTTAGAGTTTATTGTAGGCGAATTAAGATTTAATTTTGCCTAGAAAGTTAGAAATTCCTCGTAGATTGCAAAAATGTATTGGTTACTCAATTTGGATTCAATAATCAAAAGTTATTCCAATTAAGTCAATGTCTGAAATCTGAAATTTTCTGAAATGTTCAGAACTTGGGAGATAATTTCAGATTGAGTTTTGAGTTTTAATGCTATGTTACGAATGTTTAGAAGTAAGTAAAGGTAAAACATCTCTCTTATGGGCATTTAGGGTCTAATAAATTAGGTTTGGGAGTTGCCATGCAAAGGGATTGTGCTTGTTTAGAGTAGTATAAGTGAAAAATTCAGATTGTGCTATATGATTGAAGTGGGGTTAGCATTGTGTTTTATTTCTGAGTTGAGATAAATGTTGCACTTTTGAATCTTTCATGAGTGATGCATTTAGTATTTCATTCCATTGTACGGCATGCATCTCATTGCATATACATTGTGATAAGTGTAGAAAACGAACCAGCTTGAGTTAGCGTGGACCGTGAGAACGAGGCAAGTTGTTGTTGAGAATCAGCGAAGCTCAAGGCAAGCACCTAAGCATATTCAACCTTTATGTAAATGTATTTTGTGAATAAAGCGCTAGATGATTGATTAAGTGATGCATTAGGAATTTAATTGAGGATAGTCTAGATCCCATTTCTTTGCACATACACCCGTTGGTAATTGTTGAACACATCCTTTGGAGCTAGGCTATGGGTAATATAATTGAGTCCATGCTTAGTTAAGCAGAAAGTGGGTTGGGCCAAGTGACGGAGGGTTAATCACTTGCGGTTGTTATTATTACACACATACTACATTATGTTGGACTTGGAATTGGGAAAATGTTTTGGAAAGGTTAACTTGTGTGGACCGGGCGGGGAGTTGGTTCATTTGGGTATGGAGACTCAAATGTGTAGCCCGTCTGTGTCAGTGAGACCCGATCCGTAAGTGGAATAGGAGTTGAGCACACCCGGTTGGTGGCATGCCGGGTGTATGATGCAGTAAGCCACTCTTTCTCTCATACGAATCGATGGACGTAACTTCACGTGGTTGGAGCGTGGTTGAGGCGAGGCTTAGGCTCTCGGCGCCAAGCCGGGCTTGAAGCTGCTCGAGGGTGCTAGGTTTCGGACCGCAGGAGGGCGCTTCGGCGATTGGGTATGATTGGGAGGAGTTGACCACGAGGCCCTTGTGATGCGTGTCGTGCGATCAATGCTTCCTGCTTGAGGGTTAATTAAGCGATTCAGAATTGCAGCGCTCTCGGATATGAGCAAGCAGTCAGAACTATCTTCTGCGTAGTAAATAACTTGAACTTGTGGTTGTAGTTGGGCTTGAGCTTTAAATTGGTTATGTATTGCTCTACTTTGGTGTTGTTACTTTCAATTTCACACTAGAAGTAAGTCACGGTCTATAAGCTGCTTTAAACTTGTAATTGGTTCGATTATCGCACTTACATTACAAATGTTAATGCTTTTCCGCTGCTTACCTTAAGCTTAATCCTTGCTACAACTAAATGCATAATCCTTTGGAGTCGATTATATGGACCCCGGGTAAGTCTTGCGAAGTACCTTTTGTACTCATGCTTACGCTTTGTGGTTTCGGTGAGGATCGGGTGGGAGGATCGAGTTACGCCTTCTGCCTCTCGGTGACCAAGGCGGGGCACCGAGTAGAAAGCTTTACGTCGTTATCTGGGAGTGTTCGAGGGCAGAACACTTCCAGGAGATGTCTTATTTTGCTTGATATGGTGGTTGATCTTTTGTTGTATAGATAGGCGGTTGTTGGGCTTTTGGATTTGGTAATGGGCGCTTACAGCGTATGTCGGGTTCCGTTTGTGTTTTCTTAGTTTGTTATTCTTCTTTGTGGTCTTTGTAGTTGTCGCTTTTACTTTCCATATATATATATCAGCTGCATGTTTTTCTTGTCTCTTTGAGTGGATGTCGTATTTATAGGTAGGTCATCACGAAATTTTCGATTCGGGGTCTTGGTCTTTTCCGTTCTTACCTAGTTTAGAGTCTTGGCGTTGTTTTTGATCTTGGTTTTGGGGGAGTTGTCGGGTTCGTCTTTGTGCCGTGTGTTTCCGGCTTGTGTGTGGTTTGGAAGGTTTCAGGTTCGTTGCCCCTTTGTGCAAATTGAATTGATAACGGCATTGGGCCAGTATGTAGGGATCTGGCGCGTTTGGGTGCGCATCTGGGAGAATCTAGGGGTTGTTGTCGAGTCGTTTGGATGTCAGTAGGGTTGTCTCTGTTGAGCTTGGGTATTAGCATCGGGATCACCTCCGGTGATTGGTTGCTAGGATCAAATCCGATCGGAACAAGCTGTTCATCCAACAACTCGAGGGGCGATCTGGCGGCTCCCCTCCTGGCCGGCGTGTGGGCCCGTCTTTGGCGTCATAGTGCGGTTCAGGCTGCGTCGTGACATGCGGGCGGCGTGTCCGGCTGCAGCGAGTGCGGCCCAGGCTGCGCTAATGCCGTGTCGACCTTCCGGGCGCGTGGCGCAATCTCGGCCGTTGATTTGAAAATCAACGGCCCGGTTAGATCGGCTCTCACGCCGTTTGGGTTAACGCGTTTGATCTGGACCGTTGGATCTAGATCCAACGGTTGAAATTGAATCTGGGATTTGGAACGGATCTCACCACGTGACGTGGCGAGATCTGGGCGCCGGATCTTGATCGGACGATCGAGAAGCTTCGGCGACAGCGATGGCGTCTTGGCGGAGCCGGGCCGGAGCCGGGACGGCGACACGGGCAACGGCGTTTGCGGGCTCCTCCGGCGAGGTGAGTTCTCCCTTCGGGTGCGTCTCGTCGCGGTGAGTCCAGATCTGGGGTCAACGGCGGCGGGGGACGGCGGACGGCGGCGGAACGAAGCAAAAACCGCGGCGGCTCCTTAGATCAACTACGCGAGCTCTAAGCGGGGTGACGCGGCGGCTCGGCAGCGTGGGTTAGGCTACGGTGCGCATTTAAAACGGGCGACCCGATGGCGGCGGCGACGCATTAAATAGCGGCCTCGGCTTCCATGAATCACGCGGAGACCGAGGTCGACACGGCTGCGGCGGCGGATTCCGACGGCGGCACGGAGAGGCGACGTGGCGCAACGTGAGCCGTTGGATCTCGATCCACCGGTCGTGAGTTGGACTCGGTCCGGCCGCGAGCCGGGCCGCTCGGCCGGACTCGGGCTCGGTGGCGTGGCTCAATCGTGGCCGTTGATCTGAATCCAACTGGCCACGCTTAGGGCTCGGCCGAGCGGGTTCGGTCGAGTCACGTGGCTCGGGTCGGACTCGAGTCTGACTCGGACTCGGGTCCGGTCGGATGAACAGTACTCGACCCGACTTGATTTAATTAATCCAATTAAATTCTCAGAAATTCAATTAAATCATTAAAAATAGCAAAAGACTCAGAAAAATTGCAGAAAAATTCTGGAAAATATTTTGGAACATTTTGGACTCAAATAAAATATTTCCAATAAATTTTTATTTGCAAAGTTTAATTCTTTAATTATTTCAAAATGGAATAAATTCAAATAAATTCCAAATAATTCCAAATAAATTCCAGAAAATTCCAAAAATTCACCAAAGTGCCAAATCACACATGAATTTTAAGAAAAGCAAAATTTTGGGGTGTTACATCCCAATGCAATACTGCTTCTACTTTACTAGGATCAACTGCAACTCCTTCGGCAGTCATCACATATCCAAGGAATTCCACTTTACTTTTCTAGAAGTCACATTTGCCAAACTTAACAAATAACTGCTGCTCTCGCAACTTCTCAAGAACTAGCCTCAGATGCTCGGCGTGTTCTTCTCTTGTCTTGGAGTAAACAAGTATGTCATCTATGAACACGACGACAACTTATCCAGGTATTCCATAAAAACTTTATTCATCAAGTTTATGAAATATGCAGGTGCATTTGTCAGACCAAAGGACATAACTGTAAATTCATAATGTCCATATCTTGACGAAAACGCGGTCTTCGATACATCTTCCGACCGAATCTTCAGCTGGTGATATTCTGGTCACAGGTCGATCTTGGAGAAAACTCCAGCTCCTCTTAATTGATCAAACAAGTCATCGATCCTAGGTAGCAGATACTTGTTCTTTATCGTCACATCATTGAGCGCACGATAATCAATACACATTCAAAAACTTCCATCCTTCTTCTTGACGAATAGGACTGGCGCTCCCCACAGCGACGAACTAGGTTTGATAAATCGTTTCTCCAACAACTCCTCGATGTGTTTCTTCATCTCTACTAACTCATCGGTAGACATCCGATAAGATCTCTTGGCTATTGGGGTTGTACCAGGTATTAGCTCAATCACAAACTCCATGTCTCTATCAGGTGGCATACCGGGTAAATCCTCAGGAAAGACATTTCGGTACTCACTGACAACTGGTACATCTCAAATGCTGATTGTCTTCACACTGTTGACCATCAATTGTCCATCTCGGACGGCAGTTGCTTGAAACTCAACTCTTCTACCATCTGGGCTTTCAACTGATACGACTCTCCGTCCACAGTCTAACACAGCCTTATGCTTGGACAACCAATCCATTCCAAGTATAACATCTAAAGTCTGGGTATCCAATATAATAAGGTTCACTAGGAACTCTACCCCATTTATTAACAACTCTACCCTAGAACATCCTACATTAGATTGGAGTTCTGATCTAGGGGATTGAACTATAAACACATGTCTAAGGTTCACCGTTCTTAACCCATTTTCAACAGCAAAATTCCGAGATATAAAAGAATGTGAAGCTCCAGAATCAAACAAACCTGTTGCAGGTACTGAGTTAACTAGTAACTTACCCAGTACGATGTCCGACGTGTTCTGAACTGTGTCGGTGGTGATGTGGTTGATTCGACCTCTCACCGTTGCTTGGGGTGTAGCTCCAGCTTGAACAGCTCCACGGTTTCCTCCTAGTGCGGGCATCCTTGCAATCGGGGTCCCAAGGTTGAGGCGAACATGCGTCACAACTCCTCTTCGCTTAGGGAAATTATTGGAGAAGTGCCCTGGCTCATTGCAACTGTAGCAGCGCTTCACCGTTGTTGGCTGACTTCCTGCTGGTGCAATTCTGGGTTAAAACGCAATCGGAGTTAAAACGCAAAAGTTATAAAAATTAAATAAAACTCACCATTAAATAGATCTCAATTTTATAAAAATTTAGAAATTGGAATCACCTCAATCGGAGTTAAAACGCAAAAGTTATAGCATTTTGAAGTTTGAAAATATAATAAAAAGAATAAACCGAATTATTGAAATTATTTTTATACGGAAAATGAATTATGACATCATCCCCGACACATGGCATCACCACATGCTGACACATGGTGTTGCTGAGGTCATCCTGGCCGGTGTCCCCGATGACGTCAGCATGACGTCATGGGACACGTGGCCCAATCGGGAGCTGCCGTGTGGCCTCGGGTCCATGGACCCTGCGCACGGCTCGGCTCGGTCCACCGTGGACCCGGCTCACGCGTGCAACGGTCACTGACCGCTGGGGCCCATGCGTCAGTGGCACACGCGCTTGCTTAGAGGCTGGCAAGCGGCTGTTACATGGCTCACTCTAATTGGCTTGGCTTCGGTGCGATCTGAGCCGCTCGTTCAAAAACCGACAGCTTGGATCTAATCCAACCGGCTGCGTTCAAGGTTAACGTGGACAGTCCCAAAGGATGCCACGTGCACACATCCGAACCCTCCATCTATGATCCTACGGCTCCAAATCCATCTAGTTCATCCGGCACGGCCGCTACGTGGCTTAATCCCGATCGTCCAACCTAGATCTAACGGTTGAGAACAAATCCAAATCCAAATCCAAATGTTAGATCTAATATGGGCCTTACGATCTAGATCCAATGGTTGAAATCTGATCCTGTGCTACGGGTGAGGTGCAACGTGGTCGTACTTGGGGCGTTGGATGCAGATCTAACGGTGGTGGAAACTCGCGGGCGGCGACGATGGTGCGGTGGTGCGGGCTGCCAGAGCTGAGGACGATGGCGCACGGAACGGCGCTACGGGACTCCTTCGGCAAAGTGAAAAGACTCCACGGGCGCGGATTGAAGATGCGTCCTCAGATATGGGGTCCTTGAGCGGCGGCGACGGCCCAACGGCAGCGGAGATCACCAAATCCCGTGGCGGCTCTGCTCCAACTCCGACGAGCAATCCACGACAATTGGCAGCGGCTCGAGCGTCCAAACCTTGGGCAAAACACACACACGGCAAAGGGGAGTACAGGGCAGGTGGCGGCGCATGAAATAGCCATCTCGGCGTCCGTGAATCTCGCGCGAAACAAGACTGGCTCGGTTACGGCGGCGCAATCCGACGAGGTCTCAGACAAGCTACGTGGCTCAATCCTGGTGCTCCACGTGTGCTCGATCGGACGACCCTCGGCGCGCGGCTACGCGGCTCAGTCCCAGCCGGTTGATCGAGATCCAACGGTGCGGCGATTAGGGTTTGCGGCGGTGCGGGCTGGGCTGCGTTGTGGTGGCACAGTGCTGGGCTTCGGCCCAGTACTGTTGCTAGGGGATTTGCCGCAATTTTCTAATTAAAATAATTATAAAAAATAGTTTAATTCATTTGGGGCTTTAAAAATACCCGAAAAAAATCAGAAAAATTCTCAAGAATATATTAGGGCATTTGGGACCCAAATAAAATATTTCCAATGAGAATTTATTTGTAACTTTTAAATATTTAAATAATTAAGGAAAAGGCTTAATTCAAATTAACTCCAAATAAATTGCAGAAAATTTCAAAAATTCAATTAACTCAATAATTTGAATAAAAGCAAAAATTTGGGATGTTACATGGCACCTCTAGGGGGCCTAGATGAGGGGGCGGCGGAGTGTTGCTGATGATGTTTACACAACCTTGGTATGGCCCATGGACCTGTGCAAACAAGGATTGACACTGTGAGCTGGACACAAAAGGGGAGGAATGTGAAGCAGGCGATTGACTTAGCTTGGGCCAAATTTTTTCACATGGCTGGTATCGCAGGGAGAAAGCAAACAATCCCTATTACGCTAGTGTTGTCAGAAAAACTAAAAAATGGGGCAAGTTAGCTTTCAAATTTTCGTCCTGTTCTACGCCGATTAATAGCTCACATTTTCATGCTATGTTTGTTTTGCAGTCAAGAGTGTCATGCCTCCGGGTGGGAGAGACATAGACAGTAAATATTTAGACACCAACGAAGCGAACATACAAGAGAAGATAGTAAGGTTCAAGCTGGAATACCCTACGGTTTTTGAGCCTTTATCGGTTTTTTTTTCTTCAAATTTTCCACTATTTTTTGCAATTTTACCCATTTTTCTTTATTTTCCCATTTTTAAGTTGTTCCGATGTTCCATCATTATCGTTCGATTTTTGTGATTTTTTACTCAGTTTTACCATCAATTTCAAATTGGTTTGACCTTGCAAACAGTTAATTTTCTCCAATTATTAAGTAGTAATCGATGAAAATCGCTACCACCTAGACTTCGATTTTCAACATGAAAACGATATTGTTAACCCTGATTAGAAGAGCAGCGGCGGCAATGGTAAGTGCGTACACGAGGTTGGAGAGGAATTGGAATGGTGGTACCATTGAGAATAGGAGAAAGATTGCTGTGTGATTTGTGCTGTGCCACGTGGTGTAATCTCGGATATGGCCTTAAGGTGGTTCTCGAAACAAAGCTTTGCGGTGCCCTACCATGTGATCGAGCATGTGCAGATTCGAGATAGCCATGCTTAAGCATATGGTGCCACTATATACAACAGCGAAACTAGAAAATTTTTATTGGGATGTATCCTTCACATATACAACTCTATAGTCTTATACAATGATTTCATAACATTATAAATCTAACACATATACTTAAAATTTAATTAAAAATACAATACAAATAGTTATAAGGTCATAAAAATCTCACACCACTAAATCGGAACCAGTTCAATGAACAAATTTAGTCCATTAAATAAGTGATCTTGTAGCACCCGGTGCCCTCTAGTTCCATCCCTGACTATATATAGTGTAACATCTCGAGTTTTGAGTCTTTACAAAGTTTTAAAATTAAAAAGAACCATTTGGATTTTTCTTTTTCTTTTTCTCCAAATTAATTAAAGCTTAATTTGATTTATTAATTAATAAAAAGATTTAATTTAATTAATCTATGCATCAAATTAATTAAAGCTTCAAGGAATTTTTTGTATTTTTTTGAGAATTTTTTGAATTTATTTGCTGTTTGCTTGGATTTAATCGGCTTTATTTGAATTTCTAGAATTTTCTTAATTCGAAAAATATTTTCGTTTCCTAAAAATCTCCTTGGGCCGAATCTAGCCTGGCCCATTTCCCGTGGCCCACCTCACGCCATCTCAACCTAGTCCGTGGCCCACTTCGCTCGGCCCACGTGCCAGCCCAGCCCAATCTAGTTCGCTTTGCACGTGCGTGCTGCTGCCGCGTAACTCTAACTGCCTTTAGACTTCACGCATCGTACGCCGTCCCACTCAAAATCCACCTCCCACACGCCTCCCTAGGGTATTTAAGCCCCCGAGGATCCCCTCGTCGCGCCGCACTCATAGCCGCCCTCAACGCCGCCTGAGTCGCTGCCATCGTCAAGATCGAGCTCGCCGAAGTTGCACCGCCATCATTGCCACCTTCTTCACCACCGATCTACCTCCTTGCTACGTCTCCATCGCTTCCACTTGCATCACCGAGTTCACCATGTTGCACTCGTCCGAATCCGCCGATTTTTGCACCCGATCTTTCACCAAAACACCATCAACCGTGTCTTCGTCTTTAGCCTCAGTGAGAATCGAGCTGTCATTCCTTCGTCGGTGGTCGAGCTCGAGCCCAAACCGACGTGGAGCCCACGTGTCCGCCCGTGTGGCAGCCACGTCAATCCACCGCATCTACCCTAGCACTGAGTGGACTTACACGTGTCTCCCCGTCAGCAATGACATCGACGCCACATCATCGATGACATCAGCACCAGTGCGGTCCCACACGTCAGTGGCACTATGCTGTAAGCCCGGTCTACCGTAGATCAATCTGATTCCGTGGACATGGTCTATGGTCTATGGACCATGGGCCCACATATCAACCTAATAGTCTATTTTTCAAATCTTTGTTTATTTTCAAAAATCAGCCATGACGTTAGCAATACATAATAAATTGATTTTCTTTAGGAAAATAATTCTAAAAAATATTATTTTTCTTTTATTTCTGAATTTAATTTTTGGAGTTTGTTTTCTCTTTGTTTTGGTATTTATTTTGTGTTTTATCTCGACTTGTGTAAACGTCGAAGTGCCTTAGGAATTCATGGGAGAAGTGTTGATTCAAGAGTAAGGTCCAGAGCAAGAGCAAGGGCTATTCCAATGCAAGTTGTGCTTTAATCATGTTGAACCTAATTTGCAAAAGCTACATTGTTTTAAATTATTGATGCATAGTTTTATACAATGTACGTTAATTTGATCTTGAGGCTTAATTAAATTTTTGAATTTGTTTTGACCCTTCAACATTGACCATTGTGTACCCTTGTCACCCCAGATGATATTATCTAATTTTTTAGTGATAATTAGCAGGGTAGTATAATATGGTAGAATTACTTAGTCCCGCTTAAACGCCTCACTATTATGCCATTGTTGGGTATTACTTCAAAGCATGGTTTAAACTCATTTGTGAAGTTACGGCAATAGATATTGCTATTGTTTATAAAATAAAATAAATAGAAAAATGATTTTAGACTGGGGCGAATGGAAAATCAGGCGGGTGTAGGATGCATGAGACCTTGTAAAGTGAATGTTCCGCCCTAGTTAATTAAGGACTGAAGCGTGTTTTACCATGGATCGAGCACTACCATACAACAACAACTCTATATGGGTACGACCTGGCTGATTAATTTGTGCGTCTTATTATTGGCTTCACCAGTTGGTGGAATGTAGTTGTCGGATGGAGACACTCGCAAGGCGTAAGAGGGGGCTTCTGAACTGGGTGGATGAAACCCTATCAGTGGTGAAACCTTAGAGGGTGGGGTTAATAGTGGGGTTGTAGATTGTAAAGACCTTGTTATGATCATCCTAGTCGCACTCTAACATGTTGAGTGTGAGCGGACAGTAAAGGTTGATTGCATCTTATGGATAAAGTTGTACAAACTCTACAGAGTTAAAACTACTTAAGTAGTTGTGCCCATGATCAAGGGTAGGCGAGGTATGCTTTCATATTGTAGATCTTCTAATTTTGTTATAAATAAAAATGATGGTTTAGAAATTCGTGAGTGGATGGAACTCTCGGGGTTATTAATTGGCATTTGGAGTTAGCTGGGAATCCGGGAGTGGGTGGAACTCTCGGGTTATTAGTTAGCAGTGAATTCGTCAGTGGATGGAACTCTCAGGTTAGGGGTTGGTGGTTAGAGCTAGACAAGTGGTTGGAACCTATGCTAGATGTCTCATTAATTTCAACTATTGCAACTATATTTGGTCAAATGATGCTTATGAAATTACTAGTTGTATTTAAAGTTAAAATACTGCTTTATGCAAAATAGCCATATCATCCATTCCTTTGGAATAAACCAAGAAGAGTTGAAGAAAAAATTAGATGATCTGTTGTCCAAGGGGTTGATTCAGCGAAGTGTTTCACCTTAGGGAGCGCCTGTCCTTTTTGTTGCCAAGAAGGATGGGGGTTGGCGTTGTGCATTGACTATCGCGCTCTTAATTTGGTGACCATCAAGAATAAGTACCCTCTACCTCGCATTGAAGACTTGTTTGATCAATTAAAGGGAGCAAGGGTGTTATCTAAGATTGATCTTCAATCGGGGTATAATCAAATTCATGTGAGGGAGCAAGATATTGAGAAGACCGCTTTCTCCACTAGGTATGGGCACTATGAATTTAAGGTTGTGTCTTTTGAACTATCCAATGCCCCTGTTATTTTCATGGAGATGATGAACAGGTTGCTTCATGAGTATCTTGATGATTTTGTGGTAGTGTTCATCAATGATATACTCATCTATTCCAAGTCAGAGGAGGAGCATGCTCATCATTTGTGACTTGTGCTACGTATGTTGAGGGAGAACCAACTCTTTGCCAAGCTAAACAAATGCGAGTTCTGGATTTCAGAAGTGGGTTTCCTGGGTCATAATCAACCAGGAAGGCATCTCTCTTGATCCTAGGAAGATCTCTACAGTTGTGGACTGGGAGAGACCTTCTAATGTCAAGGAAGTGCGCAGTTTCCTTGGGTTAGCTGGTTACTACCGGCATTTCATTAAAGACTTCTCAATCATTGCAAAGCCACTTTCTCAATTGACACAGAAAGGGGTCAAATTCCAGTGGACTGCTGACTGTGAGTGCAGTTTTCTCTCCTTGAAGGAAAAACTGGTGTCTGCTCCTGTTCTCATCCTTCCTGAGCTAAGAGAGCGCTTCACCGTTTATTCTAATGCTTCTCTTGTGGGCCTTGGCTGTGTGCTTATGCAAGGGGGCAAAGTCATTGCTTATGCATCAAGGCAATTGAAAAAGCATGAGCAGAATTACCCAACTCATGATCTTGAGCTGGCCGCAGTGGTCTTTGCCTTGAAGATTTGGAGACATTAGTTGTACGGTGAGTCATGTGATATCTTCACCGATCACAAAAGCCTCAAGTACATCTTCACTCAGCAAGATTTGAATTTGAGGCAAAGAAGGTGGTTGGAATTGATCAAAGATTATGATCTTACAATTCAGTATCATCCGGGCAAGGCAAATATTGTGGCGGATGCTCTCAGCCGCAAAGCATCGCCTCCTGCTCTCAATTGTCTCATTGCTGACTTTGAGCATATGGGAGTCTCGTATTGTTTTGCGGGCACTATGCAAGCTGAAACCCAATTGATTCTGGAATCAGCCATTCCTGAACATGTGCGTGAGGCACAACAGTATGATCGCTTGCTTCAACAGGTGAAAAAGCGCATTGCTGAGGGCAAGTCTGGGGATTTCAACTTAGATGTGGGTGGTGCACTACGGTTTAAGGGCCGCCTTTGTGTACCCCAAAAGTCTCAAGCCAAGGATGACATCCTAAAGGAAGCTCAACGTACCCCATATACAGTTCACCCTGGTGAGACCAAAATGTATCAGGATCTGAAAAAGAATTTCTGGTGGAAAAGAATGAGGGTCGACATTGCTCAGTATGTGGCAGCTTATGGGATTTGTTAGAAGGTGAAGGCTGAACATAAGCGACCCGCTAGATTGCTCCAACCTTTGGAGATTCCTGGATGGCCCTGGGATGACATATCCATGGATTTCATAGTTTGCCTACCTCGTACTCGACGAGGGAAGGATGCTATCTGGGTTATTGTGGACTGTTTCAGTAAGGCTGCTCACTTCATTCCCATTCGCACAACAAACTCAACGAGCGAGTTGGCTCCTATTTATGTGCGGAAAATAGTGAGACTTCACGGTGTGCCCAAGACGATTATTTCTTATCGTGATGCCAAGTTTGTCTCCAAGTTCTGGGAGAGTTTGCATTGTGCTTTGGGCACACAACTTCGCCTTAGTACCGCTTTCTATCCACAAATAGATAGGCAATCTGAGTGTACCATTCAGCCTTTGGAGGATATGCTTAGATTTTGTGTTTTGGCATGGAAGGGAAGTTGGGAAGATCATTTGGCCCTTGCTGAATTTGCTTACAACAACAGCTTCCATGCAAGCATTCGAACGTCTCCATATGAGGTACTCTATGGACGCAAGTGCCGCTCGCCCCTATGCTAGGATGCAGTAGGGGATAGGGCAATTCTTGGTCCAAATTGGGTCTAGCAAACTGTTGATCAACTGGCAGAGGTGAGGAAGAACCTCCTTGCAGCTCAGAGTAGGCAGAAAAGTTATGTTGATGTGAGTAGGTGAGATCTGGAGTTTGAGGTGGGGGACAATGTCCTGTTGAGAGTGTCTCCTACTAAGGGTGTGGTTCGATTTGGTCCAAAAGGGAAGCTTAGCCCTAGATTTGTTGGGCCATTCCCTATAATTGCCCGAATTAGGAAGGTAGCCTATCGGTTGGATCTTCCCGGTTCAATGCAAGGAGTACATAATGTCTTCCATGTCTCTATGTTGAGGAAGTACTTGCATGACCCAGATTTGGTTGTTCCGCTTGAGCCATTGGTGATTGATCAGGATCTCACCTTCGAGTCTCGACCGGTCCAGATTCTAGGAGAATCAGAATGGGTATTGAAGAATAAGACGCTAAAGTTTATCAAAGTCTTATGGTCACATCAATCTGAGCGGGAAGCAACTTGGGAATTGGAGTCTCACATGCGTGAGAAGTATCCAGATTTGTTTCTATCATGTATGCGATGTGATTTAACTTCTGTGTTCTATCCTGCTCATTTAGTTATCGCTCGGGGAATTTGGGGTCGAATTCCTTTAAGTGGGGGAGAATGTAACATCGCTTAATTCTTGTACCAGAGTTAGCATTTCCTAGACTGAGTTTTGGAGGGGCCAGTCAGTTGATTTACAGGCTTTCAAATTCTTTTGGCATGGGAGAAAATAAAAGGCATTCATCCACTTAACCCCTCCACTAACCAAAACACCTAACCTCCCTCACATAACTCACTCCCACCTCCCTTTTCTTTTTTCGGCCAGCACTCCTCCAACTCGACTCTTCTATGGGAAGCCTCCTCTCCTCCACTCTCCAGTTCTTTTCCTCCCTGGACAGCAGCAGCAGCAAGGCTCCCATGGCTTCCTCTCCCTCCTTCCAAGCTTGGTGAAGAGCTCCTGCAGCCCCTTTGGCCGGCGACCTCCCCAAGTTCCTCCTCTAGCCGGCTCACCTCATCACCCGGTTCCTTCCCCCTCCATTCCTCCACTTGGTAAGTGAGCAAGCTTCCCAAATTTCTGTGTGAGCTCAGATCTGATGCCTACTCCCTAGTAGAAGTGATTCTAGGGTTCATAGCATTGAAATTTCTGAGGGAAAACTAGTTCCAATGGAGGGAAATCTGTTTCCTTTTTCGAGCAGATTTTAGGACTGTTTTGCAGCTCGGTTTTGGGGTCCCTAGGGTGGTCAAATGTCTTTTTGGCTGTAGAGTTTGTTGTAGATCTTCCTTTCCCCTTTAATTGAAGCATAAGAACACTAAAATCCATTAAGTCATTTAAAATTTATGCAGTTTTTAGTGTTTGCTGTCCCGAGTAGATTGTTTTGTGAGCTGAAATGTTCAACTGGGTTTTCGACCTAGCTGCAGACCGACTCAGCCTTTCCACTTGCCATGAGAAAGGTGGAAAGTTTCCTGTAGATTTAGAAAATGTATTTGTTTCCTTCATTTGGAGTTAGTAATCAAAAGTTATAATATTTTGAACTTGCTGTCTAGAAATCAGCTTTTCTAGAAGTCCAGATTTTGGGTCTGAAGTTTAGAGGGCTTTTTGAGGGCTTTATCTCTAGTTCATATTTTAGGGGCTATGGGGTATCATTATATGGGTCTCTTATGGTCATTTAGAGCCTAATAACATGAACTTTGACTTAGCCAATTAGAAGTTATGCCGTTTTTAGTGCTTGTTGTCCCGAATTACTACTTATGCTTGTAGCTTGTGTTCATTTCAATTCTGGGATTGGTTGAGACAACTCCAGCTCAAATGGATTTGGGTTCATCCTAGGTTTCCCTCTTGTGGTCATTTAGAGTACAAGAACGCGGATTTTGGTCTAGCCATTTGGAAGTTGTGATCGTTTTAGTGAGTGTTGTCCTAAATGCGTGAAGTTAGGTTTGTGTTGGGTTTGTTGATCGGGTTAGAGCATAGAAGCAATTTGTGAAGTTGAAATTGTTTATTTAGGAGTATGAGAAATGCATTGTGATTCTTTTTCAGGCGGAGTAGCCTCGGGTGCGGCTTCCTCCTCGCGTCACCCCGCTCCTCGTGAGTAGAGGCAAGTGTGAAGTGGCATTCCCGGTTTAATGCCGGTTGTCACCTCTTCTTTTGCTCTTCGATTTGGAATTAAATGAGTTGGTTAATGGAAATGAATATGTTTAATTGAATGAGTAGATTTAAATGGATGCAATGAGTATGTTTAAATTGATGCAATGGGTATGTTTAAATTGGTGCAATGTATTTATGTTAATTGCATCTATGCATTCATAAAAGGAAGAGGTGTCCCATTTTGATGCGGGCCTCTGTGTTCACATGTAGTGAACACAAAAGACATACCTCGTAGTCCCACACCATTAGAGTATGGGAGCGAGTCAGTAAGCGTAGGCACCCTCCATGGGATGGAGGGGATGAGGGTGACACCGATGGGTGTGCACTCGGTAATACCGGTATGAGCTCCATAAAAAGGCATGCATGTGCATATTCATGGCATTGTATGAGAAAGAGATGTATGAGATGAGTTAAAATGATGTATTCTTGAGTTCATTACTCGAATGCTTAAATTATGTGTTGCGTGGATACAAGTTTAATTGTTTTGCTACTTGTTTTATCGCTTTACACTTTGCTGAGTGATGAACTCACGATTGTTGTTTTGTTGCTTTATTTTAGGTACCTCCAGAGCGGCATCATGGGGTTTGGGCTAGCACTTCACTCACTTCAACCTAATGTAGCTCAAATAGTTGTAATATCCTACTTTTGCAAAGGGTTCTAGGAGTATTTGAATAGGATTTTGTTTAGGCAAATTGTAAGTAATGATGCTATGTTGTTGGCCTCCTTAAGTGTGTTAATGAACTTGTAGTCTCTCTTTAAATGCAACTTGCTTACCTGTTAATCATGTTGTTATGTTTGGTTGAGTGTATTAAATGGTCATGATGGTTGATTGATTCCATGTCCTATTGTTGTAGTTGCTACTAGAATGTTTAGGGTAGTTGTCTCTACTTAATGGTCATGATGGTTGTTTGATACCATGGATTGTTGTAATTGTTATTACTAGTTGATTATTGCTTTCTGCCTGCTGAGTGGATGTCCAGAAATTAGGGAAGGTTCTGCCAAAAAAATTTAATTAGTTCAGCAACCTACTAGTATGCTTAGGTTCGATTGGTTGTTTTGCTTGTGTTTTTTAGTTGTTGTCGCTTGACGGTGTAACATTCAGGGCACATGGGTGTCGGGGTGTTACACAATCCCTTCTTCAATCAATCCAGGTTATACACAAAAGTGGCAGCCATGAATTGATTTCAGTTTGGATCGAAGTTGGAGAACACAAGAAGGTTTCGGGTGGATGAAGAACTTGCACAAGAACACAAGATAGCAGTGGATTAAAATTCAACAAATGGGGAAAAAGGCTTTGTTGATCTTCATGGTGTATTCCAAGTAGAACACAAGATAGCCATGGAAGTGCAGTGTAACTCTGCCATCGCAAAAGCCATGACAATAGAGCCTTTTTAAGCAACATTCGTCCTGGGCCTTCAAGTAGTTAGATTTTCCAAGTTTCCTAAAATTTCCTAGCTCTGCCACTACACGCAGGGGCTAGGAGGGAGTTTCCATGAGAAGATGTGATTGGACAATGTTAGCCTTTCGGCTCGATCATGGCCAGATCTGATGTAGTCGGGGTAGGAAATGACTCCACTAGTGCGGAATGCTGCGCCAGAGGTAGCTAGGAGCCTCACGACGGGCTTTGGATGGTGCAACCAACGGTGGCCATTGGGGGATCCTCGCCTCTACCACTACCGTACCAAGAGACGGCACCCCTTACCACCGATTGCGAGGGTAGACACAGTTTCAACGGGGGTGGAGGTGAAGCAGGCAAGGAGCAGAGATCAGAGAGGAGACGGCTAGGGTAAGAGAGAGAGAGATGGGAAGGGTAGACTCCTTGAGTATGTCACGGATGGGGGATTTGGCTGGAACAAGAGACCCAATTCTATACTCACACCAGTCACATACACGTGGGCCCAATTGCACATGGGGCCACCTACCATACACCATGTGGGTGACCATGCACAGCCTTGGCTCCACCGTAGGCCACCGAGGCTAGTGGAAATAGTGCACCAACACACATGACGTAGGTCCATGCGAGACAGCATGGATGCCCTCCACGAAG
This sequence comes from Rhipidocladum racemiflorum, assembly GCA_036346355.1. Lineage (NCBI taxonomy): Eukaryota > Viridiplantae > Streptophyta > Magnoliopsida > Poales > Poaceae > Rhipidocladum > Rhipidocladum racemiflorum. The sequence goes on along the minus strand of CM070589.1, from coordinate 32,100,975 downwards.
ATCGTGTGGTAAAAACATAGACCAACGCAAGACACACAATGTAAACATGTTCTATGAGCGGATGACAACAGTAGCTCTCTCATCGCTTGGGGCGACATGTCAACATGCATTGTTATCCAAACCTTGTCAAGCGCTCCACACCTCCATGCTGTGTGAAAAATGCCGAAGCAAGGATGCCTTGGCAGCACATGCTTCTTTCCACTTTGCTTCCCTCTCGGAGGATTTCAAGTAGAGACAATAGGCGCCATCCCCTTCTTCCCCCTTTCCTCCCTCATTACCTTTGTCGAGACCCAAATATGTGTGACTAGGAGGATCATAAGAAAGCTTTTGAGAAACACCACCCAAACAATTGGCCCTCCTGGTAACTACCTACACCCTTATCCCAACACATTGAATATCCACACACAACGAACGGATGTAAGAGTATACAATTGGATTTTAGAACGGGAACCGTCCATGATGTAGCTGACATGCACATAGCACAACACACCCTCCATCCTGTACACACAATCTAACTTACAACATGTGGATGCCAATGTGGAAACTCAGTAACTTACTATGTCACATTCTTCTCATTAGAACATGTAGTTGTATAATGGGCTCAGTTCAATGGCGCACAAAGTTAAGTCTTTAATTATCAAGGGCGAGACTCCCAAATACACTAAGCCTACACATAGAACCACATAGTCCCACACACAACCCACCACACATAGCCTTCCACAAAGTTATACCACTAGCCCAAGTCAAAATTATTAACCACCCTATTGATTATCACAAATCAGCCAGATTGCAACTCAGTTATTCCATAGTCATAAACCAAGTGTAAATAATGTTATTCAAATGACATCAATATCCCTTGTGGCTAAGCATCACACTACACTAACCAACCCATGTTGGTGTTACAATAGTTACCAACTAGTGATTAACCATCCTAAGGTTACAAGGAAATATGGTATATAATTTGCAAGGTGGTGTCGGGACCCGAATTTGCAAATCCGGACCCTCTGTGTATTCAGCACTAGTCCAGGATCGTGCTAGTGCACACAGTTTTAACATTGGTAAATATCACAATCATACTCAGCGAAATAATAAAGTACTTTAATTAATAAACAAACTGGTTGCTCGACCTTATGGTCAAGTTACAAAAGATACGCCTCGTAAGGCGAGAACTTATGAAAAGTAAATAACTGCAACAGAAATCAAATCAACGATGTGGCGCCATCTAGTATACCACAGGCAACTGATTGGGCTCGCTCCCTAGGTAGACGGCTCCTCCTGAAGTTCTTCCTCCAAAGCTGGCGTCGCTTCTTCTTCAACTGGTGTTGTATTGTTGCAAGGGGTGAGTACTTGGTACTCAGCAAGTCATGCATAGAATACAAAGCTAATATTTTACATGCATGGCTTAGTACAAAGGACAGGCTCATGGTTCATTTGCAGTGAAACAACATTCATGAATACAGTAATAGATTGCAAAGCAGTAAAAGAATAGTAAAGGTAATAACTTTCACAATCATTGCAAAAGTAAAGCATTTCACAACCTAAGTCCAATTCTCAGTCCCAACCCAACGATTTACCAAAGCTAAGTTATTTTCATGAAAGTCTAACCCTTGGCTGTAATCCCCGAGCTTTGTCTAATACTGTGGACACGGCTATTCGAATAGGTTTGACACTCTGCAGAGGTTATACACTTTACCCACAAGATATAATCAACTCACTACGTCAGCCGTGAATCGCCATACAAGAGTATGCAAATGAGCGATCATGACAAAGCCTTTATAATGCCTATCTAAACACAGTACTACTCGCTGAGGTTTCAACACTGGTGGGACTGGTTACCACGCCCAGGCCCCCCCTCTTGCGCCATGTGAGCCAACCCGTGTGAGGACAGGTTACCCCTACCCGGGCCTCACACCACCATAATAGTACTAAAGTTTAGAATCAACCAATTAATCAGCTAGGTCTGTCCCATTCCAGACTTGTGGTTGTATGAATGACCCAGTTCAAAGGCTTGCAAGGTTAAGTCCTTAGGGTGACCAAGGCAAGACTACCAAAGAACCAAAACGACTTTCTCGGTACCAATCATGGGCCACCAGATCAATCTTGTCACTTGCCCCAGTCTAAAGCATTTTATCACCCCTAGTTGATTACCATGCACCACGTGCCATCAACATCATCATCAATAACAAATGACACTTTTCAAAACATATTCCATATCTCATTAAGTCAACATTAATGATTGATTATCCAAAATCATGTCACTAACACGTGGCAGGGCTAAGCATACTACAAACGTCCTAGTTAACCCATGTTGGCAATTTAATGATGTCCAACTAAATAATTCACAACTAGGGTGACAAAGGGTTCATGGCATACAATTATTTATGACAAGGTGGCATACAACAAAATTGGCATTTAACTAATTCCCAGAATTAATCAAAGCATTTTCTAATTAAATTAGCATGCAATAAATTGAATCAAAATAATCTTCGAAAGTGGGAACAGTATGATCAAAGCATAACTTGCCTTCAAAAAGTACTGGTTCTGGGCCTTGACCTGGCTCCTGGGTCAAAACTTCACCTTCGAAGCCTTCGGGTACATCAACGTTTACTCGTAACGGATAAATAAACAACAAATAAATAAGAACAAAGAAAAACTCATGCCCAAAAATTAAATAAAATTCACCATTAAATAGAGCTCGATTTTATAAAAAAATTAGAAATTGGAATCGCTCAAATTGGAGTTAAAACGCAAAAGTTATAAGCATTTCAAATTTTGAAAATACGAATAAAGGAAAAATCCAATTTACATGAATTATTTTACTACTAGAAATCCTTCTTAATGACGCTAGCACTAATGTCACACACGCACGGCTGATCTGCTTGATTTAATCTGATCCGTTAAATCCAGATCTAACGGTCACAATCGAATCAAGATCGGACCGGTCCGAACTTAACGCAATGTTAGGACGGTCCGAACTTACAATCATATGTGGCCTAATCCGAACCGTACAATCTCAATCCTACAGTTACGATTCTACCGAGTTCGGAGCGGTCCAAACTCAACAGGCATACGTGGCGCAATCTGAGCCATTGATCTAGGATCCAACGACTACGGTTTAACCGAGTTCGGAGCGGTCGAACTCAACGCTAGATCTGAGTCGTTTGATCTAAATCCGATGGCCCAACGGCAATGTGCTAAGGTGTGCTATTCACGTGCTATTGGCGTGCTATAGCGACTTGGCCCAATCTATGCCATCCATTCTAGATCCGACGGTTGGTAATAGATCTAATCTCGTGAAATAAAAAAACTACGCGATTCAATCTAACTGTACGATCTAGATCTAACAGCTAAGATTGGATCTAGCATGGTGAGGTTAAAGGGGCTACGTGGCTCAATCTGATGCGTTGGATCTAGATCCAACGGTCTAGATTGCATCTAATCTCTACGGGGATTAGGGTGACCTGGACTCACCTCGCGCGTTGGATGAGGATCGGACAGTCGACGTTGCTCGCGAACCCTAATGTCGACGCGGCGGCGCTGGCTTGCCGGAACCGGGGAAGATGACCTAGCCGATGGCGTTTTTGTGCATCTCCGGTGAAGTGGATGGTTCCCACGGGTGCGGCTCAACGCGGGGATCTTAGATCTGACCACCCACACGGTGCATGACGGCGGATGGCGGCTGTACGCGGCGAAAACCAAAGCAAGCTCTAGCCCTAACTCGGACGAGCAATTAGCAGCTAGAGGCGGCAGATCAAGTGCTAAAATCTGGGGCGAAATGTGCGACGTCAAACGGCGATCCCTGGGGACGGGTCCACACTTTAAATACGGCCTCGACGTGCGGGATTTTCGCGAAACCCTAACGAACTCGGAAACAGCGCGGCGGAGCAGTCCGATCCGGACTCGATGAGGACGATGAAATCCCGGCCGCACACGTGTCCAGATCCGGCAGCTCGTGCACACCCGCGACGTGGACGCATCGCAGCCGTGAGATCCTGATCTGGCGATTTAGCGCATGCATGCACGTGGCCCGATCGTGGCTGTTGGATCTTGATCCTACGGTTCGTGCGAATGGGTTCGGTCCGATTTGGTCGGGCTCGAGTCGAACTCGAGTCAGACTCGAGTCTGACGTGGGTCGGATGCGCAGTGAAACCCATTTGGGTTTTTCAGCTTTTTAATATTTAAATAATTCTAAAAATTCAAATAAATCGAGAAAAATAGCAAAATACTCAGAAAAATTCCAAAACAATTCTGGAAAATACTTTGAGATATTTTGGACTTGAATAAAATATTTTCAACAAAACTTTATTTAAAAATTTTAATTATTTAATTATCTCTAAAGGGAATAAATTCAAATTAAATCCAAATATATCCCAGAAAATTCCAAAAAATCTCAAAAGTGCAAAATACCATTTAAATACATGGAAAGCAAAAATTGGGGTGTTACAGGTGGCATGGTCAAAAATGGTTGCATAACTACTCCTAGTAATATAATATAAAACATTTAATAATAAAAAATATGTAATAATTTGAAACAACATAATTTTTGTAAATTTGGGTTCAACATGATCAAAACGAAAAAACTTGCCATGGAATAGCTCTTGATCCTGTCCTTGATCAAACTCTTCTCCTTCGTAAGCTTCTGAGGCGATAACATCTACGCAAAATGAGCAATGAAAACAAATAAACAACAAAACAGAGGCACATAGAAACTCCAAAAATCAAATAAAATACACTAGAGGGTAGAGCTCAATTTTAGATGAATTTAGAAACTTAAACGGAACTCATTTGGACTTTGTATGAGAGAGATGGGCTTTTGACAGATTTGCTAGGAGAAAAAATACTAGAAAAAGGAGAAAGAAAGGAGAATATTCCTTTGGCTGAGACTGCGTCCGTGAAATAGCTCTGGTTCATGGTGGAAACAGTGGCTAATAAGGGTGGCCCGCATGTCGGCGACTCGAGGTTTAGATATGGGTGTAGAGTTTCGGGGTCACCACACAACGGTGATGAGGATGACATGTAGGAGGCTAGGGTTGATGTGGCTGGTGGCATGGCATGGATGATGTTATCATATGACATCAGCACAGCTTGGGTTCCAGCGGTGCCGGTCGACAATGCAACAATGCGAGGAGGCACAGTTCAGGGCTTGGTGTCATAGGTTCGGAAGTAGCAACGATGAAGGACTTCAAGCAGTAGTGCATCAGGACCGTGTGTAACACCCCAGCATCTAGTATGCCTGAATGCTACCAAACATAGACTAAACAACATCTAAATACCACAAATTAACATAAATTACAGCAAAGGAGCAAATGCTAAAACCGAAAATTTCGGCAGCATCTCCTTTGTTTCTCATGCTTCGAAGCAACAACAATAGTAAGACAAGATATAGCTTGGTAAATGACAACTAAAACAGCAATAACAGTTGATATGGCAACACTTATATCTACAAACAGCGAATTCAACCATTTCACCAATTATAGTGAAGCAAAAGATGAACTTAAGCTCAAAACCAAGCCGAGCACCAAGTTTCATGGCACAAATCTTATTATCATGTCTCCAAGTGATTAAACATAGACTATGAATGTGGAGCTACGTGTAGAAGTGTAGCTAAACCCCTTTCCCGCATGCCGGTCTCAAAGTACCTAAAAACAACATAAAACACAAGCGTGAGTTCATCACTCAGCAAGTATATTGCAATGGGCCAAAAAAAACAATTCAATGTAACATCACTACATACCATGCTCAACTTCATGGTCAAGTCATAATCTCATATTCAACATCATATTCATGTCTCAAAATCATTGTTCACATATCATCATCATCATGTATGCAATGCAATGCTCATATCTCCTGGAAGCTTATACCGGTATAGCTGAGTGCACACCCGTCGGCGTGCACCCTCTCCCCCCTTCCATCCCGTAGATGGAGGGTGTCTACTCCTCGCTTCCATTCACCACGTGGATGGAATCACGGTGTAGGTCTTACTTAATGGCGTTCCGGACTAGTCATAACTTTCTCACCGACCTTACCGGACTAGTTATGACTTTCTCACCGTCCTCGCCATGTCTCATGCCATGAATGCAAAGATGCCAACATCATAAAATAATTTGCACATTTACTTAAACCAATCATGGCATAGAATCATAATGGATCATTTTCATCATACCAATAGCAAGCATTAAAGCATGGCATGTTATTGCATCATAAATTCAATTTCAACTCATCAAAACTAGCGATCTACAACTCGCTACCCATTCCAATACACTTGCCTTAACCTCCGGCGACGGATTGATGAGAAGTAGTGGGCACTCCCGGGGTCACACAACCTGCACATAGGCATCACACACTCACAAACATGCCCACAAAACATTACACAACATTCATCTAACCCGACTTTGCACCCTACTTGCAAAACCCAAAAACAGAGGCTCTGTCCCGCCGGGACAGCAGACTTTCAATGGCCATAACTTGAGTTCTAAAACTCCAAATCAATTAAACGAGTACATCCTCGCGTAGCTTAGGAAATTTCCCAACTTTTTCTAGTTATAGGGAAAGACTGATTCGGAATCAAAAGTTGTTTAATCTACAAAATACCGTGATCTGTTCCAATCACGTCACAGATTTTAACACGCTCGGTAAAACAGTCATAACTTTCAAACGGCTAATCGGAATTTAACGTTCTTTATGTCCACGGAAATATAATTAAATTATCTACAACTTCTTCAACGTCCGTACGACCAGATTTCAATTCTAAATTGGCGAAAAACTGAACCCTAGGTCGACTACTCATGCTGTCCCAAAACAGAAACGTGGCAACTTCTAGATTTCATCTAATCTACTCAATTCCAGCACCACCAATTGATCTAAAAACTTGATAATCACCCTTAGAACAGTACCTAGACCAACCCCAAAGAGTCCCATGGCCATACCTTCGCCCGACGCACGAAAACCCAATAGATCTCCTCCCGGTTCGCGCGATCTCCTTCCTCGCTCCAAATCCACCGAATCTCCTCATCGCGGAGCGCTCCAATGGATGGATCTTCGAGGTGTTGAGGTGAGGATCTCCCCTAGGGGCAGCAAGGGAGGTGGAGAGGGGAGGAGAGGGGTGGTGGCGCCATGGGGGAAGGTGGAGAGGAAGGAGAAGGGTGGAGGCGCATGGGGGGGCTAGGGGGTGGCGGCTATGGTTGGGAGAGGGAGTTTGGGGCGCACCAAGGGGTGGGGGCCAGATTTTGCTGCCCAAAAGTCCCCCCCCCTTGGGCCCAAACCCTTCCACCGAAGGCCCAACTCAACCCCCAAGGCCCAATGTCCCCCGAAGAGGCCCAAACACCTGAAAACGGCCCAAAAACACGCTATAGACGGCATAACGTAAAGTTTTAACCTCCATTTACATATTTTATAATGTTTTGACCTCAACATCCATATTTTATAAGATTACGACACTCCGTGGTGTCACATTCTCCCCCCTTCAACAGGATTCGACCCCGAATCCGAGACACGCCACTTCGCAAACAACCAAATCGAAGGGAGCTATGGTTCACGCCTCAGAACCCGCTTAGAAGCCCCTATGATTTGCACCAGCCAGCACTCAGAAGCAAGGAGCTAAGGATCAAAGACTGACAGCTCTAAAGATAACTCACATTCAAAACTTGCCAGAATTCTTACTCCACTTTGAAACACCGAGTACAAACATAAGGATTCAGAACATCCCAAGCAAAAGGATAACTTCCTAAGCTGACAATGAAGGGAAAAGGTCTCATATTCCTCATTTTTATGCATTCCTTGGCAATAAAGTGCCCGATCCCTATAACCGATGTTTCTCCTCAGAAGAACACGGCACCAACCTCTAGAACCCTCTTCAGCTCCCACGCACAAAAGTGCTTTCACATCTCAACCTCTCTACTGTGGTTCGTCGTATTCTAGACGACGCGAACCAAGCAAGACACAACACTCTAAGACTACCAACTGCTTGAACAATCGGCTAACACCTTGCAAAAGATTAACCTTTTACAAAAGACCAATACCCACCACTACCACCGAAGGAAAAAACCTACTTTATAACCAAGGTCCGTAAAACCCGCAAAAACAATATCAACCGAGCAATCCACATCGGTTGACACAACTCGCTCAGAGCTCGGCGACAAAAGATCAAATACACTTCGAAAAGGAAAAGCAATTACTAGAAACCACCAAGTGGTCCACTAATAATTTAATCAACCCTACCGAGGGACACATCAATGACACAAGTCTCCAAGAAGGTTTGAATTGAGTCATACACAACCTTCCACTCAAAGGACCCCAATAAAGAGTACAATCATTGAGTGAGCTCAACCATAATCATGAACCCAATTGGTCCACCTACAACAACTCAAACCCCAAAGCGCTAAAACCACTTTGGAAAGGATCCGGCAACATCCAAAGAGCACACATTTTAATTTCCTATGCCAAGACACAAAGGAAACGCAAATCCCCTACACCACAACCAACATACCAGAAATTCTTCATTGTTTCTTTTCATGCTAGAAAGCGAGGGAAATCTCGTTTCATGACATAAATGCACACTCTTCAAGAGCACTCCGGATTAGTCATATCTCCATATATGACTTTCTCACCGACCTGGCTCATCGACTCTTTTATGATTGAATAAACATAAATGGTGTCATGATTCCGTTTCACCATTCATTCACTATGTAACAACAATACCGAGTAATCATTCACCAAACGACTACTTCCTCGGTATCACAGGTTTGAAACACACATAACATTGACGGTTGCGCTAAATCATATAACTATGATGGCAACACCGTTAACAGCAAAACACCATGACGTATAGGAACCCACGTCAATTGAAAAACTAAACTTGCAAAACCTCGCACTTTAACCACAATCAACATGTGAATAAGAACATCGGCTCCAAAGTTAAACATCTGCACATGCAACCACCACAAATTTTCTCAAAGAGAAAAGGAAACTCATTTCCAAAAGAGGAACACTTCACTAAAAATAACTTTATGAAACATTCGTAGAATCCACCTTGTGAACCACTTGCAAACACAACACACAATTTCAAAAATAACTCCAACTCTAGCCAATTAGAGTTACGAATTAGATCTCAAGAATCTCCATCACAACCCGCTATGTCCATCTGCTTCCTTTAAAATTTACTCCAAAGATGATTCAGTGCGAACGCGAAGGAGCGCGATCCACTCGAAGACTTTTGGGTGTATAACCATACACATAGCACAAATTAAACAAAATAGCCAAAACCAAAGATTGGCACCAATAGCTACGGATTTTTAGGGAAACTCGGGAACACAACACAAGGAATACCTTGACCGAAGGCTTTCAACCAAAATGGCAAACAATCACACCAGTTCAAAAGGTTTTAAACACTAGCTCAGCATGAATCCCACCATAACTTGTATTCCACTACACTTACCATTTAAGCATTCAATAATCACTATTTACTCATCAAGAGAGTCCAACCAGATTTAACAAGATTTACATAACAATTTCTTTCTCTAGTTACCATTCCCAACACTTATAAATAAAGTTTACAATGCTTATCAAAAAGGCAACTAACCAATAATACCTCATAAAGATCCCCACAGGCCAACACATCATATAACAACGTATTCTCTATTTCAAACATAGTACTTCAACAGATACTTGAGCATGATCAACCTACCAATTTTATACAATCCATACGTAAATTTCTCGACAACAAAATTTACTCAATCAATAAATGACTTCAACACGTCAATGTTATCTCTACAAGACAAAATTCGTGAGTATGATTCTAGAATATACATTCATCAAGAATAAAATCTTGCATCATGATTATTATCCATTGTTCATCCCATCACAACATGTACTCGACATAATACCACAGTTTTACACTTTTCTTCTATTGGATCAATGGTTTCCAACAATTAACAACATTATTGTCGGTGTTTCGTGCACCGGCAATACGAATTTATGGTCGGATGGGGTCGCGCGCTCCCTCTCCCCGAATGGTTGACTCAAGGAGTCAGAAGATGTATACTGGTTCGGGCTGAATGTCCCTACTCCAGTTCGTGCGGTGTGGATGTATTGATCTTTGGGAGATGGACAAGGGGTGTACAAGCGAGGCGGACGGTCGGCTGTCCGATCCCCTTGACGTTTTCGCTAGGGAGTTGAGGCTACCTAGAAGACTGCTTTTCTCCCCGCCCCCTCCCTCTCGGGCCCTGCCCCTCCTTATATAGACGGAGGAGGCAGGTTACACGGGAGTTGGGAAGACTACGAGGAAAGGGGCCTGCACATCTTGAGGTCTGGCTTCTGTCTTGTCCGACCAACCCCTGCCCGTCCCGAGGTAGGGTTGGTGGCTCTGGGTGTCTGATCTTGCGTAGTGCTGTCTGGGTGGCGTGTCGCGTGGTGCTCCTGTCAGCCTCGGTGGCTTTAATGGCACTTTGACCTTGCCTTGGCCTCGGGAGTGGGCGTACTCCTCTGCGGTGTGCCAGGCGACGGGACGGGGGCTTGACTTCTTCGGTGGCTCTTCTGACAGTCTTGGGAAGGAGCCGTCTACCCCGGTACGGATGTCAGGGGACGCTGCGCACAAGGCAGCCACCTGACACTGGCGTGGGCCCTGCTGGCTTGTGCGCGGGTGGAGCTTGCTGACCGCGAGCTCCAATATTGAGTGGTCGGAGCCCACCGACCGCCCGGAATCGGAGTCCGCCGACCGTTCGGGGTCGGCCCTGCACAGGTCGGGGCTCGCCCCCCGCGGCCCAAGTACCTTTCGGTGGCGCTGGGCCTTCGCCGCGATTGGTCAGCCCGTTCGTGCTTTCGGGCTGATGGGGGTACCCATGGCATGGGTACTCGTCAGTAGCCCCCGAGCCCCGGAGCGGGTCGGAGAGCCGCTCGGGGGTTTAGCCTGGCGATGGTAGCTGTCGGCCCGGAGGTCGGTGACGCTAGGTCGGCGCGACTGCTTGGGAGCCGCGCCAGCCTAGAAAGAGTCCGGGTGCGCGCGAGCGCACCCGGTGGGTGTAGCCCCCGAGCCCCCGAGCGGGTCGGAGAGCCGGTCGGGGGTTTACCCGGTCGAAAAGTGGCCGCGGACCCTGAGGTCGGCGACGCCTTTGGTCGGGGCCGCCGCTTGTCGGTCATGTCCGCCCAAAGAGCCCGGGTGTAGCCCCCGAGCCCCCGAGCGGGTCAGGGAGCCGGTCGGGGGTTTACCCGGTCGAAAAGTGGCCGCGGACCCTGAGGTCGGCGACGCCTTTGGTCGGCGACGCCTTTGGTCGGCGCGATCGCTGGGTAGTTGCGCCTGAAGAGGACCGGTGCGCGCGGCGCACGGTGGTGTAGCTCTAGCCCCGGCCGGTCGGAGAGCCGGCCGGGGCTTACCTGGCCGGACTCTGGCGGGCCACGGTGTTCGTGGGTCCTCGAGTCGTGAGCGAACACGCCGTTTACCTTCGTCGGTTTGAACGCCGTGCTCGTCGCGAGCTACTATCGGGTAATCCGAGTGGAACCTTGGCGATCCCTTTGAGGGGTTCGTTTCAAGCGGACGTAGCTCGGCGTGGGCGTCCGACTACCGGGGCGTTCCATAAAAACCTTTCCTTACTCGATCCGTGTCGGATCGCGGGTCGTCGCCCGACCGAGCGGCTAGCCGCTACTCATCGATGAGCTCGCGAGAGAGTGTGAGGTATGGTCTCGGGCTGAGTCACGGTGATTGGGTCGTCGCCGCCGACCCATCTGGAAGGCCCTCGGGGCTCGCCGCGACTCGCCCCTCGCTCTTTTACGTCTTTGGGCGGCTTTGCCCAGTGGCCGATTCGCCTTCAGAACCTACAAAGACGGTGCCGGGCCACGGGCGCGAGCCGATAGGCGGCTTGCCCTCCGAGGCCGGGCGCCCAAAGGCCGTTTGCATACCTTTCCCGGCATGGGGCGCCCTGGCCCATCGTAACCGGCGAGGCCCGCGATGCTGTGCGGCGCGCGGCGCGAGGCGGCCGTCCTGTCGGAGCAGTTAATGCGCAGTGGGATTTAAATGGACTGCGGCACGTTACCGGGGAGACGGGCGAGGCGGCAGGCGGACGGTCTGCGACCGCGTTGATTTGCGTGAGGAGGCGTCGATTTCGGCGCGGAGGCGCGTCTGTTCCCGCCTGGCGCCTATAAAGGAAGGAGTGGGTGGCGTGGTAGGCGCCAAGCCCTCTGTTCGCGCGCTCTGCAAAAAGGAAAAGGGAAGAAAGAACACGAGGGAAGAAGAGGAGCTTCCTGCTTCGCCGCGTCGTTCCCTGCTTTCCTTCGCGCATTTGGAGATGTCGCTGACCCCGCACTCGGCCGCGGCGGGTCGCTATCTCGGTCTGGAGAGGAAGGAGTTCCTTCCTCCGCGGCCCGAGTCCGGCTGGCGAGTTCCGCCGGCCGGGACCGAGGTCCCCGAACTTGAGGACGGCGAGATAGTCTCGCTGGCGTCCTTCTACGAACGGGGCTTCGGACTTCCACTCCACCCGTTCGTCCGGGGGTTGCTGCACTATTACGGGGGGGAAGTTCATCACCTGAACCCGAATGGAGTCCTTCATATTGCGGTCTTCATGACGCTGTGTGAGGCCTTTCTGGGGATTGAACCCCATTGGGGGCTCTGGCGCCACTTCTTCTTCGCGAGGTCGTCACCGGACACCACCGGCCTCCTCGGAGCTCTGATGATCCAACTGCGCAACCATCGCAAGACGTCCTACGTCGATTTGAAGCTGCCGACGTCTAACCGAGGGTGGCATAGCGAGTGGTTCTACGTCCGGAACCTCGGCAACAGTGCCCCTCCCTTCAGCGGGAATTTACCAACGCCGCATCCTTGTTGGGGCTGGGGTCCTGAGGCGAAGGACCGGAAGAAGGTGGACGCGATCCTTGGAAAGCTCGCGGACCTGAAGCGGCGGGGCCTGACAGGCAAGGTGGTCCTCAGCACGTTCATGGAGAGGCGCATCCAACCCCTCAAGGACCGGTTGCGTCCCATGTTTGAGTACATTGGGCCGACCGACCCTGCAAGGTCGTCGGAGCGGGAGCTTCCCGCGTCGGAGGTCTTTGCGCGTGTGGCCGCCGTTTCCATCACAGGGGATTCTGAGCCAGCGGGCGAGGCGCCTGCGCCGTTCTCGGCGCAGAATCCTCCGGACTTGGTACGTCCGGTGGCTCCTGTTCGCTTTTGTTTTGTTCTGTTCCCTCGTCCCCTTATCCGAGCGTGTTCTCGCAGGGGCTTGGTGGACTGATCTCCCGCCCCTTGCTGCCGGGGGAAAAGGAGTTGAGGGCGGCCGCGCGCCTCGAAAAGGAGAAGCAGGACGCCGCCCTGCTAGCGGGAAAAGAGGCCACCAAAACGCGGAAGAGGAAAGAGCGCGCGGACCGGGCCGCGCGTGGCGAGGAGGTCTCGGAGGAGACCTCGGAGGAGACCTCGAGTGAGGGTGACGAGGAGTCATTGCCGAGCGAGGGAGGAGAGGTTGCCGGAGGCGATTCTGGCGGCCGCGACGTGGGTTCGATCAGCGGGGCAGCGGCCATGATTCCTCGGAAGAAACCGCGGCGCAGGTTTATCTCGCGAAGCGCAGATCCCTGTCGCCTCCTCGCAGGGGTCCGGTAAAGAGGGCACGTCAGGTGCCGGTTGTTCGCTCTTCCCGGTAAGTGACTTACGCAATCCCTCCGGTGCTGTCTTCTTCTGCAATTCCTGACCGACCGCTGTACGCAGGGGCCTCACCAGCGCTGGGAGGGCGCTGAGTCCTACTTCGGCGGTGAGGAATCGCCCCCTCCCAGTCCTGTCTGCGGGGCGTGCGGTGGTTGTCGGGAGCGAGGATCGTCCGGATGCGCTCCCCACGGTAGGGGCCTGGCCGCGAGGGACGCTGCCGAGGGGGACGATCTGGCCGCCGCCGGATGCGCATCGGCGGGCAGAAGCTCATTGGCGTATTTCCGCCCGTTGCCGACCGTGAGACCGGCGAAACCTGCCGCCCCGCTTTCCCTGTGTTGCCGACCGTGGAGGTCGCGCGAGCCGCCGCCGGAAGCATCGGGTTTGCGGCGTTCGCAACGCCGGCGGACGAGATCGCCGCCGCTTCGCCACGGGCCGCCGCTGGCCAGCGTCCGAGTGTCGCTGAAGAAGCGCGCGGCCGCCACAGCCCGTGGCGGGAAATCAAGTCGTGGCGATCGCCGATCGCTGGCTGACTTGGCCCGCCTCGACCTGGCCGGGGTCCCGCTGCTCGCTCGCATTTACGGGCGTAACGCGCGATTGGGACGTTCGAGGAGGAGATGGGAAGGATCCACGCCGACCTTACCCTCGTTGTTGACGCCCGCCCAAGGCGAGGAAGTCCATTGCTCAGGAGTCCCGCTCGGCGGACGGTAAGTCCGACGGGATTTGTTTTTGTGCATCTCTCGATCGGAAAAGGAGATCGACCGGCGGGTATTCGCAGCGCTTGACATCCCGGCGGTGGGCAAGTCGATGTTCCTCCGGCACTTGCACACCGGGAGTGCCGTGGGAAGAGCTGCTCGACGCCGGAGGGCGCTTTGTTGCCGAGCAAGGAAGGGTCGCCTCGGCGGTCGGGCCGTCGGGGAGGTCACTGGCCTTGCGGGAGGCTCAGCGACTTGCGGAGTCATTGGCCACCGAGGGAGAGAGGGCCAGGTCGTCCCTAGCGGACGCTGAAGCGGCCAAGGCCTCTGCGGTCCTTGCAGAAGGATCCGCTCGGGCGGAGGCCGCCCGCTATCGGGAGGAATGCGAGTCGGCCCGCAGGGAGGCCGACCAGCTTCGCGCCGAGCGGGATCTTGCTCGGGGGGAGCTCGTGACGGTGAAGGAGCTTGCCGACCGTGCTACGGCCGACCGGGAAGCGCATGCCAAGGTCGAGGAGGAACTTCGCGCCGAGGCTTCCGTGGCCGGTGAGTAGCTCGTTCTTCCGGGAATCACCACGGCGAGCGCCCTCGACGCCGTTGGCCCCTGGCAGATTCTGCGAAAGCCTTAGCGACGCGCGGGAGTCGCGAAGGGTGGCGGTGGAGGGACGAGACGCGGCGGTCGAGTCACGCGACTCGGCCCTTTTGAACAAGCGGCTGGCGGAGAGGGATGCGGCCGATACGACGGCCCAGCTGACGGTCCTCCATGTGGGCGTCAGGCCGCTGTGATCGGCCTGTTCGGGCTTACTCGGGCCCCAAGACCATCCCCGCCATGCTTGGATGGATCCCTCGCGCGTCGAGGCGTCGGTGCGAAGCGGCGGTGCTTGGCGCTTCCTCGGCCTGGTCAACACCGCCTCTTATTATGACGGGCGTCGACCTTGAGGCGGTCGGGGCGGCGTTGCTGCTGGCAAAGCGACGAAGAGGTCGACGCGTTCATGGCCCGGGTCGATCCGTGCGCCCAAGAGATTGCCGGCCGAATCTCGCCGCGCGAAATCCTCCGTCGGAAGGGGGAGGAAGATTAGTTTTCCTTCTCTCTTTTTTTTGTACAGAGCATGTAATGAACATGAATGACTTAACCGAGCCTGATGTGTCGGGTTGTTTTAAGCCCATCTACCTCGTGCTTCCTCTATGGTTTGGACAATCTTACGACCATAGCTACGGGGCCCGCGGGGGTGCCCTGAGAGCGTAGGTGTTGCTCCAACTCCGTCCAAAGAAAACACGGGATAGGACAGGCTACTTAGAGCGTTTGCTTTGCGGAGGAGTGGTGCCTAGGTCGGACCACCTCCTTCGCAACGCCTCCGCTAGGTCGGTCGGAATGCTGACCTGAGTGGAGGTGCCTCGACCGTCCCTTAGCGTCTCTTGCTCGGAGGGCTTGTTTTTTCCCCCCACGGAGTGCTACTTCGGAGCCGTAGCCGCGGAGGCGTAGGCCGTAGTACTTTGGGCCAGGGGAAATAAGCCACGAGGTGGATTGCTCGGTCGGTCGAGGCACGGTTTTAGGTTAGCAACTCATATGCTTTTCGAACGACGACCGGGGTCGGTCTGTGCTGATTTGATCAAGACGTCTTCTGCTCGGGCAACTTCCTTTTTGCGTGAAATGCTATTCGGGAGCCGTAGCCGCTGGGGCTTTAAGCTGTAGCATTCGGTTCGAGGAGGTTGCCGCGAGGGAGTTCGTTTGATTAATTGATTCGCCGACCTAAATCGAAAGGCTCCATCCGACCGATGGCTGGCCCTCCGCTCAAGCAGCCTCCCTTTTGCGCAAAGTGCTACTACGAAGCCGTAGCCGCGGGGGCGTGGGCTGTAGCATTTTGGTTTTGAAGAGGTTACTATGAGGGGGGTAGCCCGGTCGGAGTAGTTACCGATCATCGATCTAGGTCGCTGACCCCTGAGGTCATAAGGCAGCCCCCGAGCGGCGCGTGGGGACTGGGCGTGTAGTTGCCACGCACCGCTCGAGTTTGCACAAGTTTTTTTTGAAAAAAGGATTTGAGTTTTCTTTAGAGATAAGGGCGGATTAACTCGCCTGGAGGACCGCGCCGCCGCCGAATCGGGTGCCGGGCGCTTGCCTTCTCGGCCAAGCGTGACCCCAAGGCGCTTCGTCTTCTGCTCCTCCCGCGCTGTTTTGGCGACTTGGGTGCTTCGTCTTCCGTACCGCAGGTTATAAAAGGAGAGGCGCAAGAGTGCTTGTTACTTCGCCAAGACTGCCGCCAAACGAACTTGGTTCGCATGCTATGGCGGACCGCTACACACAACTTCGAGAGGAGGTGGGCGACGAGCAAGCCTGGTTGCGGGTGGTGGCGGAGGTCGAGGCCGAAGCCGTGCGTGGGGATGCACGGCGAGTCGGCATCCTTGTCGCGGGCATTCCCCGGCTATGGGAGGTGAGGGCGCCGCTGATCCGGGCGGTGACTGAGCGACGTCACGCTGGCCGGTCGGGTCGGTGGCGCACACCAGGAGGAGTATCGCGCCTTTGCCGAGTAAAGGGACCTTGGCGAGTGGTTCCTTTCGGGTTTGGGCTGATGTTCCTCCATGAATAAATAAAGCGCTTATTTGCTCCATGTTTTCTTTTTTCGATGATTTTGCGCTTGCGACTGGCCCACATCCGTGGTTTTTGGGATCGCAACGGATCCAGCGTAGGTTAGAGGCGGTCGCGCCCCTTGTTCTCCTCGACCTCCTCGCGCCTTCCCACCAGCTGGGCTTCTCCTTGGGTCGCGCCAGAATGTGTTTGTTACTGGAACGGGACGGTCCGACCATCTGTAGGTTGGTTGTCCTTGCATTCGTGGTTTTTGCGGCGGGAAAAGTACTACTTCGGGACCTCGGCTTTCGGGGCGGAGGTCGTAGTACTTGCAATAGTTCAGATGAGAGAGAGCACTCGGTCGTCCGAGAGCTGCGGCTTCTTTTGCTCAAAGTGTTTGTTGAGTGGTAACAAAGAGGGGGGAGAGATTGACTAAGAATAGAACTTTCTCAGCTTCTCTATGTTCCACGCGTTTGTCACGAGATTTCCTTCGGTGTCCTTGAGGCGGAAAGTGCCAGGTCGGAGGACTTCCGCGATGGTGAAAGGGCCCTCCCAGGGCGGGGAGAGCTTGTGCCTGTCCTTCGCGGATTGGACTTGGCGCAGCACTAAGTCGCCGACTTCGAACGAGCGGCCGCGGACCCGTCGGCTGTGGTAGCGACGCAGCGCCTGCTGATATTTAGCCGACCGCAAGACCGCGACATCCCGAGCCTCGTCGAGTTGGTCGAGGTCATCCGCCGCTTCCTCGGTCCCCCGTGCGCTGTTGTAGTTCTGCACCCTTGGCGCACCGTACTCAAGGTCGGTCGGGAGGACAGCCTCCGCTCCGAACACCAAGAAAAAAGGCGTGAACCCGGTCGACCGGGTTGGTGTGGTTCGTAGACTCCAAAGAACGGGCGGTAGCTCGGCGGCCCACCGTCCCGCGAATTTCTTCAGTCGGCTGAAGATTCGCGGCTTGAGTCCTTGGAGGATCATGCCGTTGGCCCGCTCGGCCTGTCCGTTGGCTCGGGGGTGCGCGACTGCTGCCCAGTCGACTCGGATGTTGAAGTCGTTGCAGAACTCGAGGAACTCCTTTCCTGTGAACTGCGTCCCGTTGTCGGTGATGATGGAGTTGGGCACCCCGAAGCGGTAGACAATATCGCGGAAAAAACTTCTTTGCTTGCCGATGTGATCTTTGCCAATGGCTTTGCTTCGATCCACTTTGTGAACTTGTCTATGGCGACAAGCAAGTGAGTGAAGCCCGGCGCCTTTTGAAGGGTCCGACCAGGTCGAGCCCCAAACCGCTGAAGGGCCATGTGATGGGGATCGTCTGCAGGCTTGGCGCAGAAGATGCGTCTGCTGGCGAAGAATTGGCATCCTTCGCAAAGTGACGATTTGGGTCGCATCTGCTACGGCGGTCGGCCAGTAGAAACCTTGTCGGAAGGCCTTCCCTACCAGGGACCGCGGCGCGGCATGGTGCCCGCACACCCCGTCGTGGATGTCCAGAAGAAGGTGCTTCCCTTGGTCGGTCGGGACGCACTTCTGAAGGATTCCGGACGGGCTCCTCTTGTAGAGGGCGCCCTCGATCAGGACGAAAGACTTAGCCCGCCGAGCGAGGCGCCGAGCCTCGGTGGTATCGGCGGGGAGCGACCCGTTCGTCAACCGATCGACAAACGGTTGCCTCCAGTCGGTTTCGACGCTCAGGACGCCCAAGTCCGACCCAGGCGGGTGGTCATCTGGCCGAAGATCAGTGGGGCCGCCCGCCTTTGGGGGGTCGGCGGCGCCCTCAGCGCTCGGGTCCAACCGGATCGAAGGGCTGCTGAGGTCGGAGACAAAGATTCCAGGGGGAACCGGCCCCTTCCCGGAGGCGAGGTTGGCGAGGGAGTCGGCTTCACCGTTGTAGCGTCGGTAGCTGTGATGGAGCTCGAAACCCTTGAACTTCTCCTCGAGCTTGCGGACCTCCAGCAAGATGGCGGCCATCCGAGCGTCCACGGGCTCGGTGGCTTTCATTACTTGGTCGACGACCGCCTTGGAGTCGCCGTGAACGTTGAGCCGTCGTGCGCCTGTGTCGCGGCGATCCGAAGGCCATTGACGAGGGCTTCGTACTCGGCAACATTGTTGGTGGCGTCGAAGAGTAGTCGTATGGCATACCGGAGCTTGTTGCCGAGTGGGGAGATGATGACGACCCCCGCGCCAGCCCCGTTCTTGGTGTAAGACCCATCGAAATACATCGTCCAGTACTCCGGGTCCTCGACCGCCGCAGGGACTTGCGCCTCGGTCCACTCGGCGACAAAGTCCGCCAAGACCTGGGACTTGATCGCAGTCCTGGGGACGTACGATATGTCGAGGCCGTTGAGCTCGAGAGCCCATTTGGCGATCCTACCGGTAGCATCGCGGTTGCGGACGACTTCTCCGAGCAGTGAGGAGGTTACCACGGAGATGGGGTGTCGATCGAAGTAATGGGCAAGCTTCCTCTTGGCGATGAGCACCGAGTACAGTAACTTCTGTATCTGAGGATATCGGACCTTTGTTTCGGAGAGCACCTCGCTGACGAAGTAGACCGGCCTCTGCACCTTGAGAACGCGGCCTTCCTCCGCTCGCTCCACAACAAGTGCCGCTACCGACGACCTGAGTCGTGGCGGCGATGTAGAGGAGCAAAGGCTCCTGTGGCTCCGGGGCGACCAGGACCGGAGGTGAGGTCAGAAAGGCCTTTAGTCGACTAAAGGCTTCCTGAGCTTCGTTGGTCCAGGAAAAATGGTCAGACTTCTTCATCAGCTTGTAGAGTGGCATCCCGCGTTCGCCAAGGCGGATACGGTTTACTTAGTGCCGCGAGGCATCCCATCAACCTTTGAACTCCCTTCGGATCGTTGATTGGCCCCATCCTTGTGATAGCGGAGATCTTATCTCGGTTGGCTTCGATGCCGCTGAGACGATGAATCCCAAAGAACTTGCCCTTGGGGACCCGAAGACGCATTTCTCGGGGTTGAGCTTTATCTGCGAAACCGTCGGAGGTTCGCAAAAGTCTCCTCCAGTCGGTGATGAGGTCATCGGCCTTCCTGGTTTTGACAACGATGTCGCCGACGTAGGCCTCGATGTTACGGCCAATTTGGTCTCGAGAAACATGCTGCATACACCGCCGTACGTGGCGCTGCGTTTTCGCACCAAAAGGCATCGTGGCGTAACGAGATGAGCCGTGCGGGGTGATGAAGGAGGTCGCGAGCTGATCGGACTCCTTCATCGCAATCCGTGATAGCCCGAGTAGGCATCCAAAAGAAAGGGACTCGCACTGGCGGTGGAGTCCACGACCTGGTCGATGCGAGGTAATGGGAATGGATCTTTCGGACAGCCTTGTTGAGGCTCGTGTAGTCAACACACATTCTCCATTGCCCGACTTTTTCTTTACAAGGACGGGATTGGCGAGCCACTCGGGTGACGCACCTCCCTTACAAAGCCGCCAAAAGTTTGGCGATCTCTTCCCAATGGCCCGACGCTTTTCTTCGTCGAAGCAGGCGGTGGCTGGGCGACCGGTCTAGATCCCGGTCGAATGTTCAGGGAGTGCTCGGCGACCTCCTTCGGGACTCCTGGCATGTCCGAGGGTCTCCAAGCGAAGACGTCTCGGTTTGCTTGGAGGAAGTCGACGAGCGCGCCTTCCTATTTGGTGGTGAGGGCGGCCCCGATCCGCACGGTCTTGGCGGGATCTTCGGGATCAACGGCGACCTCCTTCGTGTCCTCCGCGGACTTGAAAGAGCTAGGCCCCGACTTGCTGGAGTCGGGGGCGGATCCGGAGACTTTTTCCTGGAGCTGGGCGAGCTCGGCAGGTTTATCGACCGCCGGCCACCGCACCGCTTCGCCGTTAGCTTGTAGGCGAGCTGGAAAGATGTGGCCACGGTGATGACACCTTGCGGCCCTGGCATCTTCAGCTTGAGATAGGTGTAATTGGGGACCGCCATGAACTTCGCGTAGCATGGTCGCCCCGAATGGCGTGGTAGGAGCTGAAAGTCCACAACCTCGAAAGTGAGACTCGGTCGCGGAAGTTGTCCTGCTCCCAAAGGTGACGGCAGCTGACTCGCCGAGGGGGTGGGCTGTTGGCACAGTACGACGCCGTGGAAGGGCGCCTTGCTCGGCCGGAGGGCGGAGCGAGGACCCCAGTGGCATCCAGGGTCTCAACATACATGATGTTGAGATCGCCGCCGCCAGCCCATGAGCACCTTGGTCAGCGCCGTCCCCACGATGGGGTCGACGACGAGCGGGTAGCGTCCCGGGTGCGGGATGTGGTCGGGGTGGTCGGTCCGGTCGAAGGCGATCGGGCATTCCGACCACCTCAGGTAGGTGGGCACGGCGGGGGTAGCCGTGTGGACCTCTCGGTGGGCGAGTCAACCGTCGCTTGTCGGCGTAGCACTCCGCTCCTCCGAAGATCATGAGGCAGCCGTCGAGTTGTGGGAACTCGTCGGCTGGCTCATCGTCCATTGCCCCGGCGTCGGACGCCGGGTCGCGCTTCTTCCCCTTACCCCGCGACGTCGTGGGGTTTCCGGAGAGAAACCGCTTCAGGACTTCGCAGTCCCGATACTTGTGCTTGACGGGATAGTCGTGGTTCGGGCACGGACTATCCATCAACTTCTCGAATCGGTCGGGCGTCTGCCGAGCCTCATTGCTTTGGCAGTCGGTCGGCAAGCGGCGACCATTCGACCTTCGCCTCACTTCCCCTTCCGCTTCCTTTTGTCGTGGGCGGTCGAGGGGGCGCCGGCCCGAGGTCGGTGTCTTGTGGGCCGTCTTCCTTTCGAAGATGGCCCCCACGGCCTCCTCGCCGAAGGCGTGGTTGGTGGCGATGTCGAGGAACTCCTTGGTGGTCCGGGGCTTCGCACAGCCCAACTTGTGGACCAGGGCCTCGCACGTGGTGCCGTAGATGAACGCCCCAACGACGTCGGCGTCGCGGATGTCGAGGAGCTCGTTACCTTCTTTGGGAGAAGCGGCGGATGTAGTCCCGGAGGGTCTCCCGGCCGCCGCTCTTGAGATCCCAGAGTTGCCAGGCGTTTATGTACGTGCCCTGGAAGTTTCCGACGAAAGGTTCGCTGTCGGCCCACCGCCGATGGTATCTGCGGGCAGTACTCGAGCCATGCTCGAGCCGAGTCCGCAAGATAGATGGGGAGGTCTTGGATAACGAAGGAGTCGTCCGTCGCTCCCCAGCTCGACAGCGAGCCGATAGTCTTCTAACCAGACATCGCTGGTAGCCCCGTGTACTTGGCTATGTTGGTCGGGCAGAATCGGCCGGAAGTCGGCGTTGCGGATGCGGCGGGTGAACGCCTGCCCAGGACCGTCGAATCCTGGTCGGGATGGTTGCGTCGCCGCTATCGGCGACTTGCGAGGTGTCTTCTTTGCGTCGGTAGCTCTCCTTCGCGCCTCGAGGGTAGTGCGGAGATCATACTTGTCCCCAGGCGATGGCGCACCGGGTGTATGATGCCTGGGGAGTTCGTGAGGCGGGCCGTCTTGGCTGGCTCCGCCGACTTGTGAGGGAGTGGCCTGTGGCCCGGCGGCGCCTGCTCGTCGAGCTAGAACCTGGGCGTCTTTGAACGACAAAGACGCTCTACCGATCCGGAGGTTCTCGATAGGTGGCCTTGGCTTCAGGCTCCGCTGGCTCGAGCAGCCTCGGGCGGCATTGCCGCCGCGGCAATGTTCTCGTTGGCGTGAGGGAAGAACGGAAGGTCGCTCGCTTCCTCACCAATTGTCGATGCACTGACGCGGCGCGGCGCGCCACGAGGCTGGTGGTGGGCTAGGCTGACGGCGCTCCAGTTCGGCCTGGAGCTTATCGAGCTCGGCCTTTCGAGCCTCTAACTCCTCGCGCTGTCGCTGAAGGTCAGCGAAGCGTTGTAGATGCTGTGCGTCGTCTTCCCGCCGGGATTCCTCCCGCCGCGCTTCGTCGCGCGGGAGGAGGGTCCCGAGGGTAGCGGGGGTGGCGGACGGTTCCGCCGCACTGTCATGTTGCACTTCGCGGATACGCCCTGCGAGGGGGGTACTCCTTGTCGGAGCTGGAGCCGTGGCTGGAGGAGTCCGCCAGCAGGTCGTGGAGGGAAGCCGGCGCGTAGCCGGCCATGGCCACGAGTTGTGAGCTCGTGGAGGGTGGTGCCACCGCTCGCCGCAGTCCGTAGGCAATGCTGCCGGGGGTAGTGCCGGCCATGAGCCGCCAGCGGCTCGTGTGGGGGCCTCGAGGCCGAGGTTGCCGAGGACGCCGCAATCGCATCCAGGCTTATGAGGGCGCCCGGTCCGGACGGCAGCGGACGAGGACAAGCTCCCTCGCCGTAGTGACGATGAAATCGAGGGCGCCGGCGGATCCACCTCGACATCGGCGAATCGTAGTGGGAGGAAGCCATCAGGGAGGAGAATGGGAACCCGAAGATGAGGATGTCGGTGAAGACGCGCGAGACCCCCTACCTGGCGCGCCAACTGTCGGTGTTTCGTGCACCGGCAATACGAATTTATGGTCGGATGGGGTCGCGCGCTCCCTCTCCCCGAATGGTTGACTCAAGGAGTCAGAAGATGTATACTGGTTCGGGCTGAATGTCCCTACTCAGATTCAGGCGGTGTGGATGTATTGATCTTTGGGAGATGGACAAGGGGTGTACAAGCGAGGCGGACGGTCGGCTGTCCGATCCCCTTGACGTTTTCGCTAGGGAGTTGAGGCTACCTAGAAGACTGCTTTTCTCCCCGCCCCCTCCCTCTCGGGCCCTGCCCCTCCTTATATAGACGGAGGAGGCAGGTTACACGGGAGTTGGGAAGACTACGAGGAAAGGGGCCTGCACATCTTGAGGTCTGGCTTCTGTCTTGTCCGACCAACCCCTGCCCGTCCCGAGGTAGGGTTGGTGGCTCTGTGGCGTACAGTCTTGCGTAGTGCTGTCTGGGTGGCGTGTCGCGTGGTGCTCCTGTCAGCCTCGGTGGCTTTAATGGCACTTTGACCTTGCCTTGGCCTCGGGAGTGGGCGTACTCCTCTGCGGTGTGCGAGCGGCGGACGGGGGCTTGACTTCTTCGGTGGCTCTTCTGACAGTCTTGGGAAGGAGCCGTCTACCCCGGTACGGATGTCAGGGGACGCTGCGCACAAGGCAGCCACCTGACACTGGCGTGGGCCCTGCTGGCTTGTGCGCGGGTGGAGCTTGCTGACCGCGAGCTCCAATATTGAGTGGTCGGAGCCCACCGACCGCCCGGAATCGGAGTCCGCCGACCGTTCGGGGTCGGCCCTGCACAGGTCGGGGCTCGCCCCCCGCGGCCCAAGTACCTTTCGGTGGCGCTGGGCCTTCGCCGCGATTGGTCAGCCCGTTCGTGCTTTCGGGCTGATGGGGGTACCCATGGCATGGGTACTCGTCAATTATCAAGGCATCAATATCAATTCTTTGCATAATCATCAATCAACAATATTGCTTTTAGCTACCCTATACATCGGTTATAGCAAAACTACCACCACACAACATACTCCAACTATTTAAAAATAGATTGAATACTAGCATTAACACTGCCCTTAACAACATCATTAACAATAAGTCTTATGTCTTCTCAATTGTTATCAATACCAGCATCGTAGAGACTCAACTGCATACTTCCAAATATACTAGTAGGTTGCAACAACATAAATAGCAACTCTAATCACACGGTACAATGGTAGCGGCTCCGACAAAGGTGGCTAGGGCGTTTGGGTCGACGGAGCTCGGGGCATATATTAACATGGTATGTGGATCCATGGGCTTTAAATAGCCTTGAGAGGCATGGTTGGCATGGACTACAAAAACTGACAATGACACTATAGCGGCGGTGGCATTAGGATATGGTTTCGTTCGGGTGGTTCGAGGAGCGCACGTGGTGCTTGGCCGGGCCGAGCGGTCGGTTGGGTTGGGATGGACTAGTAGCGGCGTGTGCTATCTGGGTCGGTGAGGTAGGCAAGCCTAGTGGCGCTTGGCATCATGGATTAGTAGGCCATGCAAGTCGCATGATAGAGAGAAAGATAGTGGGCCAGGAAAAGGAAATCGACCCACAAAGAATTTAGAAACTAAGTTTATTTTCGAATGTTAGAAAATCCAATAAATCCAAATAAGCTCAAATAAATAGCAAATGAACTAAAAAAGATCCAAGAAAATACAAAACAATTCCTTATTTTAATTTAATTGAGCTTTATATTGTTCGAATTAAATATTTTAAATTTTGGAAATTCCCAATTAAGCTTTTATTAGTGGGGAAAACTAGTGAGAAATTTTTAGGGGGCCTACATTATACAAATGAATTTTTAAAAATTGAAAAATTAGGATGTTACAAATCTTTCCCCTTAGAAGGAATCTCAACACCAAGATTCAGGCTAGCTAGAGAAAAGGCTAGGGAACTCGGCTTCTAGATCCTCTTCGTACTCCCAGGTCAGAGTGGTTGCTCCACTGAACTTTGCAAAAATAGACGGTCTTACTCCTGGTGAGATGCTTTGCAACATCCATAATCTTGATTGCTGCTCCTTGTAGGTAAGATTCTCTCACAGCTCAATTGACTCCAATGGGGTTTGCTTTGTTAGCACATGAAGGTACTTCTTACGTTGATAGATATGAAAGATGTCATGCGCTCATGCCATTGATTATGGCAACTACAGCTGATATGCAACCTCTACGCTTCACAATTATGAAAGAACCGACATACCTAGGGGCAAGCTGTAACATCCTCAATTTTGGCTTTCTGGAAAACTCTAATTCAAATTAATTAAATTCAAAAGTTGGAGTTTCCTTGGTGTTTAATTTAACCTGGCATCCTTTCCCTTCCAAAATACGAATTCAATTCCCCTCTGTTCGAAAAATCAAATTTCCAGATCCCGTCAGTACCCGAAATTTCTCCCGAGTCCAAAAATCCCAGAACCTATTGCATTAGGCTCCAAATATTCTAAAAATATTTTGGGAATTTTCCCAAGATTTTTGCAAGCTCTCTGATATTTTATCTCGCGCGGTTTTTGTTTAATGCCCGCTATTCGCCCCAGAATATTCTAAACTCCAAATTTCATCCAAATTCAGCGAAACTAATTTTATTAGGTTCCAAATATTCCCTAATGGTTCTAGGAATTTTTCCGGAATTTTTAGACCATTTTTGCTAATTTTTCTCTAGGGCGTTGCATTCACGCAATCCTCGGCCAATGAGGAAGTGACACGTGGCAGGTACAATTCATCATCTTCTACCTCACGTTGGTGTTCTTGCCAGGGAGAGAATAGAAGTTTCCATACATGAGCTCCATGAATCAATCCCTCATAACTTCTTCATCAATGCTCCAAATCGCGAACGGCCAGATCCGTTGGATTCATAGCAACGAAACCTTTCCATCCCCCATGATCTTCAGCCCGGACTCTCGCCGGAAACGGCTCAATCCCTCCAAAACCGAAATCCACCATTATGGCCATAACTCGGCCGTTTCAACTCTAAACGGCGCACCACCACCTCTCAAATATCCGTGTTGGAGTGCTCTTCCTGTTGGTAGCACTCTCCTCTTACCTCTCTAAGTCGTTTGTCCGCTAGATTGAGAAAACCGACGAGGAACGTCGTTTTTCGTGTTCTTCGTGTTCATCATCATATCTTCTTCTCCGGTGAGCCGAATTCAATTCCGGTTGTTTCCTCGTGTTTGTGTGGATGTCTAGAGCTTAATCCTTCAATCAATTTTAGGTTTCCTCAAGTGGGGACAACGAATTTTGTGTTGGAATCATTTCGGTCGAACCCGTGTTCTTCACCAAATTCATCTTCTTCGGTGAGTTTTGGTTCAATTCCTTGCTACCTTGAGTCCCTTGGGATGTTGTCTAGATGATTCATCTTTCAAATTGCAACGTCATTCATTCAATTTTTACAAATTTCCAATTTTTTGGAAATTTCGGGCAGCTCTGTTCTAGCCCCCATGCGCCGCACGGCTCGCCGCCGGCCGGGCGCTGTTGCTTCTCGGCCGGCCGGCCACCTTTCCCGCCGACCCAGGTCTGTGGACGCACACCGACCGGCGTCGCCGCTTTCTCTGCCGGGCTCTCGCCAAGGCCGCGCCAGAGTTGGCTGACTGGCGTGGTCCCGCCGCGCCGCTCGGCCGGCCACTCGCCCACGCACTCGCCATGCGCCGTGACGGCCGCGATCCCAACCGCCGCCACCTCCTCGACGGCCGCCGCCATTGCCGCCATGGCCGTAAGACACGCAGGGGAGCTCAAGCTCCCTGTTTCCATGGCCATGGGGAAGAAGCCCCCTTTCAATGACAGGGATGGCCCACCCTCCATAGAGCAAATCAATACCAAAATTCAGAAAAAAAAAGATTCCATAGAATATTCTCGGTTTTCGTAATTTCCATGATTTTCGAACTTCGGACGCTCATAACTTTTCCGTCCGAACTCCGATTAACTCCGTTTAAATTCCTAAATTCATCTAAATTCAATATCTACCTATCAGTATAAGTTTTGTATTTTTTTGAATTTTATTTATTTTATTGTTATTTATTCGTTGTACTGTTTCGCGCGTAGCCGAGGATCCCGCCGAGTCCGTCGACCCCGCCACCGGACTTCAAGAGTACGACCTCCTCGCTGCGATTGAAGACAAGTCCCTTGACGCATCTTGGTCCTATGTTTGCAAATGTTTTACCATGTTTTGAACTTGCATTGCTATGTTTATAAGCATATGTCAAATATAGATGATTAGTTAATCCGAATTGCCATCAACTCCTTGATTGTTGTTATCCATGTTTATTTGTACCCCTAGGACACGTTGTTATGTCATACCTATTCGAGATTGTGACATTCATTGAATAAAACGGTAGAAATGCTTAGTATACGAATTGGTGAAAATGACCCAGGGGTGGGATTATATCAAAGATGTGATTTAAAAATGTGATTTAAGAATTATGGTAAAGTTTTTGGTACTGTTTTTATAAAATAAAAATAAAATGGAAAAGGATTTGGACTTGGGGGGAGTGGAATGTCGGGTGGGTGCGGATTGAGCACTAGTTTCCAATGTGCAAGTACCGCCCCAAGTAAATTAAGGACCGACGCTTATGACTGTCCATTCTAAGCATTACCGTACTACCACATGTCTAAAATGGTACGACCTAGCTAAATAATTTGTAGAAACCTAACTTAGACTCACCAAATGGTGGAATGTGGGTGCCGGATAGAGGCAAGACTGTTTTTCTCACACGGCGCAAGAGGGGGCTTCTGTACTGGGTGGATTGAACCCTAACAGCGGTGAAACCTCGTGAATTGGAGTCGGGTTAGGCGTATACATTGTAAAGGTCTTGTCATGATTTCTCTGCCAGCACACCAAAGGAAGTGTGTTAATAGCTTGGCATTAAGAGAATATCATGTCTTGTGGGTAAAGCTGTACACCTCTGCAGAGTTAAAACTATTCGAATAGCCGTGCCTACGGTCAAGGGCAAAGCAAAGAATGCTTTCATACTGGTAGACTTTGGTTTTGGTTTTGAAAATAAATGATGTTTTGGGATTCGGGAGTGGTTAGAACTCTCGCATGTTTAATTGGCGGATTGAGCCAGCCAGGTAGATGGAACCTGTTTTTATGTCATGACGGATAGTCATGTGTGGAAAATCTTGATCTTTTAAATTATGGCGGATAGAGCCCTTATACTAGTGATGGTGGATAGAACCCTCACTGAAATATTACATAATTCAATTATTAAAAAGAATTGCTAAAATATGCTTTGTGAAACTTATTAATAAGTATGGTTTGATGAAACTTGGCTTTATGCAAAAGAATCATATTAAGCCTTCCTTGGAAAGCCCCACATGTGCATAATTTCCCAGACTTGCTGAGTACTTTTGTACTCACGTGCTACATAAACTGTTGTTATCAGAGAACTATCAGGACGCCGTTGAAGACGGTGAGTTCTTCGCCGAGGAGTTTGAGGAAGATCGCCAAGAGAACTAGTCGTGTGTCTTGTCGTCGCCTGTGGTGTTCTTTGGGTTTCGCTTCTTGTCGTTTTATTTCCGCTGCCGTGACTTTGGTCGTGTGACCGAGTGTTGTAATAAGTAGCCATGTGGCTAATACTTTATAGTTATGTTAAAATTTCGGTATGTTCGGCTTTGATACATCACTACTGACTGTGTGTACTAGCTACTGATCTGGGACTAGTACAGAAATACACAGGAGATTTCGGATAGCCGATCCGGGGTCTCACAGCGGTGGTATCAGAGCCAGGTTGACTGTAGGTCGTGACCTAGTTAGAATGGCAAAGCCTTAAGGACTAATATTTTCATAAAAACATAATTATAAAATTTTAACTTCCTTTGCTTCTACCTCTCCTATTTTAGTGTCTTGAGCTTACCTTATCTGTTATTTAAAGCTGGTTACTAATCTCAACTTGTTCCAAAAATTGTAGATGTCGACTTGCACCACCTTTGCGTCCTTGGCTGGAGGCTTTTGTGCGGAGCTGTCTTTGATGCTCCAGGATACATCACTACTGACTGTGTGCACCGCCCAAAGTACCGCTGTACCTCTGTGCCTAGCATTGGCTACAGCACGTGGAAGGTTAGGCTGTTGGTACACGCCAGGAATCGAAGTTTGGCAGAGGATCATCTGTTTTACTTCACTTCAGAGAGACTGAAGATGGGGGATGCGCTTCAGGATGCGGTGAGACAAGCCCTTATCCATCTGGGCAGCAGCTACAGTGATAGGCTGGAGGATTCGCCGTACCGCCTTTTTCCATGCCATGAGGAAGGGAGGTACCATAGCAGGTTTCGGAGTTTTGATCAGGAGGCGGATCCGACGATTGTGCATATGGGATCGCTCATCCAAGCCCAGGATGTGTACCAGAGGTTGGCAGTAGCTCGTGAGGAGATTCGCCAGCTGAAGGAGACTCAGCAGACAGCTACTCTGCCTCCACCAGCCCCTGTGCAGGCGGCACAGCCCGTAGCACTAGCGCCAGTCCCAGAGGATCTGCCTAGGAGAGGGTTGACTCCGGATGCCCCGCCAGCCAAGCGTCATCGAGGCCCAAAGACTCGGGAGACCGCGCGCAACTCAGTTCGTCGCCAGTCGCCTTTGGGGGTTTCCCTGAGTTTCTTGGCTACCCCTGGAGGAGCAGGACCTTCGTTAGCAGCTACCCCTTCCCGCAGTAGGAGCAAGGAGGAGGAGGACCCGTCCCCGCGTGTCTTCGAGAGATCAATTAATAATTGCTTGTGTTGGTCTAGATCGTGCCTTGGGCAGTTGTGATCCAGCCATCGTTATCAAACTGTTTTAATTTAATAAAGAGAGTGGTTGTGTAACACCCCAAAATTTTGCTTTTATTGAATTCATGTGTGATTTGGCACTTTGGTGAATTTTTGGAATTTTCTGGAATTTATTTGGATTTATTTGGAATTTATTTGAATTTATTCCATTTTGAAATAATTAAAGAATTTAATTTTGCAAATAAAATTTTGTTGGAAATATTTTATTTGAGTCCAAAATGATCCAAAATATTTTCCAGAATTTTTCTGGAATTTTTCTGAGTCTTTTGCTATTTTTAATGAATTAAATGAATTATTGGGAATTATTTTAAATATTAAATCGCTGGAAAATCAACTCGGGTCGAGTACTGTTCATCCGACCGAGTCGGAACCCGAGTCGGACTCGAGTCCGACCCGAGCCAGTTGACTCGACCAAACCAGTTCCCAACCCTAAGCGATCCCGACCGTTGGATCAAGATCCAACGGCTGAGATCCGCCTGCACGGCTCGGAAAGCCGTGATCCGGCCGGATCCGATCGCGTCACGCGATCGTGGCCGTTGATCGTGCCACATGGACGGCCGTGCGTCGTCGCTCTCCGCTCCGACTCGGCCGGAGAGCTCCGCCGTGACCGAAGCGAGACACGGCTAGGGTTCCGATTTGCATCGCACGCCGAGGCCGTATTTGAAGCGTGAGACGCCCCCGAGGTTGCCCTCATCCGCGGCGCACTCCGTTCCCCAAGCCATCTCGCCTGAGCCGTCGCCGTTTGCCCGCACGAGCTCGCGGAGTTGGAACCCTGCTGCGCATGCCACTCAGCCGATTCGGCCGCCGTCAGTGCGTCTTCCGCCGAAGGAGCCAGATCCGGAATCCCGTGACGAGACGCACTTGCCGAAGGAAGGACTCATCTCGCCGAAGCAACCCCGAAACGCCGTCGGGCTCGTCGTCGTTCTCATCTCCGGTGGTCTTGCTCCGCCGCGTCGCCATCGACCTCGCGAGCTCTGTGGACCGTCCGATCTTGATCATGCGGTTGAGGTGAGTTCACGTGTTCCAAACCCGATAAGATCTGGATCGTTGGATCAAGATCCAACGGCCCACGATCGCCACGTGCCGTAGTAGTGTTATTATAGGATTAGATCTGGACCGTCCGATCTAGATCGAACGGCCCACGATCATCGAGTAGATTCAACGTGTTAACCCTGGATCTAATCGCGGCCGTCGAATTTCAAATCAACGGCCGAGATTGCGCGCCACGTGTCGGAAGCTGACCGCCGCGGTCGCCGCCCATCAGCCAGCGTGCGTGTAGGACGCCGACACGCGGGCCCGCGTGTCGAGGTCCCACCTGTCGACACCGTGGTGAGCCCGCCGACGCCGCCGATGACGCTACCCGAGTGGTCCCACATGTCGATCTCACGTGGCCGTGGACCGGGTCCACGGTAGACCCAAGCCGAGCGTGGACCGAGTCCATGGATCACTGACGCCACCAACCAATCGTGAGGCGACACGTGTTCGCCGACGCAATAATTAATTTCCGAAAAAGAAAATGATTTATTAATTCGAAATATTGATTCAAATTTAGATTCAAACTTCAAACGCTTATAACTTTTGGCGTTTCAACTCCGATTTGAGTGATTCAAATTTCTAAATTTGTATAAAATTGAGATCTACCTAAATATGAATTTTATTTAATTTTTGGACTAAAGTTTTTCTCTGCAAAATTATTTAAATGATTATTTAAACTTTAAATAATCATAACTTTTAATGCCTTAACTCCAAATTTGATTTATTCCAGCTTCTAAAAATCCATAAAATTATGTTCTTTCTATTTATGGATTTTATTTGGATGTTTGGACACTTTTGCCTATTGTTTATTCGTGTATTTGCTATTTGCACGCTTTTACGAGTAGACGTTGAAGTCTTTGGAAGGATTCGAAGGAGAAGTATTGACTCAGGATCCAACTCAAGACCAAGAACAAGTACTTTTTGAAGGCAAGTTGTGCTTTGACCATGTTGATCCTATTTCAAATCTATTTTGATTTAAACTATTGCATGCTAGTTCAATTAGAAAAATACTTGGTTTAAACATGGGGTTAGATAAGTACCAATTTGTCGTATGACACCTTGATTATTTAAGTATGTGCCATGACCCTTGTCACCCTAGTTGTGAATTACTAGTTGGACATTATTAGATTGCCAACATGGGTTTTAGACCGTTGTAGTATAACGCTTAGACTGGCTCGTGCTCAGGACATGATTTTGGACAATCAAATGGTAATATTGACTTAATGATATATTGAACCTGTTTTGGAAAAGTATCATGTGATGTTGATGGCACGTGGTGCATGGTAATCAAGCGATTTGATAAACAATTTTCGGCCAGGGCATGTGGCAAAGAGTAATCAATGGGCCGATTGTGGCATTGGGAGTGTTGTTTTGGTTTTCGGGTAGTCTTGCCCTGGTCACCCCTAAGGACTTAACCTTGCAAGCCTTTGAACTGGGTCTAACGTGCAACCACATGTCTCAGAATGGGACGGACCTAGTTGACTAAGTTGCTAATAACGCACTGTGGGACCTCGGGAGGTCAACTACACCCTTTGTGTAAGTTGTACGGGGAGCGTCTGGCCGAGGCCAGGTACCCATCTAACGGTTGATTGGCCTAGACTTCGCCTTAGCTAAGGGAAGGGTTAGTGCGCAATAACCGGGAGGACCACTTGTATTGTTAGAAGTTTCCAAAGACTTTGTTACTGAACTTCGCCTTTGTGGTGTTTGACTGTATCTTGTGGGTAAAGTGCATAACCTCTGCAGAGTTTAGAATCTATTCGAATAGCCGTGTCCGCGGTATTGGACATCGCTCGGGAATTACAGTCAAGGGTTAGATTTTCTCAAAAATAACTTTGGTTTGAAAGGTTGGGTTGGTTTAATAATGAAGATGATGGAAATGTGGTTTAGGATGGGGAAAATGTTTATTAAACTTCTTGAAAAGTTATTTATGCTTTACTTATTTCTACTGCTTTCGAATCTACTTATATTACTTGTCAAATGCTGTTTACTGCAAATATACCCTAAGATAGAATGGTCGTAGTGAGGATAAAACCTATTTTCTAAAAGATAAAAATTTGTCAAGATAAGAAATGACATCTCGACTTATCCCATTCTTTCTTTTCTTGTCTCTTGCTAAATTTTCCTTACCTTGTCACAATTCAAAAATTTCGAGTTCTCACGTAAGCACTCTTGTGACAGATGGAGGAAGAGTTCAACTACGTTGATCTGGGAGTTGGTCACGCCGCGGAACTTTGGCATATGCTACAAATTCTCGGAGATTTTGAGAAGCCGCAATACCAAGTGGAAGTGATCAGACAAGCGGGATTGATCAAGGCTTGTGACGTGAAGATTGAGGTACCTGCTAGGAAAAAGGGCCCAGGCAATCGCCCGATACACCGTGACCGCCAGGAGATCTACAATGCAGATGGGTATCCAAGAAGTATCACGACGAGCAATGCGGCACATTACCCGTATTCACGCCAGAGAGTTGGAGAGCACGGTGTTCCGTTATCACCCACGCAGCCGATAACCTTCTTGACCCGGCGATTCAGGATGAGGATGCCACGGTTACACGCTTGGCACGATTTGTGGTCGCCAGGAGGATGTACTAGATAATACAAGCAAGGAGCTACAGAAGGCCCGCAAGGAGATCACGACAGAGAAGAACGAGATGGCGGGAAGCTCAAGAGTATGTGGCACACCTTCTGCGAAGGATTGACGAGTTGGAGATGACCTTGTACGGACTGCACCAGAGCTAGTACTCGAGCTACACGAGCCGAGATCCGGAGGAGTCAGATCTCGATGAGGACATCGCTTCTTCGACTACCATAGAGGACACAGCTTGCCGGACATGGCGATCGTTTGGCGCCTATGCCACAAAGACCTGCACTGTGCCGTGGAGGTTTTCTCGATGAGTGAGCATAGGTTCTATAGTGAGACTCCTTCGCCGAGTCGCGTCATAGAATAAAGAGTCACCCTTTAGGCGTTAGACTCAGAGTTAGTTCGATTTGGATTTGCTTTGTTTGTCGAGTGTGCATTATGTGTTGCAAGGCCCTTAGGCATTGTAAGCAGCCATACCAAGTTATTAATAATAAAGTTGGACCTTAAAGTTACCCCTTTCGCCCCGCATAAGTTCCATGTTACTTGTCTATTCTTGTTTCCCTCTCATCTCTAAACCTATAGCAAACCGACAGATGGTGAACACCAGTGGAAACTTTGGAAGCAATGGGAGTGGTTCTCGCCCAAACAGAAACCCCAATGATGGAGCACCAGCACCGCCACTAGATATGCAGAATTTGGAGCTTTTCTTGCTGCCCGCACTCGATTGATGCATGCTATGATGCAACAAATGCAACAACGCCTTTGCTCAGGCCACTTTGCTAATCAAGTTAATCAGTGACCACGCTTGAATACAAGATTGTCGAGTTCATGAGAACTCACCCACCCACTTTCTCCGGAATGCCAATCCATTGGAGGCCGATGATTGGTTAAGATCAATCGAGAGGAAGCTACACATAGCTCAATGCATAGGAAATGAGAAGGTACTCTACGCTTCTCATCACCGAAGGGACAGCCAGAATGGTGGGAGAACTTACGTGCCACGCAAGAGAACCTCAAGATATCACTTGGGAAGAGTTCACGACTACATTCCGAAGCGGTATCACGTGCTCGAAGGAATCATGGACCTTAAGAAGGAGGAGTTCGAGCAGAAACAAGGTAATCAGCGGTGGCCGACTACGAACAAGTTCACCACAGCCTAGCACGCTACGCACCTGAGGATGTAGCGACGAGATAAATCCGATACCTCGTTTTATGAAGGGACTTAACTCAGATTGCAAGTAGGATTGATCACCCACACCTTCCCCATTTCCAAGAGTTGGTGAATAAGGCACTGATTCTTGAGGACAAGCGCAAGGAACCGGATGAGAACGAGAAGCGCAGGATGCAACAAGAAGGATCACGCCAGGAACGCATATGACGAGAGTTGCACCAAATCAATTCTTGATTCCAACCACGAGAATGCAACAAGGACACCATCCTCAAGCACCAAGACTCGTCAATCGAACTACTGCACCCAGCCTCCGCTAGAAACGCTACTCCTGTGCAGTCAAGAAGGAAACGGTGAGACGCTACAATCGCAACGAGCCAGACACTTTGCCAACAGATTGTCCAAAAGACAAAGCAGGAGTGACCCAGTTCGCTTCAATCTAGGAACCACCCCAGCTAGGACGCCCGGCCAGGAGCCACATCCTGCACCATGGTGAGAGGCCGAGTCAACCATGTCACCGCATGATGCCTGCGAGAATGCTACTGACGTCGTCTTTGGGTAAGTTACTTGTTAACTCAGTACACCATGATTTTGTTTGACTCTGGAGCTTCAGATTCGTTTGTTTCGCAAGGCTTTGCTACTAGAAATGATTTGAGGATTGCAAGACTTAGATGCATGCTTTTAGTTCAAACCCCTGGTTCCGAACTCCGAGCGAAAGTAGGATGTTCCCGGTGAGAATACTAATAGATGGAATAGAGTTCCTAGCAAACCTTATAATTTTGGAGACCAGGACCTTAGACGTCATATTGGGAATGGATTGGTTATCCAAGCACAAGGCCGTATTGGATTGTGGACGAAGGACTATCTCGATTGAGAGCCCGTGTGGGAAGAAAGTGGAATTTCAAGCCACTGCGATTAGAGATGGACAGTTGATGGTTAACTTACCAAGGCAATCGGCATAGAGGATGTCCCAAGAGTGAATGAGTACCCGGATGTTTTTCCCGAAGATCTACGGTATGCCGCTGACGAGGACATAGAGTTTGTGATAGAGCTTGTATGCAGATGCTGACCGATAGCAAGAGACCCTATCGGATGTCCACCGAGGAGTTGGTAGAGATGAAGAAACAAACTAGAAGAGTTAATGGAGAAAGGATTTATCGAGGCCAAGTTAGTCGCCGTAGGAGCACCGCTTTGTTTGTCAAGAAGAAGGGCGGGAGTTTCGGGATGTGCATTGACTACCGCGTGCACTCAATGAAGTCACCGTGAAGAATAAGTATCCGCTACCCAGGATTGATGATTTGTTTGATCGGTTGAGAGGAGCCGAGTTTTCTCCAAGATTGATCGAGATCGGGATACCATCGATTGAAGATCCGATCAGAAGATATTCAAGATCGCATTCTCGTCAAGATATGGACATTACGAGTTTACGGTTATGTCCTTTGAAATTTAACGAATCGCCCGGCTTATTTCATGAATATGATGAATAAGGTGTTCATGGAATATTTGGACAAGTTTGTCGTCGTGTTCATAGACGATATCCTAATCTACTCCAAGACAGTAGAGTGAACATGCCAAACACTTAAGGCGAGTTTTGGAAAAGCCGAGGAACGACAACTTTTCGCCAAGTTCAGCAAGTGTGATTTTTGGAAGGACAAGGTGGAGTTTCTTGGACATGTAATGACCGCAGAAGGAGTCGCCAGTAGATCCAAGCAAAGTAGAAGGCGTGTTACATTGGGAATGACCAAAGACGGTGACCCGATTCGGAGTTTCCTTGGAATGGCAGGATACTACCGCCGTTTCATCGAAGGCTTCTCGACAATTGCGAAACCTCTTACGCAACTCGAAGAAGGAAAAGAAGTTTGCATGGACGCCTTAATGTGAGAAAGGATTTCAGGAGCTGAAGAAGCGATTGACATCGACCGGTGTTAGTTCTACCGGATGTTGCTCAAAGCTTCGATATTTATTGTGACGCATCGCGCCAAGGACTTGGATGTGTCTTGATGCAGGATGGAAAGGTCGCCGCTTATGCATCAAGGCGATTGAGGCCGCATGAGGAAAAATTATCAGACACATGACTTAGAGTTAGTGCCGTAGTGCATTCTTTGAAGATATGGCGTCACTATTTGATCGGAAAGCAGATGTGAAGTATATACGGATCATAAGAGCCTTAAGTACATATTCACCCGATCGGATCTGAATATGAGGCGAGAGGAGATGGTTAGAGTTGATCAAGGACTATAATGTTGGAATCCATTACCATCCCTGAAGGCCAACGTAGTAGCCGATGCCCCGAGTCGGAAAAGCCATACCGTGAGTACGTTGCTAGCCACAAGTCGGGATGAGTTATGTGAGGATTTTCTAAAAATGAAGATTGAGGTAGTACCTAGCGGATTCTTGGCCGCATTAGAAGTAAAGCCTACCCTAGAGGATCAGATCTGAGAAGGATGAAGGATGATGACAAGATCCGCAGATTAAGTCCATCAAGGAGGAAGGCAAGGCGAGGACTTCAAGTTGGATGAGCAAGGCACGTTGTGGATGAAGGATCGCATTTGTGTGCCTAACAAAAGGAGTTAAAGCAAGCGATTTTGGAAGAAGCCCATGACTCCAAGTACTCAATTCATCCTGAAGCGCCAAGATGTATCAGGATCTCAAGGAGAGATTCGTGGCCGAGTATGAAACGTGAAGTTGCCGAGCATGTTGCGTTGTGCGGCGTATGCCGAAGAGTCAAGGCAATGCATCGGAGACCGGCGAGGATTGCTACGGTAGCTAAAAATACCTGAGTGGAAGTGGGAGGAAATCGGAATGGATTTCATTACCGGTTTGCCAAAGACTCAAGGAGGTTATGACTCCATATGGGTTATAGTGGATCGCTTGACTAAAGTAGCCCATTTTATCCCCGTGAAGACCACTTACTCGGGAGATAAATTAGCGATTGTACATGATCGGGATTATCTGTTTGCATGGAGTGCCAAAGAGGATTGTATCGGACAGGTACCCAATTCACCTCAAGGTTCGGAATAAGTTGCATGAAGCCATGGGAACCCGTTTGAACTTCAAGATGACTTATCATCCATGCATCGGATGGACAGATCGAAAGAGTCAACCAGATTCTGGAGGATATGTTGAGAAGCTTGTGCATTGGCTTATGCTACCTCTTGGGATAAGAGTTTGCCGTATGCCGAGTTCGATTACAACAATAGTTACCAAGCTAGTTCTGAGATGTCACCTTTTGAGGCATCAGTATGGTCGACCTGTCGGACGCCATTGAATTGGAATGAGACCGTGGCCGTGTCTTTGGGCCTGATATTCTTCAAGAGGTGAAGAGCGGTCGCCATGATTAGGGAAAGGTTGAAGATAGCCCAATCTCGGCCAGAAGAGTTATCTTGACAATCGTCGCCGAGACTTGAGTTTTGAACCAAGACTTTGTATACCTCGAGTTACGCCTCTCGAGGGAGTTAAGAGGTTCCATGCCAAAGGGAAACTCGCACCCCGTTATGTTGGACCATTTAAGATTGTGAGCCGCAGAGGCGAGGTTGCTTATCATTTGGAGTTGCCCGCATGCGTTAGCGAGGAGTGCATGACGTATTCCATGTGTCCCGATTAAAGAAGTGTCTCCGAGTTCCCCGAGAGCAGACACCGCTAGAGTCAATTGAGTTGCAAGAGGATTTGACTTATAAGGAGCATCCCGTGAGGATTACGGACACAATGGATCGAGAGACCAGAAATAAGTCAACCCGTTTACGTAGAGTTCGATTGGAGCAACCATGAAGAAAGCGAAGCGACTTGGGAGCGTGAAGAGGATTTGAGGAAGGAATTTCCAAACCTATTACGTAGTGAGCCACGAATCTCAGGGACGAGATTCTATTAAGGGGAGGTTTGTAACACCCCAAAATTTTGCTTTTATTGAATTCATGTGTGATTTGGCACTTTGGTGAATTTTTGGAATTTTCTGAATTTATTTGGATTTATTTGGAATTTATTTGAATTTATTCCATTTTGAAATAATTAAAGAATTTAATTTTGCAAATAAAATTTTGTTGGAAATATTTTATTTGAGTCCAAAATGATCCAAAATATTTTCCGAATTTTTCGAATTTTTCTGAGTCTTTTGCTATTTTTAATGAATTAAATGAATTATTGGGAATTATTTTAAATATTAAATCGCTGGAAAATCAACTCGGTCGAAATCTGTTCATCCGACCGAAGTCGGAACCGAAGTCGGACTCGAGTCCGACCGAGCCGATTGACTTCGACCAAACCAGCTTCCCAACCCTAAGCGATCCCGACCGTTGGATCAAGATCCAGCTACCGAGATCCGCCTGCAGTTCGAGCCGTATCCGCCCGGATCCGATCGCGTCCGCCGATCGTGGCCGTTGATCGTGCCACGTGGGCGGCCGTGCGTCGTCGTCTCGCTCCGACTTCCGAAGCCCGGAGAGCTCCGCCGTGACCAGCAGGACACGGCTTAGGGTTCCGATTTGCACGCATACGCCGAGGCCGATTTAAAGCGTGAGACGTCCCGAGGTTGCCCTCATCCGTGCGCACCCGTTCCCCAAGCCATCTCGCCTGAAAGCCGTCGCCCGTTTGCCCGCATTTAGCTCGGCCGGAGTTGGAACCCCTGTTGCGCGCGGCAGTTTCACGATTCCGCCGCCGTCCGTCGTCTTCCGCCGAGAAGGAGCCCAGATCCGGAATCCCCGTGACGAGACGCACCCGAAGGGAGGACTCATCTCGCCGGAGCAACCCCGAAACGCCGTCGGGCTCGTCGTCGTTCTCATCTCCGGTGGTCTTGCTCCGCCGCGTCGCCATCGACCTCGCGAGCTCTGTGGACCGTCCGATCTTGATCGTGCGGTTGAGGTGAGTTCACGTGTTCCAAACCCGATTAGATCTGGACCGTTGGATCAAGATCCAACGGCCCACGATCGCCACGTGCCGTAGTAGTGTTATTATAGGATTAGATCTGGACCGTCCGATCTAGATCGAACGGCCCACGATCATC
Source organism: Rhipidocladum racemiflorum (assembly GCA_036346355.1). Lineage (NCBI taxonomy): Eukaryota > Viridiplantae > Streptophyta > Magnoliopsida > Poales > Poaceae > Rhipidocladum > Rhipidocladum racemiflorum. Next base: position 32,061,154 of record CM070589.1, on the reverse strand, counting down.
GAGTAGATTCAACGTGTTAACCCTGGATCTAATCGCGGCCGTCGAATTTCAAATCAACGGCCGAGATTGCGCCACGTGTCGGGAAGCCTGACCGTCGCGGTCAGCGCCGTCCACGCGCGCGTGCGTGTGACGCTGACACGCGGGGCCCGCGTGTCAGAGGTCCCACCTGTCAGCACCGTGGGCTGAGCCCCGCTGACGTCAGCGATGACGTCACCCGAGTGGTCCCACATGTCAGTCTCACGTGAGCCGTGGACCGGGTCCACGGTAGACCCAAGCCGAGCGTGGACCGAGTCCATGGACCGGCTGACGTCAGCCAACCAATCAGAGGCTGACACGTGTCTTCGCTGACGCAATAATTAATTTCCGAAAAAGAAAATGATTTATTAATTCGAAATATTGATTCAAATTTAGATTCAAACTTCAAACGCTTATAACTTTTGCGTTTCAACTCCGATTTGAGTGATTCAAATTTCTAAATTTGTATAAAATTGAGATCTACCTAAATATGAATTTTATTTAATTTTTGGACTAAAGTTTTTCTCTGCAAAATTATTTAAATGATTATTTAAACTTTAAATAATCATAACTTTTGCGTCTTAACTCCAAATTTGACGATTCCAGTTTCTAAAAATCCATAAAATTATGTTCTTTCTGTTTATGGATTTTATTTGGATGTTTGGACACTTTTTGCCTATTGTTTATTCGTGTATTTGCTATTTGCACGCTTTACGAGTAGACGTTGAAGTGCCGGAAGGATTCGAAGGAGAAGTATTGACTCAGGATCCAACTCAAGACCAAGAACAAGTACTTTTTGAAGGCAAGTTGTGCTTTGACCATGTTGATCCTATTTCGAAATCTATTTTGATTTAAACTATTGCATGCTAGTTCAATTAGAAAAATACTTGGTTTAAACATGGGGGTTAGATAAGTACCAATTTGCTGTATGACACCTTGATTATTTAAGTATGTGCCATGACCCTTGTCACCCTAGTTGTGAATTACTAGTTGGACATTATTAGATTGCCAACATGGGTTTTAGACCGTTGTAGTATCTTTGCTTAGACACCTTTCGTGCTCAGGACATGATTTTGGACAATCAAATGGTAATATTGACTTAATGATATATTGAACCTGTTTTGGAAAAGTATCATGTGATGTTGATGGCACGTGGTGCATGGTAATCAACTGGGATTTGATAAACAGTTTTCGACCGGGGCATGTGGCAAAGAGTAATCAGGTGGGCCAGTTGTGGCATTGGGAGTGTTGTTTTGGTTTTTCGGGTAGTCTTGCCCTGGTCACCCTAAGGACTTAACCTTGCAAGCCTTTGAACTGGGTCTAACGTGCAACCACATGTCTGTAATGGGACGGACCTAGTTGACTAAGTTGCTAATAACGTACCTGTGGGACCTCAGGAGGTCAACTACACCCTTTGTGTAAGTTGTACGGGGGAGCGTACCGGGGCTGAGGCCAGGTACCCATCTAACGGTTGATTGGCCTAGACTTCGCCTTAGCTAAGGGAAGGGTTAGTGCGCAATAACCGGGGAGGACCACTTGTATTGTTAGAAGTTTCCAAAGACTTTGTTACGAACTCGCCTTTGTGGTGTTTGACTATATCTTGTGGGTAAAGTGCATAACCTCTGCAGAGTTTAGAATCTATTCGAATAGCCGTGTCCGCGGTATTGGACATCGCTCGGGAATTACAGTCAAGGGTTAGATTTTCTCAAAAATAACTTTGGTTTGAAAGGTTGGGTTGGTTTAATAATGAAGATGATGGAAATGTGGTTTAGGATGGGGAAAATGTTTATTAAACTTCTTGAAAAGTTATTTATGCTTTACTTATTTCTACTGCTTTCGAATCTACTTATATTACTTGTCAAATGCTGTTTACTGCAAATATACCTTGAGTTATTCCTTTGTACCAAGCCATGCATATAGTATATTAGCCTGCATTACATTGCATGACTTGCGAGTACCAAGTACTCACCCTTCGCCTCAACACAACATCAGTTGAAGAGGAGACTACGCCCGACTTTGGAGGAGGAACTCCAAGAGGATCCGTCTACTTGAGAGCGAGCCCGGTCGATTTGCCTGTGGTATACTGGATGGCGCCACGAAGTTATTTGATTTTCCGCTGCTATTATTTCTCTTTCAATAAGTTTCGCCTTGCGAGGCATACATTTGTAACTTGACCATAAGGTCGAGTAACCAGTTTGGTTATTGTCGGGACCCCGAATTTGCAAATCCGGACCCTCTGTGTATTCAGCACTAGTCCAGGAACGCGCTAGTGCACACAGTCTTAACATCGGTATATATCACAATCATACCAAACGATACTATCAAAGTACTTTATTTAAATAACCAAACTGGTTACTTGACCTCATGGTCAAGTTACAAATGTATGCCTCGTAGGGCGAAACTTATTCAGAGAGAAACAATAGCAGCGGAAAATCAAATAAACTTCGTGGCGCCATCCAAGATACCACGAGCAACTGACTGCTCGCATCCCTAAGTAGACGTCCTCTTGGAACTCCTCTTCCGAAATCGGGCGTAGTCTCCTCTTCAACTGTATTGTGTTGAGGCAAGGGTGAGTACTTGGTACTCAACAAGTCATGCACGAAATGCAAGCTAATATACTATATGCATGGCTTAGTACAAAGGAATAGCTCAGGTATATTTGCGATAGAAACAGCTTTTGACAAGTAATATAAGTAGATTCAAAGCGAGAAATAAGTAAAGCATAAATAACTTTCAAGAAGTTTAATAAACATTTTTCCCATCCTAAACCATATTTCCATCATCTTCCTTGTTAAACCAGCCCATCTTTTCAAAACCAAGTTATTTTCGTAAAATCTAACCCTTGATCAGTAATTCCCGAGCATTGTCCAAAGTGGACTCCGGCTATTCAAATAGATTCTACACTCTGCAGAGGTTATGCACTTTACCCACAAGATACAATCCACTCACCACGTCGGTACCGTGAATCGCCATACAAGAGTATGCGAATGAGCGATCATAACAAAGCCTTTGGAAGCCTCAAACAACACAGGTGGTCCTCTCAGTGCGTGCTCTACACCATCCCTTCCCTTAGCCAAGGCGAAGTATGGGACCAACACACCGTTAGATGGGTACCTGGCCACGGCCACGATACGCTCCCCGCATAATCACACAAACGGTGTAATCGACACCCTGAGGCTCCACAAGTGAGTCCTTAGCGACTTAGTCAACTAGGGCCGTCCCATTCCAGCCATGTGGTTGCAAGTATGACCCAGTTCAAAGGCTTGCAAGGTTAAGTCCTTAGAGTGACCAGGGCAAGACTACGAAAAACCAAATCAACACTCCCAATGCCACAATCGGCCCACCTGACATTTTGCCACATGCCCCGGCCGAAATCATATCAAACCCCGATTGATTACCATGCACCACGTGCCGTCAACATCACATGATACTTTTCCAAAACAGGTTCAATATATCATTAAGTCAATATTAACATTTAATTATCCAAAATCATGTCATGAGCACGTAGTGTCTAAGCGATACTACAACGATCTAAACCCATGTTGGCAATTTAATAATGTCCAACTAGTAATCCACAACTAGGTGACAAAGGGTCATGGCACATACTTAAGTAATCAAGGTGTCATATATCAAATTGGTATTTATCTAACCCCAGGTTTAAACAAAGTATCTTTCTACTTGAACTAGCATGCAATAGTTTAAATCAAAATAGATTTCAAATAGGATCAATATGGTCAAAGCACAACTTGCCTTCAAAAAGCACTTGCTCTTGGTCTTGAGTTGGATCCTGAGTCAATACTTCTCCTTCGAATCCCTCCCACTTCAACGCCTACTCGTAAAAGCGTGCAAATAGCAAATACACAAATAAACACTATGCAAAGATCCCAAAACTCCAAATAAAATCCATAAACAGAGAGAACATAATTTTCTGGATTTTTAGAAACTGGAATCGTTAAATTTGGAGTTAAAAGCATAAAAGTTATGATTATTTAAAGTTTAAATAATCAATTAAATAATATTACAGAGAAAACTTTAGTCCAAAAATTAAATAAAATTCATATTTAGGTAGATCTTAATTTTATACAAATTTAGAAATTTGAATCGCTCAAATCGGAGTTGAAACGCAAAAGTTATAAGCGTTTGAAGTTTGAATCTAAATTTGAAATCATTATTCGAATTAATAAATCATTTTCTTTTCGAAATTAATTATTGCGTCGGCATGGACACGTGGCAGCTCCTGATTGGCCTGCGGCGTCGGCCACCGTCCATGGGCTCGGTCCACGCCGCCGGGTCCACTGGTGGACTCGGTCCACGGCTCCACGTGAGGCCCGACATGTGGGCCACTCGGGTAGCGTCATCGGCGTCGGCCGAGGCTCATCCGCGGCGACAGTGGGACCCTTTATGGCGTCATGGGTGGCGTCGGCGCTATGGCTGGGTTAGCCAGCGACATGCGGGCCCTCGACCACGCGGGCCAGCGTGTCGGCGTCCTACGCACGCTGCGCGTGATGGGCGGCGCCGACGCGTCGGTCCAACTTCCCGACACGTGGCGCAATCTCGGCCGTTGGTTTGAAAATCAACGGCGGCGGATTGGATCCAGGGTTAACGGCGTTGAAACTACTCGATGCTCATGGGCCGTTCGATCTAGATCGGACGGGTCAGATCTAATCCTATAATCGCCTTTGCTACGGCACGTGGCGATTGTGAACCGTTGGATCTTGATCCAACGGTCCAGATCTAATCGGGTTTGGAACACGTGATCTCACCTCAACCGTTTGATCTGGATCTGACAGTCCTCCGAGCTCGCGGACGGCGATGGTTTTCACGGCGGCGCTGGCTTGACGGAGCTGGAGACGATGACCACGGCTTACTGGCGCCCGCGGGGCTTCTCGGCGAGATGAAACCTCCCCTTGAGTGCGTCTCGTCAGCGAGGACTCCGGATCAGGCTCCTTCCGGCGGAAGACGACGGACGACGGCGGAAAACGGCGCAAACCGCGGCGGAGGGAAGAGACAACTCCGGCGAGCGATTGCGGCTCAACGGCGGCTCGGCGAGATGGCTCGGAAGCGGTGCGCAAGGATGAGGGCAACCTCGGGGGCGTCTCATGCTTTAAATAGCCTCGGCGTTCGTGCCCTAGACGGAAACCTAGTTCGTTACTGGCGGGCGCGCGGCGAGTCCGCTTCGGACTCGGCGAAGACGACGAATCGTGGCCGCCCACGCGTGGCACGATCGACGCCACGATCGCGACGGGCGCCGATCGGATCCCGGCCGGATACGGCCGAAGCCAGACGGCCGATCTCACCGCTGGATCTTGATCCAACGGTTGGGATTGATTAGGTTAGGAGTGGGTTTGGTCGAGTCACGTGGCTCGGTCGGATGAACAATGACCGACCGGTCGGTCCTTTTCGGTAATTAATATTTAAAATAATTCCCGATGAATTCATTTAATTCATTAAAAATAGCAAAAGACTCGTAAAATTCAGAAAAATTCTGGAAAATATTTTGGATCATTTTGGACTCAAATAAAATATTTCCAACAAAATTTTATTTGCAAAATTAAATTCTTTAATTATTTCAAAATGGAATAAATTCAAATAAATTCCAAATAAATCCAAATAAATTCCAGAAAATTCCAAAATTCACCAAAGTGCCAAATCACACATGAATTTAAGAAAAGCAAAATTTTGGGATGTTACAAACCTCCCCCTTAATAGAATCTCGTCCCTAGATTCAGGGCTTACTAAAGGAATAGGTTTGGAAATTCTTTCTTCAAATCCTCTTCGCGCTCCCAAGTCGCTTCGCTCTCTGCATGGTTGCTCCACTGAACTCTACAGAAACGGGTTGACTTGTTTCTAGTTTCTCGATCCATTGTGTCTAGAATCCCCACGGGATACTCCTTATAAGTCAAATCCTCTTGCAACTCAATTGACTCCAGCGGTGTCTGTTCCTCAGGAACTCGGAGACACTTCTTCAACTGGGACACATGGAATACATCATGTACTCCTGCTAACGATTGTGGCAACTCTAGCTGATAAGCAACTTCGCCTCTGCGGCTCAAAATCTTAAATGGTCCAACATAACGGGTGCAAGTTTCCCTTTGGCATGGAACCTCTTAACTCCACGAGGCGTAACTCTGAGGTATACAAAGTCTTCTGGTTCAAAACTCAAATCTCAGCGACGATTGTCAGCATAACTCTTTTGTCGTGATTGGGCTACCTTCAACCTTTCCCTAATCATAGCGATCTGTTCCTCAGCCTCTTGAAGAATATCAGGCCCAAAGACACGGCGCTCGCCGGTCTCATTCCAATTCAACGGCGTCCGACGGGTCGACCATCTGATGCCTCAAAAGGTGACATCGTAAACTAGCCTCGATAACTATTGTTGTAACTGAACTCGGCATACGGCAAACTCTTATCCCAAGAGGTAGCACAAGCCAATGCACAAGCTCTTAACATATCTTCCGTAATCTGGTTGACTCTTTCGATCTGTCCATCCGTCTGCATGGATGATAAGGTATCTTGAAGTTCAAACGGGTCCCGCAGCTTCATGCAACTTATTCCAACCTTGAGGTAAATTGGGTACCTCTGTCGATACAATCCTCCTTGGCACTCCGTGCAAACAGACAATCCTGATCATGTACAACTCTGCTAACTTATCTCCGAGTAAGTGGTCTTCACGAGGATAAAATGGGCTACTTTAGTCAGGCGATCCACTATAACCCATATGGAGTCATAACCTCCTTGAGTCTTCACAAGCCGGTAATGAAATCCATTCCGATTTCCTCCCACTTCCACTCGTATTTTCGGTGTAGCAATCCTGCTGGTCTCGATGCATTGCCTTGACTTCTCGGCATACGCCGCACAATGCAACATGCTCGGCAACTTCACGTTTCATACTCGGCCACTGCATCTCTCCTTGAGATCCTGATACATCTTGGCGCTTCTGGATGAATCGAGTACTTAGAGTCATGGGCTTCTTCCAAAATCGATTGCTTTAACTCCTTTTGTTAGGCACACAAATGCGATCCTTCATCCACAACGTGCCTTGTTCATCCAATTTGAAGTCCTCTCGCCTCGCTTTCCTCCTTGATGGACTTAATCCTGCGGATCCCGTCATCATCCTTCTGTCCTTCTCGGATCTGATCCTCTAGGGTAGGCTTTACTTCCAATGCGACCAAGAATCCGCTTAGGTACAACCTCAATCTTCATCTTTTGAAAATCCTCACATAACTCATCCAGACTTGTGGCTAGCAACGCACTCACTGTGATGGCTTTTCCGACTCAGAGCATCGGCTACTACATTGGCCTTCCCGGATGGTAATGGATTCCAACATTGTAGTCCTTGATTAACTCTAACCATCTCCTCTGCCTCATATTCGAGATCCGATCGGGTGAATATGTACTTAAGGCTCTTATGATCCGTGATATACTTCACATCTGCTTTCCAATCAGATAGTGACGCCATATCTTCAAAGCATGCACTACGGCAGCCTAACTCTAGGTCATGTGTCGGATAATTTTCCTCATGCGGCCTCAATCAGCCTTGATGCATACGCGACGACCTTTCCATTCTGCATCGGACACATCCAAGTCCTTGGCGCGATCGTCACAATAAATATCGGCTTTGAGCAACATCCGTAGAACTAACACCGGTCTTGATGTCAATCGCTTCTTCAGCTCCTGAAATCCTTTCTCACATTCTCAAGCGTCCATGCAAACTTCTTTTCCTTCTTCAGCAATTGCGTAAGAGGTTTCGCAATTGTCGAAAAGCCTTCGATGAAACGCGGTAGTATCCTGCCATTCCAAGGAAACTCCGAATCTGGGTCACGATCTTTGGTTGTTCCCAATGTAACACCGCTTCTACTTTGCTTGGATCCACGGCGACTCATACTGCGGTCATTACATGTCCAAGAAACTCCACTTTGTCCTTCCAAAAGTCACACTTGTTGAACTTGGCGAAAAGTTGTCGTTCCTCGGCTTTTCCAAAACTCGCCTTAAGTGTTCGGCATGTTCATCCTCTGCCTTGGAGTAGATTAGGATATCGTCTATGAACACGACGACAAACTTGTCCAAATATTCCATGAACACCTTATTCATCATATTCATGAAATAATTTGGCGCATTAAATCGATCCAAAGGACATAATCAGAACTCGTAATGTCCATATCTTGACGAGAATGCGCCTTCTGAATATCTTCCGATCGGATCTTCAATCGATGGTATCCCGATCTCGAGATCAATCTTGGAGAAAACTCGGCTCCTCTTAAGCGATCAAACAAATCATCAATCCTGGGTAGCGGATACTTATTCTTCACGGTGACTTCATTGAGTGCACGGTAGTCAATGCACATCCTGAAACTCCGTCCTTCTTCTTGACAAACAAAGCTGGTGCTCCCCACGGCGACTAACTTGGTCTCGATAAATCCTTTATCCATTAGCTCTTCCAATTGTTTCTTCATCTCTACCAACTCCTCGGTAGACATCCGATAGGGTCTCTTTGCTATCGGTCTGTGCCTGCACAGTACAAGCTCTATCACAAACTCTATGTCCTGTCTGGCGGCATACTGTAGATCCTCTGGGAAAACATCGGGGTACTCATTCACTCTTTGGGACATCCTCTATGCTGATTGCCTTGGTACTGTTAACCATCAATCGTCCATCTCTAATCTGCAAGGGCTTGAAATTCCACTTTCTTCCCACACGGGCTCTCGATCGAGATAGTCCTTCGTCCACAATCCAATACAGCCTTGTGCTTGGATAACCAATCCATTCCCAATATAACATCTAAGGTCTGGGTCTCCAAAATTATAAGGTTTGCTAGGAACTCTATTCCATCTATTAGTATTCTCACCCCGGAACATCCTCCTTCTTAAGGTCCACAATTCCTTCAGGCACGTGATACTGTCGGAATGCAGCTGTGAACTCCTCCCAAGTGATATCTTGAGGGTTCTCCTGCGTGGCACAGAAGTTCTCCCACCATTCTAATGTTCCTTCCAACCGATGAGAAGCGTAAAGTACCTTCTCATTCCCTATGCATTGAGCTATGTGTAGCTTCCTCTCAATTGATCTTAACCAATCGCCGGCCTCCAACGGATTGGCATTCCCGAAGAAAGAGGGTGGGTGAGTCCTCATGAACTCGACAGCCTTGTATTCTGGCGTGGTCCTGATTAACTTGATTAGCAAAGGATCACAAGATGACGTGCTGCATTTGTTGCATCATAGTATGCATCAACCGAGTCCGAGCAGCAAGAAAGGCTCCAAAATTACGCATATCAATCAAGCGGTCTTTGGTGCTCTATCATTGGGGTTTTCTACTGGGCGAGAACCACTCCTATTGCTTCCAAAGTTTCCACGGGTGTTTACCATCTGTCGATTTGCTCTAGGTTTAGAGATGAGAGGGAAACAAGAATAGACAAGTAATATGGAACTTATGCGGGCGAAAGGGGTAACTTTAAGGTCCATCTTTATTATTAATAACTTGGTATGGCTGCTTACAATGCCTAAGGGCCTTGCAACACATACCGCACACTCAAAGAAACAAAGCAAATCCAAATCAGACTAACTCTGGAATATAACGCCTAAAGGGTAACTCTTTATTCTATGACGCGACTCGCGAAGGAGTCTCACTATAGAACCTATGCTCACTCATCAAGAAAACCTCCATCTGTCACAAGAGTGCTTTACGTAAGAATTCGAATTTTTAAATTGTGACAAGGTAAGGGAAAATTTCAGCAAGAGACAAGAAAAGAGAGAAGGGGTAAGTCGAGATGTCATTTCTTATCTTGACAAACTTTTAGCTTTAGAAAATAGGTTTTATCCTCACTCACGACCATTCTAGCTTAGGGTTGAGCCTACAGTCAAGTATGGCTCGATACCACCTCTGTCGGGACCCCGAATTTGCAAATCCGACCCTCGTGTATTCAGCACTAGTCCAGAACGCGCTTAGTGCACACAGTCTTAACATCGGTATATATCACAATCATACCAAACGATACTATCAAAGTACTTTATTTAAATAACCAATCGTTACTTGACCTCATGGTCAAGTTACAAATGTATGCCTCGTAGGGCTTAAACTTATTCAGAGAGAAACAATAGCGGCGGAAAATCAAATAAACTTCGTGGCGCCATCCAAAGATACCACAGCAACCAGTGGGCTCGCATCCCTAAGTAGACGGGTCCTCTTGGAACTCCTCTTCCGAAGCGGCGTAGTCTCCTCTTCAACTGTATTGTGTTGAGGCAAGGGTGAGTACTTGGTACTCGACAAGTCATGCACAGTAATGCAAGCTAATATACTATATGCATGGCTTAGTACAAAGGAATAGCTCAGGTATATTTGCGAAATGTGACTTTTGACAAGTAATATAAGTAGATTCAAAGCGGTAGAAATAAGTAAAGCATAAATAACTTTTCAAGAAGTTTAATAAACATTTTTCCCATCCTAAACCATATTTCCATCATCTTCCTTGTTAAACCAACCCATCTTTTCAAAACCAAGTTATTTTCGTAAAATCTAACCCTTGATCGTAATTCCAGAGCATTGTCCAAAGACTGTGGACTCGGCTATTCAAATAGATTCTACACTCTGCAGAGGTTATGCACTTTACCCACAAGATACAATCCACTCACCACGTCACCGTGAATCGCCATACAAGAGTATGCGAATGAGCGATCATAACAAAGCCTTTCGAAGCCTCAAACAACACAGTGGTCCTCTCCCCAGACGTGCTCTACACCATCCCTTCCCTTAGCCAAGGCGAAGTATGGGACCAACACACCGTTAGATGGGTACCTGGCCACGACCACGATACGCTCCCGCACAATCACACAAACGGTGTAATCGACACCCTGAGGCTCCACAAGTGAGTCCTTAGCGACTTAGTCAACTAGGGCCGTCCCATTCCAGCCATGTGGTTGCAAGTATGACCAGTTCAAAGGCTTGCAAGGTTAAGTCCTTAGAGTGACCAGGCAAGACTACCCGAACCAAATCAACACTCCCAATGCCACAATCGCCCACTGATTACTCTTGCCACATGCCCTGGCCGAAATCAGCTTATCAAACCCCAGTTGATTACCATGCACCACGTCAGTCAACATCACATGATACTTTTCCAAAACAGGTTCAATATATCATTAAGTCAATATTAACATTTAATTATCCAAAATCATGTCATGAGCACGTAGCAGTGTCTAAGCAAGATACTACAACGATCTAAACCCATGTTGGCAATTTAATAATGTCCAACTAGTAATCCACAACTAGGGTGACAAAGGGTCATGGCACATACTTAAGTAATCAAGGTGTCATATATCAAATTGGTATTTATCTAACCCCGTGTTTAAACAAAGTATCTTTCTACTTGAACTAGCATGCAATAGCTTAAATCAAAATAGATTTCGAAATAGGATCAATATGGTCAAAGCACAACTTGCCTTCAAAAGCACTTGCTCTTGGTCTTGAGTTGGATCCTGAGTCAATACTTCTCCTTGAATCCCTCAGGCACTTCAACGCTCTACTCGAAAGCGTGCAAATAGCAAATACACAAATAAACACTATGCAAAAGATCCCAAAACTCCAAATAAAATCCATAAACAGAGAGAACATAATTTTCTGGATTTTTAGAAACTGGAATCGTTAAATTTGGAGTTAAAGCATAAAAGTTATGATTATTTAAAGTTTAAATAATCAATTAAATAATATTACAGAGAAAAACTTTAGTCCAAAAATTAAATAAAATTCATATTTAGGTAGATCTTAATTTTATACAAATTTAGAAATTTGAATCGCTCAAATCGGAGTTGAAGCATAAAAGTTATAAGCGTTTGAAGTTTGAATCTAAATTTGAAATCATTATTCGAATTAATAAATCATTTTCTTTTTCGGAAATTAATTATTGCGTCAGCATGGACACGTGGCAGCTCCTGATTGGCCTGCTGACGTCAGCCGGTCCATGGGCTCGGTCCATGCTCAGCTCGGGTCCACGGTGGACTCGGTCCACGGCTCCACGTGACTGACATGTGGGCCCACTCGGGTGACGTCATCGCTGACGTCAGCGGGGCTCAGCCCACGGCGCTGACAGGTGGGACCCACTGTGACGTCATGGGTGACGTCAGCGCTTGGCTGGGTTAGCCACTGACATGCGGGCCCTCTGACACGCGGGCCCCGCGTGTCAGCGTCCTGCTGCCACGCACGCGTCGCGTGATTCGCCGACCGCGTCGGTCCAACTTCCCGGACACGTGGCGCAATCTCGGCCGTTGGTTTGAAAATCAACCGCGGATTGGATCCAGGGTTAACGCGTTGAAACTACTCGATGCTCATGGGCCGTTCGATCTAGATCGGACGGTCGTATCTAATCCTATAATCGCCTTTGCTACCGCACGTGGCGATTGTGAACCGTGAGATCTTGATCCAACGGTCCAGATCTAATCGGGTTTGGAACACGTGATCTCACCTCCACCGTTCGCTCTGGATCTGACGGTCCTCCGAGCTCGCGGACGGCGATGGTTTCACTGGCGGCAGCCGGGCTTGACTCGAGTCGAGACGATGACCACGGCTACGGCGCCACGGGCTTCTCGGCGAGATGAAACCTCCTTCGGTGCGTCTCGTCGCGGGGACTCGGATCACAGGCTCCTTCCGGCGGAAGACGACGGACGACGGCGAAAACGGCGCAAACCGCAGCGGAGGGAAGAGACAACTCCGCGAGCGATTGCGGCTCAACGGCGGCGGCTCAGCGAGATGGCTCGGGAAAGCGGAGTGCGCAAGGATGAGGGCAACCTCGGGACGCCTCATGCTTTAAATAGCCTCGACGTTCGTGCCCTAGACGGAAACCTAGTTCGTTACTGGCCCGGCGCGCGGCGGAGTCCGCTCGGACTCGGCGAAGACGACGAATCGCGGGCCGCCCACGTGGCACGATCGACGGCCACGATCGCGCAAGCGCGATCGGATCCGGCCGATCACGGCTCGAATCCGCAGACGGCCGATCTCGGTAGTTGGATCTTGATCCAACGGTTGGGATTGATTAGGGTTAGGAGTGGGTTTGGTCGAGTCACGTGGCTCGGGTCGGATGAACAGTAACCGACCCGGTCGGTCCTTTTCCAGCGAATTAATATTTAAAATAATTCCCAGTAATTCATTTAATTCATTAAAAATAGCAAAATACTCAGAAAAATTCTAAAAATTCTGAAAATATTTTGGATCATTTTGGACTCAAATAAAATATTTCCAATAAAATTTTATTTGCAAAATTAAATTCTTTAATTATTTCAAAATGGAATAAATTCAAATAAATTCCAAATAAATCCAAATAAATTCCAGAAAATTCCAAAAATTCACCAAAGTGCCAAATCACACATGAATTTAAGAAAAGCAAAATTTTGGGATGTTACAGTTATTTAAATAAAGTACTTTGATAATATCGAATGGTATGATTGTGATATTTACCGATGTTAAGACTGTGTGCACTAGCGCGTTCCTGGACTAGTGCTGAATACACAGAGGGTCCGGATTTGCAAATTCGGGGTCCCGACAGGTTGGTTTTCTTTCTGTGGTGTGCTTTTGTCCCTGTGGATGTTGTAGTCCCCTGTTTCTTACCTTTGCTTTTCCCTCTTTCCTTGTGCTTTGGCCATCCTTGTTTCAGATGGAGAACCCAGGCAGAGGCCGTGGTCGTGGAAGAGGAAGAGGTAGAGGCCGTGGATACGGTCGTGGACAAGTACAGTTCTAGGAGGAAGAACCAATGGAACCACAGCAGCAACATCTCGCTGAGGGTCAGGTGCCACCGCCTCCGGCACAACAAGAGCCAATACCACCTCCACCCCCGCTTCATCCGCCGAATATGGAGCAAATGATGGCAATGCAACTTCAACTTCTTCAAGCATTGGCACAGTATGTTCTCAACCCGCCCCAAGCTGTACCAGCCCAAGCCGCAGTGGAGCCGCCCCAGTCCAAGTTTGGGGAGTTCATGAGGACTAGACCTCCAACCTTTGCTGGATCTGTGGATCCATTGGAAGCAGATGACTGGCTCAAGGAAGTCGAGAGGAAGCTCTACTTGGCCCAGTGTGACAAAGTGGAAAGTGTGCGGTTTGCTTCGCACCAGCTCAAGGGAGGGAACAGCAGCTAGCTGGTGGGAGAGTTATTGTGCTGCTCATGAAGATGCCCAGAACATTGCTTGGAATGAGTTTGTAAAAGCGTTCCGAGCTACTCATATCCCTAAAGGGATTATGGAGATGAAAAGGAGAGAGTTCCACAAGCTGCAGCAAGGGAATTTATCTGTGTCTGAATATCTGAATCACTTCACACAACTGTCACACTATGCGGCTGCAGATGTCGCAACTGATGAGGTAAAGATCTGGAGGTTCATGGAGGGTCTTGACCCCAATCTTAAGGTTCAGCTAGTATCAACTGACTTCCCGTCTTTCCAGCATATGGTTAACAAGGCGTTAATTCAGGAAGATGCTTAGCGTCAGCTGTTCGAGTCCAGGAAAAGAAAGATGATGTTCCAGAGTCAGCGTGGTGCCAGCAACTCTAGGCCCCGCACTTTTCAGCAGCCCAGCCGGCTAGTAGTTCCCAACCCGTCTAGGACCCCAATGTCCACCCCTCGCTCAGTTGGTCAAGCTCCTGCCGGCAATGCAGGAACTCAAGCCCAAAAGAGCAATACTGCAACTGCAGGAGTGCAATGCTTCAATTGCCGAGAAATGGGATACTATGCCAGCAATTGTCCACAGAAGCGTCAGCCGGTCACCCCAGTCCGGTTCAACCTGGGATCTACACCAGCCCGTGCCCCGGCACCAGCTCAAGGGAGAGGTACACCGCATACTCCGCGTACCCCTCGGACCGTTGGAAGAGGACGTGTGAACCACGTCACAGCTGAGGAAGTACAGGACGCACCGGATGTGGTCTATGGTAAGTTCTTCGTCAACTCAGTGCATACTTCAGTTCTATTTGATTACGGTGCAACGCATTCTTTCATATCCGAATACTTGGTTAAAAAGCATGGCTGGGATACAGTTCAGTTAAGAAACCCGTTATTAGTGCAATCCCCTGGTAAAGAACTCAAAACAACTGCTATTTGCCCGAAAATGGATATAATCATAAAAGGAGTAAAATTCCTAGCGAACTTAATATTACTGGATACTAAGGGTATAGAAGTAATCCTTGGAATGGATTGGTTAACCAAGTACAAGGGTCAGATAGATTGTGCTAGTAGAGCCATTTCGCTTACCAGCCCTGAGGGAATTCGAGTGGAATTCTTGTCTAATCTTTCCTCTAAGGGGGGTAGCACCCTGAACCGGTTGAAAGGGACATCATTGGAAAAGGTGCCTATAGTGAATGAATACCCGGATGTGTTTCCAGAAGATCTACCTGGTATGCCACCAGATCGGGATATTGAGTTCGTCATCGAGCTGGTACCTGGTACGGCTCTGATCTCAAAAAGGCCTTACCGGCTACCTGCCAATGAGTTAGTGGAAATGAAGAAACAGATTGCGGAATTGCAAGAGAAAGGGTTTATTAGACCAAGTTCATCACCGTGGGGATCACCCATAATCTTTGTCACGAAACAGGATGGTAGTTTGAGGATGTGCATAGATTATTGCTCCTTAAATGAGGTGACAATCAAGAATAAGTATCCGTTGCCTCAGATAGATGATTTGTTTGACCAGTTGAAAGGAGCCCAAGTTTTCTCAAAAACAGATTTGAGGTCCGGATATCATCAGCTTAAGATAAGGAAAGAAGATATCCCGAAGACAACCTTCACTACCAGATATGGACTGTATGAGTTTACAGTGATGTCGTTCGGATTGACAAATGCCCCTTCCTATTTCATGAATTTGATGAATAAGGTGTTCATGGACTATTTGGACAAGTTTGTTGTAGTCTTCATTGACGACATTCTTGTCTATTCCAAGAGCCGAGAAGAACATGAAGAGCATTTGAGGATAGTTTTGGAAAGGTTAAGAGAACATCAGCTTTATGCTAAGTTTAGCAAATGTGACTTTTGGTTGAAAGAAGTTTCTTTCCTGGGTCATGTTATTTCTGCTGGAGGAGTAGCAGTAGATCCTGCGAAAGTAAGGGATATTTTGGATTGGACGCAACCCAAGTCAGTCCCGGACATCAGAAGTTTTCTTGGGTTAGCTGGTTACTATCGGCGATTCATTGAAGGTTTTTCTAAGATAGCGAGACCTCTCACCCAGCTTTTGAAGAAAGAGAAGAAATTTGAATGGACGAAATCTTGTGAACAGAGTTTTCAAGAACTGAAGAAAAGGTTAACTTCAGCCCCATTCTGGTCTTGCCGGATATTCATAAGGATTTTGAAGTTTACTGTGATGCTTCAAAGCAAGGTCTTGGGTGTGTTTTGATG
The DNA here is from genome assembly GCA_036346355.1 of Rhipidocladum racemiflorum. Lineage (NCBI taxonomy): Eukaryota > Viridiplantae > Streptophyta > Magnoliopsida > Poales > Poaceae > Rhipidocladum > Rhipidocladum racemiflorum. The sequence continues at coordinate 32,044,790 of CM070589.1, read as the reverse complement.
CAAGAAGGAAAAATCATAGCTTATGCTTCGAGGCAACTGCGACCCCACGAAGAAAACTATCCAACTCATGATTTGGAATTAGCCGCGGTTGTACATGCCCTTAAGATTTGGAGGCATTATTTGATCGGTAATCGGTGTGAGATCTATACAGATCATAAGAGCTTGAAGTACATTTTCACCCAATTAGATCTCAACTTGAGGCAGAGAAGATGATTGGAGTTGGTAAAAGATTATAATATCGGAATCCATTACCACCCTGGAAAAGCTAATGTTGTTGCGGATGCATTGAGCAGGAAGAGCTACTGCAACAATGTTATGATACAGGAAAGCCAACCAGCGCTTCATGAAGAATTCCAGCGCCTTAACTTGGAATTGGTGAATGAAGGCTGCATTGTCAATGTGGAAGTGTAACACCCCAAAATTTGGCTTTTCTTAAATTCATGTGTGATTTGGCACTTTGGTGAATTTTTGGAATTTTCTGGAATTTATTTGGATTTATTTGGAATTTATTTGAATTTATTCCATTTTGAAATAATTAAAGAATTTAATTTTGCAAATAAAATTTTGTTGGAAATATTTTATTTGAGTCCAAAATGATCCAAAATATTTTCCAGAATTTTTCCGAATTTTTCTCGAGTCATTTGCTATTTTTAATGAATTAAATGAATTATCGGGAATTATTTTAAATATTAAATCGCTGGAAAATGCGAGTGGGTTTGTATCGTTTCATCCGATCGAGCCCGAGTCGACTCGAAGTTCGAGTCCGACCGAGCCACGTGGTCGAGCCGAACCCGCCGTCTCCAACTCCTAGTTACGCGACCGCTGGATCAAGATCCAACGGTTGTGATTGGCGCCACGCCGCTTCTAGTCGACCGAAGTCGAACCCGTCGCGTTCGCAGCGATCGTGGGCCGCCCATCGTGCCGCTGGACGGCTAGGATTGAGCCGTCGCCTCGCCGTGTCCGGAAGCCGGACTCGCCGCCTGCATCGCCTCGCCATGGAAACCGTGGCGCATCTCGACGTCCGGCCAGATTTAAGGCGTGAGTGCGTGCCGAGATCACCGCCACCGTCGGCGCACCTTTGCCCTAGCCGCCACTCGAGAGCTCCTCCGTGCTCACGATTCCTCGGAGTTGATTAGGTTAATTTAGGGTTTTGGCATCGCTCCGCCGCCCACCGCTTCTCCGTCGTGTTGGTGGCCGATCCGAGACCGCAAGGACGAGGCGCGCCTGGGAGTAGCGCCACTTCACGAGACGCCTCAAACGCCATGTGGGAGGTCGCTTTCCCGACTCCGACGAGCAGCCGCCGCAACACCATCGCCAACCCCAAGCACGCCAACCGTCCGATCGAAATCCAACGATCCAGGTGAGCCACGTGTAACCAAAACCTCGGAACTCCAGATCGGATCTCGACCGCTGGATTAAGATCCAACGCCCACGATCGCCACGCCCGCTTCCAACACATGAGCCTAGATCCAATCCTGAGCCGCCGGATTTCAAACCAACGCCAGGATAGCGCCACGGTACTCTAGTCCAGACACTCGCGCGCGAGCGTGTCTCGACACGCGGGCCGCTGGCTCGTGGGGCCCACGCCACGCGCTTCGCGCCAAAGATGAGCCCAAGCCGCCGACAAGTGGTGTCCACATGTCGCTGACACGGTCCGTGGACCGGATTCACCGTGGACCCACCGTGCGTCGCGCCTACCCACAAAGACAAGATGACACGTGTCATCACCCGGTGATGCCACGTGGCATGATGACGCATGCCGACGCCATCGTGGAGCCGTTCGGTCGCCAGCAAAACACCGTGGACCAATCGAGGCTGCCACGTGTCCATGCCGACGCAATAATTAATTTCCTAAAAGAAAATGATTTATTAATTCGAATTAAAGATTTCAGATTTTGTTCCAAATTTCAAACGCTTATAACTTTTGCGTTTCAACTCCGATTTGAGTGATTCAAATTTCTAAATTTGTATAAAATTAAGATCTACCTAAATATGAATTTTATTTAATTTTTGGACTAAAGTTTTTCTCTGTAAAATTATTTAATTGATTATTTAAACTTTAAATAATCATAACTTTATGCTTTAACTCCAAATTTGACGATTCCAGTTTCTAAAAATCCAGAAAATTATGTTCTCTCTGTTTATGGATTTTATTTGGAGTTTTGGGATGTTTTTGCCTAGTGTTTATTTGGGTATTTGCTATTTGCACGCTTTACGAGTAGACGTTGAAGTGCCGGAAGGATTCGAAGGAGAAGTATTGACTCAGGATCCAACTCAAGACCAAGAGCAAGTACTTTTTGAAGGCAAGTTGTGCTTTGACCATGTTGATCCTATTTCGAAATCTATTTTGATTTAAACTATTGCATGCTAGTTCAATTAGAAAGATACTTTGTTTAAACATGGGGGTTAGATAAATACCAATTTGTCAGATGACACCTTGATTATTTAAGTATGTGCCATGACCCTTGTCACCCTAGTTGTGGTTTACTAGTTGGACATTATTAAATTGCCAACATGGGTTTAGACCGTTGTAGTATCGCTTAGACCTCGTGCTCATGACATGATTTTGGACAATCAAATGTTAATATTGACTTAATGATATATTGAACCTGCTTTTGGAAAAGTATCATGTGATGTTGATGGCACGTGGTGCATGGTAACCAACCTGGGTTTGATAAACAGCTGACCGGGCATGTGGCAAGAGTAATCAGTGGGCCATTGTGGCATTGGGAGTGTTGATTTGGTTCTTCTGTAGTCTTGCCCTGGTCACTCTAAGGACTTAACCTTGCAAGCCTTTGAACTGGGTCATACTTGCAACCACATGGTCGAATGGGACGGCCCTAGTTGACTAAGTCGCTAAGGACTCACTTGTGGAGCCTCAGGGTGTCGGGCTACACCGCTTGTGTGATTGTATGCGGGGAGCGATCGTGGCCGTGGCCGATACCCATCTAACGGTGTGTTGGTCCCATACTTCGCCTTGGCTAAGGGAAGGGATGGTGTAGAGCACGAACCGAGAGGACCACCTGTGTTGTTTGAGGCTTCCAAAGGCTTTGTTACTGAACTCGCCTTTGTGGTGTTTGACTGTATCTTGTGGGTAAAGTGCATAACCTCTGCAGAGTTTAGAATCTATTTAAATAGCCGAGTCCACTGCATCGACAATGCTCGAATTACAAGGGTTAGATTTTATCAAAAATAACTTGTATTTGAAAGGTGGTTTGGTTTAGTAATGAAGATGATGGAAATATGGTTTAGGATGGGGAAAATGTTTATTAAACTTCTTTAAAAGTTATTTACGCTTTACTTATTTCTACCGCTTTAATCTACTTATATTACTTGTCAAAAGTCAACATCGCAAATATACCTTAAGCTATTCCTTTGTACCAAGCCATGCATATAGTATATTAGCTTGCATTCTGCATGACTTGTCGAGTACCAAGTACTCACCCTTGCCTCGACACAATACCAGCTTGAAGAGGAGACTACGCCACTGAGGAGGAATTCCAAGAGGATCCGCTCACTTAGGGATGCGAGCCCACTTTCGTGGTATCCGGATGGCGCCACGAAGTTATCTTATTTTCCGCTGCTATTATTTCTCTTTTAATAAGTTTCGCCTTGCAAGGCATACATTTGTAACTTGACCATAAGGTCAAGTAACCAGTTTGGTTATTTAAATAAAGTACTTTGATAATATCGAATGGTATGATTGTGATATTTACCGATGTTAAGACTGTGTGCACTAGCGCGTTCCTGGACTAGTGCTGAATACACAGAGGGTCCGGATTTGCAAATTCGGGGTCCCGACAGGAAGTACAATCAACCCTAGAAGAGCATATCCGAGAGGCTCAAAAGAAGGATAAGGATATTGCGAACCTCAAGGAAGAGTTAAAGAAAGAAAAACACTCTGCATTTTTCGAAGATAAGGAAGGTGCTGTTTGGTTCGGGAAAAGAATAGTAGTCCCTAACCAAAAGGAAATCAAGGATGTGGTTTTGAAAGAGGCACATGATTCTGTGTATTCTATTCACCCGGGAAGTACGAAAATGTACTCGAACTTAAAGGAAAAATATTAGTGGTCCAATATGAAGAAAGAAGTGGCTGATTTCGTGGCTCATTGTGATATATGTCAATTGGTAAAAGCCGAGCATCAGAGACCAGCCGGATTGTTGCAACCTTTGCAAGTTCCCGTCTGGAAATGGGAAGAAATTGGAATGGATTTTATCACTGGATTACCCAAAACCAGATCCGGGTATGATTCGATTTGGGTCGTTGTGGACAGATTAACTAAAGTAGCACACTTTATTCCTGTGAAGACAACCTACTCTGGTGATAAGCTCGCGGAGCTGTATATGGCCAAGATTGTGTGTTTGCATGGTGTGCCAAAGAAGATTGTGTCTGATCGAGGTTCTCAGTTTACCTCGCGGTTTTGGCAGAAGTTGCATGAGGTGTTGGGTACGAATTTGAACCTCAGTACTGCTTACCATCCTCAGACAGATGGTCAGACGGAAAGGATAAACCAAATCCTAGAAGATATGTTAAGAGCTTGTGCGTTAACTTATAAAGGTTCGTGGGATCAAAATTTACCCTATGCAGAATTCTCCTATAATAATAGCTATCAGTCAAGTTTGAAGATGGCACCCTTTGAAGCTCTGTACGGGAGAAAGTGCAGGACACCATTGTATTGGAAGGAGACGGAAGGTGGACAAATCATTGGACCAGATATTCTGAAGGAAGCCGAAGAGCAAGTCAAGGTGATCCGTGAGAATTTGAGGACAGCCCAGTCGAGACAGAAAAGCTATGCTGATAATCGTCGACGGGAATTAAGTTTTGCACCTGGTGATCATGTGTATCTGAAAGTTTCACCTCTTAAGGGAATGCGTCGATTCAGAGTTAGTGGAAAGTTAGCGCCCCGCTACATGGTCCATTTCCAGTGGTTTCCAGAAGAGGAGAAGTTGCTTACAAATTGGAAGTACCTCCACAGCTATTGGGTGTACATGATGTCTTTCATGTTTCTCAGTTGAAGAAATGTCTCAGAATACCCGAGCATCAGATGCAGTATGAAGAGATGGAATTGAAAGAGGATCTGTCATATCCTGAGTATCCAGTCAAAATTTTGTATGAAGCCGAACGTCGAACCCGAAGCCGTGTGATTAAGTTTTGCAAGGTTCAGTGGAGTAACCATTCCGAGAAGGAAGCTACCTGGGAGCGAGAAGAAGATCTGCGAGCAGAGTTTCCTGATCTCTTTCTTTCTCCGTCCGAATCTCGGGGACGAGATTCTCCTTAAGGGGGGTAGGTTTGTAACATCCTCAATTTCGGCCTTCTGGAAAAATCTAATTCAAATTAATTAAATTCAAAAGTTGGAGTTTCCTTGGTGTTTAATTTAACCTGGCATCCTTTCCCTTTCAAAATCGGAATTCAATTCCCCTCCGTTCGAAAAATCAAATTTACAAATTCCCGTCAGTACCCGAAATTCCGCCCGAGTTCAAAAATGCTCCAAAAATCCCGAAACCAATTGCATTAGGCTCCAAATATTCTAAAAACATTTTAGGAATTTTCCTAAGATTTTTGGAAGCTCTCTGGTATTTTATTTCGTGCGGCTTTTGTTTAATGCCCGCTATTCGCCCCAGAATATTCTAAACTCCAAATTTCATCCAAATTCAGTGAAACCAATTTTATTGGGTTCCAAATATTCCCTAATGGTTCTAGGAATTTTTCCGGAATTTTTAGACCATTTTTGCTAATTTTTCTCTAGGGCGTTGCATTCACGTAATCCTCGGCCAATGAGGAAGTGACACGTGGCAGGTACTATTCATCATCTTCTACATCACGTTGGTGATCTTGCCAGGGAGAGAATAGAAGTTTCCATACATCAGCTCCATGATTCAATCCCTCGTAACTTCTTCATCAATGCTCCAAATCGTGAACGGCCAGATCCGTTGGATTCATAGCGACGAAAACCTTTCTATCCCCCATGATCTTCAGCCCGGACTCTCGACGAAAACGGCTCAATCCTTCCAAAACCGAAATCCACCATTATGGCCATAACTCGGCCGTTTCAACTCCAAACGGTGCACCACCACCTCTCAAATCTCCGTGTTGGAGTGCTCTTCCCGGTGTTAGCACTCTCCTATTGCCTCTCTAAGTCGTTTGTCCGCTAGATTGAGAAAACCGACGAGGAAAGTTGTTTTTCGTGTTCTTCGTGTTCATCATCATATCTTCTTCTCCGGTGAGCTGAATTCAATTCCGGTTGTTTCCTCGTGTTCGTGTGGATGTCTAGAGCTTAACCCTTCAATCAATTTTAGGTTTCCTCAAGTGGGGATGAGGAATTTTGTGTTGGAATCATTTCAGCCGAACCCGTGTTCTTCGCCAAATTCATCTTCTTCGGTGAGTTTTGGTTCGATTCCTTGCTATCTTGAGTCCTTTGGGATGTTGTCTAGATGATTCATCTTTCAAATTGCAACGTCATTTATTCCATTTTTACAAATTTCCAATTTTTTGGAAATTTCGGCTCTCATATCGCCCCATGCGCCAGACGGCCATTGGTCGGCGCCGTCATCCGCCCGACCGACCGGCCACCTTCCCGCCGACTTCGGTCTGCGCCATCGCCGGCGTCGCCGCCGCTCGCCGTGCTCGGCCGCCGGCTCGGCTCGCGTGGTCTCGCTGCCGCGCTGGCCTCGCATCGCTCGACCGCTGCGTTCCGGCTAAGCGCCGCCGCCACGCAGCCTCGCTTAGCCCGCCGCCGCCCACGCACCCCGAGCCATGCGCCGCCACCCCGCTTGGCCGCCGCCACCACCTCCCCGGCCGGTTGCCGCCGCCCGCCGTCGCCCATGGCCGGCACGCGCAAGGGGAGCTCAAGCTCCCTGTTTCCATGTCCATGGGGAAGAAGCCCCCTTTCAATGACAGGGATGGCCCACCCTCCATAGAGCCAATCAATACAAAAATTCAGAGAGCCGGTCGGGGGTTTTACCCGGTCGAAGGCGGCCGCCGACCTGGAGGTCGGCGACGTTCGGTGGGCGCAACTCCTGGGCAGCTGTGCCCGCCAAAGGGGGTGGGTGTAGCCCCCGAGCCCCCTGAGCGGGTCGGAGAGCCGGTCGGGGGTTTGCCCGGTTGTTGCTTCGCGGTGTCGGAGCGGTCCGATCGCAGTATACTTCTGCACCTGGGCGCCCATGTTGTCGTGTTTTAAAGGTAGTTGCCGGGTGAACAGGTGGTACGTAGGCTGCGGTACTAGGTGCCCAGTGCGGTGGTCGCCCTGGCGGCCACGCGGCGTTCGGGCCGTGCCGCTGGGCGGGTAGCGAGGTGGTCGGTCCACCGGACACGTGGCGTCCGGGCCGTGCCGCCGGGTGCGCAGTGGGCTGGTCGCCCCGGCGGGCACGTGGCGCCCGAGTTTTGTACGTTTGTGCTTGACCGAGGTCGGGGCTTAGTTGTGGCTCGTTTTACGCCGGAGCTGGGCGAGTTTTGCTATCGGGTGGAGGGGTCACCGTCTGTCCCACGTTTACGCCCCGTCCGCAGGTGTGGGACCTGGAGGGGGTGAGAGACGCGCGCTTGCCTTCGTCGGCTCGAGCGCCGTTCTCGCGGAGCTATTTAGCGGGTGATCCGAGTGGAACCTGGAGGCCCCCCTTGCGAGGGGGTCCCCTAGCGGACGATCCCGGCGTGGGCGTCCGACACCACTGGGGGGCGATCCATGAAGAACCTTTCCTTACTCGATCCCGTATCGGTACCTGGGTCATCCACCAACCCAGGGTGCAGTTGACTGCCGCCCGTCGACGGGCTCCGCGGGAGAGCGTGAGGTATGGTCTCGGACGTGAGTTAAGGCGATTGGGTCGTCCGCCGACCCAACTAGGGGCCCGCTGGGGGCTCGCCTCGGCCTCACCCCTTGCTCGTTTTCGCTGAGGTGTGGCCGGATCCGCTTGGCGGCCGGGTTTCTGCACCTTTCAGCGTTGGCCCGGGTATTGGGTGCAAATTGTCGAACTTCTTATGGCCTCAAGGCCTCAGCAGCCCAGCGGGCCCTTGGTGTCGTTTATCGCGCCTCTGGCCTAACCCGGAGGTAGAGACCGAGGGGGTGCGGGGGGCGCCGTTCGAGGTGGCGCCTGTCCTTCCGTGGCATGGGGTGGTTGCCTCATCCCGCGTCTGCTCGACCCCCCGGTGGTCTGCCTCCTTTATATGGGGGAGCATGGGAGGGGCCGTGGCGCCATCCGCTTTCGCTTCTGACGCTCGGGACTCTTGCCCTTACCTGCGACGAGAGAAGGAGGGGAAAGAGAGAGAGAGAGAGAGAGAGAGAGAGAGTTTTCACCAGTTCCCTGCCGTCGCTTCAGTTTGTGTTTTGACGATGTGGCCGGAGTGCCCCGCCCGTTCCTTCCGCGCAGCTGGCTTGGAGAAGAGAGGCTTTCTTTCGCCGCGGGACATTGTCTATCCATGGTGTTGATGCGGGCGCGCTGTTCCCGGGATATTTTCATAAATGCGGGATATCGGCGGTGCTTCGGCTTCCGCGTCATCAGCCTCGAAAAGGTGCAGTCGTAGTAAATGCTTGTGGGGGCGCCTTGGCGCGTCGTTCCGTCTGGCTGCGGGCCGCCTATAAATAGGCGGACGGCAGGTGCTGCGGCTTCATCTTTGGTTACTTGATTTGTTTCCATGGCCACCCCGCCTTCGCAGCCCTACTCCAAGGATGAGAAACCACCAATCGATGAGATTGACTGGGACGCCCTTGAGCGAGAGGCCGAGGACGAGGAGGAGTTGGAGCGGCGAGTCAGCCGTTTCGCAGTTGCGGCTCCGTCGAACGATGGGGTTGATTGGGAGTTGCTGGAGCGGGAGGCGGAGGAGGAGGAGCGGGAGCAGCAGGCTGCGGCCGTTGATCCGAGGGGGCTACTACTGTGCGCACCCCTACGGTTGGAACAGGACGCCGTTGCTCCCCGTGCCCGTTCTCCTTCAGGGAGCCTGGAGTCTACCGCGACATCAATGCCGGCGCTGATAAATGCGCTGCCGATCGCCCCGATCGTGCTGCCATTCTCCTCGGCGGCGGAGGATCCCCCTGTGACGGGCCTCAACTCCCCCCGGGAACCATAGAGGTCACCCAGGGTGGGGTTTGCGAGGTGCGGTCACCGCGCGGGGCTCGGCGAGCTCTGGTGCCTCTCCTGCCGCTTGGAGGTCGGAAAGATCCGGCGCGTCCGGGCAGATCGGGCCTCTCCTACCGCAGTACCTCGGGGACCCGACCAATTTCTGCCGTGCTTTGCGGCAAAAATTGTGCGAGAAGCTCAAGGCTGCGCCGGGGCAGGATGATAAGTCCGGAGATCAACGGCGGCTAGGAGAACCTCAAATAGGGATAGAATCTTTGGTTAGAGTTTTTGTTTTCAGTGAACATAAATGTTGTTAAATCGGAAATAAAAAGGTGCTCAGGAGTTTTGTAGTTCACTTTTCGCTATTCTTTGGTTTTCTGTCGATGAAACGTGCTGGGATCGTCGTTTTTGGGTCCACGGGGACCGTCCAAGCAGTGATCGGTACGTTTCAGACTTGACCAAAAAATAGGCAGAAAGGTCACGCGGAGACTTAGCGCGAGCGTTTGTACTCCGACCTTGCTCGTCGTGTCGGTTTTCCGAGCGACCGTGTGTTATCCGGCTCGGGTACTTTATTCCTTCACAAAACACCACTTCGCAACCGTAGCCGCCAGGGCGTAGGTCGTGGCATTTAGGTCGGGAGAGAAAGGTCATCCGATCGGGTGAACCTGGCGGCCGTTCGGGAAACCGATCCAATCGGTTTAAGGATTTAAGTACAAATGCTATGCGTAGACTTGACCGCGGGTCGGGCTGCCCGGGGCAAGTAAAGGCGAGCACGATTGTAAATATTTTAGAAAGAAGAAAAAAAAGGACTAAGGGTAGAATTGCCTTAGTTTTTCAATATTCCAGGCGTTGGACGTGACGTTGCCATCGGGACCCTTGAGCCGGTAAGTGCCAGGTCGGAGGACCTCTACTACAGTGAAGGGACCTTCCCAAGGAGAGGAGAGTTTATGCTTGTCTTTGCTAGACTGGATCTGGCGCAGAACCAGGTCGCCTATGTTGAATGCTCGCCCTCGAACCCTTCGGTTGTGGTAGCGTCGCAGTGCTTGTTGGTACTTGGCTGAGCGGATGACGGCCATATCTCGCGCCTCATCGAGCTGGTCGACGGCGTCTTGCTGGGATTCAAGCCCTCGGGTTTCGTCGAAGGCTTGAACTCTTGGGGCGCCGTAGTCCAGGTCGATTGGCAAGATGGCCTCGGCGCCGAACGCCAAGAAGAATGGCGTAAAACCGGTCGATCGGGTCGGTGTGGTCCGCAGGCTCCAAAGCACGGGAGGCACCTCTGCCGCCCAACGTCCCGCGTATTTCTTCAGTCGGTTGAAGATCCGCGGTTTGAGCCCTTGGAGGATCATACCATTTGTGCGCTCGACTTGGCCATTGCTCTGTGGATGAGCAACGGCCGCCCAATCCACGCGGATGTTGAAGCTGTCACAGAACTCGAGAAACTCCTTCCCTGTGAACTGCGTTCCGTTGTCGGTGATGATGGAGTTTGGTACGCCGAATCGATAAACAATGTTGCGGAAGAAGTCCGCCGCCTGCACCGAAGTGATGGTTGCGATCGGCTTGGCTTCTATCCATTTGGTGAATTTGTCCATCGCGACCAGTAAGTGGGTGAAGCCCCCGGGCGCTTTCTTAAAGGGCCCGACCAGATCGAGTCCCCAAACGGCGAAGGGCCAGGTAACAGGGATCGTCTGGAGGGCTTGCGCCGGGAGGTGCGTCTATCGAGCGAAGAATTGGCACCCTTCGCATGTCCGTACGATTTGTTCAGAGTCAGCCACGGCAGTTGGCCAGTAGAAACCTTGTCGGAAGGCTTTCCCGACCAGGCTTCGTGACCCTGCGTGGTGTCCGCAGATCCCGCCGTGGATGTCGTGGAGCAGTTGTCTTCCCTGGTCGGCCGGAATGCACTTCTGGAGGATCCCGGAGGGGCTTCTTTTATAGAGGTCGTTGCCGACCAGTACGAAGGACTTTGCCCGCCGAGCGAGGCGGCGGGCCTCGGTCGGGTCGTCGGGGAGAGAGCCGTTGGTCAGCCGGTCGATGAAGGGTTTCCTCCAGTCGGCGCTGGTCATCAGGACGTCGGGGCCTGACTCGGGCAGCTCGGCCTCCGGTTGCTGGTCGGTCGGCGGTGGTGTCCTTGGCGAGCCAGCCGTCCGATCATCTGAATGATCGGGTCGGATGGATGCTTGGTGCAGGTCGAGGACGAATATCCCTGGTGGGACTGGCCCTCTGCTGAAGGCAAGGTTGGCCAGATAGTCGGCCTCACCGTTGTTTCATCTGTAGCTGTGATGGAGTTCAAACCCCTTGAATCTTTGCTCCAGCTTGCATACCTCTCGACAGTAGGCCGCCATCCGGTCGTCACGAGGTTCCGCGACCTTCATGACTTGGTCGACGACCAGCTTTGAGTCACCGCGCACGTACAGTCGTAGAGCCCCGAGGTCGGCAGCAATGCGGAGGCCACTTACGAGGGCCTCGTACTCGGCGACGTTGTTGGTCGCGTCGAAAAGCAGCCGGATGGTGTACTTAAGTTTGTTCCCGAGTAGGGAAATGATGACAACCCCGGCGCCAGCTCCGTTTTTGGTGAAGGACCCGTCGAAGTACATCGTCCAGTGCTCGGGGTCTTCGAGCGGAGGTGGTGCCTGGGCTTCGGTCCACTCGGCGACGAAGTCGACCAGAACTTGAGACTTGATCGCGGTCCGAGGTACGTATGATATGTCGTGACCGTTGAGTTCGAGTGCCCACTTAGCAATCCTTCTGGAGGCGTCGCGGTTGTGGACAATCTCACCGAGTGGCAGAGAAGTCACCACAGAGACGCGGTGCTGGTTGAAGTAATGCACCAGCTTTCTCTTCGTGATGAGCACCGCGTAGAGCATCTTTTGTACCTGTGGGTATCGTACCTTGGACTCGGAAAGTACTTCGCTGACGAAGTAGACCGATCGTTGGACCCGGAGGACCCGTCCCTCCTCCGCTCGTTCCACGACGAGTGCCGCACTGACGACCTGGGTCGTGGCGGCGATGTAGAGGAGCAGAGCTTCTTCTAGTGTCGGGGCGACCAGCACGGGAGGGGAGGTCAGGAGGGTCTTCAACGCGTCGAAGGCCTCCTGAGCCTCCTTCGTCCAGCTGAATCGGTTGGATTTCCTCAGGAGCTTGTAGAGGGGCAAACTGCGTTCGCCGAGGCGGGACATGAAGCGACTTAGGGCCGCCAGGCACCCTGTCAGCCTCTGGGCCCCCCTGAGATTGCTGATTGGCCCCATCCTCAGGATCGCGGAGATCTTGTCTTGGCTGGCCTCGATGCCGCGTTCGGAGATGATGAAGCCGAGCAGCTTTCCTTTGGGTACCCCGAAAACGCACTTCTCGGGGTTGAGCTTGATGCGGAACCGTCGAAGGTTCGCGAAAGTTTCTTCCAAGTCAGTGACGAGGTCGCGGATCTTTCTGGTCTTAACAACGACGTCGTCGACATATGCCTCGATGTTGTGGCCAATTTGGTCGGAAAGACACGTTTGCATACATCGCTGGTACGTAGCACCCGCGTTTTTCAGGCCAAAGGGCATCGTTACGTAACAGAACGAGCCGTATGAAGTGATGAAGGAGGTTGCGAGCTAGTCGGCTTCCTTCATTGCTATCTGGTGGTAGCCTGAGTAGGCGTCCAGGAAGGACAGGGACTCGCACCCCGCGGTGGAGTCTACCACCTGATCGATGCGGGGCAAGGGGAATGGATCTTTCGGGCACGCTTTGTTGAGGCATGTGTAGTCAACACACATTCTCCATTGCCCAGTCTTCTTTTTGACAAGTACGGGGTTGGCTAACCATTCGGGATGGCGAACCTCTTTGATGAACCCTGCAGCCAAAAGCTTGGCGATTTCCTCCCCTATTGCCATGAGCTTCTCCTCGTCGAAGCGGCGCAGGCGCTGGGCGACCGGTCTGGACCCAGGTCGGACGTTCAGGGAGTGCTCGGCGACTTCCCTCGGGATTCCTGGCATGTCGGACGGCCTCCATGCGAAGATGTCCCGGTTGACGCGGAGGAAGTCGACGAGCGCGCTTTCCTATTTGGCAGGAACCGTGGCCCCGACCCGAACTGTCTTGGTCGGCTCCTCGGGGTCGATCTCGACCGCCTTCGTATCCTTGGCGGATTTGAAGGAACCTGATCCGGTCTTGCTGGAGTCAGGAGCAGATTGTTGGGTCTTAGCTCGGAGGCTGGCCAGCTCGGCGGACGCGACGACCGTTGAGGCCAACTCGCAACCGCTTTTCTCGCAGGTGTAGGCGAGCTGGAAAGATGCGACTATGGTAATTACCCCACGCGGCCCGGGCATCTTTAGCTTCAGGTAGGTATAGTTGGGGATTGCCATGAACTTTGCGTAGCATGGTCTCCCCAGGATGGCGTGGTAGGAGCCGGGGAAATCCACGACCTCGAGGGTGAGGGTTTCGGTGCGGAAGTTGGCCGGGCTCCCAAAGGTGATGGGCAGGTCGACCTGCCCGAGCGGATGGGCCTATTGGCTAGGGACGACGCCGTGGAAAGGCGCCCGGCTCGGTCGAAGTCTTGAGCGGGGGACCCCCAGGGCGTCGAGGGTCTCAACATAGAGAATGTTGAGACTGCTACCGCCGTCCATGAGCACCTTGGTCAGGCGCTTGGTCCCCATGATGGGGTCGACGACAAGCGGGTATCTCCCCGGTTGCAGGATGTGATCCGGGTGGTCAGTCCGGTCGAAAGTGATCGGGGATTCCGACCACGGAAGGTACTTCGGTACGGCGGGGCTCGCGGTGAAAACCTCGCGGCAGGCGAGCTTGAGCTGCCTTCGATCGGCGTAGCTTGCCGGTCCGTCGAAGATCATGAGGCATCCGTCGGTTTCAGGGAACCCGTCGTCCGCTCCTTTGTCTTCGGCGTTTGGTGTTGGATCCAGCTTCTTTCCTTTCCCCCGGGGCGCCGTGGGGGCTCCGGAAAGAAACCGCTTCAGGACTTCACAGTCCCGGTACTTGTGTCTGACAGGGTATCCGTGGTTCGGGCACTGATTCTCCATCAATTTTTCGAAGTGGTCGGGGGTCTGCCGGGTTTGCGGCTTTCCTGGCCGCTCGGCGGCCGTGACCACTCGGTCCTCGCGGGCCTACTTGCCGTGGCGCTTCCGCTTGTCAGGGCGGTCGGAGGAGGGGCTGGCCTCGGCGCCTGTCCCTCGCTTCGACTTCCCGTTGTCGAAGATGACGTCTACGGCCTCCTCGCCTAAGGCATGGTTGGTGGCGATGTCCAAGAGCTCCTTGGTGGTTCTGGGCTTCGCGCATCCCAACTTGTGGACCAGGGTCTTGGACGTGGTGCCGTAGATGAACGCCCTTACAACATCGGCATCGCGGATGTCGGGGAGCTCGTTGCATTGTTGGGAGAAACGCCGGATGTAGTCCCGGAGGTTCTCCCCTGGCTGCTGTTTGCAGCTCTTCAGGTCCCAGGAGTTCCCCGGGCGCTTGTAGGTGCCCTGGAAGTTGCCGACGAAGTGGTGCTTGAGGTCGGCCCAGTCCCTGATGATGTTAGCGGGTAAGTACTCAAGCCATGCTCGAGCTGAGTCCGCCAAGTAAATTGGAAGGTATTGGATGATGAAGAGGTCATCCAATGCTCCCCCTGCCCGGCACGCAAGCCGGTAATCCTCTAGCCACACACTGGGGTCCGTGGCCCCCGTGTACTTGGCTATATTGACCGGCGTGCGGAACCTAGCAGGGAATGTTGCGCCGCGAATCCCCTGACAGAATGCCCGTGGCCCGGGACCGTCGGGGCTCGGGCTGCGGTCACACCGTGGAGTGCTGTCGGCGATGTACGACCGGGTCGGATCGTTCCTCGCTTTTTTTCGCGCTTGGAGGGTGGCACGAACGTCGCGTCCGTCACCCAAGCGTTGGCGCACTGGGGTGCGCGATGCCTGGAGTTGTCCGGAAGGCGACGCCGCCCTTGTTTCGCTCTGGTGGCCTCGGTCGATGTCGCGGAGCGGGCCGTCTGAGGGGGCGCCCGAACGCTGTGATCCGGAGCCATGCGCGTGTTGAGCGGCCGCTCGCTCCACCAGACCCCGGAGGTTCTGGTGGGTGGCCTTGGCCGCGGGATCGTCTGGCTCGGGAATGCCGCGGAGCAGCATTGCCGCTGCGGCGATGTTTTGGCCAGCGTGGGGGAAAAACGATGAATCGTCCATCCCCTTAGCTACCGGTGGTGGTGGACTGGCGCGAGCACGCGCGCCGCCAGGTGCAGGTGGAGCTGCGGGCGGGTACTGCTCTAGGTCAGCCTGGAGCTTATCGAGCTCGGCTTTTTGAGCCTCCAGCTCATCGCGCCGCCGCTGAAGGTCGGCGCGGCGGGCCTGGTGGTCCTCCTTGGTGAGTTGGAGAGTCTTCGGCGTAACGGGGGTTGCAGAGGGGTTATTTGCGCCTGCCGCTGTGTCGGGCTCGCGGTAGCGCGGTCTGTTCCTGTCCCTTCCCCCGCTGGAGCCGTGATCGGAGGAGTCGTCCGAATGGCTGGCGTCGGGAGTCGGTACATGGCCGACCATCGCCACGAAGCGCGAAGTCATAGTGGGCGTAAGCGCCGCTAGCCATCGCCTTCGCGCACCGTGTGAGGTGGTGGGGCTCTCGGCGCGCCCTGGCGTTGGGGCCCGCTCGGGAGCCTCGAGCCGGAGGTCACTGAGAGCGCCGGAGATAGCGCCAAGGTCCGTGGGGGACGCTTGGCCCCGGAGCGCGGCGGGGACAATCACTATCTGTCCCGCCGTGGTGGTGATGAAGTCGAGAGAACCGAAGCGGATCGACGCTATCGGCATGGTGGTGTTGAAGGAAAAGAAACCGTCGAAGAAGTCAAGCGGGAAAGCAACGGCGATGACGTGCACAGGCCCCTACCTGGCGCGCCAACTGTCGGTGTCTCGGGCACCGGCTAGTGAATTTGTATAGGTAGAAGGGGGGTGCACGCTCCCTCTCCTCGAACGGCTTACTCAAGTGAGCACAAGATGTATACTGGTTCGGGCTGAACGTCCCTACTCCAGTTCATGTGGGATGGATCGTATTGATTCTTGATCATTTTTTCCTCCTTTACAAGCTCGCCCCTTCCCCCTTTATATAGGCGAGGAGGAAGTTTACACTGTTGGTTAGAAAAAAAAGGAAGGAAAAGACTATCCCTAGGGGGCTCTCTCTTCCTGCGCTCACGGTCGTCCGAGAACGACGGGCTGATGGGATCACGCCGACTCCTTGCCCTCGCTGGGCCGTCGCCAGAAGGCCGCGCCGCTCGTAGTAAATGCGAGGGTCGGGAACTTGTGCCGCTGTGTCATCGCCATTATGGCCGGTTTTTAATGCGCTCGATACGCAATAAATGCCGTCGCTTCTTTGGGATATCGGAGACCTGGTCGAGCTCTTGGACCTTGTTCGGCGATCACGACGTCGGGCCCGACTGGCCTGGGTCGGCCCAAGTACCTCTCTGGGCCGCTGGAGGTACCCACGATATGGGTACTCGTCAGTATGGTTTGATGAAACTTGGCTTTATGCAAAAAAACCATATTAAGCCTTCCTTGGAAAGCCCCACATGTGCATAATTTCCCAGACTTGCTGAGTACTTTTGTACTCACGTGCTACATAAACTGTTGTTATCAGAGAACTATCAGGACGCCGTTGGAGACGGTGAGTTCTTCGCCGAGGAGTTCGAGGAAGATCGCCAGGAGAACTAGTCGCGTGTCTTGTCGTCGCCTGTGGTGTTCTTTGGGTTTCGCTTCTTGTCGTTTTATTTCCGCTGCCGTGACTTTGGTCGTGTGACCGAGTGTTGTAATAAGTAGCCATATGGCTAATACTTTATAGTTATGTTAAAATTTTGGTATGTTCGGCTTTGATACATCACTACTGACTGTGTGTACTAGCTACTGATCTGGGACTAGTAAGAAATACACAGAAGATTTCGGATAGCCGATCCAGGGTCTCACACAAGCTTCCCTTTGGCATTAAACCTCTTGACTCCTTTAAGATGGGTCACTACGAGATAAACATAATCTTCTGGTTCAAAGCTTAAGTCACGATGATGATTATTAGCATAGCTCTTCTATCTAGACTGAGCTATCTTCAATCTTTCTCTGATCATGGATACTTGATCCTCTACCTCTTGAATAATGCCTGGCCCAAATACCGTGCATTCACTAGTCTGTTTCTAGCTCAGGGGAAAACGACAAGATCTACCAGACATTGCTTCAAATGGTAATATTTGCAAATTGGCTTGATAACTATTGTTATAGCTAAACTCTACACACGGCAAACTTTTACCCCAACTGGTTGCATGAGCTAAATCATAGTATTTTAACATATCTTCCAACACTTGATTTACTCTTTCAGTCTGGCCATTAATTTTAGGCTGATAGGCAGTACTAAAGTTCAAATGTGTGCCCATGGCTTCATGAAAATTGTGCCAAAAGTGCAAGGTGAACTGGGAACCTCGATCCAACATGATTTTCTTTTGCACTCCATGCAAACTTACAACCCTGGACATATACAATTCTTCCAAGCAGTCTCCAGTATAGGTGGTATTAATAGGTATGAAATAAGAAACCTTGGTTAAATGATCCACTATAACCCAAATAGAATCAAAACCCAATTGAGTCCTGGGTAAACCGGTAATGAAGACCATACTAATTTTCCCTACTTCCACTCTGTGATCTTGAGTGGTTGCAACATACCAGTTGGTATGTGGTGCTCTGCCATCACCTTTTGGCATACGTCACATAGGGCAATATTTGGCTACTTCTTGTTTCATAATTGGCCACCAAAATTTGTTCTTTAAATTTTGGCACATCTTCGTGCTTCCGAGGTGTATCGAATACTTTGAGTTATGAGCTTCCTCAAGTATCAACTGCTTGAGATCCTTCTGATTTGGCACACAATTTTGCTCTTTGAGCCACAGTGTATCTTGGTCATCCAGGGTAGAATATCAAGCTTTACCCTTCTTTATTTTATATTTGGTTCTCTTGACCTTGGCGTCTCTCTTTTAAGCTTCACGAATTTGATCCTCTAAAGTGGGTTTTAGCTCTATGGTTGCTAAAAATCCTTTAGACTTCTAATGTCATCTTCTGAAGATCTTTAACAAGCTCTGGTCGGTTATCCTAGACGTCACATTATTGTAGTAACTCTAACTACTCATAGCATCTGCCTCTACATTGGCCTTCCAAGGTGGTAATGAATCTCAACATCATAGTCTTTTTTCAGCTCCAAGCATCTTCTTTGCCTCATGTTTAGGTCGGATTGAGTGAATATATACTCCAAACCCTTATGATCCTTATAGATTTCACAACGTTTACCAATAAGTTGATGATGCCATATCTTGAATGCATGCACTACGGTAGTTAACTCCAAATCATGAGTAGGGTAATTCTACTCATGAGGCCTCAGTTGTCTAGAAACATATGCAACAACTTTGCCTTCTTGCATTAAAACACATCTAAGTCTTTATCGTGAAGCATCACCGTACACATAAAAAGCTTTCTGAAAATCTAGCAGCACAAGAACTGGCATTGAAGTCAAACACTTCTTCAAATCCTAGAAACTCTATTCACACCTAGGGTCAAAAGTGAACTTCTTTTCCTTCTTTAGAAGTTGTACGAGAGGTCTCGCTGAGGTGGAAAAATCCTTGAATAAACTGACAGTAATATCCTACAATTTTGAGAAACTCCAAACTTGAGTCATAGAATTGGGTTGCTCCCGATGCAAAATTGCGTCGACCTTACTTGGGGCAACTGCTACTCCTTTTGAAGTTATAACATGACCAAGGAAATCGACCTCCTTCTTACAAAAGTCATACTTAATAAACTTAGCGTACAACTGGTGCTCTCTAAGCTTCTCAAACACTAATCTCAGGTTTTCAACATGCTTCTCCTCACTCTTGGAGTAAATAAGTATATCATTGATGAACACAACCACGAACTTGTCTAGGTACGCCATGTCATCCTTGTTCATCATATTCATGAAATAGGCAGGGGTATTGGTCAATCCAAATGATATGACCATGAACTCATAAAAATCTATAACGAGTAGACAAAGCTGCCTTCGGTACATCGTTTGGATGAATCTTCAACTGATGGTATCCTGATTGCAAATCCATCTTTGAGAACACTACGGCTCATTTTGGCTGGTCAAAAAGATCATCAATGCGGGGAAATGGATATTTATTATTGACAGTCACTTCATTGAGAGAAGGAAAATTGATACAAATTCTCATACTTCCATCCTTCTTTCTAACAAACAAGACATGGCCTCCCCATAGAGATGAACTAATCCTCACAAAACCCTTCTTTAATAATTTACCAATCTGTTTCTTCATCTTAGCAAGCTCATTGGCTAGCATCTAATATGGTCTCTTAGCAATTGGGGTTATACCAGGTACTAAATCTATGATAAACTCAATGTCTCGATTCAATGGCATTCCGGATGGATCCTAGGGAAAAACCATCAGGTATTATTTGACTATCGTAACATCTTACAAAGCTACTCACTTGAGATTATTGACCATAAACTGTCCATCACGCATAGTAGTGACTTGGAATTCTATCTTCTTCTCCCTGGTCATTCTCCAAAATCACAGCTCTTTGATCATAATCTAGGACAGCCTTTTGCTTCGACAATCAATCCATACCAAGTATGACATCAAAGGTCTGGGTGTCTGGAATAATGAGGTTGGCCAAAAATTTTACACCACTTATGAGCAAGTTTACTCCTAGACATCCCATTTTGTAAGTTATTTTTGAACCAGGTGACTAAACTAGCAAAATGTAATTCAGGAACATTGCTTTCAACTTGTTCTTACAGAGGCAGGTACCGAGTTAACCATAAACCTACCTAGTACAATGCCTATCGATCCATAAGCTTCTTGTGCGATGACGTGATTGACACGGCCTCTCGCCACAGATTGAGTTGTTCTTCTAGCTTGACCAACAGCTTGGGGTACTCCTTGATTGTGCGTTGGTGCTAGCGCCTTGGCAAATTGGAGTTGAGATAGAAGCGAACCAGGTTAATCGCTTCCTTCTGGGAGTAGTTGCTAGCAAAATACCTACATTGCATAAGTTCTGACCAGGACGCGACATAGGTACAGTTGTCCTGAATGAAGTCTGAGCAGGGTTGCAAGTCAACTATTGAGGGGTAGTCGTCACCCTCTTGTGCGATTATCCTCCTTATTGGGCCATGTTGCTTGCGGTTGTCGTCCAGCTATTTCTATTTAACCTCGAGAACAAGAGCCTTATTGACTAGCTATAACAAACTGTGGTAAGAGTGAGTGATCAATCTAACCTACAATCCATTGTTTAATCCCTTCAAGAAATGGGTATGTCTAACCTTATCAGTTGCCATGTCCTCAGGGGCATAACAGGCAAGTTGTGTGAACTTGCCGAGGTAGTCTGTCACTACATTTCTCCCTACTTCACAACACGAAACTCCTCCTTGATGTCTATTATTCCTTCCAACACATGGTACTAGAGAAAGGTGGCACGAAACACTTTCCAGGTAATGTTTTGCGGGCTTCATGAGAAACGCGGTAGTTCTCCCACTATTCCATGGTAGCTCCTTCCAAATAATGCATAGCATAGAGAACCATCTTGTTTCCTTCACATTGAGTGATGAGTAGCTTCCTCTCAATCACACGCAGCTAGTCATCTGCCTCCACAGGCAAAATATTCCCAGCGAAGATAGGCAGACGAGTCCTCATGAACCCTAAAAAGTATTGAATACGAGCAGGGACCTTGAACAGCTGTAGACATTCCATTGTTATGTGGATGCTGGTTGGCCATGTTTTGCATTGGTTGCACCATTGTCTGCATCAATTGAGTTTGAGCAGCAATAAAAGCTCTAAAATTTTAAATATCCAAAGGTGGTGCTTGTGCGGGAACAACTCCAATGTTGTTGGCATTCTCACCATCACATTTTCCACTTCCATTAGCACTATTATTGGCTGCGTTGTGAGTCTAAATGATTTGCTCCAAGCACGTAGGATTTAGATGAGGGGAAGCATATGATGAGTTAAGAAGTACTAAGGGGAATAGGTTTAACCCAACAAGCTAAGCACTAAGACACCAAAAGAACAAACTAAGGCAAATTAAAGGGTCTTAGCATGGCTATAAACAAGGGCCTAGGGGCTCTTGCAGCACATACTACACACACATAAAAACAAAGGTCGAAAGTAAAGCAATCTAACGTCTAAGGGTGACACTCCTAATCTTATTATGACGCGACTCTTCGCACCATGAGCCTCAATTGGATACATTTAAAACAAGCGAGGGAAAGATAATTCAGCAATAAGATGAGTAGAGAAATACAAGGAAATTTAAGCACTTCATTAACCTTGTGGTTAATTTTTTCACTTTTAGAAAATAATTTTAAGTTTACTAAGGTTGGTCATTCTATCTAAGGTCAAGTCCTATAGTCGATATGGCTCTGGTACCATCTATGTTGGGACCTGAATATGCAAATTCAGACCCTCTATGTACTAGTGAATCAAGGATCATACTAATGCACACAGTGGCAACACAGATGATATATCATCTATGCACAGTGAATACTACCTTTATTATAGATGGGGGGCTTCCGGAGGAACCAAGCTGCCACATCACCGACTTTGCAGAGATGTCCTCCAGAAATTTTAGAATTATGTTCGGGTCCTCCAATCACTTTTTTTTTGCAAAAAAAAACCTTTTGAAATTGTGCTCATGTCCCTCCAAAAATTCCAAAAAATGCGTTCAAGTCCCCCACCACCTCTTTCTTAAAAGACCTCTTCAAAAATTTCGAAAAACCTTTATTATAGATGGGGGGCTTCCAGAGGAGCATAGCTACCATGTCACCAACTTCATGGAGAGGTCCTCCAAAAATTTCAAAATTACATTTGGGTCCTATCGCTTTTTTGCAAAAACAAAAATCTTTGAAAATTCTAAAATTGCGTTCAGGTCTCTCCAAAAATTCCAAAAAAAAGGCATTCAAGTCCCCCACCAGCTCTTTCACAAATGACCCATATGAAAATTTCAAAAATGCATTTAAGTCCTCCCACCGCCTGTTTTGAAAAAAAAAAACTAGTGGTTCCGCAAGTTCGAGCCAAAAAGACTTTGCCGTTTTAGAGAATTTCATCCACGAACCATGCCCTTTTGCAAAAAAAAAAAAAAACTAGGGTCCCAAAAAATCACCCTCGCGCTGCGTGTACGCATCTAATTATAAATAAATGAACTAGATTTGACAAATAAATAACTGTTGTGACCTTTACGGTCGAGTTTACATTTTTTATGCCTTACAGGCCTCAAGCACTAAATAAGATAATTGTAACGGGACAAAAATAAACTCTAATGGAACCCATTGACTTGCCACATGCAATCGACAAGGTACAATACTTACGGCTCAACCACCTCGCAAAACTCCTCCTCTAAGGCAGGTGTAGATCCTCCATTTCTTCAACTAAATGGTGATTAATGTAATAGTGAGCACATAGAGTACTCCGCAAGTTGTGCACATAGAATGCAGAGTCTAATTTATTGTATCTAAGGCATAAACAAAGAATATGGCTTCTAGGTTTACTTTGCACAAAGCAACATTTATAAGAATAAGATAAATAGATTGAAAGAACAATTTAAAATGATACAATAATAATATATTAACAAAAAGTTTCATTGAGTTTCACAAAGCTTCACATAGCCTAAACCAATTATCGACATAACCAATCTTCCTAGTTTTATTTTATGAAAACTATCCCTTGTTTGAAATCCCTGAACACGTTAATGACCATGGACATGGCTATGCGAATAGATTTGATTAACACTCTGCAGAGGTTGTATTGCTTTACCCACAAAATACAATCAACAACATAGTCTAAACACATTTTCTTAGATGTGTGACTTGGAGGATCAAAGCTTTTGATAAACTCTGTCCCAACAATTATCCCTCCCGGTAACTACCTACACCCTTATCCCAACATAGTGAATATCCACACGTAACGAACGGATGTAGGAGTATACCGTTGGATTTTAGAATGAAAAACGTCAATGATGTGGATTGCACATAACACACCACACCCTCCATCCTATACACACAGTATAACCTACAACCTAAGGATACCAATATGGAAAACTCGGTAACTTACTATGCCAAGTTCTTCCCATTAGAACATGTGGATGTACGATTGAGGCTTAGTTCAATGGCACACAAAGTTAAGTCCGTAATTGTCTAGGGCGAGACTCCCCAATACAATAAGCCTACATCCAAAACAACACAGTCCCACACACAATTTGCCACACATAGCCTTCCATAAAGTTATACCACTTGCCCTAGTCTAAATTAATAATCACCCTTGTTGATTATTATAAATCACCCAGATTACCACATAGTTATTCCATAGTCATAAATCAAGTGTAAATAATGCCATTCAAATGACATCAATATCCCGTTGTGGCTAAACATCACACCACACTAACCAACACACGTTGGTGTTATAATGGTTACCAACTAATAATTAACCATCTTAAGGTTACAAGAAAATATGGTATACAATCAACAGGTGGAATGATAACAAAGGGTTGCATAACCACTCCCAGTAATATAATAAAATACTTAATAATTAAAGTATGCAATAATTTAAAATAACATATTTTTTTTTATAAAACTGTGTTCAACATGATCAAAAGCACACAACTTACTTCGGAATAGCTCTTGGTCTTGTCCTTGAACAAACTCTTCTCCTTCGTAAGCTTTCGAGACGACATCGTTTATGCGAAATGAGTGACAAAAACAAATAAACAACAAAATAGAGGCAAGCAGGATGAACGTGGCGATGATGGGATGACACGTAGGAGACTAGGGTTGACGTGGCTAGTGGTGTGGCATGGATGTTATCAGCACGATGTGATTTCGATCGACGACTCAACAACGAGAGGTTGCATTGTTCGGGGCTCTGTTTCGTAGGTTCAGAAGCAGCAACGATGAAGGGCTTCACATGGCAGTGCATGAGGATCGAGGGTCACCGAAAGTGGCGCAATGGTAAGGGAAAGCAGTGTGGGGTCGGCGAGGAAGAAGATGACTAGGCTACGGTGATACGGTAGCGAATCGAGACTAAAAGACGACGAATATGGACACAGACGATGAGATAAAGCCGACAGTGGCATTGATGGGGGCAAGGACTCACTGTGGAAGGAGATCGATGGCCATGAAGGAGCTCAGGAAGCTTCAATGGTGGCGTGGCATTCTTGGGACACAATGGAAGGAGATCGATGGCAATGAAGGGGCATGCGGTAAGAATATCCTCAGGACTTTAAATAGCGTTGGGAAGAGTGGGCGGCATGAAAGTGGGAAAGGCGGCAGTGGTTAAGGTAGGGTTTCATCCTAGCGCCCCGGGTGTGCGCGCGGGGCTTGGCCGAGCAGATGGTTGGGCTGGGATGGGCAAGTGGCTATGTCGGCCGTCTGGGTCGGCAAGGTAGGGCTGCTTGATGGTGTTGGGTTGCATGGGTTGCTAGGCCACATGGCTCGCACGGTAGAGACAAAAAAGAGTGGATCGGGAAAAGGAAATCAGCCAATGAAGAATGTAGAAATTAAATTGATTTATGAATTTTAGAATAAATCCAAATGATCTCAAATAAATAGCATATGAACTTAGAAAAATCAAAGAAAATATAAAAAAATTCTTTGCACACAAGGAACCCAACTAAAACTATTTTTCATTTAATTGATGTTTACATTATTAAAATTAAATCTTTTTAATTTTGGAAATTCTACGTTAAATTTTATTTGGCGGGGAAAAGTGGTGAGAATTTTTTAGGGGACCTACAATAGACATTGGAATTTTAAAAAAGCAAAAATTGGGATGTTACACCCTTCCTCAAAATAGTTTTGTTTTCAAAATTTCCTTCCAAGTTTTTGAATAGGAAGTATTTTTAACCACTTTCTAAAAATTTTTGCATAGAAACTTTTTGAACTGAAAGTTTTTTGAATAAAAAATTTTTGCATGGAAAGTTTTTTGAATTGAATGTTTTCAGAGTTGAAACATTTTAATTTGAAATTTTTTGAGTTGGAACTTTATAATTTGAGAATTCTCAATTTAAAATTTTTGAGTAGAAACTTTCTCATTTGAAAAGTTTCGATTTAAATTTTTTTGAGTAGAAACTTTCTCATTTGAAAAGTTTCGATTTAAAATTTTTTGAGATGAAATTTTCTAATAAAAAATTTCGTTTGATTTGAAATTTTTCATGAAAAATTTTCAATTTGGAATTTTCCAACTTGAAATGTTTCGATTTAATATTTTTTTGACTTGAATTGTTTTCTAGTTGAAACTTCTTGTTGAAAATTTTCAAAGTTAAAAATTTCTAATTTGAAGTTTCTATGTTAGAGAGAAAAGAAGTGAGGTGGGGGAAAAGAGTATGGAAGATGGAAGGGTAGAGGTGGATAAAGAAAATTATACATGGCATTCTAAGATGATGTTTTAATTTTTTTTAGTTTGAGGGTAACCTTAAACTGTGATGCCCAAAGCTAATGGCGATAGATTTTAATTACTATGATTTACTTGCTTTGTCTAGTTTATAGGACATATACTAAGGTGATATAGAAAATGACTAGACTACCCTTAATTATTATATCTAAACACTATATTCATTACATTCATATATAGAATATTAAATAAATATGGATATTTATTAGAGGTATAAAATATATCACACTAATTTATATTAGAATATTAAATATGTTATATATTTATTAATAAGATCATTTAGAAAATACGTATTATAACTTGTTCGAAGACATTATATTCAATGGAGGAGAGCCGAGGAAGAGTCACTGGGCTTTGAGATCGGTGGCACGTGATAGAATCTTATATGGGTCTTCCAGGTAGGGGTGAAATCAGATCGGATAATTTCCGATCGACCGACCGGATAGCTTCGAATCGGATTCGAATATTTTTTCCAGATATTTTAGGATTTAGATTTGGTTTTGGATATTTTGTTTTAGATTCGAGAAATCACTATATGTCGAATCGGTATATTTTGAGAATATTTTTGGATATATTCGAACTAATTAATTTGGATATTCGAAATCTTAGTAAGCAAACCCTAGCTCAAGACTCGAGTTCTTGGTCTCCCGTACAGGCATGGGTTCCAGTTGTCCTCTACTCCTCTAGACCTCCACTCCTCTCCCAATCTCCGCCACCGCCCTCCGCCCCCCCTGTCGCTGCCCCTACTCCCTCCTCTGCCCCTCTCACCGCCCTCCACTCCTCCGGCCGCCCCTGCTTCGCCCCTCTTGTCGCGCCCCTACCTCTGCTCCCTCCTCCCCTTCCATCGCCCCTTGCTCCCCCATCTCCCTCCTACTGCCGACTTGCGCCTCTCGCCGCCCTTCACTCCCTCCTCCACCCCTCTCACTGCCCTCCACTCCTCCGTCCGCCCCTAACTCCACCCCTCTCGTCACCGCCCCTACCTCCGCTCCCTCCTCTCCTTCCATTGCCCCTAGCTCCCTCCGTCTCCCTCCTGCTACCGACATCCGCGCTTCTCGTCGCCCTTCACTCCCTCCTCCGCTCCTCTCACCCACCTCCACTCCTCCGGTCACCCCTACCTCCGCCCCTCTCACCCCCTCCACCCTCCGCCCCTTCCACTACCCCTTGCTTCCTCTGTCTCCCTCTTGCTGCTGACCTCAGCGCCTCTCGTCGCCCTTCACTCCCTCCACCCCTCTCACCGGTCTCCACTCCTCCTACCGCCCCCACTTTCACCCCTCTCATCGCCACCCCTACCTCCGCTCCCTCCTCCCCTTCCACCGCCCCTTGCTCCCTCTGTCTCCCTCTTGCTGCCGACCTCTACTGTGAAATCATGTGCTGAAAAATTGGCTTAGAATTGAACTTGCTAGAATTGCTTTTGCAAAGTGTTCTTGTGCATGTGTTGCCTCATATGATCTTTTGATATGCTTGTGATATGCTTTGTGTAAGTGTTCTGAAAAACAGAGTGTTTTCCTTTTGCACCAGACCATTTTTTGAAGAAACTAAGATTGGCTCGTTTGCGTCGGACTGCTTTTCTTCGGTCCGCCGTGAATGTGTTTTTAAGGGAATTGTGCCGGACCAAGTTTCTTGAAAAACAGTAAGTTTTACATGTAAGCCGGACCAAATTTTTTGGTCCATCGTGAACAGCATTTTTGAGGTGTGATTTCGCATGTACGCCGGACGAAACTTTTTCGGTCCGCCGTGAACATGATCTTAAGGCGTTTGCGTTGGACCAAGTGGTGGTGCAAACCGAGAGTTTGACATGTATGCTAGAACAACTTTTCGGTCCGCCGTGAACTATGCCGGACCAAGGTTTCGGTCCGACGTGAACATGGAAATTAGGGTTAATTTCATGTGTGCGCCGGACCAGGTGTTTTGGTCCGGTGTGAATGTGATTTTTTAGGGTTAACTTCTTGTGTTTGAATCAAATTGGTTTTGGTTCGATTTGGTGATTATGAAATTCGTGTGGATTTCATAATGCTTGTTTTGATCTTATGCAATGCTCGTGTGAGTAATTGCATGGACTAATGTTGAGTTAAGTTATGGACTTGTGCTTGGAATCGCTTTGTGGATTGTTCATGTGCAGGTGTTGATCGAGGGCGAACGTGGTCGATGATGGGACCGGAACTAGGTTCATGGAGGAACTGAGGTTCGAGACTAGGTTATGGAGGAATCGAGGTCTTGGTGGTCAAGGATGTCATGCGGGATGTTCGGGCTAGAGAACAGTGCACATGGAGGCTTGTTAGTCACGTGAGTATGGCAGGGTGGCTGTACGCGTGCAGAGTTGTTAGTCACGTGAGTATGGCAGGTGAACCATACGCGTGCAGAGTTGTAATCGTTTGGGATAGCTTGCATGTATTGGGCCATGTTGGACCAAGTGGACATGCATGCGTACTTTGTTAGGTTTGCCTATTATAAATAGGGGGAGGTGTCCCCTGTTTATCGTAGTGCAATTGAGCGCAATAGTTAGAGAGCAGAGTGTCAAGGATTAGGGTTTGTACTCTTTTGATGTGAGTATTTTAGACAAAGAGAAATAAAGATCAATTCCTTCAAGATCCTCTGCGTGTTACAGTAATCTCGAAGCTACAGTGCACGCGTTACTACAGTGTTATCTGTTTTGAGTGTTCGTTTGCTCATCTGTTCTGGTTCTAGATTGGTTTTTTTTGTCTATTTTGATTCTTTAAGTTCCGTCTTGATTTGATCCATCCAAAACCTTTCTAGGGCCTTGATTTAGAGTTCCTCAAAGTTTTGTTAGTTAGTCTTTTGAAGATTTTGTTTAATCACGAAATTGATGTTAGATCAATTCTCGTCATATTCTATCACAGCAAGCTTGCGAGGTACATAACTTTTGATCTGTACGTCTGATCGAGCTGATTCTTTTTCTGTTAGATCCATATTGGAATCTAGTTTCCTGTGTTCAAATTTCAGATCAATCCGACGGTTGGATCTCCAGGAATTCGCGTTTTACCGAACATCTATTAATCTATTTTTGTTGATCCGAAGCAATTATTTGATTTCGAATTGGAGTGAATTTTTAGTAGATCAAAAATTTAGTTTTAGCTTCCACACAATCATTCACCTCCCTCTGATCACTCCCTCCGCCCCTCACCGCCCTCCACTCCTCCGGCCGCCTCTACCTTCGCCCCTCCCGTCACCGCCCTCTTCCCCTACGTCCACCCCTCCCGGTGGCATTCCACTACTTCATGAAAAATCTGAGCACAACGTTTTCCCCCTTCTTTGATTGCCTTGAATGACAATGCTTTATTTTTCTCACAAACAAACTTAATTGCTCTTGTGGTGGTGTCTTCAGTCTCTGCATCTGATGAACATATGAATGCGAGGCCATCTTCGTTCGCTTCATCTCCGCCGTGATGGGGCTCAACTCTTGTTCATGTTAGTAATTTCTTCTTGCGAACTGGGGTTAAGCTTGATGTGAGATTTGGGTTGGTCATGGCATAGAAGTGTGATCTTCGAGAGGGCTGTGAATCATTTAATAAAACCGAAGACATTTGTTTTGTAGGTGGGAGGAATGGAGAAAGTGTTGTGTATTTAGCATGAGAAATGCCCAAAATCATGTCTGCAGTAGAGATTGATATGTTCATTATAGTAGAAAGTAATCTCTACTATATAAAGTGAGAATTTCTTCCCACGTCACATTAATTGCCCTGCTTAATTGCCCTACACAAGAAACGAAGCGTTTCTTTAATTAGCCAGCTTTTGCAAGAAACGAAGCGTTAAAAATAGATGTTTGATTTTATGAAATAATTTTTTTTATTTTTTAATCTTTATTCTTCGTTATCAATTTTGTTTTTCGTAGCAACGCACGGGCATATAACTAGTGCTCTTGGATATGAGAGTAGACCGTTGGTCATGGGTAGATCTTGATAGCTTGTTTAATTGTTGTGTACTCTTTATATTCGATGAGGTTGTAAAGTCTTTCCTTTTCAACCTTGGAGTAAATATCAAGTTTTATTATAAATTGAAAGTCTGTATTGATGCTAGGACTGTTGATCATTGGGAAATTATTGGATGCTTTTAATTGATACTGGGAAGTGCCAACTGATGACAGCTTGTTAATTAGCGAAGCTTTCTTTCTTTTTGTCAATCATGTATAGGACTTGTTTGGTCTGCCTGGGCTTTTTTTAGCGTTCCAGTCATTCATGTAGTGTGTTTGTTGCGAAGTTGCTGTTTTCATATATAAAAGAATATAGCTGGGAGTAAGAAATAAGAATGATTCCAAATTTTGTTTTTGTTTTTAAGTTTCATTTAGCTGCATTCTACTTGATTTTGAGCCTTTGCGAGAGGATTCCAACCTAATAAAAACATCACAATTTCATACCAGTACAAGTTTCAGTTGGACAATCTGCAGTAGGAACATGGTGGCTGTTATATTTGATTTTTTGGTGGAAATTTGTGGATGTACAGGTGCCACTCAAGGGGCTTCTAATAGATGGAAATTGCAGAGTGGAGGATAGAGGGCTGAAAACACATCATGGGCAAGTAAGTTTGCTCTTCTGTTTGTTTAGTTCATCTAGCATTATGCATCAGATGGTTTATGTTATGTGCATTTACAACAAGAAAGAAAAGGAGAATCAAATCACGGTTTGTTACAATGCTGAGACCTTCAATGCTGCCAGAATTCAGAACCATCCGACTATATGTCATATTTGATCATGTGCGTGTACCTGTAATTTTTGTTTGCTACATATTGTTGTTACCACTGTAACATGCTGCAATAGAGATTGTTGTTCTGCTTGGCCCCATTATGTATACTTTATTTCTGTTGCATTCGAATTTATACGGTTGATTAATCATTGCGATATGTATGCTATATGCGGTATCTATTCTCGCACGATATCCGATAAAAAATATTTGGTATTGATTGATTTCGCTCCGTGTTCGCTTCAAACCCGTAATCGATATTATCCGCGTCGTATTCATATCCGATATTATTCATATCCAATTCTAAATCCAATAATGAATATAATTTAGGATAAAAAAAACGATATCCAATTGAATCGGAGCCCATTGCACCCAAGGATTGAAATTTCGGACCCCTCCGAGATTCAAAATTCCGGAAAATTCAAAAAATTCAAAAAAAAATCGGATTTCGAATTTCTCGGCGAGATCTCGGGTATCTCGGGCGAGATCTCGGGAATCTCGGGCGAGATCTCGGGTTTTTTTACCGGATTTTGATTTTTGTGCACTGTATTTGATTGTATTTAGGGTCAAGATCATCCACAAAAAATTTCTAAAATTTTTGATGTGTTTTTGATCATTTTTTGGCCGGTTCAATTTGTCGGTTTGCACTGTCCGAATTTTTTAAAATTTCTCAAGATTGATCATCATCTGAAAATTTTATGGGAATATTATGGATGTGTTAGGACCATTCACAAAAAATTTCAAAATTTTCTAAAGTAGTTTGAAATATTTTCATTTCCAAAGAAAAGGTTGAACACACATAAAATTAAGTCCTATCCAAACAGTACCAAAATTAAGTCTTCCTAAACAGGTGTTTTCAAACAACATATTAGCATTTACCAGAGGAAAAATATTGACTCGTGCAATATAGAACAGTACCAATAGAACCAATCACCTTCTGATATGTTATTGTCGTCAACTGATATATTGGCTAGTTGGTCCTCTATCTCTTGCAACTCTCTAGCTATAGCTTCATCAACAGCTAGCTGAGACTCATAATTTGCAACTACTGATGATTTTCGATCGTACAATATCCGTTGACGACCACAACTAGAACTGGGATCTTGATGAGTTCTAGATGTACCACTACCATTATTTCCTTGAATTAATTCATATACTATTTCCTGAACAGGGTGCCAGAATAGGCAAATCAATGAGAACCTTTTGTCATATTTTGTCCTACTCTGTTGTACTACAAAAGAGAAAACATATCAATCCTGCCTAAAAACTTTAACAAACGAAGGGTACAAATACTTGTTGAAATATGATTATTCGCATCGTACAACAATGAGTGTTCAGTTTGCAGTTTTGCAATGTAAATGTCATGAGAAGTACTCTACATGACATGAATGTGTTCTTAAAATATCATGAAAAGACGAAACATTCTTCTTATAATTCATGCAATTACCTCACAAGTATTTGGCTTGAAGCAACAACATATATAAAACTTTTTAAATGACTTGAAGTTCATTTGTTACATTTGAAAAATCAAAAACTGATTTTACATACGGTTTTTACGATGACTTTACCACTGTTACATTTTTTAAAAATTCCTCATGATTGATCATCATCTCAAATTGTTATGGAAACATTAGTAATGTGTCAGGACCATCCAAAAAAAATTTCAAATTTTTTTGATGTATTTTGAACCATTTTTCGGCGGGTTCAATTTGGCCGAGATCTCGGTGATTTCGCCCGAGATCTCGGATTTCCCGGTTGAAAATAAAACCGGATTTGAAATTTGGTTTTTGCAATTCGTCCGGATTTTGTCCGAAATTTTCGAATCTCGCCGAAATTTCGGATTTCAGGAACCTCCGGTATTTAACTCAAAACGAGATTTTAAACCTTAATTGCACCCCAGGTGTCCAGAGAATACTCTAATTTTCTTCCGCCGTTTCTACTCCCTCCGGTCCTCGGCTCCTGGCATAGTCGCATCCCCATCGCCTCCTGCGCTGCGCAGCAACCGTTGGCGCAGCCGCCGTCGACGCCCAACGCGCCCCGTCCAACATCCCGCCGCCGGGCTCCACTACGCCTCCTCCGGCGCCACCGCCGCACCGACCACGCCGCCTCCGTCCCGCCAGCACAGCCTCCGCCTGCTCCCACCACGCCGCCCCCGCCACCCCGGCGCAGCCTTCGCCTGCTCCCGACACTTCGCCCCTAGCCACGCGGCGGCAGTGGGAGCGGAGGAGCAACCCTAGCGTAGCGCGCGGCGTGGCCAGCTCGCGTCCGGGAGACCGGGAGCGCGGTGTGCGGTGGTGAGCAAACCGGTAGGGCTTGGCGGCAGTCAGGCAGGTGGCAGCAGCAAGCGGGCACAGCCGCACCGAACAGGGTTGGGCGGCGCGGCAGCGCCAAGTGGACCGGGCCCGGGCTGAGCGGGCGACGACGCGTGGCAGGCAGCGGTTTTGTAGGTACTTCCAGGTCGAGATATTCCCATCCGTTGATTTTACCTATGATGTTTGGATGATTTGATAGTCTACTGCACATTAGGTGTTCGATGCATGTCTTGTGTCAAACAATGACGCATTGGAATTTCATCCCATTTGGATGATTGGATCGTATGATAGTTAGACAGCTCTATGGATTTGAGACTGTCACGCTTGCTGATCGGGAAGATAATCAGTTGATTACTTGATTGGATTGGGGGATTGCTATGACTGTGTTCCACATGTAGTTTATAAATGGCTATTCTATTCCAATCGCAAAATCTCAGTTTGTGAAATGTAAGTTTGTTTTTAGATAATGGAAAGATTGAATCTCCCAGCCTCTGCATCCTGAGATTCACAGCAAATTTCTAAATACTTACTTCAATTACAGTTTAGCAATTATTGTAGTCTACCATTCTATTTCTGGATCTGGCAGGTTAGATGTATGTATGGCATTCTTTTCTCATATTAGCTTTGTCCAATGAGCACTCTCTAAATGTTTGTCGTGCGCACGTCACTGCTTGCAGAAGGTCCTTCTCATCATCCGTCCACCGAACCCCTCCTGCCAATGTCGGTGACAGGGGAGACATACGAGCAGGAAGACCACGACGGGGAGGAGTATGATGAGGATGATGAGGAGGGGTACGAGTTCGGCGATGTGGATGACGCGATGCAGTGTGTGGAGATGGCGGAGCGCCGTGGCGCCGCCGCCAAGGTGCTACACACTTGCGCCCAAGAATACGACATGCTTGTGGCGTTCAAGCGCAAGGCTGTCGCTGAGGAGCAACCTGAAAGGTGCTACATTTCTCGCCTTGTTTGCTTCCATTATATTTATCTATGCTCGAATGACGAAACTGGAACATAATTTCATTAAACCTGCTGCTAAAGGTGCCACCTTTTGCATAGTTTGCGACCCATTAAAGTGCACTCTTGGTGCTCAAGTTTCATCTAATTTGGTTTGGTTTATGCCTATTTGCTGCAATTTGCTACTAAAGATACAGATCGTTTTTTTTTTTTTTTTGCTTTTTCGACTGATTTCACAGAACAGTAATTTGCTAACTGTTAATATAGTATAATCAATGTTACCTTTCTAATTCTAATATGCTATAATTTGGTGAAATGCCACTGATACACTGTTCGCTATGCTTTTGTAGTTCACACTATCAGTTATGTAGAATTCTTCTAGTAGATTGATGTGTAAATTATGTTTGTCTTTGGAAGGATATCTTCCTTTCTGTGATGTAAAGTTTAATTGATCTCCGGTCTTCATCGTGTTCTTTGAAGTACGATTTATGCTTAACTTTGTTTTTACATGCTGGTTTTTATTATTGTTGTTGTTTCTGGCATTGTTGCATCCATCATGTATTCTGTTACAAGTAACTGCATTTGCAGCAGATAAATTTGAAAATGTTTGTCATCTTCCAGGGATGAATGTTCAAAGAAGCCAAGGCAGAATGAGCTTTCAGAAGTGGAAGCAGCGACAATGTTTGACCAGCTAATGGAAGGCTTTGGCCTTCGACGAAAAAGAAAGTCGAAAGATGTATGATACTATTGTTCAGTTCTTGGCACAAATACTGCTTGAAAATCCCCATAGTATTGATTATGTGGAGAACACAGAAAAATATCTGCATTATTTATGTTTTGTGACTAGTGCTTTCCTTTTTGATTTTCCCCCCAAAATTTTTGCATTACGATGTACAATTAGCATATTGGGTTTGCATAATTTCTCGGAATTGGATGAAGGCTGAAGAGATCTGATTTTTTATGAAGAAATTGTATTCCTTTAATTCAAGTATGATCCCTTACATTTATAGTTTCCTTTTGGCTGAGTGGCTGTTGCTAGCTCTTTCTAGAAACTGTTTTTTTGACTTGATTCAGTGCAGTCAATTCATGTTATACAAAGAATTTTGATAGGATTGATCAAATCGGTATTTTTCCTTTCTTTATTGTTCATTTTCATCAGGCAAAGAAAAAGAGCAGAAGGAAAGGAACAAGGAATAAGTGCAGTCCAGAAGTTATTAAAAAATTGGGTGATGCCACTTTGCTTTTTACGGAGAACAAATTTAAGGAGGTCTAATATCTATCTTGTTTTGTCTTATCAATAGTTGTTGGGGGCGTATTACTTGCATACTCCATGTTGTTCATAAGGGGCTCAAGGCATAAGTTGATTATGTTGGTATCTCAAATTCTATGCAACTTTTCTAACTTTTATAATCATTCATAAGTCGCATGATAACTAAATGGGTCAGCTAGATGGTTTGTTGGTTTAGTTGACATAGATATCTGCTGTCGGGACAAGTTTTTGACAGACTGGAAGTTGACGTGAACCTGGCAGTGGCTCTGATTTTTGACACTGCCTTCACCTTTGTGTCTGTCCAAGTTCTCAGTGACTTCAAAGATTATTATGTCTGAACATGCTATACTGCGAGCTAATTCCTTACAAAATTGAGGGTTGGGAGGATTATTGATAACTGACCAACAGATAATAGATTAGCATCCCTAACTTAAACATTCATGGTTCTCTCTCTTGTTTTCTTCATAAAATATCGTTGGATTTTCTCTGGTAGGTCTTTGCCGCATCTTCATTGTGGGTCATTTTGGCCATTTAGCGAGTGACAATACGACTTAGTTACCTATCTGTTGTTAAGAAGGAGGTGAAGTTGAACTCCTTTTGCATCATTTTACTGCTGTTTCTGAGATTATTGAGCAATAACTTAAGTTTGTTTAAGATAGTTAACATTAACAAATTAAGAATTATCATCGATACTGATTGTCTTTTTGAGTTCCTGTGGAATTCAAGTTGCGCTGCAGTCTTTTCTGTAGGTATCTTTGTGTCTGTCCTAATTAGGTTGTATACCATCTGCATTCGCACATCGTCATTCATGTTTAGACTTAAGATAATATCTTTGTGGATTCAACAAACTGATATTGCGTACCTACCATACTGTAGAGTTTTATCATATGTAAATGCAATTTTATGCATTTTTGTTATGATGCTTGAACTTGTCTAACAGTAACCTTTGTGTTGGTGTCATGTACTGCAGGCAATTCCTATATTACATGAGATTGTGCGGATTGCACCAAATTTTCCAAATTCATATCATCTACTTGGTAGCATCTATAAAGAGAACGGTGAACTAGATAAAGCAATAAACTTTCTGATGCTTGCCGCATATGTCTCCCCAAAGGACGCATCTCTGTGGAAGAATCTCATTGACTTGGCATTGTGAGTTCACACTTATCCCTCTAGTTTTTTGTGTGTTCGTTTTTGTACAAATAACTGTCTATTTATGGGTAAATCAGTTGGCCTGATAATTTGCTGAGTACAAATGTTGCATTCTCAAATACAGGTGTTATTTAAATCTCTTTTCACCCTCAGTTTTGCTTTCATATTATGTGAGATGCATTTTGCAGCAAACATCGTGTTCTCATTAATGCATACGACTCAAATTTCCTTAATTACCGATTATCTAACATAAATCGTTGTTTTTTCATGGACATAAAGAATACAGTGGTATGAAATAAAATAGAAATAATGACCTCATTGACTACTTTATTCTATTTGTCAGGAAAAAAGAAGATGCTGCTCTAGCAAGACACTGTGTTTTAAAAGCAATGAGAGCAGATCCGGAAGATGCAGGATTGAAGTTTGATTGTGCTAACATATATCGTGCTCTTCGTGACTATCAGAAAGCTGCAGAGATATATGAGCAGATTGTCAGAATTTATCCTTCCAATATTGTCGCTCGTAAAGCAGCAGCACAGGTTTTTTGCCTATGACAGTTTGTCATTGCGTTATTTGTTGGTGCCTATATGTTATACCTTGATTCTAGTACCAGATTTTCTCACTTCAGCATTCCCTGTTTTTCTTGATTGTTCTCTCTCATACTGCAGTTTCAGAATGGACCTTCAAATTTCAAAATTAACATGAAAACTGGAAAGCATGATATCTTGCTTTAATATATGTTTTCTTCTGTTTATAAGACTTCCATTTGCTATCAATTTATATTCTAACTTAGGTTTGTCATTGTAGTTGTAAGAAATGTTGATTTAAAGATTTGTCGATATATTACTGTACGATACCAGTAGATTGTAGTTAGAAACCAAAGGAAATGTTTTAAGTCATGGTCACCAAAAGTCACTCAAAAGATTATATCTCCATTTCATTGTAAGGTCAGTAATGTCTGCTAGTGTTGAAAGGTATTAAATTACCCGTACTATTGCTGGTTTACTGTAGACAATGTGAATGCACACCTGCAGTAGCCACACCTTGCCAATCTACTCAAACAACCGTGACATATATAATATATACGCGACTAATGCGCAACACTAGCACACGCTAGCGTGAGGAGCGTCCCTTCCTTTTTGGCTTTGCTAGCGCTCGTGCCATGGTTATCACGGTGCTCCGGCGAGACGAGTCGCCTTGGGGCGCCTGGACGCCTAGGCGACAGTTAGGCAACCAAACAAAATGAGCAACAACACACAATTATTCACCTCGAGCAGCAGCATATGAGCAGTAGCACAGCAGCACAACAGCACAGCAGCAGCATATGAGCAACAGCACAGCATATGAGCAGCAGCAGCGGCACCTGGGCAGCAGAGCAGCGGCGGAGAAAGATGACAAAACAAGATCCATATTGAATATGTTTTCGGGACATATTGATAACTTGTTTCTCAGCTAGCAATTATAGGTGTCTACTGCTAGCAACTCTTGGTGCTAGCAGCTCGCAATTCTCCGTTGGTAGGAATTATAGGTTTCACTACATAGGTGACGACAACTAGCAAATTTAAGATGCCGGTACCTAGCACCTCTAAGATTTTGCTAACTAATAAATTTCCACTACTAGTAATTATGTTTCACTACATAGGTGCCTGTAACTAGCAACTCTAGTTACTGTTAACTATCAAACTCGTCATTAGTTGATAGCTCTATTGCTAGCTCCACATGTTTCTTGCTATGTTAGTTGCTAACAACTCTACATCTGGTGCTAGCTCTACATGTTAATTGCTACATTAGTTGCAAGCTTTACATGTTTATTGCTGAATAAGTTGCTAGCAGCTCTACATATTACTTGCTGGTAGCAGATCCTAGAGCTGTCATCTAGATTTGCTAGCAACTAATAAGAGCTCTACCTAGAGTTGTTGGCAGCGGACACAGAGTTACTAGCTGAGAAACAATTTTGTCGGTGTCTACAGAACATATTCAGTATGGGTTTTGTTTTGTTAAGCTCGCCATATAGGCCACAACGGTTCAAACGGAGCACAAATTGGACACTCGGTTTAAGAAATATGATTATTTAAAGAAGAAACTGTGAACAAGTACAAAATTCGTATTCTATCATTTAGTCGCTACATACGTTTGCTTAACCCATTCAACTTTATTGCATGCATCTATGTACGAAATATGGGCATGTACATCTCCTTTAATTAGAGGGATCATGACGGCATGCGCGTGATCGCTTGGGTGCGCGGTCTTACTAACGTGTGACCAGGCGCGTGGAAGCCTTATCGATATAATATATTGCATGCGGCACCATGTTAAGAGAAGCACCAGCTTATCTGTGAATGGTCATGGTATTGTTCAAGAGCACACTATACACTTTGCAGCAACGATTTACCAACTATTCACCTGAGTTAGAGCAAACACTTTGCATAAATGTCACATTACTTCATTATGTTTTTGCCATTTGTAATGATGCTTTATTTATGGACCATAGATTTGCCATTACATTGGTTTTTTAGTAGGTCCTCTAGTGCAGTAATCCATGAAACTGGAGCAGGGTAATAGCATTTTTTGGATGCGCCTTAACCATGGTTATTAGAACGTCGCTTAAACGACGTTTAAACGTCAGAACGACGCCGAGCCGAAGAACGTCCGAGCGTTCTGTCGACGGCATGTAAAACGTCCTAGAACGTCGGTTAAACGACGATTAAACGTCTAGAACGTCCAAATCTGCCGAAACGCCCGTTCCAGACCTTTTTACGAGGTGAAATTAGTGAGAAAAGGGTACATTTGGACTCTCATTTGGAGGGGAACGGATCGGGAGAAAATGGGAAGCAGGCTAACCCTAGAGCCGTGCTGAGCCGAGATCCGGACCGCCGCCGTTGCGCGCTAGCGCCGCTGGCCAGAGTTCGCCGCCGCGGATCCACGCAGCGTGGTCGCGTCGTTGCCTTCTTGCCGCCGCTCGCCGTCGCTCACCAGCCGCCAGGTCGGATCCCCCTCCATCTCGCTGTCTCTCCTCTCTGGCGACGCCCCCTCCATCTCTCTGTTTCTCCTCTCTAGCGACGCCCCCTCTGTTCGGTTCGGCTGAGGCCTGAGGGAGTAAGAACCGGGGAGAGGGAGGTGACGACGTGGAGAGCGAGATGTGCGAGTTGTGGACGATCCATTAGGTCAGAGGTGCTCGTGCGGTGTGGGCTTACGGGCCACGTTAGGCCTTCCATACTGTGGACGATCCAGTAAAAGTGAAGGAATAAACTCCTCCTTTTAATAGTTTAGATAGATATAGCCTTAAATTATATGGAAAATGACTACAAAATCAAGGTACATATATGATATATCTTTGTTCTCATATTCGTTTTACAATGGTGCCTAAAACTACGTTTCAATGTCCGTTTAAACGTTTAAAAGTTAAAAGGGGTGGGTCGTTTCGTTCTCGTTTTACGTTTTACGTTTCCACTCCCACACTTGATCTCAATTCTCAATTTCCATTGGAGTGTGTTTATTAGTGCCAACTATTCAACTTCAAATCATTTGATTTTGAAACTTTTCAAATTGAAAATGCACCCAAAAATTTGGCCCGATTTTTGCCCGGAAACTGCACGAAAACCTTAACAGGATCGCTTCTAGTTTCACAAACCCTGGATTCTTGCAGTTACTATTTCTGTGTTAACAGTTGTGCGGGATGTTGGAGTTAGTTTTACTTATTACTTGCCTTTTATATCCAGATGTACAGAGACACTGGTCAAATTGATAAAGCTATTAATTTGTTGGAGGATTATGTCAATGCTCGAGCTACAAGCATGGACTGGAGTCTTCTCGATTTACTGATATCCCTTTATCTGAGAAATAGTGCCCATAATGAAGCACTGAGGCAGATCGAGAAGGCAGACGCTGTGTTGGGATCTCAACACAAATTACCGGTACAATTGCAGGCAAAAGCAGTAATCTGCCATGCTTATCTTGGAGACATGAAACATGCTGAGGTTTGTTCCAGTACTGTTCTGTTGTAGGTCACTTGACACAAGAGATCCTCGTTTAATCAAATGCCTCCTTTTCCTATCCTTGGTTTCTAGGATATTGACAATGTAATTCCCTGATATGTATTTTTGAAGGATGAGGTTTCCTCATGGTAGCAGGTTGCACATTCGATTCTGAACTCTGAAGGATTAGCTTTGCACTTCATTGAAGTCACTGTTATCTGGAGTTCTTTAAATTTGCATTTTTAAGTTCATAGTTATTCAATCGGCATTACCTCTTCTGCAGGTATTCCTTCAGGATGTGTGTTTGGAGCGTTCAAAAGATAACACTGATTTGATTAAGGAGGTTGCTAATGCTCTAGAAAATGTAAAACAATATGAGTGGGCAATAAAGTTTTACACTATGATTGAAGATGTTGCTGTTTGTGATGATGTGAGTAGTTGATTTGCTTCTTTTTGAAGTTTTCTTTCCGTATTTTATGTTTATTGAGGTTGATTTTAGAATTCAGGTGCCGTCTGCAATCAACAATTTCTTCCTTTTTAATTGATGTATGCTGCATTGTGAATCAAGACTGTATAACTGTTTTTAAATCTTCATGGGAGCAATTCAGTCCTGTGAATCTTTTGAGACATAAATGACACAAGTATGATAAACTTGGAAGTTGGAACACAGTATTGGTATTAGATTTCGACGGAATTTTCTTGCAAGGGAGAACAACATCCTTCTCGATGAATCGAGTAAAATTTGAATTACCTGTGCATAGCTAGTGAGTTCAGCAAGTTATTGGATGGGACATGTAATCCAATGTAATTGAACAGAGGAGATTATGCATGGGGAATCTGAAGTTCTTTGCAGCTGTTACAGAAAGAATTTCATGGAAAGCAGGTTCTATTGTTAATTTTGAACAGAATTGGCATGAAATGTAAATTCTAATGTTTGAGAACTTGCTTTATAACAGCTTGTAGAACTCCTAGCTGGCCAGAGAGATGTACTAAATTAGATTAGAATGTATATGCTCCCTAGAAAGCTTACTGAATGCTAACATGATTCCGAAAATGTGGCTTTGTTGCATGATGGAATTGTAGTTTATTGTCTTATTGGTTGGAGTGTATCCAGAGGGACAAAGTCTGAGTAGTAACACATTATGCTTACATATTGATACATGGATGCCTACCATGTTAGCAATGATATACTAAATAGCATCTAGTTGAAAGTTCTTATTTTAGTCACTTGCCTTTTGTAGATAATTTCATGTTTGCCCTTTACCCCTCTCTAGTTTGATATACTGCAACTTGTTTCAGGGTAGTTCATATGTGAAAGTTGCTCAATGTTACATTGTCGTAGGGGAGAAAAGGAAAGCTATTCCTTACTTTTATAAAGGTACTGTTCTATTTCCTTCAGGAAGCACTTATCTATTAGCAAGCTTGACATTAGTTACAGATACACTCATCACAAATCTGTATATTTTTAGAGAAATACCAGACCCCCTTAATCTTAACCAGCTTTACATAAAAGGGGCATTACTTGTGTGGTGACCTAAAAGAGACGGGCTTATGTCCTGTCCCTTCTTTTTTATATGTTCTTTGATATTTGAATCAATTTTGTTTCAAATATTCTCATTATATTTGGTGTTGTTGATATAGAGTTTTTATATGCTTAAGATCATTCTATCTGCATTTCATGATGGATGAACTTTTCTAAAGACTCCTGAATGTGTTCTGTATATCCAATAACTGATTCCTTCTATGCATTGTTTTTAAAATAATTACTACATGGCAAGATGAGAAAAACAATTTTATTATTATAGGGCGGCCACTCCCATTTGGTTGGGACGTTAGGTGGGTTCCAAAAATCTTTAAAATCCCATGTGTGTAAGACAAACTGAGTCTAGGAAATGCGCACGTGCAAATTTACGGGGACAAATATGATCATATGTGGGACAAAGAAAAGATGAATCAGACAAAAATAAAAGAAAATATATTTCCTGAGCCTTTTCTTTTTTGTTTAGTCCCAAATGACCTGTCATATGATTGTGAAATTTGGAAGGTACATGGGACATTACTTGTCCCACATGTGAGAATTCTTTTAGAATTTTCAGGACGTATCATGCCCCAACTGGTGTAATGGGAGCATTCACCCCTAATACCAGGGAATCCACGTCGATGGCATGATGCTTATTTGCTTTGCTTAATTGTTTGGAGTCAAGTTCTTCTCTATTGTCAATTTTGATGTAGTGTACGGTTTTTTTCCTTAGCCTTACAAAGAATGGAGGGCAATGTTGATGTACGGATAACCTTATCCTCTCTTCTTGTTGATGAGGGTAAGAGTGATGAAGCTATCACTTTGCTCTCACCTCCTGAAAATTCAGGTACACTATTTTCTAAGCTGTTCATTGCAACCAACTGCTGTCATTATTGATTGTTCCATGTTTGCATATGGCTTTTGCAGAGTTGCAGTCTCCCACTACAGACCAACAGAAACCATGGTGGCTTGATGGAATAGTAAAGATGCAGCTTGCAAAACTTTATTACAATAAAGGCATGCTGGAGGACTTTGTGGGCACCATTTTTCTTCCCATTCTTGAAACACTGAATATCGAGTATGCTAATCGAAAGGTAGAAACATTCCTTTTCCATGTATGGTGTTCATGTGTTTGCTTGATCAATCATTTCATATGATGGGTGCTATTTGTTTGGTTCTTACTGATTAGCATACTACCTGGTGTAATTGTCCTTACTAAGTTACTCCCTCCATTCTTTTTTATTTGTCATTTTGGACATTGACGTGGTATCCAATACACGTGTTTGACCATTACCTTTTCTAATTATATGTTGGTAAAATTTATCAAAAATATAATGATATCAAAATATTTTTGATGACAAACTTGTATCATTTTCATGTGATAAATCCAAATAATTTTAAGTATATATTAGTAGTGAAAGTTTAAAAATGTTGGCTGCACACAATCTGGGATGACAGACAAAAAAACAGAGGTAGTACCTTCAGGATGTGCTATCAATTTGGCATGTACGCCTGCTTGCCAGTCATGAGGCATTCTGTTGTACGTGACAACCTTTTGCTAAAACCACTTGTTTGTTGTATCTATTCTTTGCAACTTCTTAAATAACTTTGTGTGCTTGATTTGTCCTTTGACTATTCCATTAATTTGATTATAAGGTCACATAGGCTCCATTTGGCATAGCGATGGACTATGATAATTTTGTTTGGCCTTTCAAATATTTTCTTGTTTGACTACCTGCTTTTCTTTCTTCTAAATTGTGATGCAAATGGAGATTGTTGAGTTCTAAACATCAGAAGAAGATGCTAGTTACCACTTCACACAGAAAAAACATAAATTCATAAACTTTGATTTGATTTGCCAAACATGTTACTAGATTTTTCACAACTGCTTCCTCACGCCAGTTTTGGCCACACTGCGTCACTTAGCACGCACTGCAGCCGCAATCTGACCCTTAAGCACCCGTGCATGTGGAGGCTCTATGTTTTGATCAAGTGCAAGGCATTGGGTTATTTGGTGATCACGGGTTAAGTTCACATATTGTCCAAACATATGTAGGAAATATACCTTCCATTTCAGTTATCTGGTTCCTTTGATTTTTTTTCCTGCTTGGCATGATTGTCTTGTACGAGCAATAAACAATGCACCATAATTTTTCTTGTAATGGCTGCATACACCTTATGATGAATTCAAAATGATGATGATGTACCTTATTATGTCAGTAGATTGTTAAGTGTAACATGTTTATATTATGTAATTTACGTTTGGCCCTTGTGGCCCATAACTCTCTCGTATATCAGAATTTTTTTAAAACTGTGTAATAGTTTTTCTGTAAATAAATTGGCAAGCCAAAAGTCATGTTATTATCTTGATGAACAATGTGTAAATAAGAGCTCCTAAAATTATGTTTTACCGATGAGCGTGAGCTTACTGTGTTTTTCTAAAACATTTAGTTATTTTCTAAGTACTTTCAAGCAGGTGAAGACAATTAGAAAGCTTCCAAATACTGTTCTATACGAAAGAGCTAAAGTGCTGGGTGAACAACGTCCAGACAGTGTATTCCAAGGATTTAGGC
Source organism: Rhipidocladum racemiflorum (assembly GCA_036346355.1). Classification (NCBI taxonomy): domain Eukaryota; kingdom Viridiplantae; phylum Streptophyta; class Magnoliopsida; order Poales; family Poaceae; genus Rhipidocladum; species Rhipidocladum racemiflorum. The sequence continues at coordinate 32,000,891 of CM070589.1, read as the reverse complement.
CAATAGCATCACCTTCAGAGTTGTAAGTGCAACTTTCGTTGACAACATTTTCTGTTATCTTTAATTGATCGAACTAATTTACTGCAAGCCCATGCGATCCTGAATATATATACCATGGTTCCTAGTACCTTAAATAGTGCATTTGTTTGCCTGGTTATGCCTGGATCTGGATATATTACTCTTTCATCTAGTAGGTTGGCTGTTTGTTTGTTATGGGTTCCTGAAATCTTGGCATGCCATCTTGACAGTCGAAACAATGGTTGATAAGCACATCATCATGCACTATTTGTCCTTTTTTTATTGTTTCACCCCTGCGTAGGTGGGGATTGAACCCAGGACCTCATGCTTGTGCACCTCCACACTGCACTACCTGGGAACCATGCACTGTTATATTCACACGCATTGCTTGTCTCTTCGGTTGTCCACAGTATGGACCATGGATCTCAAGGTGTCGCGGCGCCGGAGGGGGCTCGCCTGACCCGCTCGCCTCGCCTGGCTGGAGCAAGGCGGACGCCTGTGTTAGACAGTATCCTGTTATATCTTGTATAGATATTGCCTAATATAGGCTTTCCCTTTATACCCTCATGTACATGTATATATACTGGCTTATTGGCTTCATGATGAATACAAGTGCTATTCATAACATGGTATCAGAGCCAATCTAGGATTTCTATTCTACTTGGCGTTGCACTTGCACCATCGCCTCCCGCTTCGTACGCACAGCCACTGCTTCATCCTCTACGGTGGGCTCTGCTTTGCGCCGGCGACGTTGTCTTCTTCTGCTGCGGTCGTCGCTTCTTCTACGGCCGTGCCCGACGCGTCCGACGTCGCTTGCCCGTTTTGGGTCGACGAGGATGCCATCTTGATCTTCGCGGGCGGAGACCGATCTTGACGCAGTCTCTGCTCCGGTTGAAGACGCCGGCCGCCTTGATTCATCTCCGCTCTCCTGCCGCCTTCACCACCTTGGTGGCCGGGTCGCCGAAGCTGGCCTGGCTGCCCCGCTTGCTGCAGCCGTAGCCGCTGCCGCCGTCTTCGACTTCCGCGTCGGGGCTGCCGTCGGCCGCCACCGCCATCCTTCGGATCTGCGCCGGCTCGACTCGGCTCCCACGACGCCGCCCGACACCCACATCGGAACCGCGCAGGCCTGCGCCTCTTGGACAACGCCGCAGCTACCAACTCCCGTCGGCTCGAGGCCCGCGCCTCCCGTTTTTACACGCACCAGCCGCGACCGTCTTGGCCGCTTGGACGTCGTCGCCAACACAGCTCCCGTCGGCTCGAGTCGTTGGCTTGAAGCTGAGGCCACCGCATCACTCCGGTTGAGCCCCGCGGACACGTCAGCCGCCGGCCTGCCGGCCATCGCATCCCTTCGGTGGCAACTCGCGGACGCTTCTGCTCTGCCGCCGGCTTCCTGCTCTTTTAAGTCTGGCTGAAACTTCTGTGCTTTTTCAAGTTTGGCTGAAGATTGGAACTCAAATAGATCTCACAAGTCGGGTTACGGAAGTTTGAGTTCCGTAAAAAAAAAAATGTCGTCATCTTCAGGCTCTTTGGGGACTGTTCTTGTTCCTCGATGCCCGGTTATCTTCGATGGAGACTCGTCTGAGGAGACTCGTGCTATTCGTACTAAGGAGACTCGTCTTCATGGCACGGGTTTGCTGGTGTCTCCCCTCAGTCTTAGCGGCGCCTCGTTCTACTCCGTCAGTGGCGCCTACTCCATTTTTGGCTACTGGGGGCGGAGGTCTTCACTGTACCTACTGCAACAAAAATGGCCATGTGGAGCAGTTCTGCTACCGGAAGAAGAAGAATCTTGCTCTTCGAAGTGGCCGTCCTCCTAAGAGCAATAGAGGCTCAAGCGTTTCATCTTAGCGGACTCCTCCACAACAGACTCCTGTTGGTTTTGACTCCACTCAGGAGATCCTCATGCTACTTCGTCGCATGGTTGCCTCTACACAGATAGGTTCGGCTGGTTCTGCTGCTCAATCTTCCAGTGAGAGACCACCCTCCTCATCAGGTATCACACCATGGATTCTTGATTCTGGAGCTTCTTTTCATATGACATCTGATCCCACGAGTCTACATTCCATTAGTCCTCTTGTTGCTCCTACCACTGTGCAAACCGCAGATGGTACTTCTCTTTCTGTTGCAGGACGAGGCAATCTTTTGTCTTCCTCTTTTCATGTTCTTGCTGTTTCTTATGTTCCCAAACTGGCCATGCAGCTCATATCCGCTGGCCAACTTACTGATCATAGTTGTCGGGTTATTCTTGATTCTGACTCTTGTTGTGTTCAGGATCGCCGTACGGGGGTTATAGTTGGGACTGGCCCTCGTCACCATGACTCTCAGCGTCTTTGGGAGCTTGATTGGTTTCATCTACCTTACGCTGCCTCTGCCAGTCTTTCTGTTTCCTCTACCGCTTCAGCATTTGTTGCTTCTTCTACCGGGACTTTTGCTCAGTGGCATCACCGTTTGGGCCATCTTTGTGGTTCGCGTCTTTCTTCTTTAGTTCGTCGTGGGCTTTTAGGCTCTGTGTCTGGTGATGCCTCTTTACATTGTACGGGTTGTAAGCTTGGCAAACAGCTACAACTCCCCTACCATTCTAGTGAGTCTATATCACAGCGTCCTTTTGATCTTGTTCATTCTGATGTTTGGGGTTCGGCTCCTTTTCTTTCAAAAGGGGGTCATCGATATTATATTTTTTTTATAGATGATTTCTCTCGCCACACTTGGATATATTTTATGTCCTCTCGTAGTGAGGTTTTATCCATCTATAAGATTTTTGCTACCATGATTCACACTCAGTTTGATTCTCCCATTCGTGTTCTCCGTGCTGACTCGGCAGGGGAGTATTGGTCAGGAGCTCTTCGAGCTTTTCTTGCTACACAAGGCACTCTTTCTCAGTTTTCTTGTCCTGGTGCTTATGCTCAGAATGGTGTGGCTGAGCGCAAGCATCGTCATCTTCTTGAGACAGCTCGCGCTCTTATGCTTGCTTCCGCTGTTCCACCTCACTTCTAGGCTGAGGCTGTTTCCACTGTCACCTACTTGACCAATATCCAACCTTCTTCTGCTTTTAAGGGTGAGATTCCGGTTGAGCGTCTTTGTGGCATGCCTCCTGATTATTCTGGACTTCGCCTTTTTGGGTGTGTGTGCTATGTTCTTCTTGCACCTCATGAACGCACCAAACTGACTGCTGAGTCTGTTGAGTATGTTTTTCTGGGTTACAGTGCTGAGCATAAGGGATATCGTTGTTGGGATCCTGTTGGCCGACGGATACGGATCTCACGGGATGTCACTTTTGATGAGTCTCGTCCCTTCTACCCTCGTTCTTCTTTCTCCCCTACATCACTTGTTGAGCCACTGTCTTTCCTGACTTTTCCTGATACTTCAGTTGTCACTTCCTCTTTCACAATCGGCGTCTCCTTTATCGCCGGTTTCTTCACCACCATCCTCTCCAAAGGCCTCTTTAGATATTGTACCTCCCTATCCTCTCTACTACACTCGTCGTCCGCAAGCCGATGACTCTTCTGATGTGCTATCTTCTTCTTATGAGCCATCTTCTTCCGTGTCTCCTCGTTATGCTCTTCGTGATCGACAGTCTATTCGGCATCCTGAGCGCCTTGGCTTTGTTGGTGCAGCTCTGGCCGAGCCGACTTCTTACCGTGATGCTGTTATTCATCAGGAATGGCAGCATGCGATGGCAGAGGAGCTTGTTGCCTTTGATCGCACTGGCACGTGGGATCTTGTTCCACTTCCTCCACGTGTCCGCCCCATTACTTGCAAGCGGGTCTATAAGATTAAGACTCGCTCTGATGGTTCTCTTGAGCGCTACAAGGTTCGCCTTGTGGTGCGTGGTTTTCAGCAGTAGTATGGTCGTGATTATGATGAGACCTTTGCTCCTGTGGCTCACATGACCACTGTTCGCACTCTTCTTGCTGTCGCCTCTGTTCGTGAGTGGTCCATCTCTCAGTTTGATGTCAAGAATGCCTTTCTGTTCCTGAGGGTATGGTTTGTCGGCTTCGTCGCTCTCTTTATGGGCTCAAGCAAGCCCCTCATGCTTGGTTTGAGCGTTTTTCTTCTGTGATCATTGCAGCTGGTTTCTCTGCAAGTGCTCATGATCCTGCACTCTTTGTTCACACTTCTTCTTCTCGTGGTCGGACTCTTCTTCTCTATGTTGATGACATGATCATTACTGGCGATGATTCTTAGTATATTGCCTTTGTAAAGGCTCATCTCAATGAGCAGTTTCTCATGTCCGATCTAGGTCCTCTTCGATACTTTCTTGGGATTGAGGTTTCTTCTACATCTGAGGGCTTCTTTCTCTCTCAAGATAAGTATATCCAGGATCTTCTTGATCGTGCTTCTCTCACTGATGAGCGTACAGCTGAGACTCCCATGGAGCTCAATGTTCATCTTCGACCTACTGATGGTGAACCTCTTGAGGATCCTACTCGCTATCGCCATCTTGTTGGGAGTCTTGTTTACCTTGGTGTCACTTGTCCTGACATTTCATATCCAGTCCATATCCTGAGTCAGTTCGTTTCTGCTCCCACTCAGCTCCACTATAGTCATCTTCTTCGTGTTCTACGATATCTTCGTGGAACTATCTCTCGCTGTCTTTTCTTTCCACGCTCCAGCTCTTTACAACTCCAAGCATACTCTGATGCTACATGGGCTAGTGATCACTCTGATCGTCGGTCACTTTCTGCTTACTGTGTTTTTCTTGGTGGTTCTCTCATTGCTTGGAAGACTAAGAAGCAGACAGCAGTTTCTCGTTCGAGTGCTGAGGCTGAGTTGCGGGCTATGGCTCTTTTGACAGCAGAGGTTACTTGTCTACGGTGGTTACTTGAGGATTTTGGTGTTTCTGTTTCTACACCGACTCCTCTTTATCCTGACAAGACGGTGCTATCACAAGATTGCTCGAGATCCAGTGAAGCATGAACTCACCAAGCATATTGGTGTTGATGCTTCTTATATGAGGTCACAGGTACATGATCAGGTTGTGGCTCTTCAGTATGTGCCTTCAGAGCTCTAGCTAGCAGATTTCTTCACGAAGACACAAACTAGAGCTTATCATCACTTTTACCTCTCCAAACTCAGTGTTGTATCCTGTTATACCTTGTATAGATATTGCCTAATATAGGCTTTCCCTTTATACCCTCATGTACATGTATATATACTGGCCCATTGGCCTCATGATGAATACAAGTGGTATTCATAACAGCCTGGACGTTCCAGGCGTCGCTAGGCGAGGTCGGCCGGTCGCCTAGGGTTGGGAGGAGGGGATAAGGTGGGTTTCGGGCGGTCGACTGGGTTAGGGACGAGCTTGAGCACTATAACTCCATGGCTCCATCAGCTGAGGACAAGCGACAAGGATCCGCCGCATCGCCATTCGCCGCCACCACCTTCGTCGCCTCCGTCGGCTATGGATATGTAATTCCGGCACCTCCTCCTGTCGCCCTCCTTCTCCTCCCTCTCCTTCCCCTCCCGCCAGCTGTGGCCCCCCTCTGCGCCGACCTTCTCCATGCGCCGAGGTGATGAGGCTCCCCTCTGCGACGACCTCCTCCGCGTCGTGGCCCCCCTCCGCGTCGATCTGCTCTGTTGCTGAGCCGAGATGCTTGTTCATAGAGGCTGCTTTGGTCTGCCGAGCCGAGATGCTTGTTCACCTTTGGGCTGCTACTCTGCTCTGCTGCTTGTTTGATGAGTTGAAGTCTAATGGTTTGATTTGTGAATCTTGTGATGCACTGATGCCGCTAGCCTGCTGCTCTACTGCTTGCTCCCTGCTGCTCTGCTGATGCTGATGATCTACTGCTTGCTCCCTGCTGCTCTGTTGTGTTGATGCTCATGTTGATGACGCCATAGATGCATCACGCAACTTTGAGGGTCGTAATGTTCCTAAGAGAGCGCATGAAGGAATCATACCCTACTCTTGTCGTCAAGGGTTGTTCAACAGCTTGGCTTGGACAATGAAGATGATGAACATGAAGTTGAGCCTCTTCTAAACGATGATGAGAATGTTGATGATGATTAAGGGGCTCCACCTAGTCCTTCCAAGCTGCATGGAAAATGCTTCAACTATTTGGCTACCGATCATCGTGTTGCAGCCTACTCATGTTAAAATAGAGATAGAACTTTGTCGTAGTAAATCTAACAATATATGCAGTAAATTGGCATGCATTTGGCAGTAACTTTGGTTTGTTTCCTATTGCCGCTATCACACGGCCATAATGCGCCACGGTGAGGTTTGACAGTAAAATCTAAAGGCATGACCAATAAATTGGACTGCATTTTTGGTAGTAACTTTGGTCCATTTAGTATTGCCACTATCACATGTCCATCACTCTCCATTGTGAGGTTTGGCAGTAAAATCAACAACACATCCAATAAATCGAAATGAATTTGGCAGTATAATCTCATTCATCTGCCATTTATTGGTGAGACATCGTTCTGTTACTCGTCATCAGTAAGCTACCGGTGAAAACCGTTCGTGAATCGGAGCTGCCAATAAAACATTATAGCTAAATCAAAGAAAAAAGATTCTAGGATAAATAAGGAATCGTATTTATTAGTTGGTTGGCTACGTAACTCATTGGTTTAGTCAACAAGAAAGTGGGTGTATGTGGGGTGATTTGGACTCGCTCGCCTGGCTGATGTGTAGAATAATGACCTAGGGCACCATCGTGCCTGGGCACCATGATCCAAAACGTGTATTTTCCTTATGTATTGCATGCTTTTGAAATTTTTAGGTTGTTGAGTTTAACCAGTTTACTAAGTAGTTCAAACAAGTTTGAACTAAAATTCAAACTAGAGTTTTGTTTTTATGATAGTTTGATTGTAGGTATGTGCTGATTTTATATATAAATCAGCAATGCATGTGATCTAAATTCATTTAATCTTTGAGTTCGTGTATATTTTTTCAAAGGTATGTGTTTCATTTGAATTGTTATAGATAGGTATATTCCCCAAAACTGAAATTTTCGAAAAATATACCCGAAGTTGACTTGAATTCGCGCATTTGAAATCATGTTGCCGCATCCAAAACGGGTATTTCCCCTATGTATTTGCATGCGAAATTTTTTGAAATTTTTAGGTTGTTTAGTTTAACTAGTTTACTAACTAGTTCAAACTTGAGTTTCCTTTTTTATGATAGTTTGATTGTAGGCATGTGCTAATTTTATATATAAATAAGCAAAGCAGGTGATCTAAATTCATTCAAATCTTTGAATTCAAGTATATTTTTTCAAAGGTATGTATTTCATTTGAATTGTTATTATAGATGGGTATATACCCTAAAGCTGAAATTTTCAAAAAAAAAAAACTTGAGTTTAGTTTATATATATATATATATATATATATATATATATATATATATATATATATATATATATATATATATATATATATATATATATATATATAGGAAGCCTTTTTTGTACTCCTGGGAGTATGTACTCCCACCTTCAATATACCACTTAAACGAATGTGTTATACTCCTTTATCACTTTCAGTATACTCCAATAATAATTCTAAGATACTCCAATACGGCATGAATGAAAAAAATTCATGGAAGCCATTTATTTTTTGTTATATACCTTTTTCCATGTGTAAAAAGAGTATAAACAAATTATGTTATAAATGGTGGATTTTGATGAAATTTTTCGTGGAATTCACTTTGGAGTATCTTATAATTAGTATTAGAGTATACTCAAACAGATAAAGAAGTATAACAATGTCATTTATGTAGTATATTGAGAGTGGGAGTACATACTCCCAAGAGTATGAACCATTTTCATATATATATATATATATATATAAATATAAGCCTCTTTTCTACTCCTGGGATTAGTTACTCTCTATCCTTATCTCACAACGTAGGGAGTATCTCGTGCAATAGAGGGTATGTACCTATAGTATACAAGTACATAGGATCATCTAGTTGTATATGAATCTATTCTTTCTTTTTTTAGCTATAAATTTTTATTTGCAGCTTCGATTTATGAACGAAATTCACCATTAGATTACTAACGATGAGAGGAACAATATGATATAAGCCTTACTATTAAATTTACTATTGCATGATAGTAATTTCTATACAGAAATATAGTAATTTCTAGTTATAAATATAGTAATTTCTGTTACCAGTCAGCACAATTATTGTTTATTAGCGAGATATATCATTCTATTCCTCTCGTCGTCAGTAAGATACTGGTGAAAACCATTTGCAAATCGGAGCAGCCAATAAAAAGTTATGGCTAAAACAAAAAAACAATAGATTCATGTATAAACAAATAAACACATTTACTAGTTGGTTTCCCATGATACTGAGAACTGCAAATTTGGTAGTATATTAGGAATCCTCATTTTACTGTTTAATACAATAACATTTACTACTTTATTTGATGTTTACTACCGAATCAGTAACGAGTCCACCCAATTAATAAATGTGTTTTCTAGTTTATGCATGAATCTGTTTTTTCTTTGTTTTAGCCATATCTTTTTATTAGTAGCTTTGATTCACGAACGAATCACCATTAGATTACTGACGACGAGAGGAATAAAATGATATAAGTTTCGCTAATAAATAGTAATTTTGCTGATCAGTAATAGAAATTATTATATCTATAACTGAAAGCTACTATATTTCTATATAGAAATTACTATCATACAATATGTTGGATTTTTACTATCATACTTTATGATAGTAATTTCTATATAGAAATATAGTAAATTCCGTTAACAGTTAGCAAAATTACTGTTTATTAGCGAGATATCATTCTGTTCCTTTCGTCGTCAATAAGATACTGGTGCAAACTATTTGTGAATCAGAGCTGCCAATAAAAAATTATGGCTGAAATAAAGAAAAAACAGGTTCATATACAAACTATGAAACACATTAACCAATTGGTTTAACCACATAACTAGGGCAGTCCATTTTGCTGATTAGTGTGTTGCATGGCTCGATCGGATTGGGTTAAATGGCATGAGCGTATAGTAGGCTATTCTACACGCAACTGTAGAATAGCTTCATATATATATATATATATGTATAGTAGGCTATATATATATATATATATATATATATATATATATATATATATATATATATATATATATATATATATATATATATCTGTGTGTGTGGGAAGGCCGTTTTGTACTCTTGGGAGTATGTACTCCCATACCTCTCCCTTTCAACCGAATGATTTAATTAAATAATTTTTTCATTCCGGCTGCATGCACAACTAAATGCTTGAAACAAGGGAACATGCTTGCTATTTGGATTGAATGGGAGTACATACTCCCAGGAATACAGTAGCATTTTCCTATACACACACACTTCTCAATGATGAATAATATCTCCTCTCTCTAGCCCAACATACACAGCTTTCTCTTGTTTTCCGATTAATATTTAAGGTCCACTGTTGTTTGGGACTACAACTGAAACCTTGAAGAGGAGATACATGTATCCATATGGTTATGATGTTATATGTGTTTTCCTCCATGCAAGCGATCAAATGTGTTGCACTTGCACATCCTTCTTTTTCGTTGTATCGTTTATGTGCTATATTTGACAGTCTTAATTTATTTTATCAATTACCATGCTATCTTCACATGTATGTCTATTTGTTAGTTTATTTATAGTTGATTTCGTTCTATCACTGATTAAGGGCTTGTTGCTTAGTTATCCCACCTTTGCCCTACCTATGTTTTTTTGTGTTGTTACTGTCTTACTGATATTGTGTTAAATCTTTCACTAGACAAAAGGCAAACAGAGCAAAGAAATTGCTAGAGAAACGGGCAGCTTCAAATGAAGATATGATAAAAGATGATTTGGTATTTAGTTTTCTTCTGGTGTTTTTGGTTGGAAGTGTTTTTCTCCCTTACTAAATTATTAGTACCTTTCTTGTTTGATGTTTTTTAGCGAAGAGCAAAGCAAATACCTCCAGTTTCTGGTCTATTGACAAATGTGGAGAATCATCAGCTTGTGTTAGATGTTCGTACCTGCCCTCACCCCCCTTTTTGCGCAAGGTTTCATTTACACTTGTCACTTGCATATAACATGAGTCCAAATTTGGAGCAGATTGCACTAGAGGTTCCTAAACTTTGTAATTATAGCACTTTAATTTGGTGGGCCCTGAAACTTTGTTTAAGTGTGGCAATTAGGTCCATAAACTTGCATTTTGATCTAGTGGGTCCCTAAACTTGCGATTTAAATTAGTAGATCCATGAACATCCATAGGTGTGGCCAATTTCTAGCCGCTACTGTCACCAACTATAGTCGTTGCTAACCAATGTTCCGTATTTGCCCCTTTGTATTCCCAAACCACTCTCCTTGCTTTGCAGCTGTTAGGTATGCTTGCACTGGGGAATTGGGGATTTATTTATTCGCAGAATTGTGATTGGGTGGATTTTCTCATCTGTTTGGTGATAGAGTTCACAATACATGCGTGAGCTGCCCACATTGGCCACCTTAGCAAGGCCTTGTCAACTTCAACAGCGAAAATGGTGTACTTGCCTAACGAAGACTTGGGATATAAGCGCCACTCTAATGCAAGTTTAGGGACACACCATATAAAAATGCATTGTTAAGAACCTAGGTGTTTACATCCATGCGGGTTTAGGGACCTTAATGACGGGGCACAAATGAAATCCATATTTGTCTTAGTTCACCATTAGAGGCCTACTACCATCATAATCTCTTGAAAGGCATACTATCTTGAAAGGCATACTACCATCAGAATATACCTTGAGTTGTGAAGTACTTGTTAGCACTGATAGCTTGATGTGCAATGACAAATAAGAATTTACACAGAAGCTGAAAGATGTGCACACATTCAGACCTCATTCATATGTTTCCTGTTCTTATTTTGTTTGACCGTTTTACTTGGTGTCTATTGTGATGCGTATTTTAGTTGAACTCACTTCTTATGGCTACTCTTTACCAATCTTATACTGGCCATTAACATTTATTTGTCTTGGTTTTGTAGCTTTGTCGAACATTAGCTTTGCTTCACAGTTACTGGGAGGCACTGCAAATTATCAACCGTACTCTCAAACTTGGAAATGATACACTCTCTGATGATAATAAAGAGGAGCTCAGATCATTGGGTGCTCGTAAGATCTATTCCTGGCAACATATAATATTCTACTATGAAATTGAGTTATTCAGGAAACATTTCAACTTGAGTCAGGCTAATTGGTAATTTTTGGGACAAGATCTTGGACAACAGCCACTTTGTTCAACTTGATAAAATAAATATTCTTGCAATTTTGCAGAAATAGCATACAGAGCTCCAGATCCCAGGCATGGCTTTAATTACGTCTGTTACGTAGTTAAGCAGCACCCATATTCCCTCTCTGCATGGAATTCCTACTATAAAGTGACATCAAGGTGATTGGTTAGCATGCCATATGATTGGTTTCCGATTTGCATTGTTCTGTTTATCCCTAAAGTATCCCTACTTTTAATACTTGATGCTGTTTTACACTACTGATCACCCCTTTTACGACTATATGTTCTACCTTTCTATGCTTGTAAGTTGTAAGTACATTTTTTATGATTGCTTGTTGTACTACAATTTTGTGAGGCATATTCCCTTAGCTATTTTTGTGTTGGATTAAAGACCTTTTACTGAATTTTTGCCAGTCTGCTGGTAATGGTTTTTAGCTGGAATCTAGTGGTGACCAGGGTGAAAAAAAACTGATGCAGCAACAAAACCTTAGAAGCCACCTAGAAACTGGTTAATCAACTTTTGCTCTGTTTTTGGGTAAACCCAGGAATAAATGCTGAATTGTTGTCAATTTCTCAAGTTTTGACATAACATTTTGAAATATTATTCTTACACAAATGATTCATTTGTTCTCAGCCTTGAGCATACTCAGCCTAATTTGCACTGGCTCACCAATTCTATTGGATCCTAATCCGATCAGGACTTGAAACCTCTCCATGGGATAGGATAATCTTGTTAAAAGGCTGATAATTGGCCTGTCACTGCTAGTTTTCCATTCCTGCTTTTGTTGAAAATGCAGTGCTTCAGATCATTACAACATGGTATGGTTAACAAATTTGACATGCAATACACTCGAGGAACTTCTAATGGGTCTCCTGGTTTTCTATGGCATTGCGCTTGCTTGATTCAATTTTCGTTTGTTATGATGCTATCTCAATTGTGCGACATAATAACTGAATAAACTATTTTGGCATTTACTTTGCAGAATAGAGGATAGGTTTTCACGTCATTTTAAGTTTCTTCTTCGGACAAGAGAAGAAAAAATTGACTGTGTGCCTCCTATAATTATATCTGGGCATCGATTTACTGCTATCAGTCAGCATCAGTCAGCTGCTCGGGATTACCTGGAAGCTTATAAGTTGGACCCAGAAAATCCTCTTATTAATCTTTGCGTTGGTATGTCACTACAACCGTGGCATGTGGCATTAATATGCATCAATATATCAGAATACTACTCACTTGGTTGTTCATTCTTTGCAGGTTCTGCTTTGATTAATTTAGCCCTTGGCTTCAGGCTTCAGAATAAAAACCAGTGCATCGTTCAAGCTTTTGCATTCCTCTACCGGTACCTGCGCCTTTGTGGCAACAGTCAGGTTTGGTGCTGGATTCCTGATATTTCATGTGGATAATGCTCTTACTTTCAGCGTCTGAGCAGTTATTAGGACTGGTTGTTTTCTCACTGATTTAATGGCTGGGCTTAGCATGTGCTACCCAGAACTTGCATCATTTAGGGTTGAGCTGTAAGCGCTCCGTGACGTCGTATGGGCCATGATGATTATTTTGGAAAAAAGACTTAAAATAAATATTAAATAAAAAAAATTCCTTGCTTGCATGCCGCAGCGCCTGGGCTGCTGCATAATTTAGACCGCCAGGAGTGAGGGCACTCCAATCGGCCCATTGGGGGAGCCCATGGTAAAAAAATTGGGAGTTATAGCTGGAGGCCAGGATTTGAATGGTGGCCAGGGCCCATGTTGTGCCCTAAGTGGGCCGCAGTTGATTCCCAAATTCAATCCGATGCATATCAAACAAAGGAACGTGACTAAAAACTCATATCACAATATTGAACCCGTCTTGATTCCTACTCCCATTGCTGGTGTGCAATCAAATGACTGTTAGTCTTTTAAAAAACACGGGATAATTCATACTATACCACTCCATTCGTTGGCTCTTTAGGAAATGCCACTCGTTATCTAAATGACATGTGGGTCCAGTTCGGAGTGGTATAGTTCGAATTATCCCTTTAAAACAAGGGTTGGTATCTAGTGCAAAGTAGTTGACAGCATAAACTCATGCAAAGTACCACATAATTTCTTTGTTTTAAAAAAATTACAACATATACAGTAAGTTGTGTTTGAATCACTCTATATCTTGACCAAATTTCACGATCCAACTCTCTGGATTTGGAGCAAGTAAAAGAACAATAAATTGCCACAGTTCTCCTTTTTTTGGTTTCTCATATTCTTACCTTTTCAATTTATTTTTGATAATTTTTATAGCACCTTGCATATACATAGCAAGACTAATTTGCATTGGATACCAACCCTCTACACAAATCACACTCGCTAGATCAAAAACATACCTCTTATGACTTGCCTTGTCTCTAATGTACGACTTTGAATTAATTTTTGTTATTATATTGTAGAAAAATTATAGAAGCATAACATTATGGGAGTACTTTCTACGACGCATTGTCATTTCTCCTGACCAATCTAAACTGTTAAAACATATCAAATGTCAAAGTTCTAAAATTTTGTTTGGCACATGTAGAAAAATGACATTCTTTTTTGGGTGAATTGGATATATGCCACTCTTCAAATTGAAAATTCGATCCCATGTTGGCATATATCAAATAAAACCTCCTTTTTTTAATGTCCTAATATATTTTCTCAAAAATGCAACAACTATACTACGATATCGTACGTTTGAGTCAGTCTTCATGATTTTTTTTTAATACTACAATATCCAAGCAGGCTTCTGGACTTGAATAAACAACTATCGTATGATTTAAGGTCCATAACTAATTTTGTTTTGGCATCGTAGGAAGCCTTGTACAACATCGCACGGGCATATCACCATGTTGGCCTGAACACCTTGGCAGCCATTTACTACGAGAAGGCTTTAGCCATCGAGGTGAAAGATCACCCCATACCCAAGCTTCCATACGAGAAGGATTCGTGCGCGGAGCAGGATCTGAGGCCAGGCTATTGCGACGTCCGAAGAGAGGCTGCGTTCAATTTGCATCTAATCTACAAGAAAAGCGGAGCAACTGATCTCGCGAGACGGATTCTGAAGACCTATTGTACTATTTAGTTGTTGGAACTGCACATATATATTACTTGTCCCAGTCCATAAGATGGTACATGACTTTTCCATATCATTCGAAAGCAATAAAATGTCATCTTCTTGGCCGAATTTTCTGCCCGTGTTGCCGATTGCAAAAATGGGTTAGCTATATTAATCTTGAAAAAGGGAGTGCATATGCATTTGTTCAGTGAAAAATATGCATGTAATCTTCTTTACTAATCAGAGGCTTGTCCAGCAGCCTCCACGATTAAATCTAGGAGAAAAAGGAAGAAATTCACATTAATCTAGAAAAAAACAAATAACCAGGAATTTCCACATTAATCGTGAAAAAGAAAAAATATCATACAATTTCTATAAATATTGTAACCTACGGTTTGAATTATCTCTGTTCGGTATTGTGGAATATACAGTCCCTAGGTATCCACAAGAAAGGGAAGAGATAGAGTTCCATATCGATAAGGAAAGCTTGATTGTAATCCTATAGTACACGGTACGACCGGATATGGGAATCAACCTTGTAACCGATTAGGATTGCCTCTTTGTATCGGACTAGGACTCCTCCATGTAACCCACCCCCCTGACTATATAAAGGGGGGCGGGAGCCTTAGACGAGGGATGAGGTAATCACGGGATATCTCATCCAATCTCGCGATCTACACCCATCAATATATACCACCGAACACAGGACGTAGGGTATTACATCTCCTCGAGGGCCTGAACATGTATAAATCCTTGTCTTGTGTTACCATTGAAATCCTGATCCAACGCCTTGCCCCACAAATTCACACCCCCCTCAGATTATTGCCGACACAAAACGTCGACAGTGGGCGCGCCCGGTAGGGGCTGAGCAAAGATCAACCCAGAAGAACTCGATGGCTTTCAAAGACGGCATCACCTTCGCTCCGGGCCAGGAATTATGTTTCGGAAGTCTCCGCTTCGCCGTCAATAAGCTTGGTACCCTTGTCCCTTCGGACTCGGATCAGATTCAATCTGAAAGTTCTCCCAGTTTCCGCTCGGTATTTGTGATCGAAAACGGATTGCCTGAATCACAAAACTGACGAGGAGCTGAAGAAACAGAGACGGAGCCTATTCGACACGAAGCCCAAGACGTGCGCACTCGGTCACTATAGAATCAAGCGCGCAACGTCAATAAAGACATCTTGCATGCAAGGATGGGGAGCCAGTCGGTTTTGCGAACACCGCAGCAAAACATTGTTGCCACAAAGACACTCCTCAGTACCTTGGGTCCGATGATCGAGCCCAACAGTCCGGTTGCCCCGATCATGGCACAAGTCAAAGCCATGGTGACGGCTGCGGCAATCCAGCACAACCAGCAAGGCCATGACGGACCTCGACCACAAGACGGAGCTCATCCTGGACATAACGACAAAGCTCGGCGACTACCATATGACTACATTGATGAACCAGCTTCATCGACTATGGGAACAACCACACTGACTTGCGGTTCCGACGACGATGACGACCGCTGCGCCGACTCGCAGCATCGACAACGACGAGGAGGACCACACCTATTCGTTGCTCCAACGACGCCAAGGATATCCACATCGATTTCTCACGTCGGCTTCTTGCGCGCACGACGCCGAGGACAGACGTGCTGACTTTTTAGGCCGGCTTCTCGTGCACAACGCCGAGGAAAGCCGTGCTGACTTCTCACGCCGGCTCCTCACGCGCACGACGCCAAGGACAGCCGTGCTGACTTTTTAAGCCGGCTCCTCGCGCGCACGATGCCGAAGAAAGCCGTGCCGACTTCTCACGCTGGCTCCTCGCGCGCGCGACACCAAGGACAGTCGCGCCGACTTCTTACGACGGCTCCTCGTGCGCGCGACGCCGAGGAAAGCCGCGCCGACTTCTTACGCTGGCTCGTCGACATGTCATGGCACATAAAGCAGCTAAGTTGTCATCATTCCGATCTTTCTAATCATCAATTTTATGTATTGACTTGCTCCTTAGTCGTTTCTCGACAAAGCAGTAAGTCGAGGGCTACACATAATTGTGTGCGCTCGCGTGCCCTCGTTCTTTTTTAGCATCATGATCTTTTCACATATAAATTCATGTTATTTCTTGACTTGCTCTTTAGTTGTTTCTCGACTAAGCAGTAAGTCAGGGGCTACACATAACTGTGTGCGCTTGCGTGCACCCATCTTTTCATAGTGTTTTTTACTTCTGTTACTTAGTGATTTAAGTGAAATCCGAGTGCGCCATAATTCTGAGTAGTGAAGCTCTGGACCCACAACACGGCGAACTCTAAGTCACCCAAACGCGTGCCTGGGATAAACAGCCATGAGCTAACTCCCTACACTCGGGGGCTAGATTAGTCGGGCAGAGTGCATAGCGAAAGAAGAAAAAACCACTCGGACTAACAAAAATTAATGAGTAAAATGAGTAAAAAAGGCTAGTTCACACGCAAAAATAGTTGGATTTTACATCCAACAAAATGTTTTCATATTCAAATACTACCATAACCCTGCATATACACGTTGTAGGGATTTGTAGCTCGGAGAGCTCACCAAAAGAAGCCAGGGGACGGCGCAAGGTCATGAACCTTTGCGTCGGCACACTCGTTACGCGCCATCACACACCATCCGCCGAGAGCGACAACTCATGGGACACAAACCAGCTAAGTCAAGGCGGCGCAATATTTCTCCTTAAGCAAGAATGGTGTTTCGGCTTTCGCAAAAAGTTCGGGCCTAGATTTAGGTTTCGAGGGTATACACCTAAAAGGTGTGCCAGTTGTGCTCCGCGCCAGCTGGGCTCAAGTACCACTCGGATAAACCTGATTTGGGCAAAGGCACGCCCCACGATGGGCCGACTGCCAGTTATTGTTTTCAAACAGAACATGGGTGTCTACTGGACGAAAAATCAAAAGTTCCTCTTGTGATATGCCTCATGCTAGGCCTATTGCTGGTTGCCGCATGACGGAATCAGATATTACAAGTTGGTTTAAAGGTTCCGGAGGTATACACCTAGGAGGTGTACCAGCCGAGCTCCACGCCAGCTTGGTTCATACCACTCGGGTAAAACGTATTTAGGATAAGGCACACGTCAAGCTATGCCTACTACTGGTTACCACTTTTAGTGGGACACTGGGTGCTTAACATCCAAAACTTCTCTGATATGCCTCACGTCAGGCCAACAGCTGGTTACCGCAAGTCGGAATCAGGTATCGTGAGAAGCCAAGTCCGAAGGGTATGCTCCATGAGGGTCGAAAGCTGTGCACCGCAACAGACGGGTACGGATACCACTCGGCAAATTCTTTCCGGGTATAAGGTACTCTCCATGCTGGTCCAACTGCCAGTTTTCAACTAAGTTGAGTTGGGTACCACTCTGGTAATTCAATAAGGGGCTTTAGAGTTCTTCACAATCTCCTTGCATGCAACGGAGTACTCGACATCAAATGTCAATACCAGTCGGATGCAACAGCAACAAACTGGGAGCACTCGGCAACAGAGCATGACTCGGCGAAAGGCGACCAGGGCAACAGCAACTCGACTGTAAAGCATTCGGGGGGCTACTGTGGAATATACAGTCCTTGGGTATCCACAAGAAAGGGAAGAGATAGAGTTCCATATCGATAAGGAAAGCATGATTGTAATCCTGTAGTACACGGCATGACCGGATATGGGAATCAACCTTGCAACTGACTAGGATTGCCTCCTTGTATCGAACTAGGACTCCTCCATGTAACCCAACCCCCCTGACTATATAAAGGGGGGAGCCTTAGACGAGGGATGAGGTAATCACGGGATATTTCATCCAATCTCGTGATCTACACCCATCAATACATACTACCGAATACAGGACATAGGGTATTACCTCTCCTCGATGGTCTGAACCTGTATAAATCCTTGTCTTGTGTTACCATCGAGATCCTGATCCAGCGTCTTGCACCACAAATTCACACCCCTCTTAGATTATTACCAACACAAAACGTCGACAGGTATTATACAACCTGGACGGGATATGGGTTCTATGCAAATTATATAACATGCACTCCAATCACTAATGTCCTTTTTGTTTTCTAATCTGAATCAAGCAAGGTCTTTCTTTTATAATCTGCATCAAACATGACATGTACAACCGGTCAAAGCCCACATAGGTCCAGGTACGTATGTGCTACATTGGTTTAATGTTACAACAAACCAAATAATAATATTGAGGATTTTTTTATAAATAATACATTTTTTTAAATAATTTTATAAAAAATATCCAAATTTTTTTACAAAAATACATTGAATTGGCGACAGAAATTCTATGGCTAAATGAATTAGCGATAGGCCTTCTGTCACCAAATGAATTGGCGACAAGGTTTTGTTGCCAATTCATTTGGCGATAGAAGCCTCAACCTTCTCAACCAAATGAATTTGAGACAAATAATCTATTAGTCAATTCAATCAGTTTTTTTTTTAATTTTAGAGTATTATTTTTGTAAATTATTTTAAAAAAAATCTAATAGTGAGTGCAAGCTAGCTGCAGTTCATAAGAATAGTGAAAGGACCGATGATGTCGCCTAGAGGGGGGTGAATAGGCGAATTAAAAATTAGCAGCGGAATTAAACTTTCCCGAGATGGTCAATCCGGAGTCTCCGGGTTTTGGTCCGGATACTCCGGCTTGTCCGGAGTGTCCGGTATCTTATACCGGAGTCTCCGGTATGGGTGGCTCGGGAGCACAATGCAAGTTCTTCAAACTTGCACACAATACTACTAAAAGTAGATGACAATAACAACCTAAAACAAGTGCTAGTATGGATTTGAGTTAAAGCTAGACAAAGAGCTAGATCTATGCTTTATGGAGACAAATCCACACAAGCAACACAAGCAAAACAAGAAAGAGCGGGAGAGAAGTGATTTTTCACCGAAGTTCGGATTCTTGAAGGGAATCCTACGTCTCCGTTGAGGTGGCTCGGTCACACTTGAGCCGGGGTCTCTTTCAACCCACTTTCCTCCCGGTGTTGCACAAATGCACTCGCCGGCTTCACTCCTTGTCTCTTTCCTTTCGGAGGCGAGACTCGCCTTCACAAACGACCGGGGCTCACCACACAAGCTGGTAGCTCCCGGTGACTCCTAGCCGTCTAGGAGACCTTCAACCTCCAAGAGTGTAGGATCGAAATAAACGAATATAGCAATCAGAGGGGGGGTGAATGATTGAGTGGAAGCTAAAACCAAATTCTTGACCTATTAAAAGTTCACCCCAAAACAGAACCAAATAATTGCCTCGTTTTCGACAAAAACAGAATGATAGAGGTTTGGTAAAACGAGAATTCCCGGAGATCCAACCGTTAGATTGATCTGAAATTTGGACACGAGAAACTAGATTCTAATACGAATCCAACCCAAAAAGAATCAGCTCAATCGGACTTACGGATCAAAAGTTATAAGCTTCGCAAGATTGCTGTTTCAGAACTTGATGAGAATCAATCTAATCAAAACTTCAAGATTAAACAAGATCTTCAAAAGATTAATCAACTAGACTTTGAGAAACTCTAAATCAATACCCTAGAACGGTTTTTGATGGATCAAATCAAGAAGAAACTCAACGATCAAAAAACCAATCTAGAATTAGAACAAGCATGCAAATAAGAACCAAAACAGAAAACACTGTAGCGACGTGGTTATCAGAGTACATAAAAATCTTGTAAGAATTGATCTTTATTTCTTTTCTTTAATACTCTCATCAAAAGAGTACAAACACTAAACCAAGCTCAAGGCTTGATGCGCTCAGCTCTACTTGATGCGTTTCAACAGGAGACCCCCCACCTATTTAAAGCACCAACCCACAAGGAGTTCTGAATACGATTCCTATTCCCTAGAAGGAATCCGTATCCAACACAACTCTCCTTGACCGAGTACAACTCTTGCACGCGTATGGTAACCCTTCCATACTCACGTGACTAACACTTTGCACGCGTATGGCCACCTGCCATACTCACGTGACTAACACTTTGCACGCGAATGACCTCCTGCCATTCTCACGTGACTAACCATTCTTCATGTGCACCATTCTCTTAGCCCGAACGTCCCGCATGACATCCTTGACCATCAAGACCTCAGTTCCTCCTGAACCTAGTCCCGAACCTCAGTTCCTCCATGAACCTAGTTCCGGTCCCGTCATCGACCACATTCGTCTTCGAGCAATACCTGCACATGAACAAATCACAAAACGATTCCGAGCACAAATCCACGACTTGAATCAATGTCAATCCATGCAACTACTCACATGAGTATTGCATAAAGTCCACTTCAAAAGAAGCATCATGAAATCATCACAAATTTCAAATTCACATTCAAAATTCAAGTCCAAATCGCTCAAAACCCTAATTGAGCGAAAACGCATTCACGACGGACAAACAAAGTTGGTCCGGCGTACATAGGAATAAATCACTCAAAAACCCATTTACGACGGACAAACAAAGTCGGTCCGTTGTACATAGGAAAGTCTCTGTTCCAAGAAGCCAACCAAACGGACAAAAACACGTTCACAACGGACAAACAAAGTTGGTCCGTTGTACATGCAAAAATGGCTTCGGTCATGAGCTCAAAACAAGTTCACAACGGACCCCAGAAGCTTGTCCGGCGCAAACGTGCCACGCTCGGTTTCACAAAAGTAAAAACCCTAAAAAAAAGTCCATTCACGACGGACAAAAAGAATTAGTCCGTTGTACATGTGAAAATGACTTCTGGTCATGGGCTCAAAACATGTTCACAACAGACTCCAAAAACACCGTCTGTCGCAGATGGGAAACTTATCGCTTTCTTGAGAACTTTGTCCTGCCGCTAATGCGTAACTTATCGCTTTTTGTCAAATTGTCAAACACATGCACAAGCACATTTTGCAAATCCAATTCTAAGTTAATTTTTAGTTCAAAGCCAATTTTTCAAAGACATGATTTCACAATCTCCCCCTTGATGAAAACATTGGCAACACCACTTAGAATTGAACATTTGGCATTCACTTTACAAAAGATTTTGAAATCGAAAGGATCAAAGACCGAAGGAAGAAAACACAGAATTCCCCCTTTGACCAAAAACAACACAAAATCTCCCCCTGAGAAGGAAAATGTGTGTGAATGTGCAATGTGCCCAAAAATTCCAAAGTTCTCCAAACTTCTCAAAATTCCAAAAACAATTCAATTCCCCCTTTTTTTCTCCCCTTTTTTTCTTTAAGCTTTTCAATGATTCCCAAATTTCTCCCCCTTTGACAATGGATTCATCAAGAATAAAAGAGAGAACAGGTTCAAAATTTTTCCTGTAGCAAAGATTTCACAAGGAGAAACAAGGGAGTGCCAAGATAGGAAAAGATGAGCTCATTCGATCATATAACCTTATATATCACATAATATGCAAAATACATGATCTTGATGTGATTTTAACAAGTTAGGGAATGACATGCATCTCAACCTCAATTTAGTCAACTATAGCCAAGTACTAAGCAAGATCTTAGCAGAAAAAGCAAGGCTTTAAAAATTGAAGCAACTAACAACTTAGGGCGAGCAAGTAGTTTCAACTCCAATCTAGTAGACCAATTTAATCTTTAAACAATAAGTTGCATGTGGCATGCTTGAAGCATACTTCTTTTATTTCCTTGGAGTGGCATGCTTGAAGCATACATCTTGTCTTTTGAGGGAATGGCATGCTTGAAGCATACATCTTATCTTTTTAGGGAAAGCAAGCCTGAAGCACATAACTTGAGGTTTTTTGCTTTTAACAACCCTTTTTATTGATTCCCTTTTCTTTTCATTTTTCTTTGATTATAAACATGCAAAAGTGATTAAAAGGTCTTATGAAAGAGTAAAGTTGAAACCACACTTGCTTCATAGCCCAAATTTGTCAAGAGGATTCAATATCAAGCCTAGAAGAGTAAGATATCACAGAGTATTTAGCTATAGGCAATCAGTCCAGGGAATTCCACAATGTCATTTTTAGTTCAAGTGAGACAATTAGATTATCATATATTAGCTCAATTATATAGTATATACAGAAATATGATAAAGTGAGCTCATCAAGTGAAAAAACTTGGCAAAGAAACTCCCTCTCAAAACAATCCCATTGGATGAACAATTCCAAGTTCTCCCCGAATAAAAGCAAAACGAGAAGAAGACAAAGGTTTTGTGAAAATGTCTGCCAATTGATGTTCAGTATCCACATGATGAAGCACAATGTTGCCTTTTTCAACATGATCTCTAAGAAAGTGAAATCTGATGTCAATATGTTTTGTTCTTGAATGTTGCACAGGGTTCTTAGCAATGCAAATTGCACTAGTGTTATCACACAGAAGAGGAACACTATCCAAAATAACCCCATAATCTTTAAGTGTAGCTACTATCCAAAGAATTTGAGAACAACAACTAGCAAGAGCTACATATTCAGATTCAAGCAGCTTGATTGTGCAAATGTAAGATTGCTTTCTAGATGACCATGCAATGAGAGAATTTCCCAAGAAGTGACATGAACAATTAGTTCTTTTCCTATCAATTCTACATCCTCCAAAATCAGCGTCAGAAAAAGATCTCAAACTAATGCATGAGGAAGCAGAAAGCCAAATACCAAAATCTTGAGTTCCATGAAGATACCTGAAAATTCGCTTGACAGCTTGTCGATGTGTAGCACGTGGGGAAGCTTGAAAACGAGCACACAAGCACACAAAGAAATTGTATATCCGGCCTTGATGCGTTGAGGTACAAAAGTGAACCTATCATGCTTCTATATTCCTTTTGATCAACCGCTCACCATCTTCATCGTGGTCAAGTGCGCAAGTGCTCTCCATAGGTGTCATGATCGGCTTGTCGTTTTCCATCCCAAAACGATGTAGCAAGTCTCTTGTATATTTGCTTTGATGCACAAAAGTACCATCCTTCGCTTGCTTGATTTGAAATCCCAAAAAGTATGTCAACTCACCCATCATACTCATCTCAAACTCCTTCCTCATTGTTTCAAAACTCAGACACTAAAACATGAGATGAACCACCAAAGATAATATCATCAACATAAATCTGAACGAATAGTTGATCATTGCCTTGCTTGAGTAAAAAGAGAGTTTTGTCAACCTTTCCCATTAAAAAGCCCTTTTCAAGTAAAAAGGTTTTTAGCCTATCATACCATGCTCTAGGGGCTTGTTTCAAACCATACAAAGCTTTTGTTAGTTTGAACACATGATTTGGAAACTTTGGATTTTCAAAACCAGGTGGTTGCTTGACATAAACCTCCTCATTTATGTAGCCATTCGTAAAAGCACTTTTCACATCCATTTGATACAATTTGAAACCTTTGGATGCAGCAAAAGCTAAAAGGATTCTAATGGCTTCAATTCTAGCAACAGGAGCAAAGGTTTCATCAAAATCTAAGCCTTCAATTTGAGTGTAACCTTGAGCAACCAATCTAGCCTTGTTTCTAACAACAACACCATCCTCACTTTGTTTATTTTTGAAAACCCATCTAGTTCCAATAACATTAAAATCAGGAGGTGGTGAGACAAGTTTCCAAACTTTATTTCGCTCAAAATTCTCTAATTCTTCATGCATGGCATTGATCCAAGATTCGCCGATAATGCATGAGATATATCTTTGGGTTCAAAAGAAGCAACTAAAGCAGAATGAGCATGAGTGTCAGAATGAATAAACCTGGATCGAGTGACTCTCTCATTTAGGTCTCCAATAATTTGTTCAGATGGATGCATTTTTGAATGTACAAGGGAGCATTGGCTTTTGAGACTTCTCCTTCTCCTTCTTCATTTTCAGCATGTACAGATGATGTTGTAGCTTGAGGATGGTTAGTCAGAGGTGATGTAGTAGTAGGTGCCAAAGGTGCTACTGACTTGTTGTGCATTAGAAATAGTCAAGACCTCATCTTCAACATCATCATTATCTTCAAAGATTTTCTCCCCCTGAACATATGCGTGCAGACTGCATCACTTGGACTAGTGCCTGGACTAGCCTCATCAAAAGTAACTTCACAAGTTTCCACAATTTTGTTAGTCTCCAAAACAAGCACACGATAGCCACGAGTATGAGCAGGATATCCAAGGAAAAAGCCATCCATTAATCTAGCTTCAAATTTATCAAGATTTCCAAATTTCAAGACAAAGCATTTGCATCCAAAAACCCTAAAGTGAGAAACAAGAGGCCTGTGTCCAAACCGAAGCTCATATGGAGTCTTACCCAATTTTGATCTCAAAAACACACGGTTTGAAACATAACATGCGCTTGAAATCGCTTCAAATTTCAAAAAGTTTCTAGGAGTGTGATGTTCATCTAACATGGTTCTAGCCATCTCAACCAACGTTCTATTTTTCCTTTCAACTACACCATTTTGTTGAGGCACTCTAGGAGATGAAAATTGATGATCAATTCCTTTTTCAAGACAAAAGTGATCAAAAGAAGCATTTTTGAATTCGGTTCCATTATCACTTCTAATAGCTTTGAGAGCTCTGGATGATTAATAGAAAGCCTAAGAACAAGACTTCTAAAATGACTAAAAGCCTCATCCTTAGATGCCATAAAGTATACCCAAGAGTATCTAGAAAAATCATCAACAATCACAAGCACATACCATTTGCCTCCAAAGGATTGGACTCGAGATGGTCCAATCAGATCAAGATGTAGAAGCTGTCCTGGAGCGTTTGTCATCACTATGGTAAGAGGTGGATGTGAACCTGCAATCATCTTACCATGTCTACAAGAAGAACATACTAGATTGCTATCACCCTTAAGCTTAGGCAAGCCACGTATAAGATCTAAACCACTTACACGAGTAAGATGATCAAAACCAACATGACCAAGTCTACGATGCCAAAAGAATAAATCTTTAGAAACATTGGCAATTAGACACCTATGCTTAGAAGAAGGTGATGCATCAAAATCAGCTTTAAAGACTCTTCCAAAACGAGATTTTGAACACAAGATCACCTGAAGCATCTAGCACTTTGCATTCATTTTTCTTAAAGCTTATCTCAAGATCTTCATCAAGCATTTGAGAGACAGAAAGCAAGTTATATTTCAAATTTTCAACAAGAGCCACATCTTTGAACATAAATTTGTCACTTACCTTTATTGTACCTTTTGCCACAACAGAAGAGGAAGAAGCATCTCCAAAAGTAACACTTTCAAAGACGAGATGCACGAGTGAGGAGGAGAACCAATTCTTATCACCGGACATGTGGCGTGAGCATCCTAATCCACTAGCCATATGTTCTCCTTCCTCGCGAGAGAAGAATACATAGCAACAATAGATTTCGAGGTCTCAGATCGGGTTAGGAATGAGATTTTTGGGAATCCAAAGATCGAGACATACGACGCACAACAGTAGGCACAACACGAGAATTTTTATGCACAAAATCAGCTTTTCCTTTTCTCATGTTTATAGGAACAGAAGGTGTTTTCAACACTCTAGGCGCATAGTGAGAAGCAAAGTGTGCTTTTCTGAAGTTAGACCTAGCCTTAGTCATTTCTTTCCTTTCTTTGTCTGGCTAGTCTAAAGCAAAAATCTACTAAGTGTCCATCTCTACCACAATGAGTGCAAGTGTACTTGACATGATGTTTAGCTTTAACAGTAAAAGCACATTTTGCATTCATCATAGTAGAGGATAAAAAACCAGCAGATTGAAAAGCAATTTTCTTAGGCTCATTAGATAACTCAATTTTGCAAGGAGCCTGAACAACAAAGGTCGAGGTTTAGTTTCATATGTGGCATAAGGATCAAAACCTAAACCTCTCTTGTTTGTGCTAACCTTAGATTGATCCAAAATCATGTTCAACTTCTTCTTGCCATTATTGAAACGTTCCAAAGAATTTTGCAAGTAATCAACTTTCTTAGCAAGAGTTAAACAATTATTGCAGGAACATCTACTTTTCCTTTTGCTTATGCGACAAGTTGAGCATGAGAGAATTTCATGTAAAAGCAAATTATCGCTAATTGAGAAACCCTAGCATTTGCATCTTTCAATTTTAATTCAAGAGTTGAGCATTTAGAACAAGAAGTTGAACTATGCAAATCATCAGTGGAACAGCTAGCATGTACAACATGTTTCTCATTTTTCTCATTTAGATGCAACAAAAGAGCATGTTCTTTCCTAAGCAAGGTGAGCTCATTGTAAATTAAGTCACATGATTTGCAAGTATCATCACTAGGAATCAAAGTCTTAAGTCTAGCAATTTCAGCATTCAATGATTCAATAATGAAATCATGTTTCTTAATTTTCTTATCACCTTTGTCAAGCAATTTTCCAAGACGAGCAACAAAGAATAGCTAATTCATCATAAGAGGGATCTACCTCATTGAAGTCATTGTCGTGGTCGCCCCTCGGTGAAGCTATCCTTGCTGCTTGCCATGAGACATAATCCTATCAAATCATGCTTGCTTGGAGTTGCATCATCTTCGCTGCTCTCCGAGTCCACATCGCTCAAATTGACTTGTTCAAGAGCGGAAAGAACTCAGTGAACCACCTTGCGGTTGATGAAGCTCTTCTTCTTCCTATCATTTGACGAGAACCTTTTCTTCTCATTCCTTCCGCCGTTGTCCTTCTCCTCCTTTGATGTTTTTCCTGCAAGCTTAGGACAATTTGTGCGAATATGGTTGAGGTCACCACACTCATAGCATCTTGGAGGACCACCTCTCTTTCTCATTCTCACATTCTCGCAAAGCTTTGTTAAAGCGAGAAGAGAGTAGTGCCAGATCTTCTTCAGAAACTCTTCAAGTTGCTCATCTGTTAAAGAAGACATGGAAGACAAGGCAAAGCTAGAAGAAGAATTTGCATTTGACATGTTAGGGTTAGAGATCAAAGCAATTGATTTAATGTTACCCTTCCTGGCAAGAACATCCAACTCATGAGTTTTCAACTTAGAGTAAAGAACATCTAATGTGAGTGTGCTCATGGTAGTAGATTCTTGTATAGATGTTACTTTCATCTCCCACACTGACATGTCCAAAGCACTAAGCAATTGTCGAGCATTTTCAGCATCGGTGTAGCTAACTCCAACAAAGACGTAGATTGCTAAGAATTTTATTGAAACGTGCAAAGAAGTCATCTATAGATTCACTAGGTTTCATCTCAAAACGCTTGTATTCTTTTTTGTAGATATCTTGGCGAACCTCTTTGACAGTGTTAGAACCCTCATGGTAATCACAAAGAGATTTCCATACCTCATATGCGGATCGAAGATGAACCACACGATCAAAGTCGCTGCGTCCCAAGCCTTGGATGATCAAGTTGCGCGCCTTGCTATTTGCTTCAACATGTGTGCGATTGGTGTCGTTGACGTTGTCGTTTGCAGGGACTTCATATGGCTTGTAGACCTTCTCCCAAATTGTGAAGCCCTGTGCTTGGATGAACGCCTCCATCTTGGCCTTCCAAAACTGAAAATCAACACCATCGAACACACATGGTTTTGTCGAATAACGATCCATTGATCTAATCACCGGTTAAGATAGATTAGAGAAACCTTGCTCTGATACCACTTGTAGGATCGAAATAAACGAATATAGCAATCAGAGGGGGGGTGAATGATTGAGCGGAAGCTAAAACCAAATTCTTGACCTATTAAAAGTTCACCCCAAAACAGAACCAAATAATTGCCTCGTTTTCGACAAAAACAGAATGATAGAGGTTTGGTAAAACAAGAATTCCTGGAGATCCAACCGTTAGATTGATCTGAAATTTGGACACGAGAAACTAGATTCTAATACGAATCCAACCCAAAAAGAATCAGCTCAATCGGACTTACGGATCAAAAATTATAAGCTTCGCAAGCTTGCTGTTTCAGAACTTGACGAGAATCAATCTAATCAAAACTTCAAGATTAAACAAGATCTTCAAAAGATTAATCAACTAGACTTTGAGAAACTCTAAATCAATACCCTAGAACGGTTTTTGATGGATCAAATCAAGAAGAAACTCAACGATCAAAAAACCAATCTAGAATTAGAACAAGCATGCAAACAAGAACCAAAACAGAAAACATCAGAGCGACGTGGTTACTGTAGCACGCAAAAATCTTGGAAGAATTGATCTTTATTTCTTGTCTAAAATACTCTCATCAAAAGAGTACAAACCCTAAAACCAAGCTCAAGGCTTGATGCGCTCAGCTCTACTTGATGCGTTTCAACAGGAGACCCCTCACCTATTTAAAGCACCAACCCACAAGGAGTTCTGAATACGATTCCTATTCCCTAGAAGGAATCCGTATCCAACACAACTCTCCTTGACCGAGTACAACTCTTGCACGCGTATGGTAACCCTTCCATACTCACGTGACTAACACTTTGCACGCGTATGGCCACCTGCCATACTCACGTGACTAACACTTTGCACGCGAATGACCTCCTGCCATTCTCACGTGACTAACCATTCTTCATGTGCACCATTCTCTTAGCCCGAACGTCCCGCATGACATCCTTGACCATCAAGACCTCAGTTCCTCCTGAACCTAGTCCCGAACCTCAGTTCCTCCATGAACCTAGTTCCAGTCCCGTCATCGACCACATTCGTCTTCGAGCAATACCTGCACATGAACAAATCACAAAACGATTCCGAGCACAAGTCCACGACTTGACTCAATGTCAATCCATGCAACTACTCACATGAGTATTGCATAAAGTCCACTTCAAAAGAAGCATCATGAAATCATCACAAATTTCAAATTCACATTCAAAATTCAAGTCCAAATCGCTCAAAACCCTAATTGAGCGAAAACGCATTCACGACGGACAAACAAAGTTGGTCCGGCGTACATAGGAATAAATCACTCAAAAACCCATTTACGACGGACAAACAAAGTCGGTCCGTTGTACATAGGAAAGTCTCTGTTCCAAGAAGCCAACCAAACGGACAAAAACACGTTCACAACGGACAAACAAAGTTGGTCCGTTGTACATGCAAAAATGGCTTCGGTCATGAGCTCAAAACAAGTTCACAACGGACCCCAGAAGCTTGTCCTACAAGCGTGCCACGCTCGGTTTCACAAAAGTAAAAACCCTAAAAAAAAGTCCATTCACGACGGACAAAAAGAATTAGTCCGTTGTACATGTGAAAATGACTTCGGTCATGGGCTCAAAAACATGTTCACAACAGACCCAAAAACACTGTCCGTCGCAGATGGGAAACTTACTGTTTCTTGAGAACTTTGTCCGGCGCTAATGCGTAACTTACTGTTTTTTGTCAAATTGTCAAACACATGCACAAGCACATTTTGAAAATCCAATTCTAAGTTAATTTTTTAGTTCAAAGCCAATTTTTCAGCACATGATTTCACAAAGAGTAATAGCACCGCGGAAGTCGCTTGGAGGATGAACTAGTGCTCAACAACTTGAAATGAATGCACCTAGCACTTTTCTTCTTCCTCTCCTCACCAAAAGGGATCAACAACCAAATCAAATGGTGGGAGGAAGTGAGGGCTCTATTGAATGCTTTGGAAGTGTTAGAGAGGGCTTGAATGCTGCAATGAATGAGCTCAATAGCAGTCCTAGCCGTTGGAGAAGAAGGGGTGGCTTTAAATACCCTTTTGAAAACTAGCCGTTTTTCCCCTTTTTCGAACAGGCCGGAGACTCCGGACATAAAACCCGGAGACTCCGGGTTGTCCGGACTCTCCGGACTAAATGTCCGATACTCCTGACTCTCCGAAATCACGCTTTGGCCGAGTGGGTTAACCTGAGACTCGGACAAAATGTCCGAGACTCGGATCGAAGTCCGGATACTCGATCAGATGTCCGGACTCTCCGAGTTGATTGGCTCGGTTGGAATTCAGCTTTTTGGAAAATGCAAGTTTTGAGTGCTAGTTTTGGATGCAAGTTTTGATTTTGAGCACATGCACATCCTAAACGCGATTTTCTGTAGTACCCTCTTAATAGTACGGCTATCCTTAAGACTCAATTAAAAGAAAATTACAAGTCTTCGTCTTGATGCCGTTTTTGGTTGAAATTTGATACTCGTAGAGACGTCCAAAGTCATTTGAAACTTGATGTAATCTCGAGATCTGCATTATACTTGATTGAAATATTAGATCTCTTTAATTGTGTCATCATTAATCACCAAAACAAAATGAGGGGCCTAGATGCACTTTCAAATAGGTCTCTCCCAATCTACCTAGACAATTCTTTTGAACTCTACCTACACACTTATTTAGAAAACTTATCTATATGTACCTTCTATCTATACATATGCTAATTAGGAACTCCAAGAAAATTCCTACATTAATAAAAAATGAAAAAGATTTAGTGGTTCATCTACAGACCCGAGCTACAACAGTTTAGATTAAAAGAATAGTCAATGTCAAGTACAATAAAATATTTGAAACGTTAAATAAAAAAAATTAGAAATTTAATTTCCATACGAACATCAAATTAAGTGCGATCCATAAATATCTGAAATTCGGAGTAAAAACTAGTAGTTCAATATGTATACGAATTCAAATCCAATATTGAAGTTCAAAATAAAAATATAAAGAAAAATTAGCAATTTGATTTCCATATGACTTCCAAATTAAAATCCCTAAATAACTAAAATTCAAAAAAATTAAATAAAATCTAGCAATTGTATTTTTCACATACAACCCAAATCTATCTATCTATCTATCTGTGGGGGCTCCCGTCCTGGTACAGTGATACTCCATTACTGTTGCGTGGGCCTGGTTAATCACGCAACCCGTAACATAACGATCACGACATCACGACAGACTCAGATTGAAATCACTTGGCTAGCACGATACTCGGATGAGGTCACATGCTACTCAATTGGTTCCAATTTGAGCTTCCCGCAACCATGTGATAACCACTAGTCCCTGGATCAGTAGGCTAGCGTCACATGTTGAGAAGGGAGAGTCTCATCCAAACGAACGCAGTACAAGGGCAGAGGTAATATATTACAACGGTAGATAATAATATTACAACTTGTTCCTGTTTACAAAATGCCGATTGGCTTAAAGTAAACCGAAGAGAAAAACATCAGAGAAACAAAAGTAAAGCGGCCGCGGTGTGCCTCCATTCCCTCAGGCAACCGGCAAGCAACTAGCTCCGCTAGCCGTCAAACGCACCACCCACGCCTGGGTCACTGAACTCCTGGTCACCTTCTTCCTCACCTGCATCTTCTGCTCCTCACGCAAATTTTCAGAGCAAACGGTGAGTACACGTATGTACTCGCAAGACTTTATTGTTTGCAAGTATAATAATAATGCAGGTTAAACAATGAAGATGGTTGCTACTCTAGTTCAGTTTTGCATGAAGTCGGAAGTTATTTGCAATAGACTAATAGATTGGAATCTTGCCTTTGTTTATAAAACATTTAGTAAATGAGAGTACAACAATACATAATGTAATTGTACATTTCGTTCAACATCCAAATTCCTCCAACATATCCAACACCACCATCACATGGCAACAGGAATCATTTCCTTCAACATAACCAACACCATCATCACATGGCATCAAGAATCATCACCAGCTTGATCAAATCACCAAACCAACCGATCTTTGAGTTCGACTCAACATTTGCATGAAACAAATTTGACCCAACATTTAAAAGATCTACCGATTTCAAATCCTTTTCAAAAACCAAAACCAAAATACTATACTTGACAAAGCAAATACCCAAGATGCTCGTGGACCGTGAGCACGGCTAATCTATTAGTTTGATTAATCTCTGCAGAGAATGCACACTTTACCAACACTACACATTATAGCAATCATGTCAACCATGCCACGCGATACATACCATATCCGTTTTGCTAGATTGTGACGAAAATCTTCCAATTGTCGGCATCTAGTCTTGCGTCGGCCGTCGATGTGCGCTCTTTGCTTTGGGTGGGGGCTCCACACACCCACACAGAGTACCCCCGGGCCAGGCGAGAGTACCCCCCCATTTAAGGTGTTTGGGTACCTTAAACTCCAAACCTGATTCACCCACACGGATCCAACGATGGCTAACAGCCCATCGTGCCTTTTACCCTCAGCAAAGCATCCACCGTTGTTTCACGAAAGTCTCCAACACCTGTGCGTGGTGAGGGAGTATTCTAAGCAACACCAGCACGTCGGTATTGCCCAACTACTTCGACCTACCACGGCGCAAGATCAAATTCCAACTCCTGTACTGGGTTTAGGCTATCCCATACTAGCACATGTGGTTGTACGCAAGGACTTGGTTAAAAACGTCAAGTTCAGTCCTTAGGATTGCACAGACGAGACCTCCCATCATCCGTCCGGCATAAATCACCGTACACCTTTTCCTTTTTCATCTTTTACCAACATAGCCTTTGTTTTTCCGAAACCACCATTTCCGAAATCCTAATAACGTATCGAAAAATCTTTGATTGACTGAGTCCACCGATCATTACTCAATCAGTCTAAAGCTGGGCTAAGCGTATGCAACTATTAGACTTATAACCCCTGACGACACTTATTATAGCATCTAACCTTAAATTAGAGTTACTCAAGGATTTTAGGGTAGCAACAAGATTAAGATAAGCCATCCAACCATTAGGGTATCTATCTATTCCCACCATTTAAATACTTGTAATAATCATATGCATGCGTAATCATTTTGCAAAACATCAAATACTTTTACAATTATGGGAGCAATATGTTCAAAGGAGGTGCTTGCCTGCTTGCTCTGGGTTTTGCGTGTCCTCTGGGTCGAAGTCCGGATCCTCGCCTACTGCTCCTGAGGCGTCGACGTCTAAACGAAAGCGCGACAAAAGAAAAACGAGGAAACGATTAAGATCCAACGAGAACAAAGCAAAAAGCTCAAAGAAGCGGACAACAACCAACAAGCGAACACGAGGGAAAGAAACTTAAACGAAAACCGAATTTTGAACTGGAGATCGGCAGTACCAGTGTACAAACCCCGGTAGTGCCGCTCTCATACGGCAAGATCGCCTTGAGGGTCGGTAGTACCGGCGACTACGAAACCTAAACGGGGACCTCTCTCGAAAATAACTACCGGCGTTGCAGGAGCAAAGTAGTGCCGGCCTAAGCCCTGAGCATTCCACAAGGGTCGGTAGTGCCGGCCTGAGCGGCAGACGACTTAACACGCCGGTAGTGCCGCCACAGTCGATCAATTTTCCAGAAAAGGATTTTCGCACAAACGACTTCGAATTTCACATGATCGCATGGATGGGTTCTCGGAAATAACAAGGACCCATTTATGCAAACCACACGTGGTTCCGACCTCGTTTGGCCTAATTCCTAATCCGAGAAACTATAAAGTCCTAATCCATGCTAAATCCCGACTTTCTCCCCGAATCGAATTCTAACTCAATTCTTTTCGCGAAACTCGGACTTTAACAAAGTCAAATACATTCTAGTGTCCTTTTCCTAGCTTTTGGAACCAGGATTCCAAGGTTTAATTCCAAAAGCTACGAAAACGACATTTAACCAAATATATCCAATAAAAAACGTACTTAGGGTTTCTGATCTCAGTTTTCGCGCTAACAAGAACTCTTGCACCTAACCTAGGTTTAGAAACTCAGCTAACTAAAAGTTGAGCACTACAACTTGGTTTTCTAGGGTTTTAGCTAAAAGAAAAGTTGATAGAAATGGAGAAAAATACAAGATCAAGCTCAAGTCATCACAGATCCGATCGAAACTTGCTCCACTCACCACAAAGGCTCGTCTAGGGTTTTGGAAAGTGACGATCTCCTCCGTGGCTTGCTTCACCTCGAGCTCAAGAACACCGGAGGAAGAGGTTTAGCTGGAGGGAAAACTCGAGAGAGAGGGAGAGAGCTCCATGGGAGAGAGAGCTACGGGAGAGAGAGCTAGAGGGTGAGGGTGAGAGTGAGAGGGAGTGAGGGAGAGTGAGCCGTGAGGGAGAGAGTGAGGAGAACTCTCTAGAGAAAAAGGAGGTGGCCAGGGCAACGGTCAGCTCGAGCGCCCTGCCCCCCACACTGCACCCCTCGGGCGGCAAGACGCCAGGGGCGTGATCTTGCCAGCAGAAAAACCCCAAACCCCCCAATAACTCCGAAACTCACGAATCCTTCCCGGAAACTTTTAGGATAGACTCTAGGGTAGCTAAAGAAGGTTTGGAAACTACGGTTGCTCAGAAATTCTAATCGCAACACGAAACGAGATTTTAGAGCAAAAACTAAAACGAAACAGATAGAGCGAACAACTCCAAAAACAATTAACTCCAAATTGAAGTCCAAACAACTCCCAAAGGATAATTAACATTAAAAAGGCAAGTTCAAACTCAGGATGTTACACTATCTATGCCAATATTAATTAGGCACACTGAGGATTAATTGAGGGAAATAAAAAGATTTAGCTGTCCAATCTGCTGGACAAAAACTATAACGGTTTAAATTAAAAGAAAGAGTCAATATTAAATACAATAAAAAAAATTACTGAAATTTTGAATAAAAAATAAAATTAGCAATTTGATTTCTATACCAACTTCAAAGTCAAACCTCTAAATATCTGAAACTCGGAATAAAAATTAGTTCCAACATAAAACCGAAATTTGAAATAAAAATAAAAAATAAAAGAAAAACAGCAACTTGATTTGCGTACAAATGTCAAAGCAATATCCCTACGCAGCTAAAGACTGCTCACGAAGCGCCAACATCAAGCCTAGGAGAAAAAAAGTTAGAAATTGTGACATTAATTAGATAAAGAAAAATGTTAGAAGTTCACATGTTAATAAAAAAATCTTGACCATCCAATTTCAGTTATGTAACCTACATCTACTATGCCACACCACGAAAGAAAAAACGAAGGAAGAAACATGCCAACGGGAAGAAAAACATGTCCTCACCCAATTTCATCAATTAAAACACACCCGTAAGCTGTGTATAAAAATCCTACATGGACAAGTAAGGAAAAAAGAATCTTATATAAGCAATCCCTCCATTCGGCAATATTAGTCCATTTTGTTGGAAGGTCATTACTCAATGCAAATCTATTGAAGGAAATCAAGAGCATTTATGTATACACACATTAGAGGTTCTCCTTGAGGATCCCATATAGAGTAAAAAAAAAGCTAAAAATTATCATATTAATCAAAGAAAAAGAAAAAAGTAGAAATTCCAGAAAACAAACCATCTAGGGCATCCACTTGAATTATGGAGGTTGCCATTGCTAGGTGTGGTGCAAACCATGCTTATTACAGCGACGCCTAGTCGCTGACTAGGCGTCTAGGCGGTCGAAGGGGGGGACGTCATGGCCCGGCGCCTTGCCTGGAGAGAGCCAGGCAGCCACCTGGACATCCAGGCGTCGTGGCGGCGGCGACCAGGCGTTCGGCCAGGCGACGCGGCGGGCGACTGGGTTCGAGGTTAGTGTTTTTGAGGACTGGGGAGTCATGAGCTGTTGGGCTCGATTGTTTTGAGGGTGTCGAGACAAGAAGCTACGACCAACCGATGACCGACGATCCTAGATCTTCGCCGCGACGCCGCCAGCAGTTGCTCCTCCACCGATCGGCGACTGGCGACAGGTAATTCCACTCCTCTGCCTCCCCCTCTCCCTCCCACTCTCCCTCCTCCTCCACCTCCCTACTGCTTGATGCTGTTGTAGGCTGAGGAGGAGGAAGAGGGGGAGGCTTGATGCTGTAGGTGGAGGAGGTAGAGGGGGAGCCGGGGACACTTGATGCTGGTGGAGGAGGAGGAAGAGGGGGAGCTACGGAGGAGGATGTTCGTCGTTTTGACAGAGCGACTTGAAGGTGAATGCTATGAGCCTGTGCTGCTTGACGCTTGATGCTATGAACGACTGAACATGACGCTTGATGCTATGAACGACTGAACATGATGCTTGATGCTATGAACGACTGAACGTGATGCTTGATGCTGTGCTCCAATGGTTGTCTAACTAGCGCCTAGGCATCCAGGCACCCGGCCTGGAGGCCACTCCCCTCACCGAGGCGCTGTGATAAACATGGTGCAGACCATGTATTAATAATACCTTGAGGAGTACATTTTTTAATCGAAGTCTGCCCCTTACTTGTGAGAGATATACACAATGTGGAAAAAGAATACTAATATTTAAACTCTTGGCCTCATAGAAAATCTTTTGAACTCCTGGACATATATAATTATGCATAAGAATATAAGATAACATTCTAGGACGATCTATATTTTGTGTAAGGTGAAGCACGAGCTAAATATAGAATCTTGTAACTAAAGCAATAATTATATTAACGTGTATCGATCTTTTAAATTAAGAAAAAGAGAAAGTACCTCACTTCATATTTGTTTGCCCGTGCACGCAGCACCGGGTTGATGACTAGTGCTTGTAATTACGGCTTGTTGCTTGGTCATCAGCTTATATAGTCGCAGTTTTTTGTTGGTACGTCGAAATTCTTAACAAATCACTGGTAGCCAGGGTTTTGAATTTCATCAAAATTTTGTTCTCTCCGTAGGTCCCAAAATAAATTTGGCCTGTTTACATTTCGTTGGGTTCATTTGAATTTTATCCAAAAATTCAAATTTCAGTCAAAATTTGTCACGAAATTCAAAGTTTTGTTCAAACATTTCATCCCAAAATTAATCGAAATTTCTGAAATAACCAAATTTGGGTGATTTCGGTGGGTACCAAAAATAAATTTAGAAGAAATTCGAAACCCAGCTTGCAGCCCGGTACTTACGATCAGATGGTGTTGTATGTTGCTATGTACTCACGGGAATATATTGAGATAGAAACTTTATATCTTTGGCCATTTTATTGCTCGACAATCAAGGAGTTTAAAAGATTTAAACGGAAGTAAGTGGCAATAAGTTGTGAGCTAAGATGGATCTGCGAAACATTGTGTTGGTACAATGATGTGTGAATGGATAATAGTTGCTATGAATAATTGGAAGTCTTGCCTCGATCAGTTAACGACTTAACCTTACAAGCCATTAAACTAGGCCAATCATACAACCATATATCTGTTATAGGCTAGACTTAACTCGATAAGTTACCGAGTCTTGACATGTGATATCTCAATGGCAGACTAAGATGTGTACGAGTTATACGGAAAATATGTCATTGTAGCCACACATCTTGAACGGTTATTGTTCTTAGTCCAACGATAAGTACGATAAGTCTCTCCTATTTCTTTGTTCCGAAAGAAATAGTAATTTCACGCTTATCAGGAAAGTCAACATTCGGATAAAGTTTCTGAAAGATTTTATTATAACCTTCTTAGCCACATGTTGATGGGTACGTGTTATTGCATGGCGTTACAAGTTTGATCATATCTTATGAGTAAAGTGTATGACCTCTGCAGAGTGTCAAACATATTCAAGTATTCGTGTTCTTGGTATAGGGCAATGCTCGAGAATTTCAATCAATGGTTAAATTTTTTAAACAATACTTGCGAAGGGAAGTTGTGTCAATTAAAAAAATGGAATTTGGTTTATGCTGATTGACAGTTTACTTTGAGAAATATCTGAGAAATTTATTATTATTGTTATTTGTTTTACTGATATTTTCAATCTACTTATTGTATTCAATTGAAAATACTACTTTATTGTAAAATAACCATGTTAGTCATTCTTTTGAAATAAGTCATGTATGTAGTTATAATAGACTTACATTCTGTACACAACTTGTTGAGTGCTTTACGTACTAACCCTTACCACAACAAATTCATCAATTGAAAAGGAGTTTACACCTGCTTTGGAGGAAGAATTCTACAAAGAGATGAGTGTCTAGGAGTCGAATCTTATCACCTATAGCATGTTGATGAGATTCACCAAATTTTTTCGTTCCTTTGCTATTTATTTTGAGTAATACCCTGTAAATCCTAATAAGTGTAAAATCGGCCTTAATACCTTTTTAACAGTCTTTTATAATATTTTCGTTGTGTATATGATGGCAATATTACATCTATATTACCACTGTATACCCTAATATGGTATTAAACTAGTGCAGTATATAAAAAGGATCTAAATTTACATATTCGGTCCCAACACCAGTCACTGGCAAGTTTCTTCAGGATAAGTGTTTCAGACAAACGTAGGACCTTGTTATACTCGGGAACGAAAGTGCAACCATGGAATACTCTGAAATCGTACAGTAAGATAGCAAATTGCATATATATCAACTTCTGAACAAGCGGCATAATTGTACACAGAATTTCATAAGGTACCAAGTGTTTCTTCACTCGGCTCATGACTCGCAACAAAACTAACCCTGTGAACACAGTAGTTTCTAATATACAAAACTGCCTCTTGAAAGAACAGCTAAAGAACAGCACATAAAGACAAGTGTGCTCGTGGAAGCACACCAAAGATAAATCTCTCGACGGCCAACAAAAAATCTCCTCTTTCCGCACTATAATGAAACAATATGCAAAAGTAAACTATCCAGGATGCAAATGTCTGTAGTACCTGGTGAGACATTCATTGTGAGTTCTTTGTTTTCTCATCATAGTAGCCAGCAGCCCTCCCTGTTCTGCCTATCAAGATTGAGTCTGGTGCTGGACCCTCATATTCTCCAGTGAGACCACGGTATGACCGCGCCTTGAGGTAGTCGATTGCAGACTTTGCTCCTCCTTGGTAAAGAACTGCATCATCACTCTGGCTTCGGATACTTAGTGCCTTCTCTGTTACCTCAGCCAGTGCAAGTGATGTTTCTGACTGCTCATTTTCTGTGCAGCGGTGGGAGAACACAAATGATTTAGTAAAAAACATAAAAGTAAACGGAATGCATGAGCCATGAGGCCAGAACTATCAATGTAGAACATGAAGTTTTCTGCTCGATGGTTTCCCACAAGAAAGTTGGAACTCAATAAATAACACATTAATGTTGCTGGAGTTTTAACAAGTCAGTTAAACTTGTGCATACAGTGACGTATGGATAGACCAAAGCGCATAATACCTTGAGTACAATTATCTTCCACATAGCCACCTTTGATAAAGGAAAATCGTGCTTCTTCACTTCTGCTTGCGCCTTCTGGTTTATCTGAAGTGATCAAATCCTTGAAATCCAAAAGATATTCTCCAGTCCATTCTCTTCCCCTGAAAATGTGCTACTGCTTGAATAAGAATGATATAAAATTCTTAAATTTGATGAGCCACACCTTCGTATAAACTCGTGATTCATCCATGAGTAGCCCAAGTGTGTCAAGGGTACTATTAGAGTCAATAACACCGTGTACCTGCTAAAAGCTAACACAGCTTCGAATGGTGTGATAACTGGAGCTAAAAACTCTTTGCTATCTAATAGTGCAGTCTGTGCACAAGACACGTAAACAAAAACTTCACACTGCCATAGAAAAAAATTGATCACAGTCAGTTAACCTCCATACAAAAAGCAGAGAAAAACAGTTTAAAATTTAGTAGCACCTCAGGAAAATTGGCAAGTTTTGCAGAATTAGGCCGGCCCATGACCAATGTATAAGATTTCTTTCCAGCAGCCTTGATCAAATCTTTCATTTGCTCGATTATGTGAAGATATCCAGCTGCATCATGAAACAATGCAATGTACCACACAAGTACATTTCTATGTTAGTACCAAAGTTACAAGCCAAATAAATACAAAAAGGAAAAGGAATAATGGCAGTCTATTGAAAGTATTTACAATTTTGAAAACAAAACCAAATAGGCAGTTCAACTGAAAAAAACAGAACCATGGCTAGGTCCGGTCAGACGATCGAGGCAATTGGACAATTCATGCATATGTTCCTCATTGAACTGCTTCAAACCCAGTTGAATCAGCCTTGGACTGAACAGATCAGGCCAGAGCAGATTAAACCAAATTAAACCCCGTAGGAACTAGGAATTTTGATGCTCAACACATGGAATGTTTAACACAGAAATATTAAGGGAATGCTAAAATATGATGTCACCATTCAAACATTGCCTCAAAGTCATGTGGCAGATCCAAAGTCAGGCAATTCTATAATCATTGTTAATATTGAAGTTAGCAATGTACATACCAACACCTAGAGTTCCCACCAAAATGCCAATAATATTTGCATCCTTTGCCTTCTCCACAAGGTAATATCTACAATTACAGTGTTTTGTAATTAATAGTACACATATAATAGCATACTTGCATATCACAAAAAGTAAAAAAAAGGTATATAAATGCTGCACAAAAATGTACCTGCGCCTAAGAAGTTTCATCAGATGAGAGACATCCCTTGACAACTGATTTGCAATTGTGTCATATCTAACTGCATAAAAGCATTTCATCAATATTCAAAATATAAAGATCTCTACTTTGGAGCAATTATGTAAACAAAGGTCGTTCAAACTGATGTTATGACATGACACTGGAACGGTTAACTGCATGTCTGCATTCCAGGCTCAATTATAAAATGCAAGGAGCGACAATAACCGCATCAACAATACAAATCATTTGAGAAGAAATTATAGTAGGATCGAGTATTAAGGATAGAAATCTTAAAAGCCAAACAAGCATGCACTTCAAGAAAGCTGTATGTCATATTTTTTTTTATTCATTGTGTAGTGTTTACACTTATGTCAGCGATGAAGATTAGTTTGAAATTGCTTTATTATATTCTAATTAAAGGAAGGGGATGCAAGCTCATTAGATCCATTTCACTTGGAACTATTTTGTTGTAGATTGATATATTCAAGCAACGTATTCAAACAATCCTCCCACCAGCC
Organism: Rhipidocladum racemiflorum; assembly: GCA_036346355.1. Taxonomy (NCBI): domain Eukaryota; kingdom Viridiplantae; phylum Streptophyta; class Magnoliopsida; order Poales; family Poaceae; genus Rhipidocladum; species Rhipidocladum racemiflorum. Next base: position 31,960,043 of record CM070589.1, on the reverse strand, counting down.
ATAAAATAAGAACACAAACCTATATTGCATTTATTGAAGGTAAGCACAATGTTAGCGAACGCGGAGTTATCTTGTCCAATCCAATATAACAAATAGTCCTCCATTTTCTCATCTATTGATATACCCCATGTAAGGCCTCCAAGGCTATACTTGCATGTAGACCCTTCCACACTGCAACAATTATTCACAGATGTTGCCACACCATCACTGTGTATAGATGTCTCATCATTATGAGTGCTTCCATTGGATTGAAGACGTTCTGCAGTAGGACTTGAAGATGGATTCATGACCGAACACAGAACGTCTGCATACTGGACTTCAGGACTGCAAGAGTGTGATTTGCATAATTCCACGATTGCTCCTTTAAGATCATCCAATGCATGTGCATATTCTAATCCACATAAAACCTATTTGATAAAAGCCAGAGTAGCAAAGAATATTACAAATAGAAGTAAGAAAGAACAGAATCTATGGCTTTACACATTTCATATCAGCTATTTCATGGTCAAACATGCCAATAGTAGTAATAGTGAAAATGCACAGCAACAGAAACAAATACTAAGCAGATCAATTAAAACCCTAAGGATGCCTTGCATATTAATTTCCTTGAAAAAGGATAATTTCTTGCAGATGTAGCCATTACTGGCAATACGACAGAAACACAACATCAAACCGAAAAAGCTAGTGTTCTGAGCTCCCGACTGATATTGCTTTTGAGGCTACCAATAAATTATAGAGAGGTGCTTCTATGCTTTTCTTTTTTAAACTTGCTCTAATTCATTTTTCACTAATAAATGCGACAAAGCATAATTTTCAGAACACAAGAAATAGTTTGGGCCATACCAGGACGTGTTTATTGCTTTCTCTCGAGCACTCCAGCAATGAGCGGCCACAAGCGTTGGCATCCAATGGTGCCTTCCCAAATACGAACAAAGCTGGCAAATTTGATGTGCTGCATTTAAATTTGTTCTTATCAGCACAAAAGAGTGTTAGTGTGAAACTAACAGGCAATGGCTTCCAACAAATGATATACAAAATGATGGAAAAACATTTATGTTAAAAGTGTACAAAGTATAAACATATAAGAATGAAATACTGATATAATAAACATTTAGCATCATGACTGCACATATAGGGAACACTTTCAATTAACCATCAATAGTTTCCTCCTAAATTTTGAGCTGTCGATGCCTACGTTAGACACTAGACCATCTCTGGCATGATCACCTAACAATTTCAAATACCCCCATCAAAACCATTTGAAACATCCAACCGTAACTCCAACAAACACTGCTCCTTGACAGAAATCAGATAACAGACACCATATCCTCACAAACGCAACATAAATGCAACAAAGCTCCCACCTTACCGCCAACAAAACATCAAAGAATCCATCATTCTCCAATTCTATCCATAATTCTAGCCATATCTTGCCCCTTTTTGAAAGCTCATATTTTTTTGAATCGAACAGGGCGCAAGAACTGATGAGGAAAGTAAGAAAGGCTCACGGGCTCAGGCAGGCGTGGCCATAGTGGACGACGCATTGGGCGTCGATGTGGGACGCGCCCACCTCGTCGACGCAGCACGAGTTGTACGCCGTGTCAGCCATCACGAACACCTTGACCCCGCTGCCGCCCAGCTCCTGCCGCAGCGCCCGCGCCACCGCCGCCGCGTCCTTGAGCATCTCGTCCGGGAACTAAAGCGCCAAGAATCCAAACCAAAGAACCAACGGTAAGGCCAAAAATGAAAAGCACAAAGAAATTCCCAAGAAAGAAAGAAAGAACCGAATCGAACTGGATTGAATTACCTGGAGGGCGACCCTGGTGTAGCCGCGGACGCGGAAGAACTCGGCGGTCCGAGGGATCTCATACCTGGAGTCGATGTCATCCATGGCTGAAGATTCAGGCCGCCTTTCGAAGAGAGTGGATTCAATTGAGACGAGAATAATGAAGGAGAGAAGAAGACCGCAGGAGAGCTCGGAGGAGGAAGGGGAAGAAAGAAGGGTTTTGGGACGCCGCCGCCTCGTCTGAGACGGAGTTCATCGGTTGGTTTTCTCTTCGAGCCGTTGGATTGAAAAAAGAGAATGACTAGGGAACGGTATACGTTGCAACGGTATAGCCATGAAACTTATGAAACTTATCAGTTTCAGTGCTGGTTTCATGAGTTTCAGTGTTTAGTTTCATCAGTTTCATGTTTTTATCAGTTTTTAGTGCTAAGTTTCATGAGTTTCAGTGCAAAAAATCATAAGTTTCATGAGTTTCAGAGGTATACCGTTGCAACGGTATACCGTTTTTAGTTTTTCTGTTGAAAAAAATAGGGTTTTCATGACTCATGAGTGGTAAACAATGGAATTTTTTCAATATAGTAGCTCTGTTCAAAAATTTTTCATGAAAATGATGTTTTTTACCTCACAATTAGCGGAAGTAGCCCTATGTAGTGGGGGATGCGCGGTAGCCGACTTGGAGCGGGGGCCGGCGTTGCAAGCGGCTTGCAGCGGGGGCCGGCGCTGCAAGCCGTGGAAAATGTTAGAACTGTTGGTGCAATTGATCGCCGTGAATTAACAGTCTTCTATGTGTAATTTTAATTGATTGTTATTTTATAATCCAGTATTATTTTTCACAACCAACAAATACAATGGAAAATAGTTCCAAATAACCAAAACAGCATAGCAGACTGCAGTTTTTAATTTATTTATTTTATTTGCTTTACTAGTGTACCAATTAATCAATCTTTTTAGAATTAATTTATTGATTAATGTACTGCAAAATTGTTTAGTTTGAATCGATAGTTGTTGAATTTTTTTTGTTGAGTAATGTACCACAAAATTGGACAATTTGAATCAACATTTTTCAAAGGGGGGTGTTAAGTAGAAAATAACAAGACGGAGAGAAATTAATATGGAAAAATAGTAGAAATGACGTTTAATGTTGGTATAAACAGAATGAAAGCAGGAAACGTGCATAAATATATAAAATGTGCATAGCATGACATAGAATTAATAGTGTATATAGCATGACATCGTGAACATAACATGATATAGAAAATGTGAAAAGAGACGTGGCGCGACAACATGAGTGAACCATGAACGGAAACTACAGCTAAGGTACATGCGCGCCTTTTAAAATTGTAAATAAGTTATGATAGCTGTCGTAGGCCCTATTGGGAAGGTTCGAATGAGTAATCATACGGCACCCACATGGAGTGTTGATCGTCAGGACGGCGTGTATGGGGCTGCTGGTCACGGTAGTGACAAGCACAACTGCAGCTCACATTGTAGCAGCAGTAGTAAGTGTGGTAGTCACTATCGAGGTGGACGACCTCCTCATTGTTCCTCTCCCTGAGCCTTTGACAGCATAGATCGCCATTCTGGGTTTGGAGTTCGAAGTTCTGCCTACAGAGCTGATCATTCTCATTCTTGACCTCAGTGATTTTCTCTCCCTTTTCATCAAGGCATATCCGCAATGTGTAGATGTAACCTTGAGCTGGGTCTGGAAATGGTTTGTCCAACCATTCAGTGTATTTGCAATCATCGGTTTGTAAGTTAGATTACGTGTCATATAGTAAGATATGCGTGGAATGATATGTGAGAGTTGTAGTGGTTACCATGAATAGAGGGCATCGGTAGAAACGACGTCCTGGGCTGGAATTGGACTCGTCGCAAACCTAGACAACGGCATCGAGATCGTGCTTGCATGTTGGCCACTTTAGGGGGTCAAGTGGGCCGCCGCAGTGGATTGAATTTTTTGGGTTGTAGTACTCCCTTTTTTCAATGGGAAAATTTGTGCTGGGGGATCGTGGTCGTAGGGACCATAGATTTCACATACCTCGAGTGAAGGGTCGCGGCCTTGAAACCATGAAGTGTCGGCGGCTCGAGGTGTGGTATTACCCTATCTTCCCCGACTACCCCTCCCATATCTTGAGGTGCCTCCTCTGTTTGTCATTGTAATGTAGTAGAGGTTAGGGTAATGAAGAAGTGTTGCCTGGGTAGCCGGTGATATTTATAGGCCATGTCATTCCACTATGGGTGAGAAAGAAATAAGTATTGTATTGTCACTCTATGGTGCGCAGAGTATTGTCAAATCTTACTGAAAATGTTGCTTGCAACGTGTTGTCATCTCGGTATGACAAAGCTGGTTGGAGCATGTTGTCAAATCGCTCTGCAAGCTGCTAGTGTGTGTTGGTGCGTATTGTCCAATCGGTAGGACACATCTATTGTCTGCGTGTTGTCAAATCACACTAAAATAGACAACTCAAACAGGAAAGTAATCATCAAAATAAAAGAAATCAAACTAAATTTTCACTAAGATATCATATCCGATTAGTACATCAGGTATGAAAGAAAAAAATAACCGATCGCATCCTCGAAACCTCAACTCTAACCCGGTCGCCGCTTCTGTTGACGGCGAGGTTGTTCTTCTGGGAACGTGAACCGGTCAGGCGCGTGTGTGTCGCTCCACAGTGTTGCAGGAGGGGCCTTGTCAAGTTGGGTAGGTCTCAGGTGTTGTTCACAGAACATGTCTTCCATCCACCCAAGAGGCTATATTGGAATGCACTGTTAGTGCAGTGGACAAAAGAAATTGCAACAAGTAATTAAAATTACAAGTAATTACTGATGCCGGTTGCGGGGTTGTAGAGTATTGTGCCCACTGGCTAAAGTCATCCCTAGAAACCTGCACCCACGTAGTGTTAGCTCATTTCCGTCTTGTGAATCAGTTGAACTGCATAGAACATACCTACCATGGCACATGCGTTGGGTGTTGTGGTAAGCGTGCTGGTGCGAACGTACCCATGCCGAACTTCCTGCTGACATCTCCTGATCGGGGGTGTCAACGTCGAAGTATGTGTGGACCTCCAAAGCTGTATGTATCAGCGTAGAGCAGGTGCTTCATGTTCGTGCCTGGACGACGACGGCGGAAGGAGAGGTGTATGTCGGGGTGCCAGCTGTAAAGGGGTGTAGGTCTGTCTGAACCCGAACTCATGCGGTAAGCATGCAGGCGTGAACGTCCCCCAACTAGAACTTGCAGGCAGCAAGTCCCGATCAGGCGAGTCCGTCTCCGAGTATGTGTCGACCTCGGGAGCTGGACATGCTGGCGGGGGAGCAGGTGCTTCGTGCTAGCATGTAGATGAGGAAGGAAGGAGAGAGTGATCCCCGCGCGCGTGCTGTAATAGGATATGACATGATCAAAAATGTTAGATTGCGTAAATAGTACAAATTTTCAGAATTAAAAGTACGTTTCATACCAACATATCCTGAAGACCAGGGTGAGTTGAGGACAAGCGAGCGAAACTCGATCATCTTCCGGTCGCACTTGGGCATGATGACCTAGGACATAGAGGACAAGCGCCTCCCTCATCACCCCGCAATGAGACGTTGCTATGACGGCCGCAGCTAAGCGTCTTCATTATGCCGTTCGCATCATCCAATATGAAACGTAGAACCCCAAGCAGGCCGGGCACAGTGTTGCGGCTCCCACGTCATAGTGTAGTGGAAGCCTCATCGACGATACAGCTGGCACAATCGTACTGCATAGACAACACAAGACATTAGTTAGTCATGGCAAAATGAATGAATCGTAATGTATGCTCATACCATGTCGTATTACTGTGCTGCGCGGTGTGTAGGGTGGCCTAGGCCGAACTTGTTGACGTGCGTGAACTTGTCGAGCCTCGTTGGAGCAAGTCTAGTCAGTCGAGCACATATGCGTGGCACGTACCACTCCAAGTACGCGACGTACGAGTCCAGATCATATAGCCGATCCTCGACCACTACCTGCTCTATGGCAGACTGCTACCACGCAGTGGTCCATGGAAATTGTTTCTGGTACCATTCGTCGGTCTATTGCCCCTTTTGATATTGCATGTAGGATACAAAATTGTAAGTTACGAATTAGAATTACATAGTGTATGCTCGTTGGGAGAAATAGAATTCAAATGTACGAATTACTTACGTATGGGCTTTTTGTGGTAGAGGTGGGCCAACTGGAGGGGTGATTTGCTGGTGAAGTCCGAACTGGCGCATCACATGGGCTGGACAATACGGCTCCACCGTGTAATAGAACACGAGGTGGCACGTCGTCAAACAGTATTGATAATTTTGCCCGTACTGAATTAACAATCCATGCGGTATCGTAGTGGCGACCAAATGCGTATACCATGGTTGCCATATGATTTCACCCTCGTTTAGCGTCTCGAAGTAGTCATGAAACTTTGGATAGACTCTACGATGCCTTTCCCTTGCCCATCCCAACTGGCTGTGAGTCCACCGCGTACCTATGGTAGGCCCATCGACCGGGTACTCACCATCACCGTAGAACAGAGCATGTAATGGATAAGGGTGAACGGGCTCCCTAAAGTATGGCTAGCCAGCAGGAAAGTGCTCCTAGAACCATATCTGAAGCAACGAGTAGCACAATGTAAGCACAGGCTCCTCTCCCATTGTCTTTGTGCAAGCTACGCACAATCCCCAATATGTCGCGCAGAGTACGGTTGATCCAAAACTATACTGTGGCACATTGTTTAGGTCGGCGTCAGCCAAATCCTACACGCTGTGGATGTAGCTCAGGTACACGTAATCTCCTTGCGTACTAGGAAACAACACCCATCCGAACAAGTAGAGCAGGTACGCGATAAGATGACTCCTCACAACATACTCTGGTGCATCTGCTGGGCAATGCATGTAGCGGACGAAGCCATGAATGTGGAACCCCCCGAGAGTTCCCTAAGACGGGATGACCAAACCTATGCTCTAACCTCACCCTCCAGTCAGGCCACCGTGGTGGCGGAACAATCGGGCTACCCTTATAGGCAAACCAGTGATCATGAAAACATCCTAGAGGATGACGGTTATCTCCCCCCATCGAAAGTGGAACGTGTGGGTCTCCGGCCTCCAATGATCGACGAGCGTGGACAACAGACACCCATCCAAAGAGAAAGAATGTCCGATGTCCATCATCCGAGCCAACGACAATAGACCTGCTTGTCGTAGAATGGGCACGTATCACACGTCCAAGGACCAGTGCTCAAGCGAGCTCCTCAGAATGAATGGATGAGGACCGTCACATGTAAGCCAGTCGCTGCTACGATGCTTGGCATCGTAAGATAGGTCAAGCAAAGTTTTTGGATGTGTAGTCATAACCTGTAAGAAGATAATTAACAGTAATATATAATAGTAAATGACATAACAAAAAATAACATGACATAATATGAAATTGGTACAATAGTGTAACAAGCCTTATCGTTACGTGATATGATAGTAAGATAAAGGATAAATAGTATGAAAGTACGATGTGTGTTTATATTGACAAAATTAACATAAAATTACATTAAGGTACTACCATCACACGTGCAAGTACATTGTCGAAGGTGGCTATGGATGGGTCGATGAGCCTGCCCTATTAGGGCAATTCTTCATTGTATGACCCACTGTCCTGCATAACTGACACTTCTGTGGAGCTGGCACGTCTCCCCGCTGACTTGTGTCCATGTTGTTATGGATTCGTCGTGACTACCATCGTCCATAGTCGCTCCTCTTCAAGGTGTCATTATGGCACCATGTCACTCGGCCTGACCATAGCTCTCTGTAATGCATGTCCAAGCCGTAGGAGTTGAACTCCAAGCTCCATGTCCAGAACAAATTGTCGACGTTGAAGTACTCAGAGATGTACGGTGCAGATGACTGATGGAGAACCGCACATGCCGCATATACATGGGAGTATGGCTTGTGCAGCAGTTGTGGCTTGTTACATGTGCATGTCGCGACATCACGTATTGTGCATACTTGTTTATGGTAGCTCCTGCAATGGCCATCTTTGAACTTCTCCCGTAGACGAACTTCAAACTTTCACCTAACTCCATTCATGGTGTGGGCAACATGCGAGCGAACCTTCTCAATTTTCTTCTCCATGTATGCATGCATACATTCGGAGAACTACTTCCCCTCATCCAAGTGCCTCCTCAAGTTCATTCCCTTGTTGACAAAGTACCCAATGGTTCTGTTCTAGGTCTCTTCCATGATGGCATTGATTGGGAGGGACCAAACGCCCTTCAGAACACCGTTGTAAACCTCTAACATGTTAGTAGTTATTATGACGTACCTTGTGTCATCCCTGTCGTGGAGTAGGAACCACTTCTCTAGGCTTGGAGCATGCAACTATACCCCATTGTAAGAAGTTGTTGACCTAGCCCTTCCCAAACGTTGTCGCATGCTTCGAAGTTTCCTCATCCAATACTGTCGGGACCCGAATTTGCAAATCCGGACCCTCTGTGTATTCAGCACTAGTCCAGGAACGCGCTAGTGCACACAGTCTTAACATCGGTAAATATCACAATCATACCACTCGATACTAATAAAGTACTTTAATTAAATAGTCAAACTGGTTGCTTGACCTTATGGTCAAGTTACAAATATACGCCACGCAGGGCGAAACTTATTAAGAGAGAAATAATAGCAGCGGAAAATAAGATAACTTCGTGGCGCCATCCAGTATACCACAGGCAACTGACTGGGACTCGATTCCTAGTTAGACGGTTCCTCAGGAAGCTCCTCCTCCAAAGCTGGTGTAGTCTCCTCTTCAACTGGTGTTGTATTGTGGCAAGGGTGAGTACTTGGTACTCAGCAAGTCATGCACAGAATGCAACTAATATACTACATGCATGGCGTATATCAAAGCTATTTAAGCCCCAGTTGATTACCATGCACCACGTGCCATCAACATCACATGATACCTTTCCAAAACAGGTTCAATATATCATTAAGTCAATATTAACATTTGATTGTCCAAAATCATGTCATGAGCACGAAAGGTGTCTAAGCAAAGATACTACAACGATCTAAATTCCCATGTTGGCAATTTAGTAATGTCCAACTAGTAAACCACAACTAGGGTGACAAGGGTCATGGCACATATATAATTAACCAAGGTGTCATACAGCAATTAGGCATTTATCTAATTCCCCATACTTTAAACAAAGTATTTCCTAATTAAACTAGCATGCATTAATTTGAATCAAAATAGGTTTCAAAATGGGGTCAACATGGTCAAAGCACAACTTGCCTTCAAAAAGTACTTGTTCTTGGTCCTGAGCTGGTTCCTGGGTCAACACTTCTCCTTCGAATCCTTCCGGCACTTCAACGTCTACTCGTAAAGCGTGCAAATAGCAAATAATAAATAAACAGTAGGCAAAAAGTGTCCAAACATCCAAATAAATTTCATAAACAGAGAGAACATAATTTTATGAATTTTTAGGAACTGGAATCGCTCAAATCGGAGTTAAAACACAAGAGTTATGATTATTTAAAGTTTAAATAATCAATTAAATAATTTTACAGAGAAAAACTTTAGTCCAAAAATTAAATAAAATTCATATTTGAGTAGATCTGAATTTTATGAATTTTTAGAAATTTGAATCGTTCAAATCGGAGTCGAAACACAAAAGTTATAAGCGTTTGAAGTTTTGAAATTCAAATCAATTATTAAACCGAATTATTAAATCATTTTCTTTTTCGGAAATTATTTATTGCGTCAGCAGTGACACGTGGCAACCTCTGATTGGGCGGTGGCGTCGGTACCTCATGGGCTCGACCACGGCTTGGCTTGGTCCATCAGGACTCGGTCCACGACTCCACGTGTCGCCGACAGTGGCCCTCAGGTGATGTCATTCTTGACATCGGCGGGCTCACCGCAGTCTTGTGGTGGGACTCCATCGGTGACGTCATCGCCGACGTCACTACACTGGCGGTGGCCGACGCGTGGCCCGCCATGACGTCGGCTGACGCCATGGTGCGGTTTGGTTGCGTCGGCCCGACACGCGGGCGGCGTGTCGGCGTCACCTGCGCGATTCGCGACGCGCGCGGTCAAGCTCCCCGTCACGTGGCGCAATCTCGGCCGTTGATTTGAAAATCAACGGCCCGCATCGAATCTGGAGTCACGCGTTTGGGTTAACGCGTTTGATCTCGACCGTTGGATCTAGATCCAACGGCCGAGATTGATCTCGATTTTGAACGGATCTCACCGACGGTGACGCGTGGTGCAATCTGGACCGCTTGATGAAGATCCGACACCGGCGAGCTCAAGTCCGGCCGATGGCGGCGGCGCTGGGTCACCGGCGCAGGGGACGACGACCTAGCCGACGGCGTTTCGGGCGCGATCCGGCGAGGTGAGTTGGACTCCCGGACGCGTCTTGACCTCCCGGTCCCGGATCTGGGGTCAACAGCGACGGAGGACGGTGGACGGCGGCGGGATTCGACGAAAACCGCGGCGGCTCCTTCTCCTTACTCCGGCGAGCTCTAGCGGCGCAACCACGGCGGCTCAGGCGAGGTGAGTTAGGGCTACGGGTGCGCAATGAAGTGGCGGCGCAATAAATAGGGCCCTCGGCGTCCGTGAAACGCACGGAAACCGAGGCCCTCTCCGTTGCGGCGGCGACTCGGATTGGGTAACGTGGCTCAACCACAGCCGTTGGATCAAGATCCAACGGTGCGGGGCTTTGGGCTCGGGTCTGGCTCGGGCGAGCTGGCTGGCTCGATCGGGCTCGGGCTCGGGTGACGTGGCTCAATCGTGGCCGTTGGATCTGAATCCAACGGTCACGCGGTTAGGGGTCGGCCGAGTGGGTTCGGTCGAGTCACGTGGCTCGGGTCGAACTCGAGTCCGACTCGGGTTCGACTCGGTCGGATGAACAGTACTTGACCCGATTCGATTTTCCAGCGATTTAATATTTGAAATAATTTCCAGTGATTCATTTAATTCAAGAAAAATAGCAAAATACTCAGAAAAAATCCAGAAAAATTCTGGAAAATATTTTAGGGCATTTGGGACTCAAATAAAATATTTCCAACAAAACTTTATTTGAAAATTTAATTTCTTTAATTATTTCAATATGGAATAAATTCAAATTAAATCCAAATAAATCCAAATAAATTCCAGAAAATTCCAAAAATTCACCAAAGTGCCAAATCACACATGAATTTAAGAAAAGCAAAATTTTGGGGTGTTACAAATACCCTCCATATTGCCTTGAACTTCCGCCTCAGGTTTTGCATGCATAGCTTCTTAAATGTCTTCATGACTTCCTTGCTACGGAACCTCCTATACAAGTTTGTGGCAAGATTCCTCATGCACCAACAATTGACGACGTCGTTCCATTTGTATGGTACCTGCGTCCCTCCTTGCATAGTGCTAATAGCGGACATTAACCCAGCATGCCTGTCTGTGATGAGGCAAATGTTCGGGCGGTCTTGGACAATAGCTTGCTTGACATTGATTAGGAATCACAATCATCTCTCCGTGTTCTCGCTTTCCATGATTGCATAAGCCACCGGAAGTAACTGGTCATTCTCGTCTACTGCGACCGCCATCAGTATGGTCCCTTGTACCTGCCGGACATGAAAGTGCATCCATGGTCAGCACAGGCTAGCAGTACTTGAAGCCTTGTATGGCCGGTCCAAATGCCCAGAACACACTGTCCAGGATGAAATAGTTCGGACCCTTTGTGGGATGTAGTATATTCATCTTGTTGATGTACACCCCAGGATTGGCTTCAACAATCCGGTGAAGCATCCGTGGAATAAGGTTGTATACCTCTTCGTACGTGCCGCACATCATCTCTATCACTTTCTTCTTCGTTCACCACACCTTACCGTAGCTAACAGGATATCGCACCATGTTAACCACATCAGCCATCAGTAGCTTCGGCGAAACAGTCACGTCCATCATGACCAAGTGAGAGATCAGGCTGGCCACATATGAGGATGTGACATTTCTATGCTATTAAAGTGGCTCAGCAAGCACACATGTGTGGTCCATCATAATAGTTATCTTAAAGCCTAAGGTCATGCCCTTGAATTTCTGGGCATGGATCTTGCCTAGGCACTCAGGATTCATGCACTTAACAATGTACATATCTTGGTTGGACTTGTACACCCAGTATGTACGGCTGATGCTAACCACATATCTTGCAATTGCCTGTTGGGTGGCACTTTTTGTAGGGAAGAATTGGCCTTCTAGCAGAGTGTTTTGATCGAAGACCCAATCAGTGCCGACTTCATTTGGTAATACGGGTGAAGCCATCGCTAGATCATCGAGGCGTGAAGACACATACTCCACATCAGTGGACACAATGCCACCGATGGGAGTTGCATCATCATCTCCACTACTTTCGATGTTGACGCCGTCATCATCATCATCGGATATTGCTTCATCCACCAGGGGTTCTAGGTGCTCATGGTAGTCAATGCGAGCAGACCACCACCGCCCGACATCTTCATTCGGCTGAAATTCAGCCACAACAGTGTCCTCATGGATGGCCCGAGAGGATGCTTCCATGCCAACGCCAACGCCCCCAAAATGACTTGAGGTTTCTCCTTTGTCCATCGGCCGACAGTGTATCATCGCCTGAGAGTTCATCACAATTTGCATGTATTCCCCCCCACATTGCGTTTCCCGCGATCTTGCACAGCTCTCACAACAGTCGTCCGTGCCTCCGACAAATCTAGCATGTACGGCCTCAATTGCAAGCTTCTACTGGGCAGTCTCCTCATCGAATGCGCTCCTCACGCACCTACGGAGCTTGGCCAGACCTATCTCCGTCAAACCCAGAGTCTGGATCACCTTCCTTTCGCAGTTCAAAAGGTCCACCCCATTGGACCCTCTCGAGCAACGCCATCACCATAAAACACGAATAAATCTTGAATATCTGCCATGTAGTACCTACCATAGTAAATGATGCATGCAAATTAAATACTAACGTACAATTTGTCACATCCCTAATCACACTAAGGACACACCCCAGTCCGCTCAGTGTAGGCGTGTAATATGAATCGATAGTTTACTATTTACTATATACCTCGTTTCGAAGAAAATGATAAAGAGGAAATGTATATACAATTTTTAGGGTACTTAGTATCACATTGAAATATTAGGGTGACACATTGCACGACTTAGGAGATAACATAGTTTGACATACGAAATGATGAAAGAGACTTGCCACAAATATTATAGTAATATTATCCTAACATTATTAAAGTTATGCATACATTATAATATTACTTCATATATTGCAGTATTACTATTAGTTTGCGTACTACCAATTCTGTCATATCCTATTGGTACTACACTAATATTACAATATTCATACTAATATCACTAACATAATGCCATTATTTACGCCATGTACCGTTATTTCATGTGCTGCTAATTATACTATTATTGTCATTACATGTATTAATACCGTTATTTTATACACTAATCATTACACTAAAATCACACTAAGTACACACCATTATTCATGCCTTCTATCCTCTGGTTTACTACTTCTCGTTCAAGTAATATCGTGTTTTTTTGTACTGCTACATATACTAATATTGTACTAATTATACTAATATTACAATAATATTATACTAATATTCCAGAAGATTTCAAGCTAACCTCCCTAAAGATGGGCTGAAGTTCGCTGAATCTTGAGCAACATACAAAATAGCCTTCCTGAAGAATACCTGCAAAATACGAATCCCGAATCAAATACTCAAAAAAAGGTTAAATCTAAATAAATTCCACCAAATTATGAACACTGACTAAATTGCTCTGGAATTCTGATTTCAAATTCCACTTCTTTTTGGCCTCATTAATTTTTCCCCAACTCTCCTCTTCGTGCTCTCGGTTTTCTCAGCTCACTCGGAATTTGCCGAGCTCATTCAGAATTTCCCGAACTCCCTCGAAAAAGGGTTAGCCTCTCAAGACTGCCTGATGCAAATCAACGCTGCACTCATAATTTATAGCGAGGGCCTGACTCCATGCGCAGGAGAAACGAACATCGGTCGATGCTTTCGGCACTCGGATGGACGGAGGGATGGGATATAAAGATAAATCATATAATGACAAACATGCTTCAGCCCAGGCCCTCGAGAAGAGGCAATATGTGCAAATATTAATCGGGGCCACTTGAGAAGAGGCAACGCGTGACAGTACTACAATAATTGTGGAAGCAGGTGGAAACATTGCAGCGCACAAGAGAGGAGGCCGGTCCAAAAGAGCCAGCAGGTGGCAACGTAGGGGGGCTGGGGAGTAGGTGGCAGCAGCCAGGGGGCCGCGGCCTGCAGTGCCACCACCCCCACTGCAGGCGGCCTGCAGTGCCTCCCCTTTGCTGCAGGCCGACCTGTAGCGCTACCCCTCCACTACTTGGAGCTATTTCCGTTATTCCGTCGTTACTAAGGCCATTTTCGCAAAAAAAAAATCAGAGCCAGTACAGTAAACCTTTCTAAGAAATGACCCATGATTGTGGAAAGTCCGTGAACTCAGTTTTTGGTTCGATTTTCAATCCTCATCTCTAAAGCTATTTTTGTTCAATTTTCAATTCTCAACTCTAAAACTATTCAAATTGAGACTTTCAACTAACAAAACCATTCACATTACCACTCGACCCAAACTATAATGGTTTTTTTTTGTCTATATGTCAGTAGTTTTAGTGTATAAGCTTATTTCGATGACATGGCAGCTACTCAGCAAATAAAACCGAAAAACATTTTGTGGGACCCACATGGCTTCCTCTCATCTCCTGTATTCTTCCTCCCCTTCTCACTCATATCTCTTCCCTCTCTCATCTCTCCCTCTCTTTTTCAAGTCTGGCACAAGCAAGGGCCAGGCTAGACCTCACCGGTACTGTGCCCATCTCACCTTGTCGTGCACCGCTTCCCATACATCTTCTGTCGCTGCTCTCTCTCCTTACCCTAGGCCTCGATAGAGGTGGCAATCGGGTGTGTATGGGCGGTTACGACTGCTCCAAACCCACCACCCAAACCCGAACCTGAGCCGCCCGCCTGAACCTAATAGGCTTTTCGGGTACAAATTTGTGCCCACGCCTGAACCTGATGGGTACCAAAACCCGATGGGTACCCATGGGTATTAAACTGGCACACACTCATGATCAATCTAGAGAATGGTGTAACTTATTCCAAACAATAATTCAAGAGCATGTACTATAACCAAAGGAGAAAAGTGACCCTACAAGTATAAAAGATCATATTCTATCATTAATACAAAAGAATTGAAACTGTACTATAAAAGGGTTATTAAGTGATTAACAATATCAACATAATATATCTATGGTGAACAAGTGATAAACCACATTAAAAATAATCTATCTAGACATAATCCTGCTAGCTCCACCATCACTTTATTTCACAAATATCACCAGATCATGCTAGCTCCACCATATTTTTCAATGGTTAACCTACTTCTGTTAGCAACTATACTAAACATTAGGTGCTAATTTGTGCAAACTTTTTGCATCTTTTTATTAACTAATTTGGTTATGATAACGCATAATTTTGCAGGACAAGCAGAAGTGTAGAGCCAAGCAAAGAAGTAGTAGAAAAAGGTATCATGTATGCTACATGCATGCAAGAACTACTAATACTGTTGATGTCTTGCAGATCCTAGTTCTTAACTTTGCCTATTTTAGATGCTCCCAAAGCAGAAGTAGGAACTGCAGAATACCTTATCAAGCTCGAAGAGTGGTGTTCAATTAAGGTAACTCGTTACCATTATTTGATCATCTTTGTCATCCTAGTCGAAGTCAAAACAATATAGACTTACAGATAGCATTTATTCTGTGACTTTTCTGAACATTTTGCTCAAATGGATAAATATGCTTAGTGCAATGCTCTGGATTTTTCTGACAAACTTTTTTTTTTGGCATAGGTATTTGGATCAAGCACCTTCATAGGCCTTGGAATAGTGTCTTTTCAGACACCTTGTAACACCCTAGTTTTCGCTTTCTGGAGAAAAACCTAATTTAAATAAACTAAATTCAAAAGTTTGGATTTTCTTTGGTGTTTATATTAACCTGGCATCCATTCCTATCCAAAATCGGGATTTAAATTCCCCTCCGATCGAAAAATTGAATTTTTCGGTTCCCGCCGGTACCCGAAATTTCACCCGAGTCCAAAAATGCTCCAAAAATCTCCAAACCACTTCCATTGCGTTCCAAATATTCCAAAATGATTTTAGAAATCATTCCACGGATTTTTGGACCTCCGTTCCTATTTTATCTCGCGCGGCTTTTGTTTATTGCCTGCAATCCGCGCCCGAATATTCAATTCCACACAAATCATCCAAATTCAGCGAAACCAATTTTATTGGGTCCCAAATATTCTAAAATGGCTCTAGGAATTTTTCCGGAATTTTTAGGCTAATTTTCCTTATTTTTCTCTAGGGCGAATCATTTACGTAAAGGAGGACCAATGAGACGTTGCCACGTGGCAAGGGAATAGTGGCCTTCTTCAACCTCCAGCCAAGGAAAAATAACAGAGAGCTTGCAATGGCTTCCAATGGCTAGGGTTGAATTCAAGTGCTCATAACTCCCTCAATTCAACTCCAAAACGCGAATGGTCGGTTGCGTTGGATCCGCGACGACGATCTCTTGCCATTCCCCACCTTGTTGAGCCGTCAATCTCACCGGAAACGGCCCCATTCAAGAAAAACTGAAAACCGTTCAAACGTCATTATCTTGGCCGTTTCACCTCCAAATGCCGCACCACCACCTCCATTCTCTTCGTATAAGAGTCTCCTTTCCGGGAGTGTGCTCCCCTTTCCCTCTACTCCACTCTTGTGCCCGTGAGATCAAGAAAACCGAGGTCGTGTTGAGCTTTTTCGGTGTTCTTCGAGTTCATGCTCATAGATCTCTCTCCGGTGAGCCATTCTTCATGCCACTTGGTTCCTTGTGACCGTGGATGAGTCTAGAATCTAACCCAATCATTAATTTTAGGTTGCATCAATGATTGGCGACGAATTTCGCGTTTTTGTTGCTTCGGCCGAACCTCCGTTCTTCGTTGATTTCTCCGATTCCGACGAGGTTTGGCTCAATTCCTTTCTCCTAGGTGTCCCTAAGGATGTAATCTAGAGGTTCCATGATTTTGTTTGAGTCAATTCCGTGCAAATTTGGGCTAAAAATCAAGTTTTTAGAGGTGGTGTGGCTTTTCTTTTCCTTTGGGGGCTCTCTGTTTTGATTGAGTGGGGCTCGAGCAGTGCCGGCCGGCCGCCACACCCAGCGTCGCCCCCTCCGACGAGCTCGCCCGCCCGCCACGGCTGAAGCTTCGCCCGCCACGGCGACCCCCGCCGCCCCTCACCGCCGGCCCGTTCCCCCACCTCCCCCAAGCTCCCTCATCTTCTTCCATGGCTTCTTTAGCCATGGATCTAACCCAAGCAAGAAGACAAGGCCCATGTCTATGACATGTGGGACCCAATTGCCATAGAGCCAAGACCAAGTCAAGTCAAAGTCAGCTTTTGACCAGTCAACAGTGGAATATTCCGAGAATATTCCCGATTTTCCAATTTTTTGAATTTCAAACTTCGGAACCTCATAACTTCTCCGTCCGAACTCCGTTTGACCCCATTCAAATTTCTAAATTCATCTAAAATCAAGACCTTCCTGCCAGTATAACTTTTATAATTTTTGGATTTTATTTATTTTCTTTTATTTATTTATTGCCTCGATTTGCGCGTAGCCGGGGACCCCGACGCGACCGCCGATCCCGCCGTCGGACTTCAAGTGTTCAACATTCTCGCTGTGACCGAGGCAAGTCTCCTTGACGCATGTTGATCCTATGTTTTCTCAATGTTTTACCCTGTTTTACAAACGGCATCGCTATTTATATTAAAGAATGATGTTAACGTTAGATTGTTAGTTATACCTGTTGTCCATCCCTCCTTGATATTGTTATCCATGATCCTTTGTCGCCCTAGTATGGTGATCCACCAATATAAATATTTTTGGGAAAAATATTCTTTTATTAGGAAAAAGGACTATTGGGAAGAGAGTTTGGATGGAACATATTAGTATAGAATGTATATTGGAGCTAGAACCCCATTTGATGGGAGAATAGCTAAATATTAGTGTTGATGGGGATTATTAGTTATGAAATTGATTTATGAATGTTGATGGTTGAATCATTGTGAAGTTGGATTGTGATAGCGATTCGCAATATAATTAGTATAGATTGGAAGAATATTGGAAGATGTAGGATGTCAAGAATAATAGTCGGTAAAAATAAATAAATGATATTGAGAGGCATACTTGTGGATTAAATAGAATAAGTGGTGAATTAGATTTCGGTGGATTTTAACAGGCATATTTTGTGATTTAGAGATGACAATGCGAAAGATTACAATAGGTGATATTGAGAATCATACTTGGTGGTTTCGTAGATGACCTTTGCGTGGGATGAGGAATAATGTGGATTATGGGTGATTTGTTTGGTCAACTTGGTATCATTGTCTATGAAAATAGCTGTAGTCAATGAATTAATGAAATCTTGGAGTTATGGAATAATATTTGGTGGTTTAGTAAATAATAATATTATGTATTCTTGATGGATTAAAGTAGATGATTTAGAAGTAATAATGTGAAGGATTAAATACATGACATTATGAAGTAGTATCGGTGGAGTGTATTCTAGATTATTAGAGATAATATTGTGAAGTATTCTCGGTGGTTTAGTAGATGATTGGGTGAAATATTCTTAGCAGATGATAAGATTGATCGCCGTATGAATGATGGATAAGCCAATAAAACAAGTTATGGTTCAAGGGAAATATTTCACATACCAACATGATTGTAGTTTAATATGATTTTGGAATTATGATAGTACCATGATATACTTCTTACTTGTTGGATACCATATTGGATTGGATTATTCTTATAACTATAAAATTTATAGCAATAGCAGGATTATTGGAGGATATACAATTGATTATAAGGATTGTAATCAAACCCGGGGATTTGTATTTTATAAAAATAAACTATTGGTGGAATAGAATAGTTCGGTAGAAATGCTTAGACTCGCAAACGGTCAGTATTCACCTATGGGTGGGAATTTCAATTATCTCCTGAAAACTTGTGTTGAAAGTTATAGGCAAGGAGTATTGCCGTTGGTTTGCAAAATAAAAATAAAATGAAAAATGGTTTTGGACTGGGGCGGAATGGTTTGTCTGGTGGGCGCGGACGGAGTGCTAGCTTTCATTGCGCAAGTACCGCCCCAAGTCAATTAAGGACCGACGCTTATGACTGCCTCCATTCTAAGCATAACCGTACAACCACATGTCAAAGTGGGCACGACCTGGCTAACTAATTTGTAGAAACCTGACTTAGACTCACCACTTGGTGGAATGTGAGAGCCGGAAGGAGGCATTGTTGTTGTTGTTGTTGTTTTTTTTCTCACACGGCGCAAGAGGGGGCTTCTGTACTGGGCGGATGGAACCCTAACAGCGGTGAAACCTCAGCGGGTGGGTCAAGTTAGGTAGATACATTGTAAAGGCCTTGTCATGATATCCCTGCCGGCACACCCAAGGAAGTGTGCTAATTGCATGTCATCAAGGGAATATCATGTCTTGTGGGTAAAGCTGTACAACCTCTGCAGAGTTAAAACTATTCGAATAGCCGTGCCTAAGGTCAAAGGCAAAGCTTGCTGAATGCTTTCATACTGGTAGACTTTGGTTTTTGGTTTCAAACTAAACAATGGTTTGTTTTGGGATCCGAGAGCGGTTAGAACTCTCGGGTGTGCTTCTGGCGGCTAAAGCCAGGTAGGTGGAAGGAACCTGATTTTGTGAACTGTGGCAGTTAGAGCCATGTGCATGGATTGAACCTTGATCTCGTTGAGATGTGGCGGATAGAGCATGTATATTAGTGAGTGGTGGTTAGAACCTTCACTACAATATTTCATAATTCAATTGTTAAAAAGAATTGCTCAAATATGCTTTGTGAAAATTATTAACAAGTATGATTTGATGAAACTTGGCTTTATGCAAAAGAACCATATTAAGCCATCTTTGGATAGCCTACATTGTGCATAACTTCCCAGACTTGCTGAGTACTTTATGTACTCACGTGCTACATTCTAATCATATCTCAGAAGTGGAAGAAGCTGTCAAGGAATTCCAACGACTAGGGCGCGCTCCCCACTCGATTGCCTGTGGGCATTTGGATGGGTCGCTTTGGTGTTTTCGTCTTCCGCTGCAGTTGTTCAAGTTGTTCTGCCTGTTCAGGCCGTAATGGTAAACCTTGACCATAAGGTCTTTGCTTTTATTTGGTATTATTCTTATTTAGTTATATGTATTCGTGATATGGTTGTTGATTCATCACTTTTGACTGTGTGTACTAGCTACTGATCTGGGACTAGTACAGAAATACACAGGGGATTCCGGATAACCGATCCGGGGGCCTACACACCTTCACCAAAAAAATCAGAGAATAGACATAATCCTTTCTGACATTCAGTTATTGTGATTTTTATTATGCGAATTCTACATTCATTATCCAAAGCTTTTCAAGATAATGACATGAGATTGTTTCAAGCAAGAGTTCAAGTTACAAACTATTCCCTTATTCTAATCAACAATTCACTATATCAAAGTCACACCAGCCGCTAGTTGCATGAACCATTCATTATTCAAGTTACAAACTATTCCCTTATTCCAATCAACAAATCACTCCATGCTTGGGAATGTAAGAAATGTTCAAGCTAGCTAGAAACTTAAAGTAGCAACTGTAGAAGTTGTGTGCATTTGGGTACCTGCAAGAGGATTGGATCTGGAGGAGTCAGTCATGTGCAGCCGTGTAGGAGGACTAAAGGATCTGGCTGAATGGTTGCCGGGCAGGACTGGAGGAGTTGGCTGGGCGCAGCCGGATTTGGAGGAGCTCGAGCTTGGCGTTCTCGCCCTGCTGCTCGAGAGTGCGGGTTGCCCGTTCGAAGAACTCGAGCATGCGCATCATGCCGCAGCCCTCCTCAGAGACCATGGTGTCGCATCGCCACCCTCTCTAGATCTGGGTTGTTGAGCGCAGCCTCGCTTGTCTCCAACTGCGCCACCCCAGTCGCCTTCCTAGGCTGGCGCGGGAGGAGGGGGAAGGGAACGACGAGGGCGGTGCCCTCCTGGGGATGAAGGGGGAAGGGGAACGCGGGGGTGGAAGGGGAGCTAGGGAGGGGCCTGAGCGGCGGAGCGCCAGAGGCGGTGATGGCATGGGGATTGCGGACTTGCGGGAGTGAGCCAAGGGGCGGGTGTGGGGGAATCTAGAGTAGCCGAAACCGAGTAGGGGCATTGCTGGATTGGGAAATAAGTGTTAGGGTTTTATTTTTTTTAATGTATATGTAAAGTGGGGTTCACATGTCATAGGATATCCATTGGGTACCCATGGGTACAAATTGATACCCACACCCATCCTATGACCTTATCAGGTACCCAAATCCAAAAACCCGTGATCTAAAGTACTACCTGTGCTCACTCTTATCGTATCGGGTACCCGCGGGTACTCAAACCCATGGATAAAACTACCATCCCTAGACCTCGACGGTCGCTTCCTCCTCGTCCCCCACCCCACCCACCCACCCAACCCCTCGTCACCCTTTGCCATTGACCACCCTGGTCACAGTCACTATAGAGCTCCTCCGCTTGGTTGCCGCCCCCGGCATGGACCGCTTCCCAACGCTCCACAAGCTCGTCGGAGCTACCGTCGATGTCAGATTTGAACCGCACTGCCACAACTTCTCTGCCTTCGACGATCCACCATCGCCGACCACTTCTCGCCGAGCCATATGCATCACAACTTCACAAGGAGCGTCTTATCGCATTGAAGCCAAATCCCACCTTCTATAACCACCCCATCTGCTGTAGGCTGCCACTGCCGAGCTCCTCCGGCTCGCCATGGTGCCACCATCAATAGCGTCCTTACTCCTTAGCACGTCCTTCGCCCTCCTTGACCACCAAAATGGAACCCCCGCATCTGGGAACATGCCATGGACGAGTGATTTTTGTCGATTCCCACCGGAGCCTACCACCTCCATGCCCGCTTCCTCCGTGGCCTACTGCCCTGTCATCTCCGCGTTCTGCCTATTCCCATCCACCTATGCGCTAGCCATCACCTCCCTAGAGTTCATCATATCCTGGAACACGTTGCGTGCCTGTCACAATCGTCATTCCGTCCCTACAGCACAGACTCTTTGTCTCTCTCTCTCTCAATCTATATCTCTATCTCACTACGAGGAAGAAGAAGAACGTCTATTTTTTTTTATCAAAAGGACAGCATATGCCCCAGTTTCATTCCAGAAATCAAAGTGTCTTACACAGTTCTTACAATATCAGATTTAGAACAAAATAGCTCTTACAATACCAGAAACGTGACCACCAAAACATGAAACTTTCCAAAATCCTTAAAACATTATCACTTCAAAATTACATCAAGCGATGAAATTAGTTCATAAAATCCACCAGGAACTTTGAGATACGGTGCAGATCCTCGAGATCATTCATGTCATCTCGCTTAGCCCCATCTGTCAAGCCCAGGTCTACTAGATCTCCTTCAGACCCAAAGGAGCTTGACACACCAATTCCAGTTTCGCACAAAACTGATTTAGAAACACCTCCATTTCCTTTCTGAACATTGGCTTCCAGCTTCTCAATAACATAAGAATCATCCTGTACAAAGTTTTCATACTTGACCAAATCTGCGACAAAAACATCATATTATTCCTCAATTTCCATATACTCCACATAGTTGCTGCACAGATCGTGTTTAAGCCAGCATTTTTCTTATTACTAACCCAATAACGAGCAACCGATTCAAAATTATGACCAATCTCTATGTCAAAGAAACTACTGATCAAATTCCAAATATCTTTAGCAATGACACATTCAAAGAAAATATGGGAGACAGATTCATTTTCAGAGCAGAAGCAACAACTCGAACCCTTATCAAGACCTCTTTTCATCATATTATCCTTGGTCATGATCTTATTATGCGAGAGGAGCCAAAGAAACAAATGCACTCTAGGAGGAATAATTAAACTCCAAATAGAAGGAATAAAAACAGGCAAAACTCCCCTAAAGTTGATAGTGACATACAGAGACTTTGCTGAATACACTCCATTACTATTGTATTGCCAAATTAAAGCATCATCCTCATCTCCTAGATTAATACTATGAACTATTTCAATTAATTCCATCCACTTGATCATCATTCTGTCAGAAAAGTTCCTTCTAAAGGTGCACTTAACCTCAACACCATCCCAAATTTCTGCAATAGTAAAGTTTTTCTCATTGGTTATAATATATAGCTCCCAAAATTGGGTAGCTAAGCAAGAGTGACCAAACCAAATATCTTCCCAGAATCTAATTTTATTTCCATTACCAACTTTCCATTTGTACCCTAACTTGGTTGCATGCATAGCCCACAAAATACCTTTCCAAAAATTAGAGGCATACTCTGAATCACAACAAAAGATGTTTGGTTTTTCAGTTTTATATTTGAATCTAATCAGATCTTTCCATTGTCTAGGTTCATCATCATAAAATCTCTTAATCCACGAAGCCAAAAGGCACAAATTCAAGTCTCTAATGTTAGGAATCCCAAGGCCACCAAAACTTTTCTCCATACAAACCAAATGCCAATTCGCTAAGTGAAGCTTATTATGACCCTCAAAATCATTCCAAAGACAATTCGCCATATGTGAATTAATGACATTCAAAGCCCACTTAGGGAACTTAAAAAACGAAAGGAGATAAATCGGAATGCTAGCTAGGCAAGATTTAATAAGCATGACCCGACCCCCATACGAAAGAAGCTTTCCTCTCCAACTAGCAACTCTTTTTAGAATTTTGTCAACAAGCGGTTGGAGATCTTCTCTTTTGATCTTATCATAATGGAGAGGGATACCAAGATAATTAATAGGAAAAGAGCCAATTTTACAGCAAAAGAACTTAGCAAATCTCTCCGTTTCAGTTCTATCGCAACCAATAGCAATCAACTCACTTTATGAAAGTTAATTCTCATTCCCGACATTTGTTCAAAGCAGGTTAGAAACCATTTAAGATGTAGGACCACTCTATCATCATTTTTCACAAAAAGAAGAGTATCATCAGCGTATTGTAGGCTAACAATCCCCCCCCCCGGACAGAAGTTATCACAAAGGCCTCTAATCAAACCAATATTAGCTGCTTTGTGTAAAATTCTAGCAAAGACATCAGCCACCAAGTTAAAGAGGATGGGTGAAAGTGGATCTCCCTGTCTTAAACCTCTACCAGTATAGAAAAACTTACTTTCTACATTGTTTATTTTAATTCCAGCAGAACCTTTGTGTAAAATAGAAAAGATCCACAAACACCATTTATTACCAAAGCCTCTCTTAGTTAAAATGTCTAACAAAAAATCCCAATTCACCATGTCATAAGCTTTCCCATAATCCAATTTGAAAACAAGACCTGTGTCCTTATCCTTGTGAATCTTATGGATAACCTCATGAGCAGTAACCACACTCTCCAGGATGAATCTGTTTTTAATGAAGGCAGTCTGATTTTGTAAAATGATTCTATTGCAAATGGGACCAATACGATTAGTCAGCACTTTGGTAACAATTTTATAACTACAATTCAAAAGACTAATAGGTCTAAACTGTCTGATACTTCTAGCATTATTTTCTTTAGGAATTAAAGATATCATCGCATAATTCAATCTATGTAACTCGAGTTCACCATTATCCATCTCATGAAACAGATCCATTAAATCATCTTTAATAATATGCCAATACTTTTGATAAAAGAAGAAAGGAATGCCATCCGGACCAGGGGCACCATCGGCATAAGAAGCAAAAACCGCTTTTTTAACTTCTTTCTCCGTAAAGGTAGCTTCTAAGCACATATTTTCATCACAAGTAATAACCTCATCATTATTGAAAAAATTATCTCCCAATTTAATATTAGGTCTAGCCTCAAAACCGAAAAGAGACTTATAAAACTCACAAGCAATGTTAATCATACCATTAGTATCATAAACCGGCCCCTCAGGTCCATCCAGAACCGACATAGTGTTTTTCCGACGTTTTTGATTTGCCACCGCGTGGAAATATTTAGTGTTCTGATCACCTTCTAAAATATACCTCTCTCTAGCTCTCTGTCTAGCTTTATATTCCTCTATAGCCCAGATCTTTTCCAATTCACGTTTCATCTCAGCCCATTTCTTCCCTTCTTCTAGGTTAAGAGGCCCGGATTCCATACGAACATCTAGATCATCAAATTCTTTAAGGATTAACTTCTTCCTTTTTCTTCTTTCCGCCTCTACATTTAAACTCCAGCCTTTAGTCACCTTCCTAACTTTTCTAATTTTCAATTGCCATTTATCAATAGCACTCATCTCTCTAGTAGGGGCAGACCAGATTTTCCTAATAATGTCTTCAAATTCCTCATGTAAAAGCCACCATTTTTCGAATTTATACCCAGTCCTGACATAAGGAACATTGATACCCGAATCCCAAATGATTGGAGTATGATCACTACCAATCCTTGCAAGAGAAGAAATCGAACCTAAAGGGAAATTTTGTTCAAAAGAAGTACTACAAAAAAACTCTGTCAATAACCGACATTATCGGGTTATTTTGATTGTTAGACCAAGTAAACTGTCTTCCAGACAGTTTTATTTCCATAAGACCCCATATATTTATCCACTCATTAAATTTCTCACACCACTTAATGTCCACCTTACCATTACTTTTATCAGATTTAGATCTAACTAGGTTAAAATCAGCTCCAATAAGAATTGGGGTGTCCTCATCATTAACAAAGGTATCATGTAACTCAGAAATGAAATCTTGCTTCCCTTCATCATAAGGAGAACCATATACTACTACCAATCTCCACATGAAATCAGTCTCCTTGCATTTAAGTAAGCATTGTACAGAATATGTTTTTGATTCAACCAGCACTATCTCCAATATATCATTATTAATTCCAACTAAGATACTACCTGCAGTGATCTTAGCTGGTAACCAATGCCATACAAAATTCTTAGAACAACTTATAGAGTTAAGAAAGGAAATGCTAAAATTCTCTCTTTTAGTTTCTTGGAAGCCAACAAAATCCACTTTGTTATTTCTAATGAGGTCCATTAAACATTGAGTCTTCCCGGGTTGACCCAAACCCCTCACATTCCAAAATAATCCTCTCATCCCCCTCTTGTTTTCATGGGGTGCTTGCCCCGTCTATATTTCCCTACTAAAGTCCAGCTATTCTCATTTTTATCATCATAATCTCCCTCCCCCTTATTCTCCCTCAGAGAAATCAGGGAAGTACAATCAATTCTTTCACTCTCCACATTTAGATCTTCCACATGACTTGAGCCCGACATATTGATGTTAGACAAAATATTCACAGAACTCACTCCTTCATTTTTTAATATTCTCATAGCATCAAACTCTTTACATATAACAACATTTTCAGATTTTTCAGCAGTCGAGCTACCCATATCAATATCTACTTTTTCGGATAGAGCATTTAGTTCATGGACGCTACAAATATCAAAAGAGCTCGATGAGGAAATACCTTTAGGTTTGGTACATTTCTCCAAATTTTTTTGTTGTTGAAGTTCTTGAGCCTTCTGAAGAATAGTTTTGCCATGGTCATCCACCCTTCTACTCCTTCGCTGGCATGGGATTGGGCCCCAAAGTTGCTGCCTTTTGATATTTCCTTTATTTCGCAGAGGCCTGAGCTCACTTACATCTTCCTCCAATCTGTTGTTTTCGACCACATCTTCATGTGAAATATCATACCCAACCTGTTGATCTTGAGGAATGTGTATCAAATCTTCAAAAGTACCTTTCTCAATATTATCCAAAACCATAACTGAATCATGAGAGTCTAGGTTTTCGTTCAATTCCATTCCCATTTCCTCATCAGAATCAGCCATCTCCAGTTCTCTAAGGATCCTAAAACAATTCTCATCTCTATTCTTCTCATCAACAAACACTTTACTAGCATTCTCTTTGAACATTTCTAGCCACATCTTTTTCTCAGATTTTTCTTTATAATCCAAACTCCCAGAAACACCAGAATTCACCTTCTTTCCCCTATCATCAGCAGATTTCAAATTGGAAGAAGTTGCACTACTAGATCCCATAGGTTCACCAAAAGGGTAGGAATTATGATCAGCATCCATATTATCTTTTTTCTCATCATATTTCTTCCCATCTTCATCTAAATCATCGAAATCATCATCATTATCATCATTGCCATCATTATTATCCTCCACGTGAATAGATTCCCCTTTTTCAACAAGGATCTTAATAAGAAACAAAATTTTCTCAGCCCCCATAGCTCTTTGCTGCGGAATTTTGGAAGGGTCTCTACAAGCAATTTGCATTCGCACCACTTCATAGAAACTTTTAAACATACCAGTCCAATCTACATTCAATAATATTCCAAAACAAGAAGCAATTTGTTCAAATACTTTCCAAGAGCACCATTTGGGGGGAATTCCTCGAATTTGAATCCAAACTTCTTGGAGCTCATCAACTAAATCTAAATCTCCTTTCCAAGCTTCTATATACACCGTAAACCCAGATTTGTTTAGATTAAAGCTAGGGAGGAGGGTGAAAGTGCATATAGGCCCCTAAATTGGTTTTGGTTGATTAATTACAAACGATTAAAGGGACTAATGTCTTCAATGAGCTTGTGAGCAGGTAAAAGGTTCAATGTGAGATCTTCTACATGCGAAGGATACCCTCAAACGAATATAAGCGAGTAAAACGGCATTGTATTTTTATTTTCTATGTTTTGTGTCGTAGGAATGCCGTACTATTAAGGGGGATGCATCGTAAATGATCTAGGATAGTCTCTATGCTCAGATGAATGTTGCTTTAATTCTTGTTGAGACCCTAAGTCACCGCGCATGCACCGGAATGAGTTTTTATCAAAGTTCAAGTCGGACATTCCGATATTACATCGGAAGTTCCGATGTTGCCGAACATTCCGATGTGCATGCTTGCTTTAGTCCGATGCGCGGAAGATGTATCGGAAGTTTCGATATTTTAGATCGGAAGTTCCGATACATTGTTGAAGCTTTCTAGGGTGCTCTCTGTAAATTTCGGAAGTTCCGATATTTGACATCGGAAGTTCTGATGTGTTCAAACCTGAAAAAGGGAGGTCTCTGGAATTATCGGACATTCCGATATATTGGATCGGACATTCCGATGTTAAGTCGGAAGTTCCGATGTTTATATCGGACAGTCCGATATGGACTTAGAAGAATTTGTCAAGGTGCCTTTCTGGGAACATCGGAAGTTCCGATGCTGACATCGGAAGTTCCGATGCACCTATTTCGACCGTTGAAGTGCGCTCGAGTTCTGAAAGTTTACACATATCGGACATTCCGATGTTGACATCGGAAGTTCCGATATGCAACTGAGTGGGTGTATAACGGCTAGTTTTTGCAAGAATCTATAAATACCCCACTCATCTTTCATTTGAAGGTGAGACACTCATGTTGGCAGAACTCTAGAGCACCTTGAGCACTTTCTAGCTTTCTCTTGAGTCCTCCTCTTTGATCTTAGGGATCATCTAGAGAGTGAGGACAATAGTTGAGATCTAGAGTTTGAAGTGAAAAGCAAGAGTCATTCATCTCGAGCATTAGAGTGTTCCTCCAAGATCGATCAATGGTGAATTTGTTACTCTTGGAGGTTGAAGGACTCCTAGACGGTTAGGCGTCGCTCACGAGCTCCCAAAGGTTGTGGGATGCCGTGAGAAGTTTGTGAAGGCCGGCTCCGCCTCCGAAAGGAAAGGAACCAATAGTGAAACCAAGCCTCAAGTGCGACCGAGGTTTGGGAGGAAAGGGTTGGAAGAGACCCGGCTCTTTGGAGCCTCCTCAACGGAGACGTAGGATTCCCTCAAGAATCCGAACTCCGGGAACAAATCCGTGTCATTACATTTACTTCTTAAGCTTGTTTCCTTATTACTTTGATCTAACCTTCTTAGATTGCTTCTCAAGTCCATTATTTTCAGTTGTTAATTGTTCGTGTCAAAAGTCGATTGGACATTCCGAACTGGTATCGGAAGTTCCGATTAAATCGGAAGTTCCGATCCAACACCGGAAGTTCCGATACTCTTTCCGCTGCGACGAATTTAGTTTAATTTTTAAATTGCCTATTCACCCCTCCCCTCTAGGCAACTTTCTCATCTTTTCAATTGGTATCAGAGCTTGACCTTCTCGAAGGCTTAACCGCTTGAAGGGAACGTGATGGCCAACACCAGATTGAAGGTTGTCGTGTCGGGGGAAGAAGGTAGTCCAAAGGCCGGACATAGAACTCCCGGGAAGACCAAGGAAGGTGACACCACAACGTCATCGCAGGGAGCTCAAATTCCTTTTAATTACGAAAAATTAAATACTTCTTCTTCGCATTCCTATATTACTGTGCCCTCCGGGCGTGCACCATTTTTCGATGGCACGTACTATTCCGCTTGGAGGCACAAGATGAAAATGCATTTAATGTCTCTCCATCCTAGTGTTTGGAAGATTGTGTGTACAGGTTTAGACATGCCGGAAAACGACATGGAGCTTACACCGCAACAAGAACAAAATATCCACCGAAATGCACAAGCCGCGAGTGTTTTGCTTGGAGCATTGAGTCCCGAAGAATTCAACAAGGTTGATGGTCTAGAAGAAGCCAAAGAGATATGGGACACACTCCAAGTAGCTCACGAAGGAACATCAAGTGTGAGGGAATCAAGGATTGAGTTACTTGAAGGAAAATTGGGGAGGTTTGTGATGAATGATGATGAAACTCCGCAACAAATGTATGATCGCTTGATGATCCTTGTGAACAAGATCCGAGGGCTTGGAAGCAAGGATATGACAGACCACGTCGTGGTGAAGAGGATGTTGAGAGCCTTTGCTCCAAGGAATTCGACTCTCGTAACTCTTATACGAGAGCGAAAAGATTTCAAAAGGCTCACTCCAAATGATGTGCTCGGTAGAATCCTTTCACACGAGCTCATGGAAGAGGAAGCAAAGGAAGTAAAAAATCTTGTCAAGCAAAGTTCGAGTTCAAGATCAAAGGAAATAGCCTTGAAGGCAAGTAGAAAGGAAGAATCAACCTCAAGTGATGAAGAGGAAGATGAAAGCGAAGATGAAGAAGATTTGGCATTGTTTGTAAGGAAATTCAAGAAGTTCCTCAAGTATGACGGGTCAAGCAAGTATAAGAAGAACTACAATGACAAATCAAGAAGAAGGAGAAACATAAAAAGGGCTTGCTATGAGTGCGGTGAAGTTGGACACTTCATCGCCGATTGTCCAAAGAAGAAGAAGAACCCAAATGAGAACAAGAAAACTGAGCCGCTGTCGGGACCCCGAATTTGCAAATCCGGACCCTCTGTGTATTCAGCACTAGTCCAGGAACGCGCTAGTGCACACAGTCTTAACATTGGTAAATATCACAATCATACCACTCGATACCAATAAAGTACTTTATTTAAATAACCCAAACTTGGTTACTCGACCTTATGGCCAAGTTACAAATGTATGCCTCGCAAGGCGAAACTTATTAAAAGAGAAAGAATAGCAGCGGAAAATCAAATAAGGTAACATCGTGGCGCCATCCAAAGATACCACAGTGCAACCGACCGGGCTCGCATCCCTAAGCAGCACGGATCCTCTTGGAGTTCCTCCTCCAAAGCCGCGTAATCTCCTCTTCAACTGATATTGTGTTGAGGCAAGGGTGAGTACTTGGTACTCAAGAAGTCATGCACGTAATGCAAGCTAATATACTATATGCATGGCTTGGTACAAAAGAATAGCTCAAGGTATATTTGCAAGAAATGACTTTTGACAAGTAATATAAGTAGATTCAAAGCAGAGAAATAAGTAAAGCGTAAATAACTTTTCAAGAAGTTTAATGAACTTTTTCCCATCCTAAACCACATTTCCATCATCTTCATTGTTAAACCAAACCAACCTTTCAAATCCAAATTATTTTCAGAAATTCTAACCCTTGACTGTAATCCCCGAGCATTGTCCAGTACCGTGGACTCGGCTATTTACATAGATTCTAAACTCTGCAGAGGTTAGGCACTTGACCCACAAGATACAGGCACACACCCCAACGGCGAGTTCCCGTAACAAAGCCTTTCGGAAGCCTCAACCAACACAGGTGGTCCTCTCCGGTTCGTGCTCTACACCATCCCTTCCCTTAGCCAAGGCGAAGTATGGGACCAACACACCGTTAGATGGGTATCGGCCACACGACCACGATACGCTCCCCGCACAATCACACAAACGGTGTAATTGACACCCCGAGGCTCCACAAGTGAGTCCTTAGCGACTTAGTCAACTAGGGCCGTCCCATTCCAGCCATGTGGTTGCAAGTATGACCAGTTCAAAGGCTTGCAAGGTTAAGTCCTTAGAGTGACCAGGGCAAGACTACCCGAAGAACCAAATCAACATCCCTGCCACAACCGGCCCACTGACATTACTCTTGCCACATGCCCTGGCCGAAATCGTTTATCAAACCCCGCTTGATTACCATGCACCACGTGCCATCAACATCACATGATACCTTTCCAAAACAGGTTCAATATATCATTAAGTCAATATTAGCATTTGATTGTCCAAAATCATGTCATGAGCACGAAAGTGTGTCTAAGCGTTGTACTACATCGGTCTAAACCCATGTTGGCAATTTAATAATGTCCAACTAGTAAACCACAACTAGGGTGACAAGGGTCATGGCACATACTTAAATAATCAAGGTGTCATACAAAGAAATTGGTATTTGTCTAACCCCATGTTTAAACAAAGTATCTTTCTAATTGAACTAGCATGCAATAGTTTAAATCAAAATAGATTTCGAAATAGGATCAACATGGTCAAAGCACAACTTGCCTTCAAAGAGTACTTGTTCTTGGTCTTGAGTTGGATCCTGAGTCAATACTTCTCATTCGAATCCTTCCGGCACTTCAACGTCTACTCGTAAAGCGTGCAAATAGCAAATACGCAAATAAACAATAGGCAAAAACATCCCAAAACTCCAAATAAAATCCATAAACAGAGAGAACATAATTTTCTGGATTTTTAGAAACTGGAATCAATCAAATTTGGAGTTAAAACGCAAAAGTTATGATTTATTAAAGTTTAAATAATCAATTAAATAATATTACAGAGAAAAACTTTAGTCCAAAAATTAAATAAAATTCATATTTGGGTAGATCTGAATTTTATACAAATTTAGAAATTTGAATCACTCAAATCGGAGTTGAAACGCAAAAGTTATAAGCGTTTGAAGTTTGAAACAAAATCTGAAATCATTATTTCGATTTAATAAATCATTTTCTTTTTCGAAATTAATTATTGCGCCAAAGCATGGACACGTGGCAGCCTCTGATTGGTTGGCTGACGTCAGCCGGTCCATGGACTCGGTCCACGCTCGGCTTGGGTCCACCGTGGACTCGGTCCACGACTCTACGTGTCGCTGACATGTGGGCCCACTCGGGTGACGTCATTGCTGACGTCAGCGGGGACTCACCACGGTCGGCGACATGTGGGACCCACCGTGACGTCATGGGTGACGCCGCTGGCTGGATTAGCCATCGACATGCGGGCCCTTCCGACACGCTGCCGCGTGTCGGCGTCCACTACACGCACGCTGCGGATTGCCCGACCGCGTCGGTCCAACTTCCCGACACGTGGCGCCAATCTCGACCGCTGATTTGAAATTCAACGGCGCGATTAGATCCAGGGTTAACGTGTTGAATCTACTCGATGGCCGTGGGCCGCTCGATCTAGATCGGACGGTCCAGAGCTAATCCTATCAGCATCACTACTACGGCACGTGGCGATTGTGAACCGTTGGATCTTGATCCAACGGTGTTTGGAACACGTGAACTCACCTCAACCGCACGATCAAGATCGGACGGTCCACAGAGCTCGCGAGGTCGATGGCGACGCGGCGGAGCAAGACCACCGGAGATGAGAACGATGACGAGCCCGACGGGCGTTTCGGGTTGCTCCGGCGAGATGAGTCCTCCTTCGGTGCGCCTCGTCCACGGGGATTCCGGATCTGAGCTCCTTCGGCGGAAGACGACGGACGGCGCGAATCGAGCAAAACCGCGCGGAGTGGCGCTCAACTACTACGGCGAGCTCGCCGACGGCAAACGGCGGCAGCTCAAAGTAGATGGCTCGAGGAACGGTGCGCAAGGATGAGGGCAACCTCGGGCGTGACTGTGGCTTTAAATAGCCTCGGCGTCCGTGCGAGACGGAAACCTAATTCTACACGGCAGTGCGGCGGCGAAGTCCGGCTTCGGACTCGGCGGAGACGACGGCGCCGCCCACGTGCACGATCAACGGCCACGCGATCGCGGTGCGATCGGATCCGGCCGGATGCGGCTCGAACGTGCAGGCGGATCTCACCGTTGGATCTTGATCCAACGGTTGGGATTGATTAGGGTTTTGAGCCGGTTTGATCGAGTCAATCGCTCTGTCGGGTTCGGTCGGACTCGAACTCGAGTCCGACTCGAGCTCGATCGGATGAACAAGACAAACCCACTCGCATTTTCCAGCGATTTAATATTTAAAATAATTCCCGAATTCATTTAATTCATTAAAAATAGCAAATGACTCGTAAAAATTCCAAAAATTATGGAAAATATTTTGGATCATTTTGGACTCAAATAAAATATTTCCAACAAAATTTTATTTGCAAAATTAAATTCTTTAATTATTTCAAAATGGAATAAATTCAAATAAATCCCAAATAAATCCAAATAAATTCCAGAAAATTCCAAAAATTCACCAAAGTGCCAAATCACACATGAATTCAAGAAAAGCAAAATTTTGGGGTGTTACAGCCGCTCAAGAAGAACAAGACCTACAAGAAGAAGTACTCGGGGCGAGCTCACATTGGAGAAGAATGAGATTCAAACGACTCCGACTCCAACACCGATGATGAAGGAGTCGCTACCCTCGCCATTGAAGCCGCTCCACCAACCAAGTCACTCTTCGGGGAATTGAGCGACAACAACTCCGACCACGACGCGCCTATTTGTCTTATGGCTAAAGGGCACAAGGTAATGGCTAAAACAAAACCCCCTAGTAGTGATAGTGAATTAGATAGTGATGATAATGATGATGATGATGCTCTACTTTGTGATTTGAGCAAATCGGCTATTGCTAAGATTCATAAGCTATTGAAAAGAATAGATAGCCAAGAGGAAACTCTCGAGAAGCAAGAAGAGTTACTAATTTGTGAAAAGAAGAAAACTCTTGCTCTCGAGAAGATCCTCACAAAAGAAAAGGAGACTATTGAATTGTTAACCAAAAAGCTTGATTTGGCTAATAATTCAATTGAAATGCTTAAGGGTTCAAATGAGTCACTTCAAGAGAATGTTATAAGTCTAGAAAACAATCTTCAAGCTCTTGAAGTGCAAATTGAATCTCTTAATGATATTAACTCTCCAATTGTTGATTCACCGTTAGCATCTATTCCTTCCACTAGCAATGGTTGCTCTCGTTGCTACAATGTTGATGTTAATGCTTGCACTACTAACTCCCAATTTGTGCAAGTATTAAAAAGCGAAAACGAGAGATTAAGTGCCTTGGTAAGATACGGTTGCATGAAAACTTATCAATCCAAGGATGCCCTATATAAGACCATAAATGGTCGAGGCAACAAAAACAAAGAAGGGCTAGGATATGATAAGTACGAGTGCACAGGAAATGACCGTGTGGTGTTAAAAGGTAAGGAATGCATCAAGTTTGTCAAAGGAAATGACAAACAACCATTGACCACCACACATGTCATCAAGACCGGGCAAGAATCTAAGAAGCATCTTCAACATCATACATCTCATTCTATTCACTTTGCTTCTTATATATTGAAGAAAAACCACCGTGGTAAAGTGGTTGCTCATTTTGTGGGTGCCCACCACTCTAATGATGCAAGCAAAAAGAAGGTGTGGGTACCGAAAGTATTGATCACTAATATGCAAGGACCCAAAAGGATTTGGGTACCTAAAAACAAAGTCTAATGTGATCTTGTAGGATTATACCTCCGGTAGATCAAGTTGGGTGCTTGATAGTGGTTGCACAAACCACATGACCAGAGAAAAGAAAATGTTTTCATCTTTTGATGAGAAAGGGTCACAATATGAAAATATTGTGTTTGGTGACAATGGTAAAGGTGAGGTAATGGGACTAGGTAAAATTGCTATTTCTAATGATCATTCCATTTCCAATGTTCTTCTAGTTAAATCTTTAAATTACAACTTGTTGTCCGTATCGCAATTGTGTGAAATGGGCTACAATTGTCTATTTACTAATGTGGATGTGACCGTCTTGAGAAGAGATGATTCCTCAATAGCCTTTAAAGGATATTTGAAGGGTAAGCTCTATTTGGTTGATTTCAATGCAAATAGCGCTAAACTTCAAACACGCCTTATGGCAAAGTCTAGCATGGGTTGGTTGTGGCATCGCCGGCTAGCCCATGTTGGCATGAGAAATCTCGACAAACTTCTCAAAGGGGAACACATTATTGGACTAACTAATGTTGAGTTTGAGAAAAATAGAATTTGTAGCGCGTGTCAAGCCGGAAAGCAAGTTGGAGCGCATCATCCCGCGAAAAACATCATGACGACAACAAGACCATTGGAGCTTCTACACATGGACCTCTTCGGACCCGTTGCATATATAAGCATCGGAGGTAACAAGTATAGTTTAGTCATCGTTGATGATTTTTCACGCTTCACGTGGGTATTCTTTTTGCAAGAGAAAAGTGAAACACAAGGGATAATCAAGAAGTTTGCAAGAAGAGCCCAAAATGAATTCGAGTTGAAGATCAAGAAGATTCGAAGCGATAATGGAAGTGAATTCAAGAATACTCAAGTCGAAGAATTCCTTGATGAAGAAGGAATCAAGCACGAGTTCTCCGCTCCATACTCCCCTCAACAAAATGGAGTGGTAGAAAGAAAGAATCGGACATTGATCGAGATGGCAAGAACAATGCTTGATGAGTACAAGATCTCCGATCATTTTTGGGCTGAAGCCGTCAACACAGCATGTCATGGTATCAACTGATTATATCTCCACAAGATTTTGAAGAAAACGGCATACGAACTCCTCACTGGTAACAAACCAAATGTTTCATATTTTAGAGTTTTCGGTGATAAATGTTTCATTCTTAACAAGAAGCCTAAGAACTCCAAATTTGCTCCAAAGATCGATGAAGGTTTCTTGCTAGGATATGGATCAAATGCTTACGCCTATCGTGTTTTCAACAAAACTTCGGGTTGTGTTGAAATAGCGAGAGACGTGACATTTGATGAATCTAACGGCTCTCAAGTAGAGCAAGTTGATTTGAATGTGTTAGAAAATGAGGAAGAGCCAAGCATTGCGATCAAGAAGATGGCAATAGGTGAAGTGAGGCCGCAAGAAAAGGTGCACCAAGATAACTCATCTACACAAGTGGAGCCTCCTACTTCAAATCAAAGTCAAGACATTCCTCAAGATAGTCCAAGCAAACTATTGGAGGATGATCAAATCGAAGATAATGAGCCAATTCAACAAGCGTCTCAAATGTCGTATCCAAGAGTGCATCAAAGTATCCAAAGAGATCACCCCGTCGATAACATCCTTGGTTATATCCAAAAGGGGGTAACTACACGCTCAAGAGTATCTAATTTTTGCGAATTTTACTCTTTCGTGTCTACTTTGGAACCTTTGAAGGTAGAAGATGCATTGAAGGATCCGGATTGGGTGATGGCAATGCATGAAGAGCTCAACAACTTCGTTAGAAACAAAGTGTGGTCACTAGTGGAAAGACCTAATCAAAATGTGATAGGAATCAAATGGGTCTTCCGCAATAAACAAGACGAGAATGGAGTTGTTACAAGAAATAAGGCTCGGTTGGTAGCTCAAGGATTCACTCAAATTGAAGGTTTGGATTTTGGTGAGACTTATGCTCCCGTTGCTAGATTAGAATCAATTCGTATATTGGTTGCATTTGCTACTCACCATGATTTTAAGCTTTATCAAATGGACGTCAAGAGTGCTTTCCTAAATGGTCCAATCGCCGAATTAGTCTATGTTGAGCAACCGCCAGGAATGGAGGACCATAAGAACCCTACTCATGTCTACAAACTCCATAAGGAGCTCTATGGGCTTAAACAAGCACCTAGAGCATGGTATGAATGCCTTAAGGATTTCCTTATTAAAAAGGGTTTCGAAATTGGTAAAGTGGATCCTACCCTCTTCACAAAATATGTTGATAATGACCTATTTGTATGCCAAATATATGTCGATGACATTATATTTGGCTCCACTAACAAAAGCTTCTGTGAAGAGTTTAGTAGGTTGATGACTAAGAGATTTGAGATGTCAATGATGAGCGAGTTGAAATTCTTCCTCGGATTTCAAATCAAACAACTCAAGGAAGGGACGTTCTTATGTCAAACAAAGTACATCAAGGATATGCTCAGGAAGTTTGATATGGAGAACGCCAAGTCAATTCATACACCAATGACAACCAACGGACATCTAGGTCTAAATGAAGAAGGTAACCCTGTGGATCAAAAGGTATATCGATCCATGATAGGTTCATTGCTTTACCTTTGTGCATCTAGGCCAGATATTATGCTTAGTGTGTGTATGTGTGCAAGATTTCAAGCCGCTCCGAGAGAGTGCCACCTAGTAGCCGTGAAAAGAATTCTTAGATATTTAGTTCACACACCTAGTTTAGGGCTTTGGTATCCTAAAGGATCAAAATTCGATTTGATTGGTTATTCGGATCGATTATGCGGGTTGCAAAGTGGATAGAAAAAGCACTTCGGGGACTTGCCAATTTCTAGGTAGATCACTAGTGTCTTGGTCCTCAAAGAAACAAAATTCAGTGGCTCTATCCACCGTGGAAGTCGAATACATTGCCGCAGGAAGTTGTTGTGCACAATTGTTATGGATGAGGCAAACCTTGAAGGATTTTGGATTTAATATGGAAAAGGTACCACTCTTATGTGACAATGAGAGTGCGATTAAAATAGCCAACAATCCCGTTCAACACTCCCGGACCAAGCACATAGACATCCGACACCACTTCCTTAGAGATCACTCTCTTAAGGGAGATATAGATATTACCTATGTGAGAACCGAAAAACAATTGGCCGATATCTTTACCAAACCTCTAGATGAGAAACGCTTTTGTGAGCTTAGAAGTGAGCTAAATGTCCTAGACTATCGGAATGTGTCTTGAAAGATTGCACTCATTGACTGCTGCTAATTAGCTCAATTTCGAAACAAAACGATTGAAAAACTTATTGAGTGAATTTCAAAATGTTTTTGTTGGATCTTAATCTCGGATCAATCCACTTGTAATCATAGTTTTGATTGCTTGGATGCTTGCTGATGACAAGAGGAGTGATCCTCCTTAAGTTCATATGACTCAGAGTTTTCAGACTTCACTCAATTCCTTGTTTCTTTCTCTGTTTGCTGGAAAAATCAACACATCGGAACATCCGATCAAATCATCGAAATATCCGATGTCTGGCAGTTTTTCCACATCGGAACTTCCGATGTCATATCGGAACTTCCGATGTCTCCTCCGCTCTTAAGAAAGTGACCGTACCCTTTCACTTTCTTTTGTCCTCTTCTTCTTGTCTCTTTGGTCACTCCTTCCTTTTTCGTCTTTTTGCCGTTATCGGAGATTCCGACCTCTCGGAACTTCCGATCTTCGCTTGGGAAGGACTCCATCTTGAAGAGGACCCTCCTCTCCGCGCGATTTCTCCGTGTTCTTCGTGAGGTAAACCCTAGGGCTCAATCCTTTCCTTTTGGATCTAGGGCATCTTTTTGAGAAATCGTTTCGGTGAACTTGTTCATCTATTCCTTTGGTTCATTACTGTTAAGTTTCATCTCTTTCCATCGGTTGGTTTGGGAGAAATGTTGTGTTGGTTGAAATCCGTAGACATCGGACATTCCGATCGAAAA
This sequence comes from Rhipidocladum racemiflorum, assembly GCA_036346355.1. Classification (NCBI taxonomy): domain Eukaryota; kingdom Viridiplantae; phylum Streptophyta; class Magnoliopsida; order Poales; family Poaceae; genus Rhipidocladum; species Rhipidocladum racemiflorum. The sequence continues at coordinate 31,921,283 of CM070589.1, read as the reverse complement.
TATCGGAACTTCCGACCTCATGTCGGAACTTCCGATATGAAATCGGAACTTCCGATGTCAACAGATTGAAAACCAAACCAAGTTTGTTTCTCTCGTAAACTTGATCGACTCTATCTCTGTCCTTAGATCAATGGATCCCGATCAAGGTGGCTCCCATTCACCGGACCCAATCTTAGGCGCAAAAGGCCAAAGGCGGACTCAGGTGAGCTAGAACCAAGAAGGCTGCGGGCAGAGGTAGAGGCAGTGGAGGCCTAGGCATTCAAATCAGTGACCCTCCACCTGATCCTCCTGCTCAGACTGTGAACGTACCTCGAGGAGCACCATTGCCTTCTAGGAAGGGCAAAGCTGTGGCAGGGGCTTCTCAATCTCAGCCAGTTCCAGACAGAGCAGTGCCAAAGCTCAGGCAGGCAGAGAGGAATCCTTATCTCAAGAGGAAACCTATGAGCTACAAAGGGAAAGCCGCCAAAGTGCGCGAAGCCAGAGAACAGAATCCTAGGACAAATGCACAGTTCTTGGTGACAATAAACGCACGGACCTTCTTCCAGCAAGACTTCTATGAGTCTGTCATTTTGACTAGGAAGAATCCAGTCATTCTGATGCAGTGGGTCGACTGGGACTACATGGCTGCAGCTGATAATGCCACTTTCACTGAGGTCATTGCATCTTGTGAGAGAACTGGAACAAAGAGGATAATGAGTTTTCAGCACGACTGGAACGTTGAGATTATTGCTCAGTTCTACTCTACCTTGTATATCTCCAGGGATAGAGTCTCCACCTTGCATTGGATGACAGAAGGAGCATGGTATGAGATCACCTATACTCAGTTTGCTCGATGTCTTGGATTCACCGAAGCTGATTGCCGTGACAAGGATCAAATTCACAATGAAGCTTCTCTCGGTGCCTCCATCTTAAACTTTCTTTATGAAGAAGATGCAGACTTTGAGGAGGGAAGCACAAAAGGCATGAAGCCTTTCTTTGCCTGTCTTAACAGGCTATTCAGGAAGACGCTGGCTCCCAAAGAAGGTGATGCTTCTCATGTTCTATCATATACAAGAAATCTGCTGAGTAGGATGAGAGATGGACAGCGTCCTTTTGATGTGTTTGATTTCATTTGGAATGAGATCTGCTTGACTGCTCAGGAGCCAAAGAGAAGTTGTGGTTATGCTCCTTTCATCATGCATATGATTGAGCACATCACTCATCAGCATTTTGAGTATGATGCAAGACACACTGGAGTGTAGATCAGGGCAGTTAAGGCCCCAGCTCAGCCTGCGAGATGTGCTTCGACCAGAGGTGCTTCCTCCTCCACCACTGCTCCCTCCACTGCAGCCCCCAGTGTATCATCCTCTCCCATTCTCTGCGCTTTAAAGTCTATTTTTGTCCTGTGCAAGGGCAATGCAGCAGCGCACAAGAAGAACACCAAGAGACTCAAGGATATTCAGAGGCATCTAAATCTGGAGTGTTCAGAGGATGAGGACAGCGAAGAAGAAATTGAGGATCCTTTTGCTCCAGCGCCTGAAGCTTTAGATGAGTCCGAGGACGATGAGGAGTCTGGCTCAGATGATGCTGCTTCCGAGGAGTCGGACTAGTCCTCTCTCTCTCTTTTCTCCTTTTTTCCTTTCTGGTGCTTGATGCCAAAGGGGGAGAGGAGAAAGCTTACTTCTTTTTATCATCCTTCGTTTAGCGTTGTTCCTTCGTTTAGCGTTGTTCGCCAAACTTTGCTTATCATGTGAACTTGGGACTTGTTGCTACTTACTGCTTTACTTATGCAATGATGGATGATTGTTACTCTTGGTAGTATGGATGTTTTAATATTAATGGTTATTCAAATATTAGTCTCCATATTGTTTGTTTCATTATATGCTCAGTTTTAGGGGGAGCTCTTGCAAAATTCTTTTCAAAATTGTGCATTCGCGATCTTTTCCTATTCAATGCACATCTTCAGGGGGAGCTAAACCTATACTAATCTTTCATTATATCCTTTTAATTGTAAGCTTTAATCGAGTTGTCATCAATAACCAAAAAGGGGGAGATTGAAAGTGCATCTAGGCCCCTAAATTGGTTTTGGTTGATTAATGACAAACGATTAAAGGGACTAATGTCTTCAATGAGCTTGTGAGCAGGTAAAAGGTTCAATGTGAGATCTTCTACATGCGAAGGATACCCTCAAACGAATATAAGCGAGTAAAACGGCATTGTATTTTTATTTTCTATGTTTTGTGTCGTAGGAATGCCGTACTATTAAGGGGGATGCATCGTAAATGATCTAGGATAGTCTCTATGCTCAGATGAATGTTGCTTTAATTCTTGTTGAGACCCTAAATCACCGCGCATGCACCGGAATGTGTTTTTATCAAAGTTCAAGTCGGACATTCCGATATTACATCGGAAGTTCCGATGTTGCCGGATATTCCGATGTGCATGCTTGCTTTAGTCCGATGCGTGGAAGATGTATCGGAAGTTTCGATATTTTAGATCGAAAGTTCCGATACGTTGTTGAAGCTTTCTAGGGTGCTCTCTGTAAATATCGAAAGTTCCGATATTTGACATCGGAAGTTCCGATGTGTTCAAACCTGAAAAAGGGAGGTCTCTGGAATTATCGGACATTCCGATATATTGGATTGGACATTCCGATGTTAAGTCGGAAGTTCCGATGTTTATATCGGACAGTCCGATATGGACTTAAAAGAATTTGTCAAGGTGCCTTTCTGGGAACATCGAAAGTTCCGATGCTGACATCGAAAGTTCCGATGCACCTATTTCGACCGTTGAAGTGCGCTCGAGTTCTGAAAGTTTACACATATCGGACATTCCGATGTTGACATCGGAAGTTCCGATATGCAGCTGAGTGGGTATATAACGGCTAGTTTTTGCAAGAATCTATAAATACCCCACTCCTCTTTCATTTGAAGGTGAGACACTCATGTTGGCAGAACTCTAGAGCACCTTGAGCACTTTCTATCTTTCTCTTGAGTCCTCCTCTTTGATCTTAGGGATCATCTAGAGAGTGAGGACAATAGTTGAGATCTAGAGTTTGAAGTGAAAAGCAAGAGTCATTCATCTCGAGCATTAGAGTGTTCCTCCAAGATCGATCAACGGTGCATTTGTTACTCTTGGAGGTTGAAGGACTCCTAGACGGTTAGGCGTCGCTCACGAGCTCCCAAAGGTTGTGGGACGCTGTGAGAAGTTTGTGAAGGCCGGCTCCGCCTCCGAAAGGAAAGGAACCAATAGTGAAACCAAGCCTCAAGTGCGACCGAGGTTTGGGAGGAAAGGGTTGGAAGAGACCCGGCTCTTTGGAGCCTCCTCAACGGAGACGTAGGATTCCCTCAAGAATCCGAACTCCGGGAACAAATCCGTGTCATTACATTTACTTCTTAAGCTTGTTTCCTTATTACTTTGATCTAACCTTCTTAGATTGCTTCTCAAGTCCATTATTTTCAGTTGTTAATTGTTCGTGTCAAAAGTCGATCGGACATTCCGAACTGGTATCGGAAGTTCCGATTAAATCGGAAGTTCCGATCCAACACCGGAAGTTCCGATACTCTTTCCGCTGCGACGAATTTAGTTTAATTTTTAAATTGCCTATTCACCCCTCCCCTCTAAGCAACTTTCTCATCTTTTCAGAGGGCTAAATCAGCTACTTTCTTTTGAGGTGGGAATCTTACAAGAAATCTAAAAGCCTCCAATTCTCTAACTTGCCACGGCCAGTGAGCGTCAAAAATATCAGCTAAGTTTTTCTCCAACTCATCTCGAGAAATTTCTCCTTGGTCCACTGTAATATCCCACAATTCTTAAATCTAAAGTCTGAACTAATACTCGAAGCAGGAATTTCAAGGTGGTAAAAACCAAGTCCACTAGCCGCACTCCCAATATACCTAGCCATCTGCTGAGGTTTGTTACGATTAGGACAGTGTTCCAATTGATGACCAGCTTCTTCACACACAAAACACAACTTTGGGTTCCGACAATTGCCAACCATATGCCCCGGTTCACCACAGTTGTAACAAATAGAATTCACATAATTTTTCGGCGACTCTACCAAATCTGTGGAGGAAGTACCTTTAGGAAGATCCTTCTCCACCATCTTAACTTGATGAGTATCAGTTGGCTGACCTTGTTGCTGAAGGGAACGTTGAGGCGCTGGTGGACGCGACTGTGGCTGGTTCCATTGGTATTGACTCCTCTGGGGGAATCGTCCTTGTTGCCCTCGATGCCCTCGTTGACCGCGAAACATCACCGGAGGAGGTGGACGCCATCCTCTACCACCACCGCCACGCCCCCAGTGATTCCATCCTTCAGCCATCCCCACCACCGAAGCGAAAGAGGGGTTCCCTTTTCCACCACCGCAAAAATCTCTCGCAAAACTCAAAGAGCGTGGATTAGGGACAAGAGAATCACCAGGTAAAATCGGAATACAATCTGAGATGGAGAAGTTTCCGGAGACTAGTAGATCTCTACGAAGCCAAACGAGCGCCTCTCGTGAAACCCTAACCCTAGATCGATCAGGACCAGGGACAGCCCATAACTGCCCGAAAAAATCTTCCACCGCCTCCTCTCTATCGATAGCATCCGCAACAATGGCGCTATTCCGAGATTGCCCCTCCACCGAAGCCAGGATCAAGCCATCTGACCCTCCAGATGGCGGCGATCTACAAGGTTGAAGCGATTGTACCTTCCGCTCCATGAGAGGAGCCCTCCGATCGTCCTCATCACCCTGGATTTGGCCAGGTGTCTTCGATCTACAGCGGTTGCCGGCCGACGAAATCTCCGATGTGCCCTCGCCGACGAGACAGGAGCGAGATCCCATCTTCCCCTACACTCTTCAAGGAAATCGAATTATGGATTAGCAAGGAGGTTTGGCCGGGGTGAATGGTGATCCGCTGAACTTTTCGTGTCCTGATACTCTATTGTTGTCGATTGAAAGTAAATGAATGGAATTGATACGGGGAGACGTGGAACTATGTTGCACGGATACCTCCAAAAATTGATGTGGATATCGGATATGGATACCACGCGTACTAATACTCTTTGATATGTATCCTATACATATCCCCTAAATTCCGATTTTTCAAAAAAGAAAAAAAACCCGATACTTCTCGGATACTTTCTCGATACCATTGAACCCTAAACAAGATCCTCTCTGCCCCCGTTTCCCAACCCACGCTGCCACAGTCAACCCACGTCGCCGCTTCCCTCCCCGATCCTCCCACGCTGCCACCCCCTTCCCTCTCCTAGTCCGATGTTGCCTGTTTCCTTCCCTCCCCTGCCACAGTGAGTCCTCTTCTCCCCTTTATCCGATCTGCATTTCATCTTCTCCTTAGTACAAGTGCTCACTTCTTGTTCAAACTTGTCAAAGTCGATGGCATATGGTGGTTTGGAGTTTGAAGAAATGGAATGGACTATTAGATTGGTCGAGCTACACTTAGAAGTTACAAGTTATAATGTAAGCATCATGTATCTATTTGTGATTCTATTATTTGTTTGTATCTATGTACTCATTTATTCTCTAATTTCTTGGCAGCTGGTTCATTATATTGGTTCCATGAACTTGTGTAAGGCAAACAACTAGGAGGGAGAACCAGAGAAGAAAGTACTTGGCTACATTAATATTACTACTACAGAAAAGGGTATTACAGACAGTTCAAAACCGTCATCACAGATGGTTTTTCGAATCGTCTGTAACTATGTGTCAGTGATAATCGTTGCATATTACAGACGGTTTATGAATCGTCTGTGAAAATACACATCACAGACGGTTCTATCCAAGAACCGTCTATGATAATAGGTTATCGCAGATGGTTCTATCCACAAATCATCTGTGATAATTTGTTATCACAGACGGTTCTAGCCAAGAACCGTCTATGATATGCATAACCGACACTGATTCAACACTACTAATAAACATAACGCGTCCTAGTTAGTATTACTCTTGCCAAAGCACGCTTAACTAATGAGTTCTATCGCCAATTTTAACGCAATACAAGCAAGAGGTCACCCATCCTAGTACTACTCTCGCCCGAGCACGCTTAACTTTGGAGTTCTTACATGATTTAGTATTGTAGCATTGGTATGATCGCATTTGAAATATAACATGTCCTCCTCCCCTTAACCTCACAAAGCACCCGAACATTGATTTTAGCACTTAGCTAAAATTTGGAGCATCCAAGTCATGGTAAAATTGAACACTATCCAAGTCACGGTAAAATTGAACACTGAGTTAAAATTTGGAGCATCCAAGTCACGGTAAAATTGAACACTTAGCTAAAATTTGTAGTGTCCAATTCATAGCAAATTTGAACACTTGGTTAAAATTTGTAGTACCCAAGTCATGGCAATGTATAGACTTAGCTAAATTGCACAATACCACATCAATTCCACAATCGGGTGAGGATTTAGGGGTGAGATCATAGACGGTTTTTTTGCTAAAAACGTCTGTGAAGTGCATTTATATCATAGACAATTTCTAAATAAAACCGTCTGTGATGACTACAGGAGTCATCACAGACGGTTTATAATAAAACCGTCTGTGATATTGCTATATATCACAGACAGTTTTTAAATAGAACCGTCTGTGATGGCTACAGGAGTCATCACAGACGGTTTTATACTAAAACCGTTTGTGATATTGTTGTATATCACTGACGGTTGCACTTTAGAACCGTCTGTGATGTTGTCACTGATGGTTACACTTAAGAACCGTCTCTGATATTCCTTGTCATAGACGATTTATCAAAACCGTCTGTGATGAGGCGTCTAATATAAACCTTTTGTAGTAGTGTATTAAGGTATTCGCAGTTTCTCATTTTCTTACAAGAATTCATTAATTTCTATTTTCTATTATTATTATTGTTGTTGTTGTTGTTGTTATTATTATTATTATATGTACACGTATCGTTGTATCGGTGTTTTTGGGAAAATGGTGTATCACAGTATCGGTGTATCGTGTCTCCGATATGTATTGGGGTATCCAAGCAATGTAGATGTGGAAAATATTTTGGTGCGAGTGGTTTCAAGAGAGGCATGAGTATGACAAAGCTCGAGCAGAAGCAATGGCACAACCTCCCTTGGTTTGCTCTCGGGCAGGGAGAAGAGGATGGAGGGTTCTTGGTGTTTCTTGTTGTTGGTAGGTTGAAGTAGCACAGTGGTCTCTGGTGGATGCAATGCTCAGCTGTGATACTAGAAGAGAGAACGAAAGAGGGAGAGGAAGAAGATGATTGCCACATGGATGCTGACGGGGTTAAATATTCTGGCTCAAATCACGTGTACACCATGTAACTCTAAAACCACATTGGTATCGGCAGAAAACCACCCTGGGTTGGGTTGAGTGGGTAAAGTGATCGGTTTGGGTAGTTCGAGGTTCTGATTTGAACCGTTTCATATTTCGGGGATGAAAACCGAATCGAGGTCTGTTCAGAACTGTAAATTGGACTTTTCCCACGGTTCAGACACCACTTTTGGCCCATTGTAAACACATGAATTTTATAGAAAGAAGTAAAAATTCTATAAAATTCCTTTGGAAATCCTCTATTTCAAACAGGGTCTTTATGGGACCGTCCCTGTCCCCAGCAAAAAACTTCAAAAACTTTTCCCCAATGGTTCTTTTGTTGGTTGATCTCGCGCCCTGATCGGGGGCGCAACCGACCTTTATAGTTGTGGCTCCCTGTTGCACACGCGCTATAAATAGAAGGGATTAGACAGCCCTGAGAACCCACGTTCTCTGTGCACACGTCCCTAACAAACCCGTAACAAACCGATCTACTCGCGTGTGGAGCAACGGGAAGGCCAAGCCGTTTTCCTCTCTGCGAGCAGTCCGGACGCTCTTCCTCGTCGTCATACCTCTACCGCCGTCATCACCACGCGCAGGAGACGACGGCCATCTCCCACGTTGTTGTTCTCTCCAACACCACTGCCGATCCATCTTCCCCATCATCGGCAATGGCGTCATCAAGCAACAACAATCCCGAAGGTAACTCAAAAGAACCGCATCATCTAGGTGTTTAATCTAGGCATCAAGATCCATAGAGTTTAATAATGGTATCAGAGCGATGTGCTAGTGCCTAAATCTAAACCCTAGTTGTAGATTACATTCGGGATTAGCCATAGCCGCGCATAGCAAAAGAAGGAAAGATGAAATTCCAAAAAAAGGTTGAACCGGATGCAAACAATGAGATAAGAATAGAACAAAGGAACTCACGGCACCTCCATGCGCAAGGTCTCCCTGTGCGCAAGGTCTCCTTGCATCGTGCGTCACGGCGCCTTGCGCCTCCATGCGCGTCATGCCCCGTACGAGCCGCCGCCTTCACGCACGCGTGCGCGTCGTCCGAGCGCGCTCCCTGCGGCGTTTTTAGCCGCCTAGCAGCCGGCGCCGCCAGCGTCCGCCGTCCGTCACGGATGCGTCGGCCTGATTGGGCGCAGCGCGTCCCGCGGCTACCAGCGCCGCCGTGCTCCCCAGATCCGTTTTACGGGAGACATTAGGAGTTACATTGGAGGCTGCCGATTTTCTCGGTATTTATTTCGTCCCAAAGCGATCTCGTCTGTTCATTTCAATCGAACGGCGAAGAATGATCATTTCCTTCGTGGGCTGGGCTGATGACGAAGGGGAAGCGCTGATTTTGGGCTGTTCTACCAAACAGATTAGCCCCAAAGTTTATATATATACATATATATATTAAGTGTTCAATTTTGCTATGCATGATGAGCTTAAATCTTGAATTAAAGTTATATTTCCGCCGCAAGTTCAAGTTTTCTTTTCTCTGATTAAATTGAAACCAACGTGGATATTTAACTAGAGAAAATAGTAAATAAAAAAAATAGTTTTATATAGTATTTCACGTAGTCATGGTAATTTTATTTTTCTGACCAACGTTGAAAATAATTTTTGCCATGACCATGTTAAGAATGATAGAAAGTTTTGAATAAAGTTTGCTCTATTCTAATACTGCCCAACGGTGTTTTAGAATAGGATTAGTCTTTATTAAAGTTGAGAGCATGTTTAATTGACCAACGTTAATTTATTCATGCCAAAGTTTATAATTTTTAGTTTACTGATTAAATTCTTGTTTTATTTAATGAAGCTTTTCCAACCAAGATTGCCAATTCCTTGAGTGTCTTTCAAGGGCTTGAAAGGTTGAACGGCAACAATTACTCCTCATGGAGAGAGAATTTGAACTTGGCCATGGCTATGGCTGAAATAGATTATGCCTTGCTTTATCCAAAGCCAGTGGCACCGGTTCTGGCAGCAGCTGAGTCTCCGGAAGCTGCGAATAATGCTGCGGCAGAGTTGTCGTATAGTATTGAGAAGGCAAAATGGGACAATTCAAATAGAAAATGTCTCATGGTGATCAAGGGCACCATTATTGAGTCCATAAGGGGAGCAATCCCAGATTGTACAGATGCTACACAGTATCTGAAGAAAATAGAAGAGCAGTTTACTGGATCCACAAAGGCCTATGCAGGCACATTAATCAAGAAACTTGTCAATGACAAGTATGATGGATCTGGGCTGCGCAATGGACCAGGCATTAGAGAACATATTCTCAAGATGTCTAACATGGCTCACTCTCTCACGTCTTTTGATATGCCTTTAAAGAATGATTTCATAGTCCACCTTATACTGGTTTCATTACCAAAGGAATTTGAGACTTTTGTTGTAAATTACAACATTAGTGAAGAAAAGTGGTCTATTGAAAAGTGCATTGCTATGTGTGTCCAAGAAGAAGAAAGATTAAAGGCACAAAAGGCTGAAGAGTTGAATCTGGTTAAGCATTCTCAAAAGAAAAAGAATTATTTTCAGATTCAGAATAAACCAAATTTCAAGAAAGGTAACTACCAAAAGGGCAACTATCAGCAGAAGAGGTTCACCAATTTTGAGAAGGGTGAACACTCAAATGGAGGGCAAAACTCCAATGGAGGACATAGTTCCAATGGACAGTTTTCTAGGCCTCCACCAGATCACATAGACCCAGATACCTGCAGGCGTTGCCATCAGAAAGGGCACCGCATGAAGGATTGTGTTCTTTTCCTCAAGTGGCTGAACAAAAGAGGTAAAGATCAAGTTACATTCATAGATGAATCCTTGTATATAGATTCACCAACTAGCACTTGGTGGATAGATTCTGGTGCAACTGTTCATGTTGCTAATTCTATCTTGAGGATTCCATACGAGGAGGATCCTACAAAGAGGAGAAAGAGGAATTAGAGTGGCGAATGGAGTTGAAGCTGATGTGGAAGCCATTGGAGATCTTCCATTAGAGTTGGATGGCGGCTTCATACTCCATTTGCGTGATGTTTTATTAGTGCCTTCTTTAAAAAGGAATTTGATTTCAGTGTCTTGCTTAGATGATGAGAACATTCAGTGTCATTTTGGGAATGGAAAGTGTGTAATAAAGTTTAATAATAAAGATGTTGGTCTTGCCATCCGACAAGACAAGCTTTATTTGCTATCCCATTATGATATTGTGAATGACATAAGTACCTCCTCGAATGCGAAAGTATGCAATGTTAATACAAAGCGAAAGAGAATAGAAAGTGAATCGTCATCAAAATTATGGCATTGTCGTTTAGGCCATATTTCGAGGGGGAGAATTGAACGATTAATCAAAGAAGAAATTGTTCCTCCCCTAGATTTTTCAAACACAGATCATTGCATAGATTGTATTAAAGGCAAGTATGTTAAACAAATAAAGAAAGGCGCCAAGCGTAGCACAGGAATCTTGGAAATAATCCACATAGACATTTGTGGTCCTTTTCCTGTAAAGACAGTGGATGGTTTTGATTCATTCATTACATTCACTGATGACTATTCTCGCTATGGCTACATTTATCCTATCAAAGAAAGATCGAAGCATTAGAAAAGTTTAAAATATTTAAAGTGAAATAGAGAATCAACATGATCTAAAGATTAAAGTAGTAAGATCAGGCCGTGGAGGTGAATACTACGGTAAACACACCCCTTATGGCCAAGTTCCGTGACCTTTTGCAAGGTACTGCAGGAAAATGGCATAGTAGCTCAGTATTCTATGCCTGGTGAACCTCAGCAAAATGGAGTAGCTGAAAGGCGTAACCGTACCTTAATGGATATGGTGAGAAGTATGATAAGTTACTCCACTTTACCGGTTAGTCTATGGATGGAGGCTTTAAAAACCGCTGCCCATATTCTTAATCGGTACTCGATGAAGTCGATGCCTAAAACACCGTATGAGTTATGGACTGGGAGGAAGCCTTCACTAAACTATCTACATGTGTGGGGCTGTCCGGCTGAGGCAAAAGTATTCAACCCAAACATAGGAAAGTTAGATCCAAAGACAGTGAGTTGCCATTTCATTGGCTATCCTGAAAGATCAAAGGGTTATCGTTTCTACTGTCCAGACAGACATACCAAGTTTGTAGAAACCAGACACACTGTGTTTATAGAGGATGATATGATCAGGGGGAGCATGGTACCCCGAGAAATTAGCCTTGATGAGAAGCGGGTTTGTACCCCAACTCCTATGATTCAAAAGCCTTTCTTCTCGATACTGTTGTTCTTTGCATCACCTGAAGTTACAGCACCTGCCGGTGTTTCTCCGAGTTCAATAGTCGGTGTGCCAGAGGCACCTGTTGTGGAGCCCGAGGCCCCTGCTGTTGCTAGTGAGGAGCCTGAGCAGCCTCCTGTAGAGAGCAGTGAACCTGCTCAAGAACCACTTAGAAGATCACAGAGAAACAGGAGATCAGCTATTCCGGTGATTATGAAGTTTATGCCGGTGAAGACATAGAGATAGAGGTGATCCCACCTCTTATGAGGAAGCGATGAGAAGTCCCAATTCATCGAAGTGGCTTGATGCCATGCAAGATGAAATGAGATCCATGAGTACAAACAAAGTGCAGGACTTAGAAGAAATTCCTAAAGGAGCCAAAAGCAAGAGGGCTGTAAATGGGTCTACAAAACCAAACGTGACTCCAAAGGGAATGTTGAAAGATTTAAAGCTAGACTTGTCGCAAAGGCTTCACTCGAGAGAGAAGGAATAGATTATACCGAAACCTTCTACTTTGTTTAGACAAAGGATTCTTTTAGAATCATTATGGCACTCGTTGCTCATTATGATTTAGAATTACATCAGATGGATGTTAAGACGGCATTCCTAAATGGGGATTTATATGAAAATGTGTACATGGCGCAACCCAAAGGTTTTGTCATGGAAGGAAAAGAAAATATGGGATGTCGATTAAAGAAGTCCATTTATGGATTAAAACAAGCGTCTAGACAGTGGTACATTAAGTTTGATGAAACCATAAGAAATTTTGGGTTCAAAGAGAATGAGGAGGACAACTGCATTTATGCAAAGTTTAGTAGAGGGAAGTATATTTTCCTAGTTTTATATGTGGATGATATCCTATTAGCAAGCTGATCGAGGATCATTTGCTAGAGACAAAGAAGTTCTTGTCCTCAAAGTTTGATATGAAAGATCTTGGTGAAGCATCCTATGTATTAGGAATTGAGATACACCGAGATAGAAAAAGAGGGGTGCTAGGGCTATCACAGAAGGCATACATAGAAAGTGTTTTAAAAAGATATAGTATGCATATGTGTAATGCCACGCCTGCTCCAATAGTCAAGGGCGATAAGTTTGGTAATTTTCAGTGTCCAAAGAACAAGTATGAGATCGATCAAATGAAATCAGTACCATATGCTTCAGCTGTCGGAAGCATAATGTATGCTCAAATATGTACTCGCCCTGACTTAGCATTTACAACCGGGATGCTTGGAAGATATCAGATTAATCCAGGAGTTGATCACTGGAAAGCTGTAAAGAAAGCCTTGCGGTATTTGCAAGGGACAAAGAGCCTCATGCAAACATATAGAAAGTCAAGTGCCCTAGAAATTATGGGCTATGCAGATGCAGATTGGGCAGGGTGTAAAGACACTGGAAAGTCCACATCAGGATATGTGTTCACCCTTGCCGGAGGAGCTATATCATGGAAAAGTATAAAACAATCAGTCGTTGCAACGTCGACAATGCACGCTGAGTTTGTGGCATGCTATGAGGCAACCGGGCAGGCAATGTGGTTTAAAAAGTTTGTACCCGGGTTGAGAGTGGTGGACGACATAGAAAAACCACTCAAATTATCTTTGCGACAATGAGCCGCCAGATTTTACTCCCACAACAACAAGTCAAGTGGTGCTGCCAAACACATAGAGATCAAGTTTTATGTTGTGAAGGAGAAAATCCAGGATCAAACAATAGAACTTGAGCATATAAGCACAAAAGACATGTTAGCGGATCCGCTCACCAAAGGTCTTCCTCCCAACGTGTTTGAGAAGCACGTAGCCGGCATGGGTTTAAAGGAAAGACTGTGATTCTGGATAATAGGGGTCATTGAAAGCAACCATCTCCCACAAAGACAAAGTTATTCTGCTTTGAAGTAGAGAGGTGTGCTATAGTCATTGAGTTCAGCAGTACGTAACTGACTGTTGTGACGCCTTGGTCTTGGTACACTAATCTATGGAGGAGTGGAATGTTAAGTTAAAAGTGTGAGATATAAAAAGTTAATAGATCAAGATGTAAAGTTTCAAAGTTGAATTCGAGATCAAGGGGGAGAATGTTGGTTGATCTCGCGCCCTGATCGGGGGCGCAACCGACCTTTATGGTTGTGGCTCCCTGTTGCACACGCGCTATAAATAGAAGGGATTAGACAGCCCTGAGAACCCACGTTCTCTGTGCACACGTCCCTAACAAACCCGTAACAAACCGATCTACTCGCGTGTGGAGCAACGGGAAGGCCAAGCCGTTTTCCTCTCTGCAGAACAGAGGTCCGGGCGCTCTTCCTCGTCGTCATACCTCTACCGCCGTCATCACCACGCGCAGGAGACGACGGCCATCTCCCACGTTGTTGTTCTCTCCAACACCACTGCCGATCCATCTTCCCCATCATCGGCAATGGCGTCATCAAGCAACAACAATCCCGAAGGTAACTCAAAAGAACCGCATCATCTAGGTGTTTAATCTAGGCATCAAGATCCATAGAGTTTAATAATCCATAGAGTTTAATAATGGTAAAGTGATCGGTTTGGGTAGTTCGAGGTTCTGATTTGAACCGTTTCATATTTCGGGGATGAAAACCGAATCGAGGTCTGTTCAGAACTGTAAATTGGACTTTTCCCACGGTTCAGACACCACTTTTGGCCCATTGTAAACACATGAATTTTATAGAAAGAAGTAAAAATTCTATAAAATTCCTTTGGAAATCCTCTATTTCAAACAGGGTCTTTATGGGACCGTCCCTGTCCCCAGCAAAAAACTTCAAAAACTTTTCCCCAATGGTTCTTTTACTCGGAGGGGTGCAGGACTTGCAAGCTGGTAGTCATCTTGGCAATTGAAATGTTACGAGATTAAATTCTAAAAAGTCAATAAATAAATTCACCTAATATATAGTTGGTAGAATTTAACCGTTCTTGTTAACCACAAGATGAAGGTTGAACTATTTGGTGGAGCAACCTTTGATATTTTACTTAAAAATGTCCTCTGTTCTAACTATTAGGAGGTTGGTAACCTCGGGATTTATTTTATTGCACTGCGCTAATGAGTCTATCACGCATTTTTTTTAGATTTTGTAGATCTTAACATAGTTAGGTCGATTTTTTTTGTCTTGGAATTTGTTGGCCTAGTCAAGAATGGCTGAATGGGATTGTGAGTCTTGTAGACATGAACCATGCATTTGTTAATACTCCTATCTGGTTAAGTGTTGGGACCTAGATTTATAAATTCGAACCCTCTGTGTACGCAGCATTAGTTTAGAATCACGCTAGTGCACACAGTAGTAACAGCCATGATAACACATCCATATAACGAATCCAAATAATAATAATAATAATAATAATAATAATAATAATAATAATAATAATAATAATAATAATAATAATAATAATAATAATAATAATAATAAGCAACAAGTACCGACCTTATGGTTAGATTACAAATAAATGGCAACATGACCTTTAATTCAACAAAGTAGCAGCAGAAATAAAATAAATAATAGCGAGATAAGCCCATCCATTTTCCTAACTGGCAATTGATTGGGTGCGCATCCTCTGCTTCAGTGCACTCCTCTATGGAATTTAAAATGTTATAAGAGTGATTACACAACCATACTTGCAATTCTTAGAAACATAATGTGTGATAACTATATGCAAGACTAAACAAATGAAGGCATAATATGGCTCATTTAGCATAAAGCTATGTTTAACTTTAAATACAGTTAGTAATTTCACAAATCATCATTTGACCAAAAGTAGTTGTAATAATTCAAATTAATAAGACATCTATCGCTGGTTACAACCACATGTCTGGCTCTAACTGCCAACTACTAACCCAAGAGTTCCATTTACTCATGAATTCCACTACCAACTAATAACCCTAGAGTTCCATCCACTAACGAATTCCCAAACAATCATCTTTTATTTAAAACAAAAGCAGAAGATTTATAGTGCGAAAGCGCACCATGCCTGCCCTTGACCATGGGTACGGCTAATCGATTAGTTTTAACTCTGCAGAATGCGTACAGCTTTACCCACAAGACACGATCATCTCTTATTGCCAAGCTATTAATACACTTATTTTGGTGTGTGGCAGAGAGATCATAACAAGACCTTTACAATGTACAACCCCTATTAACCTCGCCCACTAAGGTTTCATCGACAAAGGGTTCCATCCACCAGTCAGAAGCCCCCTCTTGCACCTTACGAGTGTCTCTACCTGACACCCACATTCCACCAACTGGCAAAGCCAATAATGAGATGCACAAATTAATTAGCTAGGTTGTACCCATATAGACTTGTGGTTGTACAGTTTAGTTCGGTCCAAAGTAACACATGCTTCGGTCCTTAATTGACTAGGGCAGAACAATCACTTTACGGTCTTGTGCTTCCTGCACCGCCTAATGTACCATTCGCCTCGGTCTAAAACCATTTATTTATTTTATTTTATAATCAGCAGCAATACCTATTGCTATATCTTCACAAATGAGTTTAAACCAAGTTTTGAAGTAAGTAACATTCTGAAGCTTTTAAGCAGGTTTAAGCAATTCTACCATATTATACTACCTTGGTAATTATCACTAAATAATTAGATAATATCATCTAGGACAACCAAGGTATACAATTATCAATGTCAAAGGGGTCATAACAAGTTCAAGAATTTAGCCATGTCTTAAGACCGAATTAAAGTACATTGCATAAAAGTAAGTATTCAATAATTTAAAACACTATAAATTTTTTTAGAAATTTGGGTTCAACATGGTTTTAGACTGTTATGACAAGTTCAAGAAGGAAAACATGCCTTCACTCCCTGCTGGTTCTACCTTCGACTGTTGATTTGGTTGAGCTTCGGCGACGTCGTCTACACGCAAAATGAGAATAAATAAATAAAATAAATATAAAAAATTCAAAGATTGAAAATAATGGTACTGGAAGGTAGCACTTGAATTTAGATGAATTTAGATATTTGAATCACTCGATTTGGAGCTCGGATGAAAGAGAACAGGCTCTCGAAAGTAGCTCGGGTAAAGGATGAAAGAAAATGAAAAAGGGTGGAATGTGGCCTAATCCAATTGGCTGGGATTTCGGATTTTCTGGAAAAAGAGAAAAAAGGAATTCCACTAACACGTGGAGCCCATGCATCATTGGCTCAGTTCACAGTGAACCGGGTGCACCTAGGCGGACCAGAGATGACATGGCGGGGGTGCACTGACGTGGTAGACCACGTGGCGGCACGGTAACCACACAGCACAGAAGCGGCTGCCACACGGTGGGTGACATAGCAAGGTTGACACGACCCAATGCATCAACGCCTGAGCCGAGGCGGCACTGAGGTGGTGACCACGAGGCGGTGATGCGGCACCACACGGCGAACACATTGGATCGGCCGCCTTGGGGAGTCCCGATGAACTATTACAGCACAATCCCGCTGGAGCCAAGGAAGGCAACTCGAGCATGTGCAAAAATGCAGTGGAACTAGACCAGGCGAGGGCAAGAGGATGCAAACAAACCAAGGAGCACGATGGGACCGACAGTAGGGGCGAAGACTCACCGTCGATGACAAATGGCAATGAAGAACGGCGCAGAGGATCTCGACGCTAGGGTTTGCGATTAGCGGTGAAATCATGCGGCAAAACTCAGGAGAAGTAAGGAAAAAGATGCGGCGCATTAAATAGGGGCGAACGCCGAGGAGTCTGGTTTGGATAAGGCACGGATGGGCACGAAAAACATGGCGGCGGGTGCAGGAGTCCGGTGCAACGGCGGAGTCCGGCGCAGATGCAGCAGGGAAGAAGGGCTCTGTCGCTGACTGGTGGGGCCCGACGGTCAGCGGCATAGGCGCGGGTGGGCCGGGCCACACAGCTGGGCTGGCAGAGTTGGGCGACGGGCCAAGAAAGGCAGGCCAGGCTGGAAGAAGAAGCGAAAGAGACGCCTCGAGTGGCGAAGGGAAACGGGCGAGAAAATCAGGCCAGGCCGAAAATGGCACGAGGAGGAAATGGGCCGGGGCAAGGAAAACAGTCCAAGTAGAGTTTTGGAAATTAAAAAAGGTTTTTTCAATAAAAGGAATTCTAGAACATTCAAAAAGGCCGAAATAAATAGCAAATAAATGCAGAAAATTCCAGAAAATTCTCAAAAATATTTTAAGATATTTTGAACTCAAATAAAATATTTTAACAAAATTTTATTTAAACTTTGCCCAATTTTAAATAATATTTGAAAAAGGTTTAATTCAAAAGCATTATTTCCAATTTCAAATAGATTCTAGAAAATCCACAAGATTAGAAAATGCATTAAAATTCAATGATAGCCAAAATTGGAATGTTCCATTAAACAAAGCAAGCTTCAAGGAGAAGCCCACATCGTATTGGCGGTAAAATTGAGCTTAAGATTGTGAGCACCAATATTGTAGAAAAGGATCCTGCTTTGCATTTTGAATTGGGAATAAAAGGAGTGCAGTGCTTGTCTATTTTGTTCCCACTTCTACGGTAGATGTACTATAGAATAGTTACAACCAAGTGCACTTTGCTCCAAAGTTGTTAGGGAGCATAATGACAGAAAATGGGTTAAGTGTTGAAAGTTCAAAATTTTTGTTGCAGCCTTTTTATTAATGGGGCATTTGGATATATGCCACTCTAGGAATTGGAAATTCGATGGCATGTTGAAAATCATACCATTGAGTGGCATTTTTTACACATGCCATCGAATTTTCAGATTGAGGAGTGGCATATATTAGATTATTCCTTTATTTAATTGTTGCTAGGAGTACTGTTCGATATTGTTGCAACATGTTATACACTCCTTGCAACAACTAACAGAAGGACCGCAAAAGCCAAGTTTGTTACAATTTTTTTTGATATTATACGTTGCAACAAAAATATAAACTCCTTACAATAATTAATAAAAGGGCAGTGTTAGCGATCCAACGTCTGATATTTTGCTTCTCATCAAATGTATTGTCGCAATATTTTTTTAATAATGCATGCAATATTTGTAATCACCACTTGCAATAAAACACAATAAATCACAACACAATATCTCTACTATTATAAAGCAGCAGTTGGTGGCAGTGGTGAGTTCTACCCACGTCATTAATTGCCCTGTTTAATTGCTCTGCTTAATTGCCCTACGCAAAAAACGAAGCGTTGCTTTAATTAGCCAGCTTTCGCAAGAAACGAAACGTTAAAGATAGATGTTTGATCTTGTGAAATATTTTTTTATTTTTTAATCTTTATTTTTCGTTATCAATTTTGTTTTTCGTAGCAACGCACGGGCATGTAACTAGTAACAATCGATTACAACATGTGCAACAAAATCCCATTGTAGCTGCAATATTTCTTTGCAATGTATGCAACAATCTAACTATAGCTGCAACAAAAGTAATTTAACCCCGCAACAAAATCACAGCACAATGCAAAAACTGATTGCTACCTATGCAACAAAATCCCACTCTGAGTGCAACAAACACATTGTAGCAATTAAAAGGATGCAACGATATTGCAATAAACAATCAAAACACATAGGATATGAGGCTGCAACATTTTCATTGAACATGTGCAACAAATCAATTGAATGCCTGCAACAAATCCAGCAAACGCAATTAGAAGCATATGAAAGTTTCTACTGCTTGTATTGGTCTGACTTCCTATGCACAAGTAACCAAGGAATCTTCATCTGCACACTTCCAAAACTACCCGGATCATCACTAGCACAGCCATTGTAGCACGAGGCTGCTTGTAATTTAGAACATCGGATCACGCAATTTAACATTTTATTAATTTTGACTCAGCAGTATCTATATTGCGTATGCACAATCGTAACTCGTAACAAGGATGTCGCATGAATTTCATAGAAATTTTGTAGGATTTGGAGCGGTTCCTTATAAATTCGAAATTAGTGGGCCATATGTCAGTGAAAAGTGCACGACTTAATAGTAGCATGCGGCATTCAAAATTCCTCGAATTAAGACTATGACTGACAAACCCGTGTGTCGCAAAATATTTTTCTACACGCAATCTATCCAATGTTGGACTCATTTGGAAGAGTTCGTCGTAAGGAAAGCTGAGATTGAAATACATCACAAATCTGATTAACGGTTTAAAAGAAATAGGCTCGGGAAGATATCGATATGTAAGTGCAAAGCAAGAATGTAATTTTTCTTACCTCAGCACTTTGATTTGGTTGCTCTCTTGACCAATTTAGTGGATGTACATGTATGTAGCCGTATGTCTCAAAGAGTATCAATGTTTTATCTATGTGCCTATACAGGACTGAGAGAGACGTACGTACGTGACATCAATTCCGTTAATACAAGGGCTGTAACAAAATTTTCTAGTTTTCAACGCTTAGCTACTTTCAGCCTATTTGCTCCAAGCTGTTATGGTAGGTGCTCCACGTTTCCTACTGCATTCTATTATTCCTCGCTACATATCTACTCTATTACATGAGGAAGATTTGGAGCCCTCTCAAGGCATCCACCTCACCCCCCATGACATTTTGCAAAAAGGTCACTCCCTTTTCTCTAAATTACGGATAGATCCTTGTAAATTACAAAGAGGTTCTTTACGATTTTTTGTGGGTATAAGAAAAATATTTGCAAATTGCGTTTAGGTCCCTGGTTCATTACTTTACGGAAAACCCCCCGCTAACTACGAATCTCGAATGAGTCCTTTTCTATTTTTTCGTAATAGCGATTAGGTTCAAGTCCTTTCTCTGTTTTTCCCGAAAAAAAATGTTTTCGTCAATAGAAATATGTGTGTTTGCAACTCGATCTATAGTATTTTTCGAAAAATGTATTATTCACCGGTGAATGCATAGAGTGTTAAGTCGCTCCGAAAAAAAATATGTTTAGTTTCTCCTGTAGTTTTTTTTTAAAAAAAAATAAAGTAAATTTTACACGGTGCGGCGTGCGCCGCACATTCTGGCTAGTTTTTTTTATGAAGCATCGTGAACTATCCATATCCCAATGTTCTCAAACAAAGTATATAGTGTTGGGATAGAGTGCAAGAGAAATCCCAAAAAGAATCACCTTCTTGTAGCTTCGGGCTTTCTCTAATCTGGCCGCTACAACTTTGACGAAAGGCCAGGCGTGCTACTCTGGCCCGCCTATGTGAGCAATTAGCCCAAGCTCTAGCCTAAACAAACGCAGCATAGTCGTTAAGAGAATATGGTCACCGGCGGACCACGATCAATTTTTAGGGATGCTCACTGACGATGACGCGGTAAGGATGGTGGCGGAGCTCAGATGCTGCAAGGTCGGGGCAGCTCGGCCAGTACGGCGCCAGGAGAAATATGGCGCGATGCAGGTGTGCGCAGCGCCGAGGCAGCAGTTGGCCGAGGCCGGCACGGCACGTAACGAGGCCGAGCACGTCACAACGAGCTCCAGTGCGGTGATTTCGGGACGGCTTAGCCGAGGCGGCGACAGGCGTGGTAGCCAGGCGGCATGTCACGGGGGCCGACGACGTCGTCGCCGTCTGTGTGCTACCATGTAACGCCCTGCTCCTTCACGCCGCCGCCCAACGGCCAGCCCGCCCTCCCCGCGCCGCGTCCCGCGGCCGCCTCCGCCCTTCCCGCACGCCGCCGCCTCCGCGCAACCGCCACCGCGGATCTCGCGCCGTTCGGCCGCGCCCGCCGCGCCGCCTCCGCCCCTATAACCCCCACGGGACCCCCTCATCCCGTGCCTCTCCCCTCTCTCTCCCTCCGCTCTCCTCCTCCCGAGCCGTCGCCGCCGCCGTCTTCCTCGGCTCAGCGAGCCTGAGCCGCGCCAGCGCCGTCCGGCTCCGCTGCCCTCTGGCCACGCCGCCAGCTCCGCCGGTGCGCCGCCTCCTTCCTCCGCTCCGGCCGCCGCCGTGCCGCGCGCGCCGCCCAGGCCCTCTCGGTCCTGCGCTTGGGCGTGCTCCAGCGCGAGCGCGTGGACCATCGCCGTGCGTGGACTCGGTTCACGCGCGCCCGGCCCCACCTGTCAGTTTATAAAAAGAAAAAAAATGATTTCCAAAAATTCGAAAAAAGCCGCTGACGTCAGCATGACGCGGTAATTCGGTTTTTCTTTTAAAAATGATTTAAAAATTCCAGAAAATCCGTTTTATTTGTTTTTAAACTTCCGAGAGCCCGTTTTCGCCCGTTCGAACTCCGTTTGGCTCCGTTCTTCTTCCTAAATTCATTAAAAACCTTAAATCTTAGTTTAGTGCTAGTTTGAAGTTCAATTTGTGTTTATTTGTATTCATTTGGGTTTTATTTGAATTTGGGTGCTTTTTACGCGTAGATTACGGATAGTCCGAGGAGTTTCCGAACGACGATTTCGAGCAGCAACTCGTCGAACCAGGCAAGTCACACCCCCTTGATCATGTTCCCAGTTTATGAACTTGTATGTTATATTTAAAATTATTGCATGTTTATTTGTTATAGACATTAATTCCCGACCTAGTTTTAAAAGATAGATATGACCATGATTGATGAGCCACCCTTGACATTTAAATTCCGATATCCTTGTAACCTTAGGAAAAATATGATTTATGACTATGGTAATATTTAGACATTGCTTAGACATGCTTAGAACTGAACTTAGGAAGTTTTAGGGAATTTTTATGCCAAAATGATGACATGTTCAATTGGAAACTTATGACGATCAATGTTAGTAAATAATGTGGGGATAGTATGGTTAAAATGAAAATGATTTAGACCGGACGAGAATTGGTTGGAAAGTGGTGTGGTTATCACATTGGGTTTGTGGAAAGTCTCGCCTAGTCAATTAAGGACCGGTCTGAGTTTCGCTGAATGTAAAGCCTAACCGTACTACCACGAGTCTGGAATGGGACAGACTTGGCTAGCCATATTAAATCATTTCATGGATAGTCATGCTATATGGGGGTAGTGGTGTGGTGAAAGCGTGACGCTGCCACTTTGGCGCAAGAGGGGCTTCTGAATAGATGGAGTCTTTCAGCGGTGAAACCTTAGCGGGCATGACTACATGTATGAATTAATATTGGGGCCTTGTCATGATTTTCTCTGTCACTCACCAAAGGAAGTGTGCTGACATAAAAGGGGATATCACCTCTTGTGGGTAAAGTTGTACAACCTCTGCAGAGTGTCAAACTAATCGATTAGCCGCGCCCGCGGTTATGGGTATGCCGAGCAAGCCATCCTCAGATTAGACTTTGGTAAATAAAAATTTGGTTTTCAAAATGATGATTGGATGGAGGGAGTCCATCATGGGTATAACTTAGCCAATTTCAGGAGAGATTTCTGAGTTAAATTGTATAGATTTGATTTATGGAAATAAAGAATGCCTTTTAAAATTATTGAAAATGTTATTAAACTGTTGCTTTATGCTTAAACAAACCATATTGCCATCCTTTGATTATCCGTACATTTATATTGCATTTCCGGTGTGGTTTGCTGAGTACGTATGTACTCACCCTTGCTTAATTTACCACTTCAGAGGAGGAGTATCACGATGGTGATGATCAGTTGGACTAGGCCTGCCCCCAGTCGATTGCCTGTGGCAAATTAATTGGGCTCTATCTTTTGATCTTCATTTCCGCTGCTTTATTTATTCGTTTGTTTATTTGTTGGTCTGCGCGCCATTTTCTATGTAATCCTTGAATGTTTATCGTTAATAAAGAACGCTGGATATGTTATGGTTTCATTTTTACTGTGTGTACTAGTATTTTCTGAACTAGTACAGAATACACAGAGAATTTCGGAGGTGTTATTCCGGGGTCCGACATACCACGCTGCCGTCTACGTCTACGTGCTCCCACACTGCCCCGCTGGCAGAGCCGCGTTGAGGCTGCGGTCCACCATGTTCCGCCGGTCGAGAGCCATGCCCTCATCGCTACCCCCGACCATTGCCAAGCCAACGTCCCTGGGCCGCCTCGGGCTACTGCTGTCCATACCACCCTCAGACCGAGCCTGCCGGCCATGTGGATGTGCCAGAGCCCCGTGTTGCCCCTGGCGCCGCACTCCTCGCCCCTCCGTTGCGCCTCCTCGATCGGTCGCCCGACTGCATGCTGACTCACCGCTGGACTGACCATTGCCCTCATGGGTACCCGTGGTTTTGTGAGGGGTAAGATATGCCTTGGCCTCCTTTGACCCATTGTTTGGTCTGCCGCTGAGTATGGCCTTCTTTGTTTGGCAAAAAAAGCGGTGTCTTTTGTCCCGAACATTTATAACAGTATAAGTCAACGAAAAAATACAAGCCTCGAGCCAGCTAGGGATGCTTTTTGACTTTTGTAGGTTGGACTAGTATTTCCAATCATATTTTGTATACCTTTTTGTACATTAGCTGCTACTATTTCAAGTCTATCAATATCAGTCGTAAAGTTTAATCGGTCTTGGTTACCTTGAACTAGCTTTTGTAGTTGCACCATATAGCTATCCAAATCTTGTGAAAATCTTAAAACTACACCGCTATAATAATGACTAAGAATAAACTTTAATTCATATTTGATTACTATTAAGAACAAAACTATTCATAACTAAAGAATCAAATGATCTAGATAAGCACTTTTGCACATGAAATATTACTTGACGACCTTGGCTCAACTTTATAAATCCTCATAGCCTTAGCCTCTTAAATATGAAAATAAACATGTATATGTGTACAATTTGGTCTCTTGAATTCGTAAAATAAAACTCGAACTTTTGTGAATCACGTTGTATGCCCTATGTTAATTATTAGTTGGACCGAAACCCTAACCCTCACCAAACCAACATATACTCTTGCACCTATTTTCATGAATGGTTTTATTGTGATTTTAATTGACTTCTTTTTGCCGCATGTATATATTTTTTTCTTTTTATCTTTATTGAAATTAGTTATTTGCTTTGCTTCTTGATAAACGATGTGTAGACCCTGACGTTTCGAATACCATCACTGACAATCTCGACTTCATCTAGGAAATCCGCTTTGATCATGTTGATCCCAGCATTTCGAAATTGTTTTATTAACACTTTTGTGCATGAGTTATGTTTTATAAATACTGCTATATTGTGGGTTATGATAGATATAACCTGTCAACACAACTGCAGCCGATCCGTGTTAATATTACTTTTAAAGAGTGCACGTGTAGCCTGTTAGCATATAACAAACCGGAAAAAACAGAGGGGTTACAGTAGAATGTAGCAGTAAAATTAAATCTGGGTGGAGTTATATACGTACGTAATCTATTTCTCTTAGTCCCTGTTTGGCAGAGCTCCAGATCTCAGCTCCACCTCAGATCTGAAACTTTTGAGCTAAAATAGAGTGAATTAAATTTATATTTTTATTCTAAAATGTAAACAAGATGACTCACCTAAACATTCTTTATATATCCACAGCTCCAGCTCCACGGATCTACCAAACAGGGCCTTAGTAAATTGTCCCGTGCGAGATCTAAAAAGATTGGGATATGTCTATGTTAAACCTCTCAACTTTTCAAAAAAATCATTAATATCTTCAACCATAAAGTGATTATTTATCATTCTAAACTTATAGAATAGATCAATTTACACTTTAAGGTGATTTTACTGACAGGGAGTCAACTTAGGGTATTTTGTGGTTTTTGTTATATTAACAGCCATGTCATCGATTTTTACCAATATAGATCCAAATAAGAGAAGGAATGATGATGAGAAAAAAAGGAATGTGTATAGAGAGGACTCAAAGGAGTGGAAAAGAGATCGATGATGTTGATATGAATATTCTTGAATTGGATCCTCATTACCAAAATTCGATGAATTAGTTGTCAATATGGTGAAAACCATCTTGAATGGGATCCAAATCATTGAAACCGCCTCCAAAACCGCATTACGGTGTAAATAATATGAGTTTATAAGTTTAAGGGTTAAATATCCAATTTATAGTTAAAAGTGTTAAATTGGCTTTTTCGAAATTTGAGCAAGGTAAAAATAGACTTATTCCAAGAAGATAACATGAGATCTGAGAGACTAAAATCACATCACATATGCCTAGCCGGCCCCAGAGGATGGATAAGCTATCCGTAGGCCGCTAGAGGCAGAGACACCCTGACGTCGGTGGGGGCAGCTGGTTAGCCAAAAACAGGGAGCGCCACACCAAACCTAGAGGCACAGCAGACAACATGCACGATGCACCCCCGCACGAATCTCGTCCGTACATCACAAATCAGTCCCCAGTCCTCACCCGTTGCTTCCTCCCGTTCACCTTTCCATGCGTGCCCGGTTTGTACTGCTCCTGCACTCACAATTACAGCCTCAACATGTGGTTACGGTACAGTTTAAAATAGACATTGGTAAGTTTAAGACTTGAAACCAATGACCTGTGTGCTGTGTGTGTTCTGCGCCTGCGGCAGCTAGAAACGGCTTGGCCTGATGACATGTGTCATTAATGTCCATGTGGCGTGTCAAGAAGCCTTCGCTCTTCTAGTATAAATATATTTTTTTGTAAAACTGATTTTCTTCCTAATATGTTTATAGAAATAATTCCCTCATCAACGTAGAAGGCGCGTGAAGCATGGTAGGACTAGGGGCGTAAACGGAGCGGATAATTTCCGACCGATCCGAGCCCGAATTTGTTTAAAACCCGATTCAAATCCGAAAAAATGATATCTAGTTATATCCGGATTCTAATCCGCCTATCTGAAAAAAAATATGGGTTAAGATATGGGAAGAGAAGTATACGATTTGTATCTGATCCGTACCCATATATCCAAGATATCCGAAAAAATATCAGTGTAAATTAGTGAAATAGATATCCGATAATAGATCCGATAAATATAAACATTATACATCATATAAGTTCATTTGTTGATTGAAATTATACTTGGCTGCATATTATTCTTATGTAGGGAAGACACCTATTATTGAATTTGAAACACTTATATGTCTTGAAGGTTCTAGTAAAATTTTGTGTATGGTTGATCGATCCTAATATGCATGACATATATAGTTTCTGTTTTCACGCATTATCCGACTAACTATTCGTGACCGAAACTAACCGTATCCGGAACGATATGTATTCGCTCCGTATTCGCGATCGAAGTAATCCGTATTCGTATTTGAATCCGGCACTGTCTGTATCCGATTCTATATTCGAGAAAAAATTTGGAATAGGATACGGAATGAATGAAATCCATCCGTATCCGCTCCATTTGCACCCCTAGGTAGGACTACTAAGCTCACTAGGAGCTCCTTTCGAGCTAGAAGAGCGTGATAGTGAGGTGGGGCCAGTGACGCCAGTCAAAACCTACCGAGCTTCCCAAACATGGCAGATGCTATATGTTAACTGTTGTGTCTTTCGTGATCATGTAGGAGCAAGGTTTACAAAATCGACGAAAAATTCAAAAATTCAAAAAAATTTACGTGTCACAAACTGGTCGAAAATCGGTGAAAATCGCTCGATTTTCATCAAAAATCAACAAAAATCGCTCCAAAAAATCGATCGCAAAAAAGTTCAACAAGTTTGTCGATTTTCCACGATAATCGGTCGATTTTCCACGATAATCGATGATTTTTGATTTTTTTTAAAAAATTTTGAATTTTTAGTTTATGCAATTTTCAGTGATTTTCGGTGCCGACGCAGTAGCGAAATTTGTGTATTGAACGGTAAGGTGAACCCTGCGTAGGAGATTGTTTTTTAAATTTATTCAAAGGAAAACAAATTTATATAAAAAGATGATTACGAAGAGGCCGGAAAAACTCAAACTTCATGTGTCAAACGAAAATACCGTTTGATTTTTCTTTTGACCCTTTTGGTAGCAGCCAGGGTTTACAAAATCGTTTTGAGATTGAAAAACGAACTCTGCTCGGCACCGGTTTTTCGCGAAAATCGATCGAAAATCGTCAAAAACCGAAATGTTTCGAAACCTAGAATTTGAACCAAAAAAATTCAAAATAGATTTTAAAAAAACAAAAACCGGTCGGTTTTCTCGAAAAACCGATCGGCGAGGTGAGCTTTTTGAGCGATCGATTTTTAGAGCGGTTTTCGTCGGTTTTCTCGAAAAACCGCTCGGTTTTTACCGGTTTACATCGCATAATTTTTTTAAAATTTTTTGAATTATTTTTTAGATTGAACCGGTTTATCGACCGGTTTAATATTTCGAACCGGCTCAGCATGGTCGAAAATCGCCGGTTTTCGACGGTTTTGTTAACCCTGGTAGCAGCAGTCACGCCATGTCGAACCTACCCACATGATTAGATTCCAATGATTGGCAAACCACTATGCTACTAGCTACTAGTCACTACCACATTTTATTTTGTGAGGGTCACCACACATTGGTCATTGGTGGACGTGGATGCTCAAAATTACCTCTATTCCATGTATTCCGTGTGTTTCCTCGGTGAGAAGTTGGACTGCTAGTAAAGTATAATACACTAGTGGGTTGTTTGGTTGGCTACATCTAAAGATATTTGCATCTGCAGATGCAAAAGATGGGTGTTTGGTTGTCTTCTTATTCAACTCAACATGGCTTTACAGATGCAAAACACCCCTTTCAGCCTAGCTCTAGGGAAACGAGAAAATCCACCGTTTCCCTGGAGCCAGGCTCTGCTGAGCCATGCATGCATGCTGACATCACCATTTACTATCTAGTTTTCTTATTTTCTTTGTTATATCTTTTGATTAACATCTCCGATCAACGAACCGATTTCACCTATGTGTTCCTGATATTTTTTCGAACAAAACTAGACCATACTTGCTATATAAATTTCAAAAGATTAAAATTTTAGTTTTTCAATTTATTGATTTTCTAGAATATATTTTAAAACCTTTTATTTTCGTTTGTGAAATTATTGATTTTCTAGTATTTTTAAAATTTGTTTCATCCTTTCTTGAATTTACCTATCACACTTCCATTCTAGTGCAGCCAACCAAACAACATCTCTGTACAGTCTGTTCAACCTCATAAGACAAACCAAACAACATC
This sequence comes from Rhipidocladum racemiflorum, assembly GCA_036346355.1. NCBI lineage: Eukaryota > Viridiplantae > Streptophyta > Magnoliopsida > Poales > Poaceae > Rhipidocladum > Rhipidocladum racemiflorum. The sequence continues at coordinate 31,892,897 of CM070589.1, read as the reverse complement.
TCCTTGCATCCACTCAGCCTGACTCCTACTAGCCTGACTGAGCTCATGCAGCCTGGCTGTAACACCCCAAAATTTTGCTTTTCTTGAATTCATGTGTGATTTGGCACTTTGGTGAATTTTTGGAATTTTCTGGAATTTATTTGGATTTATTTGGGATTTATTTGAATTTATTCCATTTTGAAATAATTAAAGAATTTAATTTTGCAAATAAAATTTTGTTGGAAATATTTTATTTGAGTCCAAAATGATCCAAAATATTTTCCATAATTTTTCTGAAATTTTTCTGAGTCATTTGCTATTTTTAATGAATTAAATGAATTACTGGGAATTATTTTAAATATTAAATCGCTGGAAAATGCGAGTGGGTTTGTACTGTTCATCCGACCGAGCCCGAGTCAGACTCGAGTTCGAGTCCGACCGAACCCGACCGAGCGATTGACTCGATCAAACCAAATTAAAACCTAATCAATCCCAACCGTTGGATCAAGATCCAACGGTGAGATCCGCCCGTCTGCTCGAGCCGCATCCGGCCGGATCCGATCGCACCTGCGGCGATCGTGGCGCTGATCGTGCCACGTGGGATCGGCCGTGCGTCGTTGCTCCGCCGAAGTCCGAAGCCGGACCGCCGCCGCACCCGCCGTAGAATTAGGTTTCCGTCTCGCACGGACGCCGAGGCTATTTAAAGCCCTGGTCACGCCCGAGGTTGCCCTCATCCTTGCGCACCCGCTTCCCGAGCCATCTCGCTCGAAAGCCGCCGTTTGCCGTCTGAGCTCGCCAGAAGTTGAGCGCCACTCCGCCGCGGTTTTGCTCGATTCCGCCGCCGTCCGTCGTCTTCCGCCGAGAAGGAGCCAGATCCGGAATCCCGTGGCGAGGACGCACCGAAGGAGGACTCATCTCGCCGAGCAACCCGAAACGCCGTCGGGCTCGTCATCGTTCTCATCTCCGGTGGTCTTGCTCCGCGTCGCCATCGACCTCGCGAGCTGCGTGGACCGTCCGATCTTGATCGTGCGGTTGAGGTGAGTTCACGTGTTCCAAACCCGATTAGATCTGGGCCGTTGGATCAAGATCCAGCGGTTCACAATCGCCACGCGTCGCGTGGTAGTGATTATTATAGGATTAGATCCGACCGTCCGATCCGATCGAACGCCCACGGCCATCAAGTAGATTCAACACGTTAACCCTGGATCTAATCGCGGCCGTTGAATTTCAAATCAGCGGTGAGATTGCGCCACGCGTGTCGGGAAGTTGGACCGACGCGGTCGGGCCGACGCCAGCAGCGTGCGTGTGACGCCGACACACGGGGCCGCGTGTCGAGGGCCCGCATGTCGCTGGCTAATCCAGCTAAGCGCCGACGTCACCCATGACGTCCACAAAGGTCCCACATGTCGCCGACCGGCCGAAGTCCCCGCCGACGCCAAGAATGACGCTACCCGAGTGGGCCCACATGTCGGGCCGACACGTAGAGTCGTGGGACCGAGTCCACGGTGGACCCAAGCCGAGCGTGGACCGAGTCCATGGACCTACCGACGCCACCAACCAATCGAGGCTGCCACGTGTCCATGCCGACGCCAATAATTAATTTCCGAAAAGAAAATGATTTATTAAATCGAAATAATGATTTGATTTTGTTTCAAACTTCAAACGCTTATAACTTTTGCGTTTCAACTCCGATTTGAGTGATTCAAATTTCTAAATTTGTATAAAATTCAGATCTACCCAAATATGAATTTTATTTAATTTTTGGACTAAAGTTTTTCTCTGTAATATTATTTAATTGATTATTTAAACTTTAATAAATCATAACTTTTGCGTTTTAACTCCAAATTTGTGATTCCAGTTTCTAAAAATCCAGAAAATTATGTTCTCTCTGTTTATGGATTTTATTTGGAGTTTTGGGATGTTTTTGCCTATTGTTTATTTGCGTATTTGCTATTTGCACGCTTTACGAGTAGACGTTGAAGTGCCGGAAGGATTCGAAGGAGAAGTGTTGACTCAGGATCCAACTCAAGACCAAGAACAAGTACTCTTTGAAGGCAAGTTGTGCTTTGACCATGTTGATCCTATTTCGAAATCTATTTTGATTTAAACTATTGCATGCTAGTTCAATTAGAAAGATACTTTGTTTAAACATGGGGTTAGACAAATACCAATTTGTCAGTATGACACCTTGATTATTTAAGTATGTGCCATGACCCTTGTCACCCTAGTTGTGGTTTACTAGTTGGACATTATTAAATTGCCAACATGGGTTTAGACCGATGTAGTACACTGCTTAGACACACTTTCGTGCTCATGACATGATTTTGGACAATCAAATGCTAATATTGACTTAATGATATATTGAACCTGTTTTGGAAAGGTATCATGTGATGTTGATGGCACGTGGTGCATGGTAATCAATCAGGGTTTGATAAACGATTTCGGCCAGGGCATGTGGCAAGAGTAATCAGTGGGCCATTGTGGCATTGGGGATGTTGATTTGGTTCTTCGGGTAGTCTTGCCCTGGTCACTCTAAGGACTTAACCTTGCAAGCCTTTGAACTGGTCATACTTGCAACCACATGGTCGAATGGGACGGCCCTAGTTGACTAAGTCGCTAAGGACTCACTTGTGGAGCCTCAGGGTGTCAATTACACCTTTTGTGTGATTGTACGGGGGAGCGTATCGTGGCTGTGGCCAGATACCCATCTAACGGTGTGTTGGTCCCATACTTCGCCTTGGCTAAGGGAAGGGATGGTGTAGAGCACGAACCGGAGAGGACCACCTGTGTTGTTTGAGGCTTCCGAAAGGCTTTGTTACGGGAACTCGCCTTTGTGGTGTTTGACTGTATCTTGTGGGTAAAGTGCATAACCTCTGCAGAGTTTAGAATCTATTTAAATAGCCGAGTCCACGGTACTGGACAATGCTCGGGAATTACAGTCAAGGGTTAGACTTTCTGAAAATAACTTGGATTTGAAAGGTTGGTTTGGTTTAACAATGAAGATGATGGAAATGTGGTTTAGGATGGGAAAAAGTTCATTAAACTTCTTGAAAAGTTATTTACGCTTTACTTATTTCTACTGCTTTCGAATCTACTTATATTACTTGTCAAAAGTCAAGCATTTCGCAAATATACCTTGAGCTATTCTTTTGTACCAAGCCATGCATATAGTATATTAGCTTGCATTCTCAGTGCATGACTTGTTGAGTACCAAGTACTCACCCTTGCCTCAACACAATATCGGTTGAAAGGAGATTACGCCACTTTGGAGGAGGAACTCCAAGAGGATCCGTCTGCTTAGGGATGCGAGCCGGTCGGCTGCCTGTGGTATCTTGGATGGCGCCACGATGTTACCTTATTTGATTTTCCGCTGCTATTCTTTCTCTTTTAATAAGTTTCGCCTTGCGAGGCATACATTTGTAACTTGGCCATAAGGTCGAGTAACCAGTTTGGTTATTTAAATAAAGTACTTTATTGGTATCGAGTGGTATGATTGTGATATTTACCAATGTTAAGACTGTGTGCACTAGCGCGTTCCTGGACTAGTGTTGAATACACAGAGGGTCCGGATTTGCAAATTCGGGGTCCCGACACTGGCTGAGCTGAGAAGGCAACCAAACAGCCCACTAGGTCAATAAGCGCGACGTACGCCGCGCGCGTAAACGGAAAATGATTTTGCGTTTTTTTTTTCTAGAGAAAAAATAGACTTAGATGTATTTTCAAAATTTTTGGAGGCTCGAGAAATATTAGAGATTGAGTTGAAAAAAAGTACACATATTTCTGTTGACGAAAATATTTTTTCCGGGGAAAACGAAGAAAATACCTGGATGTAAAAACCGGGGACATGTTTGTTATATTTTTGGACCTCACCGCTATTCTGAAAAAGTAGAAAAAGGACTCATCCGCAATTTGTGTTTAATGGGAGGCGCTTTCCGTAAAGTAACGAACGGGGACCTAAACGCGATCCGGAGAAATTTTTCTTTCGCTCACAAAAAATCGCAAATGACCTTTTCGCAAATTCATAAGGACCTATCCGTAATTCAGAGAAACAGAGGGACTTTTATACAAAACGGCATGGCGCCACGTGGGCATTGCCTCCGGCCAGGAACTCTCCGAACTTTGTTTATAGGAGATATTTATCAGTTTGCCACTGAAATTGGTAGTAAATTATCCACCAATGTCACAGTGTAAAAACTCCCCATCCCTTCCACGTGCACGGTGCCACTTCCACCCCTCGCCACGCGCCTCATCTATTTACTGTCAAACACCCTTTAATCCTTTATGCCATTTACCGGTTAAACAACATGCCTACTAGTAGGCATAGACAAAACTGTTTTTATTATTTAATCTTTTATTGAAAATTATTTTTAAAGAAGAAAAAAAATCGCATAGACATGTAATGGACACAGAAAAAATAACACCGTTTTGCTGTTATGTTCACGTTTTTAATTGGACAAAGGATGAAAACTTGAATTTAAAATAATTGGAACTCAAATCGTGCATTTGGTTGGGTGGACGAGGATGAATGAAATATGATGGTACAACATGTATGTGATGATCTTGGAAGAGATGGTACAGGAAGGGTGTTTGGTTGTTTGAATGGAATGATACAATATTTTGTTTGATTGCTTAGATGGAATAATACATGATGGTACAAGATGAAGTTTGGTTGGAGGGATGAGGTTAATATGGTAACATTTATCACTAGTGGTACGCGATAGTTCAGCCAATTTAGGGTGCTTTTGGCTGCCTTTACCAAGTGGTACATGTATGAAATGATTTAAGAAAAAAGTTATCTATGTGTTTGGTTGCTTGAATGGAACCATCCTATCATGAACCAAGTGATACAAATTTGAGGAATATTCCCTCTAAATGCTGAACCATCCCATTCACCCAAAACAGTGGAACCAAATGGTATAGGATTATCCCATTCCATTCAACCCCATGCCATCAACCAAAAACACCCTTAGATGTACGGGATGGTACAACATATTTGAAGAATATTTCTAGAATCTGTACCATTCCGTCCCGTACGAGAAGGTTCCATACACTCAACTAAATGCAAAATATATCATAAACCATCCCATATAGATTCTTCCTCGTTCACCCAACCAAACGCATCATAAATTACCATTGTAAGGTGTACCTAGAGATATGCGAAAAAGTTAAATATGAATGCTACACTTTATTTTTTTGGAGGGATCTAAAACAACCCTAGAAGTTGCTATCACTTTCAAACTTCCTTAAATTTTTTTCATACATTATCACCTAAAAAGTGTTTTTCTTGTTCAAACTGCCCCAGTGGCCTTCTTTCGTTAGTATTTATCGCATTTTTTTTGTTTTTCCTCCAAATGGCACACATTTGGACACTAATGTAGCGGATGCGGAGCATATAGTTGCGTCCATATGGTCGGACGCTCCCAATCCATGACCACCCCACCATCCAACCACACGTTACTGCGTTGATCACATTTGGCGCATTTGCAATTTGGCCACCGATAGAGGGGAGTCAGGTGGAGTGAGCCAAGGACAACTCGTCGCCGCAAGGGTGGAGGGACACTACGGTGGAACTATAGCAGGGTGGTCAAATGTGGGGATGGTGCCCTAGCCTCGGCCTGCAGCATGTGATCTTAGAGTTGCCTCTTGCAGCACCGCTACCTCCCCCAACGATACACGAAAGAGAAAAGGTTAGGTAGTTGATAAGAGGCGCATGCTAGGTATTACACTGAAGATGTTTCATCATCCAAGCTGCTAACATCAATGCAGAAGGAGGAGCTGGTTCCCCTTCATCAACTTCCTAGGGTAGGTTATCATGAGTCCACCTTTATCCTACTTGCATCACTAACACCTTTTCAGAGAAGGAGGAAGGCGGGGATGGTGACAAGAAGGTCAGTGATGGTAAACAAAAGTGGGTGAGAATAACAATGTAGTGAAAGAAAGAAAAGAAGAGAGTAATTAAGTCGAGCATAATAATACCAACTGGGGTGTCCTATTGTAAGAATGACCCAATAGCTATAAGTTTAAGCTAAAGTTATGTTTAGTATTAAGGAATGTAGAATATGCTTGAGTTATAAGACCAACCAACATAGTCCTAGATGCAAGAAGTCCTATGGATGTAACTAACTAGTGTATTTGCCCTTTTGCAAGAATTATATTTAGCATCCATTATGCGCTTCGCCAAACTCAAGCGGGTTAAGGTCTTTATCATTATCCACAACCGCATTGACCACATCAACATCCGTGTGTGCCACTTAGCGGAGGAAAACAGGAAAATGTGATAAATGATTAACAAAATAAAGAAGAAAGGGGCAATTTAAATGAGAGAAACACTTTAGGGAGATGATAATAGAAAATAAGTTGCGTGGGAGGGTGAAAATGAGGGTTGCCTATAGCGTTGCCTCTTGCAACACTGCCACCTCCCCCAACAGCACACCAAAAGAATAAAGCGAATTAATTGATAAGAGGTGGAGGCTAGGTATTACTTAGATAGTAAGTCCTTAGCAAGTTCAGCACACTTGACTTCTAGAGTATCATTGTCAAGTTTTAGTTGCTTACAGCCCTCATATGAGCTGACTGGGTCCTTAGAAGCATGCAATTCAAGTTCATCATTTCTAGAAGAAAGCTTCCTAAAGTGAGTGCTCATAGCATCAATTTCAGCAAGTAGTTTAGGGCAATTTTCACATGAAGCAGTTGTGTGAGCATGAAGAAAACTAGCATCAGTAGGAATGACATCAATAGGACCAGTACTAGCATTCTTCAACCTAAGACCCTCAAGCTCAGAAAGCACACTATCATGCATGGTCCTTAGGTTCTCAAGCTCCACAAGCAAGGCATCACAGAGAACACAGTCATCAGGGTCTCGGGAGGAATATGATTTAAGTCAAGCTAACTCCCAAGATAAGGTATCTACATCCTTCTCTAACTTCGTACATCTAGCTCTAGCGTTAGCATGGAATTTTTCTAATTTGCAGAATGCGTCATTGAGCTGGTCATAGGAAGGTACCTCGTCCATGTTGCTGTACAAATCAGAGTCGCTGAAGCTGTTGGTGTCTGCCATGAAGCACATGCCAGAGAAGTCATCGCCACTCTTGTTCTTCTCTCGCTGATCATACTCACCCTCGTCGCTCCACATCTCTTTGTCAGAGAGGTCAATGTTGTCAAGTGTGGCGAGGACGCGGTGGAAGAGCTTCTTGTTCTTCGAGAAGTTGTGGTACTTCTTATCACACACCGGCTTGCGAGCTGGAGGCTTCTTGTTGCGATTCTTGTCGGTGTAGTCATTCTTTCTTGGACAATTAGTGTCATTCTTGTCCTTCTCCAGCTGGGGGCAGTTTGCTCGAATGTGGTTGGGGCCACCACACTCGAAACAAGTGATCGTACCCCTCTCTTCCTGTAACACCCCAATTTTTGCTTTTCATGAATTTAAATGAAATTTGGCACTTTTGTGAATTTTTGGAATTTTCTGGAATTTATTTGGATTTATTTGGATTTAATTTGAATTTATCCCCTTTTGAAATAATTAAAGAATTAAAAGTTGCAAATAAAATTTTGTTGAAAATATTTTATTTGAATCCCAAATGCCCTAAAATAATTTCTAGAATTTTTCTGGAATTTTTCTGAGTATTTTGCTATTTTTCTTAAATTAAATGAATTTCTGGAAATTATTTTGAATATTTAATCGCTGGAAAATGCCGAATGGGTTTTACTGTTCATCCGATCGGGTCTGAGTCCGAGTCAGACTCGAGTCCGACCCGAACCACGATCGAACCAGACCCGAGTCCAACCTAACCCTAAACCGCGTGACCGTTGGATCGAGATCCAACGGCCACGAATGCGCCACGTCACCCGAGCCCGACTCCGACCGAGCCAGCCAGGTCGCCAAGCCAGACCCGAGCCCAAACCCCACAACCGTTGGATCTTGATCCAACGGCTGCCGCTGTGCCACGTCACCCAATCCGAATCCAATACGGATTCCGCCGCCGCAACCGGGTGGACCTCGATCTCCGCGCGATACACGGAAGCCGAGGCCCCTATTTAAGGCGCCGCCACCACCACCGTGTAGCCGACTTTCGTGCGCACCCGTAGCCCTAGACCACGTCGCCTGAGCCGCCGCCGTTCGCCCGCTAGAGCTCGTCGTAGTTGGGATAGGCCTCCGCCGCGGTTCTTCGTCGATTCCGCCGCCGTCCGCCGTCCTCCGCCGCCGTTGTGCCAAGATCCGGAACCGTCGTGACGAGCCACACCTGGGGGTACCATCCACTTCGCCGGAGCGTGCCCGCAACGCCGTTGGGATCGTCACCGTCTTCGTCTCCGGCCGGCCAGCTCCGCCGCGCGCCATCGCCGTCTCGCGAGCTCCATCAACCGTCCGATCAAGATCCAGCGGCCAGGATTCGTCCACGTCACCACGGTAAAAATTCCACATGCTAACCTTTAGATCTATTCTCAGCCGTCGGATCCAGATCCAACAGCTCAAGATTGTGACACGTAGCTAAAACCGCACCGTGCTAGGAGTAATGTCAGCCGTTAGATCTAGATCGTACGGCTAGGGTTAGCCACGTTATCAGCGTTAGATTGAATCTCAACCGTCCGATCGAGATTGAACGGTCCAGATCAACCGAGTCGTTTTCAACGCGTGAGGTTGGATCTGATCTGGACCGTTGATTTTCAAATCAACAGACCAGATCGTGCCACGTGTCCAGTAGTTGGACCGTCGCGGTCGGCCGCGGTCGGTATGATCGCCGGCGACGCCACGCGTGGCGTCGTGGGCCAGCGTGTCGGCGATCGCACTAATCGCACCATGACGTCATCCGTGACGTCATCGCGACGCCACGGTGGGGCCAGCGTGTCGACGCCTCGGCCGGCGGTGGCGTCGGCCACGACGTCACCCAAGGGGTCCCACATGTCAGTGGGACATGAACTCGTGGACCTGGTCCACGGTGGACCCAAGCCGAACCGTGGACCACGTCCATGGACCGGCTGACGCAATAATCCGATTTTTCAATAGAAAAATAATTCGGTGGAAAATCAAATTCCACGCTGACGTCATGCTGACGTCATAATCGGATTTTTCAATGTAAAAATAATTGGAATAATTCGGTTTAATGTTTTATTTGAATTTTGAAACTTCAAATGCTTATAACTTTTGCGTTTCAACTCCGATTCGAGTGATTCAAATTTCTAAATTTTCATAAAATTGAGACCTACTCAAATATGAATTTTAATTAATTTTTGATTATGAATATTTCTCTGTTTATATTTAATTAATGGTTTCTTTAAACTTTAAACAATTATAACTTTTGCATTTAACTCCGATTTGGACGATTCCAGTTTCCAAAAATTCATAAAAATGTGCTCCCTCTGTTTATGAAGTTTATTTGAACTTTTGAACACTTTTTGTGTACTGTTTTATTTATTTATTGCTATTTGCACGCGTTACGAGTAGACGTTGAAGTACCCGAGGGTCTCGAAGGTGAAGTGTTGACCCAGGAGCCAGCTTAGGACCAAGATCAAGTACTTTTTGAAGGCAAGTTGTGCTTTGACCATGTTGATCCCATTTCGAAATTAATTTGATTTAAATTATTGCATGCTAGTTCAATTATAAAATGCTTTAATTGATTTTGGGAGATTAGCTAATTGCCTAGTTGCTGTATGCCACCGTGACATAAATAGTTGTATGCCATGAACCCCTTGTCACCATAGTTGAGGATTAAATGGTTGGACATTATTAAATTGCCAACATGGGTATTTAGACCGTTGTAGTATAATGCTTAGACCTGCCATGAGAACATGACATGATTTTGACAATTACATGTTAACTTTGACTTAATGAGATATGGAACGTGTTTTTGAGAAGTGTCATGTGTTATCGATGATGATGTTGATGGCACGTGGTGCATGGTAATCAACTAGGGGTTTGATAAATAGTTTTCGACCGGGGCATGTGGCAAGAATGATCGGGTGGGTCAGTTGTGGCACCGGGAATGATGTTTTGGTTCTTCGGGTAGTCTTGCCCTGGTCAACATAAGGACTTAACCTTGCAAGCCTTGGAACTGAGTCAAACGTGCAACCACATGTCTGTAATGGGACGGACCTAGTTGAGTAAGTTACTAATAACTTGCATGTGATACCTCGGGTGTCAACTACACCTTTTGTGTAGCTTGAAAGGGGAGCGTACTGAGTGAGGCATGGTACTCGTCCAACGGTATGTCGGTCCCATACTTCGCCTTTGATAAGGGAAGGGATGGTGTAGGGCAAAAACCGGAAAGGTTCACTTGTGTAGTTAGCTGTATCAGAAAGGCTTTGTTACGATCACTCGCCTTTTGTGGTGTTTGACTGTACCTTGTGGGTAAAGTGCATAACCTCTGCAGAGTGTAAAATCTATTCGAATAGCCGTGTCCGCGGCATTAGACATTGCTCGGGGATTACAGTCAAGGGTTAGACTTTCATGAAAACAACTAGGATTTGGAAAAAGGGTTTGGTTTAAAGAATGACGTAGATGGAAATGTGGACTAGGAATGGGAAAGATGATCATTTAACTCCTGGAAAAGTTATTGATATTATACTTGTCCTTACTGTTTTCGAATCTACTTATGATACTTGTCAAACGCTGTTTTACCGCAATTATACCATGAGCTATTCCTTTGTACTAAGCCATGCATGCAGCATATTAGTTTGCATTCTGTGCATGACTTGCTGAGTACCAAGTACTCACTCTTGCCACAATACAACATTAGTGAAAGAAGAGTCTACACCAGCCTTGGAGGAGTTTCAAGAGGAGCCGTCTAACTAGGGATCGAGTCCAGTCAGTTGCCTGTGGCATATTGGATGGCGCCACGCGTTTTCTTTATATATTCTACTGCAGATTTTATTTGAATAAGTCTTTAGCCCTGCGAGGCGTACTTTTGTAACTTGACCATAAGGTCGAGCAACCAGTTTGGTTATCTTAATTAAAGTACTTTATTATTATCGATGTGTATGATTGTGATATTTACCAATGTTGAGACTGTGTGCACTAGCGTGATCTTGGACTAGTGCGGAATACACAGAGGGTCCGGATTTGTAAATTCGGGTCCCAGCACTTCCTCTCCCTCCCTCTTGTATGCATGGGAAAATTTGCGAGCTAGAAGAGCAAAGCTCATTTTCTGAAAACTTGTCCAGTTTTATTGTCTCAAGGGCATATCACCAACAACCATGTCTATCAGCAAGTTAAAGCCAAACATTAGTGACTATCTAGACTTCTCCAACATCTAAAGGCTCTTAAGTGGAAATCGGATGATATCAGTAAGGACTTCATTTTTCGATTGCCCAAGACCCGAAAGCGAAATGATTTAATATGGGTTATCATTGATCGGCTTACCAAAGTAGCTCATTTCATTCTGGTCAGGACTACTTATACATGAGAAAGGTTCATTAACATCTATATGGATAACATCGTCCGTTTGCATGGTGTGCCCAAGACAATAGTCTCTAACCAAGGTCTTTAATTCACCATGCATTTTTGGGAAAGCTTACATAGTCTTTTGGAAACCATGGCTTACCATCCTCAAACAGGAGGACAAACTAGTGGACTAATCAAATCTTTGCAGACATATTGAGAGCATGTGTGATGTCCTATAGCATAAATTGGGATAAATGATTGGCATTCGCCGAGTTTTCTTACAATAATAGTTTCCAAGCAAGTCTGCATATGTCACCGTTCGAAGCACTTTATGGAAAAAAAAAGTGTAGAACACCTCCCCTCTTGTCTGAGGTTGGCAAAAGATAATTCTTTGGCCCAGACCTTATCCAAGAAGCTTAAGAGCATGTTGATATGATAAGGAGCCTGTTAAAGGAGGCACAGTCATGTCAAAAGAGTTATACAGACCATCGACATCATGAGATGAGTTTCGAGGTGGATGATCATGTTTATCTAAAGGTCTCATTGCGACGCGGCATCCTTCATTTCCACATTTGAGGGAAACTAGCGCTATAGTACATCAGGCCGTACCGCATTCTCGAAAAGAAAGGTGATATGGCATACATATTGGAGCTACCACCTCAACTTTCAGGTGTGTATAACGTCTTCTATGTCTCTCAACTCAAAAAGTGTCTTTGAGTCCCAACGGAGCACACTCAATTGGAAGTTATCGACTTGCAACATGATCTCTCTTATCGGAAGCACCCAATACGCATCCTAGAGAAAGCCCAGTGGCACACACATACCCACATCGTCAACATGCTAAAAAATTAATGGAGCAACCACACTGAAGATGAGGCCATATGGGAACAAGAAGACCGCCTTAAGATGAATTTCCATATTTCTTCTTTGAGCATACCAAGTGTTGAGGATGAGATTTTGTTTAAGAGGGTAGATCTATAACATCCTAATTTACACCTAGATTTAAGTATTAAGTTACCAAGTTATTTTCTGAGTTTATTATGAATTTTTCTAGCTTTTTGGAATTTTTGGCATTTAAAGAAAATATTTTTCATTTCCTAGTTGATGTTTATAATTTTTAAAATTTAAATCCAAAATAGCACAAAATTTGGAAGTATTTTACTTATGTTCCAAATAGTCTGGAGAGCTTCTCCAAAAAATTTCATAAATTTTGGAGCTAAGTTACTATTTTTGAATAATCTAAAACTACACTTATCATTACAAACATATCATTAAAAACTAAGTTATCATTAAAATATGAATTTTGAAGTTAAGTTGGTCACATCTTGTGGGTAAAGTTGTACGCCTTTACAGAGTGTAAATCTTTTTAAAAAATCGTGCTCGCAGTCATGAGATACTTTGTGCTTTGACACTAGTTAGGTTTTAATCTTTTATGCAAAAACTTATGTTGGAAAAATGGTCGGTAGCCATTGTTTCATATAACATGCCATGTATGGCAGGGAATGGTTGTTAATGACAATCAGGAAGGATTGTGAGTTGCTCATTTTTATTATATATGTACTTGTTATTTACGTACTTGTCAACTCTTTTTACAAATTTCGTTTACATTCTATTACTTAGTATTATCGATTAAATATCACTTTATGCTAAAGAACATAGTAGGATAGTCATTTCCCTTTGATATAGTCAAGCATATATTTATAATTGTGATGCACTACAAATCTTGCTGAGTACAAATATACTCATCATTGTTTGTTGATATTCAAAGAGTGGTCCCCGAGGATTCATACTTTACGTAGGTTACGAGGAATACAATAATGAGTTTTTCTAGAGCTTAATCTTTGTCGGTTACCCGTAAATATTTTGGATCAAGATATACCGCTGGATCTTACTATTGCATTTTATTTAGCCAATGGCCCTTATATTGTAAGGACCACATACCCTTTTGTATATATATGATCTATGTTTTAATATACACACACACACACACACCATGTTGTGTATGGATATGATAATAATACTGCAAATATTTGTACTAGCCACTAGTTACGGGACTAGTATAGCATACACATGAGATCCTTATACACTACTGAGTCGGCATACGTGTAGCACCTTATACACTACTGAGTCAGCAATGAACACGACACGGAGATGGAGTCCGGATCGAAGACAAAGAATAGTGCGTCTAACAGGTCGGCTCCACCTATTAGTGACACACACAATGCGGGCTAGTGTGCTAGGCTACGCAACTGGTTGGGCTGTGGACTGGGCTAGGAATTTGGATCGGGTGGGCTGGGTTTCGGCCCAAATACATTTCCAGTATTTTAATTTAGTTTTTATTTTTAGAAAATAGGAAAAATGCAAAAGATCCCCAAATAAATAGCAAATACACTAAAAAATTCCTAGAAAAATATGGTGAATAGTTCGAAGCACAAGGAACCCAAATAAAATAATTTATATAAATATTCTATTGAGAATTAATCATATTAAATTATTTGGACTTACAAAAGTACTGTATTAAGCTTTAATTACCAAATAAATTGGTCAAAAATTTTAGAGGGCTAAACTACACCAAAAAAAGCTTTTCAAAGAAGCCAAAATTGGGATATTACAGGAGCTTACATGTTATATTATTTATTAATTATATACGTATGCACCTGCTAAGCATCGATATTTAATTAAGCATATTTTAAAATAAACACCTTATCTATCTTATATAATAAGAAAAAATAATTTTTTTATTGCTAAGCAACTCTCCGAACGCTTGCATTGTACTGCTATAATACGGCTCTAATTCGGACTATATTGTTTTTGTACAGCACTACTGTTCTGTACAGTCAAGCCAAGTAGCATCATTGCTAATCCATTAGTAATAGTATATCCATATATGAAATAGAGGAATTTTACAGTCAAACCCTCTGTCTGTCCCCACATATCACCTGAAAATGGCAACCTCCGACCCCGCCTCCTCGCCGCCGCAGCCGCCGTCGCCGGGAGTGGGCGCAGTGTCCCTCTCGTGCGCCCTCGGCGACCTCCTCCGCTTCGTCCTCTCCTCCCACCTCGCCGCCCCGGATCCCGCCCTCCCCCTGTCACCCTCCTACTGCTCCCGCCTCCTCGACGACGACCTGTGCGAGAAGCTGGCGGCCGAAATTGCGGAATGCATCGAGAAGGGGCGGCTCCCGACACCCCCGGCGGAGGCGGGAGCGGTGGGTATTCCAGCGGAGGAGGAGGAGGGATCGGAGGAGAGGGAGAGGGGGTGGGAGGCGATCGTGCTGGAGAAGGGCGCGAAGTTGAAGCGGGTAATTCTTCTCCTCTTTGTTTTCTTTTGGCAATTCTAGCTTCTAGGAAGTCAAGAATCATGGATCTTAGGATGGTACTACATTTAGCATCAATTTTTTAGGACCAGACAGGATGAGCAGCATAACGGTTCCCAGTGCGCATGGTTCCCATCAGGGTTTAACATTTCGTTTCGGGATCAAATTTCGAGCACCCGGCGGTAGCGAAATTCGTCGAAAATCGCTCGAAATTCGGTGAAAATCGAACGTTTGGAAGTCAAACATGCGGTCAAAATCAGCTCGAAAAAAATCTCGAAATTCTCGAAATTTGTTCGAAATTCAATCAAAATTCTCGAAATTCCATTGGTTTGGATGGAAAAAATGTGGATCAAATGGAAAAATGAAAAAAAAATACAAGAAAAAATGCAAAAAAAATTTGGGAAAAATTATAAAAAATGTGGAAAATTATAATAGCACAATATGAAAGAATATAAAAAAAATTTGGCATAACATTTGCTATATTTTAAACAATCTCAAGTTGCACCAATAATAACATTTCATTTCAACACTGTTCACAACTCAATTCAACATACCATACCTTTGCTATACTTTAAATATACCATAACAAGATAACATTAACATATTAAATATACTATAGAAATACAAGTAAGCTTTTCAATATTGGATAATATTACTATATTAAAAAATACCATACCTTTGCTATACTTTAAATAATTGAAAGTTGTCACATGTTAATACAAGAAATTTTTTAAATATTAGATAACATTAACACATTAAATATACCATAGCAATACAAGTAAGTTTTTAATATTGGATAACATTAATATATTAAAAAATATCATACCTTTGCTATACTTTAAATATTTGGAAGTTGTCACATATCAATACAAGAAAATTTTTCAATATTAGATAACATTGACACATTAAATATACCATAGCAATACAAGTAAGTTTTTTTTCTTGTATAAAATTCCGGATCACAGTACAGTTTTTTTTCAATGTTGTAAAATCGGTTATGATGCAAAAACGTCTAAAAATTTTAATTTTTCAACCAATTTTCATCCTAAAGGTTACAAAACTAATAATACTTATTTTAGAGAGTTTTTGGTTAAATTTTTAAATTTTTTTGAATTCAAATTTGAATTTGCTCAGTTTTTCGCTCGGTTTTGAATTTCGGTTCGGCTCGAAATACCGAATTTCGTTCGAAATTCGGGAAAATCGAACGGCATTTGGAACCCTGGTTCCCATTATAGGCACTGATTCCTGTACATATACATATACGTATACGTATATGCACATATTCTTCCCTTGGGGCGGTGTACTGGTCCAAGGACTAACAATGTAATGAAAAGAAAAAAAAAGAAGGCCAAAAGGATTGCAACGTTCCCTATTTTTGTAATATGGATACCTGGCAGCCCTTTTCTGTAATATGTTTGTTTGTGACTCATTTTTTGCCACCTTTATGAAATAGATGTATGACGCTGTGGAGTTTGAGCTGCATGTTCAAGAACCTTACTTCACTCAACTCAGAGGTAACTCTGAATCGTTGGCTTGTGGTTCAATATAGCCTGCACTTCTTCGCTTCCGAACATCAAACTGATAATCGTATTTTTCATTCCTTGTAGTTATATGCATCATTTACCAAACCGATAATCATATTTTTCGTTCCTTGTAGTTATATACATCATTTGTCATGTATATACAATTTACTGCTTCTTTCTATAATATCATAAAATGTTGACGGTTTTTTTTTGGTACTATACAAGTTACACAATCAAGGATCTGCTTTTAACCTTTGAACTGATAAATTTCATTTGAGTGATACCCTGAATACCTTTTCCACTTTAAACTGTTTGGGGCTTGAGGTACAATTGCTGGTCAATTGTTTATACAGTTATTGTGAGGCAGAGCTTCTATAAGTTTACTTGCATCAATGCACATTGAAAATTAACCCCATGACTGCACGTAAAGTTGTACTCCTATTAAAGGCATGTGGTGAGGCTTTACGAGGTTACATTTCTGCTTTCTTTATTAAACTTGTAGACGACTGTTCATTGTGAAATGAACCAGGTTAATTTGTAGGGCACTCAATTCTGTTTTAGGAAATTTGTAAGTTATTTACATTTACCTTTGACCTTCTGGTGAACCATGGTTCCTAACTTGAATCATGTACTCCTGCAGCTGGTGCTAAGAAAGTTGAAGGGAGATTAGCAGCTGGTAATTACAGCTGGTATGCACATCTGATTTTAAAATTATTAAGACTGTATTAAATTCTAAGTGAATACATGGTGTAAAAACTTTACAACCTCAATATCTATCATCAACAAGGAACATCTTCCCGAATTGCTTTGAGTTGTGAAAATGGCAACAATTCTAGTTGTACTGTTCCTTATATTTTTCTGTTTTGTGTTACTGTATATCCAGATTGCTCTGTTTTAGGGGAGTCTTGCATTCTCATTCTACAGAGTTAAAAGTTTGAAAATACAATAAATGTTGCAATAATTTGTGGACTAAAGTAGTATTTTTTAGGTTCTTAACTGCTCATCCAGTCCAATATGCACCGTACCATTTTATTCTATATTCTAATAGAATTATCAAATAAAGGCTACTACCTGGAGGCCTTACATTGTTGTTCAGCCATTACAATAAAAAATTTCTTAAACATGCTGACTCTCACTCCAGCACCACTTCTATATGTTTTCTTATGGTTATATATTATTTTGTACTCAAATGCAGACGCTATTTTCATGTAACCATGTTTTGCTGTCTTTCGGTCCCAGGATTACACAAGGTTCTTTGCTGCTCTTCAATAAGTGCCTCTTACTTAACACTGAGGTAGCCTTATTTCCTATGTAACTACTGTTTACCAATATGTTTGTTTATAACTTTTCCTTAAGGAAAAAAAATCTTAGTTTGCAATTCCTGATTTCATCTTATTGTGACAGCCTTGGTAAATAAAACAATCAAAGTTTTCTTCCCCTTTATTTCCAGTTGAGATGATCACTGAAGATTATTTCAATATAATTGATTTTCGTTCAATTAACATAAGCCTCCAATAGGAAATTCTATTATTGGCATCATTCTAAAAATTGCATTCTTAGATTTATGGTTCAATAATACATAGTTTTTGGCAAATAATCCTTCTTGACCAATTCATATATTCATTTTTTTTATTATTATAGAGTTGTAAATCTCCTTTGCTTATTTATCTTTTCAGTCAGTCAGACAGTACAGTTCGTTCTCTGAGATGCTGCATGCAGAGATGATCTCAGATGTTCTTCCTGGTATTTCATCAATTGAAGAAGGTAATTAGTTTCATATTATTGCGGTGTTGCTTGTGTTATGTTCTGAAACTTGGTTAATTTTTTGTGAACTTTACATCTTTAATCTTCTATTAGCTAATCCTTTTGAGAAACGTTACAACAACAACCAACCAACCCTTTTGTCCCCTACCAGTTGGGGTAGGTTAGGAATGAAACCCAATCTAAGTCAAGACCCCTAAAGGCCTAAACTTTCGATCTAGGTCATGGTTTTGGTATGTGAATCACTAACTTCCATGCACTCCTATCCAACACCAACTCTTTGGATACATTTCAATCCCTCAAGTCTCTTTTAATTGTTTCTTTCCATATAAGTCTCGGTCAACCTTTGCCTCTTCTTATGCTTTCAAGACGGCTTAAAATTCTACTATGCACCGGTGCCTCAAGAGGCCTCTGTTGGAGATGTCCAAAACATCTCAAACGATGTTGAACAAACTTTTCTTCAATTGGTACCACCCAACTCTTATCACATATGTCATCTTTGCGGATTCGATCTTACCTTGTATGACCACAGATCTACCTCAGCACCCACATCTTTGCTACGCTCATCTTCTACACATATTGTCTTTTTGTCACCCAACATTCCGCTGCATACTGCATCGCACGTCTGATTGCCATCCTATAGAACATACCCTTTAAATTTTGAGGGACTTTTCTACCACATAGGACACCAGATGCTTGTCACCATTTCACCCACCCCGCTCGTATCCAGTGGCTCACATCTTCATCAATCTCGTTGTCACTTTGTAGTATCGATCCTAAATATCAAAACGTTTTCTTCTTGGGCACTACTTTTCCATCCAAACTAACATCTCCATCATATGCCATAGCACCGTTGAAAACACACCTCATATACTCAGTTTTAATCCTACTAAGTCTATAGCCCTTTGATTCTAAAGTCTTCCTCCACAGTTCTAGTTTCCTATCAACACCTACCCTGCTCTTGTCAATTAGCACCACATCATCAACAAAAAGCATACACCAAGTAATCTCTCCTTGTATGTCCTGCGTGACTTCATCCATCATTAGAGTAAAATGTGGGGCTCAATGCTGACCCTTGATGTATCTTAATACGAACGTCACTGGTATAGATATCACATGCTCTGACATTAGTCACAACATCATCGTACATATCTTTGATTATGGTAACATACTTTGTTGGGGCTTTTTTCTTTTCAAGCACCCATCACATGATCTTTCTTGGCACACTGTCATAAGTTTTTTCAAAGTTGATAAACACCATGAATAGATCCTTTTTTTCCTCCCAATACCTCTCCATCAACCGTTGTATCAACAAGATCGCCTTTGTGGTCGACCTCTCAGGCATAAAACCAAATTGGTTTTTCGTCATGCTAGCCACTCTTCTTAAACGGTGCTCGATCACTCGTGTTAGTAGCACAATTCTTATTATCATTGAGAGGGGATGACAATAGGAGTTGGGGCAATTTTCTGGTTTATTTTCTCACACAATGCCATACCAACCTGAGGGGTTGGGGTTACATATTTATAGCTGGCTAGGGCAGTCAAGCTAGTCCTAAAGCTAGTCTAAAAGCTGCTAGAGATGCTGTCCTAAAGCTGCTAGTCTTAGTCTAAAAGCTAGTCCAAGATGCCCTAAAGCTGCCCACAAAGACCACAAGGACAAAGACCACAAGGACAAGGACTTACTCCATCATTCTCCCCCTAAGTCTTGTCCGTCGTCTTGTGGGAAAGTTGGACCAACCCGATCCTGGAGTGTAGCTCAAGAAACTTGATCCTCCCAAGGGGCTTGGTGAGCAGGTCCGCCAGCTGGTCCTTAGTGTTGATGTAACGCGCCTTGATGCTTCCTTCGTCCAAGCAATCCCGGATGAAATGGTACCTCACCCGGATGTGCTTGCTCCGTTCATGAAAAACGGGGTTCTTTGCTAGGGCCAGAGCGGACTTGCTGTCCATCCTGAGTTCCACCGCCTTAGTATCTCTGCCGACGAGATCACCAAGCAGTCGAGCAAGCCAAAGTGCCTGAGTCGAAGCGGTGGAAGCCGCTATGTACTCGGCCTCGCAGCTGGACAGGGCCACCACTTGCTGCTTAACCGATCGCCCGATAGCGAGGCACTTGCCGAGGAAGAAGAGAGTCCCGCCGTGCTCTTCTTTGGTGTCGATGTCGCCGCCGTGGTCGCTGCCGGCCATGGCCGACGAGGTGTGCCTCTCCAGGGCACCTCGGGTAGTGGAGGCCGTGGTCGAGAGTCCCGCAACATAGCGGATGATCCTCTTCACGACTGTTGGTGCTCCGTCGTCGGTCATTTGCATGAACCGACTAACGTAGCCGACGGAGAAAACCAAATCCGGCCGTGTGTGGACGAGGTAACGGAGGCTCCCCACAAGACGCCGATACTGCGTAGCGCCCACCTCTTCCGTCGTGGCGTCGCGGCTCGCCACCGCTCCTCCATCGGAGTGAGTCTTTGGGTTGCGATCGGTGAGCCCGGCCGACTCAACGACACGCTTGGCGTAAGCGATGCTGTCGGCGTGATTCGAGTCGCCCTGGTGCACCTCGATCCCCAGGTAGAAGGAGAGGCCCTGTGTCACTCATTTGGAAGGTGGCCTTCATCTCCTCCTTGAATACTGCCACCTTCACGTCCTTGGTGCCGGTGATCACCAAGTCATCGACGTAGACACCCACCAGCAGGGCGTTTCCACCATTGCCCCGCCGGTAGATGGCCGCCTCGTGCGGGCTTTGCTCGAAACCCATCCTTTTGAGCGTGGAATCCAACTTGGCATTCCACGCCCTTGGTGCCTGTCGCAAGCCATAGAGGGCCTTGCGCAGGCGTAGCACCTTACCCTCCTTGCCGGGAATCTCAAAGCCCGTGGTGGTCTGCGTAGACCTCCTCCTTCAAATCGCCGTTAAGGAACGCCGATTTAACGTCCATGTGATGAACATGCCAGCCTTCCTGGGCAGCCAGCGCAAGGAGAAGTCGCACGGATTCCATCCGTGCCACGGGGGCGAAGGCATCGTCGAAGTCGATCCCCTCCTGCTGCACGAAACCGCGTGCCACCAAGCGAGCCTTGTGCTTGACGATGGCGCCGGCTTCATCCCTCTTCAGCTTGAACACCCACTTAAGAGTGATCGCGCGGTGACCACGAGGGAGATCAGCAAGCTCCCAGGTGCGGTTCTCCTCAACCGCATCCATCTCCGACTGCATAGCGGCACGCCATGCCGCGTGTCTCGCGGCCTCTGCGAAAGAACGAGGCTCGCCGTCGTCACACGTAAGATGCAACTGCGCCTCCAGATCGCGAGGCACCAGTCCTGGCACCGGCTGGTCGCCGAGAAGATTCCCCATCGTACGATACCGCAACGGCTCGCCGTCATGGCATCTTGCCGATGCACTCCTCATCGTGGGAGGCGAGTAGCGAACTCCACCGGCCGTGGTCGACACTAGCCGATGTCGGAGTGGGCGTTAGTCTTTGGAGTGCGTGGAGTTGCCGGCTGTGGTGGTGTTGACGAGGAACTTGCCGCAGCCGAGGTTGTGGCAGGAGAACATGATGCTGGAGTCGGTGGAAGCTCGGGAACTGGGGTAGGCATGCTTGATGAAGAGAAGCTGCCTACTCCCCCAGCTCCCTTGAAACGGATGTACTCGACAGTGAAGTCGTTGTACGTCGGAGTCGAGCCGTCGTCCACCGCCTTGTCCCATGCCCAACCTCGCCCTTCATCGAACACTACGTCGCGCGCCGTGCGCACACGCTGTGTCCCTGGGTCAAGAATGCGGTAGGCCTTCGAGCCCTCCGCGTAGCCGAGGAACACCCCTGGAGTGCTTCTGTCGTCGAGCTTGCCGATGTGGCTAATCTCTTTGACGAACGCGAGGCAGCCGAAGACCCGTAGGTGAGAGACCGGCGGCTTGCTCCCATGCCAAGCCTCGTACGGCGTCCTGCCATTGAGGGCCTTGGTGGGCGAGCGGTTGAGAATGTAGACGGCCGTCACCACCGCTTTCCCGTAAGACACCAGATCCCTCTCGCTGAGGAGGGCCCGAGCCATTCCCACAACCGCCTGGTTGCGCTGCCGACGACGCTGCTCGCCGGTCAGACGGCGCGAGTAGTGGCGCTGAATGCCTTCATCCGCAAGAGCACGACGCGAACTCACTGTCGTGAATTCGCCGCCCGTTGTCGGTCGCGCAGACGCGACTTGCGGTCGCATTCCGCCTCCGCAGCGGCCTGCGCGTGCCTGATGGCATCCGTAGCCTCTCCCTTGCTACCGAGAACCATCACCCACATGTAGCGGGAGAGGTCGTCGACGAGTAGCAGAAAGTAGCGTCGTCCTCCTGGTGTGGCTGGTGTCATCGGGCCACACAAGTCCCCGTGCACGAGCTCGAGCCGCTCCTTGGCTCGGAAGCTCGACTGCTGGGGAAAGGGGAGCCGCCTCTGCTTTGTCAGAACGCAGACGTCGCAGAACTGCTCCACGTGGTCAAGGCACGGGAGGCCGCGCACCATCTCGGTGGTACTGAGCCTCTTCAGGGCCTCAAAGGAAAGGTGCCCGAAGCGTTCATGCCACTGCCACGCCTCGTCGTCCCGACGAGCAAAGCGCGTAGAGGTTGTGCCATCTCGAGCGTTGAGGACGTAAAGTCGATTGGTGCCTCTGGTCACTTTGGCAAGAAAGCGGCAGCGGTGATCCCAAATCTTCATGACTCCGCTCTTGATCGCCACGTGCGATCCGTTCTCATCCAGCTGTCCCAAGCTGATGATAGAGTTCCTTAACGCGGGGATGTGGTAGACTCCGGTGAGCAGCCTGTGCTCTCCAGACTTGGCGGTGAAGAGGACAGAGCCGACGCCCTTGATCTCCACGCTGGAGGCGTCCCCAAACTTGACGGAGCCTCGGACGTTGGAGTCAAGCTCGGTGAAGAACTCGTCGGCCGGTCATGTGATGGGTAGCGCCCGGTGTCGAGGCACCACCCGTCAATCTTGTCGTTGCTTGAGCTGCCGCCAAGAAAGGCGTGTGCTCGGCTCATCAAGGTGGAGGAGATTTCTTTGCGGCCGATGCTTTGCTGGAGATAGCTCGATGTTTGCGTGTGCCAGGAAGCAGAGCCGGCTCTTCTTCCTCCACCGCACGACGTGGACTGGCCACGCGTCGTGGTCGGGCGACACTCCTTGGCCCAATGGCCAAGCTTGCCACAGTTGCGGCAGGAGTCGTCTCATGCCGGCTTTTGGTTGCCGGTGGCGCCGCCCTGGGCGCCAAAGCGGAGAACACCCGCGGCACGACCACGCCCGACTGGGCAGCGTCGCTCTCTTTCTTGGCTTAGCGCGCTGCGGCGCTTTGTTGTGGAAGAGAACTCCCCTTCTTCCCGACACCCTGGCAGCCTCCCACTGTTCTCGAGTGAGATCTGACTTCCGCCGATGGTGATAGGCCCCGAGGGGGATTGTGGTTCGTCGCTGTCGACGACCTTGAGACGACCTATCGCCTCCTCGATCGACATCGTGGAGAGATCCAGCAGAGACTCGATCGAACGAGCGATCTGCTTGTACTTCTCGGATATGCAACGGAAAAGCTTCTGGACGGCTCTCTCCTCGTCGTAGGTGTCGTCGCCGAACTGCACCAACTTTTGCAGCAGAGTGTTGAGACGGAGAGCAAAGTCATTAACATCCTCACCTGGCTTGAAGGCCAAGTTTTCCCACTCCTTGCGAAGTGCCTGCAGGGTGGTCTTGCGAAGCGATCGGCTGCCGTCGCGTCTTGCGGCGATGGCATCCCAGGCCTCCTTGGCAGTTCGCTTTTTGGAAAGCGAGAACTGCATCTCGGGCGGGACTGCGGCTATGAGTGCATCCAGCGCCCTTCGATCCTCGTAGTAATCGACGTCGCCGTACCGAACTGCTTCCCACATGTGCCGCACCTGAAGCCGTACCCGCATCACCGCAGCCCACTCGACGTAGTTGGTCTTGGTGAGGGTAGGCCATCCACTGTCGGGACCGACGTCCCTGACAATGGCCTGGATCCCATGGTGACCATCGTACCGATCCGAGGAAGGAGAGCCACGCCGCCTGTAAGGGCAGCGATCTCCGTCGACCCGACTGCCGCCGCCGGGAGCGCTGTTGGCGCGTCCGCGCCTGTTTGGGCTGCCACCGCGCTCATGGGGATGCGCGACAGCCATCGCGCCGCCATTCATGTTGCCTCCTCGCCGGCTTGAGCCCCACGTCGGTGCGCCGTCGGTGGCGTAGCTGCTGGAGCTCTTCTGCGCAGTCTCGAGCTCTGCTGCCACGCCTGTATGCATCCTCTGCTGTCTTTGCTTCTTGACCCTTCTTGGCCTTGATTCGCGCCCGCCAGCCTTGCCGCCCTTGCTCCAGTCTCTGCTGCAGCTCGCTCGCGGTCCTCTGCCGCGGCAACCTCGGCTTCCTGCCGGTGCCGCACACTCGAGGCGACCGAGCGCTGAGACTGTCCTTCGGACATGGCGCGCTAGTGAAGGGCTGCGAGGAAGAAGAAGCGCCTCAGACGCATTTCTTTGCTCATTTATTCGTGAAGATGAAGGTTGAGCGTAAAGCATTTGTTGTTCGCTGCTAGCTGAGAGCAAGGGGGAGCGTGGGAAGGAGATGAACAAGAAATATTTAGGCTGCAGGAAAGAAGAGGCTCTGATACCACTTGTTAGTAGCACAATTCTTACTATCATTGAGAGGGGATGACAATAGGAGTTGGGGCAATTTTCTGGTTTATTTTCTCACACAATGCCATACCAACCTGAGGGGTTGGGGTTACATATTTATAGCTGGCTAGGGCAGTCAAGCTAGTCCTAAAGCTAGTCTAAAAGCTGCTAGAGATGCTGTCCTAAAGCTGCTAGTCTTAGTCTAAAAGCTAGTCCAAGATGCCCTAAAGCTGCCCACAAAGACCACAAGGACAAAGACCACAAGGACAAGGACTTATTCCATCAACTCGCTCCCAAATCTTCATTGTGTGACTCATGAGCTTAATTCCTTTTGAGAAATGTTATCTTTATTTATTACGGTGAATAGCTTATTTTGGCACTTCTCATGCCTCGGCTTTCCAACCTGTAGAGTGAGTTTGTTCTTCAGGATATTAAAATCATGAGTGATATAAATTAGAATCAATAGGTTCCTGAACTAGAGTTTGAGCATAAAGGCTTTAACTGCTCCCTCCGTCCCGATATATAAGTCCATTTTGACTTTTTATGGTCTCTAACGTAAGACTTTGACTGTGATTTTGTATCATGCTATACAAGCAAAAAATAATAAAAATTATATATTATGAAAGCATTTTGCAAGACAAATCCAATGGCATTATTTTCATGTAATCAATTTATATATGTTAACATGTATTAATAGTCAATGCTTTAAAACCTTGGTGGCTGGCGGACGGATCCCAGATGAACTTATATTGCAGGAAAGAGGGAGTAATTCCCAGTTCAAAATTTACAATATAGCCCTGAATATTAACATATGTATTCAGCAGTTAGGAACAATACCAATGTCACTGTGTTGTATAACTGTACTAGTTTATACATATTTCTTTTAAAGCTCCCTCGACCCTCGATATTTTGCTATGAATCAATGATCCACTGATTGTTCTTGGTTTGGTACGCACCACAGTTAACAATTTAATTTAGCTCTAATGGTGCATGATCTGTATCAACAAAAGCTCAACTGAGATCTTGCAATCTTTGGGATATTTAACTAGACTGTGTACATGGGTGGGCACACTTTTGCTAAATAACTCAACTACTCAAGTCTATCATAGCCTATCTTGGGATTACATAATGATCATTACTGCCCATACGAATATCTATTTTTTAAAAAAACAATTGTATGTGCAGATATAAAAGATTCCTGGATGATAGATTTAATTATTGTCTTATGCAGGCATAAAAGTATATAGGAAATTCTATACAGAGGAAAAGGAGAACTCCAACGGAGTTTTGGCCATATCTGTTTCAAAGTCACCAACTCAACCTTACATAACCATGACAGAGCTTCTTGCTGTGAGTGGCACACTTCCCTATTTGGTTTAAGACTTCTTCTGGTTATATTGTTGCCAGAACATTGTTCATGGTGTTTACAACAAAAAAAGGTTTTATGCCTAGTTTTTGGGTACACTAAGCTGCCATGTCTAATTCATTGTATCTTTGTGAATAACTCAATAAACATTGAACCACACCAAACATCATTATGTATGCATTCAGAACAAGCCAGCTCCACTTTGCATATCAATTTTTAAACTTTGTAGCTAGGAGTTTGGCTGATGTTGGTTAAAGCATAACAGGTCGTTTACTAACCAGTAATATTTGTAATGGATTTGTCTTTCTAGCTGTCAGCATATACTGTTTTAGGTCCATTGGTTTGTCATCTTGAATAATTTTATTATGGGCACTTGCAGTGGTTCAAGAAGTTGTCCCTGTGATTCTCCCACTTATCTCCTGTTATTTCCCAGGGTTTGGGTTACAATGGATTAGGTAGACTCCTCGGTATGGCAAAAACAGCAGGAACAGTTCCAGATGGACTACCTCCTCCAAGAACTGTACTGATATCATCCTGTATGAAACTAAACCAACCAAATGTAAGTTCAGCTGTTACCATTCCCTGCAAATTTTATCGCCAAGTTGTCCCAGCCAAGCATCTTACTGTTCTTGAATGTTTCAAAACCTCCACCTTGCAAAATTTCTCTTGTACCTAAGATTGGTGATATCTTATTCTGTTGGAGGTGAAAGGTTGTTCTTTAACTGATGCTGCAAGAGCACTGGCCAAACATGTTCACAGGAGTAGCGATGGATGGTGGGGCATCCTCCATGGAAGTGGTAAAGATATGCTCCAGCTTAACATTTTCATCCAGTTCGAGACTGCCATAATGGTATATTTACTTCATTGTTGCATTAATTTATGTTTAGATGAAAATAAGAACGAGCTTGCATCTGAAATCATCAACCGTTTGTTACGTGAGTGTTGTTGGATGAATGTTCATCTGACTCAGCCCTTTGGACCTGTTTTTGAAATCCGTGTACATGAAGGATATGGTGCCAGATGGTCTCAAAATGGTTCGAAGGTACATGTATGAGTTTCCTGTCCCTTTGATGATTTTGCTGGACTCAGATGTAATAGATGATGTACCTCAAATCACATAATAGTTATTTTTATTATTGTTGTTTGTACCACTCCAGCAATATCATCCACAAGTGACCAATTCTTTCCTGTTTTAATAAATTACTCATAGTTTGTGCCCTTTCTGTCCTATGCTTGCGCTTACAAAGCAGATGTTGGGAAGCTAGATTGCCAAACTGCCAATATATGAAAATCACCAGTGTGTCTTCGTAGTTAATCTAGAAAAGGTTCTGCTAGTAAGCCTGTTGAGTACCTTTTAGTTAAGAATACCAGTCAACTGTTAAGGGTATTCCTCCATCTACATTCACCAGTTTGAAAATTAGGTATGCCCCACATTTTCAAATTGCTGATGGGACTTGTCACTTGTGTACTTCAAACAACCACAAAAAAAATTACTCTGTAACTCCAGAAAGAGTTCTATCTTTTTATTAACTCCAGAAAGAGTTAGTTAGAAAATAACATCAACGTCCCACCGACATTGTGGCCTAGGCCCTTACATTGAATGTTACATCTTTACAATCTTCCTGAGCTAATTTTCTCTGAAAAAGAGACTGAAGCTGCAAGCTTTAGACATGATTGCTGTAATGCCCAAAGACTTGAGCTTCTGCTCAAAATTTGGTGTGAATTTTGCTATTTGATCCAGAAGACACCACAAAGGTCCGAATAAAAGACCAGATCCTGTACAAATTCTATTCACAAGTTGAGTAATAAAGTAACATATATGCATGACATAATTCCTTTGGAAGATTAGTTGAGCTAGATTCATTTCTGTCTTATCTATATCTTCATGTACAGCCCCTGAGAAGTCAAAGACTTCGTTTCTACAAGATGCAATTATCTAGATCTATCATGTCTATTGCACTGTAATGGGACCATGCAAACCTCAGATTGGACATTTCCAGTTTCCATTCAACCATTTAACTACTACTTGCCACATGCTATGCAGTTCATTGGATTCTTGGAGCCGTACACACCAGAAGGCTTTCTTAAGGGGTGGAAACACTAAAATATCATATGCGTGTTGTAGACTTGTTATTTTGCATCGAGTATACGATGTAAATGTTTTGTGGAATGGCCAACTGAAAATATATGGATTTTCAAGGTTGAAGGAAATGCCATTTGTAGTATTGCACATACTTAAATCAGCTGCTTCGCTAAGCTTGTCGTACCCATCAGGAGGTCAAAAGAAAAGGCCTGAAACCGTTACTAGTTTATTGGCCGTACGTTGCTACGGATGGAAAATTATATTATCTAGCATGTCGAGCCGCTATTGCCAGACTTGGTTTATGCTATGTTCTCGGCTCCACTGCAAGTCTGCAACGCCTAGCCGAGCTCTGCCCGGCCCCAGATCGTAGCTCCGCCAACAAGCTTGACTTACACTGTCTTTGGCTCTGTCGTTGTGGCTCATGTCATGTCTCTGTTTACCACGCGACGCTTGCGACCAGATTGGGCCATGTTGGGCAGCTAACTTGCTTGCGTACATGCGGTTAATCAGTGTTTCTGTTGCACTCGCATGCACTGGTGGATGTTCATGGTCATGTCCTTCAGCCAAACACACAAATCTCGGCCAGATGGCCGCGCAAGTTATTGCTTCTCCATCTTAATTGATCTGATATTTTCGTTGCAAGGGAGTCTAAGGGTGCGTTTGGTTGGGTGAACAAGGTTGAATGGGATGGGATGGTACAGGATGGATGGGATGATCCTGGATGAGATGGTACAGGGAGGGTGTTTGGTTGCCTGAATGGAATGATACAAGATTTTGTTTGGTTGCTTGGATGGAATGATACGTGATGGTACGAGATGATGTTTGGTTGCTTGAATGGAATGATACTAGATGATACAAGATGATGTTTGGTTGGAGGGATGAGGTTGGTACGAATATGTAAAAATGTGTGACCTTGCCACTGGGAGAGATCCAAGCTTCAGTTGGCCCGCGACTGATGAATCACAATCAGGTGAAAGATGAATGTCACATGAAACACCAATCGTTTATTCCAGAGCGACATGTTTAGTGCAGCAACAGAAAGAGATCAATCAGGTGAAAGATGAACACAATCAGGTGAAAGATGAATATCAGACCACCCTACCGAAGAAAACACTCTCTTTCTACCTAATCGAATCATCTAAAGTAGCTCTTTCAACCAAAAGATGAACACAATCAGGTGAAAGATTCCCTCACAGATGCTACAACTGAAAAACAAGAACTCAAACAACATATATAACACTCATTTTTAGAGCTAGAATGTATCACAAGGCCACATTGTCTAGAATTCTGAATAACCACACTAACCAAGTACACAAAGTGTAAAAAAGTATAAACTACATTCTACTATGAGGTCACTATCTCGACAGCGGTTTACGGTGTACCAAAAGTGCAACGTTGTCACGACAGCCATAGCCTACTTGCATACATTAGTAGAAAAGGAACTAAAGTTTGCCAAACACGATCTCTTTGACAGCCCCAATCATGCATTCTCCTTGATGGCCTTCTTGGGAGAGAACACTGAAAGCAAAAAAATATTTCATTCAGTAACGAGTAAAATAATTTTTGTTAGCTTTTAGTACCTCAGTACAAGTAACATTAGGAATGCTAAATGTTAGTTTTGCTACTTTTTTGAGCATGGATGTAAATGAGCAGATATGATAGCTATTTCAGTAACAAAAGATACTCCTATCTACTGTTTCTCCACTTGTCCAGCCAAGTGAATCAAATGTGTAGATGTTGGATACCATTCTAAACAATACTATCCATAGATTATTATACACCATATGCTATCACACTAAAGCTTGTAGATAGCTGCTGATACAAGATGTTTGCGACAATAGACTTGCTACTTCGTTGTTTAGGAATCATATCTTAAAATTTAGAAGCAGAAATCTTATCAACTACCACCATAAATCTTATCAACTACCATCATATCTTACACATGTACATACCTTTTACAGCGAAAAACATCAGTACTGAAATGAAATGAAATCTACTATCTAACACAGTAGTATCTACTATCTAACATATTTTGAATAAGATCAATTCTCCTTGTCCTGGTCGAAAAAACCATGCCAAAAACATCACTGCTATTCAAGGGTTCACTCTTACCATACCCATACCATACCAAAAAACAAAAACATACCATACCAAAAAAATCAATGATGTCAAACCTAAGAAAAATCAATGATGTCAGCACACTAACCTTAGAGATTTTCCCTCGCGATGTACCTAGTTACCCAGACCAATTTGTTTGAAATACTAAGCTTGTTGAATGCTCGGGCAAGGGCAACATTCTCACACAAATAAGCATAGTAGTGGGCTAAATGTGCTTCATCAAATCCAGGGAGATCCATCATATTGTCCCAAAGATCTTCTGGAATGTTGGTATCAGAACTATTGGACTTCTCAATAGCTTGAGCGAGTCTATCAATACTAGTGGTCATGACATAAAGCACATCATCATCAGTGGATACCTTGGCCCTCTTCTTTTGTGGTTTACTTGCCGAGGAGTCACCTCCACCATACCCTGATGCCGTCACATCTTCTGCATGTTCATCAGTTGGTGCTTCTTCTTCTATTTCAATCACATTTTTAGCCAGAGGGTCGTTTGCTCCCTTAGCATACTGTCCTGTAGCCATGCTGTTCCCAAAGATAGTGGCCATCTCGCGATAATGCTCAAGGGGAGTGTTCAAGAAACTAGCATCCTTGGGGTGGTCCTGTCATCGTTAGAGAAGTAATCATTCTCAAGCAAGAACAATCTCTAATATAAATATGGTTGTTGCAACTAGGAAGAAAATTACCTTAATATGGCCTGTGTAATGCTCATGCTCAAGTCTTATAGTGAAAGTAGCCTCATCCCAAAGAGCACCACTTAAATTCTTAAGTTTGTTTATCTTTACCCAAATCTTTTTCCACTTCCTGAGGTGGTTACTAACCTGAATCCCAGTCACGTGAACCTTCATATACTCATTCAATTCCTTAGCACAAGTATTGAGATGAGATTGCTTAAAGCCTGTGGATGTTCTTGTACCATTAGCCACTAGATTAGACAAATAGGTTAGCACAAATGCAGACATTGCATTTGTCCAAACAACCCCAGCACCACCACCCATATTGTTACCCCCCATACTTTCCCCTTGATGATCAAAGTCCATTGCCTACAATAATAGGTACAAAACAGAAATAATAAAGAAAGTAGTAATGATACTAGAATATATGAAAAACTCAATACATGAAGAAAGTAGCATGAAATTGCATCAACACTGTGTCAAAGGTTCACATGAAAATAGAATACAATGTTCACATGAAAATGAGAATACATAGTTAACATGATTAATGGCCTAGGTAGTTTTGACGGTTCTCCCACATCTCATCGGCAAGACTCTGCCTCTTGTCAACCATGGCTCTATGATCGTTTGCTTACTCCCTTGCTGATCTACGGGGGTTAGGTGTCCAAGAATCCTCTGATAGAACGAACTGGTCAGTCCCTTGAGAAAGAACCCAATTATGAAGGATGCAACAAGCGAGGACAACATCAACTTGAGTTGAGAAGGGAAAGAATGGAGTGGCATCATCAAGGATTTTGAATCTCCTCTTAAGTGATCCAAAGGCACGCTCTACGCCTACTCGCAGGGAGGAGTGCCTGAGATTGAACAATTCCTTCCCATCTTGTACTGGATTGTTCCCCCACTCATTCAAATGGTACCTAACACCCCGAAAAGGTGGCATGAACCCAGGTTTGGCTCCATATCCAGCATCAACTAGGTAGAATTTCCCTAAAATAGACGAACACATTAATGACATTGGTTTCTAAAAATTTGGTATGAATATATATTGATACAATGATTCTATTTACCTTCAGGGACACGTAAGCCATTCACACGTTCTATCGCATCGGCTAAAATTGTAGCGTCATGAGCTGTCCCCTCCCAGCCAGCCAACACATATGTGAATCGAAGCTCAAAGTCTACGGCTGCCATCACATTCTGAGTAGGAAATGATTTCCTACCACGAAAGGCTGCTTCCATAGATTTACTAACAGAGGCTCTTATACGGAATGATTTCCTAACGCCGTATCGAAGGTCAAATCCTGTACGGAACGGTTCGGTTCACCCTGGTACAGCGAACCAAACGCACCCTAAGTAACAAGTGATGTACTGTCGGTAGTCGCTATGAAGTGGGGCACGTGGACAATACTGGGAAATTTCACACAACAGTTAGATTTTATAAAATTAAATTTGGGAAATGAGACTATGTGCCAATAAAATTAATGAGTGTGGATTAAGCTATGCGCTAGTTTATCTTGAGAAATATCTGAGAATTTTATTGTTATTTGTTGTACTCTTTGTTTTAATATATTTATTGTATTCAATTGAAAATATTGCTTTATTGAGAAATAGCCATATCAGACATTGTTTTGGATTAAACCTTATATGTAGTTATAATAGACTTGTATTTTATGCACAATATACTGAGTACTTTATGTCCTCACCTTTGCAATAATCAGTATTTTATGCACAATATATTGAGTACTTTATGTACTCACTCTTGTAATAATCAATCAGTTGAAGAAGAGTCTATAACTACTCTGGGGATGGAGTTCCACGAGGAAACGAGTTGCTATGAGTCAAACCTTGTCGAATGTCTGTGGCATGCATGATGATATATTATTCACCGAAGTTTTCCATTCTATTGATGTTTTCTTAGTGTTAACACCCTGTGAGGCCTAATAAGTGTAAAGTCGATCTTAAAGTCATCAGACTATCTTTTTATCTAATAAATAGTTGTTTATTTTATTTTTGTTGTGTATGATTTTGGTATTACATCTATATTGTCATTGTGTACACCAGCATGATCTTAGACTAGTACGGTATACATAAAGGATAATATTCGGGTCCCGACATATGTTGAAGGGGATAGGGGAGGGAAGCAACACAATGGGGAAGGGGCACTGCATTGGAAGGGATCGAATGAGATGGGGCCTAACATTGCCGCCGAACAGATTAACCACCACTATCATCAATTCTTTCTTTTAATAGTTGAATGACTGTGCATTGCAACTGATAAAAAAATTATCATATTATCGTAGGATGTCAAGTCAATATCATCGGGATCATTGTGTCCATCCCACGCCCTCGACCAAGTCATGCCTCTGTGCTCTCCTGGGGCCTGGAACTTGCATTTCGAACCCTTATGTGTATGCGATATTAGTCTTATAGTCAATGCCTAGTACACATATTTAATAACCTTGCATCACATGTATACACGGATAAATAAATAGAGTAGCATAATAATAATAAACATGTGAACATAGGTTCATCTCGCTAAGCTTTTGACAAAGCTTAGATCGGCCAAATAGTTTGCCTAACAAGTAAATAGCAGCGGAATAAACGATAGATGAGACAAAAAAAAATCTAGTAAGCATGCCTTAGCCCACCACAGGTAATTGACTGGAGTTCAACCTTAGTAAACGATGTCCCGCTGTGAAGATTGTAACCAATCCGGACATCTTCCTCTTGCTTTGATAGTGTTCAACAAGCAATTGTAAGATTGTACTCCGCAAAACTTTTAAGCAAAGGTTATATAGTATGCAAATCTATGTCAAGAGAGATGGCTATCACACCAAGTTTTCAATTTTTGCACAAAATGAGCTTTCATTTGCAATAGAGAATAATAGATTGCAATAAGAAGTTTAAAAAAGGCAATTGACATTGGATATAAAGTAACAAGTAGGTAACATAAGCATAAACACAAATAGTTCTCCATAGCCATGAGCAATAACATTCACATACAAGTGACCAAGATACAAAAGCGGATACCTTTCCTTTTCAACCAAGTTTTGAAAATCATAAGATTAGCCTTAGCAACATCACTAAGCTTTGTCC
The DNA here is from genome assembly GCA_036346355.1 of Rhipidocladum racemiflorum. Taxonomy (NCBI): domain Eukaryota; kingdom Viridiplantae; phylum Streptophyta; class Magnoliopsida; order Poales; family Poaceae; genus Rhipidocladum; species Rhipidocladum racemiflorum. The sequence goes on along the minus strand of CM070589.1, from coordinate 31,859,004 downwards.
ATAACCGGAGACAAGGCTATTCGAATAGATTTTACTCTTTGTAGAGGTTGTACATTTTACCCCACAAAGATAAGAATAGTGTGGCCAATGCTACCCATAACAAGGCCTTTTCATTGCTCAATCCCAACCTTGGCCCGCCCAAAAGGTTTCCACCCTCAAGAGTTTGCACAACATTAACCCTGAGGGACCCACTATTGTGTCGAAGGTTTTGGCCCCATAAACTTGCTATGACAGTAACCTCCTCAAGCGACTGCCCTGGCTCATGCATAACTTTGATGTATCACGAGTACAAGATTAGGCCCAAACAACTTATTACACTAGGGCCTTCCCACAAAGGCACTTGTGGTTGCACGAAAGGCTTGGATCAGCAACACATAACTTCACGATCATTAACTACCTCAAACGAGAGCGTCCAATAACCTACCACTACCTGTGAGGTCCCTCCCTTACAACACTAGACATATAAATATCTCGTCCAAGTCAAAACCATAGTTTTTTCAGTTTTGGTTTCTAATGAAATATCAAGGGTGACTCTACTGGTCAACAACATAACCATTCCTAAAATTTGGAAACTATATTGGGTTATAGGAGGCATTGCGATGTGAGCGGTGGTTGTTAGAGTTAATCTTGTAGCAAGAGAGGAGTCCGAATCTTAGAAGGAAAGTGTCATTTTCCTATGTGAGTTTGAGTATAAATTCAGAAGTAGCCCTGAGTTTTTTAAGCAAGAAAACAAGAAGTAATACAAGAGAATTTGCCCCAAAGATTTTTGGTGTCCTGTTCCAACAATTGGTATCACAGTGAAAACATCTAGGCCCCCCAATTCATTAACAATGCTTTATATGGTTTTGGTGTTGATGATCAAGTAAAGTATTCTTGGTAGATTGAAGACTCTTATGTTTGAAGGATGAAGGCTAAGGATTCCCTGTTCTAGTTCTGGCATGGGAGTTGATTCAAGCCATATAGCTAAGATTATTTTTGGTTTAGCCGTACTATTAAGAGGAACTATACACAAATAAGTACCTTGGTTCCTAGGCCAAATTTATCTAGATTACTTGGAGTAAAGGTCACTTCATTCTTTTTCCCTCAAAACAAAAAGTCCTTCATTCATTAAGACCAGAACCCATTCACGTCGGACCAACTTTTTAGTCCAACACTGAAATCCTCTCTTAAAAAGTCTTAAACCAAGCGTACACCGTCTATGCCAAACTAGTTTTTTTTAGTTTGGCGCTAAGTTCATTTTTGTCGAGAATCAAACCGAGCGTATGCCATTCACGCCGGACCATGTTTTTCAATTGAACATCGAACCAAGTTTTTTGGTCCGGCGCAAATACAATTCTCTCAGGAAGTCCATTTGATAATCAGTTGGTTCTTAGGACAACTTCCAGTAAGTTTACCTTGTACGACGGACCATCTTTTTTGGTCCGGCGCAATAGATACTTTGATTATTTCACGATGGACTAACTTCTGCTAAAAGCATGTGTACACCGGATCAACTTTTTTGGTCCAGCGCAAACGTTGATTTATTGTGTTTTGCGATGAACCGAGTGTTTTGGTCCGGTGCAAATGGGACAAATGGGACTTCTTTGGAAATTGGTCCGTCGTGCCTTGATCATATTGCAAATCTTTGTAACCTAAGTCTGTTGCACATTAGATTAATTTATTTTGTCATTCTGACAATGCCCAACGGCTGGTAAATGCCTGTAACAGTTATTTCCTATTTGAGGGCTATATAAACTATTCCAGGACCTTCATTTGGATGAACTTTTGCATCTCTTTGACATTTTAGCATTCTTGAGCTCAAAAGCCTTCAAAGAGATAAAATTTTACGGTTGATCATATTTCCAAAGTGATCTTGCTCCAAGCTTAGTCTAGACAGTGTTGTGCTAGTGAATTAAGGGTTTTAGCTTGTGGATAGTTTATTACTCTCGGAACTTTGAGTTCCTAGACGGCTTTGGAGTGATTTGGTGCAACCTGTCCAAAAGAGATTGTGGAAGGTCACCACAGATTGTGAGAGGTTTGGGACTCACCTCACCGGAGTGGTGAAAGAGTCACTCCAGTGGATACCAAAGCTATTGAGAATATATATTGGTGGAGCAACACTTCTGGTCAAGTGCCCTAACGGGTAGGAGAAATTCTCTGAACCGCGGTGAAAAATCTGTGTCTCCTTCCTTTTTCCTTCTAAAATTAATTTGCTATTCTGTTTTACCTGCTTGTGTGTCCCTGTGTTCTATTCTTGTCTTTGCACTAGCAGAGCCTAGATTTTTTAGTCCTTCTTTGTCAAAAACTTAGTTTATACTTCCGCGGGCTTTGTGTTCTTCTGTCGTAAGACTATTTAGAGCCCTTTTAATGCTAGAATTTTTTGAAAAAGCCTATCCCCCCTTCTAAGCTCATCCTTGATCCTACAAGTGGTACCAGACTACCAGAGCAAGGTCTCTCACTATTAGACTTAACAGTCTAGAGAGTAAGGGATGGCCAATGAGGGTGTATCCATAGGAAATGCACCTTTTTTTGATGGCATAAATTATGCTTATTGGAAAATTTCGATGATTGTTTATCTTAAGGCCATGAGTCCTAGCATATGGAGGGTTGTAAATGAGGGTTTCGTCACATTGCTTGACCAAGACAAACGAAACGCTCATCTCAATGCTCAAGCGATGAACGCTTTGTTTGGTGCTTTGAACGCAGACGAGTTCAATCGCGAGAGTAATCTTGAGACTGCTCATGAGATTTGGATAACTCTCTCAAAAATTCATGAGGGCACGTCTGCGGTTAAAGAGGCCAAATTGCATATGCTACGGATCAAGTATTAGAGTTTTATTATGTTGCCCCATGAGAACATTACAGAGATGTACTCAAGGTTGAACAACATAGTAAACGAGCTCAAATATCTTGGGGGTACTCTTACTGACCTTGACATTGTTCGTAAAATGCTCATGGCTCTTCCAGAGAAATACGAGACCTTGGTGACACTCTTCCTCAATTCACCCTAGTTGACAAGACTGACACCAACAACACTCTTGGGCAACCTCATTACAAATGAGCTGTACAAGAAGGGCAAGGAGGAGCTGTTGGAGCAAAGTTCTTCCAAAAAGAAGAACATTGCATTCAAGGCAAAAGTGGAGTCCACTGAAGATGAACTTGAAGATTCCGAAGAAAACTCCGATGAAGAGATGGCTCTTCTAATGAGGAACATGAGAAGATTTATGAGAAGGCGTCCAAGATCAAGCGGCCCTCATAAATACAAGAAAGGACAACACTCAAGCTCAAACCGGTTTGCCAACATTCGGTGCTTTGAGTGTAATGAGAAAGGGCACATTGCTTCAAAGTGCCCCAAGAAGGAAGAAAAAGATGACAAGGGCAAGTCATCAAATAAGAAGCAACTCCATGGCAAGAAAAAGCTCTTCAAGAGGCTGCACAACAAAGGCAAAGGAGAAGCTCATGTCGAGGAGTGGGATTCTGAGGAGGAGTACTCGGACACCGACTCTTCCGGTGAGGACACTCCTTCCAAGAAGAAGGGCCTTGCCGGAATTGCCATCAAGGAAGCATCATCACCATTCGTCACTCCTTTTTGTCTCATGGCAAAGGGAGATAAGGTAAATTCTCACGACAATGATGATCCTTCCTATGATGAATTGCTATACATGTTAGTTGATTTAAATGAATATATTGGTAAGGAGAAGGCAAAGCATAAAGACTTAAAAAGGGAGTTCACTTCTCTCAAGGATTCATATAATGAACTAAAAGAAATGCATGAGTCTCTCCTTCTCAAGAATGATTTCAAATCAATAAATGACATAGGAGTTTCGTGCGATTTGATTGATGCTATGCCTAGAATACATAATTATTCTTGCTCTATTTCAAATTCTAGCATAGCTACTTCTTGTGATGACTTGTTATCCATGACCTCAAACTCTTGTTCTAGCTTATTTTCTATTGAAAAAGACCATAATTTGGTTGTTGAGAACAATGAGCTCAAAAAGGAGATCACCAAGTTGAGCAAGAGTTCGGATAAGAGTTTCAAAGGTGTCGGGACCCGAATCTGCAAATCCGGACCCTCTGTGTATTCTGCACTACTCCAAGATCACGCTAGCGCACACAGTAACAACAAGGATGAAGTACCACAATCATACACAGCGAAATTAATAATAAAATACTTCAAACATTAAATAAACTGGTTGCAAGACCTTAAGGCCAACTTACAAATAGTCTGCCACGCAGGGCTTACAATAACAAAAGTAAATAATCAGCAGCGGAACAAAGAACGTCGGTGACTCCCATCAATATGCCACAGGCAACTGACAAGGTTCAACTCCTAGATAATTGCCTCCTCGTGGAACTTCGCCTCCTTCGAAGTTGTAGTCTTCTCCTCAACTGATGATTGTGTTGAAAGCAAGGGTGAGTATACAATATACTCAGCAAGTCATGCACAGAGATGCATTCCTATTACTATATGCATGGCTTCTTCCAAAGGAATGGCTTAAGTGGTTAATTTGCATCAAACAACATTTTGCTTTGATTAAATAATCTTAATAGATTCAAAAGCAGTAAAACCATATTATATAATAAGTTATCAATCTCTTTTCAAACAGTTTAGCACAAAGCCCTAAATCATTTTAGCAATTATCTCTGGCACACAGCCACCCTTCCCATAATTTATTTTTGAAGATCTAACCCTTGACTGTAATCCCCGAGCGTTGTCCAGTACTGTGGATTCGGCTATTCGAATAGTTTTAACACACTCTACAGAGGTTGTACACTTTACCCACATGATACAGTCGCACACCACAAAGGCTATTGACCGTAACGAAGTTTTCAGAAACCTCCATCTACACCTATGACCCTCTCCGGTATTGCCTTCACTACCACTTCCCCCACGAAGGATCGAAGTGTAGGACCGACAACCACCGTTGGATGGGCACCAAGCCGTAGCTCTGGTATGCTCCCCCACGCAGTTACCCCGATGTAACTGTCACCCTGAGGTATCAAAGGTAAGATTTCAGAATCCTACTAAACTAAGACCGTCCCACTCCAGCCATGTGGTTGTACGAATGGCCCAGTTCAAAGGCTTGCAAGGTGAAGTCCTTAACTGTCCAGGGCATGACATCCTTCTCTCGGAACCCTGGCACAAGGCCCCTCACATCACTCATCCCATTGCCACGAGGGCTGTTATCCCAAAGACTGTTGCCGTGAAGGCCCACCTGGCTCGAAGCCTCTTACCACTTGCCCCAGACTAAATCTTTTCCCACCCCAATTTGGTTATTGTGCAACACATGCCAACAATAATATCAATTACCACGCAGAACCACAAAGGTACCTACATTTCAATCATCACGTGGCAAGATTACACCATTTCCAAAATTCATTCCATATATCGTTAGTCAACATTATTTTGCCATTTGAAACACATTTCACGTAAGCATAGCTAAGCAACTATTCACGGTCTAGCCTCCCATGTTGGCACAATAGTAACATCCAACTAAATAAACCAACTTAAGGTGTCAATGGAATACATGGCAAACAAATATTAATCATCAAGGGTGGAATTAACAATTAGGTTGATTAAATACTTCACCCAAATTAAATTAATTCATTTTAACAACATAGCATGCATAATTTAAATCAAAATATATTTCAAAAATTAGGAGCAATATGGTCAAAGCACAACTTGCCTCCAAAGAGCAACCGATCTTGATCTAGGATTTGATCTTGACCTTGGTCTTCAACTTCTGCACCCTCGCACAGTTCAACGTCTACGCGTGACAAATAACCAAATAAACATCCAAAAACAATGAATAAACACACATTCGAAAAATACCACACATCAAACTAGTTCATAATTTCATGAAAACTTTCAAATAATTAGTTTAGCATTTTCTAAGATTTATAAAATTTATTTTGGTATTTTTGGACGTATAATTTAAGAGCTACAAAATTCATAAGTTTGGACTTCCCGCAAATGATTTAACAGTATAAATTTATTTATAAAATTTCATAAAAATTACTGTAGAAAGGTATTAATTTTTACTAATTAACAAAATTTGTCGCATACTATTTGGACTTTGAAAAGAATTTGTAGCGAAAAAGACAAAATTCACAATTTTGGACAAATTCATGTACAACTAAACTCTCTTTTCTATCCTATGCATGGCACTGTTCCTGCGCATGTACACACTACACTATTCACGCATGCACACCAGAACAACTCGGTTCATGTAAAAAAAAAATATTTATACATGCGGATCATCCGAATAGTATATGTATACATACATATGGAAGGTTATACTAGCGAATCGGTCGAATATATCTACACGCGGATCTACCGAATATAACCGCGGGTTTACTTATATACACTAACCATGGCTATTATAAATACGTGCATGCTACAGCCAATATAAGTATATACATGCGCCTAATATATACACTAACATATGCATAAACGTTGCCATGAAGGATTGAACAAGGGACCTCTCACAAGATAGCACAGCGCACAGACCAATTGAGCTACGGTTCTTTACTTACGTAAAGAAATTATGCATGCATGCAAAACTTCATGCTAACACATACGTGGGTATGCATACATACTAATATTTATATACACGCATAAATACACACGACAAGATCCACCGATCAGTAGAGATAGAACACGTGCGAAAGAAAGAAGAGAAAAAGAATACCGTTCGGCGCAAACAGTCATGCAGACCGTCGGCGTAGGAGAAGGCGAGGTCAGGAAGTGCGCAGACGGCAACGGCGGCGACCAACGACGACGGCGGCGACTTCAACGACGACGGCGATGGCGGCGGCGGCAGCTTCAACGACGACGGCGACGGTGGCGGCGGCGGCGACGGCTTCAACGACAACGGTGATGGCGTCAACGACGGCAGCGAAACGAAAGACCAGTAGAAGGGTGAGGGATTGGTAGGAGAAATGGCTGGAAGTTCAAGCCGTGAATGGTTGCTAGTAATTGGGAAACGTAGCTAGTAAATGGTTGCCGAAGCAGTATATTGCAAGAAATGGAAAACAGCTGGTTCTGCACATGAACATGCAATGACGTTACTAGCTAATTCATGCATGCACAATGACGTTACTAGCTAATTCATGCAGGCTTGATTAAGGGAATAACGTGCTTCTTGCTTGCATCCACTTGAAACGGCTGGAAAGTAAATGCCTGGCTTCACTTTAGAGAATGAAACGGCTAGAAGCTAAGGCATCCACTCGTGGGAAATGGAAAGCCATGGAACGACTGAAAAATCAAACGCCAAGTGCATATGCATACACGTATACGCATATACGTTCTCAAAAACGTGTTCAGGAAGAAAGAAAAATAGCATAGAGGTTCTAAAAATCTGAAAATTTTCTCTAAAATACTAGGAATTATTTGGAGCTTAACGAAGTTGGTTTCGCGATTTTTCGACGTGTAGATTTTCGCAAAAATTATTTTAGTGAATTAGACACCTGTACAGTTTTTTTGTAAAATCAACGACTTAAGTTACATAACATGTTTTTCGAAAATATTTGAAAGAAACACTCTCGTCTTCCAATTATCTTTATTATAAATAAAATTTTAGATTTTATGCTTATGCAAAAATGTGTGATCTTTATTTAATGCGATTAGTTCAATAAACTTGAATTCAAATTAACCTCGAGCATTCCAAATAAATTCCGAAAAATTCGAAATAATCCCAGAAACACACTAAATATATTAAAAGCACATTTTGGGATGTTACAAAAGGTAATGAAACACTTGATAAAATATTGGGGAGTCAATAGTGCTCACACAACAAGGAGGGACTTGGATATGTCCCCGAGAAGGGTAAGAAGACAAGCAACAAGGCCCCAAAGTTTCTCAAATCCAACGGAAAATTTTGCTATAAGTGTCATGATGTTGGACACTTAGCAAGTGATTGCCCGTTGGGTAAAGGTCCAAAGAATAACATTTATGATTCTTGCTATGTTCTAAAGAAAATTAGAAATGGCAGAATAGTAGCTAAATTTGTCGGCACTCATATACTCAGTAACAAAAAGAATGCCATTTGGGTGCCCAAAGCTTTAGTTACTAACCTCAAGGACCCAAACAAATTAGGGTACCTAAAAGAACTTGATTTCATTTTGTAGGTGAATTACAAGACCGATGGACGGCATTGGGTGTTGGATAGTGGCCGCACACAACATATGACCGGAGACCGGAAGATGTTCACCACATTTGAGAGTGGAGGTAGAGATCATGACAAGATCACCTTTGGTGACAATAGCAAAGGAGAGGTATTAGGTTTGGATAAAATTGCTATCTCTAATGACCTTTCTATTTCTAATGTTTCCCTAGTAGAGCCATTAAATTTTAATTTGCTTTCGGTCGCTCAAATTTGTGATCTTGGCCTTATTTGCTCATTTTCTCGAAATGGTGTTGAAATTTCTAAAGAGAATGACAAATCTCTTGTTTTCAAAGGCTGTCATTTTGGAAGTCTTTACCTTGTTGATTTTACTTCAAATAAGTCATGTCTTCAAACTTGCTTAATTGCAAAAATATCATTGGAATGGTTGTGGCATAGAAGACTAGCTCATGTTGGAATAACTCAACTTAAAAAACTTTTCAAAAACGATTTAGTTGTGGGCTTGAAAGATGTGAAGTTTGAGAAAAACAAGCTTTGCAGTGCTTGTCAAGCTGGCAAACAAGTGGCTAGCTCTCATCCTTCCAAAAGTATCATATCCACTTCTAGACCTTTAGAAAAGAAAAAATAAAGAGCGGAGAAGGTGTGTCTTCTTGATACCCGCTGTTGGCGAGTGTCATCAACAATCGGTGTGACAAGATGGCATTGATGACTATTTGCGGGTCTCGTCGACATTGTTTTCTTGTTGTGTCTGTGCACGAGAATTTTTGTACGTGTGTCCAAGTTCTCTTGTAGATATGTTCTAATGAGAGTATGCATCACCATGTCAAGTTGGGTTACCGGTGAAAAGACAATTGAAGCTGGTAAGCTCTAATGCGAGTCTGTGTGTCATCATCAGGTTGGATTACCGGTGAAAAGACAATTGAGACTTAAGCAAAAGGTCATAATCACCAGCAAGGCACGTCACCGGTGGTATGGCTAGCAAGAAGAAGACAACTCCAAGAGAAGAAGACAAAACTCCTTAGAGATGTGTCAAGAGATCGGATGTTAACTTGCGAAGAGGTGTGTCAAGATTAGGGTGTGTGTTAGAGTTACAAGATTAAAGGGGTGAATGTTAGAGTTAATCTTGTAACAAGAGAGAAGTCTGAATCCTAGAAGAAAAGTGTCATTTTCCTATTTGTATTGTTGAATCCTATTACGTTTCTTAGAGTTGTAGTTTGGGTAAAAATTTAGAGGTAGTTCTAAATTTTGTAAATAAGAAAATAAAAAGTAATACGAGAAAAAAGTTGTGTCGGTGTTTCGTGCATCGGCAATACGATTTTTTAGTCTAGGGGTAGCGCGTTCCCTCTCCTCGAATGGTTAGATTCGGGGGGTCCAAGATGTATACTGGTTCGGACTGAACGTCCCTAATCCAGTTCGTGGGGTGGATCTGTATTGCTTTCGGGGGCAGGCGACTGCGTGGTGTTACAAGCGAGGGCCAAGGGTCGGTTTCGAGCACCCTGCGTGCGTGGGAGAGTGAATGCTGTCTACTTGGAAAAAGAAAAAGTCCAGGGCCCCCTCCCTTGAGGGTCCTGCCTCCTCTTATATGGATGGAGGGGGCAGGTTACACAGGAGTTTTTAAAAAGAAAAGGATGGGGTGTCCTATGCCTTGGAGTCTTGGTCTCCGCCCCGGGCGTCTGTGCAACGTCTGTACATCCCACGCCGGGTTGGTAGACTCATCGAGCGGCGTGGATCTCTGTCTCGCCGGGAAGCAGCGTACCTAACCTCTGCGCATTGGCCAGGTGCTGACGTAGTAGCGTGCGGGCCTGGTGTTGCCTCGAGAGGGAGCGCTTCCTCCCACTGTGTACGATTGGGTGACAGGACGAGTGCTTGATTTTGGCAACCTTCCTGCCGCCTTGGGAAGGAGCCACCTACCCTGGTGCGGTCGTTCTGTGCCATCGTGTCTATAGGGCAGGTGGCCAGCTACTGGCGAGGGCCCGACGTCTTGATCTTTGGCGGAGGCCGCCTTGGTTGGGTCGGAGCTCTGTGGGACGTCCGACCCACGGGGGTCGGACCGCCCCCTGGCCAGTTTGGTTGGGGACGAGCCGTCCTCGGTGGCCCAGTGAGGCCTCCGGCCGAAGTTGGGCTCGGGGCGGCCCACTCGTTTTCTCTGGCCGCTGGGGGTACCCATGGTATGAGTACTCGTTAAGTTGCCCTAAAGATTTTTGGTATTCTGTTCGTTAAGTTGCCCTAAAGATTTTTGGTATTCTGTTTCAACAGTGGCAGCATGGAACCTATGATCATTGAAGATGGGCTGACAGTGACAAAACACGGCAGCGCCAAACAAAGCTACGTCAATGATGGCACAAACTAGTACTTCGAGCCAAAACAAGCATAGGGCTGGCTTCAGAAACTCACCATGAACATTGAGATGAGGTTGGTAGCGACGGAGGTGATCGAAGCTGTCCCGATGGCAACAAATAGGGGCGGTGGCAACGAGGTCACGGACTCATGGTGACATCTATGTATGGACGGAGAGAGCTGCAATCAAGCACGCGGTGAGATATATTCATGTGGTCATAGACATGCTCTAAATGATCATGCTTAAAGTCGAGGCTCACCGGAGAAGGGAGAAAGGCAATGGTGGTGGCACGGGCGATGGCTCGAACAGTGTCGGCTAACCTTGAAGGGAACCAACTACAACGGAGCACGGGAACTGGTTCATAGGATCACGAAGATGGTGAAAATGACCTTGGCGAGGTCAGAGACTCACCAGTGAAAGAAGAACGACAATGTCAGTGGCGGTGGCGAAGGAGTCCATAGTGAAGCATGGCAACGGATTCGAAGGGGTGCAGCGATGGTAAAAATGGCCATGGTGCCGTCTGAGACTCGCTAGACAAGAAGGTGCACATCAGCGACGGTGGAGGTCAGAAACAATGTTAGCCAGACTGCCACACCTACCGTGTCCGGATCACAGGTCGTTGGGCTGCATTACACTTGTAGGCCCAACCAGAGCAGCGGCCCAAGGCCTCTTAGGCCATCTTCCCCCCAAAAGTTAGCTCAATGAGGGGGTGCTCCCTTACTCTTATAAACGATGCTCAAGCCCTCCCTCCAACCGATGTGATACCACTTGTTAGCCGGACCGTCACACCTAGCGTTTCCGAATCCCAAGTTGTTGGGCTGCATTACACTCACAGGTCCAACCAAAACAGCGGGCCAAAATCTTTTGGGACATCTCCCACTAAAAAGCAAGCTCCCTCACCCTTATAAACAATGTTCAAACCCTCCCTACAATGGACGTGGGACTATTCCCAACAATGAAGAGAAGGTGTGAAACCGGCGCTACGCTGCACGAATCAAGGAATTGATTGAGGGTTTGACAGAGCAAGCAGAATGGCGCATAGTGACGCACGCGTAGAGAAAATAGCTCACTGGATAGGGCGCAGATCAAAGTGGAGAGCAAGAAGAGATGGGTGTGCATCGGAGCTGAGGATGACGGTCACATCCCGGGTGGCTCAGTGGAGGAGACAGGCTGCAACCAAGCAAAATGGAAGGGTGAGGAACGACCAAGGTATAGACGCGGTCGGTGACAGCTTTTGTGGCGAGACGAGGGCGCTCTTCTCCTCGAGAACTCACAGCTACGCGGGAGAAGATGCGAGAACTCAGGTGGCAAAGGCTTCAAGTGGACGTCATGCTCGGTCTGAAGGTTGTGGCAGAGCATGGATAGGCCGGCGGCCGTGGGCGGTGGCTGGTAGAGGGGCGAAAACGGTGGGCAGAACGGTCGGAACCCTCCAATGGCAGCGAGATGCATGGACTATGGAGGGAGACGGTCGGTGCGTGGGCCCGACTGTTAGCGACGAAGGGAGAAGAAAAGACAGGAGACGGGTCGGCTAAAATACACCTTCCAGCAAGGAAAGAGGATAGGAGAAGGTGGCTGGGCCAATAGTGAAGGATTCGGCCACGAATTTTTAAAATGTTTTTAATTGATTTAAATCAAAAATAAAGTTTGAATTTGTGTTTCTATATGAAACCGGGGCATCTTCTATTGCCCTTTCTGATCAAAAAAATTTAAATCAAAAATAAAGTTTGAATTTTTGAAACTATCAAACAAACCCCGAAAATTCTGAAACTTTTTTCGAGAGTCAGTTTAGATTATTGAGGACCCAAATAAGATATTTTCGGGCTCTGCTAAAATTTCAATAAATTTTTAAAATTCAGAAACTGTTGCTGCAATTTAGGAAACATTGTATTTAATACAATTTTTTGGAAAAAGCAAGAAAATCAGAAAGGATATCTTGGAACTTAATTAAATAACTTTTAGGAATTTTCAGAACATTACACGCGCTCCGCTCCACTGCGAGCTCGGTAGAGCTTTCTTGTTTTTTTTTATTATTTTTTTGTTATAGAATTTTTAGGAAGATTGTATTAGCTTGTTGATAGAATTCTTTCTCTGTTAAGAGTTTTTTTTAGGAAGACCCCTATGTCATCGTGTAATTCTTATGTGAGGGAAGGGATGAAGAGGGGCAGATGAACCATCAATACTACCTTCTTTTTTAAGTAGTACCAGTAAGATGCACGTGTGTTGCAACAGAATTTCAAAAGAGAATAATACATAATTATAATGCAGGATTCTAAACCATACAATAAATCAATTTTTTGTAACACACATATCAAGCAAAACATATCTTTGTAAACTAGTAAATAAATCAAATCATCTATATTGAGTTGTCCTGCAGATTTACAACTATAGGTTAGCAAGGCAATAGTGACTCACCTACTGGGCCTTGGGCTCCTACTGTTCTGGCCCAAAGCCTGATAGACTCACCATCACCATCAACTCATTCTTAGAGCATCTCCAGCAGAGCCCCTAAACCAGCCCCTAAACTTTAAAATAGGGAGCGTAGTAAAAAAAACAAACAGATCCAGCAGGGCCCCAACTCAAGCCCCTAAAATTAGGGGGCCCCTAAATTTGCCTCTTCAGCCCCAATTCCCAGGTGGCCCCAACTCAAGCCCCTAAAATTAGGAGGCCCCTAAATTTGCCTCCTCAGCCCCAATTCCCAGGGACACGAGTACAACCCATATTATTGAAGATAGAGAAATACATGAGAGGCTTCGAAAATTTTATCATGTTTTGAAAATTTTAAATTTAAATTTGAAATTTCATGTTTTTAAATTGTAAATGTTAATATGCTTATGTTTTATGTATTACAAATTTTTTTGATTGAATTTTAGTGGTGTCAAATGAAGATTATACATAGAGGATATGTCAAAATAAGAGAAAAAGTAAAATAGGGGCTGAGATTTAGGGGTTGTTGCTGGACTTGTGCTCTGAAAACAGGGCCTCAAAAAATAGGGGGAGTCCCTAAATCCAAAATAGGGACCCTGTTTTAGGGGCCCTTGCTGGAGATGCTCTTATAATAGTTATTAAGAAAAGATTATGTGCTTTTGTACTTGTGATTTTTCTTAATCTTTACAGTTGTGAATTTTGACATAATGACGTTTGTGTAAGAAATTGCGATGCCATTTACCAAGTAACCCTCCTATTGGTCTGTTAATTATATTATTGGTCTGCTAATTATATTGTTTGTTTTAATAAGCCATGTTTCTATACAACGGTACGCCATGTTGAAACGGATTGACATTTCTGAGCTGTATGCCTGTATACTTTTGCCATGAGATTAATTGCGCCGGAGGCAAACAGCATAGTTCTACTGCATATTAACTAGAAAGCACCAAACATATTTCAGTGTTTGTAACTCGTAAGATGTTTATGACCGCTTAAACCCTGAACATCTTGTATACAACAGGGCAACAGGCGCCCAGTTCAACAGTTTATGACCGCTGCATTCTAATCTAGGATTGTCCGCAGCGTAATATTTGTACATCCATTGCATGTTCTGACTGTACACGGAAACATTCAGCTAGTAGGAAATTTAAAAGATTTACGTAGTAAACGAAAATGCAGCAATCCACCTTGGATAATCCATTCTTTCAAGGAAATGCAAAGCTGTAATGCAAAGCTGTAATGTTAACCTGCACTCGGTACAAAGATATTTCATTTATGAGAAACATGTGGAACTCCTAATGTTTTCAGTAAGGTGTCATTGCAAGAAATACACGCTAAGCCACATAGTGTACTCCAAACCACAGTTACTACAAATGCTATGGAGCTTGCGCCGTTTCGTTTTCAGTTGGTCCTTTTGCATATAGGCATAAACCAGTGTCACCGCGTGCATAATCCAGAAAGATGTATATGACTATTTCAACTTCCCTATCAGTTGAGTAATGAGCAACTTCATCATGCCATCTTCTTGCCACCAAAAATGAGATTCCAACTATAGGTGTTGCCTTTCTTTGCAGCCGCATCCAGTCGTTTTGCACCAATCTGGGTAAAGTTTTATCAATAGGATTATGGTGACAATAGCAAGGTGAAACATGTTTCGCAATACTAATAGAACGCAAGCAAGCATCTTGATGTTAACCTGTTGTCAGCTGTCACCATTTCTAACAAAAGAACTGCCCAGATTATAGACTTCCTCGTATGGTGTTTATTTTGTATAAAGTGCTAAGTGGAAAAATACTTTAGGTATTCAAGTCAGGTTTAATTATAGCAGTAGTTGAATAAAATAACTGTTTTTCCGGAGTTGTCTATTTGTTTTACTTATTTTCCTAAGGCATTTTCTAACCTGGTTTCTTGATGGCTGTGCTCTTCAAAGTTGCATCTAGGAGACCATGTTTTTTACGTTCCACCTTTTAGTCTCCTAGATGCAACTGACCATTAGTTTTTTATCGTATTATATTTGTATAAGTCATAGAACTGATAGAAGTAACACTACAAAAGTACTATGAATAAGCTCATTTCATTTAAGATGGTATAATTGGTCAACGATCAAGTTTGACCACATGCTTCCTACTTGTGACAGCAGGATGAAATTGTGGTTGAAGTCAATTCAGCAGTCAGACAAAGAAAACAACTACGCTAAAATAAGATAGACTGAAGGAAATACCTTGTCCATAAGCCAGTAACCAATTGTTGGCATGTATTGCACCAAGTACATAACAGCCAGCACAGGCTGCAAATAGAATCACAAAAAAACGCACTGAAGATTTAATATAGTTGAAAATATTGGACTGTACCCAGGGTCCCACATATAAAATAGAATGTGTATAATTCATGCACATTTTTTTTTAAGCAATGGTATGCACTGTTGATAGTAGAGTAGGTGTAGCAACAGGGAAGTTGCTCGAATCTAAATAATACTATCTTGCTACAAAACCCATATTTTACTACTACTTCCGCACAAAAAGGGTGTCATTTTGGAGATCGGCAAGGCCACCAAAATGCAATTTTGACCACTAATTTCTATTGTAATATATTTATAAAACCTCTAAAATTATAATATTATGAAAGCAATTTTCAAGACAAATCTACAAATATTGTTTTCATATGTTCAAACCCAATATTTACCGATACATCGATAACCAAAGTTTAAATAGCTTGACTACACGTATCCCAAAATGACACTCTTTTGTGACTGGACTATATCAGTATAATATAATGATTTTAGCTACTACACTATTAGACTATAGAAGCCCATGTGTTAGTAGTCGGCAGTCGGCACTAGCCGATTGCTGTTGATATCGAATATTGTGTCTAAAAAATGTGGGCACAAGCTTGCTACTTGGGTAGAGGCGTAAAGGCCAGTGCTACCCATTAATTAATTATTGAGGAACCTTGAGGCATAGTTTTCTAATATACAAATGAGCTACACATGGTAGTAAATTTCTACCATTGATATAGAATAAGTTCAAGGCTTTATTCAAGCTTCCAAATCATGGTGCAAGCTGCCATGTTTATAAAATTAAATATACCTGATATGATATCCATGCTTCTTTTAGTCCATGAGTTGCTGCAACAATTGTCAGTTCAGCACATCTTTCCACTGAAACACGTTTCTGCCAGGGAAAACAAGAATGAATGAAGGTGAGATTACTACTAAGTACTAACTGAACAAGGTGAGAGATTTCCATGCCTTGCAAGCTTTCTCTAGTGAACTACCTTTTGTTTGTCTGCAAGAATCAAGAAAGTCAAGTAAACAAAGAATAACCTCTGAAGAACGTTGTTGTGATGAAGAGGTTGCACCAGAAGCTTGTGGTGTTTCAATTGGTCCAGGACAGACAACAGTGACCTTAATGCCTTTTGTACATAACTGCAACATACAACATAGCAGACATGAGCAACTTTTTTGTGAAACAACAAAATAAACATACAAGAAATCAAACAATTGTCGACGGAAGGCCATCCAACCTCAAAATTCCATTTTGATCACGAAAAGATCAAACTGAAGTTTCAACAAAGGAACCAAATAATTACTCATGAATACTTGTTGATAACAGAAGTGTCTGCCTCAGATGTAATAAAATTAGCACACTGGAACATTGCAGGACTATAGTGCAAGCTTAATGAGTCAAAAGTACAATTTTTAATACCTCAGAACGCAGGGAAGCAAAGTATCCATTGAGAGCATGTTTGGAGGCAGAGTAAAGGGCCTGACCAGGTGAGGGAACCTTTCCAGCTGCACTACTCATCTGTAAATAATGAGTTAGCTACAATAATAACCTTATAGAAACTGCGTTGACCATAACTCCATAAGTTCCAACTGATAGGCGAGAATTGTTCAGACATACCACAACAAAATGGCCCATCCCTCTATCCAGCATTGAAGGTGCAAGAAGGCGCGTTAGAGTAATAGTTCCAAAGACATTGACATTAAAAGTAGCCTGTCTAACACGAAACATTTTGAAGTGAATTAGGTTCCAGATAAACATAAGAAGAACCAAGTAAAACACGGCTCATATACCTTAAGACCTTCCTCAGTTTCTTCCAGAGCACCCCTTTTCTGTAATTCGATTCATACGTTTAAGAAGCAGAAACTAATGGTAGTATAGTGAGACTAAAGGGAGAGATATCTTGCTGATGAGGCTGATAACAATAAAACTACTCAATCCAACAAAGTACATGATGTTGATGAGGAAAGGGATCTAGGAAGCTAGAACTGTAACAGAAAATGAGCGTGATAATATTTACCGGACGTTCAAAGGCTGCATTGTGGATCATATAGTCAACACCTGCATTGGAAAAGAGCGATTCTGCTTCATGTACAACTTCCTTCAGAGATTCTTCGCCAGATGATAAATCCATGCGTAACACTTCAACTCTGCTATTCGGATGCTTGCCTTTGCAGAGTAAGAGAACAAGAAACAAAGGAAGCTCAAACCCAGATCAGAACTTCAGATTTTCACTTTCCCACCACAGAAAAATTGAAAAACAACACAGATATTTTTCAAACTTACCGACGATGTTATGTTTCACCCTCTCAAGTTCCTCCTTGTTACGTGCAGATAGTATCAGCTTTGCTCCTAAACAGGCAAACTGCATTGCAAGAACCTCCCCTGAAATTACAAGAAAGCACTTATAGCTGGTCGTAGTGAAATATTATGCTAAATTTAGCAACGAATCACATCTATCGGCTAAAATAACATATGTCAACTGAAAATGATATATGAATGCTTATAGTATATCTAGCTTAAAACAGATCTAGGTAAATTTACCGTATAATAACATAGTGCACAGGCACATAGGTAATTAGCCATCAAACCTTCAAAATACCATACATCAATGAATCAAATGCCAACTTTAATGAACTGAAGGGTTAAGGAATATTGGTGCATATATCCCCGATCTGGCTTCTTAAAACTACACAAGCAACAGTGGGAAGGTTCTGCTTATCTCCAGCACAGAGCACAAATATACTAGCTTAGGCCTGTTTGGAACGCAAGAATTTTACAGGAAATAGTTCAGTTCCTGCAGGAATTGGGGAAAATCCACACGTTCCGAGACTTAGCAATCATCACTAGACTCTAGTACTGATGTTTTTCCCATACTAATAGCCATTAAGATATCTATAATATCAGTTAGGATAAGGACACCCCCTCTATAATCGATGCAGCTGCAGCTCTACGAAACATGTGCACACCAATATTTCCAATGTTTTCAAAACTAGGCAGCTGTAATACAAGATTTCTAAATATGAGAAATCAAATCCTGCAGAAAAATATAATAACTTAAATAGCAATTATACTGAACACAAGGATGATCTTTTTGACATTGAAACACTACCATATTAAGGATACTAACCACCTCAACCACTACTTAAAGATGAGCATCACTAAACTCCTTAGGCAATTGCCCAAAAGAAAGCCGCCGTTTATTCAATTCATCCTCCGTCTATAACTCCAGAATGAACAAATTTACATAGCAGTAAAATTACAAATTACAGATGTATCGTATTATCATTTCATCAACGCATGAATTCTTTCAATTTGGGACAGTCACCCTAAGCATAAGAAATACACCTAAGTGAAGTGATCAGGACCTGCGCTTAGAAGAAAAAAAATCAAGTTCCACCGTTCCACACTCGTAAACTACACATAACTCTGGGTGATACCTAACGAATCATAAGAAACCCAATTTGCTACTAACTTCACCAGATTCAAGAGATCGAGAACCGCACTTACCAATCCCGCGGCTCGCTCCCGTAACCCACACAACCTGAAAAACAACCAAGAAACCAAAGGCAAACAAAGGGAATTCAGAGAAGAATCCAACGAGAGGAATCACAAACTGGATCACCGAAAACAGGTAAGAACCCAAGAACAACCTTCCCGTCCACTTTCTCCCGCCGCGGCTGACCTCGCGACACGAGCGTGAAATCCCCTGGACCCAACCAAGAGGACAAGAAATTAGAGCCCCAGCAGGTCAGGGGGAGGGGGAGGAGCGTAAAGAGAAAGAATTAGGTTGAATCGGGCTAAGTTTGATTGGGCACGGAAGGGGGAGGAAATGGGGGGAGTTTTACCATCGACGGTGGCGAACTTGAAGAGGAGGAAGGCGCCGGCTAGGAGGGCGAAGAGAACGACGAGGAGGAGCATTCTTGGTTCTTGCGCAGTGCGGGCTGGCGGCCGATTCTCTTGGATTCTGCTGTGGTTTTGGGGATCGAGCGCTGTGGGCGGTGTGCTTTGTTTTGTACCATGTGTGGGTGGAGAATTTCAAGCTAGGCTGCCCTTTTTTTTTTTGGCTTGCTTGCCACTCTTGAAGTCTGCGGCTTTCTTTTTCAGTCCCATCAGGGTTTACAGAAATCGATTTCAACTCCAAAATCACTACTAGCTTGGCATAGAAAATCGCTAAAAATCGTATGAATACCGAAGTCAAAAAAATTGAACTCGGTGGTGAAAAAAAATCGAACAATTTCGTCGATAATCAAGCGATTTCTAGTGAAAATCGAGCGAGCATTTGAAATTTTAGGGTTATCGATTTTTAATCGATTTTTCACCGATTTTCATCAAAAATCAACAATTTTCCACCGGTTTACGTCGCATAAAATTTCTCAAATTTTTAAATTTTTGAATTTTTTAAAATTGTACCGATTTATCGACCGGTTTTGGATATCGTACTCCGTCAATACGAACGAAAATCACAAAAATCAGACAAAAAATCGATGATTTTTTGGACCCTGACTCCCACACATATTTTTCCCCCCGAGAAAAACCAGAGAACATTGTACCATTTATCGACATAACCTTTTGTTGTTGTCTTCTCTCTCAATTCTCCATTCTTCCTCTCTATCACTTCTTAATCCCTCTCCCATATCCGAACAGGGAAGAAAGACCGTGAGCTGATAGAGGTAGGCGGCCCTCCCCTCCCTCAATTTGCGCATTGCTCATCCACCCCCCTTCATCGCTGACATCGTCCTCTCCTTTTCTTTTCATCTTCGACTCCGAATTTGGCACACACGGTGACGTAGTGCTTCACCTATGGCTCTGAGTCTAGCAACAGGCGGTAGCAGCGTTGCTCAGGACGCACGGATCTAACGATGGAGCAACTCGTGATGGTCAGATCCAGCGTCGGTGCGACACAGAGCTTGATTTGGAGTCAGGAAGAGAGAGAGAGAGAGACAGAGAGAGAGGTGGAGGCTCGGCATAAGCTTGAGCGTGAATCTGGTAGCGGGCATGCATCAGTCAGCTCGGTGGTGGCGGCTAGTCAGGCCGAAGCTACAAAAGAGGTTGCATCGATGGCAGATGGTGTCGGACGACTCCATGGCGGCGCAATAGTGCCGTCATAGCTAGGTGAGCTTATTGGAATTAACCGAAACTAGTTGAAACTTTTTGAAACTTTTGGTTGAAACACGTTGAAACTTCTTGAAAGTCTGAACTGAAACGCATTTAAAACTTGAGTTCCAAAATCTGAAACTCGGTGAAACTTGCCTTCGAAACTTTCTTGAATCTTCTAGAAACTTGTAAAACTCATTGAAACATGAAACCTTTTGAATATTTTTACAAAAATTGCTAAAATTAGATGAAATTTATGAGCCATGCAAAACTTCGATGGAGCCTAGTGAAACTCGCATATCGTTGGAAACGCTCTCAAGGTATACCGTTCTGTAGCAGGACTCGTTTTTTTCTTCAAGCTAGTGGCATCGTGGGAGTGGGTTGGCAAATCGCATGACCAACGTGGCAGGGCTGGGCCCACTGAATTGCCAAATTTGTCTTCAAATCAATTAATTGATCACTTTATTTGCTAATCAATCACTTACGATGGGGTGTTGGCATACTCTACCAAATTTTTGGAGTTGGTGGAGCTGGGAATTCCTAATTTCATCAAATTCGTAGAGTTGTAGCTGTGGATATATTAAGGCCCCGTTTGATACGGTTCCAAATTTCAGTAGAAACGGAAACGGTTCCAAATTCTTAGTATAAACGTTTCAGGTATAATCAGAATCACTTTCTGCAAACTGTTTGGTACGGTTCCAGATTCTAGTAGAAACTAGTGAAATAGGGTTGAGGGTGATTCAACCACGGTGTGAAAAAAGAAGAAACGTTTCGAGGAGAATCGTTCCGAGTTTTAGCCGTTTGGTTGGGTTTCTCCCAGATTCTAGTAGAAACAGCTCGGTTCCAAGTTGCCAAACAGGGCCAGCCCGTTTGGCTGGGTTTCTCTCAGATTATAGTAGAAATAGGTCGATTTCAAGTTGCCAAACGGGACCTAAGTGTTTAGGTGGGTCATTTTGTTTACATTTTAAAATAAAATTATAAACTTAAGTCACTTTATTTCAGTCTACAAGTTTCAGCTCTGAGGTGGAGCTGAGATCTGGAGCTCTATCAAACAAGACCGATATGTGTAGCTTTGCCAAGCAGCTTTTTTAGGCGGGGCCCACCGAGCCAACCTTCTACGACACTTGCTATTGAGCTCGCGTACATGATAGCTTTTCTGTTACATGGGCCTGTTCTATCTACCGTGATAGACTGTGTTGTTGTGGCACCGGTGAGGTGTTATAGTGTAAGAGAGGCAGGTGACATGTGTGATATGTTGTTGTTTTTATAATCGGGACATAATTAGTTTTACAAATTAATTCACGTAGCGGTCAGATTTAAAAGTGTGTCAGGTGCAAAAAGGCAAATAACTCACGGGTCCAATCTGGGTGCGTGCATCACTCCGATTGAACATCTGAGATGGTCCGAGATAGACTGCCGTTGTTTTAATTTTTAAGTAGACTGCCATTGTTGACGTCTCAAAAACAGAAAAACTACTAATGTTGAATCAAGCTAGATTAATTTACCGTTTTAGGGCCATTTGGAACTCAGAAATACATTAAAAAAAATTAATCGGGATGGGATATTAGCTGAATTTTTAGGAATTCTGTAACGCAGGAATTGTTTGATTCTTTTGTTTGCTTTGAAAGAAAAAAAATGCAGGAATTTTGAGAGAAAAAGACAGAGAAAAATTGTCCATGAGATCTAATCTTATGTTAGTTTTGCTCTAAAATCCCCGTAATTTGAGGCACTGCATAAGAATTTGAATGTCTTGTTCCTTTGTTCCGAAAGGACACGTAGGAAAGGATTATAATCCTTCAAAATTCCTCTAATTTTTTTCTTGGGCAACCATTTCCGTTTCTCTCCCCGAAATCAGAAGTGTGATCCGACCTAGGGTTCGCGAGGGCGCCGACAGCTCATTGCCTTAACCTCGCCGACCTCTTCCAACCCATGTTCACCTCTGCCCTAAATTGCAAAGAAATAGTCTACGATGCCCCTCCGACCTGCTCTGACAAAATCCTTCATGAATCTCTTCATCGCCATGGCCTTTCATTCCTGTCCCAAGCAACATAGAGAATGGAGTAGACAAACTGCCCCAAGCATTGTGTGCTTGCTAAATCAAGTCCATACAAACTGCAACTTCTTTTCAGTTTCATTTTTTTTTTTGTGCATAGCCATCGCCGGCCCAAAACCAAATAGTCCTCCCTCCTTCTTTGACAGGTGTAACAAAATGAGCAGTTCTAGTTTTTGTTGTTTACTGCTTGTACTAAAAGCTTCACCAACAACCAGACACATTTGATTAATGATTACCACACCTGTCAGGCTGTCAGTTGTTAATGATGCTATATAGCCATTTTCTTAAACTCATGCTATATAGCCACTTGGCCATAAGCGTTGCTTCGTCACTGCCGGCAGATCACTGGTGCCCCAGTGACCACCAACTCCTGCACCATCCAATCACCCCAAAAGTCCAACTAGGCAGTCTCCCTGCCTCTGAACATCTAAGAACACCACGGCAATCTAGTCCACTCCAGCCTCAACAACCGGCAATTGAGACATGGAAAAACCCAAGAAACCAAGCTTAGCATCGCACGGACGAGGACGACTCGAGTCACTGGACGTCAGGAAGTCATCGTCTTCGCTGAACATGTCCACGTCTTCGCTGAGGAGCATCAATCAGGACAGGGGAGGGAGTACCGTCCGTGAGGGGAGGAGGTCGACCACCGTGAGGTTTGCTCCTCCTCAGCCAACGCCCTCGTCGTCGACGACGAGGAGTTCGTATTTGGTGTCTCAGCAGGCAACGGCAAGGCCTGCAACTGCACGCCCGGCTTCTGCTTCAGGGCGGAAGGCCAGGTCGTCCGCGGGGAGCTTGTTGGGGGCCTTGCCGGAGTCGGAGCCGAAGGCGATGAGGAGGAGTTGTGGGTGGACAGGGAGTGAGGATGCGAAGGAGAGGGTAAACGGTGAGCCGACAGCAGCGAGGAGCGAGGCGAAGGCTCAAGTTCGGAGTTGCTCGGTGAGTAACTTTGTAGAAAACGTTTGCTTGATGACTGCTGGGCATGGCTGCATGAACACTGAAAAATTTAAATTCAGTTACTTGGCATGTTCTTGTGATGTTTAGAATTTCTCTCATTTGGTTCTGTGCAATCCATGTAAGCTTAATGTAATTGCATCGATGGTACATTTCATTAAATACTTCTGTTGATATGACAAACTTTTTACCATCCTTAAATGTACCAAAATTTACATTGAGCTAGTACCAAGAAGTACCAATAATGGCAAAAAGTCTCTCTCGATATGAAAGGTAGTGAAGCAATTAATTTGAATGTTGTTGTTTCATGAATACAGCCACTCATCAGCTCGCCTGAGAAGTTAAATTAATTTGAATTTTACCATACTAATGTTCTGAACTCCAGTATTTGGTTCTTGTCCTAAAGAAATCATGTTGGTGAAACTGCACTTCACTGCTAGTCTGCTACTGCCTACTGCGCTTCTCTTTCTTCAGTGCTAACAATCCAATTATTTGTAATTTCACATCAACCACTCTCTTTTCCATGTCCCAATTAGCATGCATTGGCCTGCGGTGACGCACGTATAACAATTGTTGAGATGGACATCGCAACTGATTTTTCCAACCAGGGCAGTCAAAAAGTTTCTAACAGCAAAATTTATGATTCTTATAATCGAGTGACTCACTTTTACTTGGTTGAGTGCTCCCCTTTGAGTGAAACATAAAATGAATTAGGTGCACCTAATAAGATTCATGGTTTCGTGCCAAATCTCTGCCTTTCCTATGATCGTTAGGCCACAACAGCAAATTTGTCTCTGCTTGCATGGTTTTTCACCTGTCGGTGAACCATTTGTTTGTGATATGATCGCTGTCAAAGATTGCGTAGAAACTAGAAGGTAGTTACACTTCTAGGTAAAAAAGTTGCGATGCACTGTGTACGTACTGTCGCCTTCTTCCCCAATGCGTAAAAAAGTGATGCCTAGTACAATTCATACGAGAGGCTTTTTACTAGAGTTCTTTTACAAAGTACAACAATAAATATAGACCGTTCATTGTCTTTAATCCAAAGGTTAAAAATAGATTAGATCAAGTTATACTACCATGTGTAGTATGTGTAGTAGAATGTAAGGAGGGGTAGAATGGTAAATTTTTTTAATACAGTGGATGGGTAAAACGGTAAATAAATTTTTTCACCCACCCGAAGCCCATTTCTTCATCCCCACCGGAAGCCCTCCCTCCGTCAGTGCATCGCGCGTCGGAGGACCTCGACGACTCGCTAAAATTACGTTAATACCCTTTTAAAATGTAATATTTTTATTTGTAAAAGTCCATAATACCCCACAAAATCAATTATTAGATCTAATTTATACTACCATAATATACTACAAGTATAATCCACTGTAAAAGAGCTTTTTTACTATCCTTAAGATGTACCAAACTATACATTAAACTAGTAGCAAGAGGTATCAAAAGTTTAAAAGATAGATGTACCAAGAGGTACAAGAGTTTAAGAATTATTTGGTGGTACCTACTAAGGATGGTAAAAACTCTATTTATATGAAAACAAAATTGTGATTAATGCTACTTTCCTGACAACAATCACAGCTGAAACAACACTTGCTATGTAACACTGCATTCAGGTTCCAAGAAGAATGCCAACAGAGGAGGAGAAGGAGAGGCCATCGCAGAAGAGAGAGAGCAAAATCAAGATCACCTCTAGGACAAAGGCAGACTCAGACTCACCTCCAAAACCAGATGTCCCCCACAAGCCCGGCGTGCGAAGAAGCCCCAGCATTGCAAGGAAGACTACTGAGAAGGCTCCTGGCAGTCTGTCACGGAACAACATGGTGAAGGTTTCTGCTCCAAGTAGGACATCCACAAAGACCATCAGCGCTTCCTGGGAGTCACTTCCATCCGATATCCAAAACCTCGGATTGGTTAGTTCGTTCAGAAACATGGTTACACTTGTGCAGATTTAATGTTTGTCTATCATGAGCCGTCGTAATTGTCTACGTTATTACTGAGTTTTATTATACATCAATCGGTTGACCTAAACTTGTAAGTACATGACGAGGAAAGGCGGATAATATATTTCAATATTTCCTCTCACGTCTAGGCTTCATCAGGCATAAGATGTTGACTAGAAGTGGTTCACAATTTTTTTTTTTAATATTATGTTAGCCAGATCTTGAACTGATAATGTCATGGCTCTGATACGTACCGCATTGAGTTTCATACACCAACCCGTTCACTTAAAATCTTAGCTAATAAGGAAAGAAAAATATATAGTTCAACAGTTGTTTTTAGGAATACATAATTGTGCGTGCTAAGTTGCATGTTTTAACTTGTTTCAGAATGTTGTGCATGATGTATAGGAAGTCATGAGCTATAGGGATGCTGCAGAGGTGGCTGCTGTCGAGGCCTTGAAAGAAGCTTCTGCTGCGGAGGTTTTGCTCCGATGTCTGAGGTGATGATCGATGTGCTCTTCACTCATGCTGATCGTCGATCAGAAGCATTACTAGTTTATATCTTGATCTTACCATTCGAAAATTTTGTTTTCGAAATAATATCCAAACGGAGCCTGAGTTCCATTTTCATTCTTATAGCAAACTGACGAGACTTTATGTATATAGTGCATTTGCCGACTTGACCTCCGCCGCCGACGAGCAGTCGCCGCAGCAGACCGTCGACGAGTTCCTCGCCCTCCAGGCGGCGCTCACCCGCTCCACCGCCGCTGTCGCTGACCACCAGGGCGGTCACGCCAAGGACTGGCTGTGCGCCGCGGTCGCCGCTGACCTCGCCCCCTTCGACCTCTACTCCGCTCCGTGGCCCAGGAAGTCCAGCCAGCAACACATCACAAGCCGTCACCCGTCACCGCCGGCGACACGGCGGACGGTGACGACCGAAAAGACCGCTGCGGAGGAGACGTGGCTGGAGACGGCCGCGAGGGGGGTCGGGGAGGAGATGTGCGCTTGGTTTCTTGGGTACGTGGAGCGGCTGCTCGACGCCGCCGACGTGGCCGGGACGCTTGGGCAGCTCAAGAGGGTGGACGACTGGCTGGACGCCGTCGGGCCGCAGTCAGAGGCCGCCGAGAGGCTGAGGAAGAAGATCTTTGGGTACCTGCTCGATCACGTCGAGTCGGCGGTGGTCGCCCTAAACGGTGGCGTTGCTCCCGGCAGGAGAAAATAATCCAGTACTCCAGTGTACAACGTATGCATTAATGGTGTCAATTGCAACACCCAGATGTTAAAGCATTTGCTACCTATCGCACATGAGGTGGCTGGCTGGCTGCTCTGTTAGCATCCGGGATTCGCTGCTGCGCATCCCGTGGCTGTCGTTGGCCATCTCGTTCTCACAGGTGCCATAATTTTTTTTTAAGAATATACTCCCAAAGGGATCACAAATAATAATTGTTTTGGACATGGATACTATCCCAAAAACTCTGTTTTGATTTATTGTAATATATTTTAAAAATTCAATAAAATTATAATTTTATAAAAATACGTTTCGACCAAATTCGTCATATTATTCTTGAACAAATATGCATTTTTAATATCCTAATACAAATACCTATACACTCCGTAACAATGCCGCATGACACTTTAAAGGGCCACGAGGGCTACTAGTTTGTGATGCTTTCGAGAAGAGTCATTTGAAGTGTCACAAAGGGTAGCAATATCACAACGCTTCCCTAAGGAGTGAAGTGACCTCAAAAGTCGCCAAAACAACAACATCAAAAGATCATAGTGACACTTCGTCACCAAGACAGCGTCATTAAACACCATTAATTTTTCTTGTAGTTCATCGTTGTTCATGTGTGCCCACTGTTGACGATTTAATAATCTATGTAAAGATGGCATTCTAGTAGTTGGGCAAACAGAGTCGTAGTGGTGGCGCTCCAGTAGCGATTGACAGCGAGGAGGGAGGCTACAGCCAAGGAGAGGATCGGCGACGAGGAGGTGCAGAGTGTGTGAATAGAGAAGCATATCTTGAGGCAGAGACCGATCAGATAAAGGTGTGGGAGGAGGCAGTGGTCGGGTTACCATGGATGCGGATCGATTGATGTGGGACGGAAAGGACCTAATTGGATGCCTCCATCTTAGGGGAGTCTTATCCGGGGAACGAAATCTTGCCATGATTTCGTGAAATTTCAGATCTTTGATCTCTCTAAGTTTCATAATATCGGTGAAATTAAGAAAACCTTAAAAAAATTCAAAGTGCTACAGTAATCTAAAATCTCGGTGAGATCTCGGTATATTTGAGAAATATTTGATTGGATTTGACTGGAGTTTGACCGGATTGGATCCTTCACATCATTTCCCATGTTAGACCAAAATTTCAAAAAATTTTTGATGATTTTTGAACCAATTTTCGTTCAATTAAAAGTCACCGAGATCTCATTGAGAGATCTCGGTAAATCTCGGTCAAAAAAGAAGCAGAGTTGAATTTTGTTTTTTGGATTTTGTTTGGATTTCATCCGAAATAACGAGATCTCGCCGAAATTTCGGATTTCGGAGGGTGCCGAGATAAAACCCTAAAATAAAAATTGAAATCCTGGTCCTAACTAGTTGAACTGTGGCTGGGACAATGACGAGCAGGGGTGAAAACAGATCGGATATGGATAGATAATAGCTCTATTATATTTGTTTTTATATTTTTTTTTCTTAGATACGGATAGTCTGGATACAAATACAAAAACAGACAATGTCGAATACAAATGCAGATTGAATACGAATCGAATCGGATACGATTACGAATATTTATTGGAACATGATAACCTCTTAGATTGTATACAAAAAATCAATAAAAACACATAACTAGTTGATTTGATCAAAATATTATTGAAAATTGAACAACTATAAGCATTTCCATTCACTTAGACAATAGTTAGATATCATATCACAAACAAAATTACATAAGATTTAGTTCGTTACACACATACGATTAATTCATCATATATGTAGATTAAAACACAAAATGAAGTTGGTCCTTATTCAGAGATGCAAATGGAAGCAAACATAGAACACACTAAAAGTTTGATAATACTTAGATACCATGTCTTTAGAAAAATTATACAACACTTACATGAAATAACCTAGGATTTGTACTCTTTGTTGAATTATATTTAAAATACTAATTTATGTATTTATGCATTTTAGCTACTTATTTAAAATATTTTCTTATTAAGGACAGCAGTGTTCGAATTTTTGAGAAAATTTAAAATCTAATAAAATCTTCAAAAAAATTTAAATGATAGATTGTGTCAAGAACTTTTCTAAAAAAATTTATAATTTTTGGAGCTAGTTTGTCAATTTTAGTAATTAAAATTTAATTTATGGATTAATAAAATTAGAAAATAATTTTAAAATTTAGAAACCTTTTTGGGCCAAAATAGTAGTCTTAGCCTAGCCTACATGTATATCCGGATATCCAACCCATCAATATCCGGATTATCCGAATCCGTATCCGTATCCGACGGATAGTGAGCTACCGAATCTGTATCCGACAAGAAAAATCCGTATTCATATCCGATCCAATACTATCAGAAAAAATATCCGATCCGACATAATCTATATCAAAAAATTATCCGGATCGGTTAAAAACTATCCGATCCGTTTTCATCCTAGTGACGAGGGAGGTGGCGGTGGCTTGGAAAGATTAGAGGAGATGGCTTCAGGAGGGAGAAGGGTATGGGCAATTCAGTTCTTTTTTAGAATGATTCGTCAACCTTTGACCAAACGGAAATTTGAAATCAGAAAGGCGTATTCATAACTATGCAAACATATTTATTATGTTTTATGTAAATCTATAAGAGAATGTATATTATTATATGATTTTATTTTACAATTTTTTTTCTATATTTTCTATATAATGATATGGTATTTACTCCCTTCAGTCATAAATAGTTGTCATTTTGGACATAGGCACAGTCAAACTTTCAAAACTTTGACTATCGGCATCTTTTTAAATATTTAAATTGGATACATAAAAAATCATATGTGAAGATTTATCGCAAAAAAGTACTTTCATACGGACGATTTGCTGCATCTTCCGTGAAGTTTAATTAGCTCGTACGGACGATTTATTATATAACCTTGCCTTTCCCAATAATTGTGTATTTGAACTTCCTTCTATTTGAGGATCTTGTAACTGAGGATGAAATCTTTATTCTGGTCAACTTTCAACATGTCTAAATTCTTAGTATAAAATTACTTTTTGTGAAGTAGTTTGCTATATGCGTAATGCCAAATTTTTCGGTGTGCGTTGAAGAAACACCTTGGACGCACCTAGAGTTCGGTTTGCGACCAGTGACTTGAGTGCCATGTTCAAGTCCAGAGATCACCTTGTTTCTTCGTTTGTTGTTAATTGTCAAGCCTTCCAATTTTGATCTTGATGTAGGGCACCAGAGCCCTGGAAGTTTGATGGTTTCTTGGTAGGTCTATGTTTGGAAAAAAAGCTGAAATATACAACATATAAATCTAAAATTGCAGGAATATACAACAAAAAATTAAAATAGCAAATTTACCAACCGGTCCTGCCACGCCGCACGGCAGCCGCCACACCCCATGGCGGCAGCCCTGGCTGCCGCCACCCCACACGGCGGCAGCCAGGTGGCGCCGCCCCGCGCTGCCACGTACCCGATTTTTTTTTTCAACCGATTTTTTTTTATTTCGACCGATTCTTTTTTGATTTTTCTCTGATTATTTTGACCGAATCCGATTGAAATGGAAATAACTTTCGCTATAATAAGAAAACTTTCTAAATTTTCATAAAATCATATGGATTAAGAATATGCGAAAGAATTGTAGTTATAATTATTATTTTTGTACGGATCATATAAATGATAATTTTGTAATAATTTTTCCGAGACTTTGTGCAGATATTGTCAAAGATGTTAAATATATGTACGGTACACTCTACCGATAGATGAGCAGAAATAAGAATATACTGAATTACATACGGCTTACAAATGCTAAACAACAATGGCATGGCTCAGTGTGATATCATCGTCAGCATTCGGAGGACTCCTAGGACGCACGGTTCGTGGCCTAGGTGGCATGAAATCGTCATCATCGTCGTCATTTGTATGGCTAGGAGCTAGCCCTCTGGTTGAACGACCTCTTGCATTATTGGTTGAATGGGTCGTGCTTGAACGTTGAGGTGGTGGTGACACGAAATCATCGTCATAGTCGTCATTTTGAAAGTTAGGAGCAAGCCCTCTTTCTACTGCAGCAGTTCTGGGTGGACTTCTACCCCTCCGGTTATATCCTCTTCTACGTGTTCTGAGCGAACCAGGCATCACACCCCCTCCAAATAGCATATACATCTCATAGAAATGTGGGATATCTTTGTTCAGCAACTCTTCATCCTCGGGGAATGACTAGCACACAAGACGAGCATACGAACCAATGAACTTATGGATAACGCTACAAATATTAGTAGGGTGAATAGATAGAAAAAAACTAACCCTAATATGCTCCGCGTACTGATCGGGCAACATCATTACCCTAAAATTTCTCGTAGAGAAACCTAGAGCAGAAGGGTGGTTGGCTAGTTCACACACCCTGAAATACCTTTGACGCCACCCTTCCAAGTGCGACCTGAGGTCGTCCATGGTCACAAGGTTCAGGCCAGAGGTTGTTACATTAGCCCTCGATGATGTAGCAGGCCACTCTTGCATTTTGAAGAGCACTTGATGCAGGTTCTCCTCCTTCAACGGATCATCATGTCTATAACGCGTAACCTTCAACGTGTAATGAAGGGCTACACTACTCATAGCAGGTGTCCACGAGAATGTTCTGGTAGAGGATCCAGCCATGCTTAAGTGTGAGTGGGAGCTGTGTATGTGTGGCTGCAGTTTGGCCTTTTATAGCCTTGAAGGGGTGGTGTATGGACTAAGTGTTGGCGTGTATGATTAAGTTGGGCTGAAAAGGCAGTCATGCATGCAAGGTCACTTTTGGGTTATGTATTTTATGTATTTATCATGTCTGCCATGAGCCGTCGATTTCATATGCAAAGCTGGAAAAGCATTGCTGCCACGAGCCGTCGATGTCATCTGCAAAGCTGGAAAAGCATTGCTGCCATAGTTGTAAAAGCATTACAATAGTGACGATATTGCTAGGAGAAGTGACGATAAGTTCTACATATTACGCAATAAGTTGTACATATTACATCACGGGTACATCTCTAATACATGAAAGTTGAATTACTCCTGACCCTAGCGATAAAGCTTTAGAACTTTCCTGAATCATCACTATCAATGTCAACACCCTCATCTTCGAAAAACTGCCAACGGTGACGTTGGCCGTCATCATCGCTATGGTAGTCACACGGAATAACCAAATTAGGGTCTACCGCTTCGTGGTTATCTTCTATGGCACGCTGAAGGAAGCGATTATGAGCTTCAGGGTCATCTTCTTGTTCAGGACGTAGTCGGTCTATTTGCGGTAATTCACGTAATGTTAGCCTGTTAAGTTCGTGCCCGAGGTCCATGCTCTGCTCTACCCTCGGCAGCGTCCTGTCTGCTACTGTCGTTGTGTTCATATGGTCTGCCCACTGAAAATATTGGCATCCGGTAGACTACATGACAGTGTTAACATTGTTATATAAAGCTCGAGCAGAAAAGTAATCATGAAAACATGAATAAATCGAAAAACATTAAGACGTACGGAGAAATTAGGGCATCTATAAAATGGGTGTCTGTTATTTCCCGTAGTGGTGGAGTACTAGGTTTGAGCTTCCACATGGCAGTTAGGGCAAATTACCCGCCCTGCATCAGCAACCACTGAGCTCGACGCGTGAGACATGGCTTCGACAGAAGCGACGAACACCGAATTCGGTATCTACATGGAGCAAAAACATCGATAGCAAGCACAATAAGTAAAAAGTCATAATAAGTTACCTAATAAATACTATTATTCATGAAGATTTGTAACTAACCTTCCGGAAGTGCAAAAGCCCTAAGTATATTAGTGGCCAACTGTAACACCCCAATTTTTGCTTTTCTTGAATTTAAATGAAATTTTGCACTTTTGTGAATTTTTGGAATTTTCTGGAATTTATTTGGATTTAATTTGAATTTATTCCCTTTTGAAATAATTAAAGAATTAAAAGTTTTAAATAAAGTTTTATTGGAAATATTTTATTTGAGTCCAAAATGTCTTAAAATATTTTCCAGAATTTTTCTAGAAATTTTTCTGAGTATTTTGCTATTTTTCTTGATTTTTTTGAAATTTTTCTGAGTATTAGCACTGTTCATCCGACCCGAGTCAGACTCGAGTCCGACCCAAGCCGGACTGACCGGACCAAACCCATTCGCGTGCAACCGTTGGATCTTGATCCAACGGCCACCGTTGCGCCACGTCGCCCAATCCGAATCCAATTCGGATTCCGCCGCCGCAGCCGGGTGGACCTCGGTTTTCGCGATTTTCACTGAAGCCGAGGTCCCTATTTAAAGCGCCGCTGCCGCCATCGTGTAGCCCTCTTCCGTGCGCACCCGTAGCCCTAGATCTTCGCGCCTGAGCCGCCGCCGTTCACCCGCTAGAGCTCGTCGTAGTTGGATTAAGGTTCCGCCGCGGTTCGCCGTCGTTTGCCGCCGACTCCACCGTCCTCCGCCATGTTTGAGCCCAGATCTGAAACCGCCGCGACGAGCCGCACCTGGGAGTACCACTCACTTCGCCGGAGTCGCGCCCAAACGCCGTTCGTCGTGTCGTCATCCACAGCGCCGGCAACCTCAACCCCGCCGCGCCATCGCCGGAACCCCAAAGCTTCTCAGCCGTTGGATCTTCATCGGACGGCTACGGTAACTCCACGTCACCCCGTTAGATTTCACGTTTCGGTTTTTAGATCTAATCCCAAACGTTGGATCTAAATCCAACGGCTTAGATTAAGCCACGTGATCGTAAACTGCACCGTGCCTAGATTAGATCTCAGCCGTTAGATCTAGATCGTATGGTTAGCGTTAACCGCATTGTAGCGTTAGAGGTAACCTCGGCCGTAGATTGAGCCATGTGTCACGCGCCGAGTCAAGCCACGTCACCCCAGAGACGTGGGGCCCGCGTGTCAGCCGTCCTCGGCCGAGCCGTGCTGACAACAGCAGTGGGTCCCGCGTGTCAGTGACACGTGAACCCGTGGACCGAGTCCACGGTGGACCGAACCCGAGCCATGGACCGGCTGACGCAATAATTCGATTTTTTAATAGAAAAATAATTCGGTGGAAAATCAAATCCCGTGCTGACGTCATGCTGATGTCATTAATCGGATTTTTCAATAGAAAAATAAATGAGTTAATTCGGTTTAATGATTTATTTGAATTTTCAAACTTCAAACGCTTATAACTTTTGCATTTTAACTCCGATTTGAACGATTCCAGTTTCTAAATTTTTATAAAATTGAGATATACTTAAATATGAATTTTAATTAATTTTTGAATATGAAATTTTCTCTGTTTTTATTTAATTAATAGATTCTTTAAACTTTAAACAATTATAATTTTTGCATTTTAACTCCGATTTGGGTGATTCCAATTTCTAAAAATTCGTAAAATTATGCCCTTTCTGTTTATGGACTTTATTTGATGTTTTGAGCAATGTGCATGTACTGTTTTATTTATTTATTGCTATTTGCACGCATTACGAGTAGACGTTGAAGTACCCGAGGGCTTCGAAGGAGAAGTGTTGACCCAGGAGCCAGCTCAAGAGCAAGAACAAGTACTCTTTGAAGGCAAGTCATGCTTTGACCATATTGATCCCATTTTCGAAATCTATCTGATTTAAATTATTGCATGCTAATTCAATTAGAAAATGTTTTAAATAATTCTGGGAAATTAGATAAATGCCAAATTGTAGTATGACACCATGATTAATTACTTATGTGCCATAAACCCTTGTCACCCTAGTTGTGGATTATTTAGTTGGACATTATTAAATTGCCAACATGGGTAATTAGACCGTTGTAGTGTGTTGCTTAGACCTGCCACGTAGTCACAACATGATTTACGTGATTTTGGATAATTACATGTTAAAATTGACTTAATGACATATGGAACATGTTTTTGAGAAGTGTCATGTGTTATTGATGTTGTTATCGATGGCACGTGGTGCATGGTAATCAACTGGGATTTTGATAAATAGATTTAGACGGGGGCATATGGCAAGAATGATCGGGTGGGCCAGTTGTGGCACCGGGGATGTTGATTTGGTTCTTCGGGTAGTCTTGCCCTGGTCACCCTAAGGACTTAACCTTGCAAGCCTTTGAACCGAGTCAAGCGTGCAACCACATGTCTGTAATGGGACGGACCTAGTTGATTAAGTTGCTAATAACGTACCTGTGGGACCTCGGGATGTCAACTATACCTTTTGTGTAGTTGTACGGGGGAGCGTACCGGGGATGCAGCCAGGTACCCATCTAACGGTTGATTGGCCTAGACTTCGCCTTTGCTAAGGGAAGGGCTAGTGTGCAAAAACCGGGGAGGCCCACTTGTGCTGTTAGAAGTTTTCGAAAGACTTTGTTACGGACACTCGCATTTGTGGTAATTGGCTGTATCTTGTGGGTAAAGTGCATAACCTCTGCAGAGTGTAAAATCTATTCGAATAGCCGTGTCCGCGGCATTGGACATTGCTCGGGAATTACAGTCAAGGGTTAGACTTTCATGAAAACAACTTGGACTTGAAAAGTTTGGTTGGGTTTAATGATGACGTTGATGGAAATGTGGATTAGGAAAGGGAAAGTGTTTACTTAACTCCTGGAAAAGTTATTGATACTACATTGCTTCTACTGCTTTCGAATTTACTTATGTTACTTGCTAATTGCTGCTTTACTGCAAATGAACCTATTAACCTATCCTTTGTATTAAGCCATGCATATAGAATATTAGTTGCATTCTGTGCATGACTTGCTAAGTACCAAGTACTCACCCTTGCCACAATACAACACCAGTTGAAGAAGAATCAATGCCAGCACTGGAGGAGGAGCTCCAGGAAGAGCCGACAAGTTAGGGGGAGAGCCCAGTCAGTTGCCTGTGGCATATTGGTTGGCGCCACGCGATTTCTTTATATTCCGCTGCAGATTCTATTTGAGTAAGACTTTAGCCCTGCGAGGCGTACTTTTGTAACTTGACCATAAGGTTGAGCAACCCGTTATATTTCCTTTCTATAAAGTACTTTATTATTCGTTGAGTATGATTGTGATATGTACCGATGTTGAGACTGTGTGCACTAGCGTGATCCTGGACTAGTGCTGAATACACAGAGGGTCCGGATTTTCAAATTCGGGTCCCGACACAAACAAACATGACAACTTAGGCCTATTCGGCAGGCCGTAAAACATCACGTTTTAGTCTATTTTTTTGGAAGAATGCAGTTGATTTGCTCTTGAGTATACGGATTACCATATTACGCAAAAGCGATAAGTATAATAGTCGCGAACAAATATGACAACCTTCCGTTGTATGTATTTTCGGCTAGTGCAAAAGTGATAAGTATAATAGTCGCGAACAAATATGACAACTTAAGCCTATTCGGCGGGCCGTAAAATATCACGTTTGAGTCTAATTTTTTTGGAAGAATGCAGCTGATTTGCTCTTCAATATACGGAAGGTTTCCCGAATCATCACTATCGATGTCAACACCAGCATCATTATAGTACAGACTGCATTACAATAGAACACATAACAGCATTAGAACTTTCCCGAATCATCACTATTAATGTCAACACCCTCATCTTCGAGGAACTGCCAACGGTCACGTTTGCCGTCATCATCGCTATGGTAGTCGGACGGAAGAACCAAATTAGGATCTACAGCTTCGAGGTTTTCTGCTACGACGCACCGAAGGAACCTTTCATAAGCTTCAGGGTCATCTTCTTGTTCAGTGTGATCTCCGTCTGATTGCGGTAATTCACGTAACGTTAGCCTATTCATTTCCTGCCCGAGGTCCATCACTTGCTCTACCCTGGGGAGCATCCTGTCTAGTACTATAGTAGTAGGATGCTCCCTCGATGTATGCAGGTGGTCTGCCCACTGCAAATATTGGCATCCGGTAGACTACACGGCAATATGAGCATAATTATGTAAAACTCGAGCAAGAGAATAATCGTCGAAATATGAAGATATCGAAATACATTAAAAAGTACGAAGTAATTAGGGCATCTATAATACGCCCGTCCATCATCTGCCACAGTGGTGGAGTACCAGGTTTGAGCTTCCATATGGCAATTAGGGCAAATTACCCGCCCTGCATTGCCAACCGCTGAACTCGACGCGCGAGACATGGCTGTGACAGGAGCGACGAACGTTGAAGAGGTTATGACCAAGAAAAATATTGTTATTGCACCTTCTGTTGTATGCAAATTCTGCTAGTGCAAAAACCCTAAGTATAATAGTCGCCAACAAACATGCCAACTTAGGCCTTTTCGGTAGGGCGTAAAATATCACGTTTGAGTCTTTTTTTGGGGAGAAATGCAGCTGATTTGCTCTTCAGTATACGGACTACCATAATATGGAAAAATATTGTTATTGCACCTTCCGTTGTATGCAAATTCTGCTAGTGCAAAAACGTTGTAACAAAGCCTCGACACGAGGAGCGAAGGTTGCGTTGCAATTGTACGCCGCTCTTCGACGATCGACAAAGTATTTCGCAGTCCTAAAGAATGTAAGCTCAATGATTGAGCAAATGGGTAGGGAATGAGCCCCCCGCAGCACATTGTTGTATGACTCGGCAAAGTTCGTCGTCATGATGGAGTATCTGCACAAGACAAGCATACCCCTTAGGTGCAAAATAGTGTTGTCAAACGATGCGGTACCATACGAGAGATGGCGCTATCTTATGAGCACCATTTGTATCGTGCGCCCAAGCCCATCTCTCAGCTGGTTTTCGAGCTATCCATTGAGCGAATGTCATCTTGTGCCGTACGGAGACCTCCGAGCCACCTATTACCTGTGTACCCTCCATGCTCTCTTCCGCCACTAGTTTCTTTGAGCGCTCGTTCAGCTGGTTAAATATAGTATCAAACTTGCGCACTTGGTTTTGCATGCAGAGAGTTTTGAATTGCTTCACCATGTCCTTGTTCCTGCACATGGTGTACAGGTTCGCCCCTAGGTGACGCATGCACCATCTATGCTGTACGTCTCTCCATGGGCAAGGGCACTCGTCATCTTCCACCATTCTATCAAGGGCGTTCAGCAGGCCTGCATTACAGTCCGATACCACACACACACCACCCCTATCCCGCACCACACGGGTCTTTAGCAAGGACAGGAACCAGAACCAGCTGTCGTTGTTTTCGCTCTCTACCACGGCGAACGCCAGCGGTAGCAGCTGGTTGTTTGCATCGGTAGCTATGGCGGTAAGAAGAGTGCCATTGTACTGGCCAGATAGGAATGTCCCATCCACGCATATAACCGGACGGCAGTTGCTGAAAGCCGTGATGCATGGGGCGAACGCCCAGAACACCCTAAGGAGATAGTAGTGTTCTGGAGCCACCGTCCCATCAGGAAGCTGCACCGGTTCAACAGCAATAGCATGTTCAGAGCCCGGGTTTGTTGCAGCTATCCGCCTCAGTAAGCGTGGAGCCCAATTGAATGACTCCATAAAACCACCAAATAGCATTTTCAAAGCCATCTGCTTTGCTTGCCAGGCCTGTAAGTAGTTTATGGACATCCCTGTCCTGCTCTGCATCTCAGCAATTATGGTTGCCGGCCTGAGACTTATGTCGGCCTGCAGCACGCCGAGTAGGATTTGCACGATAAATTTGGATTTCACAACG
This sequence comes from Rhipidocladum racemiflorum, assembly GCA_036346355.1. Taxonomy (NCBI): domain Eukaryota; kingdom Viridiplantae; phylum Streptophyta; class Magnoliopsida; order Poales; family Poaceae; genus Rhipidocladum; species Rhipidocladum racemiflorum. The sequence goes on along the minus strand of CM070589.1, from coordinate 31,821,006 downwards.
CAGCTTGTGTTCCGAACAAGCGCATCGGTGCAGGTGTGCAGTTTGTACCGACGTATAGTGAAACGGTGCTGATGTTTAGGGCGGCTCACACGAACATAGAAGCCGCACTCCTGCCCTTTCGTGCATGTAAGCTCGAAGGCGTTCGGCTCCGACCGTGACACACGGTGGTCACGCCAGGTCACCACGTCGAAATTATTGCAGAAGTGCATCGCTTCGTCCTTCGTGGCAAACTCCTGGTCTACTGCTATGTCACTACTGTCTTGGCCCCACCTTGAAATATCGTCATAGCGTGCTATAACACAGTTAGCTGGGTCCAGCGAGTGCAAAAATGCGATTGCTGGCCCCGGGTCCTCATCTTCGTCAGGATCGTCGCCATCAGCAGGGTCACGGTCATCCCCTAGGGCATCCGCATCAACCTCAGGAACGGGCGCATCCGTCTCGCCAGTCCCTGGCAAGCCCCCTTCCACGGAGACTTGCTGCGAGGTCAAGCTAATATACTCTTCGGGTTGGGGTTCTTCGTCAAAATGAACCTCCATGTCCTCCTCTTGTGCTCGGCTCGTCCCTGCCTCCCCGGCAGAAGTGCGAGGGACCAACCTCACGTGAACACTGTCGGGGATTGGGATATTCATAAGGACTATTCTGCCCCGACGATCATGCACTCACCGACCATAAACATCCTCGGACGCGGTACCCGAGGATGGGTCCCGAGCACCCCCATGCTCGGACACGGGCATACCCGCTATGCCTTGGCAAAAAGTGCTCGGCTACGAGCTTTAAAGACGCGCACGAACAAACGTGCTCGACGAGGCTACGGGGCGGTCGAACCAGGACCAAAGGGACCCTCGGAGATCGCCGAAGGACGTGGTCAACTAATAAAACAGGAAAGTGGTGGTTATTTAGTCAAAGATCCAGGGAAGTTACACCAGAAATTCAAGTATAGCGAGAATCAAGGACACGTCCAAAATGGCAACTAGCATGATTTTAGGAGGCAGTTACCATGTATGTACCACGATACCTTGTATTTAAGCCCCCTCCAACAACAAGCAGAGGGGCATCCCATTGCGAGATCCATGTGTTCGTATCCTCCAATCCAATACAGAGAAACGCCTCTAGGCGACTGGACGTAGGGCTATTATCTCAATCGTGAGAGGCCTGAACCAGGATAAAATCCTTGTGTTTATGTCTGTTCTAGTGGACCGTCTCCCACGTCTTCGACGTTACACCTTTGACAGAAAGGGGCTTTGGTTGATCCCTCATTCAACAAGTAAGCTCGACGGGAGCCCGTTCTCCAATCGTCGATAGCTGGCGCCGTCCGTGGGGATCGACGAATTCTTTGCCAAAGGAATCCCGAAGGCGTCATCTTCCACATCTGACGACCAATACTGCACAAATTATGATGAGGAAAGGTATGTAAGATTTCTTTACCTCAATCAAACTGTGCTTAGAAGGGTTGTTCCCGTTCCGCGCCGAGCACGCACTTCGCTCGGGCGCGAGTCTCTTCCTCCGAGCACGCGCTTCGGCTGAGGATCGTTCCGTTCACCGAAAGCACGCACTTCGCCGGGCGCGAGTCTCTTCCTCCGAGCACGCCGCCGCTGGGATCGTTTCCGTTCGCGCTGAAAGCACGCACTTCGCTCGGGCGCGAGTCTCTTCCTCCGAGCACGCACTTCGCCGGATCGATCCGTTCGCGCCGAGCACGCACTTCGCCGGGCGCGAAGTCTCTTCCTCCGAGCACGGGATCGATCCCGTTCGCGCCGAGCACGCGCCGGCTCGGGCGCGAGTCTCTTCCTCCGAAAGCAGCGCCGGCTCGGGGATCGTTCCGTTCGCGCTGAGCACGCGCCGGCTCGGGCGCGAGTCTCTTCCTCCGAGCACGCGCTTCGCCGGATCGTTTCGTTCGCACCGAGCTCGGGATCGTTTCGCTTCTGCCGAAAGCACGCACTTCGCCGCACGAAGTCTCTTCCTCCGAGCACGCGCTTCGCCTCGGGGATCGTTCCGCTCGCTGAAAGCACGCACTTCGCCGGGCGCGAAGTCTCTTCCTCCGAAAGCACGCGCTTCGCCGGATCGATCCGTTCGCGCCGAGCACGCACTTCGCCGGGCGCGAAGTTTCTTCCTCCGAGCACGCGCCGGCTCGGGATCGATCTGTTCGCGCCGAAAGCACGCACTTCGCCGGGCGCAAGTCTCTTCCTTCGAGCACGTTATTCGCTCGGGGGCGCACCTAAATTCCTCCAAACGAGCATCGCGTTTGGGGACTTTTTCTTGTTCTCGGGCCAAGAGTGCACCGCGTTTGAGCACAGGTCTACCGCTTTCTTTCCTGGACATCCGTCCATGTCCAGGATGCGGCAGCTCGAGCTGGTCTCGTCTGTCAGTTCCTCGAGCATTGGACCAATGCTTGGGATGCAGCAGTGGGAGTCCGCTCGCTATCTGCTGGTGGCCTAGACATCTGATCCATGTCTCGTTCCCCTGCACTGATCCGTGTATGGGATGCGGCATGTGTTTGTTCTGATCTGCTAGTTATCTTTCCCCTAGGCATTTGATCCATGCTTGGGATGCGGCAGTGTGAGTCCGCTCGCAATCTGCTAGTTGCCTAGACATCTGATCCATGTCTAGTTCCCCTGTGCACCTGATCCGTGCATGGGATGCGGCAGCATGTGTTTGTTCACTGTCTGCTAGTTACCCTTTTGCTAGGCGTCTGATCCATGCCTAGCGTCCCTGGGCCTCTGATCCATGCTCGGGACGAGTTTCGATCGCATTTTATTTTTCCCGCTCGGTGCAGCTCGTGTTTCCTTTTCCCCGAGCATGGTTCGCTCGGGATGTGATAGTATGAGCCTGCCTCATCTATCAGTTCCTTTTCCTGGTCGTTTCATGACCAGATGCTGAGGTAAGTGCTCCACCATCAAGAATTCAATCCCTCCTTGAACTTCTCAGTCTCAAGGAGATGACCCATCTCACTTGAGCCTCGGGGACTAGCTGTCGGGGATTGGGATATTCATAAGGACTATTCTGCCCCGACGATCATGCACTCACCGACCATAAACATCCTCGGACGCGGTACCCGAGGATGGGTCCCGAGCACCCCCATGCTCGGACACGGGCATACCCGCTATGCCTTGGCAAAAGTGCTCGACTCACGAGCTTTAAAGACGCGCACGAACAAACGTGCTCGACGAGGCTACGGGGCGGTCGAACCAGGACCAAAGGGACCCTCGGAGATCGCCGAAGGACGTGGTCAACCAATAAAACAGGAAAGTGGTGGTTATTTAGTCAAAGATCCAGGGAAGTTACACCAGAAATTCAAGTATAGCGAGAATCAAGGACACGTCCAAAATGGCAACTAGCATGATTTTAGGAGGCAGTTACCATGTATGTACCACGATACCTTGTATTTAAGCCCCCTCCAACAACAAGGAGAGGGGCATCCCATTGCGAGATCCATGTGTTCGTATCCTCCAATCCAATACAGAGAAACGCCTCTAGGCGACTGGACGTAGGGCTATTATCTCAATCGTGAGAGGCCTGAACCAGGATAAAATCCTTGTGTTTATGTCTGTTCTAGTGGACCGTCTCCCACGTCTTCGACGTTACACCTTTGACAGAAAGGGGCTTTGGTTGATCCCTCATTCAACAAGTAAGCTCGACGGGAGCCCGTTCTCCAATCGTCGACAAACACCTAGTGCGAACCCTTCCTGTGCGGCCTTCTCCATGTAGAACCGCCAGGAGCTCGCTCTACGGAGCTCGAATAGGCTGTACACGTAAAGCGAGCTATTTGGCACTACATGGGGTCTAACCCCATCTACCACAAGCTTGTAGGCCGCACGGTCAATACTAAGAGCTCGTGCGAGCGCTCTTGCTATTGTGCGCAACTCTATCGGTGGATTTACAGTTGTCTGTACGTACGTGCAATTGTGCTTGCTGACAAATGGCCCCTGCACATTTGCGGGCTCCTCCCCATGCCATATGTGAAGCGGGCTCGCCATCGATTTCTGTAGCATTACGATACACCATAAATCTATTTTACCGCCTTTCTTTTCATATTTTAATGAAGAATGAATTAATCATATGCTTACATATGGTCAAAACATATGACAACATCTAATTATATTGTATGACAACATCTGTAAAATTTTCAAAGTTTGATTCCAATTACATTCCATTATTGATTTTTACCAAATTTACCAGAGATAGACAGGGTGTCATTTCATCTACGTATATTTCAAGTACCCTGCTATGGCAGTTATTTCACGTATGTAATATTACGCCGAAGATTATCATTTCGGCAGCTACTCCGTCATTTTGTGTAGTACAAGTAATTCTTATTGTGTACTAATAGCCAATATTTCTTCGGTCATTCCAATAATCTACTCATTACATTGCTACTGTCATTTCATCTTCTAATCATCTTGTACTCATTATAGGTTCACCATTACAATTTCTAATGATCATGATTATACATTAACCAAATCTCATGAATGTCAACAATGTCATTTTAAATTTTTATGGAATGCGGGGATTCATCTACCATATTCGCAATTTAGGGTGTCTACTAAAAATAGCGCATGCATACATAGATTGTTCACAACAACGTATGCTAAGTAAAATAGTGGGATCAACATGATTGAACGAGGTGCTTGCCTTGCTCGGAGTTTTCTTGAACGGAGTCGAGGTCGACGGGTGCGGTCTTTGCAACGTCCGATGTATCTACATGATCGCAAAAAACAACAATAAGAAGCAAATAAAGTAATAAGGCAAAATAACTTACCAAGGTCCAGAACTTCGGCCCACAGATATTTAAGTCCGATTAAGCAGCTACTTTGGTTCGAGTTATTAGGTTTGGAAAGGAAGTCAACTCCTTTCTGGTCCAAGTAGTGATTACGTCCAAAAATAAAAATAATCCTTCGCTCGAGCGAATAATCGTGCGAAATAAATACAATCCAATGGTCCATCGGAGGGTCCAACGCCCCGAGACATTTCAACGTTCGAGTGCAAGCTCGCCAGAAGGTCTTGACCTCTGGCGAGACTCATAGTCCAAAAAAATGGCTCTTATTTTATGTAGCAAGAACTAATTGAACTATTTATTCCATTCGAATATTCATACGTACGTACACATTTTTAGGTGTTACGGTTAATTCATAATTTTTATGCGATGCGGGGATATCATTTAATTTAACTACTCGTTTCTAATATTTTATGCAAAAATATTTGCAAATTTTAGTGGAATGCGGGTATATATCTACAAGGTTCGCAATAAAGGGTGTTTACCTAAAGAAACGCATGCATACATACATTTCAGCACAACAACATAAGCTTGGTAAAAGCGTGGTATCAACATGACAGAAGGAGAGGTGCTTGCCTTGCTCCGAGTGTACTGGAACGGCGTCGAGGTCGTCGTGTGCGGTCTCTGCAAGACGGTACCTACACGAAGCAAAAGCAACAGCACCAAGTCAAATAAGTAATAAGGAAAAATAGCTTACCACGGTGCAGAACTTCGGGCCACCAATATTTAAGTCAGATTAAGCGGCTACTTTGGTTCGAATTATTAAGTTCATAAAGGAGGTCAACTCCTTTTGGGTCCAAGTACAGATTACGTCCAGCCCCCCGAGACAGTTCAACGTTCCAGTGGAAGCTCAGCAGAGGGTCCAGACCTCTCGAGAGAGTCAGAGTCCCAAAAGATGGTTGTTATTTTATGCAATAATATTTAATTGAACTTTTTATTCCATTTGAATATTCTTACCAACGTATATATTTCTAGGTGCTACGATTATTTCATAATTTTTATGGATTGCAGGGATATATCTACCAGATTCGCATTGTAGAGTGTTTACTTAAAGTAACGCATGCACGAAAAGATTGTTCACAACAACATATTGTCAGTACAATAGGGGGATCAATATGATTGAAGGAGGTGCTTGCCTTTCAGGGAAGGTGCTTGCCTTTCAGGGAGTTTTCTTGAACGGAGTCGACGTCGACGGGTGTGGCCTCTTCAACGTTGGTGTCTACACGAAGCAAAAACAGCAATAAGAAGTCAAAGAAATAATAAGGTATAGTAACTTACCACAGCCGAGTACTTCGAGTTATTAAGTTCAGAAAGGCGGACAACTCCTTTCTGGTCCAAGTAGTGATTACGTCTAAAAATAAAAACAATCCTTCGCTCGAGCGAATAATCGTGCGAAATAAATACAGTCCAATGGTCATCGGAGGGTCCAGCCCCCCGGGACAGTTTAACGTTCGAGTGCAAGCTCGCCAGAGGGTCCTGAACTCTGGAGAGCCTCATCGTCCCAAAAGAAGGTTGTTATTTTATGCAATAATATTTAGGTGCTACGATTCATTCGTAATTTATATGGACGGCGGGGGTATTCTTTTATTTAACTACTGCATGTTATTTTATTCACGTAATATTACACTGAAATTATGAGATCATCTTCTACTAATTTACCATGTTTTTCTGTACTAACCATAATAGATTGCACAAACGTCAATACTGAAACCTAACAGAACAAGTTGGTCAGTAATACTACACTGTAAAAAACTTACTATTATTCATGAGGATTTGTAACTAACCTTTTCGAAGTTGTACATATGATCAATAAAGCTCGAGCAATGTACCAATAAATGTTCCTCAAAAATACTTGCAATATAAAAATCATGAATGAAATAATTCAAAATGATTAAACTTTGTGAAAATTTCAACAAACTATAACCACCGAATAATTAGTCTCCTGTCTTCGTGCTCTCAATATGCTGGCCTCGCCTTTATGCTCTCTGCTCTCACGCTCTCCACTCTACTCTCACTCAGCTCCCAAGCTCCCTGCTCTCACACTGGCTCCCAGGCTCTGTGTTCTCACACTGGCTCCCAAGGTCTCTGTTCTCTTGCTCTAGCACACTGCGAAGAAACGCGCAATTCCTCGGTGCCCCTAGCGACCTGGCTTTATAGGAGTCAACATCATCACTGTGACGTTTACGTTCATCGTGATTTTCTTACATATAACTATCTTGTTTTTTTATAATCGCGTTCATTAGCACCGTTATTACCTGAAATCGCAGCTATTATGCGCTTTGGATTCCGACACGAATTGATTTGACGCGATGTTTCAGGCTGTGCCAATCACCGGTTTCTATTCACCTATGTGCATCCATTCATCTATGCCGAAAGCAGCCAAGCATAGGAGCAAATGGCAATTTTTTAGAGCCGGGCCGGCCCCCATGCGCCGATGCGTGCTCCCAGCTAGCTGCCGCCGTCCCGTGTGGCGGCAGCCAGGCCCCGTCGTGCCGCGTGACAGCCGCCATGCTACTTTTGCTATTTTTTATTTATGTTGTATATTTTGGTAATTTTTGATTATTTATGTTGTATATTTTGGTAATTTTTGATTTGTCTGTTGTATATTTGATCCTTTTTTCCGTCTATGTTTGACGTAACACGCAGTTACGTGCTTAAGCGTCTAGAGCGTGCATTCATCCGGGGCTCACGTCGAGAGGCCTGCAAACAAAACTACGCCAGTGTCTGGTCTGGTTCAGATCTGCAATCTCTTCCGTCGTTTTTTTGTATTCTGTTCATCAAAAGCACTGCGTTTGTTTCATCTTGTATAAGTACTACATATGTGTTATGTGTCAGATTCTGCACAAAAACATCCCCTCATATGTACGTCCGATTCCACCGTGAACCGATTCCGGGCATACATAGGATGAAACAGTAAGATACGATAGCGCAAAAGGAGGATCGATAAACGAAACACCCAGGATTCAAAATCGACACAGTATGATAGTGTTCTCAAGAATAAGACATACACTTTGCATTGGGTCAAAGATTGTTTGCTGTTTCTATCCACCAGCAAATGCGCGTGTTTAGATGCCCCACTTTTCTGTGGTGATTCTGCTAGAAGGGGTGTTACCCAATGCAATAAGCTAAAAAAAGGGAGTCTATCACCGCAGGTACAGCTCCTGTTCTGGCGAGGTCAGACAGGCCCGTCCCCTGACCATTCTTCGTGAATCTGAAATTTAAATGATTTTGAGCACAAGATAATTGGTGTGTGGTAGTATTTTGGCGAGAAATAAAATTATCTAGTGAGACATGCTTATTTTCTTAGTAAATAAGAGAAGCTAAAAAACAAGAGCATTCCATAAAAAATTATAATTTATTGCTATATAATCAAACAAGAAATTCTCAGTGAATAGATGTGTGTATTTTCAAGAGGAAACGTGAGAAGTGTGGAATTGAGGAATGATTTTGCACTGCACAGGTGGCTAGATCCTAAAGCGCTTGATGCTAATTGGTTACTAAAAGTAATGTGTATTCCGACCAGCCAATTGCTTTAGATTTGCCATGGAACCGTTTGTTTGGGCTTGACTTCAGCCTTTACCTACAAAAAGCCTACGTCCAAACAAACAATCAGTTTTGGGGGGGTGCCTAAGCCCATTTACAACAGAAAGCCGAAAGCCTCTGCGGACGTGGTTTTGTGGCCAGACTCCCAAATAGTAACGCTTGGCTTCTCAGGGCAGCTAGCCAGGAGCAGCTATGGAGAAGATCCAGCCCAAAGTTGAGCAACAGGGAGAGACGAAAGCAAGTTTATGACAGCATCATCATATGATAACACAGAACAATAATGTCATACTGAGATAGCCACATAAAATACCTATGAGATGGGAAACATATAGGTAGCCATCATCTTCTCCTTGGAGCTGGTGCCCTTTGTGCTCCAGGTTGGCCCTGCCCTCCCGCTTGCTCCTCCGGCATGTTTGCTGCTGCCGTGACAGCATTCATGACAATGAGACCAAGAGGAATGATGTACATCCACTGCACAGCAGGAAGCAGAAGTCAGATTAAAGGGAAAGGCAGAAAACAATTTCTTAATATATGTAGACACCAAAGGAAAAGTTGAACAATATACACATGATATTTACAATTGTTACTCACATATTTAGCCCAGAAAGACTTCTCGGGTGGTTTCATGACTTCACCAAGTCCATTTTCAGCTTCCACTAACTGATCTACAAACGATGGAGTCCTGTAGGTGCACAACTTTGTTAGAACATGGAAACAGGTGTCATTTCAGCCATGACGGTTTTGAGACTGTTTGAGTAGCAATAGATCTGTTGCTCATGTGCAAGGATGCCTTACAAAAATGTGAATTATCAGCTTTACGGTGCTCTATTTATTTATTAAGCTCAATAAAGCAGTGGTTTACCTTGGTGCTTGCTCAGCAGTCTTCAGAAGAGTGTATGAATTAAATGCCCATTTTGATGGCTGAAACATGAATGTTATTTCAGTAGTGAACACAGTATACAAGAGGAAAAAGGCTACAGGCATGCTTCTGCAATGTTATTTCAAATATACCATAATTTGGTGAAAGAACTAGATGGTACAGCTCTGAACATTTATACATTTAAGGTTTCTGTGTGCTCACTAACAAAGCAGATACCTCTTTTCAGTACATGTAATTAGTGCAGAGAACATGTCTTAAAAGTCCTTCCACAACTAGATCACATCTTGCTTCTTTGTACAAATGAAATGCCATGTGAAAACAAGAACGAGATTATAAGTCCTGTTCATAATGTGAAAGAACCTAAGTGTGTTTTGCTGGGAATTTACAGTCAAAAGGTTACAGCTTCTTACTATCAGTTATTAACTACATGTAACTCCTATAAATATGAGTTCAAACAAGATAACTTACTACTTTCATTGGCCGTGGATATTGGCATCCACCAACAGAACCATAGTTAACCGCCAATATATTTACACCATCCTGCAAATAAGGCATAAGCAAAGTTTATATGAGTCATACACCCAAGAGAACTTCTATTGATATTCATCTATAAAACATAATAATTGTTCCGTCTAGCATTTTCTCTCCTGTAAAAGATGTACCATTCAATTGTACCACCAATTTGTCACCGAGATTAAAGATCTTTAAAAGTTTCATGGAACAGCCATCCTACGTGTTAAGTAGTAAGTACAGATGTAGGTTTTCTAATAAACGAGAGAGCAAAGGCCAAAGAGGCCATCTGTTGTTCTAACTATCAAAATATGGGGAATGCTGAGTTTTACACAGGAAGCACATATGTAATAAAATAAACACAGCATGAAAATGGTGTACTGTTGAGCCTTAGTGCATTACAACACAAAAATATTCAGGCTGAACCTAACCTATGGAATATACAATAGGGCCTAATGTACCAGAAGTAGCAGTAGCAAACAATCAAACAGCAACAAAATCAATTCACAGAATTCTGTAAATTGTACATGATATGTAAGCATCAACAAAAACTTACCCAAAATTTGTTGAGCTACATCAAAAAATTTCATCATGAAATAACCAACTCCACAGGAGCATATACGAGTAGAAACTAATAAGGAGATAATTACCATGTGGATAACAATATGTTCATCCAAGCTGTCACGTGGCATGCATCTCTGAAAAATATGGGGACAAAAGCATGACAGTTCAGGAACTGAAATACAATTCTAAAATCACAATAATTCCCATAATAGTAAAACACTTCAATTCTGCAAATTGGTGCTTCATTGATACGCTATGCGTGTTGCAGTGGCTTTTCTTTCTAGCTAATTTTCATGATCATGTTCTCTAATTCTGTTCTAATAAGATGTACAAGCATCTGTTATTCCATAATAAACTAAAAACATGCTGAGCAGATTGCAAGCTTGAGAGTTAAGCGATGATTTGAAATTTTGAATATGCGGCCATTGGACTGATCTCATGATCCAGAATTTAGAAACCATAAGGATAAGAGAAACACCCTAAAGTTAGTCAACTTACAACTTTGATTGAGGAAACTACATAATCTTTTCTTGTAGGGTCCAACACATTAGATGGAAGCCTAATCGTATAAAAACCATCGTCCTTCAGTAATTTCTGCAATGACAAACAAATGCAGAAGCACCAAATAAGGTGCCAAAAACAAAAAATTATGAAATTATGAAAAAGAATGGAGAAGAAGTTACCTTAAATGCGTCTTTTTCATCCTCAGTCAACTCATTCCTCGTAAAGCGAAGCTTAGTGAGAGTCTGATCCATATCAGGAGTCAAAATAGAAATATAATTATCCTTTCTAATCTAGTAACATTTAGAGTCAAAGAAAGAACATAGAAACCTAACATATGGTTAACTTGAGTAAAAGTAGAGGCAGTCCTGACATGGTTGATTTTTCATTGACACAACTAGTCAAACTAGAGCACTAGCAAACATAGCCGACTATAATTCTAAAGCAAAAGTGCATTTCTTCCTAAATTGAACCAAAGAATGTATCAACTGTTACTAAACAAAACTGATTATAAATCAGAAGAGCATTATTTACAATAAGCCTTCATGCTTCCGGTAAAAACCAAGAAAAAACATTCTACATCACCAAATTTTGTACAAAAGAATGGAGCACCAGCTTCCAGCCAAATCAATGCTCATAATCTTATGCAAAACTGAGACGCGAAATCCAAAATCCAGATAAAAGAAATGCGAAATCCAAAATCCAGATAAAAGAAACACGAAATGCCTGGAATGTTGGTACTTAAAACAAATCAGAAACATATTGCAACCCCTTGAACTATCCCCCTTCAAAATACTAAGTTTAATACAAGGCAACAAAGTGGGCATTATCTCAAGGTAATGACAACAACATAGAGGATATGTAACTTTGGATGTCACATGCTTAACAGGGACAGACTAAGTGGAAGCTAATGCAGAGGACCTGAAAGATTTTTAGAAAATGCAAAATTGTTTTGATGTTGCTTTACTATATTGATTTCTGAATTATAAAATTTCAAGTAGCCATGCAAGCATGTGCTGCTGTTGTCATTACTAATTTCAGCTACCTGGTTGCGGCAAAGCATAACACAAGCTGGTACACAGCCGATAGTGATGGAAGAATTGGGCAAAGATCCATTCTTCACATGAGCATGAGTTACAGGATAACAATGCAGGCACTGCTAGTAGTAAATCATTAGTACAAATAGTGAGTTCATCATGTAGGACTTTGAGAAAGGGGGTAGAGAGCTCAAAGCTAGCACCCTGAGGGCTTGAGTACAAAAAACAAAAGGGCACTGGCGAAAAGATGCATTCTCTGCCATTTGTCAAAAAAGAATATTAAGCAAAGGAAGTTGGGGATGGTAGCTTATTGACTGTGGTCATTTCTTCCCTTGTTTACAGGTCCATATACTGCCTTTAAAGTGAAATACTTACTATCCCTAGGATACTCTCCTTTTAACCAAAAAGCCATTCCGGTGGACTAGCTTCTGATAAAAAGTGGCTTCCTAATGATTTCAATCTCATGATTTTCAAAGGAATAAACAGATATATAAATGAGAGATTGGTTGATAACTTCAGAGATAACAACCTCAGCCCAGGCTCCTGACTGCAAAACTGTATGCAAAATGGAACAGAACTTTGCATGTCATATATAGTGACTGAGCTCCACTCCAACACTCTAATTGTGAAATTGGAGGCAGGATTACATACGAAGGGGAAAATGTTCTTCAGTTTTTTATCTTTTTCCAATTTTGGTAATCCAAAATGCCCTCATTTTCTTTTTAATAGTCATCCATATTGTGTTATCTTATGAAATTGCATGGGATGTGATCTTGAAGATAAGGGGTATATGTTTGGTATTTGCAAATGTAAGATCTGCCTAAATGGCCAAATAAGCACCAGCTTAAGCTTACCATTTAAATGCTTTCAGAACAGGTCGTCACAAGTAGTGATTGTGATAAACAAAAGATGTACAAAACAGGTAACCAGCAATTACCCCCCCCCCCCCCCAACACCCCACTTTTAATCTTCCTCGACTTTGCCCGCAAAGTACCTCCATAGTGCTAGCTAAACAAAAGGTACCAAAAACACCTAACAAAAATTCAACGGCGAGGACATCACCAATAATTCCCCTAGGCCAAACAAACACCTAAAGCAACTGTAAACAGTTTTGCCACAGCTATCCTCAAGTCACCTCCTTTCTAGTATCCCTCTCCCTACACAGACGCCAAGCAGTCAAACAAACAGATAACACAGATGAGGGAGGAAAACAAGTGCCATCACCAGATCCAATCTTCAATTCACCCTTCCTACAAATTGGCAGCACAAAATTCACCACCTGCCCCCAACCAAAAAGCTAGACGCAGCTGCACAGATCACGACATCAACAAATCAATCTACTGCTAAGCACGCCCCAACCACGAATCAGGGCAGCATACCACCCGCACCACGGATCACAGAATCAGGAAGCACACCAAGCAGATCAGCAAGCAACGAGAGCTACGAAGACGAGATCAGGCAGGTAAACAGGGCAGCCAGCGAGCTATGGAGGCGGACCTGCGAGCCCTGGGCGGAGGACTTGAGGCGAGCGGAGAAGGACCCCGCGGGGGCGAACCCGGCGCCGAGGTCGTGCTCGAGGGTGAACTGCACGGTGTTGGACTCGGCGGAGCCCGCCGCCGGCGAGGCGTCGGCAGATCGGCGGCGGGAGGAGACCGCCGGCGGGGGCGGGGGCAGGGACGGGGAGGAGGTGCGGACCCCCTCGAACTCGTCGTCGTCGTGGAGGAGCAGCTCGTCGGACTGGAAGGAGGCGAGGCAGAGGGCGGCGAGGGAGAGGACGGTGAGGCAGAGGGCGGCGAGGACGAGGAGGGGAGGGCGACGCGGCGTGGCCATGGTTTCGCAGCAGAAGAGATGCTTTGCGGTTTGGACTCGGCGAGAGATCTACACGAACGGATGTGTACTTCTTTGATGCCTTGATGAATTTTTTTTTATTTAATATTTATTTTAAATTTTTTTTCAAAAATAATCAACCGAACATAAAAATAGCAAAAATGGGTCTTATGTCATGTATGAGGCGACAGGGGACCTAAATGCAAAAAAATTCAGCATTTTCGGACTCTATCTTCAAATAAATAAAAAATAGTTCAAACAATGTCGAAAAATTTTGAAACTTTTTTTGAATGATCCTAACACATCACTTATGTTCCCATAAAAATTTCAGACAATTATCAAGCATGAGGAATTTTTTAAAAATCTAACAGTCTCTTCATATTCGCGACCGTCTCTGATTTTTAAAAAATTCTTCATGCTTGATAATTGTCTGAAATTTTTATGGGAAGATTAGTGATGTATCAGGATCATCCAAAAAAAATTTCAAAATTTTTTGACGTCGTTTGAACCATTTTTTATTCATTTGAAGATTGAGTGCAAAAAATGCTAAAATTTTTTTTGCATTTAGGTCCCTGTCGCCCCAGTATGGGGCGATCGCCCCATACTCGGGCGACGGGCACCTATTTTTGCTATTTTTATGTTCGGTTGATTATTTTTGAAAAAAAAAATTAAAATAAATATTAAATAAAAAAAAATTCATGCCTTGATGGTAGTAGACTAAAGATTGGCGAAAGTACGAGATGGGCCGGGTTTGGGCCGTTCTTTGTACGGGGTAAGTATCGTGCGTTGAATATGTGCGTCTATTTTGTACTCTTAGAAAAAGAAAATACGAGTATTTATCTGTTTATTTATCTATCTAATATTTATTGAACATTTTCTCTCTATGCTACACCGAGAACCCTAACCATAACACTGTATCCGCCATCGGTCCCTGTCCTCTCTTCGTATGTAATATTTTTTCCAAAAGTAATATTTTTCTTTAGAATTCTTTTTCTTTTCTTTTCTTTTCGGATCAAGTTGTTCTAGTTTTCTCTTCTAACTAAATTCTTAGTCGGATTTTATTTAGTCATAGATGGATTTTATCAAATCGTCACACCTAGATGACGACGAAGCCTATACTAGAAATTGACGTCGACTTGAGTTTTATATAAATAGTTATATGCCTGTGCGTTGCTATGAAAAACAAAATTGATAACGAAAAATAAAGATTAAAAAATAAAAAAAAATTATTTCACAAGATCAAACATCTATCTTTAACGCTTCGTTTTTGCGAAAGCTGGCTAATTAAAGCAACGCTTCGTTTCTTGCGTAGGGCAATTAAGCAGGGCAATTAAATAGGGCAATTAAGCGGTAATTAATGACGTGGGAAGAACGGACCACTACTACCAAGTGCTGCTTTAGAATAGTAGAGATAATTCTTTTTTGATTTTCTTCCGATGAACAATACTACTACCAAGGAGTATGTACTGCACATAAAAAAGATCATTGACAATCTACCTTCCGCTGTTGCGAGCATCAGCAATTATGATGTCATTGCAAGATCCAGAGTCTTCACGCGAGGAAGATAAAAATGTCAAATTAATTGACTTAAGGACTTGATGGTGACATGTTGTTCATTTAGAATCTTGAATGTAAAGATTGAGTATTTATGTCATTCATCCGTGAGTTATTAATATAAATTAGAGCATATTTCTCAAAAAAAAAAGAGAGGACATTTTGGAAACATCACTTGAGAATAAATAGAAAAGTGTAGACAAAACTTAGAAATATGGGAAATAGGCGATAATGGCCTACATCGAAGCTCTTTATGTTTTGCTATATATATTTTTCCATATGTAAAAAGAGTATATAAACGTATTATATTATAAAGGGTGGACTTTGATAAAACTTTTCGTAGAACTCACTTTGGAGTATCTTTTAATCAGTATTAGAGTATACTCAAAAGGATGAAGAGGTATAACAACATCATTTATATATACATAGGATACTGAAAGTAGAGGGATGTCTCCTTGTCCAGACTCCCCGAGAGACACTCCAGTTTTTTGGTTTTGTATTCAATGAGAGCTCAAGTTACATTAGGGGAGTATAGTGAGGCTTTATAGTCACTCAGCCTGGTTACATAAAAATATCATTCTACCCCTACTGGAACAATCTAAGTGAGGGCATCTTGGCCATTCCAGCGGAGAGGTAATGGACTCCACGTTATCATCCCGAGGGAGTAGACCCCTGACTTCGGGGCCCCACAGGGGGCTTGAGCGACGTCACTCAAGTCTCCTGGGAGGACGTAAATCTCCCATGGGGTGTAAAGGGAACTCTCGGGGGGTATGCCCCTGGGGAGGCGTAAACCTCCCGCGAGTCATGAGGAGTATTAGGAGACCTCCCGTGGGGTACGCCACGGGATGACCTCCCGGGGGGTTGTAGACCTCCCGCAGGGTGTGCCTATGGGGTATGCCCCTGGGGAGGACGTAACCTCCCGCGGGACATGAAAAGACCTCCCGTGGAGTACGCCTCCGGGAAGGGCGTAGATCTCCCGCAGGGCGTGCCTACGGGGTATGCCCCTGGGGACGGCATAATCTTCCGCGGGACATGAGAAGACCTCCTGTGGAGTACGCCTTCGGAAAAGACGTAGATCTCCCGCAGGGTGTAAAGCCTCCCCCTTTGGGAGCCAGGGAGTTCTCCTCCAACCTTGTTCCCGGAGGTATCGATATATATGTAAAAGACGAATAAGAGAAAATGGAGTGACTTATATCTAATTTCCAAACCTTTCGTCAACCTTGTTCTCGGCTAAGTCAGGTATCGATTGCAGACTTGCACGCTTTAAGACCATACTATAACTGCAGTTTTAGGTCGTCACACTTGGTTATGAGATTTGTGTTTGGTTAGCATCGAAACCCACAAACAAAATCACCTTGTGTCCGTCAATGTCTAGTTCCATAGAATATCTGTTAGCAAATACAGATACACACTTTCACATTACTCCCGTCAAAGGTGTCGCCTGGATGTGAAATTCCTCACATGAACTCCACGCTAACCCACCAACAGTGGCGGATCTCTACTGGTTAGAAATATGTGTTGAAAATATGCGTAATATTTTTATTCCAGATTTTATATTAAGGCAAATACTACTGATAAACAGTGATGCACACAGTAAATCTAACAGCAGGCTACACATTGTACTTCCAAACATATGAACTCAAGAAACAGAGTATGATTAAATCGAACGTTCACTAACGACTTACAGTTAGGCTTGATGAAGACAGAACGATGCGCAGAAGAGGTCGTGGAAGAAGTCGAAGTCGATGAAGCAACACAGGAGCGGTTGCGCAGATGAACTGCCCAGAAACCTTATTGCCGCCCCGTGCAGGTGAACTCTACGGCAACGACTCGGAGATACTGCTCACCCTCCTTCACGGTGCACGCTGTGTAGGAAGGCTGGCGTGGTTCAGCTGCTCAACACCTCAGTACAGTTCTCGCAGGAGGAAGAAGAAAGAGTGGAATTGGAAAAATTCAGCTATATGGCCTGGACGTCTCTAGGTCTTATATAGCCTCTTACCAGTAACTGCCTCCATTACTCATCGTAATCGACAAGATTAAGCACCGTAATCGATCAATTAAAATGTACTTAATACACCGTAATCGCCAATTCAAACACAAATAATTGTAATTATGCAGTCTCCTGACCAGTACATAAAGCTAAATAGTTGCATGATTCAGCAAAATATAAGGTGCAATTTGAGTGGCTGGAGACGAGTTAGGCGCGGCGCGGTCGCTCGTCGCAAGTTACAAGTCACGCGATTATCCACGCGAAAATACGCGAATGAGCGCGCGCGTGTGTGTTTCTTCAAAATCCTTCTCATACCATCCCTATGTCATGCCTCTCATAACTCAAGGAGTGGCAATGACTCCACCTTATAAATTGTCTTCCTTCCACTTGCCTAAGCAATGTGGTATTAACCATGCAATCTTTGGAATTAAAGGAAATGGGCCATACTCATGGGCCAATTCCAACAATATGCTCTAAGGTCAATTATAAAGATGATAGTAGATGTTCATGTTTTATGCTTTTTTAATAAATACTATATTATACATTATCAAGTAGGTGATTTGATTGTTAGTCTCTGGCATTATTATAAATTATCCCTTATTGTTTAATGGGAGAATTGATGATTTACCATATTTTAGTTGGTGCAATTGATCATTTGATTCGTATGTCTCACTAACATGTGGCCCAAAACCTGCATGTTAGTGAGATATCACGGGACAATGATCAATGACACTAGTAAATGAGGACAAACTATCAATTATTCCTTGTTTAATGGGCTAGAACTAGTTGTTGTTTTTTACAAAGAATAGGATCGTGCAATGGTCATATTTTACGGATCATGATTGAATACATGGATCCGTGTTGGTGAAGATATGTTATTGGATAGACCCACCATGAAACACCGTATTGAGTATTACATGCATGTTATTTGTTGGTTTCATACAATGATTATGATTGATCCTCTGACCTGACACATACGTTGATCCTAACATGAGGATCCCATTCTTTGATGTTATTAATCTTGAAGGTCCGAAATGACGACTAGAATGAGGGTTGATTAGGAGCCAAACAAATCTTTTCCCTTCTAGAAACCCAACCAAAACCCCAAGAGATCAAATGGAAGTAGAAAAACCAATTTTTTAGAAAACTCAGCCTGGAATCGGCACTACCGCCAACTAGAAATTGGTACTATAGAAAAATTAGCACTACCACTGTCTAGAAATCGATACTACCGATGAGTAGTAAAAACATGTAAATGAATAGTAAAATCAGCACAACTTCAAAAACGAAAATTGATGAATTTTTTTATCAGCTAATCGAAAACCGGCGAAACTTGTGGGATAAGGCTGCTACTGCCTCGACGTCCTTCCTCTACTACTAAAAAGTCATACCTGCACATCTAGTGGCAATGCTAAAACCCTAATATGCAATCGTAGATCATTAACAGCGAGCTTTTTGGGTTCGGGTGGATGATAATTTTTGAAATTGCTTCCACGTTGTGACCCTTACTTTCCAATACTACAAGGGGGGTAAGAGGGACGGCTTCGCTCGTCGCATCCTTGGTACCCTTCTACTATATATGGCATTATGTGTAACACCCCGGCATCTAGCATGCCTGAATGCTACCAAACATAGGCTAAACAACATCTAAATACCATAAATTAAGGTAAATTACAGCAAAGGAGCAAATGCTAAAAACCGAAATTTCGGCAGCATCTCCTTTGTTTTAACATGAATTGAAGGAACATCAACAGCATAGCAATATATGGCAATATAAGAGGCATCTAAAACAGCAATAATTAAAGGCATGACAACAATATAAGTCTAATCCCAAACATTCAATGTCTCCATGAGCCAAACGAACAATAAGACTCTCATATCGCAAAACTAAACCATAAATCAATATGCATCACACTTAATGTATTATCAAGACCCAATTGAGTGACTGTGGGAACAATTGAGTGACGCTACGTGTAGAAGTGTGACTAATTTCCTTCCCCGCATGCCGATCTCATGGTACCTAAAACAACAAGAAAGCACAAGCATGAGTTCAACACTCAGCAAACATATTGCAATGGTACACAAAAACAATTACATGGCTATACAACTCATATCATGTCTTTCATCTCATTCATGATCACATATCAATATCATCACCATTATGTATGCAATGCGATGCGATGCTCATGTCTCCTTGGAAACTCATACCGGTATGGTTGAGTACACACCCGTCGGCGTGCACCCTCTCCCCCCTTCCATCCCGAAGATGGAGGGTGCCTACTCCGCGCTTCCAAACACCGCGGTGGATGGAATCACGATGTAGGACTTACTCATTGGCTCTCCGGAATAGTCATAACTTTCTCACCGACCTTCCCCGGACTAGTTATGACTTTCTCATCGCCCGGGCCATGTATCATGCCATGTATGCAAACATGCCAACATCATAATTAACTTGTACATTAACATATGGCATCATAACATAATAAGCATACTCATCATATCAATGGCAATCATTAAAACATGGCAAGTGATCATATCATATAATCAATTTCATCTAGTCTCAACTAGCAACCTACAAACCGCTATCCATTACAATACACTTGCCTCAACCACGGGCAACGGATTGGCGAGAAGTAGAAGGCACTCCCGGGGTCACACCACCTGCACATGGGTACCACACACTCACAATCATGTCCACAAAACAGTAAGCAAACCCTCTTCTACCCCGACATCGCAAACTACTCGCTAAACCCAAAAACAGAGGTTCTGTCCCGTCGGGACAGCAGCCTTCCAAAAGGCATAACTCGGGTTCTAAGACTCCGAATCAATTAAACGAGTACATCCTCGCGTAGCTTAGGAAATTTCCCAACGTTTTCTAAGTATATGGAAAAACTGATTCGGACTCTAAAGTTGTTTAATCTACAAAATACCGTGATCTGTTCCAATCACGTCATAGATTTTTACACGCTCGGTAAAACGATCATAACTTTCAAACGGTTTGGCGGAATTGGACGTTCTTTATACCCACGGAAAGATATTAAAATTACTTACAACTTCTTCAACAGCCGTACGACCAAATTCTGACTCTAAATTGACGAAAACCCAAGCCCTAGGTCGACTGCTCATGCTGCCCGAAACAGAGAACGTGGCAACTTCTAGATTTCATCTAATCTACTCAATTCTAGCACCACCAATTGATCTAAAAACATGATAATCACCCTTACAACAGATCCTAGACCAACCCCAAGGATTCCCATGGCCATACCTTCGCCCGACGACCGAAAACCCAACGGATCTCCTCCCGGTTCGTGCGATCTCCTTCCTCGCTCCAAATCCACCGGATCTCCTCGTCGCGGAGCGCTCCAATGGACGGATCTTCGAGGTGTTGAGGTGGAGAACTTCCCTAGGGGCAGCAAGGGAGGTGGAGAGGGGAGGAGAGGGGTGGTGGCGGCATGGGGGAAGATGGAGAGGAAGGGGAAGGGTGGAGCGCATGGGGGGGGCTAGGGGGTGGCGGCTAGGGTTGGGAGAGGGAGTTTGGGGCGCACCAAGGGGTGGGGGCCAGATTTGGCTGCCCAAAAGTCCCCCCCTTGGGCTCAAACCCTTCCACCGGAGGCCCAACTCAACCCCAAGGCCCAAAGTCCCCCGGAGAGGCCCAAACACCCGAAAACGGCCCAAAAACACGCTATAAACGGCATAACGTAAAGTTTTAACCTCTATTTTCACATTTTATAAAGTTTTTGACCTCAACATTCACATTTTATAAGATACGACACTCCGTGGTGTCACATTATGTATATTACTAATCTAGTTAATTTTATTTTTATGATTGCTTGCAACTTATATATAAATATCAATATTAAAAACAAAATTAACTATCAATTATTAGGATATTATCTTTAATTATTTGATATTATAACTTTGTTGCTCACCCACTTATATATCAATTTGGATTGCACATGATATTTAAATATGTTTTTGCTACGCTCGTGTAACACCCCGGCACCTAGTATGCCGCAAATGTCACCGAAACGTTACTAGAAGCAACCAAAACACCTATTTAATGATAAATTACAGCAACTACGCTAAATGCTTAACCGAAATTTCGGCAGTATAACATCTGTTTTTCCATGGTTCGAAGCAACAATGTTAATATCATAACACAATAACATAACGGATGACATCTAAACATGAATAACAGGAGTTATAGCATTATTTCAAGCCCAGAATATAACCTCAAACGTTCCATGAACCCAAACAAAGTGAACAATAGAACCAAGCCCACAAAATAGCATAATCCAAGTCTAGCGCAACTAAATGAATCATCACAACTACGAATGAGAGTGTGTAGATGTTTAGATGAGTGAAAACTAGGTGAAGACGTGGCGCTAACTCCCTTTCCCGTATGCCGGATTCATGGTACCTAAAAACATCATAAAACAACAAGCGTGAGTTCATCACTCAGCAAAGTGTATTGCAATGGACTAAAACAATAACAATACTCATTATCAACATCATTAACATCTCATAATGCATCATCATACGCATCTCATAAACATCTTCATAAACATCTTGCAAACTTTTTCATTCATGCAATGCAATGCACATGTCTCTTTGCTTAGCACATACTGGTATTGCTGAGTGCAAACCCGTCGGTGTGCACCCTCTTTCCCTTCCATCCCATGGAGGGTGCCTACTCTTACTGACTCGCTCCCATTCACAACTATGGATGGAACTACGAGGTAGGTATTTCTCAGCGGTGCTCCGGATTAGTCATAACTTTCTCACCGACCTTACCGGATTAGTTATGACTTTCTCACCGACCTGGCCTGTCCTCATACCATGAATGCACACATGCCATAAACATGAATAAACTTGCATATGCACTCAATTCAACAATTGCATAGCCATAATTAGATACATAATCATCCTCACATCCATAACATAGCATTTCATAATCATCTAATCAATTTCAAGAACAATTCATAGTAAAGCAGCACATCATAAAGTTGAATGCAACTATATCAATTCATATGGCCACCAAGCCATATTCACCACAATACACTTGCCTTCAACCGCGTGCGACGGAGTGGCGAGATGTGGAAGTCACTCCCAGGGTCACACCACCTGCACATAGGTATAATACACTCAACAACATGCCCACAAAACAACATAAGAACTATCGGCTACATCGACTTCGCAACCCACTCCTAAAACCTGAAAAACATAGAATCTGTCCAACGGGACAGTAGGCTTGCAACAAACATATCTTGAGTTCTAAAACTCCAAATCAGGTAAACGAGTACATTTTCTCGAACCTTAGGAAATTTACCACTTTTTTTTAAGTATACGTGAAAACTGATTCGGCCTCTAAAATCCTCTAATCTACAGTTGAACACAATCTGTCCCAATCACATCACAGATTGGATAGCGCTCGGTAAAACAACCATAACTTTTAAACGGCTAAACGAAATTTAACGTTTTTGGTGTCCAATTAAAGGTAATTGAATTACCTACAACTTTAGTAACAGCCGGCGGACCATATCATGATTCTAAAATCATCAAAAACACGTTCGAACGCCGGTTGTCAAACCTGGCTTAAAGCCACTCGCGAGACAGATCTAGAATCCAACTTATCCCATCTAATCACAACACCTAAAAGAGAGTTCTAGGCATGGATCCTCCCATCTAAAAGCACCTAGAACACCACAAAAGAACCGCAAATCATTACCTCTTCTTTATGAACCACACGAACGAAGAACTTTTGCCTCCTCTCGGGCCGATCTCCCTCTACTCGCCGAAATCGCCGGATCGCCTCGAATGGATGGCTCCCAAACGAAGAGATCGGGGGAAGGGAATGGCACTAGGGCCGGCTAGGGGGTGGTGGGAGGCGCAAGGGGGAAGGGGAAAGGGGGGCGGCGCAAGGGGAGAGAGGGGGGGCATGGGGAGAGGTGGTGGCTTAGGGGGTGGGAAAGAGTGGGGGGGTGCCTAGGGTTCTTGGGGGGGCGCATGGGCAGGTTTGCTGCCCCCTTTCCTCCCCCACATGGGTCGGGAACCTCCACCTACGGCCCAATTAGGTCCCCCAAGGCCCAAACTAATTCTCCCAAGGCCCAAACACCCGAAAACGGTCTAAAACATGATATAAACTCATGCCGTAATGCCACATTCTATAATGTCACATTCTATAATATCACAGCTCGTCTTAATGGTAGCTTCACACTGTAACACCCTAGTTTTCGCCTTCTGGAGAAAAACCTAATTTAAATAAATTAAATTCGAAAACTTGGAGTTATTTGGTGTTTATATTAACCTGGCATCCATTCCTATCCAAAATCAGGATTTAATTCCCCTCCGATCGAAAAATCGGTTTTCTAGTCCCGCCGGTACCCGAAAATTCACCCGAGTCCAAAAATGCTCCAAAAATCTCCAAACCACTTCTAAAATGTTCCAAATATTCCGAAATGATTTTAGGAATCATTCCCCGGATTTTTGGACCTCCGTTCCTATTTTATCTCGCGTGGCTTTTGTTTAATGCCGGCGATCCGCGCCCGAATATTCAATTCCACAAAAATCCTCCAAATTCAGCAGAACCAATTTTATTGGGTCCCAAATATTCTAAAATGGCTCTAGGAATTTTTCTGAAATTTTTAGGCCATTTTTCCTAATTTTTCTCTAGGGCGGATCATTCGCGTATTAACCGACCAACCAGGGCTCGCCACGTGGCGATGCTACAGTGGCTTCTTCAACCTTGGAGAGCTTGCATGATGGTTGCCTGGGAGGAAAGAACAGCAAGCCTCTATGCTCTCCTTCCCTCATTCAAATGCATGTAACTCCTTCCATATTGCCTCAAATCGCGAACCGCCGGATCCGTTGGAATCATGATGGCCTCCTCTTTCCATCCATGGGATTAATGAGCCCTAATCCCTGCCGGAAACGGCGCTATTCATGGAAAACCGAAATTGGCTTAATTGGCAATTAATTGGCCGTTTCAACTCCGAAGCGCGCACCACCACCTCCATTGTCTGCGTGAGGGAGTCCCCTTCCCAGAGCATAGGCCTTTTCTTTGTCCCTCTCACTCCATTGCACGGGAGATCAAGAAAACCGACGAGAAAGCACTTCCGTTTTCGGAGTTCTTCGCGTTCATCGTTGTAATTTCTTCCTCGGTGGATCATTCTTCTTCCCGTTTGTTTCTTTGTGATCGTGAGGAGGCCGTGCTCATTTCCCCTCTATCTATTGTAGGATTCATCAAGAGTTGGCGATGAATTTCGAGTTTTCGTCGATTCGGCCGAACCCGTGTTCATCGCCAAATTCTTCCTTTCCGGTGAGTTTTGATCCGATTCCTTGCTATCCTAGGTCCCTTTAGGCAATCTCTAGATGTTCCATCATTTTCTTGGTATGGTCATGTTCAAATTTGGTGCAAATTTGCAATTTTTGGGTAAAGTTGGGGCTCTCTATTCCTTGCCCGTGCCCGTGCATGGCCGCCGGCCCTCCGGTCGCCTCGCCGCCGCTCCGGCCGCCTCGCTGCCACCGCCCGCGTTCCGATCCCCGCCGCCCGCCCGCCGCCGCCTACCGCGCCCCACGAGGGCCCGCCCCGCCACGACCGCCGCCGGCCGCCTCGCCAGCTCGGCCAGCCGCCACCTCTGCCGCCTCACGCGCCGCTGCGAGTCTCCCGCCCTCGCTTTGCGCTGCCCGCCGCGCTTGCGCCCGACCGCTTCTGGCGCCGCCGCGCCGCCAGCGCCGCTCCCGCCCGGCGTTGCCGTGCCCGCCGCCCGGCCACCCTAGCCCCCTCCATGGCCGGCGCCCCTTGATTTTCCCCATCCTCTGTTCTTCTTTGCCATGGCAAAGCTCTTGAGGAAGAAGGCCACCTCAATGACAATATGGCCCCACTTGTCATACTCTCAATCCCAGTCAAAGTCAAAGTCAGTCATTGACCAGTCAAAGTGGAATATTCCGGGAATATTCTCGGTTTTCCGATTTATTCGAAATTCAAACTTCGGAAGCTCATAACTCTCCCATCCGAACTCCGATTGACCCCATTCAAATTCCTAAATTCATTTAAAATCAAGATCTACCTGCCAGTACTAATTTTATAATTTTTGGATTTTATTTATTTTTATTTATTTATTTATTGCCTCGATTTACGCGTAGTTGACGACCCCGACGCGACCGCCGATTCCGCCGCCGTACTTCAAGAGTTCAACCTTCTCGCTGTGACCGAGGCAAGTCTCCTTGACGCATGTTGATCCCATTGTTTATAAATGTTTTCCACTGTTTTACAAATTGCATTGCTATTTATATTAAATGGATGATGTTAACGATAGATTATTAGTTATACCTGTTGTTCCTACCTCCTTGACATTGTTATCCCTGACCCTTTGTCGCCCTAGTATAAGTACTCCACCAATATAAATGTTTTTGGAAAACTGTTCTTTAGTTAAGGGAAAGGACTATTTGACAGACATTTTAGATGTATCAAATAGTATGGAATGCAAATTGGAGTTAGATGAATGTTAGTGATGATGTGGGGGTTGTTAATATGAAATTGATCGGTGAATGGAGATAATTGAAATACTGAGGAGTTGGATGGTAATAGTAGTTTGCAATATAAATAGTGTGGTTTGGGAAATAATAGAAGGTGTGTGGCAATGGGACGATAGTTGGTAAAATAAATAGATAACATTGAGAATCCTATTTGCGGATCCAGTTAAATGAGTGGAGAGTTATATTCGGGAAATTCAACAGGCATACTGTATGATTTAAAGGTGATGATGTGAAGGATTAAATATATGACATTATGAAGTAGTATCGGTGGATTATATTCTAGATGATTAGAGATGATATTGTGAAGTATTCTCGGTGACTTAGTAAATAATATTAGCTATTACACTCGATGGATTGAATAGAAATATTGAGAATCATACTCAGTGGTTTAGTGGGTGACTATTGCAGTATGGTCTTCGATGACCATTTATGTGGGATTATACATAATGAGGATTATATATGATTGGTTTAGTTAACTTGGTAATATGGTTTAGGGAAAACCGCTACAATCAGTGAATTAATGAAATCTTGGATTTATAGAATCTTTCTTGAAAGATGCTCGGGGATGAGATTATGAATCATTCTT
Source organism: Rhipidocladum racemiflorum (assembly GCA_036346355.1). NCBI lineage: Eukaryota > Viridiplantae > Streptophyta > Magnoliopsida > Poales > Poaceae > Rhipidocladum > Rhipidocladum racemiflorum. The sequence continues at coordinate 31,794,708 of CM070589.1, read as the reverse complement.
TGTGAATTAAGTGGAATAGCAGGTGAGTCGGTATTTGGATAATGGACACTCAATCATGATACTTACATTTTGAGGAGATTGTTTCTTATACAATAATGTGATAAGCTTAGCATGATTCTAGAGTCATAATGGCAACTGATTTACTTACCACTTGTGGAATACTATAATGAATTGGATTATTCATATGACTGTAAAATTTTGGTAATTCCAGGATTAGTGGTGATTACAAAATTAACTGTTTGGGTTGTAATCTAACCCTACAACTTTCTTTTTATAAAATAAACTATTGGTGGAATAGAATAGTTCGGTAGAAATGCTTAGACTCGCAAGCGGTCAATATGCACCTATGGGTGGAAATTCCTTTTAACTCTTGAAAACTTGTGTTGGAAATTATTAGGCAAAATGGTATTGCCGTTGGTTTGCAAAATAAAAATAAAAAGAAAAATGATTTGGACTTGGGCGGAAATGGTTGTTTGGCGGGAGCGGATAGAGAGATTATCTGGGTTTGTGCAAGTACCGCCCCCAAGTCAATCAAGGACCGACGCTTATGACTGTCTCCATTCTAAGCATTACCGTACAACCACATGTCTATAATGGTACGACCTGGCTGAATAATTTGTAGAACCCTGACTTTGACTCGCCACTCGGTGGGATGTGAGAGCCGGAAAGAGGCATTGTTGTTGTTGTTGTTTTTCTCACACGGCGCAAGAGGGGGCTTCTGTACTGGGCGGATAGAACCCTAACAGCGGTGAAACCTCAGCGGGTGAGTCGGGTTAGGCGTATACATTGTAAAAGCCTTGTCATGATATCCCTGCCGGCACACCTAAGGAAGTGTGCTAATAACTTGGCATCAAGGGAATATCATGTCTTGTGGGTAAAGTTGTACACCTCTGCAGAGTTAAAACTATTCGAATAGCCGTGCCTATGGTCAAAGGCAAAGCTTGCTGAATGCTTTCATACTGGTAGACTTTGGTTTTTAGTTTCAAACTAAACAATGGTTTGTTTTGGGATCCGAGAGCGGTTAGAACTCTCGGGTGTGCTTCTGGCGGTTAAAGCCAGGAAGGTGGAAAGAACCTGATTTTGTGAACCATGGCGGACTGAGCCATGTGATTGGATTGAATCATGATTTTGTTGAGATGTGGCGGATAGAGCCTGTATATTAGTGAGTGGTGGTTAGAACCTTCACTACAATATTACATAATTCAATTATTAAAAAGAATTGCCCAAATATGCTTTGTGAAAATTATTAACAAGTATGATTTGATGAAACTTGGCTTTATGCAAAAGAACCATATTAAGCCATCTTTGGATAGCCTACATTGTGCATAATCTCCCAAACTTGCTGAGTACTTTATGTACTCACGTGCTACATTCTAATCATCTCTCAGAAGTGAAAGAAGCTGTCAAGGAATTCCAACGACTAGGGCGCGCTCCCCACTCGATTGCCTATGGGCATTTGGATGGGTCGCTTTGGTGTTTTCGTCTTCCGCTGCAGTTGTTCAAGTTGTTCAGCCTGTTCAGGCCGTAATGGTAAACCTTGACCTTAAGGTCTTTGCTTTCATTTGGTATTATTCTTATTTAGTTATTTGTATTCGTGATATGGTTGTTGATGCATCACTTTTGACTGTGTGTACTAGCTACTGATCTGGGACTAGTACAGAAATACACAGAGGACTCCGGATAGCCGATCTGGGGGCCCACACACACTAGTTAACACCTCCTCCATTTTTATCCTATGTATGCCACTGCCCTGCAAGCCAAGGTGTTCCAACTGGATTTCATGCCAAAAAACATGCTAGAAGTTGAACTGCACAGACAAACTAATTCATATATTCTCCATGTTATTGTGTTTCTCATTTCCTAGGCTCGAAATGGACCCCTAATTAGCTAGATAAGGTGGTTTGGTTTGAAGCTAACAAGTGTCATTGGCTAAAAAATCTTTCAGCCTACAAATCACGAGCGAAAAATTAATCTACTTGTTGAAACAAGTAGATTAAACCATTCAAGGATATATCCATTGCTAACCCCTGAGGTCCTGTTTGTTTAGGCTTAGACGTTTTAGCTTATAACTTAAAATCAGTTTTTAGACTTATAAAACTTAAAAAAAATCGATTTTTATACATAATAAATGTGTGTAATTTCGTCGTAACTTCAGTGGTATTAGTCTATAACTAATCCTCAATAAGCTAAAAAAGCACATCTATAGTGGGTTTTAGTTTTTAGTTATATAGAAGCTTATGAATTTTGAAAAAACCAAGATAAAAAGTCACTCATTTGTTTATACTTTAACTTTTTTGTTTTTAAATTGGTGAAAAAGTCCAAACAAATAGTCCTAAGTCGGTAACCAGTTTAGTTAAGATGTTTAATCGAATCGAATATTTAACAAATAATTTGTAGATATAGTCCTTCAATTCTTCTACAATATAACACATATAAATTTAAAATAAACTTGTTATATGAGGCAAACTTTAGCAATAAAGCACATAAAGAACCAAATCACGTCAGTTGCACTAATGTTCGGCACTAGAGGTGGGCGTCGTGCCGTGCCGTGCCGACCCGGGCTGGGCCCATCGTGCTTCGGGCCTGAACCGTGCCGTGCCATGACGGCCCACCGTGCCCACCGTGCTGGGCCGTGCCGACCCGACTCGCCTTTGGCGAGCCCAGGCCCGACCCATTTGCGCTTCATGCCTGCTTCGTGCCGTGCCGGCCCAGGCCCAACCCATTTTCACTATTGTGACGAGCATAGAAATAAAACACATCACTACTACTAAACTACCTATTTTAATTACATAAGAGACTAATCACATCAACAAAATGTCAAACATAAATGCAATGCTTGAAGATGCCCTGAATCAATAATATCTGCCAACTTTTAGGTCTTAATCCGTGATTTCTTGCCTGTTCGTGCCGTGCCGGGTCATGCCGCCTATCGTGCCTAGTTCTCAGGCCCGACATGGTCCGTGCTACAGTTGCATGCCGGTCCAGCCCGGCACGAAACCATGCCGTGCTGGGCTTTGCACCGGGCCATCCCATCGTGCTTCGGGCCGGCCTAAAAGAGCCCGGCCCAAGTGCCCACCTCTATTCGGCACAACAGAATGTGGGTGAGCAAAAAGAGACAAGCAAAGAACTCCTGGGAAATCTCTATATCTATACTTACTACTATTATTGGAGATGTATGGCAGCCCGATCGTTCCCCGCCATGCGGTGCTCGGGCTACAACACTTTTTTTTTTCTAAATTTACTTTTAAAATTTTTTTAAATTTTTTTTTCTTAAAGGAATATTTTTAAAGTATACAGTATTTTTATTTTTTGTTTATTAAAAGAATTTAAAATACTTTTTCGAAAAAATATTTTCGTAAAAAATTTCCTCTCAGTTAAAATCTCTGCCAATATCGGCATTTCCTTCCGCCCACAGCAACATATGTGACCACAAAGCATCTAGTATATCATTATTCTTGGAGATGTATGGATTAGTCTGGCGGTTGGCACCACATGTAGCTCAGCCACTGTAGTTTCTACAGTGTAAGCTACAATAGTGTAATTTTTTTAAAAATATATAATTTTTTTATTTTTAAAGAAATTTTTTAATCTTTTTAAAGAAATTATAACTGTGCACGTGCCACATGGCCGTGGCTTGCTGCGACCTCACCGACTCCACCATGCCTCGCCAGTTTCGCCCACCCAGCGCATTTAAGCCGCCAAACTTGACCTACCATCCTAGCTCACTCGCACCTCGCCCCCATTACCGTGAGCACACCGAGCTCGGGGACGATGTCTGTCAGGACCCGAATATGCAAATCCGGACCCTCTGTGTATTCAGCACTAGTCCAGGATCACGCTAGTGCACACAGTCTCAACATCTGTAAATACCACAATCATACTCAACGAAATAGTAAAGTATTTTATTCAAAGGGAAATATAACCGGTTGCTCGACCTTATGGTCAAGTTACAAAAGTACGCCTCGTAGGGCAAAGACTTAAGTAAATAAACTTGCAACGGAAAATAAAGAAACGCGTGGCCCCAACAAGTATGCCACAGGCAACTGACCGGGCTCGCTCCCTAGTTCGTTGGTTCCTCCTGGAACTCCTTCTTCAGTGCTGGCGTTGACTCCTCCTCAGCTGATGTGGTTTTGTTGCAAGGGTGAGTACTTTGGGCACTCATCAAGTCATGCACAGAATGCAATCTAATATTCTATATGCATGACTTATTACAAAGGTTATGCTAAAAGGTTCATTTGCAGTAAGGCAACATTCATAAATAACAATAGTAGATTGAAAGCAGTAAAATGGTAATAACAATAATAATTTTCATAATCAATTTCTCAAGTAAAGCATTCATCATCCTCAATCAGGTTCATCATTTTCATACCAAGTAGCCAAAGTTATTTTTATGAAAATATAACTCTTGACTGTAATCCCCGAGCAATGTCCAATACCATGGACTCGGCTATTCGAATAGGTTGCACACTCTGTAGAGGTTATACACTTTGCTCACAAGATACAATCAAATACCACCAAGGCGAGTGACCGTAACAAAGCTTTTACAATACTCCTTCTAGACCCAGTACTGCCCGCTAAGGTTTCAACAATGAAGGGACTAGTTACCACAATCAGGGCCCCCCTCTTGCGCCGTGTGAGTTTTCATCCGTACACCCAGAACCCACACCACCACGACAATACCGAAATCTAGACATCACAATTTAATCAGCTAGGTCTGTCCCATTCCAGACTTGTGGCTGTACGTTAGACTCAGTTCAAATTCTTGCAAGGTTAAGTCTTAAAGTGACCAAGGCAAGACTACTCAAGAATTCACAAGTGTCCAAATCCGCAAAAACCAAATACGACCTCCCATGTGCCACTTCTGGTCCACCAGAAATAATCTTGCCACTTGCCCCAGCCTAAATCATTTTATCACCCCGTTGATTACCATGCACCACGTGCCATCAACATCATTAATAACACATGTCACATCTTTTCATAAATATGTTCCATATCTCATTAAGTCAAATTTAACATTTAATAGTCCAAAACGGTGTTATCAACACGTTGCAGGGCTAAGCATACTAATGACAATCTATTTAACCCATATTGGCAATTTATTAATGTCTAACTAGTATTCCATCATCTGGGGTGACAAATGATTCATGGCATATAATTATTATAGACAAGGTGGCATACAACAAGTAGGTCGTGTAATTATTTCCCGAATTATTTTAAAGCATTTTTTATTAAACTAGCATTCAATAATTCAATAAACATAATTTAAAAAGTGGGATCAATATGGTCAAAGCATAACTTGCCTTGGAAAAGGTCCTGTTACTGGTCTTGGACTTGTTCCTGGGTCAAAACCTCTTCTTCGAAACCTTCAGGCAATTCAACGTCTACGCGAAACGGATAAATAAACAACAAATAAATAAAAATAGATAAAAACTCATATCCAAAAATTTAATAAAATTCACCAATAAATAGAGCTCAATGTTCCAAAAAAATTAGAAACTGGAATCGCCTCAATAGGAGTTAAAACTCAAAAGTTATAGCCGTTTGAAGTTTGAAAATCAATTAAAAAGAATAAACTGAATTATCCAATTTATTTTTCTGTTGAAAAATCAGAATTATGACGTCAACTGACGTCAGTGCACAATTTCATTTTCGGCCAAATTATTTTTGTAAAGGAAAATCGATTTATTGCGTCATGCTTGCATTATCCGATCCATAGACCCGGTATACGGTCCGGCTCGGTCCACCGTGGACCCGGTGCACGGAACAGTGCAGAGACTGACAGGTGGGGCCGGTTTGATGATGTCATTGCTGACATCATCGCGTGGCGCGGCTGGCCAACCTGACAGGTAGGTCTCACCATGACGTCATCATGACATCATGCACGCGCGGGCACAACCACTCGCATGTGGCCTCGGTGCTGACGTCAGCGCGACTGAGCGGTGCCGCGGCGATGCCTCGGTTTCCCGCATGATGTGGCGTGACGCGATTGGTTGCACACGGCGAGATCTCGTCCGTTGAACTTAAAATCAACGACTGAGATTCAATCGGGGTGCACCGTGTCTTGGGGCGACGTGGCATGACCTGGCGGCTTACACGTGGCAGCATCTAGACCGTACGTTGCGAATCGAATGGCTACGAATAGATCTAGTGCCAACACGTGAGTCAAATCGAACCATACAATCTAAATCGGATGGCTAAGATCCAATATAACACACAACAGTACGGCTACATGGCTAAATCCGGTACCACCATTCTAGATCTAACGGCTTAGGTTGACTTCATCTACCGCACCGCTTAGCAGCTACGTGGCACAATCTAGTTCGTTCATTCTAGATCTAAAGGTCCAGATCCAATCTAGTAAAATCATAGAGACAGTTACGTGGACTCACCGTAGCCGTCAGATGAAGATCGAACGGTCCACGGAGCTCGCAAGTTTGGCAATGGCGCGAGGTTACCGTGGACGACGATGATGACGCGTAGAACGTCATTTGGGGGGCCCCTCCGGCGGAGTGAGTGGTCACGTCCAAAGCGCCTGCTTACGAAGGTTCTGGATCCGGGTTCAGCTACGGCGGAGACGGCTCGATGGTGACGGGGAAGAAGGAAAACCCTAGGCGGCTTCTTGCAACTATGATGAGCAATTGAACGCGGATGGAGATGGCTTGAGCTCCAAAACCTAGGGCAATGCGAAGGGGGCGGCGCAGCGCACACGCCGAGGCGTTTATAAGCGCTTGCGGCCCGTGCCAGCGCTGAATCCGCTGGCTGCAGCGACAATGCGATCCGATGAGGATACAGATGGGGTGACGTGGCCGCATCCTGGTCCTCCACGCGAACGCGATCAACGGCCACGATCGCGCGCCGCGAACGGATCTGATCCACACTCGGTCGGGTCGACGTGGCACAATCACGGCCGTTGGATTGAGATCTGACGGTTCCCGCGAATTAGGGTTTGGGTGCGGCGCGATTTAACAGGTTTGGTTCAGCGACGCGACCCATTAGGGTTTCTGAATTTCCTTTTTGTTTTTAATACTTAAAATAATCCCAGAAATTTGTTTAATTCAAGAAAAATAGCAAAATGCTCAGAACAATTCCAGAAAATTTCTGCAAAATACTTTGAGACATTTTGGACTCAAATAAAATATTTTCAACAAAACTTTTAAATATTTAAATAATTCAATAAAGGTCTTAATTCAAATTAAATCCAAATAAATTCCAGAAAATTCCAAAAATTTAATTAACTCAATAAATTGAATAAAAGCAAAAAATTTGGGATGTTACAATGTCGATGAGCACACTCTCCACTATTCTTCATAGGGTGAGCTCATTAACCAAATTCCTTCTGCAACATGATGCCATTTAGTCCCCTAATCTCTTGCATTGCTTCGATTGTAGCAAATTTCAACCACACCGTCGCCGCTGAGAACTCTTTCTCCGCCTTCGACCACACGCTGACAAGACACCTTGGCCACTCCCCGCACACCTAGGTAGCTCATTTGACTCCTCTCCACCCGTTGGAGCTTTTCCCCCACTAGCTGAGCTTGAGCGAGCCTCTACCTCACTCACGGGCACAGCCACCGCTGTGCGCTGCCCCTCTCCACCGCTAGCACTCCTCGTCACAACACAACCATAGTAGGCCAGTGCCCTGGGACCACCTTAGCTCCCAGGTGCCCACCGAGCCACTGGCCGGACCTTGCCGCCCCTGCTTCATCGTCGACAAGCTCCCATGGTACCACCCCTGCTTCAGCTCACTGACCAGAGCCTGGGTTGTCGGTGACTCACGCTCACGTGGTCACTGACACGTGGGACCATGCTATGATCCGGCAGTTTAATTCAAAACTCCACAAAAATGGAAAATACATTTTCCAAGTTAGAAAGCGTATTTTGCTATTTTCAACCAATTTCAAAATCCGACAAGATTCAAATGCTTATAAGTTTTGCTAGGAAACTCCAAATCCAATGAGACAAGTCTCTAAATTCTTGTAAATTTATGTAGATTCTAAATATGTAAAAATATTTTAGCTTTCGGTCACTATACAATAAATGAGCTCAAATTTAAGCTATAGACCTAGAATAAGTACTATGTAAATTTTTTCACAAATTAAATCCAAAAATAATGAAACCAATTTTTATGTAATCTTGAGGCCATGAGAATTCAAAATATGTAAAAAAAAATATCCATGTTTGAGCTTAGTTTGTATAAAATTCATAAATAGGCTAATTTCCATACATTCAAAAATTGAAATGTTTATAACTTGTGCAAATAAACTCCAAATTTAGTGAAATCAATTCCTATATTCTTTAAAAATGATAACCATTCTATTTATATAGAAATATTTTGGTTTTGTTCTAAGTTTATACATGTTTATGACTTAGGAATGGTCAATCAATATTAGAAATGTGAAATAATAGTGAATACTGCAAATAGTCTCTAAAATCTTTGAAATAAAACCCAACTCACTAAAAAATTATGGATTTGAGATTTGTAATAATAGCTTAAGCCTAGGTTTTATGTGCCTTAGTAAGATTCTTTTATGCCTAAGCCCCTTGAGAAATACTTTTGCACACACAACACTTCATTCTAACTCGGTAACGTATTTTTATAAATCAAAATAATTTTAGCCCCATGAATTCATAAAATTATAATAACATATCTATATGAATTAATAAATCATGTCTTAAAATGAACCCAAAGATTGTCTCTTGATTGAATACTATAAAAAGAACCAAACTGCGATCAAAGGGACTAATGGAACCAACATGCACAAAATAATTACTCCAGAATTCTAAAACACCCTTATCTCCTTTAGAAGACTTCAATTTGGTTTTATATTTGACTTATTTTTTCTTTAATAAAAAACTTGTTATTTGTTGTTTTGCCCTGCTACTTTTTGAACGACAAGTAGACACCGGCGTATCTGAAATCATTGACGATGGCCTCTCCAACGATCCAGAATATGTGCAAGACAACGAATAGCAAGGCAAACATCCTTGTTTGATTATTTTGATCTCATTATTTTATGGTGTCTATGTTATTTTATCAAACTATTATGCATGCGTGTAATTTATGTAAAGTCACTATATTGTGAGAATTGGTAGTTGTATTCCTAAATTGTGGGATTGCCTTAGTGACATTGATATGAGAACTTTGTTAACCCTAAGCTAGGAGTAAACATTATACAAAATGTTAAATGGGTATAATTGAGTATTTATTGTATCTGCTTAGTTATGTTGTAGAAATTGAGAGAAAAATAGGTGGGTATGCTATTTGATCGAATTTAGAATATGTTGGACATGATTAAAGGTTGTTGATATTTTGGTAAAAATAAAAATAAAGATTATGATTTAGACGCGGGCGAGATATGGCAATAGCCAGATATGCGAGGGACGGACTTGCAAGTAGATAGGGGGACATTCTCGCTTGGGTCAAACTAAAGACCGAACTTGATGCTATCACCGAAGTAAAATTGTGCAACCACATGTGCTATTATGGATAGCCTTAGCCTAGTAAAATGGTCAGGGTTTAGCCTTGCATTTTGGTAGACCAAAGTAGTAAGGGCGAATCAGGGGTACGATGTCGCTTGTAGGTGCTCCTTTCACTGAGGTGCTGGGGTTAAAACATTCCAATATAATGTTGTATGCCTTGCTATGGGGGAAAGGACGTGATGGGGCGTAAATCATTGTTAGTACTGAATGTACATGTATAGATTTTCGGCGCCATAGCAAGGGTTAGTCATCACTGAGCTGGTGCAAGGCTAGGCTCTAGCTACGTCACAATCTAGCAAATCAGGTACCCTAAGTATAGCAGGACATAGTTGACATAATTACTAGAATGTGTCATATGGGTAAAGTGTACACTCTCTATAGAGATATAATCTAATTAATTAGCTGTGCTCATGGTCATAAGCAACTTGGGAAAGTAATGTAAGTATAGATTTGTTTTTGTGAAAATCTTGAAAATTATGTTGTAACGGGTTGGTATTTTCTTAAGCCAATATTGGCTTTGATTTATTCGTTGTTTATGGCCATGGAGGTTTATGAAATGATATAATTAAATTTTATTACTGTTATTAGTTTCATATCAAGTGCTTATCTCAAATTTCGATACCGTTGCATGTACTACTCTCTTGCAAATAAAATTTGCTTAATACTGAAAATAAAACTTAGTGTAGAAGCTTAATCCCTTGGACTAACCTTGCATGTAAATTAATTTCCATACACTAAAGTCTTGCAAGTACATACGTGTACTCACCGTTGCTTAATTTACAATATTTAGATGAAGATACAAATGATGCCCCCAATGATTCTTACTTCGCACCAGGGTCTGACAACTACTCAGATGAATCAACTAGGGCTTTTCCTACTTGGTTGCCTTTGGATATTGGATGGGCATACTACTGTTCTACTTTTGGTTTTATGCTTATTTTTGCTGCAAATTACTTCTGTGTGTAATATTTGGTTGGTTGGCCATGTACTTGTAATATTAAGTAGATGCAATAGCTTTCTGGTCTATGTTTATGCTATGGCAATGTTTAGACATGTATATATGTGTAATGATACATCTTGAATGCGGGATATATGGGCGCTATGCTTTCATCTTGGGAATTAGCGTTGGCCACGTATTCGAGTACTCATAATTATTCTCAATCGTCCGATGCGTAGACACGCGCGACCGTCATTCCTTATTGTGATGCCCTAGAATTTGAGAGCGATCATAGGGTTTTCTTTCTTGGTTGTTCCGGAAAGAAAGAGGGTTTTGTCGGGGAATGAAATAATTGAAGATTATGCGGCAATTTAATATTAAAAATTGGAGTTTTGGGCTAGTTTCCGCTGGGCTGAGGCAACCTGGGCCTGGGCCGGGAATTCCTTTTTCCCCCTCTCCTCCCCATGCCTTGGTGGGCCGGCCCACCTACCCCTTTAAGTGGCGCCCCCTCCCCCCAAACCCTAAGGCGCCTCCCTTCCTCCCCTAGCAGCCGCACCCTCCTCTTCCTCCCCTGCGTGGTGGCTCAAGATCCACCGCGAACGCCGAAGGAGAAAGCGAGAAGAGGATCCGTGGAGGCGAGAAGGACGAACAGATTTCCGTTACGGGATCGTCGCGCGTTCTTCGTGGAGTTCGCAAGGGGAACTCAAGGTAAAATTCCCAATCTTTTACCCCTGTTCTACCTAGGGATTAGGAGTGTATTAGATCTGGTGGTGAGTGGTTTGGATGGATCTTGATGGGGGAGAAGGGTAGATGTTCACGTGGTGCTGTTTTTGGAAGGGGAGATTGTGCAGCGCGGATTGTTTCGCGGTTTAAGTGGCATAGATGGTTTTTCCTGCAAAAACCTATAACTAGAAAGTTGTAGACAACGTCGAGACCTAGCTTCTGTATTTTTTTCAGAATTTTTGGGGCGTCTGTCTGAGAGTTATAGCTGTTGGAAGATGACGAACAGAATCTGGAAACAGATTTCGTCCACTGTGTTGGACGGTTGTTTAGGCATATTTAGCAGCAGAATTGAAATTTTTGACCTTCATGAAAGTTGTAGATATCGTCAATATCTAGCTACTGTAATTTTTCTGTATTTTTATGAACAGTATATAAAAAGATACGAAATTGGGAAGAGAGGGTGCTGCTGTTCGATCCGGACAGATCGGGGTTTTTGGCGTTTAAATGGGATCGGGGAGTAGGAAGCGTGTGTTTGAATTGTGTGATGAATTGTGATGTCGCTATGTACTGAAATAATGTTTGTTCAGGTGGTGCCACTGCTGGGCGTAACTAGGTTCTTCGCCCACGTCGGTAAAGGCAAGTGGAAGCAGTTGTATTGTTAATCGATACATTGTTGTTTGATTCGCCTTCACTATAAACTCCAATTACAGCAATCATACATGGTTTAATCACTTGCTTTGAGGATTGCAATATCTTGACTGGTATTGTGATGTTGTGGTTTAGCTATGAATCAAGAGTAAGGTGAAGAATGATGTTGTTTACCAGATGAATTGTCTAAACATTTCATCTCTATGATATTTGTTTTCTATCCATGCTATATGATGATATGAAAACGTATGGACTCAGTGGGAGAGGTTATGAATGAATTCATGCATGAAGCATTAACTGCATAATCATGCATTGGAAGTTTGTCGACGCCTTGGCGTGCGATCGTCTGCAGTACAACACCGTGTGTTCCTGAGAAAGGGCACGGTGAGGAGGAACATGGCATAAGCATGTGCATCAATCATATGAATTTTACTGAAGTGGTGTGGACTCTTTGATGTGGTATTGTACATGAGGAATGTGGACTCTTTGATGTGGTATTGTATATGAGGAATGTGGAATGATAGATATATGGTGGATGTTTTATTTGTATTAGTTGTTCCGCTTGCTGAGATTACCCAATCTCACTACTTGCTGTTTTGATGTTTTCAGGTAGCGCACGTGAGTCGTAAGCATGAAGGGTGGGCTAGCAACACAATAAATTTTCTGTTATCATCACGACTCACATGATCTAGTGTTTTAAATAATTCATTAGTTGGATGCAATTTTATTTCATTTAGACCTATTGTTGTTCCCTTTAAACTTGTTCTAGTTTATGGTTGTCCCTTTATAGATGGGTTTTATTTATGGTTAATACCTGGTTGAATTAGACTCGTTGTCTCTAGTTTTGATGTCGTGATATTATTCCTATTCGAATTGCTTCCGTACTATCCTGTTTTAGGGGAAATGCTGTCGATATGTTCTTGTACAACAGTTTAGATTTATGGGGTGTTACACTTATGTATTACGACACACACCCCTGGTGGGTGTGGGCGATACTAAGAGGCGGCCGGCGTGTACTACGCTTGGAAGGGTTGGTTTCTGTAACATCCCTAATTTCGGTCTTCTGCTAAAAGCTAATTTAAATTAAATGATTCAAATTTTGGTTTTTCTTCGGTGTTCTATTTAACCTGGCATCCTTATCCTTCTGATAGTGGAGTTCAATTCTTCATCGTCCGAAAAATCAAATTTCTGAATTCCGGTCCATACCCAAAATTCCGCACGAGTTCCAAATTGCTCCAAAAATCCTGAAACCTACTGCATTAGGTTCCAAATATTCCAAAAACATTTTGGGTATTTTTCCAAGATTTTTGGAAACTCTTTGGTATTTTATCGCTTGCGGTCTTTCGTCAAAAGCCCTTTATTCGTCCCAGAATTTTCTAAATTCCAAATTTCATCCAAATTCTATGAAACCAATTTTATTGGGTTTCAAATATTCCCTAATATTGTTAGGAATTTGTTTGGGATTTTTAGACCATTTTTACTATTTTATCTCACGCGCTTAACTTTCCACTTACTCCGGCCAATCGGGAAGTGACACGTGGCGCTACTGTAGCTTCGTCTTCAAGCTCACGAACCTTCGTCCCGGAGCCCTCTATCCCGTACTCACTTCCATTCGCAGCCACTTCGTACCATCTCACCAGGAAATTGCAAGAACCGACGACGAACATCGTTCTTCGTTCTTGCCGCTGTATCTTTTATTCCGGTGAGTCAAACACGAGTCCGCTTGTTCCATTGCGTGCGTGTGGATGTCATGAACTAAACCCCTCACTCAATTGCAAATTTCCTCGAGTTTTGAGTTCGAATTTCGCGGTTGAACCTCGCCGACCGAACCGTCGTTCTTCGTTGAATTCATCATCTGCGGTAACTTGCTCCACAATTCCTTGCAATCCTAAACTCCTTTAGAGATCTTTTAGCTAATGACATCTTCAATTTGCAATTTTATTCCATGCTTTCTTGGAATTTTCGGATTTTGGCGGCCTCTGTTCAGTTTTGCCCCTGCCCACCGTGCGCCGCACACCATTCGACCGGCTGGCCGCCGTCGCCGCCCCTCTGGCCGGCTCCCAGGCTTCCCCGCATGCCGTCGGTGTCGCGTCGCCCGCCGCCGGCGAGGTCTCCCTGCGCTCCGCTGTGGGGAGCCGCCCAGACCGTCCCCGGGTTATTTGAAGGTTTAGTCGTCCTAATCGGGTTTTGAGGCTAACAATGGACCGCCGAAGGCGCTCACAGGGTTAGCACCCAAACCCAATCGAGACCACACCAAATACCCTTCGAATAACTCAACAACAATCCCAGTATTCCCCCGGTATGCGACCCAAAACTCGCCCAGGATCCCCACATACTGGTTTACAACCTTGTATCGCATCAATTTGCACAAAGGGGGCAACGAACTCGAAGACCCCACAACCAGGCACGCGCGGAAGCAAAACCAACCAAAACAACCAACACCCCGGCACAAAGACACAACCCCACGACCACAACCACAACAACAGCAACAAGGCACGAAGGCCGGCAAAGACAGGAGTAGAACAAATTAAGATGGTAAAAGACATACAATAGAAGTCAACTACAAAGGAAACCGAGTACTCCAGGCAAATAAGACATTGCTTAAAACAACTATACAACAAAAGCATTCACAGTTATAAGACTAGACCCAAAAGTAAAACATCTCTGGAAGTGTTCTGCCACTGAACACTCCCGGGCGTGTATGACAGCGAAGGTAGCCTCTACTCGGTGCCCTGCCCGGTCACCGAGAGGCAGTAGGGGCAAAACTCACACCCCGCGGGATCCTCACCTGCAAAACCACAAAAGCAGAAGCCTGAGTACGGAAGGTACTCGCAAGTCTTACCCGTGGTCCATATATAACCGACTCCAAAGAGTATGCAATTGGATGCAGCAAGGAACAAACCCAAGGTGAAACTTGCAGAAAGCTAAACTTTGTTTTATAGTTTGATTCGTTTACTCAGGTTACAATTTAAAGCAGTTGTACCCGCACCTACTTCTAGAGTGAAGTTCAACATTTAATATCAACAGAGCAAATGATCTCATAACACTTTCGAGCTCAAGCCCAAGGGTGAACTTCAGTTCAAGTATTTACTACGTGTAGTAACAGATAACCAAGCGTGCTCATATCCGAGAGCTCGGCAATTCGAATCGCTTAATTAACCCTGCAGGGAAGCATTGACCGCACGACATGTGCCACGAAGGAACCTCATGTCAACCCCCTCCCACCCATACCAATTCGTTGGTGCATCTTCATGCAGTCTGGAAACCTAGCACCCCCTCAAGCGGCCCCAAGCCCGGCTTGGCGCTCGAGAGCCGGCCTAAGCCCCGCCCTCAACCACGTCCAACCACATGAGGTCATGGCCCATCGAACGGCATGCGATGAAAGAGAGGCTTACCGTACCATAATCGGGCATGCGATCAACCAATTTGTGCTCGGCCACAGTTAAACATTGGATCGGTCCTTAGCTGACTCAGGCAGAACTACCACACTTGAGTCTCCTTACCCAAGTGTCCATCTCTCCCGCCCGGTCTCCAATTATAACTTTTTCCACAACACACCCACAACCAAACCGTTCCATAGAATGTCAAGCGAAAGACCTCAAGCAGTGGAGCCATCCACCACTTGGCCCGAACCCGACATCTAAGCAAACTAAGCATGGACACAATACAATTACCCATAGACTAGCTCCAAGGAAGGCGCTCAACAATTAACAAGGATGGTACATGCAACAAGTAGGATCTAGCCCTATTCCCACAATTAAACTCCTAATGCATACTTAAACTTCCAATAAGCAGTTCATTCACAAAAATAGAATTACAACTAGGGTTGAATATGCTTAGGTGCTTGCCTTGAGCTTCTGCTGGCGGATCGACGACAAGTTGTTCGTCGGCAATCCCTTCAACCACGGTCACGTCAGTCACCGCGGTCTCGTTCTCTACACGAGTACAATGCATAATGAGATGCATGCAATGCGAAAGAAACAATTACAATGCAATTATAATGCAAATCCCCACCGAACAGACCAGGTGAACCCGGACAGTCCGGATTTAATATCCGGATAGTCCGGATAAGCCGGACACTCTGGGCCATTTGGCTGGACACTCCGGATGGCCCAGGGCTTGGAAGATGACGCACAACACGGAGGTGCTCCCAAGTCTTACGACACCGCGGGGGCCCGATCTACTACTTTCCTACACGTGGCTAAGCCGGAGAGGCTCCAATGCTAGCTCAAACCACGACGAACGGCTCGTTCTCAAGGGACCCAACCAAAACCCAATCCAACGCTAAGGACGACACTATCTACCCCCGATCTCTCACCCTAACCACCTACATTGCTTAAACCACTCCAAATCCAACCACCCACTATAAACCCTAACATTCCCAATAGTTACCCCCAATCTCCAATCTATATACCAAACCCCAAATCCAACCCCAAGGACTCCCTAGAACCCAAGAACCCACGAATCAAGCTCCAAGGAGGTCTCACCTTCGAGGGGATGAAGGAGAGGGAGGGGAAGCCGGGTAGAGGGAAGGGGACGCCGGCTTGGGGAGGAGCTTGAGGTCACCGGGGTGGAGGAGTCGCCGGGGAGGAGCAACGGGAGGTCGCCGGAGTGGGGAGCTTACCGGAGACAAGGTTGGGGTGGAGGAGAGCACGCACAAGGGTGTAGAGCAAGTGGAGAAGAGGAGGAATGAGTAAAAGCCACGAAATGGAACTTTTATACAAAACCCCCGAAGATCCGGACTCTCTGGACGTTCAACCCGGAGACTCCGGGTTGGGGTCTTCGGTAGCATTAACCCGGACACTCTGGACAATTAGTCCGAATACTCCGGGTTGAGGTGTTCGGTTGAGCTAATCCGGATACTCCGGACATTTAATCCGGATATTCCGGTTTATATCCGGACACTCTGTATGTTTAATCCGGACACTCCGGATGTCCCAGAATTTTTTAAGTTAGGGCCTTGACACCCGTGTTGTGCGCCATGCGCCGCCAGCCCGGCCCGCCGCTGCCCCATCGCCTCGGCCGCCCCGGCCGCCCGAGCCGCCGGTCGGCCTCCGTCGTCGTCGCACCCCATGCCCTCGCCTGGCCGCCGTGCCCCGCCCGCCCACCGCCTAGCCGCCGCACATCGCTGCCGCTTTCCCCTCCGCCGCGCCACCGCACCGCCGGGCCCCCTCGCCGGCGCTTGGAGGAGCCCCATGGCTCCTTTGTTTTTCCATGACCATGGCTTGGGGAAGAAGCCCCTAGCCTATGACAAGGGGGTCCCACAAGCCATAGACACAAACTAATTTAGGAAAATCAGGAAAAAGAAAAGATGCCAAAGGAATATTCCTCATTTTCCATTTTCCATCATTTTCAAACTTCGAACGCTCATATCTTTTCCGTCCGAACTCCAAATTGATCTTTTTAAATTTTTAAATTCATCTAAATTCAAGATCTACCTGCCAATATAAGTTTTGTAATTTTAAGATTTTATTTATTTTCTTGTATTTATTTTATTGTACCATTTTGCGCGTAGCCGAAGAGCCCGCCGACCCCGCCGTCGAACTTCAAGGCTGTAACACCCCAAAATTTTACTTGTCCTAAATTCATGTGTGATTTGGCACTTTGGTGAATTTTTGGAATTTTCTGGAATTTATTTGGATTTAATTGGAATTTATTTGAATTTATTCCATTTTGAAATAATTAAAGAATTTAATTTTGCAAATAAAATTTTGTTGGAAATATTTTATTTGAGTCCAAAATGATCCAAAGTATTTTCCAGATTTTTCGAATTTTTTCGAGTCATTTGCTATTTTTAATGAATTAAATGAATTACTGTGAATTATTTTAAATATTAAATCGCTGTAAATTCAAACTCGGGTCAAGTACTGTTCATCCGACCGAGTCGGAACCCGAGTCGGACTCGAGTCCGACCCGAGCCACGTGACTCGACCGAACCCACTCCTAAACCTAATCAATCCCAACCGTTGGATCAAGATCCAACGGCCGAGATCCGCCTGCACGGCTCGAGCCGTATCCGGCCGGATCCGATCGCGCCCGTCGCGATCGTGGCCGTTGATCGCGCCACGTGGGCCGAGAGTCGCCGTCTTCGCCGAGACCGAGCCGGACTCGCGCCGCGCCCGCCGCCGTGTAGGATTAGGTTTCGTCTAGGCACGAACGCCGAGGCTATTTAAAGCGTGAGACGCCCCCGAGGTTGCCCTCATCCTTGCGCACCCGTTCCCGAGCCATCTCGCCTGAGCCGCGCCGCGTTGAGCCGCAATCGCCGCCGGAGTTGTCTCTTCCTCCGCCGAGGTTTGCGCCGCTTTCCGTCGCCGTCCGTCGTCTTCCGCCGAGAAGGAGCTCGAGATCTGGGATCCCCGCGACGAGACGCACGAAGGAAGGATTCATCTCGCCGAGAAGCCCCGTAGCGCCGCGCCCTTGGTCATCGTTCCGCCTCCGGTGCCCAGGCCTCGCCGCGCCATCGCCGGACTCGCGAGCTGCGTGGACCGCCGATCCAGATCGGACGGTTGAGGTGAGTTCACGTGTTATAAACGAGTAGATCTGGACCGCTGGATCAAGATCCAGCGGTTCACAATCGCCACGCGTCTTTAGCAAAGGCGATTATAGGATTAGATCTCGACCGTCCGATCTAAATCGAACGGCCCACGCTCAACGAGGAGTTTCAACGTGTGACCCCGGGATCTAATCCGCGCCGTGGAAGTTCAACACAACGGTCGTGCTTGCGCCACGTGTCGGGAAGTTGGACCGACGCGGTCGGCCGCCCAGCGCGTGCGTGTGCAGGTAGACGCCGACACGCTGGGCCCGCGTGTCGAGGGCCCGCATGTCGCTGGCCGACCGCTAAGCGCCGACGCCACCCATGACGTCACGGTGGGGTCCCACCGCCGACACTGCGGCCGAGCCTCGCCGACGCCGGGCCGATGACGCCACCCGAGAGGGCCCACATGTCGATCTCACGTGGAAGTCGTGGGCCGAGTCCACGGTGGACCCGAGCCGAGCGTGGACCAAGTCCATGGACCACCGACGTCAACCGCCCAATCGAGAGGCTGCCACGTGTCCTTCTTTGACGCACAATAATTAATTTCGAAAAAGAAAATGATTTATTAATTCGAAATATTGATTCAAATTTAGATTCAAACTTCAAACGCTTATAACTTTTGCGTTTCAACTCCGATTTGAGTGATTCAAATTTCTAAATTTGTATAAAATTCAGATCTACTCAAATATGAATTTTATTTAATTTTTGGACTAAAGTTTTTCTCTGTAAAATTATTTAATTGATTATTTAAACTTTAATAAATCATAACTTTTGCGTTTTAACTCCAAATTTGATTTATTCCAGTTTCTAAAAATCCAGAAAATTATGTTCTCTCTGTTTATGGATTTTATTTGGAGTTTTGGGATGTTTTTGCCTAGTGTTTATTTGTGTATTTGCTATTTGCACGCTTTACGAGTAGACGTTGAAGTGCCGGAAGGATTTGAAGGAGAAGTGTTGACTCAGGATCCAACTCAAGACCAAGAGCAAGTACTTTTTGAAGGCAAGTTGTGCTTTGACCATGTTGATCCCATTTTGAAACCTATTTTGATTTAAACTATTGCATGCTAGTTCAATTAGAAAAATACTTGGTTTAAACATGGGGGTTAGATAAATACCAATTTGCTATATGACACCTTGATTACTTAAGTATGTGCCATGACCCTTTGTCACCCTAGTTGTGGTTTACTAGTTGGACATTGTTAAATTGCCAACATGGGTTTAGATCGTTGTAGTATGCTGCTTAGACCTGCTACGTGCTCATGACATGATTTTGGACAATCAAATGCTAATATTGACTTAATGATATATTGAACCTGTTTTGGAAAAGTATCATGTGATGTTGATGGCACGTGGTGCATGGTAATCAACTGGGGTTTGATAAACGATTTCGGCCAGGGCATGTGGCAAGAGTAATCAGTGGGCCATTGTGGCATTGGGGATGTTGATTTGGTTCTTCGTAGTCTTGCCCTGGTCACTCTAAGGACTTAACCTTGCAAGCCTTTGAACTGGGTCATACTTGCAACCACATGGTCGGAATGGGACGGCCCTAGTTGACTAAGTCGCTAAGGACTCACTTGTGGAGCCTCGTGGTGTCAATTACACCGCTTGTGTGATTGTACGGGGAGCGTATCGTGGTCGTGGCCGATACCCATCTAACGGTGTGTTGGTCCCATACTTCGCCTTGGCTAAGGGAAGGGATGGTGTAGAGCACGAACCTGAGAGGACCACCTGTGTTGTTTGAGGCTTCCGAAAGGCTTTGTTACTGAACTCGCCTTTGTGGTGTTTGACTGTATCTTGTGGGTAAAGTGCATAACCTCTGCAGAGTGTAGAATCTATTTGAATAGCCGAGTCCACTGTGATCGACAATGCTCGGGAATTACAAATAAGGGTTAGACTCAAAATAACTTGGATTTGAAAAGTTGGGTTGGTTTAGTAATGAAGTTGATGGAAATGTGGTTTAGGATGGGGAAAAATGTTTATTAAATTTCTTGAGAAGTTATTTATGCTTTACTTATTTCTCGCTTTCGAATCTACTTTTATTACTTGTCAAAAGTCAAGCATCGCAAATATACCTTGAGCTATTCCTTTGTACCAAGCCATGCATATAGTATATTAGCTTGCATTCTCAGGCATGACTTGTCGAGTACCAAGTACTCACCCTTGCCTCAACACAATACCAGTTGAAGAGGAGATTACGCCATTTCGAGGAGGATTTCCAAGAAGACCCGTCTACTTAGGGATGCGAGCCTGGTTGCCTGTGGTATACCGGATGGCGCCACGAGTTATTTGATTTTCCGTTATTTCTCTTTTAATAAGTTTCGCCTTGCAAGGCATATATTTGTATCTTGGCCATAAGGTCAAGTAACCCTTTGATTATTTAAATAAAGTACTTTGATAGTATCGTTTGGTATGATTGTGATATATACCGATGTTAAGACTGTGTGCACTAGCTGCGTTCTCGACTAGTGCTGAATACACAGAGGGTCCGGATTTGCAAATTCGGGGTCCCGACAGAGGTGGTATCAGAGCCATACTTGACTGTAGGCTCAACCCTAAGTTAGAATGGTCGTAGTGAGGATAAAACCTATTTTCTAAAGCTAAAAATTTGTGAAGACAAGAAATGACATCTCGACTTACCCCCTTCTCTCTTTTCTTGTCTCTTGCTGAAGTTTTCCCTTACCTTGTCACAATTGAAAAATTTCGAGTTCTTACGTAAAGCACGCTTGTGACAGATGGAGGAAGAGTTCAACTACGTTGATCTGGGAGTTGGTCACGCCGCAGAGCTTTGGCACATGCTACAGACTCTCGGAGATTTTGAGAAGCCCCAATACCAAGTGGAAGTGATCAGGCAAGCAGGATTGATCAAGGCTTGTGACGTGAGGATTGAAGTACCTGCTAGGAAAAAGGGCCCAGGCAATCGCCCGATACACTGCACTGCCAGGAGATCCACAATGCAGATGGGTATCCAAGAAGTATCACGACGAGCAATGCGGCACATTACCCGTATCTACGCCCGAGAATTGGAGAGTACGGTGTTCCGTTACCATCCGCGCAGCGATAACCTTCTCGACCCGAAGGAGATTCAGGATGAGGATGCCACGGTGACACAGTTGGCACGATTTGTCGTCGCCCAGGAGGATGTACTAGATAATACAAGCAAGGAGCTACAGAAGGCCCGCAAGGAGATCACGACAGAGAAGAACAGATGGCGGGAAGCTCAAGAGTATGTGGCACACCTTCTACGAAGGATTGACGAGTTGGAGATGACTTTGTACGGACTGCACTCCAGAGCCAAGATTTGAGCTACACGAGCCAGATCCAGAGGAGTCGATCTCGATGAGGACACCGCTTCTTCGACTACCATAGAGGACACAGCTTGCTGGACATGGCAATCGTTTCGGCGCCTATGCCACAAAGACCTGCACCCAGGCCGTGGAGGTTTTCTCGATGAGTGAGCATAGGTTCTATAGTGAGACTCCTTCGCCGAGTCGAGTCATAGAATAAAGAGTCACCCTTTAGGCGTTAGACTCCAGAGTTAGTTCGATTTGGATTTGCTTGTTTGCTGAGTGTGCAGTATGTGTTGCAAGGCCCTTAGGCATTGTAAGCAGCCATACCAAGTTACTAATAATAAAGTTGGACCTTAAGGCTACACCTTTCGCCCCGCATAAGTTCCATATTACTTGTCTATTCTTGTTTCCCTCTCATCTCTAAACCTAGAGCAAATCGACAGATGGTGAACACCCGTGGGAACTTTGGAAGCAATGGGAGTGGTTCTCGCCAGAAAACCCCAATGATGGAGCACCAAAGACCGCCATTGATATGCAGAATTTTGGAGCCTTTCTTGCTGCTCAGACTCGGTTGATGCATGCTATGATGCAACAAATGCAGCACGTCATCGCCAGGCCATCGCTAATCAAGTTAATCAGTGACCACGCTGTAATACAAGGTCAGCCAGAGTTCATGAGGACTCACCCACCCACTTTCTCCGGGAATGCCAATCCATTGGAGGCCGATGATTGGTTAAGATCAATCGAGAGGAAGCTACACATAGCTCAGTGCATAGGGAATGAGAAGGTACTTTACGCTTCTCATCGCTTGGAAGGAACAACCAGAATGGTGGGAGAACTTCGTACACGCAGAGAACCCTCAAGATATCACTTGGGAAGAGTTCACACCGCATTCGACAAGATCACGTGCTGAAGGAATCATGGACCTTAAGAAGGAGGAGTTCAGAGCATCAAGCAAGGTAATCACCCGGTGGCCGACTACTGAACAAGTTCACAGCTAGCACGCTACGCTTTTTGAGGATGTAGCGACAGATCCCGCCAGACAGTCTCGTTTTATGACGGGACTTTACTCGTGATTGCAAGTAGGGTTGATCACACACACCTTTACAGATTTCCAAGAGTTGGTGAATAAGGCACTTATTCTTGAGTACAAGCGCAAGGAACTGGATGATAACAGAAGCGCAGGATGCAACAAAGAAGGATCACGCCAGTGGAACGCAATGGCGCTTGAGAGTTGCACCAAATCAATTCTTCGATTCCAACCACGTAATGCAACAAGGACACCATCCCCGACACCAAGACCTGCCAATCGTAACTACCAAACCCCACTTCGCTAGAAACGCTTACTCCTGTGCAACAAGAAGGAACAAAGGAGGCGCCGTCACATAACCGGAACGAGCCAGACACTTTGCCAACAGCTTGTCCGAAGAAGACAGCAGAGCGACCCGATTCGCTTCAATCTAGGAACCACCCCAGCTAGGACGCCAAAGACCAGAGCCACACCCTGCACTGTGGTGAGAGGCCGGGTCAACCATGTCACCGCAGATGCACTACAGAATGCTACTGACGTCAGACTTGGGTAAGTTACTTGTTAACTCAAGACTGCAACAGCTTTGTTTGACTCGAGCTTCAGATTCGCTTGTTTCGCAAGGCTTTGCTACTAGAAATGATTTAAGGATTGCAAGACTTAAGTGCATGCTTTTAGTTCAAACCCCTGGTTCCGAACTCCGAACGGAAGTAGGATGTTCCGGGGTGAGAATACTAATAGATGGAATAGAGTTCCTAGCAAACCTTATAATTTTGGAGACCCAGACCTTAGACGTCATATTGGGAATGGATTGGTTATCCAAGCACAAGGCTGTATTGGATTGTGGACAAAGGACTATCTCAGTTGAGAGCCCGTGTGGGAAGAAAGTGGAATTTCAAGCCACTGCAGTTAGAGATGGACAGTTGATGATTAACAGTACCAAGGCAATCAGCATAGAGGATGTCTCAGTAGTGAATGAGTACCCAGATGTTGTAACATCCCAAAATTTTGCTTTTCTTAAATTCATGTGTGATTTGACACTTTGGTGAATTTTTGGAATTTTCTGGAATTTATTTGGGTTTATTTGGAATTTATTTGAATTTATTCCATTTTGAAATAATTAAAGAATTTAATTTTGCAAATAAAATTTTGTTGGAAATATTTTATTTGAGTCCAAAATGTTCCAAAATATTTTCCGCATTTTTCCGAATTTTTCTCGAGTCTTTTGCTATTTTTTAATGAATTAAATGAATTATCGGGAATTATTTTAAATATTAAATCTGGAAATCCAACTCGGGTCAAGTATCGTTTCATCCGACCGAAGTCGGACTCGAGCCCGACCGAACCCGACCGAGCCGCTTGACTCGACCGAACCCACTCCTAAACCTAATCAATCCCAACCGTTGGATCAAGATCCAACGGCCGAGATCCGCCTGCACGGCTCGAGCCGCAATCGGCCGGATCCGATCGCGCCCGTCGCGATCGTGGCCGCTGATCGCGCCACGTGGGCGGCCACGATTTTGTCGTCTTCGCCGAGTCCGAGCCGGACTTCGCCGCCGCGCCGCCAGAGCGAACTAGGTTTCCGTCTAGGCACGGACGCCGAGGCTATTTAAAGCGTGAGACGCCCCCGAGGTTGCCCTCATCCTGCGCACCTGCCTCTCGAGCCATCTCGCCGAGCTACCACCGTTGAGCCGCAATCGCCGCCGGAGTTGTCTCTTCCTCCGCCGCGTTTGCGCCGGTTTCGCCGTCGTCCGTCGTCTTCCGCCGAAGGAGCTCAGATCCGAGTCCTCGCGACGAGACGCACCCGGCGGGAGGCTTCATCTCGCCGAGCACGCCCCAAACGCCGTCGGGCTCGTTGCCGCCCCGTCTCCGGTCAAGCCCGCCGCCAGGAAGCCATCGCCGTCCGCGAGCTCGGAGGACCGTCGGATCCAGACGGACGGTTGAGGTGAGCTCACGTGTTCCCAAACCCGATTAGATCTGGATCGTTGGATCAAGATCCAACGGTTCACAATTGCCACGCGTCGTAGCAAAGGCGTAATATAGGATTAGATCTCGACCGTCCGATCTAGATCGAACGCCCACGAGCAACGAGTAGTTTCAACGTGTTAACCCTGGATCTAATCCGCCGCTGATTTTCAAACCAACGGCCGAGATTGGCGCCACGTGTCGGGAAGGTGGACCGCCGCGGTCAACGCTGGCCCACGCGCTGGCAGTGACGCCGACGCCGCGGGCCCGCGTGTCGAGGGGCCGCATGTCGCTGGCTGACCCGCCAGCGCCGACGTCACCCATGACGTCACAATGGGTCCCACCTGCCGCCACTGCGTGGTCGAGCCCGCCGACGCCGGGCCGATGACGCTACCCGAGAGGGCCCACATGTCGGGCCGACACGTGAGTCGTGGACCGAGTCCACGGTAGACCCAAGCCGGCGTGGACCAAGTCCATGGACGGCCGACGTCAGCAGGCCAATCGAGGCTGCCACGTGTCCATGCCGACGCAATAATTAATTTCCGAAAAGAAAATGATTTATTAATTCGAAATATTGATTCAAATTTAGATTCAAACTTCAAACGCTTATAACTTTTATGCTTCAACTCCGATTTGAGCGATTCAAATTTCTAAATTTGTATAAAATTGAGATCTACCTAAATATGAATTTTATTTAATTTTTGGACTAAAGTTTTTCTCTGTAAAATTATTTAATTGATTATTTAAACTTTAAATAATCATAACTTTTATGCGTTTTAACTCCAAATTTGATTTATTCCAGTTTCTAAAAATCCAGAAAATTATGTTCTCTCTGTTTATGGATTTTATTTGGAGTTTTGGGATCTTTTGCATAGTGTTCATTTGTGTATTTGCTATTTGCACGCTTTACGAGTAGACGCGTTGAAGTGCGGAAGGATTCGAGGGAGAAGTGTTGACTCAGATCCAACTCAAGACCAAGAGCAAGTACTTTTTGAAGGCAAGTTGTGCTTTGACCATATTGATCCCATTTCGAAATCTATTTTGATTTAAACTATTGCATGCTAGTTCAATTAGAAAGATACTTTGTTTAAACCTGGGGGGTAGATAAATACCAATTTGATATATGACACCTTGATTACTTAAGTATGTGCCATGACCTTTTGTCACCCTAGTTGTGGTTTACTAGTTGGACATTACTAAATTGCCAACATGGGTTTAGATCGTTGTAGTATGCTGCTTAGACCTGCTACGTGCTCATGACATGATTTTGGACAATCAAACGCTAATATGGACTTAATAATATATTGAACCTGTTTTGGAAAAGTATCATGTGATGTTGACGGCACGTGGTGCATGGTAATCAACTGGGGTTTGATAAACAGATTTCGACTGGGGCATGTGGCAAGAGTAATCAGGTGGGCCAGTTGTGGCATTGGGAGTGATGATTTGGTTTTTCGGGTAGTCTTGCCCTGGTCACTCTAAGGACTTAACCTTGCAAGCCTTTGAACTGGGTCATACTTGCAACCACATGGCTGGAATGGGACGGCCCTAGTTGACTAAGTCGCTAAGGACTCACTTGTGGAGCCTCAGGTGTCGATTACACCTTTTGTGTGATTGTACGGGGGAGCGTATCGTGGCTGTGGCCAGGTACCCATCTAACGGTGTGTTGGTCCCATACTTCGCCTTGGCTAAGGGAAGGGATGGTGTAGAGCACGTACCGGAGAGGACCACCTGTGTTGTTTGAGGCTTCCGAAAGGCTTTATTACTGGGAACTTCGCCTTTGTGGTGTTTGACTGTATCTTGTGGGTAAAGTGCATAACCTCTGCAGAGTGTAGAATCTATTTGAATAGCCGAGTCCACTGTGATCGACAATGCTCTGAATTACAAATAAGGGGTAGACTTTCCAAAATAACTTGGTTTTGAAAAAGATGGGTTGGTTTAACAAGGAAGATGATGGGAATATGGTTTAGGATGGGAAAAATGTTTATTAAACTTCTTGAAAAGTTATTTATGCTTTACTTATTTCTACCGCTTTCGAATCTACTCATATTACTTGTCAAAAGTCACTTTCGCAAACATACCTCGAGCTATTCCTTTGTACTAAGCCATGCATATAGTATATTAGCTTGCATTCTGCAGGCATGACTTGCCGAGTACCAAGTACTCACCCTTGCCTCAACACAATATCGCTTGAAGAGGAGATTACGCCACTTTGGAGGAGGAACTCCAAGAAGACCCGCTCTACTTAGGGGATGCGAGCCCGATCGGTTGCCTGTGGTATACTGGATGGCGCCACTAAGTTTATTTGATTTTCCGCCGCTATTTCTCTTTTAATAAGTTTCGCCTTGCAAGGCATATATTTGTAACTTGGCCATAAGGTCGAGTAACCCTTTGATTATTTAAATAAAGTACTTTGATAGTATCGTATGGTATGATTGTGATATATACCGATGTTAAGACTGTGTGCACTAGCGCGTTCCTGGACTAGTGCTGAATACACAGAGGGTCCGGATTTGCAAATTCGGGGTCCCGACAGAGGTGGTATCAGAGCCATACTTGACTGTAGGCTCAACCCTAAGCTAGAATGGTCGTAGTGAGGATAAAACCTATTTTCTAAAATGCTAAAAGTTTGTCAAGATAAGAAATGACATCTCGACTTATCCCCTTCTCTCTTTTCTTGTCTCTTGCTGAAATTTTCCCTTACCTTGTCACAATTTAAAAATTCCGAGTTCTTACGTAAAGCACTCTTGTGACAGATGGAGGAAGAGTTCAACTACGTCGATCTAGGAGTTGGTCACGCCATGAACTTTGGCATATGCTCTGAGACTCTGAGATTTTGAGAAGCCCCAATACCAAGTGGAAGTGATCGACAAGCTGTGATTGATCAAGGCTTGTGACGTGAGGATTGAGGTACTGTCAGAAGAGGGGCCTGTGCAATCGCTCGATACACCGTGACCGCTAGAAGATCTACAATGCAGATGGGTATCCAAGAAGTTTCACGACGAGCAATGCGGCACATTACCAAGATTCACGCCAGGAGAGTTGGAAAGCACGGTGTTCCGTTATCATCCGCAAGCGATAACCTTCTTGACCAAGACGATTCAGATGAGAATGCCACTGTTACACGCTTGGCACGATTCGTCGTCGCCCAGAAGAAGTACTAGATAATACAAGCAAGGAGCTACGTAAGGCCCGCAAGGAGATCACGACAGAGAAGAACAGATGGCGGGAAGCTCAAGAGTATGTGGCACACCTTCTACGAAGGATTGACGAGTTGGAGATGACTTTGTACGGACTGCACTCCAGAGCCAAGATTGAGCTACACGAGCCGATCCAGAGGAGTCGATCTCGATGAGGACATCGCTTCTTCGACTACCACAGATGACATAGTCATTTGGACATGGCGATCGTTTCGCGCCTATGCCGCAAAGACCGCACTCAGCCGTGGAGGTTTTCTCGATGAGTGAACTTAGGTTCTATAGTGAGACTCCTTCACGAGTCATAGAATAAAGAGTCACCCTTTAGGCGATAGACTCCAGAGTTAGTTCGATTTGGATTTGCTTTGTTTGTCGAGTGTGCAAGATGTGTTGCAAGGCCCTTAGGCATTGTAAGCAGCCATACCAAGTTATTAATAATAAAGTTGGACCTTAAAGTTACCCCTTTGCCCCGCATAAGTTCCATATTACTTGTCTATTCTTGTTTCCCTCTCATCTCTAAACCTAGAGCAAATCGACAGATGGTAAACACCCGTGGAAACTTTGGAAGCAATGGGAGTGGATCTCGCCAATGAAAACCCCAATGATGAAGCACCAAAGACCGCCATCGGATGTGCAGAATTTTGGAGCATTTCTTGTCGCTCGCACTCCAGCTGATGCATGCTATGATGCAACAAATGCAGCACGTCATCGCTCAGGCCACCGCTAATCAAGTTAATCGGTGACCACGCCAGAGTACAAGGTCGCCGAGTTCATGAGGACTCACCCACCCACTTTCTCCGGAAATGCCAATCCATTGGAGGCCGATGATTGGTTAAGATCAATCGAGAGGAAGCTACACATAGCTCAATGCATAGGGAATGAGAAGGTACTTTACGCTTCTCATCGCTTGGAAGGAACAAATTACGAATGGTGGGAGAACTTCGTACACGCAGAGAACCTCAAGATATCACTTGGGAAGAGTTCACACCGCATTCCGACAAGATCACGTGCCTGAAGGAATCATGGACCTTAAGAAGGAGGAGTTCAGAGCATCAAGCAAGGTAATCACCAAAGGGTCGACTACCCGAACAAGTTCACACAGCCTAGCACGCTACGCACCGAGGATGTAGCGATGATAAATCCAGGCATACCTCGTTTTATGAAGGGACTTAACTCAGATTGCAAGTAGGGTTGATCACCCACACCTTTCCTGATTTCCAAGAGTTGGTGAATAAGGCACTTATTCTTGAGGACAAGCGCAAGGAACTGGATGAGAACAGAAGCGCAGGATGCAACAAAGAAGGATCACGTCAGGAACGCAATACCGAGAGTTGCACCAAATCAATTCTTCGTATTCCAACCACGTAATGCAACGAGGACACCATCCCCAAAGACCAGGACCTGCCAATCAAAACTACTGCACCCACTTCGCTAGAAACGCTACCTGTGCAACAAAGAAGGAACAGTGAGACGCTGCTACAATCGCAACGAGCCAGACACTTTGCCAACAGCTTGTCCGAAGAAGACAGCAGAGCGACCCCGCCGCTTCAATCTAGGAACCACCCCAGCTAGGACGCCAAAGACCAGAGCCACACCCTGCATCGTGGTGAGAGGCCGAGTCAACCATGTCACCGCAGATGCACCGCAGAATGCTACTGACGTCGTGATCGGGTAAGTTACTTGTTAACTCGCACCTGCAGCTTTGTTTGACTCGAGCTTCAGATTCGCTTGTTTCGCAAGGCTTTGCTGCTAGAAATGACTTGAGAATTGCAAGACTTAAGTGCATGCTTTTAGTTCAAACCCTGGTTCCGAACTCCGAACGGAAGTAGGATGTTCCGGTGAGAATACTAATAGATGGAATAGAGTTCCTAGCAAACCTTATAATTTTGGAGACCTGCACCTTAGATGTTATATTGGGAATGGATTGGTTATCCAAGCACAAGGCCGTATTGGATTGTGGACGAAGGACTATCTCGCTTGAGAGCCCGTGTGGGAGGAAAGTGGAATTTCAAGCCACCGCAGCTAGAGATGGACAGCTTGATGGTTAACAGCACCAAGGCGATCAGCATAGAGGATGTCCCAAAGAGTAAATGAGTACCCGATGTTTTTCCCGAAGATCTACCTCGGTATGCCGCGCACAGGACATAGAGTTTGTGATAGAGCTTGTACTGCACAAAGACCGATAGCAAAGAGACCCTATCGGATGTCTACCGAGGAGTTGGTAGAAATGAAGAAACAAATAGAGGAGTTAATGGAGAAAGGATTTATCGCACCAAGTTCGTCGCCGTGGGGAGCACCAGCTTTGTTTGTCAAGAAGAAGGACGGAGTTTCAGGATGTGCATCGACTACCGTGCACTCAATGAAGTCACCGTGAAGAATAAGTATCCGCTACCCAGGATTGATGATTTGTTTGATCGATTAAGAGGAGCCGGAGTTTTCTCCAAGATTGATCTCAAATCGGGATACCATCGCTGAAGATCCGATCGTAAGATATTCAAGATCGCATTCTCGTCAAGATATGGACATTACGAGTTTACGCTATGTCCTTTGGTCGATTTAATGCGCCAAATTTATTTCATGAATATGATGAATAAGGTGTTCATGGAATATTTGGACAAGTTTGTCGTCGTATTCATAGACGATATCCTAATCTACTCCAAGACAGAGGATGAACATGCCGAACACTTAAGGCGAGTTTTGGAAAAGCCGAGGAACAGCAACTTTTCGCCAAGTTCGCAAGTGTGACTTTTGGAAGGACAAAGTGGAGTTCCTTGGACATGTGATGACCGCAGAAGGGGTCGCCAGTAGATCCAAGCAAAGTAGAAGCTGTGTTACATTGGGAGCAAACAAGATCGTGACCCATTCTGAGTTTCCTTGGAATGGCAGGATACTACCGCCCGTTTCATCGAAGGCTTTTCGACAATTGCAAAACCTCTTACGCAATTGTCAAGAAGGAAAAGAAGTTTGCATGGACGCCGAATGTGAGAAAGGATTTCAGAGTCAAGAAGCGATTGACATCGGCAGGTGTTAGTTCTACCGGATGTTGCTCAAAGCTTCGATATTTATTGTGACGACGCGCCAAGGACTTGGATGTGTGCTGATGCAGAATGGAAAGGTCGTCGCTTATGCATCAAGGCAGTTGAGGCCGCATGAGGAAAATTATCCGACACATGACCTAGAGTTAGCTGCCGTAGTGCATGCCTTAAAGATATGGCGTCACTATCTGATTGGAAACAGATGTGAAGTATATACGGATCATAAGAGCCTTAAGTACATATTCACCCAGGCGGATCTGAATATGAGGCAAAGGAGATGGCTAGAGTTAATCAAGGACTACAATGTTGGAATCCATTACCATCCCGGGAAGGCCAACGTAGTTGCCGATGCTCTGAGTCGGAAGAGCCATACCGCGGGTATGTTGCTAGCCATAAGACAGGATGAGTTATGTGAGGAGTTTCAGAAAATGAAGATTGAGGTTGTACCTAGCGGATTCTTGGCCGCATTAGAAGTAAAACCGACCCTGGAGGATCAGATTCGAGAAGGACGTATGATGATGACAAGATCCGCAGGATTAAGTCCATCAAGGAGGAAGGCAAGGCAGAGGACTTCAAGATGGATGAGCAAGGCACGTTGTGGATGAAGGATCGCATTTGTGTGCCTAACAAAAAGGAGTTAAAGCAACTGATTCTGGAAGAAGCCCATGACTCCAAGTACTCGATTCATCCTGGAAGCGCCAAGATGTATCAGGATCTGAAGGAGAGATTCTGGTGGCCGAGTATGAAACGTGAAGTTGCCGAGCATGTTGCATTGTGCGACGATGCCGAGAGTCAAGGCAATGCATCGTAGACCAGCAGGATTGCTACAACCGCTGAAAATACCTCGAGTGGAAGTGGGAGGAAATCGAATGGATTTCATTACCGGCTTGTCAAGACTCAAGGAGGTTATGACTCCATATGGGTTATAGTGGATCGCTTGACTAAAGTAGCCCATTTTATCCCGTGAAGACCACTTACTCGGGAGATAAATTAGCGTAATTATACATGATCAGATTGTCTGCTTGCACGGAGTGCCAAAGAGGATTGTATCGGACAGAGGTACCCAATTTACCTCAAGGTTCTGGAATAAGTTGCATGAAGCCATGGGAACCCGCTTGAACTTCAAGATGCCTTATCATCCACGAGACGGATGGACAGACCGAAAGAGTCAACCAGATTCTGGAGGATATGCTAAGAGCTTGTGCATTGGCCTATGCTACCTCTTGGGATAAGAGTTTGCCGTATCTTTGAGTTCGATTACAACAATAGTTATCAGGCTAGTTTACGATGTCACCTTTGAGGCATCAGATGGTCGACCCTGTCGGACGCCATTGAATTGGAATGAGACCGTGGCGCCGTGTCTTTGGGCCTGATATTCTTCAAGAGGTCAAGAGCGACGCTATGATTAGGGAAAGGTTTAAGATAGCCCAATCACGACAAAAGAGTAATGATGACAATCGTCGCCGAGACTTGAGTTTTGAACCATAAGATTTTGTTTACCTCAGAGTTACGCCTCAAAGGGGAGTTAAGAGGTTCCATGCCAAAGGGACACTAGCACTCTGCTATGTTGGACCATTTAAGATTTTGAGCCGCAGAGGCGGTTGCTTATCACCGGAGTTGCCACAAGTTGGCAGGAGTACATGATGTATTCCATGTGTCCCAGTTAAAGAAGTGTCTACGAGTTCCTGAGGAACAGACACCGCTAGAGTCAATTGAGTTGCAAGAGGATTTGACCTATAAGGAGCATCCCGTGAGGATTCTAGACACAATGGATCGAGAAACTAGAAACAAGTCAACCCGCTTTTGTAGAGTTCAAAGGAGCAACCATGAAGAAAGCGGCGACTTGGGAGCGAAGAGGATTTGAAGAAAGAGTTTCCAAACCTATTCCTTTAGTGAGCCCCTGAATCTCTGTGGACTAGATTCTATTAAGGGGGAGGTTTGTAACATCCCAAAATTTTGCTTTTCTTAAATTCATGTGTGATTTGACACTTTGGTGAATTTTTGGAATTTTCTCGAATTTATTTGGGTTTATTTGGAATTTATTTGAATTTATTCCATTTTGAAATAATTAAAGAATTTAATTTTGCAAATAAAATTTTGTTGGAAATATTTTATTTGAGTCCAAAATGTTCCAAAATATTTTCCGTAATTTTTGGAATTTTTCGAGTCTTTTGCTATTTTTAATGAATTAAATGAATTATCGAATTATTTTAAATATTAAATCGCTGGAAATCCAACTCGGTCAAGTATCGTTTCATCCGGCGAAGTCGGACTCGAGCCCGACCGAACCCGACCGAGCCGCTTGACTCGACCGAACCCACTCCTAAACCTAATCAATCCCAACCGTTGGATCAAGATCCAACGGCCGAGATCCGCCTGCACGGCTCGAGCCGTGAATCGGGCCGGATCCGATCGCGCCCCGTGCGATCGTGGCCGCTGATCGCGCCACGTGGGCGGCCACGATTTCGCCGTCTTCGCCGAGTCCGAAAGCCGGACTTCGCCCGCCAGCGCCCGCCGTAGCGAACTAGGTTTCCGTCTAGGCACGGACGCCGAGGCTATTTAAAGCGTGAGACGCCCCCGAGGTTGCCCTCATCCTTGCGCACCGTTCCCAGAGCCATCTCGCCGGAGCTACCACCGTTGAGCCGCAATCGCCGCCGGAGTTGTCTCTTCCTCCGCCGCGGTTTGCGCCGGTTTCGCCGTCGTCCGTCGTCTTCCGCCGAAGGAGCCAGATCCGAGTCCTCGCGACGAGACGCACCGAAGGAGGCTTCATCTCGCCGAGCACGCCCCAAACGCCGTCGGGCTCGTTGCCGCCCCGTCTCCGGCCAAGCCGGCCGCCAGTGAAGCCATCGCCGTCCGCGAGCTCGGAGGACCGTCGGATCCAGATCGGACGGTTGAGGTGAGCTCACGTGTTCCCAAACCCGATTAGATCTGGATCGTTGGATCAAGATCCAACGGTTCACAATTGCCACGTGCTGTAGCAGTGCGAATATAGGATTAGATCTCGACCGTCCGATCTAGATCGAACGCCCACGAGCAACGCAGTAGTTTCAACGTGTTAACCCTGGATCTAATCCGCCGCTGATTTTCAAACCAACGGTGAGATTGGCGCCACGTGTCGGGAAGGTGGACCGCCGCGTCAACGCCGCACGCGTCGCGTGGCAGGACGCCGACGCCGCTGGGCCCGCGTGTCGAGGGGCCGCATGTCGCTGGTCGACCCGCCAGCGCCGACGCCACCCATGACGTCACAATGGGTCCCACCTGCCGCACCGTGGTCGAGCCTCGCCGACGCCGGGCCGATGACGCTACCCGAGAGGGCCCACATGTCGGGCCGACACGTAGAGTCGTGGACCGAGTCCACTGTGAGACCCAAGCCGAGCGTGGACCAAGTCCATGGACCGGTGACGCCAACAGGCCAATCGAGGCTGCCACGTGTCCATGCCGACGCAATAATTAATTTCCAAAAGAAAATGATTTATTAATTCGAAATATTGATTCAAATTTAGATTCAAACTTCAAACGCTTATAACTTTTATGCGTTTCAACTCCGATTTGAGCGATTCAAATTTCTAAATTTGTATAAAATTGAGATCTACCTAAATATGAATTTTATTTAATTTTTGGAGTAAAGTTTTTCTCTGTAAAATTATTTAATTGATTATTTAAACTTTAAATAATCATAACTTTTATGCTTTAACTCCAAATTTGACGATTCCAGTTTCTAAAAATCCAGAAAATTATGTTCTCTCTGTTTATGGATTTTATTTGGAGTTTTGGGATCTTTTGCATAGTGTTCATTTGTGTATTTGCTATTTGCACGCTTTACGAGTAGACGTTGAAGTGCCTGGAAGGATTCGAGGGAGAAGTGTTGACTCAGGATCCAACTCAAGACCAAGAGCAAGTACTTTTTGAAGGCAAGTTGTGCTTTGACCATATTGATCCCATTTCAAATCTATTTTGATTTAAACTATTGCATGCTAGTTCAATTAGAAAGATACTTTGTTTAAACACGGGGTTAGATAAATACCAATTTGATATATGACACCTTGATTACTTAAGTATGTGCCATGACCCTTTGTCACCCTAGTTGTGGTTTACTAGTTGGACATTACTAAATTGCCAACATGGGTTTAGATCGTTGTAGTATGTCGCTTAGACACGCTACGTGCTCATGACATGATTTTGGACAATCAAACGCTAATATGGACTTAATAATATATTGAACCTGTTTTGGAAAAGTATCATGTGATGTTGATGGCACGTGGTGCATGGTAATCAACCTGGGTTTGATAAACAATTTCGATCGGGCATGTGGCAAGAGTAATCAGTGGGCCGGTTGTGGCATTGGGAGTGATGATTTGGTTTTCGGGTAGTCTTGCCCTGGTCACTCTAAGGACTTAACCTTGCAAGCCTTTGAACTGGTCATACTTGCAACCACATGGTCGGAATGGGACGGCCCTAGTTGACTAAGTCGCTAAGGACTCACTTGTGGAGCCTCAGGTGTCGATTACACCTTTTGTGTGATTGTACGGGGAGCGTATCGTGGGCGTGGCCAGGTACCCATCTAACGGTGTGTTGGTCCCATACTTCGCCTTGGCTAAGGGAAGGGATGGTGTAGAGCACGTCTGAGAGGACCACTGTGTTGTTTGAGGCTTCCAAAGGCTTTGTTACTGAACTCGCCTTTGTGGTGTTTGACTGTATCTTGTGGGTAAAGTGCATAACCTCTGCAGAGTGTAGAATCTATTTGAATAAGCCGAGTCCACTGTGATCGACAATGCTCGGGAATTACAACAAGGGGTAGACTTTCGAAAATAACTTGGTTTTGAAAAGATGGGTTGGTTTAACAAGGAAGATGATGGGAATATGGTTTAGGATGGGAAAAATGTTTATTAAACTTCTTGAAAAGTTATTTATGCTTTACTTATTTCTACCGCTTTGAATCTACTCATATTACTTGTCAAAAGTCACATTTCGCAAACATACCTTGAGCTATTCCTTTGTACTAAGCCATGCATATAGTATATTAGCTTGCATTCTCAGGCATGACTTGTCGAGTACCAAGTACTCACCCTTGCCTCAACACAATATCGCTTGAAGAGGAGATTACGCCAGCTTTGGAGGAGGAACTCCAAGAAGACCCGTCTACTTAGGGATGCGAGCCCGGTCGGTTGCTGTGGTATACTTGGATGGCGCCACGGTTTATTTGATTTTCCGCCGCTATTTCTCTTTTAATAAGTTTCGCCTTGCAAGGCATATATTTGTAACTTGGCCATAAGGTCGAGTAACCCTTTGATTATTTAAATAAAGTACTTTGATAGTATCGTATGGTATGATTGTGATATATACCGATGTTAAGACTGTGTGCACTAGCGCGTTCTCGACTAGTGCTGAATACACAGAGGGTCCGGATTTGCAAATTCGGGTCCCGGCAGATGTCTTTCCGAAGATCTACAGTATGCCGCTGACAGGACATATAGTTTGTGATAGAGCTTGTACAGTACAACACCGATAGCAAAGAGACCCTATCGGATGTCTACCGAGGAGTTGGTAGAGATGAAGAAAGCAGCTAGAAGAGTTAATGGAGAAAGGATTTATCGAGACCAAGTTAGTCGCCGTGGGGAGCACCGGTTTTGTTTGTCAAGAAAAAGGGCGGGAGTTTCAGGATGTGCATTGACTACCGTGCACTCAATGAAGTCACCGTGAAGAATAAGTACCCGCTACCCAGGATTGATGATTTGTTTGATCGATTAGGAGGAGCCGGAATTTTCTCCAAGATTGATCTGAGATCGGGATACCATCGATTGAAGATCCGATCGTAAGATATTCAAGATCGCATTCTCGTCAAGATATGGACATTACGAGTTCACGATTATGTCCTTTGGGGTGACGAATCGCCGACCTATTTCATGAATATGATGAATAAGGTGTTCATGGAATATTTGGACAAGTTTGTCGTCGTGGTTCATAGACGATATCCTAATCTACTCCAAGACAGAGGATGAACATGCCGAACACTTAAAGCGAGTTTTGGAAAAATGAGGAACAGCAACTTTTCGCCAAGTTCAGCAAGTGTGATTTTTGGAAGGACAAGGTGGAGTTTCTTGGACATGTAATGACCGCATGAAGAAGTCGCCAGTAGATCCAAGCAAAGTAGAAGGCGTGTTACATTGGGAGCGGTAGAAGATCTGTGACCTGCATTCGGAGTTTCCTTGGAATGGCAGGATACTACCACCGTTTCATCGAAGGCTTTTCGACAATTGCAAAACCTCTTACGCAATTGCTGAAGAAGGAAAAGAAGTTTGCATGGACGCCATAATGTGAGAAAGGATTTCAGGAGCTGAAGAAGCGATTGACATCAGCACCGGTGTTAGTTCTACCGGATGTTGCTCAAAGCTTCGATATTTATTGTGACGCATCGCGCCAAGGACTTGGATGTGTCTTTGATGCGTAATGGAAAGGTCGTCGCTTATGCATCAAGGCAGTTGAGGCCGCATGAGGAAAATTATCCGACACATGACCTAGAGTTAGCTGCCGTAGTGCATGCCTTGAAGATATGGCGTCACTATCTGATTGGAAACAGATGTGAAGTGTATACGGATCATAAGAGCCTTAAGTACATATTCACCCAGTCGGAGCTGAATATGAGGCAGAGGAGATGGTTAGAGTTAATCAAGGACTATAATGTTGGAATCCATTACCATCCCGGGAAGGCCAACGTAGTAGCCGATGCTCTGAGTCGGAAAAGCCATACCGTGAGTACGTTGCTAGCCACAAGCCAGGATGAGTTATGTAAGGATTTTCAGAAAATGAAGATTGAGGTTGTACCTAGCGGATTCTTGGCCGCATTGGAAGTAAAGCCTACCTTAGAGGACCAGATCCGAGAAGGACAGAAGGATGATGACAGGATCCGCAGGATTAAGTCCATCAAGGAGGAAGGCAAGGCAGAGGACTTCAAATTGGATGAGCAGGGCACGTTATGGATGAAGGGTCGGATTTGTGTGCCTAACAAGGAGGAGTTAAAGCGACTGATTTTGGAAGAAGCCCATGACTCCAAGTACTCAATTCACCACCTGGAGCGCCAAGATGTATCAGATCTCAAGGAGAGATTCTCGTGGCCGAGTATGAAACGTGAAGTTGCCGAGCATGTTGCATTGTGCGACGTATGCCAAGAGTCAAGGCAATGCATCGAGACCGGCGGGATTGCTACACAATTTGAAGATACCTGAGTGGAAGTGGGAGGAAATCGGAATGGATTTCATTACCGGTTCTTGAAGACTCAAGGAGGTTATGACTCCATATGGGTTATAGTGGATCGTTTGACTAAAGTAGCCCATTTTAACCCCCTGAAGACCACTAACTCGGGAGATAAAGTACCGGAATTATACAAGATCACGATAGACTGTTAGCACTGAGTGCCAAA
Source organism: Rhipidocladum racemiflorum (assembly GCA_036346355.1). NCBI lineage: Eukaryota > Viridiplantae > Streptophyta > Magnoliopsida > Poales > Poaceae > Rhipidocladum > Rhipidocladum racemiflorum. The sequence continues at coordinate 31,756,457 of CM070589.1, read as the reverse complement.
GAGGATTGTATCGGACAGAGGTACCCAATTTACCTCAAGGTTCTGGAATAAGTTGCATGAAGCCATGGGAACCCGTTTGAACTTCAGTACAGCTTATCATCCACAGACGGATGGACAGACCGAAAGAGTCAACCAGATTCTTGATTATATTTTGAGAGATTGTGCATTGGTTTATGCTAGCTCTTTGGATAAAAGTTTGCTGTATGCCGAGTTCGATTACAACAATAGTTATCGAGGCTAGTTCTGAGATGTCACCTTTTGAGGCCTTTGTATGGTCGACCACAGTCGGACGCCAATGAATTGGAATGAGACCGTGGCCCGTGTCTTTGGGCCTGATATTCTTCAAGAAGTCAAGAACAGTCGCCATGATTAGGGAAAGGTTGAAGATAGCCCAATCTCGATGGAAGAGTTATCTTGACAATCGTCGCCGAGATTTGAGTTTTGAACCGTAAGACTTTGTATACCTCGGAGTTACGCCTCTCAGGAGTTAAGAGGTTCCATGCCAAAGGGAAACTTGCACCCGTTATGTTGGACCATTTAAGATTTTGAGCCGCAGAGGCGGTTGCTTATCACCGGAGTTGCCCTGATCGTTGGCGAGGAGTACATGATGTATTCCATGTGTCCCGATTAAAGAAGTGTCTCCGAGTTCCCGAGGAGCAGTGCAGATTAGAATCAATTGAGTTGCAAGAGGATTTGACTTATAAGGAGTATCCCGTGAGGATTCTAGACACAATGGATCGAAACTAGAAACAAGTCAACCCGCTTCAGTAGAGTTCGATTGGAGCAACCATGAAGAAAGCGAAGCGACTTGGGAGCGCGAAGAGGATTTGAAGAAAGAATTTCCAAACCTATTCCTTTAGTGAGCCCTGAATCTCGGGGACGAGATTCTATTAAGGGGGGGAGGTTTGTAACACCCCAAAATTTTACTTGTCCTAAATTCATGTGTGATTTGGCACTTTGGTGAATTTTTGGAATTTTCTGGAATTTATTTGGATTTAATTGGAATTTATTTGAATTTATTCCATTTTGAAATAATTAAAGAATTTAATTTTGCAAATAAAATTTTGTTGGAAATATTTTATTTGAGTCCAAAATGATCCAAAGTATTTTCCAATTTTTCTCGAATTTTTCTCGAGTCATTTGCTATTTTTAATGAATTAAATGAATTCTTGGGAATTATTTTAAATATTAAATCGCTGGAAATTCAAACTCGGGTCAAGTACTGTTCATCCGATCGAAGTCGAACCCGAGTCGGACTCGAGTCCGACCGAGCCACGTGACTCGGCCAGAACCCACTCCTAACCCTAATCAATCCCAACCGTTGGATCAAGATCCAACGGTGAGATCCGCCCGTCTGCGGTTCGAGCCGTGATCCGGCCGGATCCGATCGCGCCGTCGATCGTGGCCGTTGATCGCGCCACGTGGGCGGTGAGAGTCGCCGTCTTCGCCGAGACCGAAGCCGGACTCCGCCGCCGCCGCCCAGGATGTAGGATTAGGTTTCGCCCAGAGCCTGAACGCCGAGGCTATTTAAAGCGTGAGACGTCCCCAGGTTGCCCTCATCCTTGCGCACCGTTCCCAGAGCCATCTCGCCTGAGCCGCCGCCGTTGAGCCGCAATCGCTCGCCGGAGTTGTCTCTTCCCTCCGCCGAGGTTTGCGCCGTTTTCCGTCGTCGTCCGTCGTCTTCCGCCGAGAAGGAGCTCAGATCTGGGATCCCCATGACGAGACGCACTTGCAAGGAAGGATTCATCTCGCCGAGAAGCCCGTAGCGCCGCGCCCTTGGTCATCGTTCCCGTCTCCGGTGCACAGGCCTCGCCGCGCCATCGCCGGACTCCGCGAGCTCTGTGGACCGTCAGATCCAGATCGGACGGTTGAGGTGAGTTCACGTGTTATAAACCCGAGTAGATCTGGACCGTTGGATCAAGATCCAACGGTTCACAATCGCCACGTGCTGTAGCAGTGCGATTATAGGATTAGATCTGGACCGTCCGATCTAAATCGAACGGCCCACGATCAACGAGTAGTTTCAACGTGTTAACCCTGGATCTAATCGCGCGTTGAATTTCAAATCAGCGATGGCCGTGATTGCGCCACGTGTCGGGAAGTTGGACCGACGCGGTCGGCTGGCCGATCCGCAGCGCTGGCGTGTGACGCTGACACGCGGGGCCCGCGTGTCAGAGGGCCCGCATGTCAGTGGCTGACCCCGCCAAGCGCTGACGTCACCCATGACGTCACAGTGGGTCCCACCTGTCCGACTGCGGTGGCCGAGCCTCGCCGACGCCGGGCCGATGACGCCACCCGAGAGGGCCCATATGTCGATCTCACGTGGAAGTCGTGGACCGAGTCCACGGTGGACCCGAGCCGGCGTGGACCAAGTCCATGGACCGGTGGCGTCAACCGCCCAATCGAGAGGCTGCCACGTGTCCTTCTTGGCGCCAATAATTAATTTCGAAACAGAAAATGATTTATTAATTCGAAATATTGATTCAAATTTAGATTCAAACTTCAAACGCTTATAACTTTTGCGTTTCAACTCCGATTTGAGTGATTCAAATTTCTAAATTTGTATAAAATTCAGATCTACTCAAATATGAATTTTATTTAATTTTTGGACTAAAGTTTTTCTCTGTAAAATTATTTAATTGATTATTTAAACTTTAATAAATCATAACTTTTGCGTTTTAACTCCAAATTTGACGATTCCAGTTTCTAAAAATCCAGAAAATTATGTTCTCTCTGTTTATGGATTTTATTTGGAGTTTTGGGATGTTTTTGCCTAGTGTTTATTTGTGTATTTGCTATTTGCACGCTTTACGAGTAGACGTTGAAGTGCCGGAAGGATTTGAAGGAGAAGTGTTGACTCAGGATCCAACTCAAGACCAAGAGCAAGTACTTTTTGAAGGCAAGTTGTGCTTTGACCATGTTGATCCCATTTTGAAACCTATTTTGATTTAAACTATTGCATGCTAGTTCAATTAGAAAAAATACTTGGTTTAAACATGGGGGTTAGATAAATACCAATTTGCTATATGACACCTTGATTACTTAAGTATGTGCCATGACCCTTTGTCACCCTAGTTGTGGTTTACTAGTTGGACATTGTTAAATTGCCAACATGGGTTTAGATCGTTGTAGTATGCTGCTTAGACCTGCTACGTGCTCATGACATGATTTTGGACAATCAAATGCTAATATTGACTTAATGATATATTGAACCTGTTTTGGAAAAGTATCATGTGATGTTGATGGCACGTGGTGCATGGTAATCAACTGGGGTTTGATAAAATTTCGGCCAGGGCATGTGGCAAGAGTAATCAGTGGGCCGATTGTGGCATTGGGGATGTTGATTTGGTTCTTCGGGTAGTCTTGCCCTGGTCACTCTAAGGACTTAACCTTGCAAGCCTTTGAACTGGGTCATACTTGCAACCACATGGCTGGAATGGGACGGCCCTAGTTGACTAAGTCGCTAAGGACTCACTTGTGGAGCCTCGAGTGTCAATTACACCGTTTGTGTGATTATGCGGGGAGCGTATCGTGGTGTGGCCAGATACCCATCTAACGGTGTGTTGGTCCCATACTTCAGCCTTGGCTAAGGGAAGGGATGGTGTAGAAACCTGAACCGGAGAGGACCACTGTGTTGTTTGAGGCTTCCGAAAGGCTTTGTTCACTGAACTTCGCCTTTGTGGTGTTTGACTGTATCTTGTGGGTAAAGTGCATAACCTCTGCAGAGTGTAGAATCTATTTGAATAGCCGAGTCCAGTCTTTGGACAATGCTCGGGAATTACAGTCAAGGGTTAGACTTTACGAAAATAACTTGGATTTGAAAAGTTGGGTTGGTTTAGTAATGAAGTTGATGGAAATGTGGTTTAGGATGGGGAAAAATGTTTATTAAATTTCTTGGGAAGTTATTTATGCTTTACTTATTTCTCTGCTTCGAATCTACTTTTATTACTTGTCAAAAGCATTTCTGCAAATATACCTTGAGCTATTCCTTTGTACCAAGCCATGCATATAGTATATTAGCTTGCATTCTCGTGCATGACTTGCTTTGAGTACCAAGTACTCACCCTTGCCTCAACACAATACCAGTTGAAGAGGAGATTACGCCATTTCGGAGGAGGATTTCCAAGAAGACCCGTCTACTTAGGGATGCGAGCCGATCGATTGCACTGTGGTATCTTTGGATGGCGCCACGAGATTATTTGATTTTCATTTCTTTGTTATTTCTCTTTTAATAAGTTTCGCCTTGCAAGGCATATATTTGTATCTTGGCCATAAGGTCAAGTAACCCTTGATTATTTAAATAAAGTACTTTGATAGTATCGTTTGGTATGATTGTGATATATACCGATGTTAAGGCTGTGTGCACTAGCGCGTTCTGGACTAGTCTTTGAATACCACAGAGGGTCGGATTTGCAAATTCGGGGTCCCGACAGAGGCTTGGAGACCTTCGCCGGACCAGAAGGCAAGTCTCTTTGGCGCATTTCGCTCCCATGGTTGCAAATGGTTTACAACTGTTTTACAACATGCACTGCTATTTTTATGATCATATGTCAAGTATAGCCTCATTAGTTATTCCTAGTTGCCATTGTCTCCTTGATTATTGTAATCCATGTTTATTTGTAACCCTAGGACACTTTGTTATGTCATGCCTAATTAATCTTGTGACACATGTTGGCTAGTACGGTAGTTGTGCTTAGTCGCAAAATTTCTTAAAATGACCTACGGGTGGGATCATATTAAATGTTGATTTAAAGTAGGATTTGAGAATACTAGCAATCTATTTGCTACTGTTTTTATAAAATAAAAATAAAATGAAAAATAGTTTGGACTTAGGCGGAATGGATTGTCGGGTGGGTGCGGATGGAGCACTAGTTTCATTGTGCAAGTACCACCCCAAGTCAATTAAGGACCGACGCTTATGACTGTCCATTCTAAGCATAACCGTACAACCACATGTCTATAATGGGTACGACCTGGCCGAATAATTTGTAGAAACCTAACTTAGACTCACTAGTTGGTGGAATGTGGGCGCCAGATGGAGGCGAATCGTATTTTCCCACACGGCGCAAGAGGGGCTGCTGTACTGGGTAGAGGGAACCCTAACAGCGGTGAAACCTCAGCAGGTGGGTCAGGATAGGCGTATACATTGTAAAGGCCTTGTCATGATCTCTCTGTAGACACACCAAAGGAAGTGTGTTAATTGCATGGCACTAAAGAGATGATCATGTCGTGTGAGTAAAGTTGTACGCCTCTGCAAAGTTAAAACTATTCGAATAGCCGTGCCTACGGTCAAAGGCAAAGCAAAGAATGCTTTCATACTGGTAGACTTGGTTTTGGTTTTTTTTTAAAAAACTGCTATTTTGGGATTCGAGAGTGGTTAGAACTCTCGGCTGTTTAACTGGCGGATTGAGCCAATCAGGTAGATGGAACATGTTTTTAATTCATGATGGATGTAGTCATGTGTGGATTACTTTAATCTTTTAAATGTGGCGGATAGAGCCTTTATATTAGTGATGGTGATTAGAACCTTCACTAGAATATTAAATCATTCAATTGTTAAAATAATTGTGAAAATGTGCCTTGTGAAAATTATTATTAGGTATGGTTTGATGAAACTTGGTTTTATGCAAAAGAACCATAATAAGCCTTCCTTGGAAAGTCCTACATGTGCATACTTTCCCAGACTTGCTGAGTACTTTTGTACTCACGTACTACACAAATGTTGTCATCAGAAAACTACCAGGATGCAAATGAAGACGGTGAGCTCTACGCTGAGGAGAATGATGAGGATCGCCAGGACAACTAGGCGTGCATTCCTGGTCGTCGCCTGTGGAGTTATTTGGGTTTTATTACTTCTTGTTTTTATTCCGCTGCGGTGAACTCTGGTCATGTGACCATATGATGTAATAAATAGCCATGTGGATGATACTTTATATTTATGTTATTATTTTGCTCTGTTCGGTAATGATTCATCACTGTCTGACTGTGTGTACTAGCTACTGATATGGGACTAGTACAGAGATACACAAGAGATTCCGGGTAGCCGATCTGGGGTCTCACAGTTTCAATCCCGGTATGGTTATTTGCAAAAGAATAGGAACTCTCTTGGACGCGTAAGTATGTACGGTGCAATCGAGTGGCTCATATTTGTTTAAATGTAGACCATCTTGTTAATATTTTGTGCACGGAACTATTGGTGGCAGTGAGCATACACTTAAATGGAGTATGGGTGTCCCTCTAGTCCAACTCACGAGTGAGATTTGATTTATATTTTTGGGTGCCCACGCTGTAGCAACGCACGGATCCAACGTAGCAACTAGTATATCATATTATTGAGGATGTACTCTGATTTGTGCCATGTGGCAGCACGGATCTCCATGCAGACACTACTACAGAAAAGGGCATTGCAGATGGTTCAAAACAGTCATCACAGACGGTTTTTCGAACCGTCTGTAACTATGCGTCATTGATAATCGTTGCATATTACAGATGGTTTATGAACCGTCTGTGAAAATACACATCTCAGACGGTTCTATCCACGAACCGTCTGTGATATGCATAACTGACACTGATTCAACGCTATTAATAAACATAACGTGTCCTAGTTAGTATTACTCTCGCCCAAGCACGCTTAACTAATGAGTTCTATCGCTGATTTTAACGCAATATGAGCAAGAGGTCACCCATCCTAGTACTACTTTATGAAACACGCTTAACTTTGGAGTTCTTACATGATTTAGTACTGTAGTGTTGGTATGATCGCATTTGAAATATAACATGTCCCCCTCCCCTTAACCTCACAAAGCACCCGAACACTAATTTTAGTATTCTCATACTCCGAATTTACCATGACATGGATGCTCCAAATTTTAGCTAAAATTTGTAGTATCCAAGTCATGGCAATGTATAGACTTAGCTAAATTGCACAATACCACATCAATTCCACAATCGGGTGAGGATTATAGGGGTGAGATCACAGACGGTTTTTGGCTAAAAACGTCTGTGATGTGCATTTATACCATAGATGATTTCTAAATAAAACCGTCTGTGATGACTACAGGAGTCATCACAGACGGTTTATAATAAAACCGTCTGTGATATTGCTGTATATCACAGATGGTTTTTAAATAGAACCGTCTGTGATGGCTACAGGAGTAATCACATATGGTTTTATACTAAAACCGTCTGTGATATTGTTGTATATCACTGACGGTTGCACTTTAGAACCGCCTGTGATGTTGTCACTAACGGTTGCACTTTATAACTGTCTCTAATATTCCTTATCATAGACGGTTTATTAAAACCGTCTATGATGAGGCGTCTAATATAAACCTTTTTGTAGTAGTGAGAATGATTACTGAGGTCTATTTGAAATGGCGTGGGAAGTAAACTTCTGTTGAACCCTTCAGGCTGCGTTGAGATCATGTTGCCGCGTACTACTTCTGTCCAAATTTATTTGGCCTATTTTTTTAATGATGTTGTTTATAAATATAAGATGGATTTAATATTTTAATGCAAAACACAAGTGTGATGTTTTTATTATACTTCTAAAAAATATTTAGATTTATCTACATACATATATTAAATATAGTACTTAGAGATAATAATTAGGGATAGTCTAATTATTTTCCTTGTCTCCTTAGTTTATATATTAAAAGAAAATTTGTCTTATAAATTTGGATGCGCGGGAAATACCTAGCACGCATTTGTGTTTGTCCTTACACACTACTACATAAGGGCTCATATTAGACACCTCATCACAAACGGTTTTATAAATTCACGGTCTGTGATGAGTCGAAGGAACATCACAGACGGTTGTAATTATGAGCGATGCAGCGATGATTTGCTTATCACGAGCGGTTCTATCCACCAGCAGTCTTTGATAAGGGTCCCCACATCACCAGGCGGTTTTAATTTCAAACCGTGCGTGATCGAATCGATATCACCAGGCGATTTACTTATAAAACCGTGCATGATCGGGATCGATATCACCAGGCGGTTTACTTATAAAACCGTGCATGATGTGAGACCCTTATCACAGGCTTAATTATGTGTATTAAACCGTCTGTGATAAGGAGATCACCATAGACTGTTAATTTTTACAACCGTCTGTGACGTGTTTAACTTATACGTACTGCTATTGTAAATTAGCATTCGTAGCGCGCTATACATACGTTGGTCACTAACTAGCAAGCGTTTGCTCGATCCATACGTAGCACCATCCATCCACAACCTTAATTAATTAAGTCCTAATCGATATGGCAAAATGAATGACAGAGGTAATTACAATACAAATATATATATATATTTATAAACTAGACAAATATATAATTCTTAACTAATTACAATACAAATATATATTTTTATAGTGGTGGCAGTGATCGCGCGAGCGCGATCACCGCCACCACTCATCGTCGTCGTCGTCGTCCTCCTCCTCGTCGTCCACTGGCCACTCGTAGTCGTCGTCGTCGCCGCCGCCGTCGGAGTAGGACGAGGAGGAGGAGGTGGTCCTGCTCCCGCGGCCCCAGCGGCTGTAGGTCTCCTCCTCTTCCTCGTCCTCGTCCTCATCCTCCTCGTGCTCGTCATCGTCCTCGTCCTCGTCCTCGTCCTCGTCGTCCTCCTCCTCCTCTGCCTCCTCCTCCTCGGGAGAATAATAGAGGTGGCCGCATGTTGGGCATTGCCCAGGGAATTGGGGGGAGGATCGCACTAGCATGGCGGCAGAGTGGGTCATGGAGGGGCGGAGGATGAGTCAGAGGACCCGGTAGGAGATGGAGGCAGAGCTACCATGGATGGATGTAACACCCCAAAATTTTGCTTTTCTTAAATTCATGTGTGATTTGGCACTTTGGTGAATTTTTGGAATTTTCTGGAATTTATTTGGATTTATTTGGAATTTATTTGAATTTATTCCATTTTGAAATAATTAGAGAATTTAATTTTGCAAATAAAATTTTGTTGGAAATATTTTATTTGAGTCCAAAATGATCCAAAATATTTTCCAGAATTTTTCTGGAATTTTTTAAAGTCATTTGTTATTTTAATGAATTAAATGAATTCTTGGGAATTATTTTAAATATTAAATCATTTGGAAAATCAACTCGGGTCAAATCTTGTTCATCCGGCCGAGCCCGAGTCGGACTCGAGTTCGAGTCCGACCCGAACGTGACTCGTAGAACCACTCCTAAACATAATCAATCCCAACCGTTGGATCAAGATCCAGCGGTGAGATCCTTGCGTCTGGGTTGGCCGTGTCAGGCCGAACCGTTCGCGCCCGGTCCGATCGGGGCGCTGATCTGGACACGTGGGCGGTTCTCGTGCCGTCTTCCCGCTGAGTCCGAGCCGGACTCCGCCCGAGTCTTGTGGCAAATGGCAAACTAGGGCTCAGCCCTGAAACCGCCTCCGAGGGCTATTTAATGCCGGATCGCACCGAGGATTACCGTGACCTTGCGCTACTTTTGCCTTAGCTTGCTAAACCCTAGCAGCCGCCGCTTGCTCGGGATTGCTCGCCGTAGTAACAGGGTATTGTGGTGGTTTTTCTCACCTTCCGCCGTCGTAGTCGCCAGGAGAAGGAGGCCGAGCAGGATCCAGAGCCAAAGCGACTTCGAGCGTGACCACGCCGCGTCGCCGGAGGAGCCCGTGGCGCCCGGCGCTCTTGGTCATCGTCCCGTCTCGGTGCCCAAGCCTCGCCCGTGCCATCGCCGGACTTAGCGAGCTCGGTGAACCGTCGAGATCGGTCGGACGGTTGAGGTGAAGTTCACGTGTTCCAAACCCGATTAGATGCGGGCCGTTGGATCAAGATCCAGCGGTTCACAATCGCCACGTGCCGTGGTAGTGATTCTTATAGGATTAGATCTGGACCGTCCGATCTAGATCGAACGGCCCACGATCATCGAGTAGATTCAACACGTTAACCCTGGATCCAATCCGCGCCGTTGATTTTCAAACCAACGGTCGCGATTGCGCCACGTGTCGGGGAGATGGACCCGGCGGTCGGCGCCCGTCTGGCGTGTGGCGTGTGTCACGACGCGGGCCCCGCATGTCGAGGAGCCCACCACGACGGTAGTGTTTGCGTGAGACCGCGACCGGCAGTGGGTCCCACTGTCGGTCTCACGTGGAGCCGTGGGCCGGGTCCACCGTGGACCGAACAGCGCCGTGAGCTGAGCCCATGAGCGGTGGCGTCGGCCAGCCAATCGAGGAGTGACACGTGTCCATCTTGGCGCAATAATTAATTTCGAAAAAGAAAATGATTTATTAATTTGAAATAATGATTTGATTTTGTTTCAAACTTCAAGCGCTTATAACTTTTGCGTTTCAACTCCGATTTGAGTGATTCAAATTTCTAAATTTGTATAAAATTGAGATCTACCTAAATATGAATTTTATTTAATTTTGGACTAAAGTTTTTCTCTGTAAAATTATTTAATTGATTATTTAAACTTTAAATAATCATAACTTTTTAACGTTTAACTCCAAATTTGTGATTCCAGTTTCTAAAAATCCATAAAATTATGTTCTTACTGTTTATGTAGATTAATTGGATGTTAGGACACTATTTGCCTAGTGTTTATTTGTGTATTTGCAATTTGCACGCTTTACGAGTAGACGTTGAAGTGCAGGAAGGATTCGAAGGAGAAGTTATGACTCAGGATCCAACTCGAGACCAAGAGCAAGTACTTATAGAAGGCAAGTTGTGCTTTGACCATGTTGATCCTATTTAGAAATCTATTTTGATTTAAACTATCGCATGCTAGTTCAATTAGAAAGATATTTTGTTTAAACATGGGGGTTAGATAAATACCAATTTCTTTGTATGACACCTTGATTATTTAAGTATGTGCCATGACCCCTTGTCACCTAGTTGTGGATTACTAGTTGGACATTATTAGATTGCCAACATGGGTTTTAGGCCGATTTGTAGTACCTTTGCTTAGACACGCTCGTGCTCATGACATGATTTTGGACAATCAAATGTTAATATTGACTTAATGATATATTGAACCTGTTTTGGAAAGGTATCATGTGATGTTGATGGCACGTGGTGCATGGTAATCAAGCGGGGTTTGATAAAGCATTTTCGGCCAGGGCATGTGGCAAGAGTAATCAGGTGGGCCGATTGTGGCATTGGGGATGTTGATTTGGTTCTTCGGGTAGTCTTGCCCTGGTCACTCTAAGGACTTAACCTTGCAAGCCTTTGGCCCAGGTCATACTTGCAACCACATGCATTTGGAATGGGACGGCCCTAGTTGACTAAGTCGCTAAGGACTCACTTGTGGAGCCTCGGGTGTCAATTACACCGTTTGTGTGATTGTGCGGGGAGGCGTGTCGTGGTGTGGCCGAGATACCCATCTAGCAGTGTGTTGGTCCCATACTTCGCCTTGGCTAAGGGAAGGAATGGTGTAGAGCACCTGAGCAGGAGAGGACCACCTGTGTTGTTTGAGGCTTAGAAAGGCTTTATTCTGAGAACTTCGCCTTTGTGGTGTTTGACTGTATCTTGTGGGTAAAGTGCATAACCTCTGCGAGTTTAGAATCTATTCGAATAAGCGTGTCCGGTATTGGACATCGCTCAGAATTACGATCAAGGGTTAGACTTTCTGAAAATAACTTGGATTTGAAAGGTTGGTTTGGTTTGGTAATGAAGATGATGGAAATGTGGTTTAGGATGGGGAAAAATGTTTATTAAACTTCTTGAAAAGTTAATTAAGTTTTACTTATTTCTCTTTGCTTTGAATCTACTTATATTACTTGTCAAAAGCTGTTTCTTTGCAAATATACCTTGAGCTATTCCTTTGTACCAAGCCATGCATATAGTATATTAGCTTTGCATTACATTGCATGACTTGCTGAGTACCAAGTACTCACCCTTGCCTCAACACAATATCGGTTGAAGAGGAGATTACCCGACTTTGGAGGAGGAACTCCAAGAGGATCCGTCTACTTAGGGATGCGAGCCCGATCGATTGCTGTGGTATCTTTGGATGGCGCCACAAGCTATTTGATTTTCATTTGCTATTATTTTTCTCTGAATAAGTTTAGCCTTCACGAGGCATACATTTGTAACTTGGCCATAAGGTCGAGTAACTTGATTTAGTTATTTAAATAAAGTACTTTATTGGTATCGAGTGGTATGATTGTGATATTTACCAATGTTAAGGCTGTGTGCACTAAGCGGCGTTCTGGACTAGTGCTGAATACACAGAGGGTCCGGATTTGTAAATTCGGGGTCCCGACAGAGGTGGTATCAGAGCCATACTTGACCGTAGGCTCAACCCTAAGCTAGAATGGTCGTAGTGAGGATAAAACCTATTTTCTAAAAGCTAAAAGTTGGTCAAGATAAGAAATGACATCTCGACTTATCCCCTTCTCTCTTTTCTTGTCTCTTGCTGAAATTTTTCCTTACTTGTCACAATTCAAAAATTCCGAGTTCTTACGTAAAGCACTCTTGTGACAGATGGAGGAAGAGTTCAACTACGTTGATCTGGGAGTTGGTCACGCTGCAGAACTTTGGCATATGCTACAGACTCTCGGAGATTTTGAGAAGCCCCAATACCAAGTAGAAGTGATCAGACAAGCGGGATTGATCAAGGCTTGTGACGTGAAGATTGAGGTACCTGCTAGGAAGAAGGGCCCAGGCAATCGCCCGATACCTTTACTGCTTGCCGGAGATCTACAATGCAGATGGGTATCCAGAAGTATCACGACGAGCAATGCGGCACATTACCCGTATCTCGCCAGGAGAGTTGGAAACACGGTGTTCGTTATCATCCGCGTGGCGATAACACTTGACCCAAAGGAGATTCGGGATGAGGATGCCGCGGTTACCACAGTTGGCACGATTTGTTGTCGCCCAAGAGGATGTACTAGATAATACAAGCAAGGAGCTACAGAAGGCCCGCAAGGAGATCACGACAGAGAAGAAACGAGATGGCGGGAAGCTCAAGAGTATGTGGCACACCTTTTGCGAAGGATTGACGAGTTGGAGATGACTTTATGCGGACCGGACCCGAGCGATTGCTCGAGCTACACGAGCCAGATCCGGAGAGTCGGATCTCGATGAGGACATCGCTTCTTCGACTACCCACAGATGACACGATTCTTTGGACATGGCAATCGTTTGGCGCCTATGCGCGCACATCCGCACCCAGGCCGTGGAGGTTTTCGATGAGTGAGCATAGGTTCTATAGTGAGACTCCTTCGCCGAGTCGAGTCATAGAATAAAGAGTCACCCTTTAGGCGTTAGACTCCAGAGTTAGTTCGATTTGGATTTGCTTTGTTTGCTGAGTGTGCAGTATGTGTTGCAAGGCCCTTAGGCATTGTAAGCAGCCATACCAAGTTATTAATAATAAAGTTGGACCTTAAGGTTACACCTTTTTGCCCCGCATAAGTTCCATATTACTTGTCTATTCTTGATTCCCCCTCATCTCTAAACCTAGAGCAAATCGACAGATGGTGAACACCCGTGGGAACTTTGGAAGCAATGGGAGTGGATCTCGCCCAACAGAAAACCCCAATGAGGGAGCACCGGCACCACCACTTTGGATGTGCAGAATTTGGAGCTTTTCTTGCTGCCCGGACTCGATTGATGCATGCTATGATGCAACAAATGCAGCACGTCCTTTGCTCAGGCCTTTGCTAATCAAGTTAATCGAGGGCCACGCGAGAATACAAGGCTCGTCGAGTTCATGAGGACTCACCCACCCACTTTCTCTGGGAATGCCAATCCATTGGAGGCCGATGATTGGTTAAGATCAATCGAGAGGAAGCTACACATAGCTCAATGCATAGGAAATGAGAAGGTACTCTCGCTTCTCATCGGTTGGAAGAACAATGCCGAATGGTGGGAGAATTTACGTGCCACGCAAGAAAACCCTCAAGATATCACTTGGGAAGAGTTCACAATTTGCATTAGACAAGTATCACGTGCTGAAGGAATCATGGACCTTAAGAAGGAGGAGTTGAGCATTAAAGCAAGGTAATCACCGGTGGCCGACTACTGAACAAGTTCACACAGCTAGCACGCTCTGCTTTTTGAGGATGTAGCAGCGAGATAAATCAGGCAGTCTCGTTTTATGAAGGGACTTAACTCGGGATTGCAAGTAGGGTTGATCACCCACACCTTTCCAGATTTCCAAGAGTTGGTGAATAAGGCACTTATTCTTGAGGACAAAGCGCAAGGCTGGATGAGAGCGAAGCGCGAGGATGCAACGACAAGGATCACGCCCGAGAAGCATAGCAGCGCTTGAGAGTTGCACCAAATCAATTCTTGATTCCAACCACAGAATGCAACAAGGACACCATCCCGGCACCAAGACCGGTCAATCAGAACTACCGGACCCAGCCCCCACTAGAAACGCTACTCCGTGCAACAAAGGCGAATCGTGAGGCGCCGCTACAAGCCCGCAACGAGCCAGGACACTTAGCCATGATTGTCCAAAGAAGACAGCGAGGAGTGACTCGGTTCGCTTCAATCTAGGAACCACCCAGCTAGGGCGCCAGTACACGAGCCACACCCCAGGCCGTGGTGAGAGGCCGAGTCAACCATGTCACCATGGATGCAACTGCGAATGCTACTGAGGCGTCATCTTGGGTAAGTTACTTGTTAACTCGATACACCTGCAGTTTTGTTTGACTCGGAGCTTAGCATTCGTTTGTTTCGCAAGGCTTTGCTACTAGAAATGATTTGAGGATTGCAAGACTTAGATGCATGCTTTTGGTTCAAACCCACTGGTTCCGAAATCGAGCAGTAGGATGTTCGAGGTGAGAATACTAATAGGTGGAATAGAATTCTAGCAAACCTTATAATTTTGGAGACCCGGACCTTAGGCGTCATATTGGGAATGGATTGGTTATCCAAGCACAAGGCTGTATTGGATTGTGGGCGAAGGACTATCTCGATTGAGAGCCCAGTGTGGTAAGAAAGTGGAATTTCAAGCCACTGCGATTAGAGATGGGCAGTTGATGGTTACTTGATTACCAAGGTAATCGGCATAGAGAATGTCCCGATGGTGAATGAGTACCCGATGTTTTTCTGAAGATCTACGGTATGCCGCGACGAGGACATAGAGTTTGTGATAGAAGCTTGTCAAGATGCACACCCAGATAGCAAAGAGACCCTATCGGATGTCTACGAGGAGTTGGTTGAGATGAAGAAGCGGCTAGAAGAGTTAATGGAGAAAGGATTTATCGGACCGAGTTAAATGCCGTGGGAGCACCGATTTTGTTTGTCAAGAAAAAGGGCGGAAGTTTCGGGATGTGCATCGACTATCGTGCGCTCAATGAAATCACCGTGAAGAATAAGTATCCGCTACCGGGATTGATGATTTGTTTGATCGATTGAGAGGAGCCGGAGTTTTCTCCAAGATTGATCTGAGATCGGGATACCATCAGTTGAAGATCCGATCGAAAGATATCCCGAAGACTGCATTCTCGTCAAGATATGGACATTACGAGTTTATAGTTATGTCCTTCGGTCTGACGAATGCGCCAGCATATTTCATGAATA
The DNA here is from genome assembly GCA_036346355.1 of Rhipidocladum racemiflorum. Classification (NCBI taxonomy): domain Eukaryota; kingdom Viridiplantae; phylum Streptophyta; class Magnoliopsida; order Poales; family Poaceae; genus Rhipidocladum; species Rhipidocladum racemiflorum. Next base: position 31,740,958 of record CM070589.1, on the reverse strand, counting down.
TGATGAATAAGGTGTTCATGGAATATTTGGACAAGTTTATCGTCGTGTTCATAGATGATATCCTAATCTACTCCAAGACAGAGGATGAACATCTTAGAACACTTAAGGCGAGTTTTGGAAAAGGCGAGGAAGCAGCAACTTTTAGCCAAGTTCAGCAAGTGTGATTTTGGAAGGACAAGGTGGAGTTTCTTGGACATGTGATGACCGCGGAGTCGCCGTAGATCCAAGCAAAGTAGAAGGCTGTGTTACATTGGGAGCAGTAGAAGGCTGTGACCCAGTCGAGTTTCCTTGGAATGGCGAGGATACTACCGCCCGTTTCATCGAAGGCTTCTCGGCGATTGCGAAACCTCTTCACATAGCTGCTGAAGAAGGAAAAGAAGTTTGCATGGGCGCGAGAATGTGAGAAAGGATTTGGAGTGAAGAAGCGATTGGCGTCGGCACGGTGTTAGTTCTCAGGATGTTGCTCAAAGCTTGATATCTATTGTGACGCATCGCGCCAAGGACTTGGATGTGTCTTTGATGCAGAGCGGAAAGGTAATCGCTTATGCATCAAAGCGATTGAGGCGCATGAGGAAAATTATCCGACCCATGACTTAGAGTTAGCTGCCGTAGTGCATGCTTTGAAGATATGGCGTCACTATCTCGATTGGAAGCAGATGTGAAGTATATACGGATCATAAGAGCCTTAAGTACATATTCACCCAGTCGGATGCTGAATATGAGGCGGAGAGATGGTTAGAGTTGATCAAGGACTATAATGTTGGAATCCATTACCATCCGGGAAGGCCAGCGTAGTAGCCGATGCTCACGAGTCGGAAAAGCCATCACAGTGAGTGCGTTGCTAGCCACAAGTCGGGATGAGTTATGTTAGGATTTTCAAAGATGAAGATTGAGGTTGTACCTAAGCGGATTCTTGGCCGCATTGGAAGTAAAGCCTACTTTAGAGGACCAGATCCGAGAAGGGCCAGGAAGGATGATGACAAGATCCGCGAGGATTAAGTCCATCAAGGAGGAAGGCAAAGCGAGAGGACTTCAAGTTGGATGAGCAAGGCGCGTTGTGGATGAAGGATCGCATTTGTGTGCCTAACAAAAGGAGTTAAAGCAAGCGATTACGGAGGAAGCCCATGACTCCAAGTATTCAATTCATCACTGGGCGCCAAGATGTATCGAGGATCTGAAGGAGAAGATTACGGTGGCGAGTATGAAGCGTGAAGTTGCGAGCATGTTGCATTGTGCGGCGTATGCCGGAGAGTCAAGGCAATGCATCGAGAGACCCAGCGGGATTGCTACAGCGCTGAAAATACACAGTGGAAGTGGGAGGAAATCGGAATGGATTTCATTACGGTTTTAGAAGACTCAAGGAGGTTATGACTCCATATGGGTTATAGTGGATCGCTTGACTAAAGTAGCCCATTTTATCCCGTGAAGACCACTTACTCGGAGATAGATTAGCGAATTATACATGATCGAGATTGTCTGTTTGCACGGAGTGCCAAAGAGGATTGTGTCGGACAGGTACCCAATTTACCTCAAGGTTGGAATAAGTTGCATGAAGCCATGGGAACCCGTTTGAACTTGATGCGACTTATCATCCCACGAGGCGGATGGACAGACCAGAAAGAGTCAACTTGGTCTGGAGGATATGTTGAGAGCTTGTGCATTAGCTTATGCTACCTCTTGGGATAAAAAGTTTGCCGTATGCCGAGTTCGATTACAACAATAGTTATCGGGCTAGTTTCTTGATGTCACCTTTTGAGGCCTTTGTATGAGTCGACCCTGTCGGATGCCATTGAATTGGAATGAGGCCGGCGGCGCCCGTGTCTTTGGGCTGATATTCTTCAAAAGGTGAAGAAGCGGTCGCCATGATTAGAGAAAGGTTGAAGATAGCCCAATCTCGGCGTAAGAGTTATCTTGACAATAAATCGCCCGATATTTGAGTTTTGAACGAGAAGACTTTGTATACCTCGAGTTCGCCTCTCGGGGAGTTAAGAGGTTCCATGCCAAAGGGAAACTTCGCACCCGTTATGTTGGACCATTTAAGATTTTGAGTCGCGAGGCGAAGTTGCTTATCATTTGGAGTTGCCCTGATCGTTGGCGAGGAGTGCATGATGTATTCCATGTGTCCCGATTGAAGAAGTGCCTCAGAGTTCTGAGAGCAGACACCGCTAGAGTTAATTGAGTTGCAAGAGGACTTGACTTATAAGGAGCATCCAGTGAGGATTACGGACACAATGGATCGAAACTAGAAACAAGTCAACCCGTTTACGTAGAGTTCGATTGGAGCAACCATGAAGGAAGCGAAGCGACTTAGGGCCTTGAAGGATTTGAAGAAAGAGTTTCCAAACCTATTCCTTTAGTAAGCCACGAATCTAGGGGCGAGATTCTATTAAGGGGAGGTTTGTAACACCCCAAAATTTTGCTTTTCTTAAATTCATGTGTGATTTGGCACTTTGGTGAATTTTGGAATTTTCTGGAATTTATTTGGATTTATTGGGAATTTATTTGAATTTATTCCATTTTGAAATAATTAGAGAATTTAATTTTGCAAATAAAATTTTGTTGGAAATATTTTATTTGAGTCCAAAATGATCCAAAATATTTTCGAATTTTAGAATTTTTTCGAGTCATTTGCTATTTTTAATGAATTAAATGAATTCTTAGGAATTATTTTAAATATTAAATCGCTGGAAAATCAACTCGGGTCAAATCTTGTTCATCCAGGCCAGAGCCCGAGTCGGACTCGAGTTCGAGTCCGGCAGGAACCACGTGACTCGACCGAACCCACTCCTAAACCTAATCAATCCCAGCGTTGGATCAAGATCCAGCAGTGAGATCCGCCCGTCTGGGTTGAGCCGTGTTCGACCGAACCCGTTCGCGCCCGGTCGATCGGGCAGCTGATCTGGACACGTGGGCCGGTTCTCGTGCCCGTCTTCCCCATTAGAGTCCGAGCGGACCTCCATGCACTTCCCGAAAGTCTTGGCAGCCAAGTAGCAAACTAGAGGCTCATGCCCACTGGAAACCGCCTCCGAGGGCTATTTAATGCCGGATCGCACCGAGGATTGCCGTGACCTTGCGCTACTTTTTGCCTTAGCTTGCTAAACCCTAGCAACGCCGCGCTTGCTCGGGATTGCTCGTAAGTAGTAGCTTAGGAGTATTGTGGTGGTTTTCTCACCTTCGCCGCCGTCCGCCGTCGCCAGAGAGAAGGAGGCGGAGCGGGATCCAGAGCCAAGGCGACTCGAGCGTGACCACGCCGCGTCGCCGGAGGAGCCCGTAAGCGCCAGCGCTCTTGGTCATCGTCCCGTCTCGGTGCCCAAGCCTCGCCGTGCCATCGCCGGACTTGAGCTTCGGTGAACCGTCGAGATCGGATCGGACGGTTGAGGTGAAGTTCACGTGTTCCAAACCGATTAGATCTGGACCGTTGGATCAAGATCCAGCGGTTCCACAATCGCCGCGTCTTGCGTGGTAGTGATTCTTATAGGATTAGATCTGGACCGTCCGATCTAGATCGAGCGGCCCACGATCATCGAGTAGATTCAACACGTTAACCACGGATCCAATCGCGCCCGTTGATTTTCAAACCAGCGGTCGCGATTGCGCCACGTGTCGAGGAGATGGACCGGCGGTCGGCGCCCGTCTGGCGTGTGGCGTGTGTCCACGACAGCGGGCCCCGCATGTCGAGAGGAGCCCTGCGGCGGCCGTGTTTGCGTGAGACCCCTTAGCGGCAATTGGGTCCCGCTGTCGGTCTCACGATGGAAGCCGTGGGCCGGGTCCACCGTGGACGAACCAGCGCCGTGGTGAGCCCATGAGCCGGTGGCGTCGACCCGGCCAATCGAGGAGTGACACGTGTCCATCTTTGGCGCAATAATTAATTTCGAAAAGAAAATGATTTATTAATTTGAAATAATGATTTCAGATTTTGTTTCAAACTTCAAACGCTTATAACTTTTGCGTTTCAACTCCGATTTGAGTGATTCAAATTTCTAAATTTGTATAAAATTGAGATCTACCTAAATATGAATTTTATTTAATTTTTGGACTAAAGTTTTTCTGATGAGGACATCACTACCATGGATACGGCCATACTTACAAACCCAATGGAAACCAACAATATCATACAAGGGCCAATTACTCGAGGCTCGGACACGACAATTCAATTACCAGGTGAATCGTTCCTCGGGTTGCATACAAATAATTTAATGAATGGAATGCTATTTAATCCTTGTGATGATTTTATTGTCCTTAGGAACCAAGGAGAAGGACTCCCAAACGTCAAGCATGAAGCCAATTCTTCCGGTGCACAAGTTCAACTCGGATTCGGCCTCCGGGACAGCACCAACTTCAAACGACCATAACTTTTTGATCCACAAGGGTGTTTGAGGTCTATGAGTACTGGTTGGAAAGGTTTCGACGTCCTCTTTCCAGCGGATCCGACCCCATCCCCAAATTCCGTCCGAGTCAGCAGGAATCTGCAAAACAATTGGCGTCACTTTTCCAAATCGAGAAGAGCGTGGGCTTTGGGCCTTGTAATAGAGTTGTAGTTGGTATCCTCTTTGCTTTGGGCGTGTTTCCCACGTCCTACCTCTTATAAATAGCCGGACATCGGCTCCTTAGGGTTTTGGGTTTTATTTGATTAGTTTAGCCAAGTGCAAACTTGATCCTGCGAGTTGTCTTTGGACTGACCACCTTGTCAAGATCGTCAATAAGACTCCACTTTGTTTCGCTTCGATTTTATCCATAATTTCAGATTGTTTATCCTATTGTTCTTGCTTGTTCTTGATTTGCTTGCAGGAATTGAACCTCGTGTTCAGGTTGATCGTGCCTACGGCAAGATCAATAACCAGCTGAGTTAGTTTAGCGATTGCTAAAGCGCATCGTCGTCATACGGTGTAGTCGGATCGTCAAAGTCGACTCTAACAAATCGATCGTGTGTTTCTCATCGAAGATCGGGACACCCATAGTGCCATCACGGCTCCATCAAGTGGTATCGAGCAAACCAGGTTGCTCGGTGAGAGTCTTTACCCTAGATTAGTAGATTGATATCTTTCCTATAGTCGAGAAACGCCATCAGATTGGATCTCCCCATACCAAAACAATTTGAGCCTCGCATTTTCCTTTCGATTACCTTTGCGTTATTGAATTTTTGGTTGCATCGTCGTGTCGAGTTGCTGAATTCTAGTCTAGTTCAGGTCGAGGAAGAAAATTTTGTCTCCCCAGCGGTTTTGAGTTGTGTTCCGTTTGAGTTGTGTTAAAGTGTCGGTCCCGAACTGTTGAAAAAAAAAAAAAAAAAAGGAGTTCGGACGAGCTTTCTTCTCATCCGACTGTCGCTTGACCAGTAGTCGCCCACTTGGTCGTCAGGCCAGGTTGCCCTCTGATGGCCAGTGAGTGCATCTCCCGGTAGTCGCCGCTGGTAGTCGCCTTCCGAATGATCGCCCACGATAGCCCATCGTCGCCAGTGATGCATCGTCTGTGATCTCGACCGGTCACCGCTTTGACCCAGTCGCCCGCTTTGATATGGTCGCCCACGATAGCCAGTGGTCGCCGCCGATTGTAGTCGCCACTGATAGCCCAGTCGCTGGTAGTCGCCCTCACGATAGCCGATAGTCGCCCTCTGATAATAGCCAACTCAGTCGCCACCTGGCCGTCCAGTGGTCACCTGGTAGTCTTCCTTTGCATAGCACTTGAAAGAAAAAGGAGTCGGATCGTTCATAAAAAAAAAAAAAAAAAAAAAAAAGAGTGCAGGCAGATCCAGAAAATTTTTATGTGCTAAACCTGTTTTCACAAGATTCCCGATCTTTTGAGATAGTTCCCTTCTTTTCGAATTTTTAGCTGTTTTTTTTTTTTTTTCATCTGCTTTGTGGAAGCTGTCTTGTCATGACCACGATTTTGAGTCACGATCCTTGCTAGCCTCGAGTCGGCAACTAGTGACTAGGCGTTGAACAATTCTTCAATTTTGCATTCAGCGATTGGATTATTGCTAACCTTTTGCTACTAAATTAAGCTTTGTCCAAGCTCCACTTTCTACCCGCATGTGTGTTCGATCCCTTGGCAATCGCTCTACACAAACTTGGAGAACCTTTGACAACGCATGTGGCCGACAAGCGCCTTTGCATTGTAAGAACTTGTAGAACTTGGGTCATGAGGCTTGGCGCTTGAGAGACTTGCCACCTAGTAGTTGATAGGAACATTAAACTTGTGGCAACTAACCATGTCGAGGTGACGAGTTCACTTCATCACTCTCCACGAACCAAGGGCATCATTGCTCACTTCCTAAAGATGACGAGGAAGCCACCGATGGTCTTAACGAGGATGTACGGCTCACTAATGGCGTATGTCAATGCAAGAAGACCGTCTCGAGATCCATCGAGGTCGCACAAGGGATTGCTAACACTACTCTTGCTACTATTTTGGCTAGACTTGATACTTTTGCGTAGCCATGCATCTCGGTGCTTCAATCCACCTCCCGTCGTCAAGCAACAATTCAGCTCCACAGGAGGCCCCAACAGATTTAGAAGAACAGAAGCGAAGAGCACGAATATGATGACACCAGCGATGCGGAGGAGGTCAACCCATCCATTACAATAATGATCGTAACCATCAGCGGCTCACGCTTCAATCGACAAGGTATGCGGCGTGATCCTCCACGACCAAGGAGCGAGAGCGAGATGATGTTTTCCTAAGGTAAATTTCAACATGCCACCCGTTTGAAGGTAAATATGACCCTGATGGTTACCTTAGTTGGGAATTACTTGTGGATCAAAAATTTGCGTGCCATGATTTCCCTGAGAATAGAAGAGTTAGAGCTGCCACAAGTGAGTTCATGATTTTGCTTCTGTTTGGTGGAGAGAACATTGCCGTGCTCATCCAAATAATATACCCACCACTTGGGAAGCCTTGAAATTGCTAATGAGGCATAGATTTGTTCCTTCATACTATGCTAGAGATTTATTGAATAAATTGCACGGCGCCCTCTGACAAAGGTAAGAATTCGGTGGAAGAATATTACCAAGAATTGCAAATTGGCATGTTGCGTTGTGGATTAATTGAGAATGAGGAAGCTTCTATGGCTGCGTTTCTTAGGTGGGTTAACTCAGAAATCCGAGGATATTCTAGACTATAAGGATTATAATTCGATGACTCCGGTTGTTCCATCTTGCTTGCAAAGGCGAGCGTGAAGTCTTGAGGGTCGTCAATCGAGGCCAAGACTAACTACTGCAGGTCGAACTTCGCCCGTGGACACCGCGCACCCCTGCTGCCCCTGCCGACCGTACTACCCGCGCCGACCTCTTCCATCAGCGAGCAGGCGTCCACCACGCAAATTCGAACCACGACCAGCGCCCGACGAAAAGTGCCACACAAGCTACTACAAATAGTTAAGTGCGTAAAGTTTAGCATCAGCAGAGACGCACCAAAGATGTTGATTGCCATCGCTGCAAGGGTTTCGGTCACATGATGAAGGAGTGTCCGAACAAGCGTGTGCTAATAATCCGTGAAGGCGGCGAGTATGACTCAGCAAGTGATCTTGATGAAGAAACATATGCTTTGCTTTCATTGAACATGAAGGCGGCGATCAAATGCCGAGCAACGCGACGAAGTGCGTGAAGCGTAGTGATCTTGACCAATATTTGAGTATTATTGCACAGCGTGTGCTTAGTGCTCAGGCTGCTCGCGCCGATCCAAATCAACGCCACAACTTGTTTTACACAAAGGCGTCATCAAGGAGCGCTCCATTCGAATAATCATTGATGGGGAGTTGCAATAATCTAGCCAGACATGGACATGGTGGAGAAGCTAGCACTCTCCACTAGACCACACCCTCAGCCCTACCACATTCAATGGTTCAACAACAAATGTGCAAACTCAAGGTAACTCGCATGGTAAGAGTACATTTAGCTTTAGGTCCCTATCATGATTATGTTGATTGCGATGTTGTACCTATGCAAGCATGTTCTATGTTATTAGGTAGACCGTGGCAATATGATAAGGATTGTTTACATCATGGTAGAACAAATCAATACTCTTTTTGTGCATAAAGAAAAGAAAATTGTGCTACACCCAATGTCGCTTTGATGCCATTGTAAAGGATGAAATCGCTAGATCTAGCAAAGAGAAAAATCGAGAGAATTCTAAGAGTGAAAATCAGATTGTCACCAAAGGACTTGAACAACATAAGCGGAGAGAATCTAACCTTGATTGTGCTAAGCCGAATGAGATTAAATTGAAAGGTGCTTGTTTTCTTGCAACAAAATCTGATTTGAATTAGTTGGCTATTTGTAGGTCTACATGCTATGCTTTGGTCTGCAAAGAAACTTTGTTTTCTCTAGAGGAGATGTCCTCTCTTTGCCTCCTGTTGTCACTAACCTTTTTGCAGAGAATACACCGACATCTTTCCAAAGGACATCCCCTCGGGCTGCCGCCAATTAGAGGATTGAGCATCAAATTGATCTCATTCCAGGGGCATCCTTGCCCAACCGAGCACCTTCTGAGAACCAACCCTGAAGAGACACAAGAGATACAACGCCAAGTTCACGAATTGCTTGATAAAGGGTCGTCACGTGAATCTCTTAGTCCTTGTCTTTGTGCAGTCATTTTAGTACCTAAGAAAGATGGAACATAGGCGCATGTGTGTAGATTGTCGAGCAATTAATAATATCACCATTAGATATCGCCATCCTATTCCTCGGTTGAGACGATATGTGATGAGTTAAGTGGCTCTACTATGTTCTCTAAAGTTGATTTGCGTAGTGGGTACCACAGTTCGCATGAAGTTAGGAGATGAATGGAAACTTAGCATTTAAAACTAAGTTCAGGTTATATGAGTGGTTAAGTAATGCCTTTCGGGTTGACTAATGCTCCTAGCACATTCATGAGGCGATGAAGCGAGGTTTTCGTGCTTTCATTGGAAAATTTGTGGTAGTTTACTTGATGATATCTTGATTTATAGCAAATCTTTGAGGATCATCTTGAACATCCTACGTGCTTTGTTTTTAATGCTTTACCTGTGATGCGCTTATTTGGTAACCTTGAGAAGTGCACCTTTTGCACGGATCGAGTATCTTTTTCTTGGCTATGTTGTTACTCCACGAGGGGAATTGAAGTTGACCAAGCCAAGGTTGAAATAATGTCTGAGTTGGCCGACTCCTAACACCCTGCAGTCACCGCAGTGCGAGAGTTTTCTAGGACTTGCTGGATTCTATCGTCGTTTTGTGAAGGACTTCAGCACCATCGCTGCACCCATGAATGAGCTCACCAAGAAAGGTGTACCTTTTGCTTGGGGCAAGCCGCAGGAAGATGCCTTCAACATTCTGAAAGCTAAGTTAACCCATGCACCCTTACTCCAGCTTCCAGACTTTTCTAAGACTTTTGAGCTTATTTTAGTGAGAAATTGAGTGGGCCAAGTTTGAATTATTCTACTTATGATAAGGAGTTATATGCACTAGTTCGAACTTTAGAAACATGGCAACATTATTTATGGCCCAAGGAATTTGTTATACATTCGGATCATGAATCATTAAAACATATTAGAAGTCAAGCTAAACTGAACCGTAGACATGCAAAGTGGGTTGAATTCATTGAGTCATTTCCTTATGTCATCAAACACAAACAGGGAAAGGATAATGTCATTGCTGATGCCTTGTCTAGGAGATATACCATGCTCTCACAACTTGACTTCAAAATTTTTGGTTTGGAAAGCGATTAAAGAGCAATATGTGCATGATGATGATTTTAAAATGTGTTGCTCAATTGTAAGGAAAAACTTGGAACAAATTTGTCCTCCAATAATGGGTTTGTGTTTAGAGCAAACAAACTATGTATTCAGGCTAGTTACGTTAGTTTGTTATTACTACGGAAGCGCATGGAGGAGGATTGATGGGACACTTTGGTGTGAAAAGAGCGGAGGACATACTTTCGCTAGCCATTTCTTTTGGCCCGGGATGAGGCAGGAGCGTGGGAGCGTTTCATCGCTACATTTGTTCTACATGTCAAAAGCTAAGTCACGACTTAATCCCCATGGTTTATACATGCCTCTGCTGTTCTAACATGCCTTGGGAGGATATTTCTATGGACTTTGTTTTAGGACTCCTAGAACAAAGAAGGGAGGGATAGTATCTTTGTCGTTGTGGATAGATTTTCTAAAATGGCACACTTCATACCTTGTCACAAAAGCGATGGCGCTACCAACATTCTTTGACTTATTCTTTCGTGAAATTGTTAAAACTTACATGGTGTGCCTAACACAATAGTTTGAGATCGTGACACTAAATTCTTAAGCCACTTTTGGAGAACTTTGTGGGCTAAATTGGGGACTAAACTTTTTATTTTCTACTACTTGTCATCCCCAAGCGATGGACAAACTGAAGTCGATTAATCGAACTTTATCTACTATGCTTAGGGCTGTTTTGAAAAAGAACATTAAATTGTGGGAAGAATGTTTGCCTCATATTGGAGTTTGCTTATAATCGGTCTATGCATTCTACTACTAAGATGTGCCCTTTTGAGATTGTATATGGATTTGTACCTCATGCTCCAATTGATTTGTTACCTCTACCATCTTGAGAAATTGAATCTTGATGCTAAACAACGTGCTTTGATTTGATTATGAAACTGCATGAGACAACTAAAGAAAACATAGAGCATGAATGCTAAATATAAACTTCTTTGGTAGTAAGGAAGGAAACATGTAACTTTTGAACGAGAGATTTAGTTTGGTTGCATTTGCAAAAAAGATCGTTTCGAATTACGAAAATCTAAGTTGATGCCTGAGCTGATGGTCCTTTCAAAGTCTTGGCAAAGATTAATGATAATGCATACAAGCTTGAATTGCCTGATTTTGGGGTTAGTCCACATTCAACATTCACAGATTTGAAACCATGCTTGGGAGAGGATGATGAACTTGAGTCGAGGGCGACTCAAATGCAAGAAGGGAGGATGATGAGGACATCACTACCATGGATACGACCATGCTTACAAACCCAATGGAAACCAACAATATCATACAAGGGCCAATTACTCGAGCTCAAGACACGACAATTCAATTACCAGGTGAATGCGTTCCTCGGGTTGCATACAAATAATTTAATGAATGGAATGCTATTTAATCCTTGTGATGATTTTATTGTCCTTAGGAACCAAGGAGAAGGACTCCCAAGCGTCAAGCATGAAGCCAATTCTTCCGGTGCACAAGTTCAACTCGGATTCGGCCTCAAGGATAGCACCAACTAAACGACCATAACTTTTGATCCACAAGGGTGTTTGAGGTCTATGAGTACTGGTTGGAAAGGTTTAGGCGTCCTCTTTCCATGGATCCGACTCCCATCCCCAAATTCCGTCCGAGTCTAGCAGGAATCTGCAAAACAATTGGCGTCACTTTTCCAAATCGAGAAGGCGTGGGCTTTGGGCCTTGTAATAGAGTTGTAGTTGGTATCCTCTTGCTTTGGGCGTGTTTCCCACGTCCCTACCTCTTATAAATAGCCAGACATCGGCTCCTTAGGGTTTTGGGTTTTATTTGATTAGTTTAGCCAAAGTACAAACTTGATCCTGCGAGTTGTGCTTTGGACGACAGCCACCTTGTCGAATCGTCAATAAGACTCCACTTTTGTTTAACTTCGATTTTATCCGCAATGATTTAGATTGTTTTATCCTATTGTTCTTGCTTGTTCTTCGGTTGCTTGCAGGGGTGAACCTCGTGTTCAGGTTGATACGTGCCTCTACGGCAAGATCAATAACCAGCCCAGCTGAGTTAGTTTAGCGATTGCTAAAAGAGCGCATCGATCAAATCATACGGTGTAGTCGGATCGTCCAAAGTCGAGCTCTAACAAATCGATCGTGTGTTTCTCATCGAAGATGTCCCGGGACACCCATAGTGCCATCCACGGCTCCATCATTTTCTCTGTAAAAATTATTTAATTGATTATTTAAACTTTAAATAATCATAACTTTTAACGTTTTAACTCCAAATTTGGCGATTCGATTTCTAAATCCATAAAATTATATGTTCTTTACTGTTTATGGATTTTATTTGAATATTTGGACACTTTGCCTATTGTTTATTTGTGTATTTGCTATTTGCACGCTTTCACGAGTGAGCGTTGAAGTCTTGGGAAGGATTCGAAGGAGAAGTATTGATTTCGAGGGATCCAACTCAAGACCAAAGAGCAAGTACTTTTTGAAGGCAAGTTGTGCTTTGACCATGTTGATCCTATTTGAAATCTATTTTGATTTAAACTATTGCATGCTAGTTCAATTGAGAAAGATACTTTGTTTAAAACATGGCTGGATTAGATAAATACCAATTCTTCGTATGACACACTTGAAGTTATTTAAGTATGTGCCCATGACTGCGCTTGTCACTAGTTTGTGGATTACTAGTTGGACATTATTAGATTGCCAACATGGAGTTTTAGACTTAGTTGCTTAGTACCTTTGCTTGGAGCCTGCTAAGTGCTCATGACATGATTTTGGACAATCAAATGTTAATATTGACTTAATGATATATTGAACCTGTTTTGGAAGGTATCATGTGATGTTAGATAGCACGTGGTGCATAGTAATCAAGCTGAGGGGTTTGATAAATGCGCTTGATTTCGGCCGGGGAGCATGTGGCAAGAAATGTCCAGATGGGCGGATTCCTTCAGCATTGGGGATGTTGATTTGGTTCTTGGGTAGTCTTGCCCTGGTCACTCCTAAGGACTTAACCTATGCAAGCCTTTGAGCTGGGTCATACCCACAACACATTGGCCTGGAATGGGGACGGCCCCTAGTTGACCTTCAAGTCGCTAAGGACTCACTTGTGGAGCCTCGAGGTGTCAATTACACCGTTTGTGTGATTGTGTGAGGGGCGTAAATATCGTAGGTGTGGCCAGATACCCATCTAGCAGTGATTAATGTTAGGGTCCCATACTTCGCCTTGGCTAAGGGAAGGGATAAGGTGTAAGAGAGCCGACACGAGCCAGAGGAAGGACCACTGTGTTGTTTGAGGGCTTCAAGAGGCTTTATTCAAAGAACTTCGCCTTTGTGGTGTTTGTTGTATCTTGTGGGTAAAGTGCATAACCTCTGCGAGTTTAGAATCTATTCGAATAAGCGTAGTGTCCTTTGATGCATTGGACATCGGCTTCAAGAATTACTGATCAAGGGTTAGACTTTACGAAAATAACTTGGATTTGAAAAGGTTGGTTTGGTTTGGTAATGAAGATGATGGAAATGTGGTTTAGGATGGGAAAAATGTTTGGCTTAAACTTCTTGAAAAAGTTAATTACAGTTTTACTTATTTCTCACTTTGCTTTGAGATCTACTTATATTACTTGTCAAAAGGCACATTTCTTTATAAATATACCTTGAGCTATTCCTTTGTACCAAGCCATGCATACTAGTATATTAGCTTTGCGTTACATTCTCGCATGACTTGCTTTGAGTACCAAATACTGGCATCACCCTTGCCTCAACACAATATCAGTTGAAGAGGAGATTACGCATGACTTTGGAGGAGGAACTCAAGAGGATCCGTCTACTTAGGGGATCACCCGAGCCCGGTCGATTGCTTTGTGGTATACTTTGGATGGCGCCATGCAAACTATTTGATTTTCCGGGCTGCTATTATTTTTCTCTGAATAAGTTTGCGCCTTCACGAGGCATACATTTGTAACAGCCGCCATAAGATTCGAGTAAATCCGGTTTAGTTATTTAAATAAAGTACTTTATTGGTATCGAGTGGTATGATTAGCGATATTTGCTAATGTGCTAAGACTGCTGTATTGTGCATCTAGCGCCGTTCCTGGACTAGTACTGAATACACTGGGGAGGTCCGGATTTATGAGTCGGAGTCCCGAAGCAATGGAGAGTGGATCTATGTGTGGAGAATGATCGAGGTAGTAGTGTCAGCGCTGCTTGGTCTAGGGAAGAATATATAGGCAAAGTGGAGAAGTTAATTGCGTACCTGAGAAGATGAAGAGCGAAATTAATTGCGAT